>BPLT01000035.1:0-2400000 GCA_019656295.1 Rhododendron mucronatum var. ripense | reverse complement strand
ATTGTCAAAAGACATTTCGGAGTCGAATTCAAAATAAACGTCATGCCTTGGTGTTTTGACCAAGTTTTCCTCACTAGACTCAGTGGTTTGAAAGGATGAAAGGCTAGACGCGGATTGAGTTGACTCGGAGTCGGAATCGAAATCAAAACTAAGATCGGAATCAGCATTTTTCATTCTGTATTTTAGAGTGTGTTCCATGGTCCAGTTAGGGTAAGGCCCTTTCCAACATCAACAATCAGCTCAGAGCAGTCTTTTTCCTCACCAAGGTTGATCATCAACACTTCACTGTCATCTTGATTTTCACTTTCATCACTATCACCCTACAAATCTTGAATAGCCATTTGATTTGCTATTGCCGTTATTTCCTCCAGTTGAGCTTCAATCTCTGCCTCGTCACTGTCGTCGACTCTTCGTGTGTCAACAAATCCCCACCAATTACCAAAGCTATCCGTGATGGGGTGAATTACCCTTATTTCATTGTCGGTGAACCCCTCATCAAAGAGCAGGTTCAGTGATATCTCATCTAGTGGATCATTGTCAACA
Source organism: Rhododendron mucronatum var. ripense (assembly GCA_019656295.1). Taxonomy (NCBI): domain Eukaryota; kingdom Viridiplantae; phylum Streptophyta; class Magnoliopsida; order Ericales; family Ericaceae; genus Rhododendron; species Rhododendron mucronatum. The sequence goes on along the minus strand of BPLT01000035.1, from coordinate 2,399,457 downwards.
GGCTCTTCTTCCTTTGCGTCTTTGGCTTCAAAGTTGTCGGCCTCGTCTATTGGCCAATAGTCATCGGTGGGTGCACAAGGGTCATAAATATATATTGGGATCCTGCGACACCCTTCTTCTTCGATTATTTCTTCCATCACTTCATCATCAACCGTTCTTGCGAACATGACATGATCGTCTTCAGTGATAATTGCCATAGGCTTTGGTTGATCCACCGGAGTGATGTATTTGGATGGGTCGAAGATCTTGGTAGCAGGATGGAGTGGCATAGACAGCTTGGTGACAGCTTGAAAGTGCGAATCAAACATGAACAGTGACGCAACCATTTTTCCTGAAAATTTTTGCTTTAGTAAGATTGGTTTTGCTTATCTACTTTCATTCGATCTTAAGTGGCCCCTAAGGTTTGACCTGTAAGAGAAAACTTTACAACATACATATGTACAATGGGTGTGAGGAAGAACTTTTACAAACAAATGCAAGTAGGTTCCTAGCCTGTAGGTTCCTGTCTTAGTTTGATAAGTTCTATGGCTTTCTAACATGTGTAAGGTTTGGGTAGTCTTAAGGGTGCTCTATTGTCGAAGGGCACCAGTCCTCTCATTAGCCCATCATAGGCGACAATTGGACGGTTTCCTTTTTGATATACCACTAGGTACAAGTGATTGTGGAGTTTGCTGGAACCTCTAACATAGCCCGTGACATGCCAGGGTATTAGGTGAACGCAACGAGGTTGCCCACTCTATGCATATGAAAAATGAATTAAATAAAGCACGTGTTAGTCTTATATCGAACTTTCTGGTTATGGCTCTCAATTCGCCAGCAGAGTCGCCAAAAACTGTGGACACCTCCCGAAGTGGGCCATCACCGTACAGATTGATCATCGTTTGTTTGTTTGGTTATTTGCTTCATAAGCCAAGATCGTGGATATTCCCATGGCTGGGAACATCGCTACACAATAATGGTTATCGATAAAGCAGAGTTGCCACTTAGTTTATAAAACTAGGAAAAACAATTAGAGATTCCAGGTATGGGAGCCAAAAGTACAATAAGGGGAAGGCTTTAGGCACCCCCATCTGCCCAGTCGTGAGACTGGCCCATAGTTTTTGACATAAGATTTATACATGCTCTGTTTAATTCTAACACATAAACTGATTAATTAGCCTTTAAATAGTTAATGGTGAGCCAAGACTATAATTGAAACATGCATCAAAATAAGCAGAATAAAACAGATATGTCCTAGGGTGATGGATCTCGTGGCCGGTGAATGGATGTCACGGCCGAGAGATCCTCTTGGTTTGATATACCGGCCGATGGATCGAAGACCCAGCCGATGTTCTTTCTCACACCAGACATTAAGACTAACAGAAGATCAAAAAGCTACGATTAAGCATAAAAACGGAAAATAAATTGAACCAGAGGCCCTTAGGCCTCACCACCTTGATCCCTCAGTGGCTTGATTGCTTCAGATTGAGGGTGATTGACTGGTTGCCTCTCGAAACCCTAGGGTTAGGGTTTGGACTTCGGGGTTTGATCGTCAGATTAGCGGCTGCCTTTGTAAGATTGGGGCTTTTGCAGACGGTATTTGAGAGTGTATATTGACAGAGTTTTGTGGCTTGAGAGGGTGTGTTGTTATGTATCAATTCTGTATATTTTCGGAACCAAAGGCCCCTTTATATAGGCATGGGGGTGACACAGTCCAACCAATCACATTGCACGATTAGAATTGGAATTATAGGGCAACTCTAACTCATCATGGTAATCTCCTTACGTAGCCCGAACGCATCGGAATTTGGCTGGTAAGGTTTTGTGAACGGATCAAACGATTGACAAAACATTCCAGAATCTGAAAATAGACGATCTGGCGACCGAGCAAAGGATTTGGAGGCCGAAGAATCGATCTGGCCATCGAGGAATCGATCTCTCAAGGAGATTTTCAAGTAACAAGTTTCACGGGTGAAAGGATGAAGTTGAGGCTGTGAGATCAATGTTACGACCGAACGATGGATTTTCCTAGGATACTGTATTTCTGTCTGAAAGGCTATATGGCTCTAGATTGAGTCCTCTAAGTGGCTAAAAGTACTCACCATAAGTGTATGGGTTCACAATCAGTCAACCCGCAATCACTGTATCCATATCATCATTGGGATGGTTCCCAAGGTGGGACTTGAAATAATCGTTAGGCCAAATTGGGGTGTCTACACAATTCAGAACCAAATAGCCTTTCAGATAGAAATACAGCATCCTAGGAAAATATATTTGTCGGCCGCAAGATATATCTCATGGCCCCACTTCTTTTCTTCACCCGTAACATATGGTGTTTGAAATTTTCCCTGAGGGATCGATTCCTCGGCCACCAGATTGTCTTTTTCCAGAATTCTGGAATGTTCTGTCAATCATTTGACCAGTGCTCAAAACTCTAGCAACGATTCTCCGATTCTTTAGGGCTACGAAAGCAGATTTGAAATAGAGATCTTGTTACCCTATAATTCCTTATTGATTCACGCCATTTGATTGGCCGGAGTGAATCATCCAATGTCTATATAAATAGGCCTTATGGTTCAGAAATTAAAAACACAACACACTCTCTCTGGTCATGATACCCTACAGAAATACTCTCGCATACCCCCTTACAAAAGCCCTAAAGTCCCTAGGATTTTTTAGAAGAAGTCAGTCAATCACGCTTAATCCGAAGCAATCAAACACACTGAGGGATCAAGGTGGTGAGGCCCAGGGGCCTATCGTTTGATTCGTTTTCTTTTTCTATACTTTAATCGCAGTATTCTGAATTACTGAATAAGTTGTTCGTATTTTGGGGTGAGGAAAAACATCGCCTGTGACATCATTCCCGTGGCCAATACATTGAACCAGTGGGATCCCACGGCCGTAAGATCAATTCACCGGCCATGGAATCCATCTCCTGAAACAGCCTGTTGTGTTTCTTGTTTATTCTATTGCATTCTTTTATTGCTATCTTGGCTCACCATTAAAACCAATCTATGTGTTTAGAATTAAATAAAACAAGCATATATCGTATGTCAAATGACTATGGGCCAGTGTCACGACTGGGTGAAGAGGGGTGCCTAACACCTTCCCCTTATCATACCTTTGGCTCCCGTACCCGAAATCTCTATCTATTTTTCCTAATTTTTATAAACTAGGTGGTGACTATATTTTGATAATTACTGTTATCGTGTGGAGATGTTCCTAACCATGGGAACGTCCATGATTCTGGTTTATGAAGTGAAATTGAACAAAGAGGATATCTGTATGGTGATGCCCCGTTTGGGTGGTGTTTACAATTTTTGGCAACTCTGCTGGGGACTTGAGAGCCATAACCAGAAAATTCGACATAAGATTAATGCTTGGTTTATTCAATTCTTGTATCATATGCATCGAGCGGGCAACCTCATTGAGTTCACCTAATATCTCGACGTGCCACGGGCTATGTTAGGGGTTCCAGTAAACTCCACAGTCACTCGTACCTAGTGGTATATCAAAGAGGGGATCACCTGATTACCGCCTATGATGGGGTGGTAAGACGACTGGTATCCTTTGTCAACGAAGCACCCTTGAAACTACCCAAACCATACATGTGATTAGAAGAGCCATAGAACTTATCAAAATAAGACAAGGACCCGTAGATTAAAGAATTTACCTACATTTAACTTTGAAGTTCTTCCTCACACCTAGCATAAATTGTTGTTGTAACATTTCTTTCTGTGCAGAAGGGTTGGGATTTTCTGCCCAAATCCTGACCATATACAGCCAAGTACTGACTTGCAAGTATTCTATTTTGAAGCTTGCACGATAGGTAGGTCAAGGAAGCAACCATAGCTAGTTTTATACTCTTACAACACCCGAAGCTACGCCAAGCAGAATCTTTGCAATCATCCCATCTGTCATCCTCGCCTGTCAAAACAGCCTACTGTAAAGCTCTGAATCACGATCTGGGTTTTCGCAGTCATCCTCTTAGCAAACCTAATCATCTGCCAATCCCCGAGTTTCGCCAAGCTCCTATCCCACTCCAAATTCTAAAATGTTTGACATCGAAGCCATTATTGCCGAACTCCAAGCTTAAATTGCCACTTTGCTAGCCGAGAAAGCGGCAAGAGATGCTAAGGACAAAGAAGACGAGGAGGAAGATGAGAATCCTCTTAAAGTGGTAACAACAGAAAATCCCAAATTAACCTAGCAGTTCAAAAAAAATAAAGCATGCTCTGGCCGTTCACAAGGGGACCAAATATGGCCGTTTGAAGTTGGGCTGAAACTCAAAAGGCAAGCAGAATTTCCCAAAGAGGGGAGGGATCGATCCCTCCTCTAATGGGGATCATCCCCAAGGGCAAAATCCAAATTAAGTCCACATTTGAATGAGAGATCGATCCCTCATGCTTAGGGATCGATCCCTAGGCGATTTTGGGCGATTTTCTGCAGATTTCGACAGCTTTTCGAAGGCACAATGGTTGATGATCTAAACTCGATTAAAGCATGAAATCAACTCATAAACACATAGAATGAGTAAGAAATTCCTGCCTCAATGATCAAAGATCGAACTTCACGCGATTCGAGCAAGCCCTAGCTCCAAAGACTTCAAAACCAAGCGCTATACACCTCCTCCGAGCTTGAACGAACACAACCCGTGGCCTAGAACACTTGAGGAAAATGATTTGGTGGAAGATCTTGGTGGGTTTCGAGTTGGGAGTGAGTTTGAAGGTGGAGGAGTAGAGGGAGAGAGCCAGAGGAGAGAGAGAGAGAGAGAGAGAGAGAGAGATAGAGAGAGAGAGAGAGAGTCGGCTGGAGAAAGAGAGAGAGAGAGAGAGAGATAAGTGGGACTTTTATCTCCGACCACACACACACACCCCTTTTATACTAGCACCCAACTCAATCACACTCACACTCCCTAAAATGACAATCCTATCATTTAAGCCCCAAATCAAATAAACTCACAATTTTCCCATTTATTCGGTATTCTAATATTTATAAAACCGTTAAACTATTTTCGAAAAATACGGGTCTCTACATCCTTCCCTCCTTAAAGAAATTTCGTCCCTGAAATTTGCTAAACCAAATTCACCCGAGTCACCAATCGCATTACATAACCCTATGCCACATTTCCATGATCACAACTTCATCCTCTCTTCCCTACATAGACTTTCCCGTACCCTTTTTGGCTCCATACAAAACCCCTCGCTAACGGTATGGTCCTGTCACTCAACAGTCAATCTTGTATGCTTAGGATGCTCACCGGTTTCTCCTCAAGAACTACACCCACCTCTAATCGCTCCCCTGAAATCTCAACATTCACAGACACTCAAATTCTAAAACTCACTCCGAGATTCAACGATGTATACCTTCTCGTTTTCCCCAAACTCTGAATTCCATGTTCTCTTTTTTTTTCTAATCAATGTCAACTGTCAATCTTGAAAACCTCGAATAATCTCTACGGTAATAAAACCAAGAAATCTGAATCCAATGATTAGACTTCATGGTGACCATCACCCTCTGCTCTATTTTTAACACCACTTCGCCATAATCGAACTTCTTACATCTCCAAGCTATTGATATCCTCTTTAATTCCAAAAGTAAACACATCCCACGATCGATCCAATTCTATTAATAGGACTAAGGATAGACACCGACACTAAATGTATATACAACAATCCAAACGTACATAAAACAAACTGCTAATCGTGATCTCCAATTTACACCTCTATCCACTCACCTAATTCTTTCTTATGAACTCTACACAAACTTCAAACGCTTTTTTGCCAATCTAGTATTCAAACACAATCAATTCTAACACAATTGCATTTTCCTTAATCCACTCAGATTCACTATCGATTTCTTCTTTAGAAGACTAAACTCACTTCTATTTGTAATGTGTCATCTCTATGCTTCTCAACACGACTCAACTTTGAAACCATTCATATAAACTCTCAAATCCAATATTCTCCTTACTGCAATCCACTATTCTCCTTACCGCCATCCACTAACCACCCCCTACTGTGGGTTGACTTATCACGGAAACCTTTCGCCTTTAATTCTCTAATCGTATTATACATAGGAGTAACAAGGACACAATATATATATACATGAAGTTAAGTTCTATCCTTTTCAAACTTTACACCTCACTATGGCTAGTAAAAGAAGGGACACAAGCCTGATTCTAGCTAAAAATTCATCTCCTCTTAGTACATACCCACACACCTTAGTGTCTATTCTGTACCATATACTAAGAGCAAATTACACACATCAAGATTACATAGCAAGTCAAGCATGTAAGTTAAGGCCAAATAGCTGCACGTGTCACACACGAAATATCTCAATAAACCAACCATACTTACACAACATCGAATATACCCACACATTCGCCACGTATCCACGTACCCACAATGTGTCCATCACTTCACAATTCATGGCTCTAGAAGGCCCAATAGAAATCTCGTTCCTTTCAATCCTCATGATACTTTTCTCATTTTCCGTTCACCCATCAATCTCGTATACTCTCATTAATTAGTCTAATCAAGCCGCATGTTTCCCATTTTCACAGTCTTCAATATCATTTATCAAATATACAACATCAATATTAATTATTTCTATATCAACGTTACAATCACACAACATTTCATCACCTAAATACCTACACTAATGAATTTCCACCACTATTGATTATCTCGATACTAAATTTAAACACCAATACAAATACAAACAAATTGACAGGCTTCTTCCTAAACAATGACAAGACTCTAGGGTTGCATACAACCTTTCTATAATTCTCAGTATATTCTAAGACTCCTACCACCTCATTACTTAAGAATTAGTTTCACTCGCACCAATAACTTCTAACAGTCTCGCTCACCACAAGCTTCACAGCTCACAATTTTCTCTCAACTAAGTAATCATATCAACCTCAATATTCCCCCAAGGTATTCACCATCTAGACTCAACCTCAAGAACAACTTCCATTACCACCACCATCTCTGTTATCACTATTATATCTTAATCTCTCTTAAACAAACTCATCATCTCAATGGCATACCTCAACATGTCCTATACTATCTCCAGTCTAGTCTACATATCCAATTACATACCATACACGGTCTCTACACTCTGATCCTTCAATTCATAACATATTATCCCTTCACATGCCTATCACTTCAAACAAGTTTCACACCACACACTGACATCAATCACTCGACCCAAGTCGCATCGATACAGGTCACCTCAAGTCTTGTTGTCCCTCTTACTAAACAACGCCTTCACTATTTCCTATCAATCTGCCATAATGACAACATCACGATATTCACCTCAGCAATGACGACTACAACACTATAACTCTTCTCAAACCTAAAGATCTAGCCCCTATACACAATCCTAGTATCCAATTGACTTTCCAAGACTTCCATCTAGAAGGGGGGGTGATGAAGCGCCTCTTCCAACTGGATCTCATCAGTAGTCGCCTGGGTGTCCAGAAGACACATACTGTATCTAGACACCCTACCTATAACTTTATCTTCTTAAGTCAACCTCAGACATATACAGCTCTCCATGCGGGCTCATCTGACCTTATCCTATACTCAAAATCACTACCTCAATAACTACCATAATAATGACAACACACAATCATTACCACAACAAGATATCATTCCTTCATACATTCAAGACACTCACTAGCTCAACCCTCTAGCTATGATACATCTCACTCACTTCCTGGACAAACGATGGCTCCTATCACACCTCAACATGCACTCTCTTTTCTCATTTCCTCTTCGATCATAACAAACATACCACCCTACGCTCGTTTACACTTAACGCATCTCACATCACATAAAATCTTCTTAAAGCATTTAAAATTTAATACTTAATCGACGCAATTTGAATAAAACATATCAAACACTAAGCTCGCAAATCTTTCTAATAGCCTAACACTTCTATTATACATTAACGGATATCTCATATGTCAGCCTCGCCACCACGCATAAGCACTACAACGATCTCGACCTTTCAGATTCTTTTCCGTCGAATATCTCATCTAAAAAGGTACCTTACTAGGAATGGTTCAAGATCAAGACTATCAACAATAACGATAACCATAACAACAGTCCCAACCATAGCCATTGCAATCCTTCATGGCTTTTCAGTTCACCTAAAAGGCATTTTTACCACATAGAATCTAAGAACAAGACTCCTAACGGAAATAACAACAATAGCAATAGACATTGTCATACCCACTACCCACAGGCCAAACTTCCATTTTTCTCAAACACGGGTCACCAACGTTCCACCTATCCGAGTAAACGTAAATGCAAAGCCACATCGGTGAACAAACGTCGGTCATGCAAGCACACACATGGTTTGTTAAAATATGTGACGATTTTTTTTTTTTAAACCCATGAGACTAAAAGTCTCCCCACGGTCTCTAGGTATTCAAACCTAACGCTTTGATACCAATTTGTCACGCCCTCAATTTTCAACATAAATAAAAATCGTTTACAGTAAATAAAATCATTACAGAAGTACCGATAATACCCAGACATATCTTTTCCCGTTCTCACGTCGCATTTCAAAGTTACAATTTTGGCTCGAAGCCCAAGTTATACCAATGCCAAAATACTATTACAATTTTCATTAATCACTTTCCCGATTACCATTTTCATTTCAAAAGCAAATTTAATTCCTCATTTATACCTTCGAGACATATGGTCAACAAGCACGAGATGCACGCCAAGCCAACTTCCATGCTTTTTACCTGAAAATGATAAGTTGAGCTACACTAGCCCAGTAGAAAAATCTATACTCAAGCTATATGTAAATGGGATGAAACATGCAATAAGAGAGAGAGAATGAGTTTCAATAAAGGACATGAGATACAAGAGGAGTTACCAAAATGAACAGACGATTTGACTTTGGGATTTCAGACATCTTAAGGATAACCCTAACCATCAACACGTCGACTAGATGTAGCAATAATACCCACCTCAACCAAACAAATAACAACAATAGTCTAACCATCTTATAACTTTTCGAATGAATGCCACAAACCACTTCCTCATTTCATACCATTCACCGTAGAACTTTATTTCATAAAACTTTCCTTTTTTGATTTCCAAGACAATTTAGAGAAAACTCAAGACCATCACAGGTCAAGCTCCGTTGATTCGAGTTTGAATGCCGGAGTCCATTGATTTGTGCCCAAATACCGAATCCATTGATTCGCTCAAGAATACCGGAGGGTTTTTTAAAGATCCTCTTTTCAAAATCCAACATCCTTTCTTTGATAAAACCTTGATATAATCAACTGTTCATTCTCTTTTTCAAAAGCCACGATCCCAAGCAATAAACAATTCAAACTTTAACATAAACTTCTAAAATCAATCAAAATTCTCTTCATTTCAACTGTGTTACCACCCCTTTGCGTGACAGTGAATTCTCTCCACCTGGGTTTCCGCATTACCACACCTTGTGTTGCGGGCCAACGATAATATCGGAAGAAATTCTTTTGATGAAACCAACGATAGAACACGATCCATATCTTGGATGGGTGTCACAATACTTTGAAAGGTATTTTTCCCTTTTCGCTAAGATAATGACTTTGCTTAACGAAAAGAACGACAAGTAACACTTAACGAAGAGATCGGCCCTGTCATCTTTCCTGTATATAATCCTTATATGATATGCAGGAATGATTCGAGGGTAAGCTTTATTCAAATTTTTCATTCAAGCATACACACATATAAGCCATCGTTCAATGTACAAGCAGGCAACATTTCCCAAATTCACATTGTAATACAAACTCGTAAACATGTCACATCGTACATTGATAATTACCTTAAGTTCATGTTATGTCTCTAAGTGTATCACAACATCCTTCTCTACATATTGAAACTATAATTGGCTTCTCGACACACCACTCGTTGGGTTCTAAACTAGAATCTTATAGAATGAGTGCCAAAGGAAGCTAGGGAACTTAACAAGACGAGGCATGAGGATACGAGTCACAACACTACCTATCGGATCACTAGACAAGCTCATGTCTACTCCCAACACACACTGCTTTATCACTTATAGCCCATGGTACTCCTATCGACCTTAAGGTATATTTCCCTAACCAACGCCATTGATATTATGCTCTAATGAGCACTAAAGACAAGATCAAACAACGAGTCATTAGGACATAAACAATCATGCTCAAGAGTGACTTAAACAATATCCTAATCATATAAGGAATTATAACATGGGTCAAGAACAACCTTAGGAATAGTCACAGACTTTGGCAAACTGATACACCTCTACTCAAATGGTCATAACTTTGTCTTAAGGTGATTCAGGTGGCAAATGAAATCTGACTTCAAGACCTTCGAATCGATATAATTTTATGTGAATCGGACCTCAGACGAGGAAGTTACAGCCGTTTGAAGTTGGGCTGAAACTCAAAAAGCAAGCTGAATTTCCAGAGAGGGGAGGGATCGATCCCTCCTCTAATGGGGATCGATCCCCAAGGGTAAAATCCAAAGTAAGTCCAGATTTGAATGAGAGATCGGTCCCTCATGCTTAGGGATCGATCCCTAGGCGATTTTGGGCAATTTTCTGCAGATTTCGACGCTTTTCGAAGGCACAATGGTTGATGATCTAAACTCGATTAAAGCATGAAAATCAACTCATAAACACATAGACATGAGTAAGAATTCCTACCTCAATGATCAAAGATCGAAGTTCACGAGATTCGATCAAGCCCTAGCTCCAAAGACTTCAAAACCAAGCGAAATACACCTCCTCCGAGCTTGAACAAACACAACCTTTGGCCTAGAACACTTGAGGAAGACGATTTGTGGAAGATCTTAGTGGGTTTCGAGTTGGGAGTGAGTTTGAGGGTGGAGGAGTAGAGAGAGGAGAGAGATGAGGAGAGAGAGAGAGAGACGAAGAGAGAGAGAGAGAGAGCTCGGCTGGAGAGGAGAGGGATAAGTGGGACTTTTATCTCAGACCACACACACACACACCCCTTTTATACTAGCACCCCAACTTAATCACACTCATACTCCCTTAAATAACAATCCTATCATTTAAGCCCCAAATCAAATAAACTCACAATTTTCCCATTTATTCGGCATTATAATATTTATAAAACCTTTAAACTATTTTCAAAAAATACAGGTCTCTACACTTGAGGTGAACTATATCGATGTGACTTGAGGCAAGTGATTGATGTAAGTGTGGTGAGAAACTTGTTTGAAGTGAGGGCGATACAAATATGAATTGTTGAGGTTGACAATAAGGCGAAAAATAATTGGTGCTCTGAGTGGGAATGGTAGGAACTTTTGAAGTGATAGGCATGTGGCGAAATAGTATTTTGTGAATTGAAGGATTGGAGTGTAGAGATCGTGTATGGTGTGTAATCGGGTATGTAGGCTGGACTAATGACAATATAGGACATGTTAAGGTATGTTATGGAGATGATAAGTTTGTTTAAGAAAGATTAATAGATAATAGTGATGATGATGGTGATAGCACAGATGGTGGTGGTAATGGAAGTTGTTGTTTTAGAGGTCGAGTGTAGATGTGACAAATGCCATTGAGGAATATTGGGATTGATATGATTACTTAGTTGAGAGAAAATTATGAGCTATTAAATTTGTGGTGAGCAAAACTGTTAGAGGTTATTGGTGCGAGTGAGATTAATTCTTTAGTGATGAGGTAGTCGGAGTTTTATACATAAAGAAGAGTGTAGACATGTTTGCAACCCCAAAGTCTTGTGGGTGTTCAGGGGAATTTCTATCAATTCGATAGTACTACAGATTAGATTTTGGTATAGTGATATTCAAGAGTATTGGGTGCTTATTGGTGCAGCCATTGCACATATTTTGTGTGGGTATTTGAGTAATGAGATATTGTCAAGTTGTAATACTATCGAGTCATAAGGGAATGACTAAGTATTGAGGGTACGTATGTTATATTTGCTGCAACGTGTAAGATTATGAGTATGTGGAGTACCTAGCTTGACTAGAGTTACTGAACGAGAGGTATTGCGAGATGGACATGAATGTGATTATTGTTGGGCATGCTAGAGCCAGGAGTTATGATGTACTGATACCAAATGGGTTTGTTGATACGAGAGTGATTCTAGTTTGAAATTGTTTGTTGATTTATTACGTGTACGAAATTTTTTGTTGTTTAGCATTAACATGTGTGCTTGACTTGATGTGTGATCTCTAGGTGTGTGATTGTCTTAGTATGTGGTATGGAGTAGACACCAGTGGGTACGTTGGTATGAGGAGAAGATTCTTAGTTAGAATTTGGTGTGTCTTTGTTATCTTTTGTGTCTGTAGTATGTTTAACCCTCAGTGGAGAGTAGTTAATGGCTTGTGATAAGAATAATAGTGAATTTGGGAGTTTTGCTTGAACGGTTTTAATGTCGCGCTGTATTGAGTTATGTAGAAATGATGTATTTCCATAGAAGTGAGTTTGGGTTTTCAAAAATAGCACCAGTAGTGATTTTGAGTGGACTGGAGAAAGTGGAGTAGTGTTTAGACTTTTGATTGTGCTTGAATAATTGGAAGGATGAAAAGGCATTTGAGGTTTATTTAGAATTGATATGAGAGTTGTGGGTAATGGAGCTAATGGCTAGCAAATTTGTGTTATAAGTGTATTAATGTACCGATGGAGTTTAATTGTGTCCTTAAGAGAGGAAGTGAGTGTCACAAGGCACGGGGCCATTGAGAACTGTTAAGAGAGTGATAACGATGCCTATTAATAGCAGTATCAATAGAATGACTCAATTGTGAGATCTGAGATGTGTTTATGCTTGAAGTTGAGAGAAATATCAATAGTTGGAAGCGTGAGGAGTTTGACTATAGTGAGTGAATGTTTATAGCTGAGCAAAAGGTGATGAGTTCTTATGTGGTTTAAGGGTTCGAGACTGATGAGTTTTTTTTCCAGTGGAGATGTTTGAGGTTATTTGGATTGGTGAGTAAATGCTTGATTCATTGGTTGATGTTAATTGTGAAAGATAGAACTTGGAGTTTAGAATTCGAGTTTTCATGAGTAGTTTAATCTGCCCTAGGAAGTTCAAAAGTGTAGGGGAGTGAGATATCCGAAGGTCCGAAAGGTTCGGATGACTCGTAAGGGATTGGATGCATTGTTCTCGTCCAAGTATTTGTCTCAGTTCATCTGTTCCTCGAGGGGCATGAGTACGTCATGTGTACGTATTATCCGAAGGATAAAGTAATCTTAAGTGCTTAGCCGAGCTTCGATCCCCCACCGAAGGATGACTTATTCGTTTCGTTCCGGATAAGGCAGTGATACTACCTTATATGCTCGGTAAAGTGCTTTGTCTTCCGTTCTTCTTTTCTTCGGTTAGAATGGCTTCACTCGGAGACCGCCACTCCTGAACCTTCTGGAAGCTTCCAAAGAAACGTGTTGGAGTCTCCCTGATAGGTGAGGTGACATTCCTGATTGATGTGACCCTTCTTGCTTTGACTAGGCGGCTCCCCGGCCTTGTCCCCACAGGCGGCAGTCAATTAATGCCTCTGACTTATGACGTCATCCGAGCATCACCGAGCACATGGGCGTCAGAGACAGCTTGCACCACACTTACTCCCTTCATCTAAGCCTATAAATAGATGGGTACTTCCACCAAGAGAAAGGTTCAGATTCCTAAACACTCTTCTTCCTCCTATAGCATATTTGCTTACTAAACTTCTCTCTTTTTAGCTACTCTTTCTGATTAGATCGTCGGAGCTTCTTCCCGGAGGAACAACCCCCTCCGATTCTGCAGGTACACGACGTCCGATGCCACGTCACTCGGTTCAAACAAGTCAAGACGGTTCATCAGAAATCAGCCCCCCACAATTGGCGACTCTGCTGGGGAAAACTATCAACCTAGCACCGTGGGCCTGATTTCTGTCCCCCATCTTGACTCTACTCCTATTCCTCTCTTTCTCCCCTTCACCTTCTTCCTATGGCTCAACGCCTTCCTCCTCCTGGCCCGGAAAACCTCACTCTGGGACTGTCCGGATATGGGTCTATCAACCCTAATCAAGAACATGCAACACACCCCCCAGTTTCTCGACAAGTCACGTTCCCTCAAACTTAGCTGGATATTGCTCTGCAGGAGCAAAACGCCAAGCAGCGGTAATAACCATGTTGCAGTAACGTCTGGAAGAGCAATGACGGCAGCCAACTTGCCACCCCAGCCAATAAACACGCAGCAGGGTCGAGTCAAATCGGCGAAACACCACAAACGTAGCAGAAAGTCCCATCCAACCAGAACGACAGACTTGGCAACATCCGAGAGACGGACCGTATTCGAACGTCTAGGCAAGGACGCTCGGACATCAACCAACGGGCTCTTGCCCCTCGGTTAGCAAGCGTAGTTCTATCGGAGTAGAAGCACTCGATCTTCCGCAACCTGTTCCATGGCGAGAACGCACCGAGCGACAGTGTCAAGTCAGGTGCCTCACTCGCGTAAACGTCATCAAGGATTCGAGGAAAGAGAGACAGCCCGTGGATCTTAACGATTCACCTCGGCGAAGCTACACCGGCGAATTCCCCGAACAACAGAGACCACGTATCGAGTTTTCCGAACGTCATTATGGGGAACGGCGAAACCGAGAGATCACGGGGCCATCACAAAGTGCCCAGTCAGGAGCAGCACTCGGAAAAGGATGATACAATTACCCTCTATGACCAGTTTACTGGACTTCCGACCGTATATCAACGGGTAGCTGGATCCTCGGGAGCTTCGGCCGGTGCAGCCTGCGGGTTCCAAAAAGGGCACCCGAACCAGCAAGAAACGATAGGGAAAGGAGGGGATCTCAAGCAAAAACTCATCCATGGCAGCACCATCATGAACGTCGGAAAGAACCAGAACCTTGCCAGACCATGCAGCCACCGGCTGTAAGGCCCATTCTCATTCCAGAAGATAATTCGAAGCTCAGGAAGGCAAAAGCTTCCCCCTTCGTGGACTCAATACAGCAGGAGCGACCACCGGATAGATTCGTAATGCCGAAACTCAAGCGTTACGAGGCTAAAGAGGACGCAGTCTCGTTCGTCTGTCGCTTTCGACAAATGATGATCCTTCATTAACTTCTCTGACGCACTTATGTGCAAAATCTTCCCCCTCTCGTTGAGTGAGCCAATCATGCTCTGGTATAATCAGTTGAAACCCAAGTCTATCACGTGCTTCAATGAGCTCGAGTTGGAATTCACAAAGAGATTTGTAACCAGCAACATTCAGCCGAAGACGCTTTCAATGCTGGTAAACATGCGAAGAGCTGCGGGGAAAACTCTTCGGCTGTATACCAAGCGATACTGGGAGGGTTTACCAATCTTATTCCCTGATGTGATCAGGGAAGTGGCAGCCGAGTCATTCATGAACGGCCTGGACTCAACCTCGGCAATGTTTCGAGATCTGTCAAGGAATCCACCGAAGAGTATGGGGAGCTCATGACAATTATCGAGAAAGATTGCGGTCCATGAAGAGGCGATGGCGAGAGCCTAACGCGCCGATAAGGTCGCTGATGCTTCTAAAGCACACGCAGCTGTAAGAAGCAGGTGGCAAATATTGGGCAGACGTCGGGGGGAAGTAAGCCGAACGACGGAAATCGACCCTCGCAATGTCAACCACAAGTAATACAACAAAAGCGTGAGCCGAGATCCGACGAATACGTTGCCGAGTAGACTACGTTCACAGAACTTATTTATAAGCTCCTCTCCATCATTGGGAAGCTCCCATTCTTCTCTTGGCTGCTGGGCTCCTCGAACAAATGGCCAAGGACCTGGGATGTGCTCATACCACAAGGAGCGGGGGCATTATACGACAAAGTGTTAACCTTTCAAGCGATACCTGGAGGAACTTGCTGCAGTGGGCACCTCAATCCGTGGATCGATACCCGGAAAAGTCCACTACCACCATCCCCCTCCTCTTCTGGGTGGCCATGTTAGTGTCATTCAAGGTATTGCTTCAGAGGGAAGAGTATCTGAGTTGCAGTTAGAGATCAACAAGGCTGTCACTGCTCTTTCGGTGGTAACGTGGGTTCCTCGGTGAAAAGGAAAGTTCGAAGATCCAAACGGTGATGGCCCAATCGCTTTACATCCGAAGACTTGAAAGAAGTGCAAGGCCACATACGATGCCCTTATTGTAATGGTGATAATTGACAAATCGACCGTCCAGAGGGTGTTGATTGACCAGGGAAGCTCGACGGACGTGATGGTTTATTCAACTTTTCAAGAGTCTCGGCCTGTCCCCAAATCAACTTCGGCCAGCGACAGCACCTCTTGTAGGCTTCACAGGCGCCCCGTTTGGCCACTTGGTATGGTCAACCTCATTGTGAGAGCCGGTTCCGACGTGATCGACGTTCGAAATTCATAGTGGTTAGTTCTCCTAGCCCTTTATAACGTAATTCTCGGTCGAGCCTGGCTACACGGGATGCAAGCTAGTGGCCTCTTCCTACCACCAAGTTTGTGAAGTTCATCGGCTGGAACGGTAGACAAGAGAGTCTCCGAGGCGATCAAGTGAATCAAGAAATGCTATATCAGTACAGTCACGATGAAACAAAGCTGCTTCGAGTGCAGTGTGTTGAAAATGGAGAAGTGGAACGTGCTTGAAGATGTGGGATTGCCAGCCGAGCAAAGGTCAACCGAGGAGCTTATTCGCATGCCTATCACGGAGGACGGCACTCGGTACTTTCTCATCGCAGCTCTTTTGCCCGAGGATGAGCGAAAGAGATGTTCGACTTCCTCAAGCAACATATCGAGGTATTTGCTGGACCCCTCAGGAAATGCCTGGTGTCGACCCATCGTTCGCAAACCCATTCATTGAACGTGGATCCAAACAGGAAGCCAGTGGTGCAGAAGCTTCGGCGTTCGTTTGCACTTCATGTCGACCGGCCAGTGATGGCTGAGGTGGACCAATTGCTGAACGCCGGGGCTATTACGGGAGATTCTTTACCCTACTTGGTTGGCTAACCCAGTTGTGGTTCCGAAGAAGAATGGAAAGTTGAGGGTTTGTGTAGACTACACGAATCTCAATGACGCTTGCCCAATGGATCGATTCCCCCTCCCTCGGATTGAACAAATGGTGACGCAACTGCTGGGTGTGAATGACTGAGTTTCATGATGCGTATCGAGGATATCACCAAATTGCTTTCTTTGCCGAAGATGATCAAGAGAAAACAGCATTCATTTCCCCTCGGGGCGTTTACTGCTATAATGTCGTTCCGTTCGGATTGAAGAACGCCGGGGCTACATTTCAACGGACTATAACGTCAAGTTTCCTGGGATGCTCGGGCGAATTTTGGAGGCTTATATCGATGATCTTTGTGTGCAAGAGCAAGTTTGCTCGGGATCATCTTCGTGATCTGGGCGAAGTCTTTGCAGTATGAAGAAACGAAAGTTACGACTTAATGCAGAAAAGTGTGCGTTCGGAGTCAGCTCGGGCAAATCCTCTTGGTACATGGTCAGTCGCCGAGGCATAGAAGCAGATCCGATGCAGATTACTGCTGTGCAAAACCTTCGAGCTCCAACGACTATCAAGAAGTCAACGTCTACTGGAATGGTTGCGGCATTGAATCGGTTTATACGATGTTCGGGCGACCTCTGTCGTCGTTCTTCCAAGCCATCAAGACGAGCCGACGAAGGTTTGTGTGGACTAAGGAATGTGAGCAGGCTTTGCAATATTTGAAGGACTACCTGTCACTGCTCCTCTCTTTGTGAAGCCTCAAGCCGACGAAGATTTGTATCTCTACCTCGCGGTCTTGGATCATGCCACTAGTTTAGTGCTTGTTCGGAAAGAAGGGATGGAGAGCACCCACCAATCTTTTACTCGAGCAAGACGACACGGATTCTCAGACTAGGTATCTGCCTATAGAGAAGTTAGCATTAGCTCTCGTTTGTCTAAAACGAGCCTTCTGCCTTACTTCCAATGCCATAGGCATCGTGGTCCTTACTGAGTTTCCTCTCAAGGTGGTGCTTCGGAAGACAGATTCTTCGAGTCGGATTCTCAAGTTCTCCACAACACTTGGCCAACTACGACATCCAATTCGAGCACGGACGGCTATCAAGGGGCAAGCGTTGGCTCTGACTTCTTCGCCGAGCTTACTCCAGATTGCAGGATGAAGCTAACGCCTTGGCTCTACGGAGACTGAAGCTCGGATCTGTCCACGCCTCGATTTTTTAACATAATTAAATATTACAGTTTAATATAAAAGATCTGCACATATCATAAATAATATCCAAAAGAGTTCCCAACTATTTAACTTTACAAGCAAGTTCCCAAAAGTTAGATTATACAGCTTTGGCACCACGGCCCAAATCAACTTAATTACCAGTACAAATCTATTTAGAATATTACAATCTCTTTAGTCAAAGAAATTTAAGAACAATTAGTTACAAACTCATCTTTAACAAAAGTAAATCAATTACAAGAGAAGATTAAGTAACTAAAAGAAGTTATCTTCCAAAATCTTCATGTCCAAGCACACCATTGCATGCAGTCGATTACCCAACATTCGAACCTGAAAAGAAGGATTTTGTTGCAGCTACACTAGCCCAGTAGGAAAATCTTTACCAAAGTTATATGCAAATATGATGATAAGAGCAACATGAGAGGGTAAGGAAATATATAGCTCGACAAACGGTAACCAATCAATTTGCAAATGAACTCTTAACGAAATCGTATGCATGAGCCCTACGATGCTAACTCTCTAACAATCCCAACTCGACTTGCTAACCCAAAACTTCACCATCGGCTATTCCACCACTTGCGTTACCGGAATAACACCATAAGGATTACCGTGTTACCACCACTTGGTCACGGTTGATCCCTAACGATTCGGGTTACGTATTACCACCACTTGCGTTACGAAACCCTCTTAGTCTCCGTATTACCACCACTTGCGTTACGAGACTTCCTAAACCAACCTTCGACCCAAAATCAACTATTTCTCATACAATACGCAAACTAAGACTCCCCCATGGACACATTCATAGATGGAACACCCTACATTATGCCAAAGTCATCACAAATGCACCAAGAATGATCACACAATACAACAATCTATAGAAAGTGCACTTACAACGTTTAATTAGGTCAATTCTTATTCGTTTATTGCTAACGGAAGACCAACGAACAAGGAGTACATCGAGCCATCATAGGAAGTCAATTAGACAAGCTTGAGGTAGTTTAGGAGGTGTCCAAAGGGTTTAGAAGTGATTGGTGGTCAAAACAATCAACGGAGAAGCAAAAGGTGCAAAACTGGAGATGATAAGCTCACTGTATCGATACGCGCTTAATCCGTATCGATACGGAATCAACTGTCCAAAAGATAAGCTCACTGTATCGATCGGCCCCTTATCCGTATCGATACCACGGGGCTTCAGGTAGAACTTTCAGCAGATTTTCAGACATGCTCAAGAACTAAAATCCGACAATCAAGGGCACGATTCTACACCAAATCAACGTATAAACATATAAAAGAAGTAAAGAAGTCCCTACCCTCGAAACAATGGCCGAGATTCAAGCGATTGGAACGAGCCCTAGCTTTCTTGAACTTCAAATCTTCGATTCGAGCTCGACCCACGGATCTCCAAGCTCAAGAACGTGATTGCAAGGCCGGAGGGTAGTTGATTCCTGAAGGTTTTGAGGTATTTGAGTGAGATTTTGTGTGAGGAGGAGGAGAGAGAGAGATAGATCGGCAGGGAGGGAGAGGAAGAGACGGATGACGAGAGAGTGGAATGGAGATAAATGATCTCCTACACCTCTCACACCTCTATATATACTCATATATCTTAATCACAACACAACTCCCTCCACTTTCTATTCTTTCACCACAACCCACAATCTAATTATCCACCAAATAAACATATTTCTCCATTAGGCATTTAATAAATATTTCAAAATAAAATAAAATCAAAATTATTCGGGTCTCTGCAGGATCTCTGCAACCGAGGCTCACATGGAATGGATTCAACAGCCGGCAGACGCTCGTCGCTCGAGATTCACGCTCGGCACGAAGCGTCCTGTTCATGAATGGAACTTATTCTCATGAGACGCCCTGGCGGATGACAGTAGATGGAGCTTCAAACGTTTCAGGGGCTGGGGCTGGAATAGTTCTTGTATCTCCCGAGGGAAACCGTGCACGAAAACGTGGTCTCAATCGGTTACAGAGCAACTACAACGAAGCCGAATACGAAGCTTTGATCGCTGGGTTACAACTTGCCCCTTCGACTTGGTGCCGATTCTGTTGCACAGTGTTTTGTGATTCTCGGCTGATTGTGGGCACCTGAATGATGATTACCAAGCGAGGGATGAACGTCATGAATGCCTAGTGAGACACAACGTCCTAGCTCTTCTCAAGCAATTTGGATTGCAATGGAGATCGATGATTCGCCTCGGAGAGCAAAATGGCTCATGCTGAAGCCCTTGCAGGCCTCGCTTTGTGTTTACGAGCCTCGGGCTAGTCGCACTATCGTGCTGACGAAATAGACAATCCGAGCTTCGAATCCTCCGTCTCCTCCTGTTTCGGGCCATATCGTTCGGCACAAGTCAACTGGATCCCATAGTGGCCTCTTACCTTCAGAATCAAACGCTGACCTGCAGACAAGAAGGAAGCTTCATAAGGTATGATGCCGTGCTGCCAACTACTTTTTGGATCCCAATGGTCATCTCTACCGACGAACGTTCACAGGCCCTGACTTGAAAGTGGTGTATGAGACCCAAGTGGAAGGCGTTCTAGATGAGCTTCACTCGCGTAGTTGTGGGGCTCATTCAGGAGGGCGTAGCATAGCACAACGAGCCCTAACTCAAGGATATTGGTGGCCGAAGATGGTGAAACAATCCGAGGAATACGTGAAATGCTGTGTTTGGTGCCAAAAGCAGGCTTCCCTTATCCACCAACCAGCTTTCCCACTCAAGATGATCACAAGTCCTTGGCCTTTTGCAGTGTGGGCTTTTGACATTGTGGGGAAACTGCCCAAGGCACCTGGGGGTTTTGAATATTTGCTGACAGCCACGGACCTATTCACTAAGTGGGTCGAAGCCAAGCCGATGGTCAAGACGACTGCAGGTGATGTGGAACGGTTTATTTGGAAGCATATCATCTCAAGGTTCGGGGTTCCTTACGCTATACTTTCGGATAACGGATCCCAATTTGTGGCCGCAACACTTAAAGCGTTCTATAAGCAACGGAAGATCACGATCCAGAATTCTTCGGTGGCGTATCCTCAAGGCAATGGTCAAGCCGAAGCCTCAAACAAGACCATCACTTGGGGGCTTAAGCGTCGTTTGGAAAGGAAGCTCGGTCTCTGGGTTGAAGAGCTCCCTCATGTTTTGTGGGCCTACCGTACAACGCCTCGGCGTTCCACTGGACGTACCCCGTTTGCAATGGCCTATGGCATGGAGGCCGTTCTCCCTCTCTCCACGTTGATTCCGACAGCTCAAACGGAGAATTTCAATCCTGTGGCTAACACTGCACTCGTGGGTGCTGAGCTGGATTTCGCCGAAGAACTACGTGATAATGCCATCCTTCGGCATACAGCGTATCAGCAAGAAGTGGCTAGGGGCTACAATAAGAATGTTCGAGCTCGGCCGTTTCAGGTTGGCGATCTCGTTCTTCGGATGGTTGTGGAAGCAAGTAAGTTGACGAAGCTCAAGGATCCCTACGAAGGTCCTTACCGAGTGGTTGAGAAGATTGGCCATGGCGTTTATAAGCTCTCCGAGATGGATGGCACCCCCATACCTAACCCTTGGAACGCTCAGAAGCCTCGGAAGTTTCACGGCTAGCTGTTGTTTCGTGTTTAGTTTCTGTAATTTTCACCCTATAATTTTTACTTTCATTATACCTTGTACGCCTTTGGGCCCAGTTAATTGATGTCTTCTTCCTTTTTCTAATCATTTTTATTTCACCTTGGGTATTCCACCTAACCCGTCTTAAGCCGTTGGGCTAGCGATCTTACTCGATTCACCCTCGGAATTCTCCTCATTTGGGCGGAATCCTCGTAGCCCTCGGAGTTATTCTCGTTCGGGCATCACACTCGCCTCCCTCGTACTTTTCTTCGTTCGTTCCCCTCGGTTTCCTGTTCTCATACTCTCTGTTCGGATTTCCGTTTCTGTCCCTCGGAAATCCTAACAGACAGGGGGCTACTATACGGGGGAACATGGACAAATATGAGCATGAAGCATGCAACTGGTGGATTCAATCACAATTTACCCGAACACCAATTAATTCACAAAGGGTCAATCGAAACGAACAACCATACTTAACCAAAATAAAGTCAACATTCACATTTTTTGGGGGTACAATATTCCATTATATTTCACATGCCAACTGATAAAACATGTTCAACAACAAAAAAACAAAAGGAAAACAAACGCTTAAAGGTATCCTGCGGGAACAAAGGCAAGGTAGGGTCCATCTGTAAGAGCTGGAGCAGAGGTAGCTTCGGGTAGTTGACCATTTGTGGTCTCTTCGTTCGGACCAAGCTGCTGCTGCTCGCTCATCCTCGGGCTGCTGTGCTTCGGCCAGACTCCGAGAGAGGAACCTCAACAAGCATCCTACGCTCGTCGTCAGCCTCAACACCGGCGTCATCGAAAGCTTGTATTGTAGCCCAGCATAAAGCTTGCTTTATGCTGTTCTTCAAGCATCTCAGCCGAGCCTCGGCGAGCTCCTCAGCAGCAGCTTCCTCCGCTTCGAAGTACCCCTTGTTGTATGCCTTCTGAAGCTCTCCCTCCCTCTCCTTCTTATCTCCTCACGACCTTGAGCCCTGCAATTCGGCAAGTCCTCATCCTTTCTTTTTGACCTGGTTTTCTCGGCAGCCTATTGGCATGCCCTTGACTAGATCATTCAGATTGGTGACCTGGGGTCTCGAGTGCCGGAGCAGCAGCCTCGGATTCCTCCCAGCTCCGCTTGTACTCGTCGACCGCATCTTTATTGACTTGTACAGACTGCAGCATCTGTTTCTCTCTTTTCATGCCTCTGTGAGGTGAAGGTTCACGCTCATGATTGACTGGGAGGCCTGAGGAGAACAGAGTGTATATGATAAGCAAACGAGCAAAAAAAAAAAAAAAACAAAACAAAAACAACGAAACTGTTATACCAAAAAAAACTTACCTCTGTAGCATGATAGTAGTACTCGGTGTGAGGGCGGCTTTGAGACGAGGGCGGGGATTGGATGTCCCCTCGGCAAGCCACCCCAGACACGAGTGTCAGGGCGAGGTGACGGTTCTTCCCTCAGGCTGTCGGACTTCAACACCTGCTTCTTATCAACGGTGATGAAGCTCGGCGCCCAGGGACGCTTTCTGTCACCCGTCTCCTTCCCCTTTGCGGCCACACTCACACAATCTCCAGCCTCCGTTCCACACCGTTGTCTTTGTTCTTGCCAGCCGGGGCGTCCTTCGTTGACGGGAGGAGCAGGAGGAGGACGTTTTTTGAGTTGGAGGGGGAGGCACCTTTTTTACTTGGGAAGCCTGAGCCTGAGGCCCCCTGGTGCTCCTGTTTTCTTTGAAAGGCCCTTGGCCTTGTCCTCTCTCTTTTGCTTCGTGGAGCATGGTCCCTCTCAGTGAAAGTGATAGAATGCTTGGAGAGCAGAGGCAAGACCAAAGCGTTCATTGCCGTCGGAGTGATGTCTGTTGGTACCTCAAAACGAGCTAAAGCTGCGGACAGTCTATCACGATGCTCCTTTGATGATGATATCAGACCACACCAGAGACGGCAGCCCGAATCCTGTCTAACTGTTTCTGAAGGAAATTGTCTTCTGGCGCGCCACCCAAAACAAGCGGCGAGTTCTTTTGAGCTGGTGGAGAGGTGGGCTTTTGAGTTAAAGGATTGGACGAGCTCTCAGCTGATAGATTTGGTGGCTGAAAGACGCGGCCGCTCCTTGTAACATTTACAACGTCCCACCAAGAAGATGTATCGAGCGAGCCCCAGAAATCCTCAGGTATCTCTTCTAGTTTGCGTTTTCCCTTATCGGTCGATGCAACCGTTGCTGTCGAGTCTTGTCTCGGGGCCGTGTCCCATAGCAAATCCTCCATTACCATTCCTTCCCAGAAACTCGGATCCTGTGCAGCAGTTTCCTCAAACGGCAATCCCGGATTGGTGACAAACGGCACATCCCAGAAGCCTCCGTCGACTAAAGCAGAGTTGACAGTCCAAACCTCGTCGCCCACTTACATGTCGACCACTTTATCGACATCCCAGAAATCGGCCGGCAGTGGACTTTTGTTAAGGTCGACGATCTCATCTACCTCCCACAGGTCATCGGGCGGTGCAGTCAAAACCATGATTGAACAGTCATCCCTAGGAGGCACTGCCGGGCGTGGCCAATTCATAGGCACGATATTGACAGTCAGATCGCTCGCATGTACGGCATTCGAGATGGAGTCTAGCAGTGGCCATGCTTCCCCTAGTTGTCGGCGCGTATCGGGGATGAACTCTCCTTCGATGTAGCAATCCAAGTATTGCTCACCCAAATCCTGATCATCGTCTGCCTTCTCCATGTTGAAGTTCTGGTTCCAGGCCAACTGCACAGCATCGGGCTCCGGATCCCACACATATTCTTCTTCGGCTTCAGCCGCAGCGGGCTCAGGCTGATAGAAAAGCATAAATAGGGACAGGCCATCGAGTGGATCCGCCCTTGCTGCGTTCCAATCTTCCTCCCATTGGTCCAATTGAGCCTGATCGACAACCGGAGCCTGAGGGAATCCCATGAAGTACCGCTCGTTCCAGTCATTGGCGAGTTCTGCCCACTCCCTTGCTTTGTCCTCCATATCCCAGCCAACTACCAGCATGTTGACATTGAATTCCGCTGGGATGGTTACAATAGGTTTAGGGTGATGTTCTGGGGTTATATGGTCAGTGGGGTTAAATATGGTCGAGGTGAGGTCTATCTGGTTTATTTGGGGGTTGGAATTGTGGTTGGGCATAGAATTGGTAATGACGTTGGGTTTAGGAGGGGTTGGAAGAGTGCCATTGTCCACCAAATCTTGAATCGCATGGCGGAGACGATAGCAAGAGTCGGTGTGATGCCGGGCATTTGGTGATAGGCATAGAAAGCGTTCGAGTTATGTCTCGGAGACGGGTTTTGAGGAAGGGGAGTTGCATCTAATGGCCTGAGATGACCGGATTTGACCAACCTTTCTAGCACTTGAGACAGCGGAGCCTCGAACTTGGCGAAGTTCCAGGGTTGGTTGCGGTTTCGGGGTTTTTGAGGGGTTTGAACTTGGTTAATGTCGGCAACATGGCTGGAACCCTGGGTAGCACTGTTGCTGGCGGATGCTGTGCTGGACGTAGTTGCTGCTGCCAACAGGCCGTACTATTTCCGGGATAAGCCGGGGCTTGGACTTTGAAGTAGAGGGAAGAGGTATCACTCCGCTGCAGAACTCCCGTTTGGAGGCTTCCTCAATAGCAAGGCCAGAGTCGGAAGAAAGTATCGAAGATCAGCACCCTGAACAAGTACAAGATTTCTGGCGAAATCCGGCTGCAGGATTTTGGAGATGATGCAGATCTGATCCTTCTCACTGGGACCGATCGGTCATGAGAGCTGCCTTTGCCCTCCACCTTTTGATGAAGTCCGCAAAAGACTCCTTGGCGTTCATCTTAGTGGATCGAGCTCCCGAGCTCCCAGGGTGGTCATCTTGAGCTGAGCGTTATAGCTGTATTGGGCATTAAAGGCTGTGCCAATGTCCCTCCCAGTTCGGCGCTTGGCGATGTCGAGAGACAAGAACCATGGGAATGTTGGACCAGCCAGAGTCTGAGGGAAGAGCTGAGCCATGCCTCCTCTCTACTCCATGTAGTTTCATAGCACATGGTAAGCCAATAAAGTGGGTCTTGGGATCCCCTATTCCATCGAACCTTCGTAAAATCTGGCATCTTGAACCTTTCAGGCAGCCTGGCGTTTGGAAAATGGGCAAAGACGTTCCATGTCCAACGGCCGGCTCCTCTCCTATCAGCTTTGGACACGTCTCTTTGAGTTTAGCCAATCTTGGGCGATTAGAGCAGTCATTTCAGGATTGGGGGAGGAATGTTCAGTCTCGAGGGATCTTCAGGGCCACAAGTTGGCGGTCATATCCTTTCCTTATCTTCCACCTCCTTCGCGGGGAGTCGCTTCCTCAATTAGATCACGGGGCAGCTCTGGCCATGGAGGCATCAGCTTGATCGGCCCTCTCATTGCATGATAGGCTTAGAGTTAGTGCTGGAGTGATCTGGCCAAGGTATTAGCAAGGTTCGGAGGTAGGTGTATTCGGTGACCATGTCCCAAGACTTCTGTCTTGACTGGTTTGGGCGTTCGAGGAGGAGATGGACTGGATGGCGGTGTTTCGTGCGGAGTTGTCGGCGGTGAGTCTTCCCTTGACTGAGTGCAAGCCAGAGCTTCCGTTGTGACTGACCCAGAAGTAAACCTCAAAGCAGATTTTTAAGCAACCCCCGCAGACGGTCCCAAGTAGGTTTGGCTCTTGAACTCGGAGCTTCCCATAATACAGCTAGACAGCAAAGTATAAGAGCTCAGTGACAGCCTGCAGTAGTTGTTTGAAAGATTTTGAAAGAATGGAAAATGAGCATGTCAACGTCGTCGGTGTCCTCCTAGACTCTAGAGCTAAAGAGACCTCCCTACGTCATTCGGATGCTGCTATAGAATCCTCAGATTTCTTTTCGACAATGTATCCTTGATTGAACCGACTAACACTAAGGGATGTCAAAGCAGCCCAAGCCTTTAGTTACCCTTTTCTTGAAGTTCAAAGTTTGAATTTTAGAATGACTGGGTATGGATGGCGTGATACCATAACCGAAGTGGCGTAAGCAGCACTGTGCCGGAGCCTTGATGGTGTAAGTATCACGACATTCTCTCTAGTGCTTCCTGCTTTGAAATTTTGATTCGGCATTTTTAAACAAAGGCTTAGAAAGTTTTGATTTCCCAAAACGTATTTGATTAAGGATTTTTGAAAGGGTATATAACGTGCAACATCGAGATGCACGACTCGTCATCGGTCCATAGCAGCATCCTAGCAGACATAAGACGGTCTCGACAATAGACAACCTAAAAGCCGCCCTAGCATGCTCCTACGCAGATCGGTATGAATGTATGTACAGGCATGCGATATGGAAAGCGGTAACACGTAGACAGTTTATGGGGGTTAGATGCAAGAAGAACTTACCCTGCAGGTTCCTGTCTTAGGTTGAAAGGTTCTAGTGCTTTGTACGTATGGAGAGGCTGGTTTTGGTTTAAGGGGGTTCCTCTAACTAGAGCCGCGGTATACCTCCCATTGCAACGCGTGTAGCAGAGCAATAGTCGAACGGTATTACGACTCATCATCGTCCAAGGTTGTTGGGCGTTCGAGGACCCCGGGCTCTAGTAAATTGTGCCGGTTACCCAAAACACCTCAACGGGGCTAGCCAACATCGATGCAAATGGAAGAATGCCAAAGAATGATCGAGGAAGAGAGAAATGCAAAGTTTTAAAATGCTTTTTGAGTTTGGCTCACTTTTATTAACCAATATTTGGAGAAAACTACACAAGTGAACAATAGTAAAAGCCCCAGTTCGGAGTGGTCGGATGCTGAGATCCTGTTACGTTACCATCCCATTCTTCAGCAGCGCGGAGCGTACTGTTTTGACAGACTTTTGAATTTTGTTCAATTATGTATTAATTGCCAAATATTAATCAATGCAATGAGTTCCCCAGCAGAGTCGCCACTGTGGGCACGCGGCCCAAAATCCCGAATTTTGTTGTTTGAAAACATTTGGGTGCGGCCCTCTTTGGAAGGCGTGGCGAGACGCTTCGATTCAGAGTTGCCACTCGAGTTTTAGCGGAAGAGTACCCAAGGAACCGAACTCGAAAATGCATGTTACGTTTGTTTGATTTTGAAAAAGGCGTGGACTTGTCCGTCGTCACCTTCGATATCTGAGGTTCGGGAGCCAGGTTACGAGAGGGGAAGGGTTTTATGGCACCTCTCTTGCCCAATCCGGAGATCGGTCTCTACTCAAGCATTTTTGTAAAACATTTGCATTTTTCTCTCATTTGATCATTTTTTTAGCAAGTTAGGGTGAGAGAGCAGATAATGGGGATTAAAGCTGTAACAGTTTGCAGTTTATATGACAAAATATTTATGGATGACAATGTGCTTGAAT
The DNA here is from genome assembly GCA_019656295.1 of Rhododendron mucronatum var. ripense. Taxonomy (NCBI): domain Eukaryota; kingdom Viridiplantae; phylum Streptophyta; class Magnoliopsida; order Ericales; family Ericaceae; genus Rhododendron; species Rhododendron mucronatum. The sequence continues at coordinate 2,371,351 of BPLT01000035.1, read as the reverse complement.
TAGATTGACATAAGAACATAGATTGAGAACAAGCACTGTGAACAGTTCCAACGAGATGGAGTACGCTGCCTCTCAGGTGCGTGAACAGGCGAAATGCTGGCATGCAGTGGCCAAGCCTCTGCACGCCACCATACCCTGCGCACGCCACCATGAAGTTGGCGTACACTACCCTCTTTCATTCACAGTTCTTGCTTTCAAACCTCTAAGCTCTGGAATGGACAAGCCACGCAGTTTATAAGACAGTCATACTTATAGATACGAGTACAAGAAATGGCTTGGAGCCATAAAAATAGACAAGAAACCCCCATAAACAAAGTGGGGAAAGATAAAAGGCTAGGACTAAACCGTGATGCAAGGGCCAGGCACTGAAACCTTAGCCAACATGCCGCACGCCACCACTCAAGGGTCGGACGCCAGATTGTCCTACGTCCAGTGTTTGGGCTTTACATCTCTGGGCTCTGGAACATGACCAGAAACACCCCAGAGGCCTTATGAAGCAAGAAAGAGACGAGTTTGAAAGTTACACTAGCAGTTCTAAAATTGCAGAAGAACAATAAACAGGTTTCTTACATGCTAAGGAGGTGATGAACATGAAATACAGACAAGCTGATAGACAAAACATGATCCCCACGCCAGCAGTGCACGTACCACCATGATGGCGTACGGCTTGAGTAAGCTGGCGTGCGCCATGTTATGTCTTTTACGATTGTTTTATTTTACAGAAAAGGGCCTGGACTAGTATCAGTTACTAGCCAAGACCCTTTCTGGTTCCCCTCAGGGGTTGAAAACAGAAAGCCACGCAAAGGTGGTATACCTTTGGTGCAAGGGATGGAAGGTTGGTTTGAGCTTTGAAGGTTGAAGATGGGGTTGGATGTGGCTAGATGATCATAATCAGGGTGTGGGATGCTTCTCTACCTCTCACTCTTTCAATGAAGAAGTAAGAACAAGAGAGAGAAGAGAGAAAGAGCTTGGACTTCTTGAATGTGTCTAACCCCTTGCAAATGAAAATGCAAGGGGGGCATTTATAGGAGGGAGAGCACTGAGATCAGGGCTGATCAACTAGGGATAGGGGTTTGGTTAGGTTTAGAGGGAGCCTCCCATGCATTTAATGCATGGGAACTTATGATGGGGCATGTAGGAGAGAGAGGGGGACCGTTCCCTGCAGAATGCAATGATCAGGGGGCCTCTGCGCCGTACTGGGACGGTTAGAAAGTCTCGAGCACGTGACAGAAAAGCGGTGATATTTGACCGGGCCTTGACCTGCGGTACGCCAGCTATATTACCCTACGTGCGCCAGTCAAACTGAGTCAATGGTCGATGACTGACATGTGGCTGTGACTGGCGCACGCCAAGTGAAGGTGGCGTAAGCAGATGTTAGGCTTTGCTGGGGTTTATCTGGCTTTAGGGCTTGAAGGGATGAATGGGTCTTGAAAATGGGTTTTTGAAGGGGAAAGTTCAACGCTCGAAGTTCAAAACCTTCCATCGACCTAAAAATGTTCTCGACCTTTTATCATCTTCGGTGCGACAATGACAATAAGAAAACTAAACCCGGACAGTCCAGAATGGGGTGTCTACAAAGGGCTTCGCAGAGTCCCAATCAATTTCTATGACCCTTATGCAACACTACCGAACGACAATTGGCCAATCAATGAGGTCAACACTCTAAAACTGAAGAAGCAAAGGAAGAAGAGTCTGCTGACAATGATCCACAAGATGAAATATCACTAAACCTACTCTTTGATGAGGGGGTCACCGACAATGAAATAAGGGGTGATCCATCCCATCACAGATAGCTTTGGGAATTGGTGGGGATTTGTTGGCACACGAAGAGTCGACAACGCGACAAAGCATAAATTGAAGCTCAACTGGGGAGATAACGGCAATAGCAAATCAAATGGCCCTCCAAGACTTGCAGGTTACAGTATGAAAGTGCGAAATCCAAGATGACAGCTAAGTGCCGATGATCAACCTGGTGGATGAACAAGATTGCTCTGAGCTGATTGTGGATGTTGAAAGGGGTTTACCCAAACTGGACCATGGAACATACTCTAAAATGCAAACAGAAAAATGTTGATTCTGATCATAGTTCCGATTCCGGTTTTGACTCCGAGTCAACTCAATCCGAGTCTAGTTTTTCATCTTTTCAAACTACCGAGTCTAGTGAGGAAAACCTGGTCAAAGCACTAAGGCATAACATTATTTTGAATTCAACTCCGAATGTCTTTGATGATTTTAGCATGAGAAGGAAGATTTAGTATTTCACCTTGCCTATGATCAATTGGTGTGGATTCTGACCATCCAAGTGTTTCATGAAGAAATTCCAAAAGAAATTCTAGAATTCATCAAGAGAGAAGAAGAGAGGCACGTTAAACACTTTTTCGAGGGAAGTAAACACAACAAACATTGGCTTTAAAATGAGCCCAAATGGTTAAAATTGGTGCAACGCTATCTTCTCAAGAAAGTGAAATAACTAATCCTTTTGCTAAAAGAATACAAGATGTTTTTTCCTGGTCTTACGAGGATATGCCCGGAATAGACCTTGAAATTGTTCAGCACAAATTTCCTTACATCCTGATGCAAACCCAGAGTTAAACAAAAGTTAAGACATATGCGCCCCGATTGGTTCTAAAGATAAAAGAAGAAGTCACTAAACAAATCAACTCCGGGTTTTCTCATAGTCACCGATTAGCACAATGGGTGGCCAACTTCGTTCCGATGCCAAAGAAAACTGGGGGGTAATACTCTGAATTTTATTATTAAATAAAAATGTATTTATTATTCGAGTTTAAGTAATTTTAATTGCATGAATTGGGTTAATTTTCCGATAATTTGTTAAAACTGCGCTTTACCCCTTGAACTTTCATTTTCTGCACTTTAGCCCCTGAACTTTTATTTCTTGCGCTTAGTCCTATTTAGCACGCCTAGTTAGCTTCTAACTATCCGGGTTAGAAAGACTAAACTAAGAAGCCATCTAGTCACCATGATATGGACAGTTTTGCCCCTCATTAAACCTTTTTTGGACCTTTGAACCCTAGTCAAGTATTGAATATTCTTTTTCTCTTTAATTATTTTGATTCTATTCTTTGTCCTGGACAAAGATGTGTTAGGGGAAACTATTATCCATTGGATAATAGAAAACTCATTTGTTTATATTAAAAGTATATTTGGTTAAAGTACTTTGGATAAAAAAAATAAACTTTTTAAGTACTTTTTGACTATTTTATATTAAAAGTGACCTAATATCTATTATCCATTGGATAATAAATGTTAGGGGAAGTTTTAACCATTGGGTAAAAGAGTTGGTCTTTCCAAGTACCATGGTGTCTCATTAGTTTAATATTTTCTTTTAAACCATGTGAAAGCATAGCAATATTTTAAGAAGAAGGTACATGGTACCAAGATTCTCAAAAGTACCTTAATTATTTTTCTAATGGGGTTTGATCTTCCTAGGTACTTATGTATCTAAGTATATATATATTCTAGTACTTTAAAGGTTAGAGTAATACTCTAAGTACCATGTGACCTATTGACTTATTTAAAAGAGAATCCTAGCCTTAAGTCTATTTTTGGCCTTAAAGTACTAAAGTACTTAGTTTTTTATTTTGTTTACTTACATTTTTGTACATATGTATATATATATATATTGTACTTTTGAAGCAAGGAAGAGAGGGAGAGAGAGAGAGAGCCGTGAGAGAAGAGAGAGAGAGGGAGAGAGGGGGGCCGGTGGTGAAGGAGAGGAGGAAGGGAGAAAAATTGGGTTGGTACTTGGCCATTGAACTCCAATGTACCAGTAAGATTCTTGTGTTTCCAAGCAAACCTCACCTCATGTCCTTCTTTTGTACATTTTTGCATTTTTAAGCCTAAGAATCTTGTACAAAATCATCTCAACCATCCATTAGTTCCAAGATCAAATCTAAGGACACCATAGCCATGCAAACCTAGGTTTTTAGCCTGATTCTTCATGTGAACACATTGTTTTAGTATTAAAAAAAATTGGAAAAGGAGGAGAGCGAGAGGGTGGTCCGTCCAAGGAGGGAGAGGGGGAGCCCTTGCCTATAAATAGAAGGCCATTCTCATGCTTTGAACTCACACCTCAAGCAATAGCTCTTCCTCTCTCTAGAATTCCAAGCATTCTTTGTTCTAAATTCAAGAACTTTCTTTTTTCTTGAGTGTCTTAAGCAATACCACCAAACCACCTCCAATACCAATCTTTGATTCTTAAAAGTAGCTTAGTTAAAGTTGGAAGGTTGTTCTAGTAAAAGTAGTCCAACACTTTTCCTTTCGAAGCAATCCAAAGGACGTTACTCCGTCGAAACCAAAACCGACGATCAAACATCCGTAGCCGACCACCGCCTAGAAGAAACGGTAAGTGAAATCTTTACTATATCATAGTTCGATCTTATCTTCTAAAGTTGTTAAATTTTTGCTACTTAAAATCTCTACTTACTTTCCTTAAGTTTAAAAAGTTACTTTGAGCATGGATGATGTTAACCTTGAAAATGCATGATTTACTTTCGAAATGTTTCAAGTATGCTAGATAGTTGAATGGATCTTGTTGTCTTTGTTTCAAAGCTTTAGATAAATGCACGGTGTGTATGTAAAGTCTTGAAACGACGGAGTCTTGCATTGAAAACGAGACACGAAACCGAGAAAAGTAGAAACATGGCACCTAGGGTGTGATTAACTAAGAAAATGTGTTTTTTCCCGGTTGGAAGATATCTTAGAAACTACATAATGACCATATCAAGGGTATTATGCGGGTATGAGTGTGTATGCCTATGGGAACTCGACGCGGCGGAACCATAGTGAGGATATTCGGAACCCGGTGCGGCGGAACCGAAGTAGGGTGAGTAGCATAGTAATCCGCGGTACGGAGCCTATGCAAGTTTTGTGTGCCAACGGGAATCCGGCGCGGCGGAACCGTTGTGAGGATACTCGGGAACCCGGTGCGGCGGGAACCGAGGTTGGGTGAGTTAAAAAGAATCTTTGAAAAGAAGGTAGCAATGAATGACAACGGTCTACGATGTGTGCGTAGGAGGAAAAATCAAGAATCCTTGACACCGATAATGTTTATAAAACGAACATGAAATTAGCTGTTATTGTCATTTGTTTACTACTTAAGTGCTTGTCGATGTGGAAATCGATGCTAGTAGTAGGATTTACTATTGAGCCATCGGAGCTCATGGTGTTACCTTGTGGTGACCCTGGCATATTATATGGGTGGCGACGCCAATATAATATGTCAGACCTGATAGACGAACAGGGCGATCTCTTCACCTTGGAGGCATATGGAGCCGAAGAACTCGCTAGGTTGTAGGAGCAAGAGGAGCAGTAGAATAGGAACCCTAGCTCCCTTTTTGTTATCTATTTTGTATTTCAAATGCTCTTATGAGAGCCGTGCTGTAATATTGAACAATGACTCTATTTTTATTTCTGTTAATAAATTAAACCCTTAACGTGCCTAAAATTAGGGGCGTTACAGGGGAATTAGGGTCTGTGTAGATTTTCGAGATCTCAACAAGGCCAGTCCAAAGGATGACTTCTCATTGCCACACATAAAACGAACTTGTGGACAACACCGCAGGGCATGCATTGCTATCTTTCATTGGATTGGGTTTTATGGGTATAATCAGATTTTGATGTCTCCTGAAGACAGAGAGAAGACTACCTTCACCACACCGTGGGGAACCTACTGCTATCGAGTGATGCCATTCGGGTTGAAGACCGCTAGAGCCACTTACCAAAGGATGGCAACAATACTATTACACACATTGATGCACAAAGAAGTAGAAGTATATGTCAACGATATGATAGTCAAATCAAAGAAAGGGAATGACACTATGACGCGCTCCAGAAGTTCTTTGAGAGGATTAGGCAATACAAGTTACGTCTTGATCCTAAAAAATGCACTTTTGGGTAACAGCTGGTAAATGCTAGGATTTCTCATCACTCAAAGCGGAATCGAGGTAGACCCTTCCAAGAGATGCTATCATGGAGATATCACCACCAAAGACAGAGAAGGAAGTAAGGAGCTTTCTAGGGAAAGTGTAATTCCATTAGCAAATTCATTTCCAAACTCACAACCACCTGTGAACCTCTCTTCAAGCTTCTAAGAAAGGTGCTGAGTTTTGAGTGGAGTCCAGACTGTCGATTTTCTACTCAATGCATCCGATACCATATTCGCCTTTCTCGAATGATATTGCAACTCAAAATCATAGTCCTCAAGATGTTCCATCCATCGGCATTGTAGCAAATTTAGCTCCTTTTGAGAAAATAAATACTTTAAACTCTTGTGATCGGAAAAGACTGTCGAACCTCTCACCGTAAAGGTAATGACGCCAACTCTTCAAAGCAAAAACGGACGGCCGCAAGTTCGAAGTCATGGGTAGGATAATTTCGCTCGTGAGTTTTTAATTACCACGATCCATACACCACTTTTCATCCTATTTGCATCAATACACACCCCCAATCCCCTATTTCGAAGTGTCACAATACATGAAATAACCGACTCCCCATTCGGGCACCACCAAAACCGGCGTAGTAGTCAACCTTCCCTTCAATTTTTGAAAGGCCATCTCACAGGCGTCACTCCAGACGAAACGAGTCCCCTTATGAGTCAATTTAGTCAACGGACCAGCTAGGCAAGAGAAAATGAGTACGAAACGACGATAACACCCGGCCAAGCCCAAGAAACTACGAATCTCGAATACATTCTTCGGTCGCTGCCAATTCATTATGGACTCTATCTTCCCCGGATCAATGGACACCCCATCCTTCGACATAACGTGACCCAAAAACTTAATTTCAGATAACCAAAACTCGTATTTGCTAAGCTTAGCATACAATCAGTGTTCTCTCAAGAGTTCAAGAACTATAGAAACGTGAGATTGGTGCTCCTCGTCCGAAGGCGAGTAAATATGAATATCGTCCACAAGACGACTATGAACGATCAAGATATGCACGGAAGATACAGTTCATCAAATTCATGAAAGTTGCCGGTGCATTCGCCAAACCAAAGGGCAAAACAACAAACTCGTAGTGGCCATATCGAGTACGAAAGACGGTCTTAGGAATGTCTTCTCTCCGAACTCTCAACTGGTGTGTAACCAGACCTCAAATCAATTTTCGAGAAACAAGTTGCGCCTTGAAATTGGTCAAACAAGTCATCGATTCTAGGCATGGGATAGTTGTTCTTGAATGGTGACATGGTTCAACTTACGATAGTCGATACATAGACGAAGTGACCCATCTTTATTTTGAGCAAATAAGGCCGGTTGCTCCCTACGGTGACATACTCAGACGGATAAACCCCAAATTCTCTAATTCTTGCAATTAGTCTTCAATTCTCTCAACTCGGCGGGCGCAAAGCGATAAGGAGGTATGAAAATAGGAGCGGTACCAGGAAGTAAATCAATAGAAAATTCAATTTCTCTCTTGGGTCTAAACTGGGTAACTCCTTTGGAAACACGTCTGGAAAATCACAAATGACGAGAGGTAACTCCCCACACATGGATACGTCTTCATCTAAGGCCAAGCTCACTAATAAGGCATACATTCGACTCTTGTTCTTGAGACTCACACAAATACGGTTCTATCGGTTCCCGACGCTCCCCGAAGAACTCAAAACAAGCACCTCCAAGTGGACAAATGCGGACCCGACGCTTGAAGCAATCTATGGTAGTGTGAAATGTGGACAACCAATCCATTCCCAATATAAGTTCGAAACTCGACATATTCAATACGATGAAGTCAAAATTAAAATGACGATCTCGGATGAGAAGTTCACAATCTCGACAAATACAATCTAATGGCGATCTACCTCCTATAGGTGTCTCGACGAATGAAGAAGGACTAATATTCTCAATTTCCAGTTCCATGGTACAAAGCAAAAGATGCAGCAATGACTGAATGCGATGCTCCAAAATCAAATAATACTCTAACGAATGAGTTAAACATGAGAAATGTACCCTTCACAACCGAAGTTTCTGGGGCCTGAGAAGTAACAGGAAGTGGTGGAGGCAGAATAGCAGAAGTGATAGCAAAAGCCCTTCCTTGCGTAATCTGACTCTGAAACATGTCCACCCCGATGACCGGAACCCTGAGTAGGCATAGACGAACTCGCTCGTCTCTCAATTTGAGATCCCTGGCTGATGTGGTCTGACGAAAATGAGCCTGCTGTTGCTGCCTCTGATTTCCCGGGAATGATTGCCGACTAGAACCCTGTCCACCTCTCGGCTGCTGCACCGATCCCGACTCACTACGTGCCTCTTCTCCACGCGGGCAATTCCTTGCAAAGTGACCACCCTTCCCACAAGTAAAGCATGTGTTTAAAAGTCACAAGCATTGGGCACGAATGTGCCCTACCTGACCACACTCATGGCATACGATTGGAGGTCTATTGGAAACTCCCCGAGTCCCAAACGAAGAAGAAGGTGGAGGCCTAAAATTTGACGGACCCTGCGAAGTCAACATCTGATCCTTTGTCTCTTCCTCCCTTGACTACCGAAACTTCCAGACGATGAACTCATACCCCCCATTGGTTGTCTCGGTTCCTAAACCTTGGGGATTTTTGGGTGCCTCCTTCAGTGTCTCGATGCTCCTCACACACTCAACGACTTCAAAAACTTTCCTTTGTGTTGTGCCATAACAAACTTCTTCACGGTGTCGTGCAAGCCTCTTTCAAACCGCCTACACTTCCTTTCCTTGTAGCGACCAACTCCAATGTGAAACGGGATAAAGATTGGAACTTCAAAGCGTACTCCGACACAGTCATATACCCTTGCTCTAGCTTCTCCAACTCCTTTCACAATTGGTCACGACTTGTTTCCGAAAAATACTGCTCCTCGAAGAGCACCTCAAATTCGGCCCAAGTTATGTTCTCGACATTTAGCTCATTTGCTTGAGCTGCTGTCCTTGCCGCTTTCCTTGCGTCCTTTCTCAATTCCAACACTGATTCCCACCATTCGTTCACTTCCCCGGTGAGTTGAACGGCTATGATATTGACTCGTAAATCGTCCTCCGTAATCTGAAGAGCCCTGAAGAGTTTTCGGATTTGGGCTAGCCATTGATCGGCCACAAAAGGGTCACGACTCAACCCATCGAAAGTTGGTGGGTTGCTACGACTAAACTCTCTCATTGCTGACATCGCACGGCTATCTGCACTTTCCCTAGGAGTTGGGTTCAAAAGATTTACAGCTGCAACAAAATCCCTAGCAAACGAAGTCTGAACAGTCGATATTTTCTCTCCCTGATCACGTCCGGCTCCTTCCCTCGGATTCCCATTTGGATTTTCCCCATGATGGCTAACTTCATCCTCAACCGGTGCCCCTCGGCCACGGCCACCCCGACTTTCGACTTCACCTGCCCTAGCACGCGTTCTCGGTGGCATCTTACTACAAGTTATAAGAAAGAAAAGATTCATCAATAACAACATTATCTCATGAGGTCAAAACCTCCAACTGTCCCAACACAGGTCAAACAACTTCATGCCACTCTACGATGTTGAAATGCAATGCCACGTAAGCCAAGTAATGTCAATGCACAAAAGCACACATATGTTATGTAGAAGGGGTGACATTTTGAACCCATGAGACAAGAAGTCTCCCCACGGTCTCAAAGTATTCAAACATAGATGCTCTGATACCAATTTGTCAAGCCCTCGATTTTCAACATAATTAAATAATACATTCAATAAAAGAGTTTCGCATATCATATATGCTACCCAAAAAAAAAGTTTACCGCCTGTTTAATTTACAAACAAGTCCCCAAGTTTAGACAATTACAAATTCAGCACCATGACCCAAATTAGTTTAGATACAAGTATGAATATGTTTAGAATATTACAAACTTTAGTCAAAAGATAATTCAAGAGTAATTAGTTACAAGACCATCTTAACAAAATGAAATCTTTACAAAGATGATGAAATAACTAATGAAGTCAGCTTCCAAAAGTCTTTCACTGTCAAGCACACGAAGCATGTAATCTATTGCCCGGCATTTGAACCTGAAAAGAAAGATTAGGTTGAGCTACACTAGCCCACAGTAAAAAAATCTTTACCAATCTTATATGCAAATATGATGATAAGGGCAAGATAAGGAAAACAAGAGGATATAGCTCAACAACGAAATACAATCGACTCAAGGATGTGCCAAATATTCAAAATGATCATTCTAAGATATGTTATAATCACATTATGTCATGAGATTCACAATACTCAAGTAAGTAACAACTTTGACACAACTCACTATCCCATAGCCCCACCATCGGCATTTTCCACCCTTTGCGTTGCCGTATAATACCACAAGAGTCACCGTATTACCACCCCTAGCATTACGGTGTACACCAACATCTAAGGTCACAGTATTACCACCCCTTGCGTTATGAGACCATCTAAGTCTTCATATTACCACCCCTTGCGTTACGAGACTCCCTAAATGGACCACCGACCCAAACAACTCTTTCCTCACTCAACATACAAGTTAAAGCATTCCAAAATCCACATTCATTCTTAAAGTGTGTCACGACATGCCAACAATATCACAAATATACCACAAATGTTCAAAACTAATCATTCAATCATAATTTGCATTTTATTGACATTTTAACCAAGTAAACTATCATCATTCTTTACTAACGGAAGGCCAACGGGTCAAAAATAATATCCATTAATTATAGGAAGTCATAATGACACAACAAGAATCATAGGAGTAGCCAATGGATGTTGGGAGACTGATACACCCTACTCTAACAGTCATAACTTTCTATGTGCTTAGGGTATTTAGGTGATTTTAGTGGCAATGGAAAGCTAACTTCAATAACTTCGAATCGATATAAAATTTGCATAAAACGGACATCGGACGAAGAAGTTATGGGCTTTTGAAGTTGGGCTGAAACTCAAAAGACGGGCAGAACTTCCAGAAAGGGGAGGGATCGATCCCCCATCACCAGGGATCGATCCCTGGGCTTACTGGACCAGAAACGAAAAGGGGGATCGATCCCCTAAGTTTAGGGATTGATCCCCACGTGATTTTGGGCGATTTCTGCAGATTTCGACAGCTTTTGAAATGAACGAAGGGAGACGATCAAGGCCCGATTCTCACACCAAACCAACATATAAATACATAAGAGAGGTAAAGAAGTCCCTACCTCACGACGAACACCAAGATCAACGAGATTTGAGCAAGCCCTAGGCTCTTTAAACTTCAAATCTTCAATTCAAGCTTGACCCAAGGATTTCTGAGCTCAAGAGCGTGAATGAAAGGCCGGAGGGAGGTTGATTCTCAGAGTTCTTGAGTGATTGAGTGGTGTTTTGAGTGAAAAGAGAGGAGAGAGATAGATCGGCAGAGAGAGGGAGAGAACAGATGAGAGAGAGAGAGAGAGAGATATATATATATATATATATATATATATATATATATATGGAGATATTTTAATCTCCTACACCACACTCTCCCCCTTATATATTCCTATATCATCAAATCACACACGCACTCCCTCATATTTCCATTCTATCACTTCAATCCCCAATTTAATTAGACACCAAACAAACCACAATTTTCCAATTAAACATTTAACAAGCAATTTCAATAATTAAAATTTACGGGTCTCTACAGTAACAGACACATCCATGGGATGCATGCTAGCACAAGAAAACGATGCCAAGGTAGAGTGCGCCATATACTACCTTAGCAAGAAGATGATGGACTACGAAACAAGGTATACTCTCTTGGAGAAAACCCGCTAGGGGTTAGTATGGGCCATAAAGAAACTAAGGCACTATCTATTAGCACATCCGTTAGTGCTGGATTCTCGTTTAGACCCAATCAAATATCTTTTCGAGAAGCCAACACTTATTGGAAAGCTGGCTAGGTGGTTATTGTCACTAGCAGAATTCGTTCTCAATTACATGACAAGAAAATCAGTGAAAGGAAGGGCTATGGCAGAATTCCTGGCAGACCACCCCGTGATAGAGGCTGAGGCTGTGGATTTCATGTTCCCTGATGAAGACATCTTGTGTCTCCTAGACGACACTTGGCAGCTTTACTTCGATGGAGCATCAAACCAACGTGTATATGGCATAGGGGTATTGCTAGTTTCCCCAAACGACTCTCATATCCCTCTGTCATATAAGCTGAGGTTTGAAGTCACCAACAATCAAGCTGAGTACGAAGCCTGCATTACTGGAATGGAGGCAGCCCTGGAACTAGGAGCAAAAAGGGTAGAAGTCATCAGGGATCGGGGATTCAAACTTGGTGGTGTCCCAAGCAAGAGGAAACTGGAAGGTCAAGGAAGACAAGCTAAAGCTATACCACTCTGTGTTGAAAGATCTAATTCCACAATTTGACTCAGTCATCTTCACACACACTCTGTGAGTGAACAATAGATTTGCAGATGCATTGGCAACATTGGCCTCTATGGTCGAGATACCCCTAGGATTCACAATGCGGCCTCTCATGATCGAGCAGAAGGTCGAACCAGCATGCGAGTCTACCTTCACTGAAGAAGGTGAGAATGATGGAAAGCCATGGTATGAAGACGTGAAGAAATTCCTGGAAGAGGAGGAATATCCCTCCGAAGCCACTTCAAAGGACAAGATGGCCCTACGAAAGTTTGCCGCCCGATTTATAGTCTGCGGAGGGATACTGTATCGAAGAGCCCATATGGGCCCCAATCAACTCTGTGTTGCTAGGGAAGAAAGCCATAAGATGATGGAGGAAATACATGAAGGAATCTGTGGGCCACACATGAATGGAGCAACGATGGCCAAGAAAATCCTGCGTCAGGGATACTACTGGACTACAATGGAGGCTGAGTGTGCTAACTACGTCCGCCGATGTTACAAATGTCAAACCCACGCTGATCGCATGCGTATTCCCCCCCGCAGAATTATATAGCATGACGTCCCCTTGGCCATTCTCCATTTGGGGGATAGACGTCATTGGGAGTATAAATCCAAAGGGGAAATACAAACATCAGTTCATTTGGTGGCTATTGACTATTTCACCAAATGGGTAGAAGTTGCTTCTTACGCTACCCTAAAACCACTCATTTGGCCAAATTCATTCGCCCTAATATCATCTATCGGTATGGTATACCCCACGAGTTCATCTGCAACAACAGGTCACATTTCAAGGGAGCGACAAAGAAGCTCTTTACTGAATTTGGGACACAGAATCATCGGTCTTCTACTTATTGACCTCAAACCATTGGAGCAGTTGAGGCTGCAAATAAGAATATCAAAAGGATTCTGCAAAAGATTACCGACATCTACATGGATTGGCCTGAAATGCTACCTTTGGCACTATGGGGCTATCGAATGGCCGAAAGGACTTCAACTGGGGCCACTCCTTACTCCTTGGTCTATGGGATGGAAGCTGTCTTGCCTATTGAACTAGAACTACCTTCACTAAGGGTTTTAGCTTAAACCAAAATGTTTGAAGAGGACTGGGTTCAAAACCGCTACGAAGAGTTGGCATTGCTAGACGAAAGGAGACTAAAAGCATTATACCATGTGCAAGGGTATCAACGCCGCATTGCACGAGCATTCAACAAGAAGGTGAAGCCACAAGATATTAAGGTGGGGGATATGGTGCTCAAAGCAATCTGTCGCCACATTTCGGACCCAAGGGGCAAGTTTAGATCAAACTGGGGAGGATTCTACTTTGTCAAACGCATACTGTCTGGAGGAGCAACATACATCGCAGACTTGGATGGGATGGAATTCACAACACTGGTCAACATCGATAAACTGAGGAAGTATTACCCCTGAGAGATGCTTGTTAGGTCGAAAACCATAAGGGTGGGCGAACCCAAGCAAAACTTAAAGCAGCCTGCTAGGTCGAAAACCCGCGAGGGTGACTTAGGCAAAAACTATGGCATAAATAAAGTGCTCGCTAGACTGAAAACCAGCAAGGGCGGTTTAGGCAAAATCAAGAGCATAAAAAGAGAGGAAAATACTCGAGTGGACCCTAGCTAAAAAAAACAAAATAAACAAAATAAATCTGTTTGGAACTACGTTTATGGCCTAATTCCCTCCATGGGATACGTAGGCAATCTTTAGGTTAAGATTCGGCCACTACTGTCACTATCACTTCCAAATTTCTAGGTCTACCCTAAGACATATTCACTATCAAACCATTGCAAAGACATTCTCTTTTAAAGCGACCAATGTTTTATTATTTCCAAGGGAAAAGGGAAAGCAAACTCAAACAGTTCTCAAATCTATGAAAGCTAGAATCAAACGAAGAAAATCTTTTGAAAAACATAAGCAAAGTGTCAATCTCTAGGTCTTCCTTCTCCTTGCATTCTTGTCTTCCAAAAGGTCTTTCTCCAACCAGCGTTTATACGAACCTGATAGCTTGTCAGCAAAGTTCTCAGCAACCTCTTGCATCACTCTATTTGGCCAAAGACAAAGCATGTTTCGACGAAAGTTGGCATCATGGGCCTGTGAGACAGTGTATTCAGGATCACCCAAAAATTTGGTTTGTTCAACTCTGAACTATCTTTGAAAGCGAGCAGGGAAGTAGAAGGTAGCTGGAGCGATACCAATCACTGCTACACCAAAATGGTTCATGGTAGTTGCAGTCATGCTCTCAACACCATACCAGGGGCAAACCCATTGAATCCTATCGCCCTCGCGAGTCTCCATCCATGCCTTCCAAGCAGCCTCAGTTGGAAACTGTCTAGTCACGTGACGCTTTGTGCAGTAGTCTGAACTATAGGGAAGCCGTTTCGACGCATCCCATACCCTCAGCTTCTCATAAAGCCATATCTATGAAAAACAAGGGAAGATTGCGAGTTGTGAGAGCACGTGAGCCAAAACAAAAGAGTGACAAGCGAAAAGATAACTTGGCAGTAAACAAGTAAAAGAGCGAACCTGTAGTAACAAAGGACTGCCTGAAAACAGGGCTGTTGGATTACATTTCACCACATCAAGACCCATCAAGGTCTCTGCCAGCACCAAACCAGCGAAACCTGTATGGTTTCCAATCTGTTGAGCGAAATCAAGCAGCATGGAGTCAGCATGGCCAGAGGAAGAACTGAGCAAGTAATAATGAAGAAGGAAGATACACAGTGCATGAAAGCACGCTTTCTGTCGAGAGACTTGACGATGAGTTTCAACTGTGCCAAAATGCTAAACAAACTAAAGGGTTTCCAACCTTCCATTCACCATAAAAAACCTGACCTCATGTTTCTAAACTTGGAGCAGAACCTTTAAAAGGTTACCACGATTGAACAAAGGGTTAAGAACAATGAGACCTTCTCTATCTGAATGCCCCATAATAGCTGCAAACTCCTCGAAGGTAGGACATAATTCTTCTCTTCAAAATCGAAAGACATGAAGAACAGGATCCCACAAGCTAGTGGTTGCACGAAGAAAAGCAAAATTCACTGGAATTTGGCGAAGAGAGAAGAGAAAGTCCATACCGAAGGACTTAAAGTGTAGACGATTGAGGCCATATAAGAAAATCAACCACTGATCAAGAACTGGTTGTGCCATGTGTAAGCAACTGTTGCTGACAAGGTTATCAAGTTCATAGAACGCATACTTATAGGCTAAATCGAGTCCTAGTTCAAATCGGAATTAGATTCTATATCCTCAGCAACCTAGTCAGTCTCTCGGCCGGTACTCCGATATGACAGCTGTATGATCAATCCATCGGCCCATAAATCAGGGTTGACCTCAAAGTCAACCCCATGAAAACAAATTGATCCCTCAGCCACTAAATCAATGGCTCGGCCGCCAGAACGACTATTTTACAGAGCACTTCCACGGTTCTGTTCATTTCACTGGATTTTCATCAGATTAACAATTTTATCATACACAAATGGTGCAAATATAGCATAGAAAATCACATAACAGAGTAGAAGATTTTGTTTCATATAACAAAAAGCGTTTCCTAAACAAACTATACATCGGTTTCCTGTCGAACTAACCTATGCAAGAAGAAGAAAAACAGAAAAACAAGAAAGAGGGAGAAGAGGATGCCGAATCCTCTGGCGGTCCAAATACCAGAGACCAGCTGCAAAAAAAAGAGAAGACACCCCCGGGGTGACGTGTGCCAAAGAAGCACTGCGGTATAGAAGAGACACCATGTGGCACAGAAAAACCACCATACCGCGTACAACGCCACCCCGAGAGTTCCGTGTCACGGAAGCAAGCCCCCCATGCAAGGTCACTAATCAAGCATCAAGACAGGAACAAGAACAGCGCGGACTCCCTCCGCGCATGCCGACCACGCTGACATGTTGCCCGAGCCTAATGAAGAAACTAAACGAAACCTCGAAGACGGTCTTTGGTAGAAACCAAGAAAAGAGAGAGAAAGGAGAAAAATGAAATAAAACGCCGAAGGCTCATCTTTTATAGAGCTCTGGAAATAAAGAGATTATGCGGCCGAGTCTTCGATCCTTCGACTGAGATATCAATTATACGGCCGCTGAATCAATCTTCTGGCCTCCTAATCTATTTCCTACAACAGCAGCAGATCCTGCTCGGTGCACCAAATTCAAGCAAGAATGAGGTTTTGGGTCCGTGACTAGCAAAACCAATGATTAAACCAGCCTTGAGGGCATGCCCAAGCATAAGGAAGCCCTCTCTCTATATCAGCAAGCTCACTCAGCAGCCTCGAGCTCATCTAGCAGCTTCAACAGTGGCTTTAAGCTCGCCCAGCAGCTCTGAAGCTCATTATAAGCCAAGCGCTGCATTCCCTATCATCCCAGCAGCTTCGCGGCAATCGCTACCATCAAGTTACCCAACGGCTTTACTCCACACCTGCCATTTCGACAACACCTCCTGCATCTCAGCAACTCAACAGCACCACGTGCTCACTATCACCAAGTCACTCGACGATTCCATGCTCGCTATCACTCAGCAGCTCTGTGCTCGCCATCCCCACAGCTCTACGCTTGCTCTGTACTCCATACATACCACTTCAAGCTCCATGATCCCTACCATCAAGTTACTCAGCGGCTCTATGCTCGTGTTCACCACCCCAGCAGCTCTATGCCTGTATTCAACCATCTTAACTGCACTACGCCTATACTCACTATTGCTCAGCAGCTCTACGCCCGTACTCAGAGTTCACTATCACTCAAACAGCTATAAGCTCACCATTACTCAGTAGTGGCTCTATGCCCATAGCAAAGCTCGTTCAGCAGCTCTAAGCTCACTCAGCAGCTCTAAGCTCACCCAGCAGTCTTAAGCTCATTACCGCCCTCATATCTTAGCAGCTCTATGCTCGCTACTTCAGCAGCTCTACCAGCAAACTCTACTGCTCCAAGACTTTATGCCCACTACTCAGCGGCTCCAAGCCCATTATCTCAGCGGCTCCAAGACCGTTATCCCAACGGCTTCAAGCCCACTATCTCAACTGGCTCTACACCGTAACAATTCTCAACAGGCTCCACGCCACCCCAATCAACAAGATATCATCTGTTCTCAGGCTCTGCGCTTGAATGCTCAAAATAACATTTTGAATGTTCGAAGTTCTTCGAATGCCCAACAACTGTGTACTGGATGCTCAAGTTCTACACTTGAATGCTCAAGCTCTACGCTTGAATGCCCCACCACTACGTACTGGATGCTCAAAGCCTGCACTTTGAATGCTCGGATTCTACCATCCGAATGCTCGAGCTCTATGCTTTGAATGCTCAAGTCCTGAATTTGAAAGAAGCTCTACACTTAAATCAAACACACACGCACGGGCCCGTGCACAAGTATCAATTGCATCACCATTACCACATTGAGTCTGCATAACCATCATCATTAACATATTTGTTCACATCTAACCACCATTATCATCACATATACATATTTTTGCATCTCTCTCTCATGAAACAGGTCAATCCTGCAATCCATCAGGCTCTACGCCTGGGTTTTATTGATCGGTCCAGCGCCTCGATCCTTTGGCTCTACACCAAAATTTATGATGGGAAAGCTCTATGCACAGACCTTCAGAATACAACTAGCTCTACGCCGCAGTTCTATCACTTCAAGCTCAAAGCTCAAACTCCAGGCTCTCGCCTTATGATCAATGCCAGCTCCGCGCTTCAGTTCGATTAAGCTTAGAGCTCCAACCCCTCAGGCTCTCGCCTCATTGATTGCAACCGGCTCTGCGCCACAGTTCTCTCATCTTACGCTCCGTGCTCCAGTTATCGGCCTTGTGCATCCTATATCTCAAAACCGACATCCAAATTCATCCCTCAGCAGATGGTTTGGATTCCACCCAATTACATCAATTCCATCCAGCTCATTCGCAAGGATAGGCTACCCTACCAAAGCTCCCCTCAGTTAAAGTAAGGATGATCAAGAAAAGCGACCGATTCACCCTCCATGTATTGATCTACCCCAAAATACTAAGGACGCTCTCCATAAAAATTTCCCCCAGTAGCCCCACGCTCCTTCAACTATTCTCCGCCAAAATCCTGGCATGGCCCAGGTACGTTGCACTACGGCTTTTAAAGCCCGAAGGTACGTCTTCTATTTCTAACCCTCCAAACTTTTTATTTTTCTTTGTTGCCCTCCGAACTACGGTTGGTTTGAATTTTCCTGCGGAATACATAGACAGCCTCCTGGCTCAACCATAGCTAAAACCTTTTTCAAAAAACCCTTGGAATAGTGGTTGGACCAAATTGAGTTTCTTTTATAGCTTTGACTCTTACTTAAACATGTCTCGCGATCCGTCTAAGTTCAATCAAAGAGGGGCATCTATAGACACCCCAATTTGGCCTAACGATTATTTCAAGTCCCACCTTTGGGGACCATCCCGATGATGATAACTTGATAAGGATACAGTGATTTCTGATTGACTTCTCGTGAACCCATGGACTTATGGTAAGAACTTTGACCCACTTAGAGGATCCAATCTGTCGGCCATAACATCAATCTTCCAACCTTAACATCAATTCTTCACCCGTGAAACTTGTTACTTGAAAATCTCCCTGAGGGATTGATCTTTCAGCCGCCAGGTCTATCCTTCGGCCAATTAATCTTTTCCACGGCCGCCAGATCGCCTATTTTCCAGATTCTGGAATGTTCAGTCGATCGTTTGATTCGTTCACTAAAACCCTTGCATCCTTTTTTCGATGCGTTCGGGCCACGCAACAGATTACTTTTAGAGGTCTTTGAACCCTAGAATTTCTTTTTGATTCCTATATAAAGGGCCCTTAGGGATTCGAAATTAAGATGATCAATCGCCCTCTTTAGCCACAAAATTCTGCCATTATACTCTCTCAACTCCCCACTACAAAAGTCCTAACCTTCCGAAGGCAGCCACTAATCCGACGATCAAACCCCGAAGTTCAAATCTTAACCCTAGGGTTTCAAGGAGCAAATCAGCCAATCACATTCAATCTGAAGCAATCAAGCCACTAAGGGATCAAGGTGGTGAGGCCCAGGGCCTTCGGTTTGTTTTACTTTCGGTTTAAACATTAATCGTATTGTCTTTGATTATCTGTTAATCATATAGTCTGGTGTGAGGAAGAACATCGACAGGGTCTTCAATCCATCGACCGGTACATCAAAATAGGAGGATCTCTCGGCCGTGCCATCAATTCACCGGCCGTGAGATCCATCTCCCTGGGACATGTTTGTTTTATTCTTTTTTCAGATGCATGCTTTCAATTACTGTCTCGACTCACCTTTAACTGTTTAAAAGGCTGAAAACAAATTACGTGTTAGGATTAAATAAAGCACGTGCTAATCTTATATCGAACAACTATGGACCAGTCTCATGGCTGGGAAAAGGCTAACACCTTCCCTTCATTGTTCCTTTGGCTCCCGTGCCCAGAATCTCTACTAGTTTTTCCTAGTTTTGCAAACTAGGTGGCGACTCTGTTTTGATGATAACCGTTATCGTGTGGCGATGTTCCTAGCCATGGGGATATCCATGATCTTGGTTTATGAAGTGGAAAGCAAACAAACATCAACGATCAATCTGTATGGCAATACCCCGTTCCAGGGAGGTGTCTACAGGTCTTATCTGGTACTTGTTGGAAGTTATTCCTAAAGGTAATATCACATAAAGTTTTTGAGAGATTTGTCAATCTATATAATTTGGGAGAGTTGTTTTTTAATCCGTATATTTTGGACCTTTGGATTGCTACATATTTTTTTCTATGGCTAAGATCTACATGTGCTAGGTTAGAATATATATTTGGAAATGATGAATAATTTTTATATACTTTCCTAACATTTATCGGTCTTCTGATGGAAAAAAGGAAAAAAAAAAAAAACGTTACCGTCACAAATTCTCGCCCATGAAGCTTCTCTGTATCTAAACCCTAATCCCTCAAACTTCTTACACGTCATACCCTAACCATAGCTCCTCCTAGATCCACCATCGAGTGGTTCCCTCATTTTTGCCGGCTCGCCACTGTCGTATCCTTCCGTTCTCTTCTCTCTCTCTCTCTCTCTCTCTCTCTCTCTCCCTCCCTCCCTGGCAGGTGGGGGAGAATCTACCAGCATGGTGGGATAAAGAGTGTGACATGGCTGATGCAATTGTTGTCTCCTCTCCCGAAACATGAAACCCGTCCGTTGGAGGTTCTAGTTACAACTATTTTGAAGTAGAAGCTAACAAATTCCCGTGAAACCCGTTCGTTTGAGCTTTGGGTATATTCATAAACTCTTACATCTTTCCTCTGTATTTCTTATGGTATATGATTGGATTTTGTATACCCCCATGAGACTTCTAATAGATGTATTAATGAATTTTGTTTTTAGTTAATTTCTTTTGTAGTCTTTAATCTTATTAGAGTTTGTGTTGAATGGTGCTAACAAATTCCCAGGTAATATTTTGCTTTCGTGTTGAATGGTGGCCGGTTTTATATTTTTGTTTGTTAGATGAAATTGCAAGATTTTTCATTATTTGTGCTTATAATCCTATGCACACGTTCTTCAAAAAAAAAACCCTATGCACACAAGATGTTTGATATTAGACTTGCTAACATAATTTCACTTCTTTATTGGCATTTCATTTCCAACATGAAGGTATGAAGTAAGGAACCAAAACAACCCACCGCTATTTCATCTCATGGGCCTGATTTTATGGTTATTCATTGGTCTTGGAGAAAAATCAGTTCTAGGCTGCAAAAAATATTACAAGCAGCTATGTTTTTCTCCATTTGTTCCCTTAACCAATTTTTTTATTTTTTTTGTTTCCTTTGACAGGCCAAACATCCCTGCAGTGCTTCAATCAGTAAGATCTCTCGCTACATCTCTCTTCCGAGCTAGAAAACGTATTTATTTTGTGAATACAAGTGTCTATATTTTATTTTATTTGTTTACTAGCAAGGGTTCTTTTGATCAAAATCTTGATTTCTGAATTTAGTTCTTATGTTTTCCCTTTTGATTTAGATTATTGTTATGAACGTTGAACAAATGTTTCAAACGCAAAAATACAGCAAAGTATAACTAATTTTAAGTAGACAAACTCACAGGAACTATTGCAACTATTGATTTCTTGAAGCAACAATACGGTGGCAACGAGTAAAATTCCTCATCAGACATAGAGCTGGAGAGATGCTTTTTGTTTATCTAAACTATGGTATTGTTAGGGAAATAATATTGAAGCATTCAATCTACACCTAAGGGGGGGGGGGGTGTTTGTGAATAGGAGTTTTAATATAGAAGATACCAATTTTTAGATTTAAAAATTAATAAAGATAAACGGGTTGATTATCTCGATTAATCCAAACCAAAAATAAAGTACTGCAGTAGAATAAAAACTGTAACAAGACACGCAGGATTTATGTGAAAAAACTTAGGGTCCTAAATAACCCTAAGCCAAAACCACGGCCTAACACTACTGCTTTATTCTATTAATCAAAAAGAAGTACAGATTGCAAAATAGCAAAAACCTTACCCAAACCTTTACTTATTCTCGCCAATCTCCGATACTCCCAGAGCTTCTTCAAGATCCAATAGATGCACCACAGACTTCACGCCCAATCTCCGGATTCAACCAGCTCCGAATCAATCTCCCAAAGATTCGGCCACAGCAGCAAACGACACCAAGAGTCACAAACAGTGAATGGATGAATAATATGATGTTAAGTTTGATATAAATAACCCAAAAAAATGCTCGAAGATGCAAGATGCAAGAACAAATAAATAGATCGTGGGATGCAACTCTTGTCAATCTCGCCTCTCTATCTCTATTTTATTCTTTGTGCTTGTCGAAAAGAAAAACCAAAAAAAACAATCGTGCAAGTGTGCAACCCTCTCTTTCTTTTTTATAAAAGCCAAAAAATCTTTTCTCGGGGTCAGAGGCTCCCTATGGTGATCAACTCCTTTTATATCTCTATTTTCCCTTCAAACGAAAATCCATTAATGACGCCACTGCGGAAAGCAAATTTTTTGGCAAGACAAACGTGTGCAATCTTTATTTTTCATACTCCATAAAAGAAAATCTCGTAACCATAATGATATATATATATATATATATATATGGAAAACATGAACTTTTTCGGAAAAGGTAAATCACCTAGTGAAAGGGAATTAAAGCGATTAAGGAGTGTATATATATAATAAGAATTTTGAGTAAGAGAAATCAACTAATCAGTAAAGAAGACTAAAATGATTTTGAGCTCAATAATACTATGCATGAGATGTTGTACAATGCTTTTACCTCTCATGCAATTGGATCAATTTCGTGGCGGTCAACTTGGCGCAGATCATGGGAGGAGTATCGAGTGAGAAACTACCCCCTAGGAACCTACCCATTATAATTAAACAGAGTCAATATAGCAAAGACACCAATTGAGGTTTTGGACAACCCCGGAAAGTGTCAAAAAAAAAAAACTAACAATCTCCCCCTTTGGCATTTTCGGGACAAAACCAACTGCACTAAAACGCAACGGAAAAATAAAACTTAAAGAGATAAACACTAGCCTAAACTAGGTCTATCTAATGAAGCTTGAGTTGCACTTCCAATACCTGCAAAGATAGCTCAACAAAAACTATGCGACAAAATATATGTTTCGAAAAGTAGAATGAATCAGGATAATTTAATAATAAACGACAAAACAATATTATACCTGAAAGCAGAAAACTAGACAAGTGATTCATCAATAAAATAAATCTCCTCTTTTAACTAAAAAATTTCTCCATCACTCTCCAATACTCCCCAACCCTTGACCATACCAGAACCATAAAAATTCTCCCCCTTTTTGTCATGAAAAAATAAAGGAAATGACTCTACCAGAGTGAGACACATGCACCCAGAAAGCATACGAGAGAATCATATGATATGCAATAACAAGAATCACATAGGGAAGATGGCTATAACAGACATGCGTCGAATGAAAATTTAAGACCATAGCAACTCATGGAAGCATAATGATGCAGATCAAAGAATGGACAAAATGCCATGCTCAAGCCTATGAATGTGAAGTGTAAATGCAGTGCATGAGGAGCAAGAAAACTTATCAAGGACTAAATGGGCGCTATAATCTTATCTCAAGGAATGTTTAAACAAGATTATCATGAGGAAATCAAACCAGAAACACTTGGACCTAGGAACTTAAGTATAGATCTCATCGGTTGTTTTAGACTCAAGATTAGCGACTTACACCTAGCCTTGTGGAGCAAAAGAATCAGGCATCTATATCCTCTAAGGTGAAGAGACAAATGCAAATAAATCCCCTTGTTTTTTTTTTCTCGATTTTCTTTTTTTATAGGGGTATTGTTCTTCTTCCTTTTTTTTTCAAAACAATAGACAAGAAATAAAAGAAAGGCTCAAATTGATTTTTTCAAACCCTAGAAGTGCTTTACACACCAATCCATAGGCGGCCCATCTCATACGGAGTCAAATGAGGGAAAGCATCCCTAGGTAAACAACAAACATGTGGTCAATCAAAGTGAATAGTCAAGATAAACCCAACTGAGACTCAATAGAGACCACTTAAACAATGTAAGTTTACTAGCTCCAAGTAAGATTGTGTGCATAGAAATATGAGCATGGAATTCTATTACCAAAGCAGAGAACAACATCACTATGTAACAGAGAGATATGATAGAAACTTCGATTCGATACATAACTCTCATAGGCATAAGCATACGTAAAACTGATATCCAAACAGCACATGATTCCCAAGCACGAAAAAAATATTGCAAGCATGCACACGATTAAAAAAAATCTTTGACTCAAAACAATACACCAAAAAAAATAATACTACTAAGTACATAACAACACATGACAATTCAAAATTAAAAACATTCACAGCAAGCATATGAGATGACATGTGACCCCACACACAATCTAATCCAGAGAAATTAAACCAAGAGATTTCCTAAGGTACTCAAACCCAAGAGAATCTAAAGGCTTAGTGACGATATCCGTTGTTTGAACTTATGTGGGTATAAACTTATCATTCAACTGACGAACTTGAAAGCCTAAAAAGTAAGTCAATTCTCCCATTAGGCTCATTTCATGAAACTCATGGGACATCTGTGCCCCAAAGTGTTTCGCATGCTACTCATTTGTGGATCTGAACACAATATCATCAACATATATTTGAGGGATTAAAAGGTCGCTCTCAATTTTCTTCATAAATAAAGTTCGGTCTACTCGTCCTTTTAAAGCTGGTATGTAAAAGATGGTCTGTTAAACATTTAGTGGTTGCAACTAAATTTATCTTTTTATGAGGGCTTTTTATTAGCAATAATGATATAGGTACCAACGGTCGGGGAGGGAAATCGTACTGACCGGCCACATCGGGCTGTCTTCGGCCATCAGACGGTCGATCCGAGCCGTCCAAAAATTCTATAAAAAAAAATCGAGGGGCCCAACGGCATCCAAGGTGTGTAGGGTGCTTGATCCGAGCACCCCTTTCTTGTGTATATATGTATAGGGTGCTCGGATCAAGCACCCATTTTCCGTGTATATATATACATATGTATATATATAACACGAAAAAGGGATGCTCAAATCAAGCACCCTACACACCTCGGATGCCGTTGATTCCCGTGTTGGGCCCCTCAATTTTTTTTTATAGAATTTTTGGACGGCTCGGATCAACCGTCCAGTGGCCGGAGACGGCCCAGCGCGGCCAGTCGGTACGATTTCCCTCCCCGGCGGGTTTGTACTTATGGCAGTACTCTTTTATTAGTTTATGTAACAACTCCGATTTTTAATGAATAAAAATCTCGTTGTTTATTCGAAATTCTTTTTCTCTAGAATGGTTTTATAATTTTCTTGTTAATTCGTCGTAATTACATTTCAGCCCCTTAACATTCATTTCTTGATTTAAAACCCTACTTGACAAGTCTAGTTAGCTTCTAACCAACTAGTTGGAGAAACCGAATTATCAATCCACCTAGTTATTATTCCCTAACCCTAGATGGACCTTTTTGACCATCTTTGAGCCTTGTGAACCTTTCCAACCATAGACTAGAAAATCATTGTTTATTTTCTCTTATTATTTTAATTCTCTTCTTTAACCATTGGACAATAAAAGTTAGGGGAACTTTTATCCATTGGATAAAAGAAACCCTAGATTTCCTATTTAAGATATTGTATGCTAGGATATCAAAGTACTCATATATATAGTTAGTTATATATAGAGATTTATATATTTGCTTAAAAGGACATTTTAGTTATTTAATTATTATTCAAATATGAAAATTTCCTTATTCCTTTTATCCATTGGTCAATAACCGCTAGGGAGATTATTATCCATTGGATAATGAAGTTAATCTTCCTAATAAGTACAAGGGTTATTAAGTAAACTATTTCCTAGATTTCCAATGTGTTGAAATACTAATATATATATATATATATATATGAAGGTACTTTGTAGACTTAATACTCTAGGATTTTCTATGTACAAAATCCAATATTTTAATAAGAGACATGTGCCAATTTAGATTATTTTAATAAAGGATTTTGATCTTGTAATTTTTTATTGGATACTTGGTACCTACCTATATATTTAACTATGTGGACTTAAAACCCTAGATTTCCTAGGTACACTAGTATTACATTATAATGGGATCATGTGCCTATCTGGATTAGTTTATTAGGAATTTGGACTAAGAAATCTACCTAGATTACATAGTACTTGTGTATATATAAATATATGTACTTGGATGAATATATATATTACAAGTACACATATGCTAATTAGATTGTTTAATAAGAAAATCTTGGCCTTAAAATCTCCTTGATTCAAAGTACCATAAGTACATATTATTTTATGTTTACTTGTACATAATAGTGTATATATATATATATATATGTGTGTGTGTGTGTGTGTGTACAAATGCAAGAGGAGAAGGAGGGAGAGAGAGAGAGAGAGATGGCCGAGAGAGGGGGAAGAGAGTGATGTGTGTGCATGTGTTGCTCACTCATCCTAGTTAAATTCTTTTGGTCAATTTCTCACTCAATCTTGGTACAATCAAATCTAGATTTTCCTTACTCTTCCATTTATAAACTAGTCTTCTATGAACTAGACAAGACTAGAAACCCTTTAGAATAACCTAAACTTGCCCTAGAAAGGAAGAAGAAAGGAGATTGATTGTCCTTACCATGATCTTCTTATATCCTTCCAAATCTAACATGACATATTTTCTTAAGTAAACTTATCTTCCATTGTCCTATTTTATCCATTTACCAATATTAAACCTTGTACAACCCTCTTTTTCTCCACAAATCTTTCCATAATCCAATCCAAAGGACTAAATCTAGACATGCAAACGTAGAACTAGGCCTTGATCTTTCAAGAAAGCTTGACTAATGGAATAAAAAAATGAGATATGGAAACAGAGGGGGGGGGGGGCACCCTTGGGGGGGGTGGGGGGGAGAAGGAGAGCCTTGCTTATAAATAGCAAGCTCACTCCAAGGTTGAACTCACACCTTCACACTTTGCTCTCACTTTTCTCTAGAAATTCTAAGTGTTCTTAGTTCAAAAGTTCAAAGTTCTTGAGTTTTCTTGAAGTTCTTGAGAGCAACCACCAAACCACTTCCAAGACCACCCCTAAATCTTTAAAGTAGCCTATTTTAGTTAGCAAAGTTGTTTCTAGGAAGAGAAAAGTCCATCTCTCTTCCTTTCGAAGCAATCCGGAGCCGTTACGCCGCCAAATCACAAAACCGACGACCTATTCTGAAAACCGACCAACCGCCAAGAAGTAAGGTAGAGTCCCTAGTCTACTAACTCTACGTATAGTATAGAATCGTATGTTGGAAAGTATAATGTCTTTAGTTCAAAGATCTTAACCGTTTTCTCTAAATATATAAGGTTATATGTCGCCTATAAAGTTAGAAATGCATGAAGTACTTGAAAGGTGTTTTCTTGAAATAATGAAAAGGATGGGGTGTATGTTGAACTCATTAACTTATGATTTGAGCATGCTAGATAACATAGAGTTGGATGATCTTGTTAGTTTAGTTTCAAGATTACAATGAATGTTGTATGATTACTTATGTGGAAAGCCCTACCGTGGAGTCTATGCATGATAATGAGACACCGAAATCAAGAAAGTTAGAAACATGGCACCTAGGGTGTGGTTGACAAGAAAAATGTGTTTTCCGAGGAAGGAAATATTTTTGAAATTACATAATGACCAATTTTGGTGGCATTATGTGAGACGTGTGTGTGTGTGTGTGCGCCAATGGGAACCTGGGACGGTGGAACCATTGTGAGGATACTTGGGAACCCGGAATGGCGGAACTGAGGTTGGGTGTGTGGCTTGGTTCTTCGCAGAGAGGAGCCAATGCAAATGTGTGCCAATGGGAATCCGGTGCGGCGGAACCATTGTGAGGATACTCGGGAACCCGGAACGGCGGAACCGAGGTTGGGTGTGTTAAAAGGTTTTGCAAATGTCGATTTGGTAAATGAAAACGAGACACGGTCTACGACATGTCGCGTAGGAGAAACTCGAAAAACCATGGACACCAACGTGTTGTATAATGAATTATGATGTGTTATTGTTCAATTATTTTGCATGTTCAATATGGAAACTATGTCTATTGTTGATAAGTTAAGGGGGTAGTGGGTAGGGTTTACTCTATTGAGCTTTCATGGCTCATGGTGTTACCTTTGGTGACCCTGGCATATTATATGGGTGGTGACGCCAGTATAATGTGTCAGATCTCATAGACGAACAGGGCGAGCTCTTCACCTTGGAAGCCTTTGGAGCCGAAGAACTAGCCAGGATGGAGGAGGAAGCGGAGCAGTAGATAGGAACCTTAGTTCTCTCCCTTATTTGAATAAAAGTACTTTTGTAAGGTTTATGATGTAATATTGAGCCAGACTCTTTCTAAATATTCAATAAAATCGTTTATTTAACGTACCCAAAATTCGGGGCGTTACAGTTTGCCCATCATGTAACCATCACACACAAATCCTTGCACATTGGCACGTTTGGGTACTCCCCTCACAGTGTCGTTCTTGGTTATTCGATCCAATTCAGGAAAATTTACATGTCCTAAACGTTGGTGTCAAATATCTACATTGTCAAGCAAGAATCGATGACACACATACAATTTCAGCACAATCGCAATTATCCAAGGAGCAAACACCTTTAACCACACACACACCCGAAGCATCAACAATAAAGCAATTATTTTTAGAAAAATTGACTTCATGCATATTATCACAAAATTGTCCTATGCTTAACAGGTTAGCTTTCAAACCCTCAACATATAATACGTTATCTAACGGAGGAATCTCGGATGCGTTTATGGTGCCTTGTCCAACGATTTCACTTGTATTACCATCACCGAATGTGACAAAACCACCATTATACTTCTCTAACTCAGCAAACAAAGATTTATTTTCGGTCATGTGTCTAGAACATCCACTGTCTAAGTACCAAGCGCAAGCATCATGTGCCTGAAATGCAATATGTGCAACATGAAAAACGACATCAACTCTCTCCAATGTTTGCTTCGGTTTGATGTTCACATGCCCGTGACCATGTGAAGTACATCTTTCAACAATTCTATCAGTCTTTCCATTATTATTAGTCCAAATTTGACAACTCTTTGATTTCCTCGACGAGGTGAGAAGTTTGACTCTCCAATTGACTTAATTTATTTGAAAATTCTCAATCTTAAAGTTTGTTGGAGATTGACGCACAACTTGAGGTCTTCCCACATTAGGTTGACCATACCGAACACTTTTATTAATTGGGGCTACAAACAATTTCCCTTTTATTCTCTGATTGTCCCTTCTAAGTGTATAACAACATGGTCGAATGTGACCTTGACCACCGCAATAGGGACAAATAAAAGGATTTTTCTTTTCAGGAGCATGATTATTGTTGTAAGCATTCTTAATGATGGTGGGAGATTTAAAAGAAGATTCGGGTTTATCGCTCACGACCTCATTCTTTGCAATTTCAGATTTCACAAATTTGATTTTCTTTTTTGTGAACTCGTTAGCCTTATGTATCAGTGAAGGTAGATCAACAAACCCTAAGCCACTTTTATTTCTAAACGTACGTGTCATTTCGACAATATGAGTTGCACCACACTCATTACGCTTTATGGCCTCAGTGGCCTCCCTAAAGTCATGCTCCAATTCAAAAATCCTATCCTTAGACCCTTCAAGAGCCTTCAAGGCATCCACATGCTCTCTCTCAATTTTGGCAAACTTGTCTTTCAAATTAGTTGTATAGGTTTTTAATTCTTTAAGCTCGATGTTCTTAGATTCAATGTCATCACTAAGTTTATTCCTCTCCCTACTAATTTTCTCGATGACACTCATGAGTTCCTTCTTTTTCTTTTTCAGTTTGACACCCTCTTTAAACAATTGATTATAGGCCTCATGAATAGAATCTATATCATCACCACTATTCTCACAGTCTTCGTTAGTCGAGACATACTTACTATCATCGTTAAGAGTTGTAGAAAGTTCAACCGATTTGGGGGATGTGGGGAACTTAATGTTGGCAACAAGCATAGAATATCTAGAAGCTTCAAAACCTCCATCCCTATTTTCATCCCACGTAGCCTTATACCTCTTGGCCAATTTCTTTTTAAGAGTGTTTGCACACTCTGCCTGAACATGCCCGAAACCATGACACTCGTGACATTGTATACCTTGGGATTTCGTGGATTTATCAATCGAAGATTTCTTTTCATTATCCCCAAAATTAAAATTCTTACTTCCACTAGTTAAAGAAGGAACATTTTCAGATTCATTATTCTTACGGAATTTAACAAATTTAATGAATTTCTTAGCAAAGAAAGCAAGTTCTTCTTCGTCAAGGTCATCATCACTCTCTTGTGTCACAGAGGATTCTTCTCTAGATGATTTAAAAGCAATGCTTTTATTAGGCTTTAATGTAGATTTCTTTGAAAGATGATTCAATTCAAACGTTTGAAGTTTACCTACAAGTTCCTCAAAAAGAATAATCACTCTTCTATTGCGACTACCTTAGCCCTAAACCTCTCAGGAAGAAACCTATGCACTTTTCGACAAACTTTAAGATTAGGGATTGGTTCTCCTAATGCGTGGAAGGAATTAACGATGTCACTCAACTTAGTGATAAAACTATCAAATGTCTCATCTTCTTGTTCAAAACATGTTGTAAGCATTTGGAGTTTTGAAGTTTTAACAGTCTTAGTATCCTCGTGGGTGACTCGGAGAATATCCCAAGCCTCTTTTGCAGTAGTGCATGCGAAAATACTACTAAATTCAATTTTACTCAATGCACCATAGATGGCTCCTAGAGGTTTAGAGTTTGCCTCAAAACTATCATTGTCAGCAGAATTCCACTCAGTGTCCTCCTTAGCTCTCATTTGTTTAGTCGTAGTGTCTTCTATGGTGGGGTCCTCATAGTCGTACCTAATAGATCTCCAAACCCTAACTCCTAGGGAACTCAAATGTGTAGTCATACGGGTTTTCCAGAACAGATAATCATTACCGTCAAAAATAGGTGGCCTCGAGTTTGAGCCTCCCTCTTGTGGTGCGTTCATTTCCATTATAACCAGAATTAAACTCAGGTGGTTAAACCTAAACAGAGCAACCCACTTTGATACCAATTAAAATAATACGGAAGCGTTCAATCTACTCCTATAATCGAAAAGAAGTACAGATTGCGAAATAGCAAAAACCTTACCCAAGCCTTTACCTATTCTCGCCAATCTCCGATGCTCCCAGAGCTTCTTCAAGATCCAATAGATGCACCATGGACTTTACGCTCAATCTCCGGATTCAACCAGCTTCGAATCAATCTCCCAAAGATTCGGCCACAGCAGCAAACGACACCAAGAGTCTCGAACAGTGAATGGATGAATAATATGATGTGAAGCTTGATCTAAATAACCTGAAAAAATGTTCGAAAATGCAAGATGCAAGAACGAAGAAATAGATTGTGGGATGCAACCAAAAACACTTGTCAATCTCGCCTCTCTGTCTCTATTTTATTCTCCGTGCTCGTCGAAAAGAAAAACCAAAAAAACAGTCGTGCAAGTGTGCAACCCTCTCTTTCGTTTTTATAAAAGCCCAAAAATCTCTTCTCAGGGTCAGAGGCTCCCTATCGTGATCAACTCCTTTTATATCTCTATTTTCCCTTCAAACGAAAGTCCATTAATGACACCACTATGGAAAGCAAATTTTTCGGCAAGACAAACGTGTGCAATCTTTATTTTTCATACTCTATAGAAGAAAATCTCCTAACCATAATGATATATATATATATACATATATATATATATATGGAAAATATGAATTTTCCAGAAAAGGTAAATCACCTAGTCAAAGGGAATTAAAACGATTAAGGAGTGTATATATATAAAAAGAATTTGGACTAAGAGAAATCCCCTAATCAGTAAAGAAGACTAAAATGAGTTTGAGCTCAATAATACTATGCATGAGATATCGTGCAATACTTTTACCTCTCATGCAATTGGATCGATTTCGCGGCAGTCAACTTGGCGCAGATCATGGGAGGAGCATCGAGTGAGAAACTACCCCCTAAGAACCTACCCATTATAATTAAACGGAGTCGATATAGCAAAGATACCAATTGAGGTTTTGGACAACCCTGGAAAGTGCCAAAAAAAAACTAACAGTTAGTTTACTTTTTCGTAATTTTGGATTTGAAATGGTCACATATGAATTGTAACGCCCCTAATATTGGGAACCTTAAATAAACATTTTTATTGAAATCTTAAAAAGAGTCTGGCTCATTATTACATCATAATTCCCAAGAAAGGACTTTCATTACACAAGGGAAGTGGAACTAAGATTCCTAACTACAGCTCCGCCTGCTCCTCCATTCTTGCCAGTTCTTCGGCTCTGAAAGCCTCTGTAGGGATTCGGATTTGTCGGGACCTTAACCGTGTTTCAGGCTTGGATCCTTCCTCTGCAGCTTCGTGCTCCCGTGGCCGGACCTGCAACAAGCCACTAGGGCTGGATTAGCCCAGTGACCCTCCGACGATCAAGTTAGATCTCAGGGGTGGAAATTAGGTCTAGGGTTAAGGCAGAGAAGCATACCTCTCGCAATGAGCATCCCTTTGTATTTATAGACCTAGGGTTACTTGGCCTTCAAGCCAGCGCGTGGGGCGCACACTCGGGTAACCGCCTCGGGTGACATCATACGTGACGGGGGGAGCCAAGCGGTTACGGAGCACATGGCCTGATCCAAATGATTGCGGTTGTCGCGGGATTGACGTAGGGCCCATCTAGTATAACTACCTCACTCAGACGTTCTCAGGAGTATAGAGTCTGAAACGCGTTTCCGAGCATTGCACCGAGCATAAGATCAGGACCATCACTGTTCATCGGCTCACCAACCGGACCCCATGAGGCATAGGCTCAGTACGTTTAACCCAGTTATCGACACAATAATAGAGGCCACCACAATACTCCCTCAAGTCCCTGGAGCCTTGCATCTCTGCTTCAGGGTCTTGACTCCTTTTGCGAGCCATCATGCCATGAACCCTCTTCCAAGGGGCTACCGAAGAGTAGAGAGACCTCGGTAGATTCCATCCCGCCTGCCGTAGCAGTAGGAGCCACGTGTTGACTACTATCGAAATGCTAGAGGGTAAAAGCTATTTCGGCACTTGCCGCATTAGTTGATTGGTTCGAAACGTCGCTTCGGGAGCACGTGTCACCACACCAATGGCTCGGCTCTCCGGTGCCCTGACCTCGGTACAGAGCCCTCGATACTGGCCATCCGATGAGACACCCGTCAGAGATCTAAAGGCTTGGGGCACAACGCTTCGTTTGCCGCGCAGCGTTTCGGCTCTCTTGATATAAATAGGTGAGAGAGAGGCAGAATGGCCACTCCTCCCCTATTTCAAAGACAAACCGCCGCCGCCGTCTGCTTTCACCTTTCAATCAAGATTTTGAGCATTTTGGACGCAGATCACCGCACGAAATTGTGATATGTTGATCTCCTCACTTTAATCTTCATGTTTTGATCACTTTTTTCAAGTTTTTTGTCGTTTTTAGCACGTATTTATGGTTGAATCGCCACTCACCACCTCTGGCCTGCGGCAGCGCCGGGCATCTCTGGCGCTGTTCTTATATCTTCCGAGGCCCAAATTCTTCCCGAGGCCTAGATTCATCCCGGGGCCTATCTTCATCTTGAGACCCTAGGAATAATGTCAGTCCCACGGGGAACCTTCCCAAAGAGGGGAACCCTGATCTCAGCCGAGGCCAATAGATTCCAAGGAGCAACGACCATTCTGTCCCGAGCGCTAGGTCATCCTGTCTTTCCCTGAGCACAAAGCTAACGGGTTTTTGCACATCCTCTTCTTTGCTAGGTAGGGGCGAATGGTCATCGAACTCTCCTCGGATAGCTCTAGTAGTTCAGGATCCTCTTCCGTCGAAATTCCCGAGGACATTCTTCAAGCGCTTCGGATCAGAGCTGTCTTCCGGACCTCTGTTGACTGCATCAAACCCCACATTTCTCCAAAAGCTTTGCGATAGGTGACCTCTTTCGATCCCGAAATGATAGAAGTCCCCAGGACCTCGGCCTAAGGCCCGGGTCCCTACGCAAATGCTCCCGAGGAGGTTCGGGAAAGAGAAGACCGATGAGACCGTATCCCTATCTGAACCAGTATTTTAACGGGACAACGGCTGCTTATGCCGAATTCAAGAGGATTTACAGCATCCGCCCTAACATTGAGGTTTGATTGCTACCAAACAGGAACCCCAGGGACCTCCCTCACCATCAAGGAGAGTTGATTTTCCCCTTGATGGCAATCACCGAGGGGGGAATGAGATTCCCCCTCCACCAGTTTGTCCGACGGGTGCTTCGAACCCTCAGCCTGACCTCCTCTCAGCTTACGGTAAACTCTTACCGAATCATAACCAGCATCATAGAGCTGAGGAGGCAGTACAACCTGACCTTCGGTCTCGAGGAGCTCTTCGTGTGTACTTAGTGGGAGTAAATCACGAGAGCGACCGGTACTACCTTTCCTGTAGGACGGGATATGACACGTTCTTAATCGACCACTTTCCCGATTCCGAGGAGTGGGCGAGCATCTACGTCTCGGTCACCAGTAACTTCATGTTTGGACCGGGGGAGAGCGTGGATACCGCCACTACAGTCCCATTCGAGTCCGAAGCTTCTGGTTGGTTGAGTCCTTTTCTCGGTATTTCATATGCTTTTGTTTATTTCGTGTACTAACTGTTATCCTTTGATGCTTTTCTTGCAGCCGAGGGTGTCATATCTGGGCTTCGGGAAAGAGCTGTCCGGGCTCGTATAACAGCCGCCTACGCCATCCCTATCACGAGCCGGTATGCCTTTGACTTGCTCAGGTACGTCCCCACTTATACCAATTTCTTGAAGAAGAAACCGAGGCAGCGGGGTGTGCCGAGGGCGGGCCGAGGAGGATGAAAAGGCAAAGGGAGAGGAGAGGGAAGGGGAAGCAGGGGAGCTGGGACCCCAGAGACTGAAGGAAGCAATTCCGCACCCCTGGGCGTAATTCGAGAGGAGATTAACTGAGAGACATCGGAGTGGACAGGGCTTAGCGGCGAGATGAGAGACCGAGGAAGGGAGGTGTTGAATCTGCAGCGTTGGAGGCTGGCCGACCATGGCACCGGCATTGGGACAGGTTCGCCGGGGGCAGGACCCTCGAGGGCCGATCCCACTTCTCCGCAAGAGCCCCCGGAGAAAAGGGCTCGGCATGAAGAGGGTGACGGGGGTCAGGATAAGGACCCGGAGACCATCTTGATCCCCGAAGAGGATGAGGAGGAACGTGCAGGGGGAACCAGCGAGGAAAATGAGACCAAGACAAGAACCTAAGGGCGGGACCTGCCCTGAGCTCCAGTGTTCCGCCACTATGCTGGGCGCCAAATCCACCACGCCGATAACGTTTCCAACATCGTGACAGCGTTCGGGGTGCTGCGGGCCTGCATTTTGCCAAGGGACGCCAAGGCGGTGAAGGGTTGCACCGAGGACCTTATTGGGGGAGATCGCACAAGCGCTCCTGAACGTAAGTAATCGTTTCGCACTTAGTCCCTTTTGCTTTGAATATTTGCATCTGGTGAGTACTTCGGCTTTAATTGGCAGGCTGGCGCTCGGGCTTTGGTGGTCAACGACCGATGCACATCATAGGAGGGGGAGATCGAGGAGCTAAAGCAGGCCCTTGCTCAGAGGGAGGATGACCTGAAGGTGGCCCGGGAATCCTGCGATCTCTACTTAGCCGACTTCCAGAGAAGCGACAGGGAGCGGATACTTGTCGAGGGCCGAGCTACAAAGGCCGAGGAGGATGCATAAACTCTAAGGGTTACCCGAGCTCAGGACGTCAAGGCGGCGAGGAACAAAGGCTACGACGAGGGCTGGGACGCGGCCAACGTGGAGTACAAGAAGCAGGTTCAGGAGATCGAAGCCGAGCTACACAAAGATCGCTTCTTGGATGGGCTTCGGTACGGTCACGAAGTCTTGCTAAGCAAGCTCAATCTCCCTGAGGACTCCGAGCTCCGTGTCATGCCTCCACCACCTCCCGAAGAACTCGTATTGCTCGAGGAGGAGGATGAGATAGTGCCGAATCCTGAGGAGCAGTGAGCCCCAGAAAACTGGGCCGAACCCGATGCCGCTGCTCCGACCAATGGTGCGCAGGATGGACTTTAGCTTCTCCCCCTTTCCGAACAAATCTGTAACTTTTGATTTACTTGTTTTTGACTGGACAGCTCCAGACATATGGAGTTTGCCGTTCCAGAGTTTATGTAATAGTTGAGTAGGACTGGTGCCGAATAGTTGGCTTAGGCCAAATCATTGGTAGGATTTTGACTTTGCACCGTGTATTCACTTCATTTCTATTATGAATGGATGTTTTCCTTTTTTCGAGTCGTTATACTTATTTTGATTGCTGCTAGGGTGTATCGATGCCCCTGCTTTGGTTATACTGTTGGAGCAAGTTTTTACTGAAGAATTGTCTGAAGCATGATCCAAAGCAAATGTGAACCCAGGAAAAAGGGTTGAAAACCGAAGCCCTAATCTGTAGCAAGATCCGGGAGGGCCGGGTGACCTAGTCCAAAGCAAGTGAGGAGCAGTTTTGAACTTTCCATGCCCTGCTTCGGACTAGGGTGCCCTGGCAGCCGGCTAGCGAAAATAGGCTTAGCGAGGGGTAGGCTCGTGAGACGGTGGTACTGTTAGGGGACTTGGGCTAGAGTTGCAAAGGGATATGGCTTCGGCCATGAGTTCGGGATGCAGCGAGTCCGAGCAGTGAGAGACTTTGGTGGGTCGGTATAAGGGGCTCGGGAAGAAGCCGAGTATCCTTAAGGCGAGTGACCAGAAGTCCAAACGACCATAGAGGCCGGGGCGACTTAGTGGGAATTTTTTCCAAGGGTATCACCTACGAGAGAACAATATCCCTGAAGTCGGTGTAAAACAGTCTGGGCGAGGGCGAACAGCGTGTAAGTAATTAAAAAGCATAAACAGAGAATACAAGTAGTGCTAAAGAAAGAAAATTCTCATTCATACTTGCTGGGGTCCTGCCATTACATAAGCAAGTTGCCTTTGAAACTTAAAAAAGGAAATGAAACACATTTAAAAAAGTGAATTGGGCTTCGGTAATCGAGTACTATCCATAGAACTTATTCAGGTTGTTCGCATTCCATGTCTTAGCGATAGGAGAACCGTCCAACTTCTCCAATTTATAATTTCCTGAATCAAGGTGCTTAAAGACTCGGTAGGGGCCCTCCCAATTGGGCATTAGTTTCCTCTTCTTTGATTTCTCCACTACCTTCCTCCAGACAAGATCATCGAGTTTGAACGACCGAAGACGGACGCTTTGGTTAAAACCCCTTGCAAGCTCCTGTTGGTATGATGCGAGCTTTATCCTTGCATTTTCACGTTCCTCCTCGGCCAAGTTGAGCTCTGAAGCTTTGTTGTCGTTGTTGACCGACTCGTCGAAGTTTTCAGTACGAATGGTAGGAAGCCCGACTTGGATGGGGATGACAACTTCCATTCCGAATGCCAAGAAGAAGGGAGTGTGACTGGTGGATTGCCGAGGTGTAGTACGGTAGCCCCAGAGCACCCTAGGTAGCTCCTCGGCCCATTTGCCCCGGCGAGATTCGAGTCGGCGCTTGAGACCTGATGAAATTTCCTTGTTTGCGGCTTCGGCTTTCCCGTTGTCGGTGATGATTGCAAATGGAATGCCGAACCATGAGATAATATTTTGCCAGACGAAATGGATGACGTCTGTTTCTTCAATAGTGACCATGGGCTCGGCTTCGACCCATTTTGAGAAATAGTCGGTTGCAGTCAAGAGGAAATTGATCCCGCCTGGAGCAACGGGGAGCTTGCCAACTATATCCATGCCCCACTGGGAGAAAGGCCAGAGGCTGGTGAGGGGGCTAAGGTCCCGAGCCGGCTGGTGGATAATGGGGGCAAACATCTGGCACTTCCTGCAACGCTTGACAAATTCTTCAGAGTCCTTCTTCATTGTTGGCCACCAGTACCCTTGAGAGATGGCTTGGTGAGCGAGGGACCGTCCACCAGAGTGACAGCCACTGTCGCCGATGTGAAGCTCTTCAATGATGCCCGGAACTTGGTGTAGGTGTGCGACCAGGAGGTATGGTACGATAAATGATCTTCAGTAAAGCTTACCGTTCGAATTGAGCCAGAAGAGAACGGCCTTATTGCGGAGTCGGTGAGCGTCCTTCTCGTCGGTAGGAAGGATGTCATCGTGCAAGTAACCAATGATTTCATCCATCCAGCTTGGGCCGAGCTCTATGTTGAGTACCCTTGGTTTAGTACTTCAAGCTCGAAACTGGGCTTGTCAATGGCACTGAAGGAAATAGAACGATGTTCCGCAGAAGAGCAAGCTGAAGTGAGCCCCCCGAGGGCGTCAACATGGGCATTCTGTTCTCGGGAGATATGCTCGACTCGGGTGGCTCTGAAGTTTTTTATGAGCTAGACGGCAGAACTAAGGTAAGTGCGCATTCAGTCCTCCCTAGCTTCATACTCCTTTGACAGTTGGTTGACCACAAGTTGGGAGTCGCTGTAGACGACATGCTCTTCGATACCCAGAGCTTGGGCGGTCTTGAGCTCGGAGATCAACGCCTCATATTCGGCCTCGTTGTTGGAGGCTGAGAAGTTGATAGAGAGGGAGCTTTCATGCAGGACGCCGGAGGGGGAAAGGAGTACGATTCGGGCCCCTGCGCCTCGGTTGTTTGAGGCGCCGTCAACATACATCTTCCAGACATCACCGTGGAGGAGCTTTCAGGCAGTGCTAGGATTGGCCTGGAGGGCTACTTCGGAACGCGGGGACGGGACTGAAGTGAGGGCGTCGGTTGGTGTAAGCTCGGCGATGAAGTCGGCGAGGACCTGAGCTTTGATCGCTGTTCGAGGTTGGAAGTGGATTTCAAAGTTTGCAAGTTCGATAGCCCACTGAGAGATTCGGTTGGAGAGGTCAGCCTTCCGAAGGAGAGATTTGAAGGGGTATTCGGTTAGGACAATGATACGATGTGACTGAAAGTATGGGGCAAGCTTCTGAGAGGCTGAGACGAGTGCGAGCTCCAGTTTCTCCAAAGGAAGGTAACGCGTCTCAGCAGGAGTCATAGTCTTACTGGAATAATAGATGGGTTGATGCTCTCTTCCCTCCTGTCAGATGAGCACCGAGCTTATAGTGTGCAAGGAGATGGCTAGGTACATGAACAGGTCCTCCTGGTCCCGAGGGGTGATAAGGAGTGGGGCCTCGAAAAGGTAATTCTTCAACTGCTGGAGGGCCCGGTCACAATCCTCTGTCCAGTTGAAACTTCGTCGGTTGCCTTTCAAGAGTGCAAAAAATGGCCGGCATTTGACCGAAGAGCGACTTATAAACTGATTCAAGGCGGCAGCCATGCCCGTTAGATGTTGAACGTCCCTCTTGTTATGGGGAGCCGAGAGTTTCTTGATGGCAAGTATTTGGGCCGGGTCGGCTTCAATACCGCGTCGGGAGACGAGGTGACCAAGGAACTTTCTGGAGCTGACACCGAATGCACACTTCTCGGCATTGAGGCGGAGCTCATGCTTTTTGAGGATTTCAAAGGCTTCGGCGAGATGGGTCAAGTGATCACCGGTGCGTATGCTCTTGACCACCATGTCGTCAATGTAAGCCAGCATCGTGTCGCCCAATAAGCGCTCGAACATCTTAGTTATCATTTGCTGAAAAGTGGCCCCGGCATTTTTTATACCGAAGGGCATAATAAGGTTTCCGAAGATGCCATGAGGGGTGATGAAGGCCGTGTTCTCGACATCTCCTTCGCTCATGGCGATTTGATGGTAGCCTCAGTAGGCGTCCATGAAGCTGAGTCGCTCGTGGCCGGCTGTGGCGTCGACGAGCTGATCGATTTGAGGAAGGGGAAAGAAGTCCTTTGGGCAAGCGTCGTTGAGATTGGAATAATCAACGCAGACCCGCCACTTGCCGTTCTTTTTCTTGATGACGACGGTGTTGGCCAACCATTTGAGGTATTGGACTTCTCGGATGGCCTTCGTGTTTAAGGGCCGGTTGACCTCTTCAATGACGATCGCAGAATGAACCGGGGAGGATCGCCATGCCCTTTGCATGACCGAGCGCTTGGCTTGGTCAATGTTGAGCTCGTGGCAGATGAAGGAAGGATCGACCTCGGGCATTTCATATGGGGTCCACGCGAATACTTCTATATTCCGCTTAAGGAAGGCGACCGTCTCGTTTCGATCAGTATCAAAGAGTGAGGAACTGACAAGGAAAAAAGGGGAGCTGTCTTCGGTTATGGGGATAGAGAGAAGGTCTTCTGCTGCCTTGTCGTTGGTTGGTCTACCGACGTCTTCCAGAACTGGGGCCTCGGAGACTTCAATGAGATTGACCCGGGAGGTCTGCTTACTGCTTCAGACGACATTGACATAACATCTTTTTGCAGCAGTTTGATCTCCTAACAGGTCATTCTGCCGCCCATTAGCGCCAATGAAGTAGACCACCTGGTGATAAGTGGAGGTGATTGCCTTCAGCCTATGGAGCCAGGTGCGCCCGATGATGGCGTTGTAAGGGCTAGGGACGTCGACCACTATGAACTCCATGTTAAAGAAAATCGACCCGGCACGGACGGGAAGAGTGACCGTGCCGATGGGCCAAACTGGGGCTCCATTGAATCCGATAAGAGGGACTTCGGAGGGACGGAGGTCGATGTCGAGAATCTTCAAATCCTTAAACAGAGAGTAGTACATGACCTTGACCGAACTACCCTGGTCCACGAGGACGCGTCGGACATTGAAGGTTCCGATGCGTAGCGTGACCACTAGGGCGTCATTGTGCGGAAGTTGGACACGGTCGAGGTCCTTTTCGGTGAATGTTATCATCCACTTGGAGCCGTCGTCGGTTCTAGGGCGCTTTGGTTCGGGACCGATCAACATGACCTGCTTGGAGGAGGAAGTCGCGTGCATCTCATCTCGGATGATGCGAGCGACCTTGGAGTTTAGAGGACCGTGTATGAACGGATTGTTTGAACTTCTTCCTTGGTGTTGTTTTCGGCGCGCTGTGGCCGAGCCCTTGTCTTCTCTTGGTCAATGAGGTTACCGAGGTGGCCACCTGCAATAAGCTACTCCAAGTAGGCCTTGAAAGGCTTGCAGGCTGTAGTAAAGTGACCCTGCTCGTTATGTAACTGCATCAGACGATGGGGTTCTTGATTTTCCCATTTTCAGTCCCTAGCTTTTGATTCGGGAAGGAGAAGAATGGTTGATCCTTCACTTGATCAATGATCCGGTAGATAGGAATGGTGAAGACGGTCTTCTCGGCATTGAAGTCGCTTTGCTTCTGTCCTCTCCTCGGTGATTGCTTAATGTTGTTGACCTATTTTTTTGGTGTTGAGACAGGTGCTGGAACCGGTGTGGTTACCAAGGTATTCAGTGTCTTCGAGCCCATGGACTTCCCGATGCCCCTTTTAGCATTGGACTCGATGAGCTTACACCAACCCTTAATGCGAGTCATAAGGTCTTTCATGGAGTTGGGCTTTTGGCGAGCGAGGTCGTCACAAACCTGCTCGTCCTGGGAAGTGAGACCGAGCTTGAACCCTTAGGCCGAGATGACGCCATCGTAACCTTCTATCTCATTGAATAGTTCCCAATAATGACCGGCATACTGTCGAAGCGTTTCGTCAATTCGCTTCCGGAGGGCCAGAAGGGAATTGATCTCCTTCTTGTGCTTATTGCTCGTTACGAACCGGGCCATGAAGGCATCGCAGAGGGAGTCAAACGAGGAGATGGACCGGGCGGGAAGCTGGTTGAACCATGTGAGACCTAGGTTGCCGAGGCTGGCAGGAAAGACTTTACACAAGAAGGCATCGTTCGAGGGCTCGGAACGAAGACATGGCCAATTTGTATTGTACCAGATGAGTGTACACCTCGGTCTTGCCGTCGTATTTGGTAAATTTGGGTTGGGTGAATCCCTTCGGGGGTGTGACCGAATCGATCTCTCTTGTGAATGGAGAGGTCGTGAGTCATGTAAGTCTTGCGTCGCGATGAGGTCGGATCGAACGGTTGAGACCGTCTGGACGCTCAATTGTTGTACGCTTCTTTGGGACAAGCTTGTCCAATCTTTCATACTCTTTTCTCTTTGGGGCGCCGCTAACCGACTTCTGAGGGGAGTGCTCATGGCGATACTTCCGGTAGCTGTCTCGAGCGGAAGGCTCGAGGTGCTCGATGGCTGGGCTTCTGCTACGGGCACCAGCGGGTTATGAGATGATAGGGCTCTGGGCTCTGGCGCTCTACAGGCGCTCGCAATATCCCCGGGTCTGGAATTCCACGAGGCCATCACCTCCCCGGGCTGCCCTTGTGAGGCTGGGGGTGGAATCATTATATGCCTTGCCAACTCAGATCGAGTGGGTGGAGGAGGCAGATACGTTTCCTGCCCCGAGTCTTTCGAAGGCCGATGGTTTCCTTTGAAGCTGTTTAAGGGAACGGGAATAGTCTTTGTGTGAGGCATCCCTTGTGGTTCGGTCGCCCTCCGCTCTTGGTGGTTCGAGATGGTCTTTGACTGAGGGACGAGGTCTATGCTCCAGCAGATGACCACCTTCGCGGCTGCGAGGAGGGGTATGGTACCTTTTCCTTTCACCCCGGCTCTCGGAGAAGTGAGATGGGGAGATCTGGAGGAGATGTTTGATCTCTGCCAATTCGCCCCGAACGTGCTTGTCTCGTTCCATGACCATTGTTAGGTCATCGATCTTTTGCTCCAGATGACGGATGTAGGTGTGGAGCTCGGAAGGTGGACATGCGTCTAAGGTTGAAGTTCCAGCACTAACTCTGATGGATACATGGGCCTTCCCTTGGGTGACGGCTCCGCCAGAGGCCAGACTATGGTCCCCGACGGGACCGAGCTCGAGGGTGGCACCACTGCGGTGCGTCTCTTCGACCTCCACCATGTCTGAACTAGGGACGTTGAACGAAGTTTTTTGGGAGAGAAGGAAATGGACGTTGAGAGAGTGGCTAGGTCCCCAACAAAGTCGCCAATTGTAAGGGTTCGGATTTGTTAGGACCTTAACCATGGTTCAGGCTTGGATCCTTCCTCCGCATCTCCGGTGCTCCCGTGGTCGGACCTGCAACAAGTCACTAGGGCTGGATTAGCCCAGTGACCCTCCGACGATCAAGTTAGATCTCAAGGGTGGAAGGTCTAGGGTTAGGGCAGAGAAGCATACCTCTCGCAATGAGCATCCTTTTGTATTTATAGACCTAGGGTTACTTGGCCTTCAAGCCAGCATGGGGCGCACACTCGGGTAACCGCCTCGGGTGACGTCATACATCACGGGGGGAGCCAAGCGGTTACAAAGCACATCACCTGATCCAAATGATTGTTGCTTTCACGGGATTCACGTAGGACCCATCTGGTATAACTACCTCACTTAAACGTTCTCGGGAGTACCGAGTCCGAAGCGCGTTTCCGAGGATTGCACCGAGCATAAGATCAGGACATCACTGTTCATCGGCTCACCATTCGGACCCATGAGGCATAGGCTCGGTACGTTTGACCCAGTTACTGACACAATAACCGAGGCCACCACAGCTTCCAAGGTGTATAGATCACCCTGATCATCTATAAAGTCTGACACATTATACTATCGTCGCCCCCAGTATAATATGTCAGGGTCACCCAAGGTAACACCATGAGTTACAGGAGCTCAACAGAACAATCCATACCTACTAACCCTTAACTTACAAATAATAGATCATAGAATTAACGATTTCCATATAGTACATGCTTATTTAATAAAACCGTTAACAATGACACATCCACATTCACTATTCAAACTAACGCTGGTGTCTGTGATATCTATGTTTTTCTTATACAACTCATCGTAGACCGTGTCTCATTTTCATTTACCAAATCAACATGTCCAAAAGCACTTTTTAAACATGTTACCAATGAAACTACCACGTCCGGCTCCATTGGCAACACACACACAATGGGTTACCAAGTTCGGCCACATTGCGGTTTCCAAATCCATACACACAATGGGCTACCACGTCCGGCCACATTGTGGTTTTTTCTTGGCTCGTCTCCACGGATA
The DNA here is from genome assembly GCA_019656295.1 of Rhododendron mucronatum var. ripense. Lineage (NCBI taxonomy): Eukaryota > Viridiplantae > Streptophyta > Magnoliopsida > Ericales > Ericaceae > Rhododendron > Rhododendron mucronatum. The sequence goes on along the minus strand of BPLT01000035.1, from coordinate 2,327,430 downwards.
ACCAAGACACACCTCCCATGAGACTACCACGTCCGGTCCCATTGGCAACACACACCACAGATTGAACTACCACGTTTGGATACACTGCGGTTTCAAAACACATCTTTTCATTAACCACATCCTAGGTGTCATGTTTCTAACTTTCTCAATTTCTGTGTTTCGTTTGCATGCATAGACTCTGCGGCAGAACTTTTCACGTAAGTACACATAAATCGTTCATTGTAATCTTGAAATTAAACTAGCAAGATCATCCAACTCTATATTACTTATCATGCTCATATTATTATGTAGTCATGCTCAAACATTTAGCACACCATATAAAGCATAGTGTCACATAGACGGACACCTTTGAAGTGAATACCACTTATTCTTTATCACACATCAAACAAGTAATCCTAGTAATCACATATACATTCTCATAACCATCCTTAAGATCAAAATACAAATACTCGCATTCAAGTTTACATTTTCAAAATCCATTCTCTCTTCCTTTTTGGGAAGTTCAAAACAACATATGTTTTTCTAGAAAAGAAAGTCGAGTTATTCAACGTGATCATACTTTCTTTCAAATTTTTAGTAAAACAAGTTTGCTACTTATCATGCATTTTCAAACATAAAAATAACTATAATTTCTTTTATACTAGAGAAAGTGAGTACGGAAAATATACGTATACTTAGAGTAAGTAAGTAGAGGTATTCTACCGTTCTTCTTGGCGGTAGGGCGGCTACGAATAAGTAAGTTGGCTATCGGATGGAGTGACTTCCTACGGTAAGCTTCCGGTAGTTTCGAAAGAGAAAGGTTTCTCTCAAAACTAGTTCTTGGCTAAACTACTGAACTTTTTGGATCGAAAGGGTGGTCGAGTGGCGGTTTGGTGGCGGTCTTGGATGAGTTTCTTGAAGAACTTCAAGAAGAACTCAAGAACAAGAAGGATAAAGAACAAACTTAAAGAATTCTAGAGAGAGAAGTTGAAATGTTTCAAAGTGTGAGTTGAATGGCATGAGGGGGGGTCCTATTTATAGCAAAATTTTGGCTCTCCCTCTCCCCTCCTTAGCTGGCCTCCCCTCTCTCTCTCTCTCTCTCTCTCTCTCTCTCTCTCCCCTCTCCTCCTCCTCCTCCTCCTCTCATTGTGTTGTCCAATCAATCCTTTCAAGTATGCCATGACTTGTTTTTTCCAATTTTAGGCATAAGGCTATAAAATCATGTAGGATCTTAAGGCTTTTTAGGCAATCCTAGGTGATTATAACCTAGGTTGGCAAGTCTTATTCCTTTTACTCAAAGGATAAAAATTACCCTGCAAACTATTGCCCAATGGTTAAAGAGGAAATGATGAGAAGGAATATTCATGGAAGAAGCATCTTTTTGAAAGTGACCTTTCAATGGAGAGAAAGAGCAATGCACTTTCTAGGAAAGTGATTTGATTAAGAAAGCACAATGATGAGTGGGGAAAATGACAAGTCAATGGAAAGTGAGCTGATTAAAGGGTTGGCTTTTGAAAATGACTTGTCAAAGCAAAAGAATGAATAAGGCTTCCAAGTAGAATTTCTAGGAAATTTTTAGGGTGATATACATACATATATGTACATATGTATATGTGTGTCAAGGTTACTTGGAGGAAGGAGAAAGGAAGTAATGATGAATTACGGGCTACTTGATGTGACAATACATAATCATGGTTGTTTGGAAGAACAAACTTGGTCTTGGTCTTGGTCTTGATTAGACAAGTTCATGGTAGCACTATTTTCTAGACAATAGGAAGTCTTATTTCTATTACCCAATGGATAAAAATTACCCTACAAACTATTATTCAATGGGTAAAGAGGTAATGATGAGAAAAGATATTCTTAGAAGAAGTAATGATGAGTAATAAAGTCTTGAAATGACTAGTCATGAAAGTGAAATGATTTTCTAGTCTAGGGTTGAAAAGGTTCAACTAAGGTATAGAAAGGTTCATTAGGTTCATCTAGGGTTAGGAGAATATAACTAGGTTGAATGGGTACTTAGGTTTCTCTAACTAATCGGTTGGAAACTAATTCTACTTGTCAATTAGGATTTCTAGCCAAGAAATATAATTTAAAGATTTTATTTAACTAGCTAGGAAAATATACAAGTGCTTCTACAAGCATACTTGTCTTCAGAAAAGAACTAAATTGTCCGGGACGAAAAGATGTAATTTTATAAGTTAAATCTAATTATGACGGATTATTAGAAATTAAAAAAAACAATTTTAAAAACAATTTCTAAGTAATTAAAAAAATTCAAATATTTAACGAAATTTTTATTTTCTAAAAATCAGGGTCGTTACATGACTTTTATAGTAGACCATCTTCATAATTCTTTCCAAATTCTGATGACTATACACAATTCCTAAGAGGTAAATATAAAGCTTTGATTTGTTTTCTTTTTTGTCAACGTTTATTGTTGAGGTGGTACCATAGGCAAGGTTTAGTAACTATAGTTGCTGGGAGAAATCAACTATGAGGTTGTGCCCAAGTAGGGAAATTACTTGAAATTGGTATATGCAAGGGTTAATTACGTAAAGCTAATTGATAAAATTAATTTATAGTGGCCCAAGTTCCCCAACTTTTCAAATGTTTGCTGCCATAGTTTTTCTTATTTTTTGTTTCCTAATTTTGTAGAGTTAGAAACTCAAAATATCATGTATAGGCTAATTCTTTTGTGATGACACCGAGCTTATATAAAATGAAAGTTGTTTTATTTCTACGAAAAGTAGATCTAGGACATTCCCAAATTTGTGTACTAGAAAATTAGGGTGTGAGATCTCTAATTTTGCCAAGGATCATTCGGCACTTGGACATGCCCAAATTTATGCGATTGTTTTTTTGTTTGTTTTTTCAGGTTTCTTTGTCCATCAATCTAGGAACAATTGCTGCAATCGAGTAAAATGATCAATGAGATTCAAGATGTAAATCTTTTATTGGTATGATCCTATTCCTACCTTTTTCCTATATTGGACACTGGTAATATTTTTCTTCAGGCTTATCATTGGTGCTTCATAGATATTGGATATTGATCTTTTTGGACGTTCTTATTGTTTTCTTGCGCACTGCAATCGGTAGTGGTGTAAAGAGGTTCACAGTTAAGCTACTAAAAACCAAGTTTTGTGTATCTGTGGGGTATGGCTTAGTGGAATAGGTTATGGGAAGTTACTAGATTTACTGATATAGGTACCTAATTTGGTTTGGTGAAACTCTATGAAGCACCAACACCTCTAAAGATCATCGTATTCGTGTCAGACACTCCGAAGACATGCAGCACGTTGGGAACACGTATGTGTCCATTAGATTTTAATATTTTCAATGGTGGGACAAGCCAGTGACACGACGAAGTGCGAGTTTACATTCATTTCGAGAAATGCGAGTTTACTTTCATTTCGTGTCCATTTGTTGTGTACTTGATCAAGTTAGAGAAAATATAAAATCTAAGAGAAATGCAAGTTTACATTCATTTTGTTTTCTATAACATTGTTTCCTTAGCTCTTTACTTATTTTTAATTTTGGCTATAGTTCCTAATTATTTTTGAAAAACTGTTTTTTACTTTCTATGGTAGCAGGAAGGAGGTGATGACAATGCTTTTTGAGGAAGCCCTCAGAGTTGAACGAGAATTATTCTCGGTAGTGTTTTGTTGTGTTTCTGAACAGTTTTTTTTTAAAAAACAAAAGTCAAATGATCCTATTTAATCTTGTCGCACCAACATTGAGGTTCAATATGGAGGTCATACTGTTGGCTATCCGAAGTCATTCTATCATCTTCTTCTTCTTTTTATACTGTTGGCTACCATTCTATCTTTTTTGTTGTTTGTTGTTAAGTGCTACATTAATTATGGTGGCTTCGAATTTCAATGGGTCGGCCCCCACTATGTACTGAATTCAATAGCCTTTAGTGATATTGAAAACACTTTTGATTGACTTCGTAAATGTTTGTGATTTGAATTGCAACTTTGAAACGGTTTTGATTCCTTAAGTAAAATTTTTGATTGAGAGTAGGCAATTTTGTTATTGACAGTGCAAGAAACTTTTATGTTAGGTTAATGCTCTTTAATAAGTGCCTTCAGGCATGGTCTTATTTGTTGAGAATGTATTGCGTTGTGCCTTTAGGCATGAGCACAATCGGGATTTTTTTTCTTTTTTGCCATTTGTTAATCCTAATCTACACTATCCTACGAGACTTGGGAAAGGGTGATGGGGCTCATGGGCACAATTGTTATGGATTGTAAAATTGATTGTTCTTTATTTGTAGATTCAAGTTAAATAGGTCGTTGAATATGCTCGGGTTGTTCTTTTCCGCATATTTGGATGCATTACCCATGGGTTGATATATTGCATGCAAGTTCATAATTTATTTGCGTGTGCTGATCGTTTGAGCCGTGACTTCAAGCACGAGCATGCACTAGTTGTAATACGTGGAAGGAAGTGCTTGCTTTAAGAGCATAACCGCCATGATTCGTGCTCAATCTTTCAACTATAGACCATTATTTGGGTAGTTATTGTATAGTCATACACAATAATTAGTATCTTTTGCGCATCAGTTTTTTGGTTGATTTGTCATGTGAGCCAAGTGGGAGAATGTTGAAATTTATTTATGTGGCTCACATGCCACATCAATCCTATTTATATTTTATAGTATTTGTATTTGTAACTAAAATATATGTATTAGATTTAAATAAAATATTAGTATTTATATTTGTAACTAAAATATATGTATTAGATTTAAATAAAATATTACCTAAATAATTGGTAACTATTCGTGAAAATGTTTGGTGACTATTTATGAATAGATATGGTGATTATCCATGAATGGGTTTAATGACCATTCATGTATAAGGTTGCAACTATTAATGAATATGTGCATTATTGATGGAAGAAAGTATAAAGGGTTGTGTCTATTGAGAAAATGATCTATCTATAAAGGCTTGTGATTACCATCAAGTTACATGTGTGAATACATTTCTATAGATTAGATTAAATTGGAAATCGTACCCATTGCTTTCCAAAATCATTTAGTGAGAGTTTGTGTTGGTGGAACATATTGGTTCAAGATTGAAACGGTTTCGACTGCGTATTTATTTTGATTTGAATATAGGTTTATCATCTCTTTTCACTCCTTAATAAAGTATTTACCAATATGCCATTTTGATTCAAATTTTAGAGGAAAAGCCTAAACAACACTAGTTTTGGTTTTTTTAAAAAATCGGTATAATATTGGAGAAGACCATGTAAAAAAAAATATTGGGGAAGATATACCCCAATAGAGCTTTTGACCCAAACTTTCACTCAAATTTGGGTTAAAAAATGGGTAAGGGTTAGAGATGCTCTCTAATCCATCTCTATGGATGAGAAATATTCATGAGAAATTTGTAATTTACTCACAGTTCTCTTTATTTTTTGGGTGCGGCTATTTGCAGCCCTTGATTTTCTTTCATAACTCGTCAAAAATTTTCAATTATACTCGACAGTTAGTTACCGAAATTGAGATACATTTTCAATATCCAGTTACCGAAATATGATATTTTTTTCAACAACTATTTACCGAAAATGAATGTTTGGCAGTTGTTTACTCAAAATTGAACATATTTTCGACATATAGTTACCGAAATATAATCTTACTTTCAACAGCTATTTACCGAAATGTTATTTATGATTTTCAACAACCACTTACTGAAATATGGTGGGCTATGGGAGAAAATAAAAGGTTGTGAATAGCCGCGCCCTATTTTTTTTACTTTTTTGGGAGAATCTACCCATCTCCTTTTTAAAAATTTGGCCCCCCAAATTTAGAAGATCAAAAGTAAATTCATCAGAAGCAGAGGGGAAGTTGTAGCACTTGTTGAAAACCTGAGGGACAGGTTAGTGGTATTTACCCCGAAGACGGAGAGAACCTGAGAAAACCAGAAAAAAGAGAGGAGAAAAAAGGAAGGAAGAAACACCGTTCTTGGTAAATCTCTCTGTCTCTGCATTGCTACTGAGTAGAGGCGGCCGCATGAATCGAGACTTTTCTCGTCAGAAGAGAAGAGATCTCTCGCCCCGCCCTTGAAAACTTGTCTGTTCTGTTCGTTACTCTACTAGTTCTATAAGCGTTCGTGTGTGTGTACGCTGCAGAAGATTGTGGAACAGATTGGGTATTTCCCCATTTGTCATTCCCCTTTCGTTTTATGTTTTGATGATTGTGTGAATGAGCGTAACCATTGACAATCTTACTCGTTTGTTTCTTTAATAAAATCTGTTCTTTTATAGGTTCGGAATCTAAAATGTTGTTGTGCAGGATGCTCCTTTGTTTATCTTTTCAGTATATTCAATGCAATAACAGCTAGGGTTTTTCTTTTCTTTTCACCCTCACCCCAAAACTTCTTCTTCTTGGAATTCTTTATCGCTACATTGTTTATCAGCGATTCAGCGACAATTACGTACCACATTACACGCTTGTTTCTCTCTCTTCTCTCTCTGTGTGTGTACGAAATCTAGTTTGGATGCTTAGGTGGTTGTTGTTGTTGTAGGCTGTGGATTCCTTGACTGCCAGAATGCCTCTATGTAAGAGAAAACCGTTTCCGTTGGTCAAAAGGCCCCAGGATTTAAAGCCTCAAGAGCTTGTATTCCTGGTTCGGCTGACGAAAGAGATTTTCAGGGATTATGGGTATCCATCCTTACTTTCTTTCGCTTTCCTGAAATTGCTTGAGTTTTACTCCTATTTGAGGAGTGCGGTTTTTGTTAGCATTAGCTTTTCTGTGTCGCTCGTCACTTACACTTCTTTTGTGCTTATTCTTAACTTGTGATATTTCTAGTGAATACATGAATCGGATAAATCTATATTGCCAGAGAGTTTGGACATGCAAGGTTACTGGAAAGACTAACTTGACTTTTGAGGAGGCATTGGCATCGGAAAAACAGGCAATGGAAAAGGTTGAGCAGTTCCCAAAAGAACTTGTCGCCCCTGTGCTGCATGATGTCCAATTTAGTAAGGATTCATTGCCCTCGTGTATTAATTACTTTTGCAGATCCTTCTCTGTAGGCTTCTCTATCTCTATCAGTCAGCTTCTTTCCCTGTCTTTTACAAGCGAGCTGAGCTCACGCTTGAGTTTTAGGCTTGTTCAGTAAATGAGCCGCGATCGAACACAACGAAGCTCAGCTGCACCTCTACCGATCTCTACTCTACATGCCATTGTTGAATATTTGTTGATCTTATGATCACTTTGAAAGGATGTGTATTATGCTTTTCCATACGTGGAAACTTAGTTACATGTGCGATATTTGTTAATCTTATGATCATTTTGAATCAATTTAGTGTGAATCCGTTGGGAAAATAAAAACAAATCATAAATGGCAAGTGAAAGTGCTGGAAAACCAAGAAGAGGACAGTTATTAGCCTATCTTTGTAGTTACTGTGCATATCAAGTAATTATTTTATTGGTCATTGGTGGTCTTAAGAATTAATTATCATGACTTACTAGAGCTTTACACACAATGGTTAGAAACAAAGGGGTAATGTTTTATGAATGCTTAGCGGAACTTTTTTTTTTTTCTGTTTCTATTGGCCTTTAATCTCTAAGAAATGCTGACTAACCTGGGTACTATTGAATCAAGTTCAAGGCACGGGTTCCATAATTGCACAAAGAAATTCAGAATAAATACCAATTGAAGGTGGAGTACACTCCGTCTTTTAGTGATAAGATCTTCAGGATGCAAAAAGTGCGTGTTGCGCAAAGGTTTTAGATTGGTCTAGAAGAGCTAACGAAATACAAGCTTAGAAATAGCATAATTAGACTATGAGGTTGAACCAACACTTAATGTAGCGGCCCATCATAAGATTGATGTGAACATCATGAACTGTCCCATAAGAAAACTAGTAATTGCTGCGTTTCTAGATTCTTAAATTGTCTTTTTCTTCATCTGTGACTATTCATTTCTCCTGTAGTTGCATATACATCCACTTCAATCTATACAAATATATTGGGTTGTTTGTTTCGGCAGGCATGCTCACACTAAAAGATCTTGCCAACAAAATTGCCACAAAGTTACAGGAGAATTTGACAGAGGGCACTGAGCTGTATGGAAAAGCAAATAATCGGATTTATCCTTGCAAAATAGTCAAAGTTCTTGTGGAAGAGGCCGACAGAACCCAATACGAGGTAGTGTGGCTTGACGAAGAGAAGAAAATAACTGGAAATGCGGTAGTGAATGGAGAAGATCTGGTACGGAAGAAGCTTCCTTTTAGTAGAGAAGTTCTGAAGTCTTTCATCAGAGAATCTACGTATCGAAGTGTACCTTGGGTGCTACATGATAACTTGGCCAGGAAGCATGGAATCTCAACTGATCCTCCTGAAGAGTTAAGAAGCAAAGTTTCCTTCCAGGATGGACGTGTGGTCATTATTAGGAAAAGAAGTGTAAAAGAGGAAGATGTACAAAACAATGGGGTAATCATCGACGTTCTTGAAGCTTTGTTTTGTTGAAAGTATGTGATTTTTTGGTTTCTATGTTTGTACAATTCAGGGAGGAGAAGTGCTCAGGAAATGTAAACGGAAGAAATTGGGGAAGGAAAATTTAGAATCCTTAATACCTGAGAAAAATTCTGAAAAAGGTAATCACTCTGCTTGATTTAACTTTATGAGAGTAACTTTTGACTCTCGGCACAGTTTTCAATAAATCTCTCTCTATCCCTCTCTACTTATTACCACTCAACTCTCAAAAATAACTTTTTAAGATGTAAACCAAACAAAGTGAATGGTTTTTCTGTTTATTTTTTCATCCTGGGTAGAATGGTAAGAGATAAAAACTACTATGCCATGTTCGGGCTTTTCGGCTGGAGTAAATGTTTCAGAACTGATTATTGGATGTTGTAACTTATTTTATTCTTTATCATGGAATCTGCAGAGCCTGTTAAATATCCAATTGATGATCTACTGGTTGAACCCGCTTCAAATGATCCAGTTTTCACTGAACGCCCTTCCCCGTCAAGGGACTTCAATGTTCCCATGGAGTGTGTTGGGGATCTTTTGATGACATGGGATTTTTATTCTTCTTTTAGTAGACTGTTGAATTTGTGGCCATTTTCCCTTGATGATTTTGAAAATGCTCTCTACCACAAAGACAGCAACTTGATCCTCATTGTGGAATCTCATTTGGCTATTCTTCGCTTGCTTATAAAGGATAACGGAGACTATACCCTGGCTATACAGAAGAAAAATCGGAAGCCAAAGGTTGAACTAATGAAACAAGATATTTGCATACTTGTACTGAAAATAGATATGATCCATCTCTTATTACCTGATTTGTGGCACTGCGGTGTCTTTCTTCCCAGTTATCGGATCTTCTGATTTTGTGTTTTTCTCTTTAAACTTGCAGATTACATTAATCACTTGGACGGAGTATTTGTTGGACTTCTTAGAAATGGTTGATGTTGCTGAACTATCCAATCATATGACAACAATTAGGCGGGGTCATTATGGCCTTCTTGACGTTCATGCAAAATTAGGAATTTTGCAAGTATTGGTTGCACAAGCCCTTAATACGAACCTTATTAGGAAGAAGTTGGATGAATATGTCGAACAACAGCAGGTTCTTGCATCTACAAGGAGAGAGGAAGCATTGGAGGAAGGGAGAAAGAAGAGACAAGATAAAGAACTTCTGAAGGCAGAGTCTCATGGCAAGGAAATTATAGAAGGACGAAGTGGAGAGTCTGTAGGAAGCAGCTCAAACACAATGGTGCATGGAAATTACAGCAAGCAGAATGGTTATGTAGCAGATAAACGGAATAAGGATGCTGTCTTGTCTCTGGGAAAACATGCATTGAAGAACATTTTAAAGTTAGTTATTTCAAAGAGTATTGCCCTATGAGTTGCATTGCATATTCAACCTTTCCTGACTTTCCTACAAAACAGGGGACAAGTAGACACCACAATGAGAAGGTATGGAAAGCAACAGAAGGTAGATGATAAAGCTACAGTGGATATTAAAAAAGGTTCAGCTAAGAAGGGAGCTCAAAAACGGACAGGGGATGATGGATACAAAGCAATGGATAGGAGTAAAGAATGTAGGGTACGGCTCTCTGTCTCTCTCTTGTATGTTCATGAAAGATATGTATGGTCCCAGATATATTGAGGGAAAAAAAAGAAGAAGAAGAACAATCATTGCAGGTTATTATTGACAAACATTGGGTATTTTGAGAAATATCTGTCCATTTGTTCTTATTATACAAACTTGCCATAAAAAGAAAGGAAGAAAACAATAGCCTCTACTTCATGTTCTTTTCCATATTTCTTCCTCAACAAATCCAGGAGTCAAACACAACCTAAATGGACACTTAAGCAAACGTTTGTGAGAGCATATTTTCTCGTCCTTTTGTGTTAATATGGTGTACACTACAGAAAGAGTATCTTGAAAGGGAGATGGAGAAAAGATTCATTCGCACCAATCCCATGGGTAAAGACAAGAATTACAACAGGTATTGGTTTTTTAAACGGGATGGGAGGATCTTCATTGAGAGTTCTGACTCTGCACAGTGGGGCTATTACAGTACCAAGGAAGAGGTATTCATTCTGCATGCATTCGAAATTTCCTAGTTATCTGTTAATTTCGTTGTTCTTTTGGTGATTGTAGCCTCCCTCTCTTGACAGCTTGATGTCTTTATGGGCTCACTGAATCGAAAAGGTGTGAGAGAAAGGGCCCTCAAGAAACAGCTGGATAAGTATTATACTAGAATATGGTGAGTTAGTCTAGAACTGGTTCTCAAGCTACTTTTGAATTGCCTTCGAGTATGCTGGCTGGGTATTCATATTCTTTGCTTTCCTTCTGTTGCCATTATTTAGTTGAGTTCGAACGTCTTGGCACAAAGTGTTTCTATTGTTTGATGGCTTATAGATTGTCCATTTCTGTCCTATCTACTTTTGAATTTACTTCCTGTCTGATTCACTACTATTGGCTAGGTGCCCCCTGCAGCTGCTTTATCTTTTTCGCCACATACACATACAAACTCAAATAGAGACACATTTACATATATGCCTGTATCCAATTGTGTATCTATGCATAGTTGTTCATGTATGATTGTAAATATCATCTATTCGACAGTACGTTTCTTGGACAGGGAAGTTTTCAAGGATGTGATATATTGCAGTACCAGTCCCTCATATTTGCATGAAGAATCTTCTTATATGAAGGTTTTAGACACTCTTGCCTCTTGGTAGCTGTTAGTGAAGCTTGCTAGTCCTTCTAGTTCTATTATTTTGGGATTGAGCACTTAAGTATTAATCTTCCTTTTTGGAAATCAGAGTAAGTCTCGCCACTGGTTATTATAACTCAACCTGCTTACTTTGAGGTCCTTTCGAGCCTGAACTAACGGATAGCACTACCACTTTATGCATAAAGGCAAAAGACTAGGTCCGTGCCCAATCTACCGGTCCTAAACAACCATTACATGGGACTAAACTGGCCAAACATACAACTTTGTCTTCAACGTCTAAAATGACACTTAAATCGGTTATATATAAACAAAAAAAGTCACCCACCACTGTAGGAAATCACAGGACATAAGTCCACTCAGCCACCTCTTGGAGAATCGTGTTTGTTCACATCCGTCATTGTAGTGTCAACATTACAAAAGTCCACTAAGTGGTTCATTGTCCTGTTCTATGTTTCCCAATTACTCTTGACCAGACCAGCCATTACTTAGTATACTTGCCTTGTCTTCTCAATAACCAACCAACCCTCAACTTCGACCACCATTACCCATTGTTGTTCATACTACTTAACCAATCATTCTTTGATCCTGTCCATCTCAAGTCCTGATTCAACAATTGAGTTTATTCTAGATTTCAGCTACTTGGATAGCCTCTTACATGTCAAATATATCATGATAGCCATCATATTTGGAAGTGTTATCTGCTAGATCTTAAATTATTACTGGGTTCCTACTGTTAAAAGTTTTGCTGATAACAGGAAAGATGCGAAAAAAATATTCACGATGGTATAGTTCAATTTGCTTCCCCTTCAGAAACCCAAACACTTCTGTTTGCCTCTATTTTTTTTGTATCGGACATGTCTGAGACAATGAAACATTTCCAAACTTGTGTGGAACACGGCAAAACGTTTTTTATTGCATTTATTATTTATTATTCTGATTATACATGCTGGGTAGTTGAGGGGAGGTTGAACTGCAATTTTGAAAAGTTGGGTCTAGGTTCAAAATTGTGATGAATGCTTACTTATTGAACACTTGTTTAGTGATGTTTGCTATTTGTCATAATGTCATATTCTTGAACTTTTATCCCTACTCCAATACGAATGATATTTTTGTGTTGAATAGCTCCCTGAAACTTGCCCATGTGCAAGTCTACATCACCTTGTTATGTTATCAGTGCTTCTTAACTCTCTTTATTTTCCTTAAAATCAAATTGTCTTCTCCTTAATTCCCTGAAATGTCATCCAGGTTTCTTGTCAGCTAACCCTGGTAAAGCCATTTTGGATTTTCTCATGTTACGGTGTTTGACATGTAAACTTAATAAAATGTCCTTGTTTCATGTCTCCTATGCTCGCATTTGTAGCCTCTCTCCCCCTTTCTTTGGGTCCTCCAGTTCATCTCCAGTCTCCCTTCTTCAAGCATGCTATGCCTCCACAACTAACCACAGGTCCACAACCACCATCATCAGGAACAAGATGGATAAAACCACCTCCCATCGTCATAGAAGCTTCCCGTAAGCATCCCCATGATGCTATTGCTAGCACTGTTTGAGGCAGCCACAAATCACCGCTAGGAGCTGTTAGTGTTTTATGATGCCTAAAAGTAACAAATAAAACAAGCTAGTGCTACTAATTTGTAGAAATTGGTATTAGTCCGAGTTTATAATTGTTGGACTTTTCAATTTTAGTAATTCAAATCGAAAACGGAAAATCGTTGAATTTGATCTATGGAGAGAAGTCTAGGGTTTTGATTTCCCTTGTTGGAGTTTGTCCCACATCGATTAATTATTTCCTCCAAAACTCTCTCCATTCATTGCCAATTCGTTTTGAGTTGGATGCTTGAACATAGTATTAGAGCAAACAATAGATTCTGTGTTCGAACCTCACTATCTAATGTTAAAATATTTACACGTGTTTAGCATGCTTATGGAAGAGAGTCTAGCTACACTTGAGGAGGTGTGTTGAAGTTATAAATAATAAAATTTCTTCCTAACAACTTAAGCTTTTAGATATGTCGGTGTTTTAACATGGTATGAGAGCTAGGATTTTGGAGAATTTGTTCCCCCTTATTTGTGCCATAAGTGCAACGTTGTTTGTTGTGATTCAAGTGTTATGGATCATTTTTTTACCTCTCCATATGTGAGTCGGGAGTCGCACGTGTGGGGAAGTGTTGGAGTTTGTCCCACATCAGTTAATTATCTCCTCCAAAACTAGTATATGAGCCTGGGCAACCTAGTCACTCATTGCCAATTGGTTTTGAGCTGGATGATTTAACTTGTTGGGACTCCCATTGAATATGTTATCACTTATCACCAACGGTGTATGGTTATACTTGCTGGAGTTTGTTCCACATAGGTTAAGTATCTCCTCCAAAACTACTATATGAGCCTAGGCGGTCTCCACTTATTGCCACTTGGTATTGAGTTGGTTTATATCCCCCATCCACATAGGCAACTTGAAAAGGTTTTCAGAAATGCTCCAGAGGGCTTGAGGGATGGTTGGAGATAAGATTATGCTGGCATTGTTCTTCGGTAGTCATTGGAGATAGAGGAGATTTTTTTTTCTTTTGTAATTGCTGCTTGGTAAATCAGAGGGTAAAAACACGCCAAACAATGGTCGTCAAAGATTAGAAACTGGTCACAAGTCGCCGGTGGTCATAGAGCGACCTGGTGTTGCAAAGGAAAAAAAAAATCAACCGCCAAAACCTAATCAAATAGGCCAAAAACTGACTGATCAGAATTGGAAAATAGCCTTTGGAACTGTATCAGTGACAGGACTGGTCAAAACAGGGGTCAAAGGCAAGGCCTGTTGGAGGCTGTTGAAGTACTGTTGGCTGCCAGAGGCCCTTACAGCACTGTTGAGGCTCACTGGTGGTTACAGCACTGTTGAGGCTCACTGGTGGCTGAACCAGTGGGAGACAGAGTGCTTTGGGGAGGGAAATTCAACCGGGAGAAGGTTTCTCCAGCGGCGGCCAACAAACATTTAACAACCTATTCCCATGGCGGTTTTGATAGCATTTTAGAATTTTGAGAGAGAAGAGATAATTTCTTCTACTAAAAGATTAATAATTATCTCTTACTAAAAGATTAATCCTTATGAGACTAAGGATGGGTTATAACAAACCTACAACAAGAAGATTATACTACCCTTAATACTATAGATATGTGAAAGTCAGACTCCACCCTAATTAAATACCACTCATGTGCTATTTTTGCAAGGGCAATAGAGTTGAATAGACACCTTCAGTCATTATTTTTTGGTGCCAAAAGACAACTACAACAATGAAGGGGGCACTTATAATATTTAATAAACATATTCCCAGACTTACAGACATAATTTATGAGAATGAATAATGTTTTCGTGTCTTATCTAATGTTTTTCTAGCTAACTTAAGACACTGGATTGATTAGTATGACTAATGAAAACATCCTGTTTTGTTTCTGCTTTTTAGGAATTTTTTTTTTGTTTGAATAAGCATACTTATATCCATTGTCTCTGTTTGAAAATAGGAATCTTGAAAATATTGGAAATTCTTGTTGTGATTGGAATACGGAGCCTGTCATATAGCACATCAAACCGAAGAGTTTACATGAGAAACAACAGAAGTGCTATATGAGAACTTCTGTGTCAAATAGACTATGTAGTTTTCCATTGCTCATGAGCCACTTAAGCCCAATGGGTTGGCCTAGTAGTCAGGCTTGAGACTTTGGGGTTTGCTCCCTCCTAAGGTTTCAGGTTCGAAACCTCATAGGTGCTATCAACTCCTTTCGGATGAGTCCATATAGTGCTTTGCTTTGGCTTTAATTGGGAGTCTCGCAAATGGCAGGTGCCCTTCAGGATTAGTCAAGGTGCACATTAGCTGGCTCAAACACCTGAGTTATCAAAAAAATTGAAGTGAACGTATTATTTTCGGGAAAATATGGAGGTGTGGATAGGAAGGACATTAGTATGCTGAAGAAGAGCTTTGCAAGATTGATCACCTTCTCTTCTAGCCATCTAGGAGGAGCGCTACATAGTTAGCTGTAATATCTCTAACCCCCTTTTTACTTGGGTTTACTTTCTGTTGGTGAATCTTGCATTACAGTAATGAAAGGGTGTTGCTTCTCCATTTAAAAGCTAAGTTTCAAATTCCAGCAGATTATTAATTTAGGGTAGGTCTAGTAAATAGGGTAGCTTGATTAGAGGATAGCCCTTGCTTTTTCTACCAAGGCAACTTTGCATGATCTATGACCAGAATCTAAGTATATTTTAGTATTGATAGTTTATTTTCGATAAGCATATATATGGTTATGAGAATAGTGAATCATTGCAAACTGTATATTTCTGTCAATGGTTAAGCAAACGCAAAGATCTATATCTATATAGTTTTCCTGCTAACATTGAATTTTGCAGCTTGGAACTGCAAAAGAGATCAAAGGAGGTAGCTCACAAGATTGCGACAGATGAGGCTGTTCTCCGGAGGTCAACACGGGTTCGTGCCCCGCCTAGGAAGTACAATCCCGCTGTTGCTTTCCTCAGGTATGTTAACAAGTGGAAGGAAGACTAATAACTATTGTCGGAATATAGGAAGAAAGAATTCGTTTAGAAATTGAAGAGCCTCTTCATGATTTCTTTAAATGGAAATTCGAGGTTAAGGGGGCCAGGGTGGGGTGGAGCATTTTTTGGTTGTTTCCAGTCCCATAATTATGGGATGTGTAATTGTAACTGAGCCTCTGTTTTCTAGATGACCTCGTTCGGCAATTTAAATTACAGTGGCATGTATTTAAAGATTCAAAACTGTCTTTCTGTTTTTATATGTTCTAAATAGTTGCTCAAAATGGCACGCAAACAAGTTGGATGACTGGTGATTCTTTGGATATTTACATGTTTTTCATTTGGGTTTAGGAAACAAGAGAACCTAAGGATATGGTATCCACCCAACCCGTGCGATATTCAATTGTCAATGAGAAGGGAACAGTGGAAATGGTTAGAGTAAGTGATTTCTTTTTGTCTAGTTAGTTAGGACGTAATTTTTGTGCCGCGCCGGGTTCCCGAGTATCCTCACAATGGTTCCGCCGCGCCGGGTTCCCATTGGCACACAAAACTTGCATTGGCTCCTTTCCACGGATAACCAAGCCATATTACAAATAAGGCTACCACGTCCGGCCCTATTGGCAATCTTCACAAAGGGCTACCAAGTCCGGCCACTTTGCGGTTTTCACAACCCACGTAATGAGCTACCAAGTCCGGCCACATTACGGTTTTCAAAACACATCTCACGTAATGCCACCAAACTAGTCATTACGTAGTTTCAAAAATATTTCCTTCCTCGGAAAAACTTATCCTTTTATAAACCACACCCTAGGTGCCATGTTTCTACTTTCTCGGTTCTCGTGTCACGTTATCATGCATAGACTCCGAGGCAGGACAAAAGTAAGCACTAACAAGATCATTCACTCTACTCAAATCAACGTTTAAAGCATAACGCCACATGTTCGGACGCCCTTGGAGTGATAAATCACTTATGCTTTATCGTGTCACAAGTAATACAAGCAATTCATCTATGCAACTCAATATCAAAATACGAATACTTCGATCCAAATAGTAAAGGTTTAACTTTCGAAAAGCCGTTCTTTCTTTAGAGATTAAACCAAATACGTTATACTTGAGAGAATGAGTAGAGATTAATCTACCTCAATCCGAAACTAGTCGGGGCCGAATAAGCAAGGTTGAAAATCCACGAGTGGTGAAACTCACGAATCTGGCCCGAACTTCGGACGGCAGTAACTCGGTCAATCCTTGGCCGAATAGAGTCGTTCTTGGGTTGAAATCGAAGATCTCGAAACCCTCTACAACTCTCGTGAAGGAGTTAATCCTAGAAACTACTTTAGGTTGGAGAAAAATGGGGGTAAAGCAAAAGACAGTAAGCTGTCTGGAATTTGGAAATCCGAATTTTACTGAACTTCGGATGCCAATAACTTGGTCATTTCTTGACCGATTGGGGTGATTCTTGAGCCTAACTTGAAGGTTTTGAAATTCTCTACAACTTTCCAGAAGGAAGTTAGTTCTAAAAACTACTCTAAACAAGAGAAAACTGGGGATTTTCGAAGGGCAGTAGGCTGCCTGGAACTGGAATCCGAGATTTCTAGAGAGAAGGAAGAGCAAATGCTTTGAGGTGTGAGTTCAAAGCATGGGAATGGCCTTCTATTTATAGGCAAGAGCTTGGCCCTCTCCTCTCTCTCTTTCTAAGTCTCACCTTGACACTTGGCAAGAGATCATGGAAGATCAAGGACCTATCTTAGGCTTGCATGGCTATTTTGTACCAAGGATTTGATTCTAGGAGACTTGGTGGGCAAGGAGAAATAATTGGTACAAGATTCTTGTTTAAACAATAATAGAAGGACAATGGAGGTTAATGGAGGGTTAGTTCCTTAGCTAGGAAGGAAGATACACCAAGGATATGAAGTACAAAGAAAATCAAGGAAGTACAACCCAATCTTTCTTCTTTCCTCCTTCCTTCCTTCCTCTCTCTCTCTCTCCCTCTCTCCTAGCCGAATTCTCTCTCCTCTCTCCCATTCGGCCTCTCTCTCCTCTCCCTCCCTTTCTCTCCTCTCCCTCCCTCTCTCTTGCTTCCTCAAGTACACACACACATATATATACATGCATACAATGTACAAGAAAACAATAAACAAAAGGTACTTTGTACTTTGAGCCAAGAAACTAAATGACTAAGTTTTATCAACTAATAAACACATGTGTACCAAGTCATTTAAATAATCAACCAAGTACTAGATAATATATATACACATGTACTTATGTATCTTGGAAGAATCAATACCCCAACATAAAATAATATGGAAGTACTTTAAGAATCTTAGTACTAAGTACTTCCTTGTTAAAATAATGTAGTACTTCTACAAATGGGGTTTTAAGAAAGACTAGTTTATTAAGGCCCATGTACTAAGATGAAAGACTACCTTTTAACCATTGGGTAAAAATTCCCCTAACATCTATTATCCAATGGATAATAGTTATTAGGCAACTTATATATTAAAATAAATCCCAAAAGTACTTTAAAGAAATTAAAAAGTATTTTTCTTAATATTCTTAGTACTTTGACCAAGTATACTTTTAAAATAAACAATTGGGGTTTCTATTATCCAATGGATAATAGTTTCCCTAACTTTTATTGTCCAATGGACAAAGAATATAACCAATTTGATTAAAAGAAAAAGAATATTGAAATTCTTAGTCTAGGGTTCAAAAGAGTCAAAAGTTCCAATGAGGGGCAAAACGGTCCAATTGAGGTAACTAGATAGCTTCCTAGTTTAGTTTCTTCAACCGAATGGTTAGAAGCTAACTAGGCTTGCTAAATAGGACTAAAGTGCAAGAAATCAAATTTGAAGGGCAAAAACGTAATTATGACAAACCACAAGGAAATTAAGGCAATTAAAATAAAATTCAAATATTTAACGAAATTTTTAACGACCAAAAATCAGGGTCGTTACATCTTCCTTCATAGATTTCTTGAGATAGACCCGAGAGACCAAATTGTCAATGTGTTTTTTGTTCATCTCGCAGTCTTCAGTCATATGGCCCCAATCTTTATGGTAGCTACAGTGCTGATTCGTAGCACGTTTTGCGTCCTTATCTCCGCCTAGACTTGGGGGCCACTTGAAGTAGGGCTGATTCTTTATTCGATAAAGAATCCTATAAATTGGTTCCTTCCGAACCGTAGTGATAGAAAAGAAAGATTTAGGGTCAGGAGCTTGCTTATCCTTGTACGGCTCTTTCTTAGCCTGCCAGTATTTCTTTCTCTCTCTGTAAGTCTTAGGATCTGACTTATCCACCTTTTTGACAGGTGCCTTTAGCTGTTCGGCAACAATCCTGCCATCCTCCCGGAGTATGTCATCCTCCATTCTGGCGTGTTGCTCTATCCATTCCATCAGTTTAGCCAACGTTGCTACCGGATGTTTATTCAATGAGTGACGCAGCTCTTCCCGAACAGGCAAACCGGTTTTGAAGGTTGCAAAAGCATACTCCTCACTGCAACTTTCAATCTCGTTGAAAGTTTCCCAGTGCTTCTTTGCATAATCCCTGATCGGCTCGTTTTCTGCCTACTTCATGGTGGAAAGACTTTCAAATGTCTTTGGAGCTTTTCTACTTGTCAAGAATCGAGCAGTGAATTCTTCAGCCAATTGCCTCCATCCTCGGATGGATCGTGGGGCCAGTTTATGGAACCAAGACAAAGCCACCTTGCCAAGACTCGAAGGGAACATCTTGCACAAGATGGCATTATCCCCCTCGTGCATGAACATAGCCTGCTGATAGTGCTGTATGTGAGCTATGGGGTCCGCGTTTGTCTCGTAAAGTATGAACGTACCGTGTTTCACTCTGCTCGGCAACCTAGCCACTTGTAGCCTCCTTGCAAAGGGGGAGGCTGTAATATTACTCAGGGCCTTCCGTGCTGCTTCTCGTGTAGTCACCGTCCCATCCTCGAGTTCTTTCGTTTTGTAACCAATAGCCTTGGCCCAGTCAGCATCAGGCCTCTCATACCTATCTCGGTGATGCTTCCTTGTTTCTTCCTCATCAGGGGTGAAACTTCGGTCTCTGCTCCTCCTTTTTCGTGAAGAAGCCCTTCGCCCTTCCTGTGTTTGGCTTTTACTTCTGCTCCTCTTTTTTTGTGGAAAAGCTTCATATCGCCTTATGATAGGACTCCTGCTCCTTCTCCCTCGTGAATGAGCCTATTTATGGACTACCAGAGTCCGCCTGTCTCCTCGGGAATTCCTTTGTGAAACTCCGGAATCTTATGGGTGCTCTTGTACCCGTTGTAATTCTCGTATCTCATATTCTCATTTTTTGATTAAACGAGCGTACTCCTCGATTTCCTTTCTCTTTTTATCGAGGACATCGTCATCATTGCGTATACTTCTTGAATGGGTGACTGATTCCTCTCTTCGGTGGGATTTGCTCCTTCTCGTGGAGCCAGTGCCAGTTTTGTCTCCTTTTTCTTTGGAGTTATTTCTGCTTGTTGCTTTCCTGTCATGTCTATCAGTGGGCTTTTTCGGAGCACCTGGTGGAGATTTATCTCCTTCGCCACTTAATTGGTGCTTCGGATTGAACGGCGTGGCTAGTTCTTCTTCCATCACGATTGTTTTTCAGGGGATTGGTTCGTTTCCCACAGACGGCGCCAATTGTAGGGGGATGAAAACAATTGATGCTTCGGATCACCTTGGATTGCAACGGCTTATTCATGCCTTTTCACGGGAACCCTAATTCGTCGTCGGAACCCTAATCTGCAAAACAGACAAGGGGTGAGTTCACCTCTGCCTCTCGTGGCAAAGGCCCTTTGATGCCAAAGTTAGTATCACGTACTAATCAATAAATCCTAATTATCAATAGGAGAATAATATGAATGCCGAATATTGCGTACCTTTTACCTCCAGGTTTACCATGTATTTATAGATTCATAGATGCTTGCCTCCGAAGCATCCTTAATGCCCTAGGACTCCTATCTCGTATAAAGACCTAGGATATCTTGGGCTCTCATTCCCTTATCAGTTTATCAACAAAGAATCCTTCTAGGACTCTTTTTTATAACTGGCCGAACATCCCATCCTCGTTGGGTGTCTCTCTAGATCCTATATTCTCAGGATCTCATCCTTTACGGGATAACACCGTTTTGGGACCTTCTAGAACGTTCCAGCCGCCTCATCATTTAGGGCTACCCCTTAATAGTTCTTTGCTCAGTTTGGCCAACCATTTTTCGAACATTCCATCTGGACCAATGACCTCACATGTCACAGGTCCCCTTTAACTATTAGGATAGTTGACTTCTCACGTCTTTTGTCTAAATACGTCGAACAAACTGCCTGGACCAATGACTTCTCATATCATTGGCCCTTATCGCCGTTCACCGCACTGCCCAGCGGTAAGTCCTATCATATTTACCACGTGCTAACATAAACCACGTGTTCGGCAACTAAATGTATCTGTTCGGGAATACCTCCCTACAATTCTCCCTATATATATATATACATGTATATAGACACATGGGGAAAAAGGAAGAGAGAGAGAGAAAAAGGTGTGTGTGTGCATATGCCTGCTTTATCATAGAAAGCTATGCTTCCTTACACTTTTTTTTGCCTTTAAGCCTAATTATTGTATGACAACCCATTCCTAGGCTATAATTATCTAGGATTTGCCTAAAAAGCTTAAAATCCTACTTGCCTTATAAAGCCTTAAGCCTAAAATGAAAAAGACAAGTCATGGCATGCTTAGAAGACTTGATTGGACAAGAGCATGGAACAAATCCATGAGAGAAATAGAGAGAGAGAGAGGGCCAGCCATTGTAGAGAGAGAGGGAGCCAATGTTTTGCAATAAATAGGACCCCTCACTTGCCTTTCAACTCACACCTTCCATCTTTCAACTTCTCTCTCTAAAATTCTTGTGTTCTTACTTTGTTCTTAAAGTTCTTCCTTTATTCTTGAGTTCTTCAAGAAATTCATCCAAGATCGCCACTCGACCACCCTCTCGATCAAAAAAGTTTAGTAATTTAGCCAAGAACTAGTTTCAAGAGCAACCTTTCTCTTTTGAAACTACCGAAAGCTCACCGTAGGAAGTCACTCCGTCCGCCGTACTTACTTTTTCCTGTAGCCGCCCTACCGCCAAGAAGAACGGTAGGTTTTCCATACCTATTTTCCCTTAGTATACGTAGTTTATCCTTGCACTCTAAGAATAATTAGACTATATGATTTGTCGTTTGTATGTTGAAATGCATGAGAACTTGAAAAATGTTTTACTAAAGATTTGAAAAGGAAGGGGAGTATGTTGAATACTCCGACGTTATTTCCGGAAAAACATATGTTGTTTTAAACTTTCCTAAAAGGAAGGAAGAACGGATTTTCAAAATATAAACTTGATTGAAAAGTAATCATATCTTGATCTTAAGGATGGTTATGAGAATGCATATGTGATTACTTGCATTACTTGTGGTTGTGTGATAAAGCATAAGTGGTCTCCACTCCAAAGGCGTCCGTTCATGTGGCATTATGCTTAAGTTAAGATTTGAGCATGATAGATAATATAGAGTTGGATGATCTTGCTAGTTTAGTTTCAAGATTTCAATGAAAGATTTATGTGTACTTACGTGAAAAGTCCTGCCGCAGAGTCTATGCATGCAAATGAGACACAGAAATTGAGAAAGTTAGAAACATGACACCTAGGGTGTGGTTAATGATAAGACGTGTTTTAAAACCGCAATGTAGCCGGACGTGGTAGCTCATTGTGTGGTGTGTGTTGCCAATGGGGCCAGACGTGGTAGTCTCATTAGAGGTGTGTCTTGGTTATCCGTGGACCGTGGAGAAGAGCCAAGAAAAATCGCAATGTGGCCGGACGTGGTAGCCCATTGTGTGTATGAAAAAACCGCGATGTGGCCAGACTTGGTAGCCCATCGTGTGGATTGCAAAAACCGCAATGTGGCCGGACGTGATAGCCCATTGTGTGTATGTATTTGGAAACCGCAATGTGGCCGGACTTGGTAGCCCATTGTGTGTGTGTTGCCAATGGAGCCGGACTTGGTAGCTTCATTGCTAACATGTTTTAAAAGTGCTTTTGGAAATGTTGATTTGAAAAAAGAAAAGTGAAAATGATGACACAGTCTTCGATGAGTCTCGTAGGAGAAACACAGAAATTCATGGATACAAACGTTAGTTTGGATAGTGAATGTGGATGTGTTATTGCTAGTTGTTTGTTAACTATGCATGTGCTACATGGAAATCGTTAACTTTTTGATCTTTTGTTTGTAAGTTATGGGTTAGTTTGTATGGATTTTTCTACTGAGCTCTCGTAGCTCATGGTGTTACCTTTGGTGACCCTAACATATTATATTGGTGGCGACGCTGGTATAATGTGTCAGACTTTGTAGATGACCAGGGAGAATTGCACACATTGGAGGCTTTCGAAGCCGAAGAGCAGGCTAGGATGGAGGAGCAGGCGGAGCTGTAGTTAGGAACCTTAGTTTCCCTCCCTTTATGTAATGAAAGTACTCTCATGGGAGTTATTATGTAATAATGAGCCAAACTCTATTTAGTTTTTCAATGAAATTGCCGATTTAACATTCCCAAAAATTCGGGGCGTTACAACTTGGTATCAGCGCTTTAGGTTCAAAACCTCGGCCATGGGTAGAATGGGCGGATTATAAGATAGATTGACTGTTGCACAAATATGAATTGAGTTTAAGTTTACCGTCCCAAATTGGGTAGAATTCTGACAAAATAATCTTCGGATTGAAGCAAGGTGTGGAAATTGGCAGTACCGCCGAGCTAAAAATTTCCGAACAATTGGATGATGACTTAAATCAAGAATCAATTGTGGAACCTAGGAAGTCTTCCTTAGTGTTAATCAAACCTTGTCTTTATAGATAACCACCTAGCCAACCTGTTAGCTCGAACTATATGAAGTGGTTGGGAGAGATTATAGGAATTGTTCTACCCTAGAGGGGAGTAGCAGCGGTGTAGGTTAAAACCTGATAACCTATAGAACCACGGAGTAGTAGCATGTAGGATCATTCCAACTTGTCGTAGGAAATCTTATCTTATGTCTTTGCTTGCCTTTGTAGTGAAACTCTATGTTATGATTGTATCTCTCTTTTATCTATGAAAAACTCGCTTGATTTTAAAGAGTAATGTTGCATACTACGTGATAAATTGCGTTTGACTTTTTGAAGGATACACCATTTGCAAAAGAAAAATTGTGTAGGTAGACTAAAACTCCCCCTTTCGATTTTTACTCGTAGATGGTAAACCGACGCAGTGGATTAGGATACGAAAACGGAGAATCTTCTAATGCAAACCCCGACCTAGCCCAAATCATGCAAGCATTTGTCACCGCTTTGAATGCCAACTGCTAAAACTAGAACCACAACGATAGACCCATGAGCCGAACCCAAGTAATAAATGAGTTCTGCAAACGCCAACCCCCAACATTTCACGGAGATACCAACCCTGTTGTGGCCGAGACATGGCTGAACAAAGTCAAAATGATCCTCAAACCTTAGGAATTTGTAACAGCCCTGATTTTTGGAAGGTAAAAATTTCGTTAAATATTTGAATTTTATTTGAATTACTTATTTTCTCTTGAGTGGCTATATGATTTCTTGATAATTTCCGTCATAGTTAGATTTTGGTCATTGGTTAACTCTCGATTAGAAACCCTACTAGACCAAATTAGTTAGTTTTCCAATCGATGAGTTGGCAGGACCAAACTAACCTAGTTACTAGATGAACCTTTTGAACCCCTTGAACCATTTTGCCTTTACCCATTGGTCATTAGAGGTTAGGGTAATCTTTGTCCATTGGATAATAGGCCCCCTATGAAAATATGTTGGTTAGTACATGGATATAGTATTATATATGTTTTAAATCACATGTGCAAGTACTTTTATTCTTTGTTTATTGGGTATTCTCCCACCCCCTATTGTCCATTGGTTAATAACCACAAGGGAAATTATTACCCATTGGATAATAGCACTACTCTTCCAACAAGGTACAAGGTTTAATTTAAATAATCAAGATTTGGACTTCCCATGTACTTTTATGCATTAAAGTATTGAGGTATATCTAAACCCTAGATTTCTAAAAGTACTTTATTGATTAAACTAGTACTTGTACTCCATTATTGTTTAATGGGGAGAATCCTAGGCTTTTTATTTAATTGGGGTACTTGGTACCACACCTATATTTAAATATAGGGCTTTTTGTTCACATGCTTTAAAGGACAACTATGGTTATTTTAATATAAAAGTTTCCTAGTTACTATTGTCCATTGGACAATAAATGTAACAACCCCGATTTTTAACGAATAAAAATCTCGTTGTTATTTCGTTAAATATTTGGATTTTATTACTTGGATTTACTTGTAAATTTCTATAATTTGTCATAATTACGTTTTTGCCCTTCAAATTTGATTTCTTGCGCTTTAGTCCATTTGGTAGGCCTAGTTAGTTTCTAACCGACTTGTTGGAGAAACTAAACTAGGAAATCATTTGGTTACTTTTCCCTAACCATAAAATGACCGTTTTGCCCCTCTTTGACCTCTTGAACCTTTTTAACCCTAGGATTCTCTAAGTACCTTTTAATTATTTTCTAATGGGGTTTTGAACTTCCTATTGTACAAAGGTACCATGTTTATATTACTTTAGTACATGGACGATTTATTTAAATACCTAAAGTACCCATGTGCTAATTGACTAGTTTAAAAAGAGAATCCTAGCCCTTAAGTCTACTTTTGATCCTTAGTACAAAAAGTACTTAGTTTTTATTTGTTTGCTTGCATTATATGTACTTGTATATATATATATGTACCTTAGAGAAGCAAGAGAGGAGAGAGGGAGAGAGTGAGCCGAATGGGAGAGAGAGAGGAGAGAGAATTCGGCTAGGAGAGAGGGAGAGAGAGAGAGAGGAAGGAAGAAGGAAAGAAGAAAGATTGGGTTGTACTTCCTTGATTTTCCAAAGTACTTCAAATCCTTGGAAATATTCTTCCTAGCCAAAGAATATATTCTTCCATGGTACTTCTTGTACAACTACCAATTGTTTAATCTTGTTCACACCTCCTTGCCCCCCCAAGTCTCCAAGAATCAAATCCTTGGTACAAAATAGCCATGCAAGCCTAAGATAGGTCCTTGATGTTCCATGATCTCTTGCCAAGTGTCAAGATGAGACTTAGAGAGAGAGAGAGAGGAGAGGGCCAAGCTCTTGCCTATAAATAGAAGGCCATACCAAGCATTTCAACTCACACCTTGAAGCATTTGCTCTTCCTTCTCTCTAGAAATCTCGGATTCCAGTTCCTGGCAGCCTACTGCCCTTCAAAAATCCCCAGTTTTCTCCTGCTTAGAGTAGTTTTTAGAACCAACTTCCTTCTGGAAAGTTGTAGAACACTTCGAGAGCTTCAAGTTAGGCTCAAGAACCACCCCAATCGGTCAAGAAATGACCAAGATATTGGCATCCGAAGTTCAGTAAAATTCGGATTTCCAAATTCCAGACAGCTTACTGTCTTCTCCTTTATCACTATTTTTCTCCAACCTAAAGTAGTTTCTAGGATTAACTTCCTTCACGAGAGTTGTAGAGGGTTTCGAGATCTTCGATTTCAACCCAAGAACGACTCTATTCGGCCAAAGATTGACCAAGTTACTGCCGTCCGAAGTTCGGTCCAGATTTGGAGTATTCACCACCCGTAGGATTTTCCAACTTGCTTATTCGGCCCCGACTAGTTTCGGATCAAGGTAGGATACCCTTATCCCTATCCCTATGTATAAGTATGTTATCTTGAATTACTTTTGTCACGCCCTCAATTTTCAACATACGTATATATGATTTCCATAAATAAACCTCGCCATGATCCGTACGATAACCCAAAATAATATAGCATTCCCAAGATTTTACATCCTTGGCTCCGAGGCCCAAATTAACATAAGTAGTGAATATTCGTGAGTTAAGGATTACAATATTCCATAGTCAAAAGATCTACAAATGAAGTTACAAATACATCTTCAAAAGAAATTTACAAAGATGCCTAAGTGACTCTTCGATGTTAGCTTTCAAAACAAAGATCACATCCAAGCACTCTGAGCATGCATGCTATTGTCCTGCGTGGATACCTGAAAATGATAATTGGCTTGAGCTACACTAGCTCAGTAGGAAATTCTACGCTAACATTATATGCAAGAGAAATTCAAGAATGATCACAAGGTAAGAACGGGACATAGACCAAACGATAAGCAATAGCCAAGGTTTTACAATCCAATATACTCGATACGAAATTTGGTAATGTCACGACCTCGATTTTTGACATCAATAAATAATACATTTCATTACAAGAGTCTCGCGTATCATAAGTATTATCCAAAAG
Organism: Rhododendron mucronatum var. ripense; assembly: GCA_019656295.1. Taxonomy (NCBI): domain Eukaryota; kingdom Viridiplantae; phylum Streptophyta; class Magnoliopsida; order Ericales; family Ericaceae; genus Rhododendron; species Rhododendron mucronatum. Next base: position 2,300,360 of record BPLT01000035.1, on the reverse strand, counting down.
AGTTCCCAACCTGTTTAATTTACAAACGAGTCCCCAAGTTTAAAGAACAACAACATTGGCACCGCGGCCCAAATTAGCTTAATTACAAGTACGTATCTGTTTAGAATATTACAAACTTTAGTCAAAAGGTAATTCAAGAATAGTTAGTTACAAACTCATCTTTACCAAAAAGGAATTGAATTACAAAAGATGATTAAGTAACTAAAGCATAGTTAGTTTCCAAAAGTCTTCATGTCCACGCACGTCATAGCATGCAGTCTATTGCCCGACATTCGAACCTGAAAAGAAGGATTTTGTTGAGCTACACTAGCCCAGTAGGAAAATCTTTACCAAAGTTATATGCAAATATGATGACAAGTGCGAACAAGAGAGGATAAGGAAATACAGTTCGGCAGACGATAACCAATCAATTCGCAAATGAAACCCTATTGAAATCGAATGCATAGGCCATACAATACTAACCCCTTCTAATAATCCCAACCCGACTTTCTAACCCAAACTTCCACCATCGGTATTTCCACCACTTGCGTTACCGGATAGAACCATAAGGATTACCGTGTTACCACCACTTGCGTCACGGTGATCCCTAACGACTCGGGTTACCGTATTACCACCACTTGCGTTACGAAACCCTTTAAGTCTCCGTATTACCACCACTTGCGTTACGGGACTTCCTAAATCAACTTCCGACCTAAAATATCAACTATTTTCTTACTCGATATGCAAACTAGGACCTTCTCATAACCACTTTCATGCAAGGATCGTCATACTATATGCCGTTAATACTACCAAGCAACCAATCAGTCAACAAGTCACATTTTAACACGGTTTGAATCAAATAAGTTCTTATTCATTTCGTACTAACGGAATGCCAATGGACCAAGGATAACCTCAATGAATCAAAGGAAGTCAATTAGGCATGCTTGGAATGGGTTTGGAAGTGTCCAAAAAGGTTTAGAAATGATCGGGGGTCAAAACGGTCGAATCGGAGCAATATGGCAAAACTGCCCAGAAAGCCATGGAGTATCGATACTCCAAAACCGTATCGATACTCCAGACTCTGGAGTATCGATACTCCAAAAACTGTATCGATACGGAAACACTACGACAAATTTCTGAAGCTACTGGAATTCAGATCCTTTCAGCGTATCGATACGCACAAAACCGTATCGATACGGGGACGTTACGAGCGGCGATTTTGTGCAGAAAACTCAAAGGCCAAAACAACAAAACATCCAACGATTCAAGGCACGATTTCTACACTTAATCAGCATATAAACACATAAAAGTGGCAAGAAATCCCTACCTCGAGTCAAGGAGCGAAACCCAAGCAATTCGTACGAGCCCTAGCCCCAAACTCTTTGAAATCAACCGAAATACTCTCCTCCGAGCTTGACCCACGAAATTTTGAGCTCGACAATGAGATTGAAGGGCTTGAGGGGAGTTGATTCTTGAAGTTTTGGAGGAGTTTTTGAGTGGGAGTAGAGGAGAGAGAGAGAGAGACGGTAGAGAGAGGGAGAGAGAGAAGGAAAATGATTTCCTACACACACACCACCACTATTTATACCCTTATATCTTTAAATCACACACTCACTCCCCCAATCTTCTATTCTATCACTTTAATCCTCAATTCAAATTACCACCAAATAATCCATATATTCTCAATTAGGCATTTAATTAAATTTCAAAAATTAAATAAATTACGGATCTCTACAGGTAAACACCTCAACCTCCAATCATATCAATTTCCCATGTGTTCAATGTCACCTCGCGTTATGTGTCATGAGCTAAAGCTCCCGCCGGGCTAATTATGGGACCCCGATATCCCCTGCCAAGCACCCACCCGTAGAAGGTTAGGCCTTGAGTGTTCAATATGAGCATAGGCTCCTGCCAGGCTAATTATGGGACCCTGATATCCCCTGCCAAGCACCCACCCGTAGAAGGTTAGGCCTTGAGTGTTCAATATGAGCATAGGCTCCTGCCAGGCTAATTATGGGACCCTGATATCCCCTGCCAGGCACCCACCAGTCGATGGGCCCCGAATGTTCTCGTTGTGTCGGTAAATATCCAAGAATCTCATACTCACATAAAGTGTCATTTCAATTCAATTCAATTCAAGCGAAGTTCATGTGTTAATCGATATCAAAATTTATCGCACAAGGGCAAGGGATGCAAAGGACGCACAACGAACTCAAGGGATAAGATTAACAATATTATGGAGTGATTTGGTAATGTCTAGAACAAGTTAGAAATGATCGGGAGCCAAAACAATGGAGTTTGAAGCAAAGAACAAAGGCTGGGCTAAGGTACTGTTGTATGGATACTGCGGATTTCAGTATCTATACAACAGGGGCTAAAAACGGTCGAGAGAGTATTGTATCGATACTGATTTAATCAGTATCGATACAAAAATAGCTAACAACGTTCCAGAGAATCGTGTATCGATACTGAATTAGTCAGTATCGATACAAACGAGTGTTCGTCCAGATTTTCTGCAGATTTCGGCGATTCCAACAACAACAACAACCACAACAACCAAATACACGATTTAAGGCTAGAAAACACTTATATTACATATATTGAGAGGTAGAATCCCTACCTCGAGGTCGAAGAACGAAACCCACAAAGATACAAGCCCTAGCTTTTCGAAAACCTTGATTTGAACGAAATACGACTCCTCCGAGCTCAAACCAACGTGGTACAGACCACCTTGCGCGTAGAGGATGAAGGTTTGAAGGTTATTTTGGTGGGTTTTAAGAGAAATTTGGAGAGAGAGCAAGAGAGAGGGAGAGAGACCGAGAGAAAGAGAGAGAGCCGGTGAGGGAGTGAGGGAGAAAATAATCTCCTACTCTCTCACCCTCCTATATATACCCTATAATATGCTAATTACACATTGTATCCTTCTACAATCAATTCTAACACTTTAGCCCAAAATCACATAAACACAATTATTTCATATTTCTCCATTTATAAACATTAAACTTAATTAAATTAAATACGGGTCTCTACATTCTACCCTCCTTAAATAAATTTCGTCCTCGAAATTTTCCAAGCTAAGACTAGCTAACACATACACCATATATGCCTGCAACAATCATAGACATCAATATTATGCAACATGTCTACCATCACGATACTTAAATCTTAACACTTACTTTGGTTCATTCAGGAAATCGATGCGGATGCTTTTCTCTAACTTCGTATTCCCTTTACCATGTCGACCCTTCTTTCCCAAGAGTACTCCAAAGAACTCGCACTAACGGAATGATTTTACCCCCTTAAAACTTGCTTGCGCTAATCTGGGATACGTATCGGCTCCTCCCCATAAGATGCATCGGCTTCTAACTCTAACTCGGACCACTTCAAAATGTGTGACGGATCCGGCTCATACTTCCGTAACATCGATACATGAAACACAATATGAACGCCCGATAATCTCGGTGGTAAAGCCAATCGATATGCGACTTCCCCAATCTTCTCGATAATATCAAACAGTCCGATATAACACGGCGAAAGGTTGCCCCTTTGCCCAAAATGAGATAGCCCTCCACGCGGCGACACCTTAATGAACACGTGATCCCTCACTTCAAACGATAATGGTCGACGACGACGATCGGTATAACTCCCTTGCCTACTTTGCACGGTTAACAACCATTGACGAATCACCTTGATTTGCTCGGTGGTTTTCTTTTATGCCTCAAGAAGACGTAGACGAATTGCTCTCATATTCTCGAAGAATTCTTGGATCAATTCGGCCCAACCAACGTAGCCTCGCCCAACTTGGTCCAACAAACTAGTGATCGACACGGTCTCCCATACAAGGCTTCATACGGTACCATCTCGAGGCTAGCTTGGTAACTATTATTGTACGCAAATTCGACTAACGACAAGTGATCTTCCCAATTACCCCGAAAAATCCATGACACAAGCCCTAATCATATCTTCTAAAATTTGAATCGTCCTTGAAATTTGCTAACTCAACTCCAACCAAGTCACCAACCATAATATCAAATCTCATACTACAACCTCATAATCATCACATCATTCACTCTTTTCTACGAAATTTTTTTTTATCCTAATTACTCCACAAAATTTTCACTATCGGTATGGTTCTACCACTCAACACTCGATCTTAAACCTTTATTATTTCATCACATCCTTAAATCTCAACATCTGTACAAGAATCCTAGTCCCCACACACCAATCATGACAGTCAAACCACGACCTGACAAATAATGACCTCACATTTTCCAAATTCCAAATTCTACATTTTCATTCCATGCACTTTATTCTACCAAGTACTCATCGAACTTTCTAGAAGGACAAATTGAACTGCTTATTGAAACTCAAATTTTAAACTCCGAGTTCTATCTTCCCTAACCAACATCAAACAGTGAATCACTTCGCCCACCAATCCAGAGAACCTCAAATAACCCCCACTAGAATAATGAGTTTCGAATCCTTAAACCACATAATAACTTATCACATTTTGCTTAGCTATAAATATTCACTCACCACAATCAAACTTCTCATACTTCAAGCTATTGATATTTCTCTCGACTTCAAGTATAAACACAAGTATAAACACCTCTCACAACTAATTCATTCTAGTAATACTACTGTCAATAAACATTAACACCACTCTCTTAACAATTCCCAAGTGGTCCATTGCCCCGTGGCACTCACTCGCCTCTCATAAGAACACTATTAATCTCTTTTGGTGTATCAAAACATTCATACCACAAAACTGCTAGCCATTACCTCTAATTTACATCCCTATTACCCACATAACTCCTATATCCACCCTGCGTAAACCTCGAATGTCTTTCATCCGTTTAACGCTCACACAATCAAAGGTCCAAAACTACTCCACCTTCCCTAGCCCACTTACGTTCGTTACTAGTTTCTATTTCCGAAAACTCAAACTCGCTTCTATGGAAATACATCCCTTCTATATAACTCAATACATTGCAATATGAAAACCATTCAGATTAACTCCCAAACTCACCATTCTCCTTATCATAAGCCATTAACCACTCCCCACTAAGGGTTGACAGACTGCTGATACCTTCCGTATCTGACCTTCTAATCATATCATATAAAAAGATAGCAAGGACACAAGCCAGATTCTAACTAGGAGTCATCTCCTCATACGCACGAAACCATCAATGTCTACTCTACACCGTACATTAAGACAAATCGCACTCATTGGGATTACACATCAAATTAAGCATGCATGCTGAACGACAAATTTCGTATATGAAGTATAACAACAAACTATTCATATGAATCACTGACTTACACAATGCCAAATTTATCCATGTATCAACAAACTCACTCAGTATTTAGTACATCAAAATTCTCTGGCTCTAGCAAGCCCAGTAGTAATCCTTTATCATCCTTGCAATACCTCTCATGTTTTCCATTCGCCCATCAATCTCGAATACTCACATTCAGTTACTCTAGTCAAGCTAGGTATTCAACACACTCACATCTTTAAACATCACTAAATATATAATATACACACCAAACATACGTACCCTTTAACACTTTAATCAAATCTATGACTCGACAGCAATACAACCTGACAACATTTCATTACTTAAAGAGTTACACAAAATAGGTGCCATGGCTGCACCAACAACATCCAATAATCTTAAATATCTCTATGCTAATATCCAGTCACCAATACAAACCAATTAAATATATAAAAAAAATCCCTGAATACACACAAACTCCGGGATTTCAAACAATAAATCTATCCTTCTCATTATGTTCTAAGACTCCAAGTACTTCATCACTTAGGAATCAATTTTCTTGCACCAATAACTTCTAATAGTTCCGCTCACCACAAGTTTCACAACTCACAAATTTCTTCTCTCAACTAAGAAGTCATAACGACAACAATTTTCCTCAAAATATTTACCACAGTTGCATTCAACCTCAATAATATCGGCCACACCATTCCCATCACCGTCACTGCTATCACTACCACTATTTAAGCCCTAGTCCCTCACTAATCTATCACCTCAATGGCATACCTCAATGTATCATATACTGTCATCAGTCTAGTCTACGTCGCCAATTTCACATCAAACACAATCTCCACACTCCAACCTTTTAACTCACAACAGTCCTCATTCATATTGCCCTCACTTCAAACAAGTCTTTCACCACACACTGACATCAATCACTCGCCTCAAATCACGTCGATATAGTACACCCCAAGTTTTATCTCTCCTCTCATTTTGATTATGAAATTCCCCTTTTTTTTTTACATGATGCTATCACTATTTTCTATCAATCTACCATAATGACACCATCAGGACATTCACTGCAGTGATGACGACTACAACACTATAGCTTTTCTCAAACCTAAAGATCTAGCCCCTATACACAATCCTAGTGTCCAATTGACTTTCCAAGACTTCCATCTAGAAGGGGCGGTGATCAAACACCTCTTCCAACTGGATCTCATCGGTAGTCGCTTGGGTGTCCAGAAGACACATACTATATCTAGACACCCTACCTATAACTCTCATCTTCCTAAGTCAACCTCAGATACTTACAATTTTCTACGAAGGCTCAACTTATCTTATCTATACTCAAAATCACTACCTCAATAACTACCATAATAATGACGACACACAATTATTACCACAACAAGATATCATCCCTTCATACATTCAAGACACTCACTAGCTCAACCCTCTAGCTATGATACATTTCACTCACTTCCTGGACAAACTATGGCTCCTGTCACACCTCAACATGCACTCTATTTTCTCATTTCCTCCTCAATCATAACAAACATACTACCCTACGCTCGTTTAGACTTAACGCATCTCACATCACATAAAATCTACTTAAAGCATTTAAAATTTAATACATAATCAGCGCAATTTGAATAAAACATATCAAACACTAAGCTCGCAAACCTTTCTAATAGCCTAACCCTTCTATTACATATTACTGGATATCTCATATGTCGGCCTCGCCACCACGCACAAGCACTACAACGATCTTGACCTTTCAGATTCTTTCCCGTCGAATATCTCATCTAAAAATGTACCTTACTACAAATGGTTCAAGACCAAGACTATCAACGATAACGATAACCATAACAACAGTCGCAACTACAACCACTACAATCCTTCACAGCTTTTCAGTTCACCTAAAAGTCATTTTTTTTTTTTACCACATAGAATCTAAGAACAAGGAAGCTAACGGAAATAACAACAATAGCAACAGACGCTGTCATCCACGTTACGCACAGGCTAAACTTCCATTTTTCCCAAACATGGGTCACCAACATTCCACCTATCCGAGTAAACGTAAATGCAATGCCACATTTGTCACGCCCCAAATCCGGGAGCATGACCGGCCGTGTACCATGAAGCAATCATGGGACACGAAGCCTAATTAAAAATAATATTTTATCAACTCGCAATCAATACAGGAAAATTGGATATTTTATTACAAAAAAAATGCGCAACTTAAACCAATATTTTCCTTAAGCAAATGACACAATATCTCATATTCTCCAACTCCAACTTCCATAATGAACTGTCAATAAATAAAAGTGCGAAAGCTAATAATTAAAGTGCGGAAGCTGTTTGACAATAGAAAAGAAATAAAAATGCAGACGCCCTAGAGGTCCAAACACAAGGTCCCGACAAAGCCACAGAGTCCACTACAATGCTCCATGCACTAACCTGAAAAGAATGTGGAATAAATCCGTCAGCTGACGCGCTCAGTGAGTAGTTAAGCATGCTAAGGGTGATAATACAAAGTGGCATACTTTTGAACGAACGATAATGATGGTTCCAAAGAAATGGTGTCAAATTAAGAAAGGTCGAAGGTTCAACGAATAATACCAATAAACTAACAAAGTCAATGGCTCAACAAATCGTATCCACGAGACCAATAAAGGATTACGAATAGTAACAACAATAATCGAATCACCACAGTAATTATACCAATCAACGAGTCCAAGAACAACCGCACAACAATAACAAAAGTCTAAACCGGAATGGGAACCATATCTTCCAATTACCAAGTACCAAATGCCAAATAATTTCTCAGGGCTTAGCCCGTTGGATCCAACACCGTACTTAGAGTCACCACAGGATGGCGCCTGGGACCTTTTCCCTAAGCCGATCCGGAATAGGGTCACAGGGTATTCCACAAGTCTTTTCCCTATCCGTTGAGCACTAGAGTCACAGGGTATTTCACAAGTCTTTTCCCTAGCGGCCAAAGTCACCACGATATCTCACGGGTCTTTTCCTTGGACTTAAATAAATATAAACATAGTCCATGGTCCCAAACACAAATAGAACAACGGCGAGCTAGAGTCACCTGACCGGCCAGGACTATTCCCCGTGTCGTTGTATAGTCACAATAATATCATGGAGTCAATAAATCGACGACAATAAAAGTAAGGGCAATCAATCAATCACAAATATTCTCAATTAACCTTGTATGCCAAAGGGTACGTCAATTGTCAATAATTATGAGAGCAACGAATAAGAATAATTATCATCAGATCACAACCAATAACGAACTGTCAAGAATAATCGATAGGCTCAAGAGGATTCCAAGAAAGGGATCACATGCTTAACCACTCACCTTAAAGAAGGATTGATCGCAAATGCAATGCTCGCGCGTTCTCTGCTACTCTGAATTGAAAGAATATATACACACATATTAACACTAAAAAGACCGACTATGCGAACTGTAACTCTAACTCTAATGCTTAAACTTACTACTATACAGTAATTTAATATTTAACCTACAACTAATTGCACCAGAAACCTATCCACCAACAAATCCTATTAACCTATTGCCACACATGTACGCACACCTCAACAGCATATGATGTAAACTCTTTATAATTTATACCCATTAATTCACATGACCGAGCTTCCAAAACGCATCACTGATGCTAAAAAAAAAATGTTCAATATACATACACATAAGTACGGCAGGAGAGTAAAAGAGAAGGGAAAAAGAATACAGGAACAAGGTGGCTAACCCTTCTTCTCTTCTCGTCACAACCTCTGCAACACGTCTCTCTCTCTCTCTCTCTCTCTCTCTCTCTCTCTCCACAAGGCAGTCACGCTCTCTTTTTAATATGATGAAAGGATGAAACCCTACCTCCTGTATATTCTCATTCCGTAAACTGCCCACGTATATACTGATACTGTTCTAATCTAATTACACATTCAGCCCAAAATTTCTCTTCCACATTCAATAATTACTCTTCGAGGAAAAATACCTAATTATCACCCAACTTAGAATGTCAATATAAGTTATTCGAGTTTAGGAGAAACTATAAAATAAACAAGTAGACGATAATTGATAACTCTTTTTTTTTTATTAGGAAGAAATTTGAAAAAGATAAATGAAAGATTTAATTATTAGCGTCAAAATACTATTTATTTATTCATTTTTAACTAAAAAAAAGTGGGACTTCACATTGGTGAACAAACGTTAGTCATGCAAGCACACACATATTTTTTTTTGTTAAAAAGAAATGCAATGAATTTTTTTTTTTGAACCCCTGAGACTAAGTCTCCCCACGGTCTCTAGGTGTTCAAACCAAATGCTCTGATACCAAGTTGTCACGCCCTCAATTTTCAACATACGTATATATGATTTCCATAAATAAACCTCGCCATGATCCGTACGATAACCCAAAATAATATAGCATTCCCAAGATTTTATATCCTTGGCTCCGAAGCCCAAATTAACATAAGTAGTGAATATTCGTGAGTTAAGGATTACAATATTCCATAGTCAAAAGATCTACAAATGAAGTTACAAATACATCTTCAAAAGAAATTTACAAAGATGCCTAAGTGACTCTTCGATGTTAGCTTTCAAAACAAAGATCACATCCAAGCACTCTGAGCATGCATGCTATTGTCCTGCGTGGATACCTGAAAATGATAATTGGCTTGAGCTACACTAGCTCAGTAGGAAATTCTACGCTAACATTATATGCAAGAGAAATTAAAGAATGATCACAAGTGTAAGGTCAAGTTTTTATTTGGCAAATCTCATGACAAAAATACATTGATTTGTATCTCTTATTATTGAGTTGAAATTTATTCTTTATTTATTTCTAGAGTGTCTATTTAGAAAGTGGAAGGAAATCAAATCATTTGTAATTGAGAGGATGCGTTTTTAGCAACTAAATCAATTATATTGTAATTGAGAGATAGAGAAGGAAAAGGATGGAAGGAATCAAGGGAATTCGTGATCAAAGCAGATATATAAGGAAAGGGGATCACAGAATCAGCGGTGTGAAAATATGGAATTGATTCTCAGAAATAGTGCTCGAGCAACTCCAGCAAAGCATTAACAAGTGCTCGAGCAACTTGACAGATTTCTTCCATTTATATATATGCGGCTCACTTGGGATTTCGGGATTACCGAACATATGAGAGCCTCCCCCAAGCACGTCCAAACTTAAGAATACATCGAAGGGGTTTTGGTTTTGTTTCTTGAAGTACAAACATGATCAATTGATCATCGAGCAACAAGATTAACTTCATGGAGTTTCTTTCCAATCTTTGATTCAACTACTTGAGTTGGCCTTCGGTGGATTTCCGAAGGATAGTGGAAGGCTTGTGGATTCAAGGCAGCAGCAGTCAAGCACTGGGTGCGGTGAACGAGCGATTCGACAATCAACCTTGGTCAACCGAGAGCGATTCTGGGTTGTAAGTATAGGTTTGTTTGTAACCGTACAATGAGTATAGTGTTTTGATTCCTTCCCGTGGTTTTTTCCCGTTTAGGGTTTTCCACGTATATCTTTGCGTTCGTCTTTTTATTGCTCCTCGTTCGTTTGATTAGCTTATTTATCGATTGGTGGATTGATTAATTAAAAAGATAAAAAATAGCAAATATTTATAAATCTAGGCGATCTAAGGTTTTTTCAACAAGGTAAGAACGGGACATAGACCAAACGATAAGCAATAGCCAAGGTTTTACAATCCAATATACTCGATACGAAATTTGGTAAACACCTCAACCTCCAATCATATCAATTTCCCATGTGTTCAATGTCACCTCGCGTTATGTGTCATGAGCTAAAGCTCCCGCCGGGCTAATTATGGGACCCCGATATCCCCTGCCAAGCACCCACCCGTAGAAGGTTAGGCCTTGAGTGTTCAATATGAGCATAGGCTCCTGCCAGGCTAATTATGGGACCCTGATATCCCCTGCCAAGCACCCACCCGTAGAAGGTTAGGCCTTGAGTGTTCAATATGAGCATAGGCTCCTGCCAGGCTAATTATGGGACCCTGATATCCCCTGCCAGGCACCCACCAGTCGATGGGCCCCGAATGTTCTCGTTGTGTCGGTAAATATCCAAGAATCTCATACTCACATAAGGTGTCATTTCAATTCAATTCAATTCAAGCGAAGTTCATGTGTTAATCGATATCAAAATTTATCGCACAAGGGCAAGGGATGCAAAGGACGCACAACGAACTCAAGGGATAAGATTAACAATATTATGGAGTGATTTGGTAATGTCTAGAACAAGTTAGAAATGATCGGGAGCCAAAACAATGGAGTTTGAAGCAAAGAACAAAGGCTGGGCTAAGGTACTGTTGTATGGATACTGCGGATTTCAGTATCTATACAACAGGGGCTAAAAACGGTCGAGAGAGTATTGTATCGATACTGATTTAATCTGTATCGATACAACAATAGCTAACAACGTTCCAGAGAATCGTGTATCGATACTGAATTAGTCAGTACCGATACAAACGAGTGTTCGTCCAGATTTTCTGCAGATTTCGGCGATTCCAACAACAACAACAACCACAACAACCAAATACACGATTTAAGGCTAGAAAACACTTATATTACATATATTGAGAGGTAGAATCCCTACCTCGAGGTCGAAGAACGAAACCCACAAAGATACAAGCCCTAGCTTTTCGAAAACCTTGATTTGAACGAAATACGACTCCTCCAAGCTCAAACCAACGTGGTACAGACCACCTTGCGCGTAGAGGATGAAGGTTTGAAGGTTATTTTGGTGGGTTTTAAGAGAAATTTGGAGAGAGAGCAAGAGAGAGGGAGAGAGACCGAGAGAAAGAGAGAGAGCCGGTGAGGGAGTGAGGGAGAAAATAATCTCCTACTCTCTCACCCTCCGATATATACCCTATAATATGCTAATTACACATTGTATCCTTCTACAATCAATTCTAACACTTTAGCCCAAAATCACATAAACACAATTATTTCATATTTCTCCATTTATAAACATTAAACTTAATTAAATTAAATACGGGTCTCTACAACTTTTCATGTCAATTAATTGTGTTTTGATCTTTAAAGATGAATATGAGCATGCATATATGAATTGCTTGCATTACTTGTGACACGATAAAGCATAAGTGATTTATCACTCCAAGGGCGTCCGAACATGTGGCGTTATGCTTTAAGCGTTGATTTAAACATGATTAGCATTATAGAGTTGGATGATCTTGTTGAATGATCATTATTGTGTATAAAGTCTTACGGCGGAGTCTTTGTATGTAAACGTGACACGAGAACCGAGAAAGTAGAAACATGGCACCTAGGGTGTGGTTTATAAAAGGATAAGTTTTTCCGAGGAAGGAAATATTTTTGAAACTACGTAATGACTAGTTTGGTGGCATTACGTGAGATGTGTTTTGAAAACCGTAATGTGGCCGGACTTGGTAGCCCATTGCGTGGGTTGTGAAAACCACAAAGTGGCCGGACTTGGTAGCCCTTTGTGAAGAGTGCCAATAGGGCCGGACATGGTAGCCTTATTGGTAATATGGCTTGGTTATCCATGGAGAGGAGCCAATGCTAGTGTTGCGTGCCAATGGGAACCCGGCGCGGAGGAACCATTGTGAGGATACTCGGGAACCCGGCGCGGCGGAACCGAGGTTGGGTGTGTGGCTTGGTTATCCGCGGTACGGAGCCAATGTCAAATGATTTTGAAAGGGTGTGTGTGTGGCTTGGTTATCCGCGGTACGGAGCCAATGTCAAATGATTTTGAAAAGCTTGGTTATCCGCGGTACGGAGCCAATGCAAAGGATTTTGGAAACATGGTTTTGTAAATGGAAAACGTTGACACGGTCTACGACGAGTCGCGTAGGAGAAATCGGGAAATCTTGGACACCAATGTTAGATAGTGAATGTGGATGTGTTATCGTCATTTAATTGATTTCTATGATCTTTTGTTTGTAAGTTAAGGGTTAGTGGGTAGGGTTACTCTATTGAGCTTTCCTAGCTCACGGTATTGCCTTTGGTGACCCTGGCATATTATATTGGTGGCGACGCCGGTATAATGTGTCAGACTTCATAGATGAGCAGGGCGAGATCTTCAGCTTGGAGGCGTGCGGAGCCGAGGAGCTGGCTAGGATGGAGAAGCAAGAGGAGCTGTAGAGTAGGACCCTTAGTTCCCTCTTTGTCATCCTATTTTGTATTTCAAATGCTCTTACGAGAGTTATGATGTAATAAAGAGCTAGACTCTATTTTGAAATTTCAATAAAATTGTTTTATTTAACGTACCCAAAATTAGGGGCGTTACAATAAAAGTTAGGGGTTTTACTATCCATTGGGTAATAGGTTGTTCTTTCAACTAGTACTAGGGTTTAATTAACTAGTTTTTTTTTTCCTAATTGCCCATGTGTTGAAGTACCTATATTTTATTATGTATGTACTTTTGGTTTAAAGGACCTAAGATTCCTAAGTACTCCTATGTTGTTTTATATTGGGGTTTGTACCCAATTGGATTAATTTATTGGGGAATTGATCTTCCTAGAGTACATTAGTACACTACTTTATTAGTTTAATCCCACATGTGCCTATTTATTTGTTAGTAGAAATCTTAGCCTTTAAGTCTCTTTGACTCAAGTACCAAGTACTTATTAGTTTATTTCTTATCTTGTACATTGTACATATATATTTATAGTGTACTTGAGAGAGAGAGAGAGAGAGAGAGAGAGAGAGAGAGGGAGGGAGGGAGAGAGAGAGAGAGAGAGGAAGGAGGGAAGAAGGAGATGGGATTGTACCATGCTTGATCTTCCTTGTTCTTTCAAATCCTTGGTGATATCTTCTTCCTAGCCAAGAAACTACCCCTATTGTCCTTTCTTTATTTGTTAAACACAAGAATCCTGTACAATTTATTCTTTCTTCCACAAATCTTCCAAGAAACAAATCCATAGTACAAATCTAATCATTCAAAGCCTTTCACCCATTGGACAATAATTGTTAGGAAAAGTTTTATCCATTGGGTAATAACCAAGACTTTGGCTATAAATAGAGCAACTCTCATGCCATTCAACTCACACCTTCACCTAGCAACTTCTCTCTCTAGAAAAACTTGTGTTCTTTCTTTGTTCTTCTTGTTCTTGGGTTTTTCTTGTGTTCTTCAAGAAACTCATCTAAGGCCGCCACTAAGCCGCCACTCGACCACCCTTCGATCCATAAAGTAGAGTAGTTTTAGTCAAGAATTAGTTTTAAGAGAAACATTTCTCTTTCGAAGCTACCGGAAAACCACCGTAGGAAGTTACTTCTTTCGACCACCGATTGCCGTCCGTAAGCCGTTACTACCGCCAAGGAGTAAGGTAGGATCTTCTTATCTTCCATCCCAAGTAGAAAGTAGGTTATCTTTATTTACTTTCCATCTCAAGTATTTGAATTTTGATCTTTAAGATGAATTACTTGTATTACTTGTGGCGTGATAAAGCATAAGTGATTTTTCACTCCAAGGGCATCCGAACATGTGGCGTTATGCTTTAAGTGTTGATTTGAGCAAGTTAAATATGGAGTTGGATGATCTTGTTAGATTAGTTTCAAGATTTTGTTGAATGCTTGTTATGTGGGAAGTCCTACCGCGGAGTCTTTGCATGTAATCGAGACACGAGAACCGAGAAAGTAGAAACATGACACCTAGGGTGTGGTTAATGAAAAGGAGTGTTTGAAAAGAGTGAAATGTTTTGAAAACCGCAATGTGGCCGGACTTGCCCATTGTGTGAGGTGCGTGTTCCAATGGGAATCCGGAATAGTGGAACCATTGTGAGGGTGTGTGCATTCCCATGGGAACCCGGACCGGTGGAACCATGGTGAGGTATGGCTTGGTTATCCGTGGAGAGGAGCCAATGCAATTGTGTGCCAATGGGAACCCTGCGCGGCGGAACCATTGAGAGGATACTCGGGAACCCGGCGCGGCGGAACCGAGGTTGGGTGTGTAGCTTGGTTATCCGCGGTATGGAGCCAATGCAATTGTGTGAGTTAAATAAATGATTTTGAAAGGTTGAAACAATTGACACGGTCTACGACGAGTCACGTAGGAGAAACTTTGAAATCTTGGACACCGACGATAGATGATTATCGAATGTGGATGTGATTGTTAGTGTTGTTTGTGAATGATTTACCATTGTAAGGTTGGTGGGTAACGATTTCCTATCGAGCATTGTAGCTCACGGTGTTACCTTTTGGTGACCCTGACATATTATATTGGTGGTGATGCCGGTATAATGTGTCAGACCTCATAGATGAACAGGGTGAGATGTACACCTTGGAAGCCTTTGGAGCAGAGGACCTTGCCAGAATGGAGGAGCAAGCGGAGCAGTAGTTAGAGCCTAGATTCTCCCTTGTTGAATAAATGTACCCTTTGATGTATTTATGATGTAATAATGAGTCAGACTCTCTTTATTATGTAATAAATGCCTCATTAACATACCCAAAATTTGGGGCGTTATAACTTGGTATCAGAGCTTTAGGTTCAAACCTCGGCCATGGGTAGAATGGGTAGAACCATGAGACAAGTTTGACCGTTGCACAAACGTGAATTCGAGTTTAAGTTTAATTACCGTCCCATATTGGTTGGAATTCTGTCAAAACAATCTTCGAATTGAAGCAAGGCGCGGAAATTGGCAATACCGCCAAGCTGGGAATTCCCGAACAATTGGATGATGACTTAAATCAAGGATCGAATGTGGAACTTAGAAACTCGTAAGTTTTCTCTAGAAGTTAGTAAACCTTTGTCTTAGATTTTAGAAAATCTTTCTTGTAGATAAACCACCTAGCCAACTTGTTAGCTCAAACTGCGTAAAATGGTTGGGAGATTGTTCTACCCTAGAATGGAGTAGCAGCGGTGTAGGTTAAGCCCGACAACTTGTAGGATCATGTAGTTGGAGCATTTCATGTTCTCTTTTATCTTTTGTTTTTGTAGTAGAACTCAATGCATCCTATTGTATTTCTTTTGTTTATCTATGGAAACTTTGCTGTTGCATACTACTTGATAAATTACTTTTGACCCTTAAAAGGAAATAGTTTAGTTAGATTAGAACTCCCCTTTCGATTTCTACTCGTAGATGGCGAATCGACGTAGTGGATTAGGACGCGAAACCGGGGAATCCTCTAACTCGAACCCTGACCTAACCCAAATCATGCAAGCACTCGTAACCGCCCTGAACGCCAACCGCCAAAGCCAAAACCCCGACGACGGACCTATGACTCGAACCCGAGCGATGAACGAGTTCTGCAAACGTCGACCCCCGACCTTCAACGGAAATACCAACCCCACCGTGGCTGAAACATGGTTGAAAGAAGTCAAGGTGATCATGGACACCTTGGAGATCACCCGTAATGGAGATCGTGTAGCCTTAGCCACGTACCAGCTGAAAGGAGAAGCCCGTTACTGGTAGGACCTGATGGAGGCAACACATGCCGTAGCCACTATGACCTTCGCCGAATTTGAAAACTTATTTCTTGACAAGTACTTTCCCACGCCAATTCGTCTGGCCAAGGAACAAGAGTTCCAAAACCTCAAACAAGGAACGATCACCGTCACCCAATATGGGGCCAAGTTTGAGGAACTATCCCGCTACGCTCCGGATGCCGATGCAACCGAGGACAAGAAGGCGAGAAGATTCGAGTGGGGGCTAACAACAGCTAGAAGAGCTGTGGTGGCTCAAGCTTTCCCCACCTATGCCGGTGTGGTAAAGTATGCTCTTCGATTAGATAGTGAAAAAAACGACTTCAAAACCCGATGGAGGAAGGTGACCGGCAACGCTGGCGGACCAATCCGAACCCAACCATCCAATAGCAACCGTGGACCCTATTTCACCAAATCCTTTGCTTCGGGTCAAAGCGACCAAACCTGGAAGACTGCTACCACCGAACACGGTGAAACGCCGAGAGGCAATCAGGACCTGGCGACAGTTAGATGCTACAACTGTCAGGCTATGGGCCACATTAGGCGCAACTACCCACAGCCTCAAAGGAGGAGGGATGGAACCCTTGGGAATCAGGAAGCTCAACAACCTGAGCAGGCCGATTTTGAGAAGCAAAACCTCGGCGGCCCATCGCAGCAGCAGAATGGGTAGAATAAGGAAAAGCAGCCCATAGGATACCAGCAAAGCACCGGAGGGCGTATCTTCGCGCTGCGGATTGAGGAACAAGAGCAGGATCCCTCTGTGATCCAAGGTACGTCATTATAGTACCTGCGTACAAGCTTTGTTTGACTCCTTGCGTAACTGCACTAGCACTAGAAACAGAACCCCTAAGATCGAGTATGAAAGTACGTTTGGGGGGAGTATAGCTGTTAGTCTAGTGTGTAGAGAGTGCAAACTAGAAGTAGCTAACTCGCGACCTTCGAGTGATCGATATGGATAATTTCGACGTAATCCTGGGGATGGACTGGCGATCAGCACATCGAGCGGTCATAGACTGCCATCAGAAGATGGTAACCGCGTATACCCCCGAAGGGACTAGTTTCCAATTTAAGGGGGATAGGCAGACGGCGAGATCGTGGTAGCAGAACCAATGGTTTCGATGGCTAGCTAGTCTCCAATTGGAAGAAGCCAATAGAATGGAAGTGGGATTTCCACACATCGTGTGCGAGTATGCCGATGTTTTCCTTGAAGAACTTCCTGGGTTATCGCCTTCAGGAGAAATAGACTTCTCTATAGAACTTTAACCGGGAATCGCACCAATGGCGTTGTATCAAATGACCCTGCGGAGCTACAGGAGCTCAAGACCCAATTGAAGGAACTGTTTCATTAGGCCGAGTACGACACCATGGGAAGCGCCGGCATTGATCGTGAGGAAGAAAGAAGGAATGCTTCATATCGACTATAAGAGGTTAAATGAAGAGATAGTCAAGAACGATACCCGTGGCCTAGGATCGATAGAGGAGCAACCGGCCTTTCAAAAAATCGATCTCTGATCAAGCTATTATTAGTTAAGGATTCGGGATGAGGATATCGCTAAGGAAGCCTTCCAGATACGGACACTACAAGTTTGTGGCGATGCCGTTTAGGCTGACCAATGCTCCAGCAGTATTCATTTGTCACGTGAACCATCATAGTGGTGTTCATTGATGACATCTGGATGTACTCTGCCAAAAGGAGGAGCATGAAGGACACTTTCGAATAGTACTACAAGTACTCTGAGATAGCCAACTTTATGCCAAGACAAGTTTTGGCTAGAAGTGGTTAAGTTCTTGGGGCACGTGGTATCCAAGGACGGAATCAAGGTCAAAGCAGTACTGGATTGGAAGCAGCCGCTAGAAGTCGACGCTGCCAAGGTCTAATTTTCCCGGGACTGCATAGGTTCTTTTAGTGCCTTTGCATAGGTTCTTTCCGTGATTGTAGAATATCGTAGGGATTGTTTGCTGATTTACCCCTGAGATGAGGATGGAGTACTTATACCCTACGATTTTGGGGTTAATCTACTCAAGTGAATCCGTTGTTTCCTACTTTTGGAAATGGGTTTAATATCGTTAGGAAGAAGGAATGATCGTACTAAGGAAACGTTGGTGGAATACGAGACCGCAGGACGGTTTGGTAGAAGTTTTGCATTTGGCATTGCGGTGGAAACTTCATCAGAGGCATACAACAAGGCAAGTTGTTCGACGGTAGAAGCAACTTCAACCCCATCTCGTTAAGCAAGAGAGAAGGCTTAATTCGATTAATGGTGACATACTCCTATTTTTAAGGGGAATAGACGATGATTCCAAGACCAGTCTAGCGACCAAGTCTAATCTGGAGACGCGCGCCAATTTCGGGGACAAAATTGTTTTAAGGGGGATAGATTGTAACAGCCCTGATTTTTGGAAGGTAAAAATTTCGTTAAATATTTGAATTTTATTTGAATTACTTATTTTCTCTTGAGTGGCTATATGATTTCTTGATAATTTCCGTCATAGTTAGATTTTGGTCATTGGTTGACTCTCGATTAGAAACCCTACTAGACGAAATTAGTTAGTTTTCCAACCGATGAGTTGGCAGCACCAAACTAACCTAGTTACTAGATGAACCTTTTGAACCCCTTGAACCATTTTGCCTTTACCCATTGGTCATTAGAGGTTAGGGTAATCTTTGTCCATTGGATAATAGGCCCCCTATGAAAATATGTTGGTTAGTACATGGATATAGTATTATATATGTTTTAAATCACATGTGCAAGTACTTTTATTCTTTGTTTATTGGGTATTCTCCCACCCCCTATTGTCCATTGGTTAATAACCACAAGGGAAATTATTACTCATTGGATAATAGCACTACTCTTCCAACAAGGTACAAGGTTTAATTTAAATAATCAAGATTTGGACTTCCCATGTACTTTTATGCATTAAAGTATTGAGGTATATCTAAACCCTAGATTTCTAAAAGTCTTTATTGATTAAACTAGTACTTGTACTCCATTACTGTTTAATGGGGAGAATCCTAGGCTTTTTATTTAATTGGGGTACTTGGTACCACACCTATATTTAAATATAGGGCTTTTTGTTCACATGCTTTAAAGGACAACTATGGTTATTTTAATATAAAAGTTTCCTAGTTACTATTGTCCATTGGACAATAAAAGTTAGGGGTTTTACTATCCATTGGATAATAGGTTGTTCTTTCAACTAGTACTAGGGTTTAATTAACTAGTTTTTTTTTCCTAATTGCCCATGTGTTGAAGTACCTATATTTTATTATGTATGTACTTTTGGTTTAAAAGACCTAAGATTCCTAAGTACTCCTATGTTGTTTTATATTGGGGTTTGTACCCAATTGGATTAATTTATTGGAGAATTGATCTTCCTAGAGTACATTAGTACACTACTTTATTAGTTTAATCCCACATGTGCCTATTTATTTGTTAGTAGAAATCTTAGCCTTTAAGTCTCTTTGACTCAAGTACCAAGTACTTATTAGTTTATTTCTTATCTTGTACATTGTACATATATATTTATAGTGTACTTGAGAGAGAGAGAGAGAGAGAGAGAGAGAGAGAGAGAGAGAGAGAGAGAGAGAATTTCCGAGAGGGAGAGAGAGAGAGAGAGAGAAGCCGAGAGAGAGAGAGAGGGAGGGTGAGAGAGAGGAAGGAAGGAAGAAGGAGATGGTTTGTGCCGTGCATGATCTTCCTTGTCCTTTCAAATCCTTGGTGATATCTTCTTCCTAGCCAAGAAACTACCTCCATTGTCCTTTCTTTATTTGTTAAACACAAGAATGTTGTACAATTTATTCTTTCTTCCATAAATCTTCCAAGAAACAAATCCATAGTACAAATCTAGTCATTCAAAGACTTTTACCCATTGGACAATAAATGTTAGGGAAAGTTTTATCCATTGGGTAATAACCAAGACTTTGGTTATAAATAGAGCAACTCTCATGCCATTCAACTCACACCTTCACCTAGCAACTTCTCTCTCTAGAAAAACTTGTGTTCTTTCTTTGTTCTTCTTGTTCTTCGGTTTTTCTTGTGTTCTTCAAGAAACTCATCCAAGACCGCCACTAAGCCGCCACTCGACCACCCTTCGATCCATACAGTAGAGTAGTTTTAGTCAAGAATTACTATCAAGAGAAACATTTCTCTTTCGAAGCTACCGGAAAACCACCTTAGGAAGTTACTCCGTCCGACCACCGATTGCCGTCCGTAAGCCGTTACTACCGCCAAGGAGTAAGGTAGGATCTTCTTATCTTCCATCCCAAGTAGAAAGTAGGTTATCTTTATTTACTTTCCATCTCAAGTATTTGAATTTTGATCTTTAAGATGAATTGCTTGTATTACTTGTGGCGTGATAAAGCATAAGTGATTTTTCACTCCAAGGGCATACGAACATGTGGCGTTATACTTTAAGCGTTGATTTGAGCAAGTTAAATATGGAGTTGGATGATCTTGCTAGATTAGTTTCAAGATTTTGTTGAATGCTTGTTATGTGGGAAGTCCTACCGCGGAGTCTTTGCATGTAATCGAGACACGAGAACCGAGGAAGTAGAAACATGACACCTAGGGTGTGGTTAATGAAAAGGAGTGTTTGAAAAGAGTGAAATGTATTGAAAACCGCAATTTGGCCAGACTTGCCCATTGTGTGAGGTGTGTGTTCCAATGGAAATCCGGAATAGCGGAACCATTGTGAGGGTGTGTGCGTCCCCATGGGAACCCGGACCGGCGGAACCATGGTGAGGTATGGCTTGGTTATCCGCGGAGAGGAGTGATAATTGCCAAAATATACATATTTTGGCCCTCCAATATACATTTATTAGTCTTTTATATTTGTTAGTTGGTATTTATTATGTGTTTTTCTGTTTATAGGTTGCTCGAGCTCGATTTTCAAGAATTTGGATAAAAAGAAGAATTTATAGAGGTTCGAGGTTAAAAGTGCAAGTCGTTCGAAGTTGAATTACTGATTCTTGATTACGTGAAGTCCGAGGGTATTTATGTTATTAGTGCATTAAAACCTACACCTATGAGCAACTAATCCTTTGGATGGATTGACTTCGAGCGGCAGCTTCTGGCCAGGGAAAAGAAAAAGAAAAACAGAAAGAAAGCAGCGGCTTTGGTCGAAGGCAGTGGACGAACGAAAGATGCTGTTTAACATGGAGATTAACCCAGCGCCTTCCGATTCTCTTCTCCCCATGAGCAACTAATCCTTTTTCTTAGGGTGTAGATGAAACCCTAACCAAGTAACTAAGTTTTTATGTTGATTTTGAATTTCGATTGTCGAAACGATGGTTGTATAACATTGAGACTTGTTTTATAATTCAAACTCTTAATTTGCCAATCTAGTTATATGTGTTTGTTTTCTGTGATTGCAAATACATGGTTATGCAATGATATTCTTTGTGTATGAAATTGAGAATTAGAATAATCTATGCCTAGGAAAGACGAGTCGTGCCTAGATTAATTAGTTACAGAATCGAAGACGATTCGTGCCAACCGAAGATAGATTATGTCCGATTTTCATTCACGTGCAATTTTCTTGGAGATATCACTAGGGCTTGTAGCTTTTAGTGAATCAATGTCGTTTTGGTAGTCGGTTTCTTAAATTAACATAATCGCTTGGTTACGAAGTTAGGGTGGATTCGAAACCCTAAGACCTTTTTCCATATTTGAATTCAACATCTCTCTTGCTTTAAATTACTTAGATAATATTAGTTAATCAAAATCCAATCACTCTTTCTTGAATTGAATTAGGAATTAATTTTAGAAATACAACAACTTAGCCTCTTGATCTCCGTGGTACGATACCTGGACTTAAACCACTATTCTATTTGAATTGAGGTTTTCGCTCAGTTTTAATTATTTATTTTTGGTGTGAAAAACGACCTACCAAGGAGCCAATGCAATTGTGTGCCAATGGGAACCCGGCGCGGCGGAACCATTGAGAGGATACTCGGGAACCCGGCGCGACGGAGCCGAGGTTGGGTGTGTAGCTTGGTTATCCACGATACGAAGCCAATGCAATTGTGTGAGTTAAATAAATGATTTTGAAAGGTTGAAATTGTTGACACGGTCTACGACGAGTTGCATAGGAGAAACTCTGAAATCTTGGACACTAACGATAGATGATTATCGAATGTGGATGTGATTGTTAGTGTTGTTTGTGAATGATTACCATTGTAAGGTTGGTGGGTAAGGATTTCCTATTGAGCGTTGTAGCTCACGGTGTTACCTTTTGATGACCCTGACATATTATATTGGTGGTGACGCCGGTATAATGTGTCAGACCTCATGGATGAACAGGGTGAGATGTACACCTTGGAAGCCTTTGGAGCAGAGGACCTTGCCAGAATGGAGGAGCAAGCGAAGCAGTAGTTAGGAGCCTAGATTCTCCCTTGTTGAATAAATGTACCCTTTGATGTATTTATGATGTAATAATGAGTCAGACTCTCTTTATTATGTAATATATGCCTCATTAACATACCCAAAATTTGGGGCATTATAGAATTACCCAGGACGAAGATCGTGTAGCCTTAGCCACTTACTATTTTAAGGGAGAAGCCCGCTATTGGTGGGACCTGATGGAGGCAACCCATGCCATAGCCACCATGACATTCGTCGAGTTCGAGACTCTGTTTCCCGACAAATATTTTCCCATGCCTCTTTGCCTAGCCAATGAACAAGAGTTCCTGAACCTAAAACAAGGAACAATGACCGTCAACTAATACGAGGCCAAGTACGAGGAACTGTCCCGTTACGCCCTAAACTCCATCCCAAACGAGGACAATAAGGCTAGGAGATTTGAGTGGGGACTGACAACTGCTTGAAAGGCTGTGGTAGCTCAAGCTTTCACCACCTATGCCGAAGTTGTGAAATGTGCTCTCCGGCTAGAGAGTGAAGAGACTGACTTCAAAACCCGATGGAGGAAGGCAACAAGCAGCACCGATGGACCGATTTGGACCCAACCACCCAACAACAACCGTGGACCTTACCCCACCAAAACCTTTAAACCGCCTCAAGGCGACCAACTCTTGAAGACTACTACACCAGGACATAGCGAACCACAGACAAGTGGTCGGAACTTAGCAACACTTCGGTGCTACAACTGTCAGGCTATGGGCCACTACAGCCGCCAATGCTCGCAACCTCAGAAGGAGGGTAATGAGAACTTTGGACAGATAGGTTTTGTGAAACAAAACCTTGGGGGCCCATCGCAGCAGCAAAACAAGGGGAAGCAGCCCATGGGAACCCAGCAGGGTGTTGGAGGGCATATCTTTGCCCTACAGGCTGAGGAACAAGAACCGGATCCCTCTATGATCCAAGGTATGCTACTATTTACAGTACCTGCGTACAAGCCTGGTTTGACTCTAGTGCATCACATTCATTCATATCTTCTGCCTGCGTAACTGCTCTAGCACTAGAAACAGAACCCCTAAGTACGAGTACGAAAGTAACATCACCGTTGGGGGGGTGGGGGGGGGGGGGGGGGGGGGGGGGGGGGGGGGGGGGGGTGTACAGCTATTAGTCTAGTGTGTAGAGGGTGCGAGATAGAAATAGCGAATTTGAGTCTAACTTGCGACCTCAGAGTGATCGACATGGCAGATTTCGACGTAATCCTGGGGATGGACTGGCGATCAACACATCGAGCGGTCATAGACTGCCATCAGAGGATAGTGGCAACTTATACCTTAGAAGGGACTTGTTTCCTCTTAAGAGGGATAGACAGACGGCGAGTTCAGCGACGAAAAAGATCAAAGGGGCAAAACCAACTATTTGGATGGCTCGCTAGTCTCCAATTGGAAGAAGCTGACAGAATGGAAGTGGGACACATCGTTTGTGAGTACGCCGATGTTTTCCCTCAAGAACTTCCTGGCTTATCACCTCAAAGAGAGATAGACTTCTCAATAGAACTCCAACCAGGGACAGCACCAATCTCCATGGTGCCATATCGAATGGCCCCTGCCGAGCTAAAAGAGCTCAAGACCCAATTGAAGGAGCTATTGGACAAAGGGTTCATTAGACAGAGCACATCACCATGGGGAGCGCCTGCACAATTCATAAAGAAGAAAGAAGGGATGCTTCGACTATGCATCAACTACGGGAAGCTGAACCAAGTCACAATCAAGAACCGATATCCATTGCCTAGGATCGATGATCTGTTTGATCAATTAAGAAGCGCCACCTGCTTCTCTAAAATCGATCTTTGATC
Organism: Rhododendron mucronatum var. ripense; assembly: GCA_019656295.1. Taxonomy (NCBI): domain Eukaryota; kingdom Viridiplantae; phylum Streptophyta; class Magnoliopsida; order Ericales; family Ericaceae; genus Rhododendron; species Rhododendron mucronatum. The sequence goes on along the minus strand of BPLT01000035.1, from coordinate 2,275,438 downwards.
AGACTATCATCAATTAAGGACCCGAGATGAGGATATCGCTAAGACAACCTTTCGTGCCAGACACGGACACTATGAGTTTGTAGTAATGCTGTACGGGCTAACAAATGCTCCAGCAGTTTTCATATGTCTCATGAACAAGATTTTTCAACCCTACTTAGACAAATTTGTAGTGGTGTTCATTGATGACATCTGGATATACTTTGCCAGTAAGGAGGAGCACGAAGGACACCTTCGAATAGTATTACAAGTACACCGAGATAGCCAACTTTATGTCAAGGCAAATAAATGCGAGTTGTGGCTAGAAGTGGTTAAGTTCTTGGGGCATGTAGTATCCAAGGACGGAATCGCGGTGGACAAATGTAAGGTCGAAGCAGTACTGAATTGGAAGCAGTCGTAACTCTGAAATTACCACCAAAAGTCGATGTTGCCAAAGGCTTATTTTTCCATGACTGCATAGGTTCTTTCAGTGCCTTTGCTAATAATATCCGAGTTTGTAAAAATATCGTAAGGCTTACTTGCTGATGTTTGATTTTTCCCGGAATGAGGATGAAATTCTGTAACGACTCAAAATTTTAATGAATAAAAATTTCATTTTATATTGTAATTTCTTTTAATTAATTAGTATTGCTTTTAAAAATTCATTTTAAATTTCTAATAATCCATCATAATTAGCTTTGAGACTCTTAAATTATATTTCTTGGCTAGAGATTGTACTTGGCAAATATAGTTAGATTCTAACCAATTAGTTGGAGAAACCTAACCCTAGATGAACTTTTACCCATTGGACAATTAAAGTTAGGAAAACTTTTATCTATTGGACAATAGGAAACCTAGATTTTCCACCTAAGGTACCGTTCTAGATTTATTAAAGTACATATATAAGATTATATAGTCCTATGTACTTCATAGATTATTATAAGCATAGTCATCTCAAGTATTATTCTAGTATATAATACCTCACTCCTTTAACCATTGGTCAATACATGCTAGGGTAGACTTTACCCCTTGGATAATAAAGTTAGTCTACCAACAAGTACTAGGATTTTATTAAATAGTCATTTCCTAGATTTTCCATGTGACTATATTTCTTTTCAAAATATGTATATATACCTTATAAATCTATTAGCCTAGATTTTCTAAAGATATTGTTATATATAAATATGTGTACTATAATACTCTAATATAATAGGAATATGTGCTTGTTAGATTAGTTTATTAGGGAATCTTGACCCTTTATTTATTTTTATTGGATACTTGAAATCTTGAAAATCTTAAAGGATTATATAGTACCTTATGTACTTACACTTGGACATATATACATAAATATATATATATATATATATATATATATGTACCCTTCCATAGTACTAGTACTAGAGAGAGAGAGAGAGAGAGAGAGAGAGAGAGAGAGAGAGAGATAGAGAAAGAGAGAGAAAAAGAGAGGAAGAGAAGGAGAGATTGAAGTGTACCTTGCCTTCATCTTCCATGATCTTCTTACATCCTTTCAATCTATGGTTATATACTTCACCAAGCAAAAATATATCTCCCATTGTCCTTATATGTTCTTTTAATCACTAAATCTTTGTACAACCCTATTTCCTTCCACAAAATCTTCCGAACCCACCCTAGAAGTACTAAATCTAGCCATGCATGCCTAAGAACTAGGTAGAAGATATGCAAGCAACCCCATCACCTAACCTATCAATCTTGACAAGCGAAGAAAATCAAAGATAAGGAGAGAGAGAGAGAGAGAGAGAGAGAGAGAGATTTAGGGTGAGAGGGAGAGAGAGAAGGGCCTTGACCTATAAATAGCAAGCCATTCCAAGCTTAAACATACACCTTCACTCCTTGCTTCTTCTTCTCTCTAGAAATTCTAAGCTTTCAAGTTACCAAAGTTCAAAGTTCTTAAGTTTCTTGAAGTTCTTTTGAAGATACCACCAAACCACCTCCAAAAACCACCCCTAGATCTTTAAAGTAGCCTAGTGTAGTTAGCAAAGTTGTTTCTAGGAAGAGAAAATTCATCTCTCTTCCTTTCGAAGCACTTCAGAGCCGTTACGCAGCCGATTCGCAAAATCGACGACCTATTCTCAAAACCGACCAACCGCCAAGAAGTAAGGTAGAATCCCTTGCTCACTAACTCCACATATATCGTAGAATCGAATGTTGGAAAGTAGAATGTCCTTACTCTCTAGTTCAAAGTTTAACATGGAGCTTTCTTAACCTTTTTTGTCTAAACATATAAGGTTATCTATTGCTTAGAATGTTGGAATGCATGATAGTTAACAACCTTATTTTCTTCTAACGAAAGGATGAGCATGTTGGAATATTCGACTCTTACTCTAATAAACAAATGTTGTTTTGAACTACCCACAAAGGAAGAAAGAACGATTTGTCAAAAAATAAGACTTTATCGTTTGATAGAAGTATTTGTATTTTGATCTTTAGGATGGTTATAAGCATGTATACATGAATTGCTTTCATTACTTATTTTGTTGTAAAGCATAAGTAATTTTTCACTCCAACGGCGTCCGTACATGTGGCGTTATGCTTTAAGTTTGTGATTTGAGCATGTTAAACAATATAGGATGATCTTGCTAGTTTAGTTTCAAAATTAGAATGAACGATTTATGTTTACGCATGTGAAACGTCCCACCGGGGAGTCATTTCATGAAAATGAGACACGGAAGTCGAGAAAGTAGAAACATGGCACCTAGTGTGTGAAAAATCAAAAAATGTGATCCGGAAAAGGAAATATTTTTGAAACTACATTATGACCAGTCTTGGTGGCATATATATGAGTTGTGTGTGTGTGTGTGCCAATGGGAACCCGGCGCGGCAGAACTATTGTGAAGATACTCGAGAGACCGACGCGGCGGAACCGAGGTTGGATGTGTAGCTTGGTTATTCGCGGAGAGGAGCCAATGCAAAGTTTTGTGTGCCAATGGGAACTCGGTGCGGCGGAACCAGTGTGAGGATACTCAGGAGTCCTGCGCAGCGGAACCGAGGTTGGGTGTGTAAAAATGATTTTTGAAATGTTAATTTAGTAAAGGAAAAAGTGAGAATGGTGACACGGTCTTCGATAAGTTGCAAAGGAGAAACAAAGAGAATCATGCACACCAATGTTAGTTTGGTTAGCAAATGTGAATTTGTTATTGTTAACTGTTTTGTTAAAATTGCATGTACTATGTAGAAATCGTTAAGTTTATGGTGTATGGCTTGTAAGTTAAGAGTTAGTGGGTAGGGTTTATGCTATTGGGCTTTTGTAGCTCATTGTGTTACCTTGGGTAACCCTGACATATTATATTGGTGGCGACATTGGTATAATGTGTCAGATCTTATAGATGAACAGAGCGAACTCTTCACCTTGGAGGCTTTTGGAGCCGAGGCGCTGGTTAGGACGGAAGAACAAGCGGAACAGTAGATAGGAACCCTAGTGTTTCCTTTCCGTATTGAAATAAAGATACTCTTGTGAGAGTTATGTTGTAAGAATGAGCCAGACTCTCTTTAAATATTCATAAAATTGTCTCTATAACGTACCCAAAATTAGGGGCGTTATAACTTGGTATTAGAGCTCAACCTCGACCATGGGTAGAGACCATAAGATAGTTTGACCGTTGCACAAACGTGAACTGAGTTTTAGTTTACCGTCCCAAATTGGGTGGAATTTTGACAAAACAATCTTCAGATTGAAGCAAGGTGCGGAATTGGCAGTACCACCGAGCTGGAAATTCCCGAACAATTGGATGATGACTTAAATCAAGGATCGAATGTGAAACCTAAAAACTTGAAGGTTTTCTCGAGTAGTTAAAACCCTTTCTTAAACCTTACTAATAAAAACTTTTTCTTATAGATGAAACTTCTAGTCGATCTTTTAGTTGAAGCCTACCAACCCAGGAATACTATAGAAAAAATAACAATCCAGCACTTAGAAGATCCCAACTTTATTGCCGCGGTACTTGCAGAAAAATTGGATTTCAAAAGAGTGCAACAAAATACCCCTGTTCCCTTCAAGAAGGACCCCTGGATTCCAGAAATGTTTCCTATTCTATCTGCTTTCCATGAGTATTTTGGCGTCCTACCCCCGATGCCAAACTTCGAGGATGGAAATGAGGAGGGAGAAACCGATAGCAACAAAGTCACCAAGAAAGTAGCTAAGGAGGAAAACATGGCAAAATAAGAAAAACTCAGAGGATCTAAGAAGACTTAGGAGCATCCAAACAAATCCAGTAGCCGTTGTAATCCTTCGGGATATAGGATGTTCAAGAATAGGATCACCAATGTCTAAAGTTGTACTTTTGTTATGTTTATGAATAAAAGACTTGTTATTGTGTATACCTTCATTAATAAGTCTAATAGATAGTTCCCTTTATTGTAAATGGCCCAACCAAATCTCTATCAAGCCAATCTGCTAGCCGAAGCTCACCACCTTGCAAGCACCATAAGATCTATGACAAACCAACTAGTAGGGGATCCCTATTCCCCTATGCTTTTCCCTACACCCATGATTACTACCAAGAGCATGGCACCATCATACTTCCTGTAATGAGGAGGAGGAAGATGATGTCGCAGCAGCACCCGTCCTCGTCCAAATAGCACCTCTCGAGAACGTAGAATTTCTAATCAAGGGAGTTAAGGGGGGCAATGCCGAAGCAGCACCCATAGCACCCCTCGATAACATGGTTGAGGAAGATCCCGAGGAAGAAGATTCCGAAGAGATCCCCGAAGATGATCCAATGGAAATTTGGGGAGATGAGGGATGGGAATCCGACAAAGAGGAACTGGCGTTCCTAGGTGCGGAGCCTAAGGTCATGGATATACCCGCCAATTCTAGAGATGTACCACCACCACCCAACGAGATCGATATAGGTGCATATAGGGTGGAATTCCCAAATACCTTCTAAGACTAGTTAGGAGGGCTTAACGAGTGGTTGAACCTTTTATTGTAATCAAAATGCAGTAGGAAGCTTAGGCTAGTAAGTCATCTATGTTGTACTTGTCTTATTAAGTAATGAAAGATTGTTATCTTTTTAGTATATGATCACTATGTATGTGTACCTTTTCGTACGAAATATACACCTTGCCCCGTTAAGTCTGATATATAATTTTCTTTATTATAGATATGGATAGCCGCTACTTTGCTGCCTTGACCACCGTAGCAGACCTATTGTATTACAAGGCACTGCTAGCACCCGAGAGCCTTATCCCTATACCTCACTTAGGTATATGTGACCCCGAGACCGACGACCAGTTATACGAGCTAGTTATGATGACTCCCTTTACCAGTGAAGGCCAACTCATGGCAGTCGACCCTCAGGACTCACCGCTTAGAGAGCTAGCTAAGAAGATTCGCCAAGAGGGAGAGCGTTGGCTCGAAATAAGAGAGAAAGAATGGATGGAGCAGTTGAGAGAGTTCTACAGGCTCATTTCACCCTGTTAGTAGAGTAGTAGTAGTATTTGTAGTAGGAGTATGAAGAATCATTCTAACTTGTCTTAGGGAATCTGATCTTATGTCTCTGCTTACCTTTTGTAGTAGAACTCTATGCTATAATTGTATCTCTCTTTTATCTACGAAAAGTTTCCTTATTTTTAAGAGAACTGTTGCATATTACGCGATAAATTGCTTTTTAGATACACCATTTACAAAAAGGAAAACTTTAGACTAAAACTCCCCTTTTCAATTTTTACTCATAGATGGTGAACCTATGCAGTGGAATAGGATACGAAAACGGAGAATCCTCTAGCGCAAATCCTGACCTAGCCCAGATCATGCAAGCTTTCATAGCCACCCTGAACGCCAACCGCTAAACCCAGAACCATAACGACGAACCCATGATCCGAACTCAAGCAATGAATGAGTTATGCAAACACCGACCCCTGACTTTTCATGGAGATACCAACCCTGTCGTGGCCGAGACATGGCTGAACGAGGTCAAGATGATCCTCAGAACTCTAGGGATTATCCAGGACAGAGATCGAGTGGCTTTAACCACCTACTAGCTGAAGGGAGAAGCCCGCTACTGGTGGACCTGATGGAGGTAACCCATGACATTGCCACCATGACCTTTGCCAAGTTCGAGACTCTGTTTCTCGACAAGTACTTCCCCACACCTCTCCGCCTAGCTAAGGAACCGGAGTTCCTAAATCTGAAGCAGGAAATGATGACCGTTACCTAGTACGCAGCAAATTCGAGGAACTATCTCGTTACGCCCAAACTGCCATCGCAACCGAGGAAAAGAAGGCTAGAAGGTTCGAATGGGGGCTGACGACTGCTCGAAGGGCTGTGGTGGCTCAAACCTTTACCACCTTTACCGAGGTCATGACGTGCGCTCTCCGACTGGAGAGTGAGGAGGCTGACTTCAAAGCCCGATGGAGGAAGGCAACAGGCGGTGCCAGTGGACCAATCCGAACCCAACCACCAACAACAACCGTGGGCCCTATCCCACCAAACCTTCTAACCTGCTTCAGAATAACCAACCCTGGAAGACCGCTGCATTAGGACGTGGTGAACCATAGAGGGGTGGCCAAAACAAAGCATCGGTTCAATGCTTCAACTGCCAGGCCATGGGCCACTTTAAGCGTGACTGCCCCAACCTCAAAGGGGGAGGAATGAGAGCTTTGGAAATCAGAAGGCTCAACAACCTAGGCAGGCCGACCTCATGAAGCAAAACCTCAGAGGCCCATCACAGCAGCAGGATGGGCAAAACAAGGGGAAGCAACCCAGGGGAACACAGCAGAGTGCTAGAGGGCGGATCTTCATGCTGCAGACTGAGGAGTAAGAGCAGGATCCCTCTGTGATCCAAGGTACGCTACTGTTATATAGTACCTGCGTACAAGCCTTGTTTGACTCTGGAGCATCGCATTCATTTATATCTTATGCCTGCAAAACTGCACTAGCACTAGAAATACAACCCCTAAGTACGAGTACGAAAGTGACATCGCCGTTGGGGGGGAGTACAGCTGTTAACCTAGTGTGTAGAGGGTGCACGATAGAAGTAGCCGACTTGCGCCTAACCTGTGACCTCAAAGTGATCGACATGGCAGATTTCGACGTAATCTTGGGAATGGATTGGCTATCAGCTCATCGAGCAGTCAAAGAATGTCATTAGAAGACGGTGACGGCTTATACTCTAGAAGGGACTTATTTCCGTTTTAAGGGGGATAGAGACAAGACGAGTTCGACGACGAAAAGATCAAGGTGGCAAAATCACTTATTTGGATGGCTAGCTAGTCTCCAAATGGAAGAAGCCGACAGGATGGAGTTAGGATTACCACACATCATTTGCGAGTACGCCGATGTTTTCCCTGAAGAACTTCCTGGCTTACCACCCTAAAGAGAGATAGACTTCTCTATAGAACTCCAACCTGGAACCGCCCCAATTTCTATGGCCCCATACCGCATGGCCCCTGCAGAATTAAAGGAGCCAACCTCTATGTTCGAAATCCAAAGTTTCCTAGAATTGGCTGGGTATTACCGCAGATTTATTCAAGACTTCTCAATCCTAGCAAAACCGATGACAAGACTGACTTGGAAAGGAGTGAAGCTGGATTGGGATGAAGCTTGTGAGAAATCTTTCAAGGAACTGAAAAAGAGGCAGACCAGTGCACCGATACTCATCATTCCCGAGTGGGGTGTAGATTATACGATTGACTACGATGCGTCAAGAGACGGCTTGGGATGCGTGTTGATGTAAAATGGAAAAGTCGTAGCCTATGGATCCCGACAACTTCGACTGCATGAGAAGAATTACCCCACTCACGACCTAGAATTGGATGCAGTAGTATTCGCCCTCAAATCCTGGCGCTACTATTTGTGGGGAGAGCAATTCAAAGTTTTCACAGACCACAAGAGTCTCAAGTATCTTTTCACTCAGAAGGAGTTGAACCTGAGGCAGCGTCGATGGATGGAATACTTGGAGGACTACAAATTTACGCGACAGTATCACCCCGGCAAGGCCAATGTGGTAGCAGACGCTCTGAGCCAAAAGGACAGGGTACAGAAGGTCAAAACTGCCATTAAGGAATGGGAAATGGTGGACACTCTCATCGAGTTCAACTTGCGGCCATCATCAGAGAATTGGAATGCACGTCTGTATGCTCTCATTGCAGAACTAGCGCTCCACCGAGAAATTTTACTGGCCTAGACCTTTGAGTAGGATTACGAGTTCATTCGATACTGAATTCGAGAAGGAAAGGCGTTACCTGGATGGACAATTGAGAAGGAAAATAGCCTGAGATTCAAGGGAAATGTATTCGTACCTAACATCGGGACCCTTTGAGAAGCTGTACTTCAAGAAGCTCACCATTCAAACTTCGCAGTCCACCCTACTGGTACAAAGATGTATCATGATCTGTGAAGAACATATTGGTGGGAAGGAATGACGAAGGACATAGCCCAATTTGTGTCTACCTATCTAGTGTGTCAGCAAGTCAAGGCTGAGCACCAGAAACCTGGAGGAGATCTTCAACCCTTACCAATACCGACCTGGAAGTGGGAGCACATCTCAATGGATTTCGTGACTGGGTTGCCAAGATCCGCCAAATCCAACACTGCTATTTGGGTGATCGTGGATCGACTCACCAAATCCGCACATTTTCTGCCTATTAAGATGACAGAGAACGTAGAACAGCTGAGTCTGTTGTACATTCGAGAGATTGTACGCCTTCATGGAGTACCTATCTTAATAGTGTCACACAGAGATCCACGTTTCGTATCACACTTTTGGAAAGGATTGCAGAAGGCATTGGGAACAGACATAAGGCTTGGTACGGCCTTCCACCCGCAAACAGATGGACAAATGAAGAGGACTACTCAGACATTAGAAGACATGCTGAGAGCCTGTGCCTTGGATTTTTTCGGGAATTGGGAGCAACACTTACCATTGGTAGAGTTTGCCTACAACAATAGCTATCAAGCAAGTATCGAGATGGCACCGTACGAAGCTCTATACGGTCGACCCTGTCGATCACCAGTCTACCGAACAAAGGCCGGAGAAATGGGATTGATTGGGCCTGACATAGTATGGGATACCACAGAGAAGGTCAAGATCATCAGGCAAAGGATCCAGACCGCTCAAAGCCGACAGAAGAGTTATGCGGATAAAAGGAACCGACCATTAACCTTTGCAGTAGGAGATCATATATTCTTGAAGACCAAACCGAAGAAAGGAGTCATCAGATTTGGGAAAAAAGGGAAAGTTGTCCCCATGCTACATTGGACCTTTCGATATTGTGGAGAAAATCGGGAAGGTTGCGTATCGTCTAGCGCTACCGCCACAGTTAGGTAGAGTACATAACGAGTTCCACGTTTCAATGCTCCGCAAATATCTCGCGTTGCCCACACATCTCCTCAATTGGGAAGACCTCACCATTGAAGAAGATGCGACGTACAAGGAAGAACCAATCGAAATTCAGGACCGAAGTGAAAGGCAATCCGAAACAAGACAGTCGAGTTGGTACGAATTTTGTGGAAAACACCGCGGTTCTGAAGAGATCACATGGGAAAGAGAAGAAACCATGAAGGCAAATTACCCTCACCTGTTCGAATCCGAGTGTGCACTTAATTTCGAGGACGAAATTGTTAAAGGGGATAGTTTGTAATGACTCAAAATTTTAATGAATAAAAATTTCGTTTTATATTGGAATTTCTTTTAATTAATTAGTATTGCTATTAAAAATTCATTTTAAATTTTAATAATCCGTCATAATTAGGTTTGAGACTCCTAAATTATATTTCTTGGCTAGAGATTCTACTTGGCAAGTATAGTTAGATTCTAACCAATTAGTTGGAGAAACCTAACCCTAGATGAACTTTTACCCATTGGACAATAAAAGTTAGGAAAACTTTTATCCATTGGACAATAGGAAACCTAGATTTTCCACCTAAGGTACCATTCTAGATTTATTAAAGTATACATATAAGATTATATAGTCCTATGTACTTCATAGATTATTATAAGCATAGTCATCTCAAGTGTTATTCTAGTATATAATACCTCACTCCTTTAACTATTGGTCAATACGTGCTAGGGTAAACTTTACCCCTTGGATAATAAGGTTAGTCTACCAACAAGTACTAGGATTTTATTAAATAGTCATTTCCTAGATTTTCCATGTGACTATATTTCTTTTTAAAATATGTAAATGTACCTTATAAATCTATTAGCCTAGATTTTCTAAAGATATTGTTATATATAAATATGTGTACTATAAAACTCTAATATAATAATATAATAGGAACATGTGCTTATTAGATTAGTTTATTAGGGAATCTTGACCCTATATTTATTTTTATTGGATACTTGAAAATCTTAAAGGATTATATATATAGTACCTTATGTACTTATACTTTGGACATATATATGTACACTTCCATAGTACTAGTACTAGAGAGAGAGGGAGAGAGATAGAGAGATAGAGAGAGAATTTCTGAGAGAGAGAGAGCGAAAGAGAGAGGAAGAGAAGGAGAGATTGGAGTGTACCTTGCCTTGATCTTCCATGATCTTTGTAATGCCCCGAATTTTGGGTACGTTAATGAGGCATTTATTACATAATAAAGAGAGTCTGACTCATTATTACATCATAAATACATCAAAAGGGTACATTCATTCAACAAAGGAGAAACTAGGGCTCCTAACTACTGCTCCGCTTGCTCCTCCATTCTGGCAAGCTCCTCAGCTCCGAAGGCCTCCAAGGTGAAGATCTCGCCCTGTTCATCTATGAGGTCTGACACATTATACCGGCGTCTCCACCAATATAATATGTCAGGGTCACTAAAAGGTAACACCGTGAGCTACAACGCTCAATACGAAATTCTTACCCAACCAACCTTACCACAGAAAATCATTTACAACAATACAACAATCATACATCCACATTCGTTGGTGTACAAGATTTCCGTGTTTCTCCTACGCGACTCGTCGTAGACCGTGTTAACATTTTCACTTACAAAAACATCCTTTTCAGATCATTTGCATTGGCTCCGTACCGCGGATAACCAAGCCTTTCAAAATCTTTTGCATTGGCTCCGTACCGCGAATAACCAAGCCATACACACCCAACCTCGGTTCCGCCATGCCGGGTTCCCGAGTATCCTCACAATGGTTCCGCCGCGCCGGTTCCCATTGGCATACAATTGCTTTGGCTCCTCTCCACGGATAACCATGCTACTCACCCAACCTTGGTTCCGCCGTGCCGGTCTCCCAAGTATCCTCACTATGGTTCCGCCGCGCCGGGTTCCCATTGGCACACACACAACTCACATAATACCCTTGAAATGGTCATTATGTAGTTTTCTAAAATATCTTTTTCCTCGGAAAACTCATCGTTGTTTGTCAAACACACCCTAGGTGCCATGTTTCTAACGTTCTTGGTTCTCGTGTCTCGTTATCATGCATAGACTCCGAGGTAGGACAAAAGTAAGCATCATTCATCGTAATCTAACAAGATCATCCAACTCTATATTGCTAATCATGTTCAAATCAACACTTTAAAGCATAACGCCACATGTTCGGAACGCCCTTGGAGTGATAAATCACTTATGCTTTATCGTGTCACAAGTAATACAAGCAATTCATATATGCATGCGAATAATCATCTTTAAAGATCAACATACGAATACTTGATATGGAAAGTAAATAAAGATAACTTACTTTGAAATGGAAGATAACGAGATCTTACATATACATAGGGATAGGGTAAGAGTATCCTATCTTGATCCGAAACTAGTAGGGGCTGAATAAGTTAGTTGGAAAATTCTACAGGTGGAGAAACTCCAAATCTGGACCGATCTTTGGATGGCAGTAACTCGGTCAATCTTTGGCCGAATATGATCGTTCTTGAGTCGAAATCGAAGCTCTAGAAACGCTCTACAACTTTCGTGAAGGAAGTTGATCCTAGAAACTACTTTAAGTAGGAGAAAAAATGATGATAAAGGAAGTGACAGTAAGCTGCCTGGAAAAACAGAAATGGTTTCTAGAGAGAAGGAAGAGCAAAGCTTTGAAGGTGTGATCTTTGAAGCTTGGAATGGCTTCTATTTATAGGCCAAGACCTTGGCTCTCTCTCTCCTCTCTCAAGGCCGGCCCCCCCTCTCTCTCTACCTCAATTGACACTTGTCATGCCATCATGGAAGATCAAAGGCCTAACCCTAGGCTTGCATAGCTAGATTGGTCCTTCTTGGAAGATAAAAGGTGTGAACAAGATTAAACTATTGGCAGTGGTACAAGATTCTAGTGTGAAACCATCCAAGAAAGGACAAAGAGAAGATAGATTTTGGCTAGGAGAATATTTCCCAAGGATTTGAAAGGACAAAGAAAGATCAAGCATGGTACAACTAACCCTTCTTCTTCCTTCCTCCCTCTCTCTCTCTCTCTCCCCCTCCCTTTGGCCGAATCTCTCTCTCTCTCTCCTCCCTCTCTCCCGGCCTCTCCTCCTCTCTCTCCCTCTCTCGGCTCATCTCTCCTCTTTTTCTCTATCTCTTACACTAGTACACTACATAACTATCTATATATATATATATATAATGCAAGAAAGAATAAAAAGGTACTTTGGTACCTGGAGTCAAGAAACTTAAGGGCTAAGATTTGCCAACCAATTAGCACATGTATACTAAGGCCTTATTCTAGTCTTCCATGTACTTAAATAATATATACATGGGTACTAAGCACACTAGGAAGAATCAAAATCCTAATAGAAAAATAAACAAAGGTACTTTAGGAATCTTAGTACTAGGTACCTTTCTAAAGAAGTAATGTGAACTTAGTCACATGGGTTTAAGAAAAGATTAAATTAATAAACCCCATGGTATTTTGAAAGACTAACACTTTAATCCATTGGTAATAAATCCCCTAACTTCTTTTATCCAATGGATAATAGTTGCTAGGGAGATTATATAATAAACTAATCCAAAAATGTCCTTTAAAGCATTTAAAAAGTCTATTTTTTTTTTATAAATACAAGTACTTAACCAAGTATACTTTTAAATATAAAGAATTGGGTTTCTATTATCCAATGAATAATAGTTTCCCTAACATTTACTGTCCAATGGACAAAGAATAAAACCAAAAATAATTAAAAGAAAATGAATAATCAATTCTTAGTCTAGGACTAAAAAGGTTCACAAGGTCCAAGAGGGGCAAAACGGTCCATTTGCGGTTAGGGAAAAGTAACCAAGTGATTTCTTAGTTGGTTTCTCCAACAAGTCGGTTAGAAACTAACTAGGCCCACCAAGTAGGGCTTTAATGTCAAGAAACAAATTTCAAGGGCTAAAACGTAATTATGACAAACTACAGGAATATAAGGTAATTCAAGCAATTTAAAATAACAACGAGATTTTTATTCGTTAAAAATCGGGGTTGTTACAATCATTTTACATCCTTTCAATCTATTGCTATATACTTCACCTAGCAAAAATCTATCTCCCGTTGTCCTTATATGTTCTTTTAATCACTAAATCCTTGTACAACCCTATTTCCTTCAACAAAATTTTCCGAACCCACCCTAGAAGTACTAAATGTAGCCATGCATGCCTAAGAACTAGGTAGAAGATATGCAAGCAACCCCATCACCTAACCTATCAATAGCAAGCCATTCCAAGCTTAAACACACACCTTCACTCCTTGCTTCAACTTCTCTCTACAAATTCTAAGCTTTCAAGGTACCAAAGTTCAAAGTTCTTAAGTTTCTTGAAGTGCTTGTGAAGATACCACCAAACCACCTCCAAATACCACCCCTAGATCTTTAAAGTAGCCTAGTGTAGTTAGCAAAGTTGTTTCTAGGAAGAGAAAATTCATCTCTCTTTCTTTCGAAGCACTTCGGAGCCGTTACGCCGCCGATTCGCAAAACCGACGACCTATTCTCAAAACTGACCAACCGCCAAGAAGTAAGGTAGAATCCCTTGCTCACTAACTCCACATATAGCGTAGAATCGAATGTTGGAAAGTAGAACGTCCTTACTCTCTAGTTCAAAGTTTAACATGGAGCTTTCTTAACCGTTTTTCTCTAAACATATAAGGTTATCTATTGCTTAAAATGTTGGAACGCATGATAGTTAACAACCTTTTTTCTCTAATGGAAGTATGAGCATGTTGGAATAATCGACTCTTACTCTAATAGCATATGTTGTTTTGAACTACCCACAAAGGAAGAAAGAACAATTTTTCGAAAGATAAGACTTTATCGTTTGATAGAAGTATTTGTAGTTTGATCTTTAGGATGGTTATAAGCATGTATACATGAATTGCTTGCATTACTTATTTTGTTGTAAAGCATAAGTGATTTTTCACATCCAAAGATGTCCGTATACATGCGGCGTTATGCTTTAAGTTTGTGATTTGAGCATGTGAAACAATATAGAGTTGGATGATCTTGCTAGTTTAGTTTCAAAATTACAATGAATGATTTATGTTTACATATGTGAAATGTCCCACTGGGGAGTCATTGCATGAAATGAGACACGAAAATTGAGAAAGTAGAAACATGGCACCTAGGGTGTGGAAAATCGAAAAATGTGATCCGGAAAAGGAAATATTTTTGAAACTACATTATGACCAGTCTTGGTGGCATAATGTGAGTTGTGTGTGTGCCAATGGGAACCCGGCACGGGCGGAACCATTGTGAGGATACTCAGGAGACCGACACGGTGGAACCGAGGTTGGGTGTGTAGCTTGGTTATCCGCGAAGAGGAGCCAATGCAAAGTTTTGTGTGCCAATGGGAACCCGGCGCGGCGGAACCATTGTGAGGAATACTTGGGAGACCGGCGCGGCGGAACCGAGGTTGGGTGTGTAAAAATGATTTTTGTAATGTTAATTTAGTAAAGGAAAAAGGGAGAATGGTGACACGGTCTTCGATAAGTTGCGTAGGAGAAACAAAGAGAATCATGGACACCAACGTTAGTTTGGTTAGTGAATGTGAATGTGTTATTGTTAACTGTTTTGTTAAAATTGCATGTACTTTGTAGAAATCGTTAAGTTTATGGTGTATGGCTCGTAAGTTAAGAGTTAGTGAGTAGGGTTTATTCTATTGGGCTTTTGTAGCTCATGGTTGTAGACACCCCAATCTGGGCTTCTAGATTAGTTTACTTACGGTTTTTGATTCCCCGATGATGAAATGGATCAAGAACACCCTGGGAATGATAGCGTGTTTGAGTTTTGAGTGTTTGCAAAACCCTTAAACCTAACCTAGCCTAAAGCCACTTCAAAAACCAAAAACCCAGCTGGTCCGCGCCTGGGCGCAACCATCCCGCGCCAGGGCGCACCATCGCGCGAGGGTTTCACTCCATCGCGCGACAGTGCGCCAGGGCTCACCATCGCGCGACAGACTCACTCCGTCGCGCGATGGTCCCAACCTACCACCGACCTTTCTGAAGGAGGACAGTTGGCCACCAATGCAGCTTCAGCCAGGCCTCGTGGACTGGCTGAACTCCTCTGTTTGCAGCCCAAATCTACCCCATCTTTCCCTATATATACACCTATCTTTCTTCCATTAAAAGGGTTACAAAATTTCACACATCTTGGCCATAACCTTGCCTTCTTCTTTGCAAACCAAAGAGATACAAGGGCACTCAAGAACATAGCTTGTTCTTTTTCCTCCATTTTCAAACCACTCAATCAAGCATTCAAACCTCAAAGCTCAAATACTCTTCCAAACTCAACCAAAGGTATAGCATACCTACTGTCTTTCTGTTCTGATCCCTGAGGGGGGCTGGCAGGGCCAAGGCTGGTAATCATACCAGTTCTGGTCCTAAAGCTGGCGAGGTTTCAAAAACCGTCATGGCAAGAACCAAGCGCGCTATGGAGCCACTCTCTCGCGCGACGGTTTCGATCATCGCGCGACGGTTCTCAGTGGGGATTGGTGTCTGCTGTTTTGTGCTTTATTTACGTATAGATCACTGCAAGCATATTAAAAACCAGTTTACCAGCTTTCCTTTGTTAGATTTGTTAGCTATAGTTAAATATTCATTTCTGCTGATTGTGGAATACCCCTGGGATAATTCTGGATCTGTCCCAGAACCCAGAAAAATGTAAACCAAGCACTGGTCTGGTCCGCGCTAGGGCGCAACGATCCCGCGCCAGGGCGCACCATCGCGCGAGGGTTTCACTCCATCGCGCGCCAGGGCGCATCCTCGCGCGCCAGAGTGACTCCATCGCGCGATAGTTTGCCTCTGACCAGTGAATGGCCTTGCACGGGTAACTTGGATTTAGGCTGTTATTCTGTCCCCACACTGTTTATGGGGTGTTTTAATCAATTTCTAGGGCTTTTAAGCCTTTCAACTGTATATTATGCTGCCTATAAACTGCGTGGTTTGTTCCTGGGTGTGCACTGGTCCTTCCAGAGCCCAGAAGGTTTGAGAATAAGAGCTGTGGGTCTGAGCTCACCGGCGTGCGCGTGTCTTGAAAGTTGTGCGCGCATGAGTAAACAGCATGCAGTGACTTGTTCAGTGCATACTGGTTTCTTCCTGCGCACATCACTCCAAAACAAGGACCCTCCCAGTTTGTTTAAACTCCCACAGCAGTCTGTTCTCATCCTATACTAACTGCTCATCCATGCTATCTATCACATCCTGCAAACATGTTACAGCTTTAATCCCCATTAAACTGTTCCCCCGCCCTAATTGGCTAAAAATTGATTAATCAAACAGAATCGCAAACAAACAACATTTTCGCAAATGCCTAAGTAGAGACCGATCTCCGGATTGGGCGAGAGGGGTGCCATAAAACCCTTCCCCTCTCGTAACCTGGCTCCCGAACCCAGATATGGTTATGACGGACTGGTTCCTCAACTTTTTCAAATTAGACAGCGCGGCAAGTGCTTCGAAATACGGTTCCTTGGGTGTCGGACCTTCAAACCCGAGTGGCAACTCTGTATTTTCGCGAGCGCTTGTCGTCCAGCTACAAAAAGCGCTCCGCGAACCGGCAGCATCTTTCCTTTCTCAAAGGGTGGGGAACGGAATCCCTTTCCCGGAGGAGAGAAAGATCGGGGCAAATCGCATTTGCCCACAGTGGCGACTCTGCTGGGGATCGAATCGATATTAGTCTATACTTAGAAGTTAATACGCTTGGGAACAATCCCACAAAAGCCTGTCAAAACGGTGAGCTTCGCGCTGCCGAAGAAAGGATTGGTGATTTAACAGGACCTCGTGTCCGGCCATCCAATCTGGGGCTTTTTTCGATTGTTCTCTCGTGTAGTTTCCTCTAAGTATTGATTAATAAAGAGAGCCAAATTTGAAAAGGCATTTGCGAATTTGTGATTCTGTTCCATTAATCAAATTTTTAGCATTTCCATTTGCATCGATGTGGGATAAGCCTCGTTGGATCATTTGGCAATCCGGCACGGTTTACCGGAGCCCGGGGACCCCGAATGACCGACAACCTTCGACGATGATGAGTCATTCTACCGTTTGACTATTGCTCTGCAATTACGCGGGCAGCGGGAGGTATATCTTGGCTTTAGTCCGAGGAACCTGTTTCAAGCCAAAACCAGCCTTTGCATATACAAAGCATTAGAACTCTCCAAAGTAGGACAGGTACCTACAGGGTAAGATTACTTGCATCTAACCCCCATATACTGTCTACGTGTTACTGCTTTCCCTATCGCATGTACTGTACATACATTATTTCGCATAGGAGCATGCTTAGAGTGGTTCTTTCTTTCAAGTTTGTCTTACGCAGTCTAAGACGTTGTTGGACCCGATGAGGAGTCGTTCATTCTGTTGAATGTTCGTTATCAATCACAAAGTCCTTAGTTCAACGAGACTTTGAGAAATCAAAATTTACTACATCCTTGGCTCATACCCGGTTAAGAATTCAACCAAAAATATGGAACAACAAAAGTAGTGATGTCGTGTCACTAGCGCCACCTAGGTTGAAGTGCGAAGTCACTATACACCGCCGTGTTCAAGGTTAAAGTGCCATGTCATCACCACCGAGTTGTTCCAAATTCAAAGTTGAACCTTCAAATGGGACTAGTCGAAGATTTTGTCTATTTTGACATCTTTTAGGATCTGACGATCTATTCAAGGACACATGGCCGAAAAGAATTCTGAGGATTCTGGCAACGTCTGAAATTCGTGAGGCAAACTCGTCTCTATTTTCTGTACATACATACTGTTTTGCGTACAAACATGTTTAGAGCGGCTTCTAGGTTGTCTCTCTTTCGAGTCTGTCTTATGCCTATTAGGGACGCTGCCATGACCCGATGAAGAGTCGTGCATCTCGATGGTGCACGTTGCTAATTTTCAAAGTCCTTAGATCAGCGAGACTTTGAGAAATCAAAACCTTTTTAAGTCCTTGGCACATGCCTGATTGAAGTTTCAACCGAAAAAATGGAACAACAAAAGTAATGATGCCGTGTCACTGGCACTACCCAGGTTGAAGTGCGAAGTCACTATACACCGCGGCGTTCAAAGTCAAGGTGGCCATGTCATCAATATTGAGTTGTTCCGAACTCCAAAGTTGAAATTTCGAGAACGGAATAGTCAAAGGCTTAGACTATTTTGACATCTCTTAGTATTAGTCGATCTATTCAAAGGATACACCCTCGAAAAGATTTCCGAGGATTCTGGCAGCGTCCAAACATCATGAGACAGACTCATCTGTAGTTGTAAAGTCTAGGAGGACACCGACGATGACGTGTACATTGTTTTATTCTTGTACATGGCATGCTGAAGGAACGTCACTGAGCTTTCAATTACTTTACTGTCTAGTTTGGAACCATTGCACCGAACGAGAGAGTACCGAAAGGAAGAGCCAAACTACTTGGGAACGTCTGCACCTGAATCCAGTTCAAAGGCTTGTCAGGCTAGATTCCCTGTCAATCACAACGGAGGCTTCTCCAAGTTCATTGTTGGCCACCCTGCAGTCGGGTTCGCCATCGATTTTGCAAGAAGCCACGCCGCCAGGCTTCCCCATCTTCAGCTTCTTCATCAAGCTTCATTGAAAAACCTGCAATGGCAGATCAGCCGCAACCGCTCACTCTGGAAACCATGCTCATGAACCTCCAGAACAGTATCAACCGCTATGCAACAGAAAGCCACTCAGACTGATGCCTCCATCTCCCGTTTGAATGACCTTATCAACACTCGTCTTCCACCAGCAGCTGAAGAAGAAGGCGAGGACGATGAGGATGTTTATGCAGAACCTGTTTTTGTCGAGGATCCAAACCATGCAGGGCGTCTCATTGTTCAACCCAACCCTAGAGAGGCTCGTGTGCCTGCTCCAAATCCAAACCCCGCTGTTGTTAGGCCTGTTCAAAACCCTGACATAGCTGTTCTTATGGCCAAGATGGCTAAGCTGGAAGAAGCTGTTTCAAAATCCGAGAAGATCAGTGCAGGGGCAATTGACCTGGATCGTCTTTGTTTGTACCCTAATGCTAGGCTTCCTGACAAATTCAAGATGCCTGACTTGGTTAAGTTCGATGGGAGCAGTGATCCCAAGACTCATCTCTTTGGCTACCATGCTGCAATGAAGTTGTTGGGTGTAGAAAGTGAGGCCATGTCTCAGCTTTTTCCTCAGACTCTCTCTGGGCCTGCCTTCCATTGGTTTCATGTCGCTTGACATCTCCAAAAGAAGAACTTGGGAAGACATAGGGGGCTGCCTTTGTCTTACAGTACAATTATAACTCTCAGCTCAAGATGACTACTCGTGAGTTGGAGTCCACCAAAAATGGAAGCAAATGAGTCCTTTGCGGATTTGTTAAGAGGTGGAGAGCCAAAGCCGCATTGATGACTGATCGCCTGAGCGAGAGGGATCAACTTCGCATCATCTCCCGCAATCTCCAGCCAGATTATGCCAGGCACCTGGTTCTTGTTCAAGCGTCTGCTAACTTTGAAACCTTCTTCGACTCTGGCCTGGCCATTGAGGATGCACTACAGAGCGGAATTTTGCCTAGGGGAGAGTCTTCCTCACAAAAACCTAAGCCGAGGGCTTACTCTGGAAATAGTAGCACACTGTTTGGTAACAGCAACTACTCCAATACAGCTACAAGTGGGAGCGATGCTCCAGCTTTCGACTCTAATCGCGCTGCCGATGTCAATCAGGTTCAAAACGCCCAAAGCTAGCGGGCCTGAACCCAACCTCGAAGTTTCTCTGTCTTTGAGGCACCTCTGTCCGCAGTGATGGAAAAACTCGTCAAGTCTGGGCATCTCAAACCTTTGACCCCAACTTCTCCGCCAAAAGTCCTACCTTCTAGTTACAAGCCTCACCTCTTTTGTGCCTTCCACCAAATGCCTGGCCATTCCCACTGACGCATGCTACCGTCTTCGACATGAGATTCAAGATCTCATTGACAATGGCACGGTTCATGTTCCGCCAAAGCCTAACGTCGTTTCCAACTCCTTGCCTCAACACAACTCTAACCCTCTGGTAGGTCAGATATCTATCATCTCCACTCAAATCAACCCCAGCTCTACCATATTCAACCCTAGCCACTATATCATCCCAGAAGGCCAACCCAAACCAATCGTTTCCATCCCGTTCGAACCGGAGGTTAACATGACGGCTGTAGGTTGGCAATTGAGGTTTTCTCTGCCAACACCTGGATTGACAGTAATGAGGAGCTTGCAAAGGGGAAGACTGGCCGGCTGAGGTCCATTGTTCAAGGAGCAACCGAGTAGGTTTGGTCAAAGAAGCTAAGGAAGCCGAAGTGCTGTTGCTTGGGCCTGACACCCGCTGGATCTTACCTCTTTTTTGTGGAAGCCATGGGTAGCTTTTTAAATATTGCATTTTCAAACCGCGTCTAGTTTGCATTGGCGTTTTGTCTGAGTTTGACACAGAGTCGTTTGCATTTGTCTAAGTCTAGCTCTGAGTCGGAGGTTGTGCCTCTTGGCCCTTCATATCGTAGCTTTTGTTTCAAGTTTTGAGTCTGCTGTACTTGGCAACCCTGAAGGGCTTTCTTTATGATATGCATTATCTTGCTTCTAAGTACTTCGCTGACTTTTGAATAAACTGTGTCGACCTTAACGACGAAGGGATAGATTTCGATGGGATCATCCCCAAGGAAATGTGTTCCCTCGCCGAAAGGGAAGACAAAAGGCATGCTCAGCCTAATAATTGAAATAGTAATTTTCAAATAAACTTGAAAGATGAAGTAGACCTCCAAATGGTTCAAATTTGGTTCAAAAGCTGTTCCCAGAAAAGCATTGTGCCCGGTCAGACAGGCTCGAAGAGTTCATCAATGTTTTGGCAGGGTCTCTCAAATGGCATGCCTAACGTTGACCCTGAGATAAAAGAACATCAAATCCCCCTGCTACCAGGTGCCAAACCATACAAAGCAAAGCTCAGAAGGTCTAGCACCTCATACCATCCTCAAATTTGCAGGAACAACGTTCCGCCAAGCACAAATTTAAAAGTTCAAAATTGGCCTAGAGCGAGGCATGTCAATTGAAGCACTATGGACCTTGTATCCATTTCATCTGGAGCTGCGGCCATTTCATCGACCTCGACGGCATTCAAAATCACTGTGGGCAAAAACCCCAAGGGTGGGCAGTTCCAAGCAAAAGTTAGAGCAGCCTGCTAGACTGAAACCTATGAAGGAGGTCGAGGCAAAAGTAAAGGCAATATTTGAAAGCTCGCTAGACTGAAAACCCGAATGGGCGGTTCTAGGCAAAAGTTTAGAGCGTAAAAGGTGAGGTAAAACACTCGAGTGAACCTCAGCCTGAACTACGTTTTGACCTGATTCCCTAGCTTGGGATACGTAGGCAGTCTCTCCTTGAGACTCGGTCACAATCTATCAATTGGATCCATGGGTTGACGTTTGGTACACATCAAAGGTCGAAGAGGATCGAAGATCAAGCTGCATGGGAGGCGTATGAAAGGGGGAAAACCTTTTGTCTTTCAGTTTTATTGCAAACTACTAATTCAATTTCAAAGCTGAGCATAAAGCCTTAAAAGATTTTAAGCATAAAAAACAGAACGAAAATGCTGGCGAGGCCTAACGGCTCACAGTTTATTCTAAGTTCAGCGAAGTCTGATGTGAGCAGTTGCAGTAGCTTTGCAGTCATGTACGCTAGTTTGAGGTTCACGCGCACTTATTCATAGTTATGTGCGTTGGTCTCAACCCTATGCTCGCTTTTCAATTCGCGCAACAATCGACAGCAGTCAGCTACTGCCTTTTAGTCCTATTCGAGGGGCTTTTGCCAAGTTTGGTCATACCGTGTAGACTTAATGTGACTGCACGTGGGTTGTCAGTTTCAGTCCGGGCCTATATGTGTCTTCATTTGCGTCTTATGTCCCGTCTTTGTGGCATTTTTCTAGATTTCAATCCATTGTCATGTCGAGATGCTTTTCTCAGTTCTATTTGTTCATCCAGGTCACCGTACATATGTTTGACCTTACAATTGTCAGTTTCACCTGTCTAAAGGGACATTGTGAGTTTTGGCACGTTAATGCCCAAAATTTCACTGTTTTCCATGTGTCTAAGGGTTCGCATTGTTCCCTGGGGCTCTTTCCCCCTTTTCGTTCGAGCTAGGCATGTCTGTGCATATATGTGTGTCTGTGTGTCGACTCAGCCTCACTTGTCAATGCAAATTAGATATTAGCGCATGGTTTATATGTCAATAAACTAGAAAAATGCAATTTTTATATTGCTATCGTATTTTTTGGAATCCATAAACTGCGGAAATGTAATTTTTACATTGCTACCCTAGCTTCGGTAATCTACAAGCAGTAGAGTCTCATCATCAGCAAGGGCACGTCCGCCTAAGGCCAAGCAAAGCATATCTTTGGGGCTTATCCGCACAAGAATCGAAGACAGGGCACGCAGACCTAATGCCGCTACATGCCGACTGGCACTCCGGCCCGCTCAATGTCTCTCTATCGGGATGCACATCTCAGAAGCAGAAGACAGTAAAGTAATGGGACTCAGTGATAGTCCTTTAGGCATCGTTGTCCTCTCAGGAGCCGCCTTTAGCTTGCATCTGCATTTTCAATTTGTGCATTCATATTGTATACATGTCATTGCATATTGTATATCAAATGTTTAAAGCAGGGGAAAATTCTATGCTGGAATCACTTCTGTGGGATAGTGCAAGTATGGGGGAATGCCACACGCCACTTTCCTTATTTCATTTGCCATGGTAACCGTCAAGCACACAACCTCGATGTCCCACTCTGCTAGCATTTAGAATGCACTTTGGGGGATCAAAAATCAACTCAATCCACATCGGCGATGTTCATCCTGAAGCATGATCCACCCGGTCTCAAATCAACGACAGCCGGTCCTGTCAATTTCTCAACGGCTCGATCATTCTGCACACTGATCTTGCCCGTCTCGAATCAACGACAGCCGGTCCTGTCCATTTCTCAACAGCTCGATCATTCTGCACACTGATCTGCCCGTCTCAATCAACGACAGCCGGTCCTGTCCATTTCTCACGGCTCGATCATTTATACTGATGATTGTCTCATCCTGTCTGTAACGGCTTGGTCATTTATACCGATGATCCTCCCATCCAGACTTCAACGGTTCGATCATTTATACTGATGATTGTCTCATCCTGTCTGTAACGGCTTGGTCATTTACCGATGATCCTCCCATCCGACTTCAACGGTTCGATCATTTATACTGATGATTGTCCCATCCTGTCTTCAACGGCTCGATCATTTATACTGATGATCCTCTCAGCTTGTCAACTTTCCTCAACAGTTTGATCACTCAGCACATTGATCTCTCCGTCCTATTCAACGACGGTCAGCCATATCGTCCTATCGTACTCAATCATCCCGTTGGTCAGCCATATCATCAACGACAACCACATCGCCTGTCTCTGTCATTCAGCGATGACAACCTACCACGTCGCCTGTCGTCTGCCCATTCAGCGACGACAACCACGACAAGCCGTCCTGTCAATCCATCAACGGTATTTAGCCATATCGTTTCATACAATCCACAACGATGATCAGATTATCGTCCGATGGCTTGTTCAATGGTCCACCCATCCGCAACTAGTTGTTCCCCAGAAGAGTCCCGCCTCGGCCTACCCTGAACAATTACCTCTACATCAGTTTAGCTTCACGCGCATTTTCCAGCAGGCTTATTGCTTTGTCTCGGATGGTCTTTGATAAGGGAGATTGGCTCTGATTCCCCAACAGATGGAATTCAACCTACCTGACACGACCTACCCGTGTTTGTTGGAATACTTCGTGCCGAGGATAGCTTGATCCCCAGCAACGACGGCCTGTCCCGTCTCAAATCTGCAACGACAGCCTGTTCTGTCCAAAATTCGATCAACAAGCGGCGATTCGCATCGTCCACTTCTACTTCCATCCCCGGCAATGGACCCTGCCTGTCCATTCCACCGATCAGGTTTCTTAAGTTTACTTGTCTACTTTGCTAGTATGCTTTGCTCTGATTGCCTTGAGGGGTGTCTAGAATTCTTTGACGTTACTTGTACCAAGTCGATGGTGCTATCAAGTGCCGTCAAAGAGGGGCTACTGTAGACACCCCAATCTGGGCTTCCAGATTAGTTTACTTACGGTTTTTGATTCCCCCGATGATGAAATGGATCAAGAACACCCTGGAATGATAGCGTGTTTGAGCTTTGAGTGTTTGCAAAACCCTTAAACCTAACCTAGGCCTAAGCCACTTCAAAAACCAAAAACCCAGCTGGTCCGCGCCAGGGCGCAACCATCCCGCGCCAAAGGCGCACCAATCGCGCGAGGGTTTCACTCCATCGCGCGACAGTGCGCCAGGGCGCACCATCGCGCGATAGACTCACTCCGTCGCGCGATGGTCCAACCTACCACCGACCTTTCTGAAGGAGGACAGTTGGCCACCAATGCAGCTTCAGCCAGGCCTCGTGGACTGGCTGAAACTCCTCTGTTTGCAGCCCAAATCTACCCCATCTCCCTCTATATATAACACCTATCTTTCTTCCATTAAAAGGGTTACAAATTTCACACATCTTGGCCATAACCTTGCCTTCTTCTTTGCAAACCAAAGAGATACAAGGCACTCAAAGAACATAGCTTGTTCTTTTATCCTCCATTTTCAAACCACTCAATCAAGCATTCAAACCTCAAAGCTCAAATACTCTTCCAACTCAACCAAGGTATAGCATACCTACTGTCTTTCTGTTCTGATCCCTGAGGGGGGCTAGGCAGGGCCAAGGCTGGTAATCAATACCAGTTCTGGTCCTAAAGCTGGCGAGGTTTCAAAAACCGTCATGGCAAGAACCAACGCGCGATGGAGCCACTCTCTCGCGCGACGGTTTCGATCATCGCGCGACGGTTCTCGTGGGGATTGGTGTCTTGCTGTTTTGTGCTTTATTACGTATAGATCACTGCAAGCATATTAAAAACCAGTTTACAGCTTTCCTTTGTTAGATTTGTTAGCTATAGTTAAATATTCATTTCTGCTGATTGTGGAATACCCCTGGGATAATTCTGGAGCTGTCCCAGAACCCAGAAAATGTAAACCAAGCACTGGTCTGGTCCGCGCTAGGGCTCAACGATCCCGCGCCAGGGCGCACCACTCGCGCGAGGGTTTTCACTCCATCGCGCGACAGTGCGCCAGGGCACATCCTCGCGCGCCAGAGTGACTCCATCGCGCGATAGTTTGCCTCTGACCAGTGAAGATGGCCTTGCACGGGTAAACCTTGGATTTAGGCTGTTATTCTGTCCCAACACTGTTTATATGGGGTGTTTTATCAATTTCTAGGGCTTTTAAGCCTTTCAACTGTATATTATGCTGCCTATAAACTGCGTGGTTTGGTCCTGGGTGTGCACTGGTCCTTCCAGAGCCCAGAAGGTTTGAGAATAAGAGCTGTGGGTTTGAGCTCACCGACGTGCGCGGGTCCTTAGAAGTTGTGCGCGCATGAGTAAACAGCATGCAGTGACTTTTTCAGTGCATACTGGTTTCTTCCTGCGCACATCACTCCAAAACAAGGACCCTCCCAGTTTGTTTAAACTCCCACAGCAGTCTGTTTCTCATCCTATAACTAACTGCTCATCCATGCTATCTATCACAACAATCCTGCAAACGTGTTAACAAGCTTTAATCCCCATTAAACTGTTCCCCGCCCTAATTGGCTAAAAATTGATTAATCAAACAGAATCGCAAACAAACAACTTTTCGCAAATGCCTAAGTAAGAGCCGATCTCCGGAATTGGGGCGAGAGGGGGTGCCATAAAACCCTTCCCCTCTCGTAACCTGGCTCCCGAACCCAGATATGGTTATGACGGACTGGTTCCTTAACTTTTTCAAATTAAGCAGCGCGGCAAGTGCTTCGAATACGGTTCCTTGGGTGTCGGACCTTCAAACCCGAGTGGCGACTCTGTATTTTCGCGAGCGCTTGTCGTCCAGCTACAAAAAGCGCTCCCGCGAACCGGCAGCATCTTTCCTTTCTCAAAGGGGTGGGAACGGAAATCCCTTTCCCGGATGAGAGAAAGACGGGGCAAATCGCATTTGCCCACAAATGGTGTTACCTTTGGTGACCCCTGACATTTATATTGTGGCGACACTGGTATAATGTGTCAGATCTAATAGATGAACAGGGGCGAGACTCTTCACCTTGGAGGCTTTCGGAGCCGAGGAGCTGCTGAGATGGAAGAACAAGCGGAACAGTAGATAGGAACCCTAGTGTTTCCTTTCCATATTTAAATAAAGATACTCTTGTGAGAGTTATGTTGTAATAATGACCATACTCTCTTTAAACATTCAATAAAATTGTCCTATATAACGTACCCAAAATAGGGGTGTTACAAATTCATTTTGGTCATGTGCCATAAAACAATGGAAGATGGAAGATGGAAAAATTTGCCTCAGCCCCGTGTCGTAACTAGTGGAAGATGGAAGACAAAGAAATTCAATCGGCTCCAAGCTTTGGTTCAGTCAAAATAAAGCTTCCCGCTTCACTCACCAACTCCGTGCCGCTATATCTCAAACTGGCGTTCGGGCCGCCTCTCGAAGATGGTTTGGATTCCTCCACAATTGACATCAATTCCTTCAATCTCATTTTCAAGGATAGGCTACCCAATCGAACTCCCATCAGTCAAAGTAAGGGATGATTATGAAAAAGCAATCGACTACCCATTGTGTATTGATCTACCTCAAAATCCTGAGGACGTTCTCCACAAATATTTCTCGACAAATCCACGTTCCATCAACTACCCTCTGCCAAATCCTGACATAGCTCAGGTATGTTGCACTACGGCTTTCCAAGCCCGAAGGTACGTTTTCTTTTCTCCGCACTTTCTTATTTTGCCCTAAACTACGATTGGTCTAAATTTTCCTTGTGGAATACGTAGGCAGCCTCCCAGCCCGACCATAACTAAAAATATTTTTAGAAAACCCTTAAGATAGTTGTTCGACCAAATTGAGTTGTTTTACGGTTTTGACTCTTACTTGACACGCCTTACAACCTGTCCAAGTTAAGCTAAAGAGAGGCATCTATAGACAACCCAATTTGGCCTAACGATTATTTCAAGTCCCACCTTGGAGACCATCCCGATGATGAATAGGATATATTGATTGTTGATTGACTTCTCGTAAACCTAACGATTTTGGTAAGTACTCTTAGTCACTTAGAGGAACCAATCCAGAGCCAAATAGCCTTTCTAGACAAAAATACAGTTTTCAAGTTGAATTAATCTGCTGGCTGCTAGATTGTTCTCACGGCCCTCACTTCTCTTTCACCAGTGGAATATGGTGTTTTGAAAATCTCCCTGAGAGATAGATTCCTCAACCACGAGATGTTTCCAACGGCCGCCAAATCCTTTTGGTAGCCGCAAGATCATTTCAATCCAGAAGTCTGGAATGTTTTGTTCCATTTTTTATCGCCACACAAAAATCCTAGCAGCCATTTCCTGATTCCTTTAGGGCTATGAAAGAGATCGGAATAGAGATCTTATTGCCCTATAATTTCATTTTGATTCACACCATTTGATTGGTTGGAGTAAGTCACCAATTGCCTACAAAAAGAGGCACTTAAGGTTCTAAAATACACGTTCAATACACCATCTCTAGCCAAGAAATTCTGCATAAACCATCTCCCATACTCTTTCTACAAAAGCCTCAATCTTTCGTAGGTTGTCGCAATCCGATGATCTAACCCCAAAGTACAAACCCTAATCCTAGGGTTTCGAGAAGAAAGTCAATCAAATCACCGCAGTCTGAAGTAATCAAGCACTGAGGGAATCAAGGTGGGGAGGCCCAGGGGCCTATGGTTTGTTTGTATCTTAATTCGTAGCACGCTTTAATTCTTTGATTTTCTGTTAACTATTCGTATTCTGGTGTGAGAAAGAACATCGGTTGGGACAATGTCCCGCGACCGGTACAATCAAACCATGCGATTCCACGACCAGTGATATCTATTCACCGGCTGTAGAATCCAATCTGCTGGGACAACTTTCCTAGTTTTTGTTTGGTAATGTATGTGGTTTATTACTCGTCCTGGCTCACCTTATCAACTATTATAAATGCTAATAACCGGCTCACCTTATCAACTATTATGGTGGGTTCACGACCGGGTGAAGAAGGGTGCCTAACACCTTTCCCTTATCATACTTTTGGCATCTTGTACCCGTAATCTCAACCTTGTTTTCTTAGTGTTTAATAAACTAAGTGGCAACTCTTCTTGTAGGAAGTTGTTATTGTGTGGAGATGTTCCAAGCCATAGGGGATATCCATGATTTCAACTGTTGGAAAGGAAATAAGCGTTGGAGGATATCTTTTGGCAATATCCCTTTTGGGAGGTGTCCACAGGATTCACCCATAGTGGTGGGGTTGTTTTTTTAGTAGCACCCTAAATTGTGGGTGTTATGTGTATTTCTCCTTGGAGCTTGTATAAATACCTTCATTTGTATAAACCTATGAGGATGATTGTGTGGCACAATGTGAGGGAGAGGGTGAGAAGAGTGTGGGGCTCTGGTTGTGGCTCTCTGGAGTGGAACTGGTTGTGGTTGTCAGAGAGTTTTTCGGTAGCTTGTAAATATGTGATTTATATACATAGTGAAAATTTTTTCTCAATCTTTCATGTGTGTGTGTTTGTGTGCATAGAAATGTAGATTGGGGTAAGTCTCAACCAATAGTGGTTCTAGGGTGGAAAAACACCAGAGTTTTATGCATGGTTTGAAAAGCACACAAAACTCCATTATTGCACTATTTTCGGACTGCTAAAAATTAGACTATTCAAAACCCGATTTTGATTAGTGGGTCTTGTGCATCTCTCTGAGAGGAACTTAGTGGTGGTGATGGGGTCGAGTTTCATCATCGAAGGAGGGCGTACAAGCTGTTTGAAGGCGAAGGCAACAACTGTTTGGTTCAAGCTCAGATCAAAAGTGCTTGCACGGAGGTTTTGAGCATAGAATTTTGTTCATCTTGTCGAGACAACCACGGATATGTGTAGCTCATCGCCGGAGGACGTCAAAATAAGGCTCACGATTGGATTGAACACTAGAGGCGACAGTCGGAGGCCGTTTTGGGTGTTAAAGTAGTCAAAGGAGATCGAAAATGAGGTTTAAGTACTGGTTTTGTTTGTCTCATCGAGATGATCACTTGTCTACAAAGAATGTGTCCCAAAAACCTCAGAGTGAGTTGCACACGCCAGTAAAAGGTGGCACGTGAAGACGTTACGATATGCGTGGGGTGTCATGCGCGAAAGGATCTAGAGAAGACGCTGAGTCAATGTGCACGCGCGAAAGGATTTGGAGAAGACTCTGAGTCAGCACCAGCTCAATGCCACATGGCAACACGTCAGAGCCACATTAGTGCCATGTGGCAACATGTCATCTACCACATCAGCATAGAGGGTCCCACTGGAGGTGCCACGTTAGTGTTAAATGTGCCACATTAGCTTGCTCAACACTAACATGGCAGTGTAGTCAATGGTTCAGCAAGTAATTTGTACTGATCAATTGAGGCGGTAAAAGAGTTATTTTTTGGCCAGTTTGGACTGATTCTAGAATGAGTTCATTGTTTTGAATCTAACTCTGCACTCCATTTCAGTTTGGAGGCCTCTAGACCGGTGTGATTGCTTAGTGGAGTATAAAACGTATATTTGGAGGCAGATCGGGTTGTGAGGAGGCTTGTTGCAGCGTGGTGATCTATTCTGAATGGGTTTGTGATCAGTCGCAGGGGGCTAGTGAGTAAGGATACATGCTTTCAATCTTTGTAATCTAGGTTTGGGGGTGAGGATAAGTTCGACGTTGTTAGTGACACAGGTGTTTGCTGGAGCGACAAATTAAAGATCAGGGATTGTGGGAGGCCGGGAATGGAACGAGGATGGACGAGTGGTAGAAGGAGACCTGGATGAGATGACAGAGAGTGGCAAGAGGCTCTAGAAAAGTGGTAGAGGATTGACAAACTTGGCATAGATTGGAAGTTGATCAAGGGCAAGCGGACGTTTGCAAAGATGATCAACAATTATCGGAGGCAATTTGGTTCAATCGGGTTCAAAGACCTATCATCTGGAGATGCAGCTTTGATTCAAGTTGTAGAAGAAGCTGATCGGATGGTGATTTCTAGTCTAACGGAAGGGCATGGGAGTACGAGAAATCATGACCTGAGATGAGCAGAAGTGCTAGGTTACCGAATCGGGTTGTGTGTGGATTAGTCTGCAGACGATGGTCAACTAATTGCTGCAATTGTTCAATGGAGCTCTAAATAGAGGAGTGAGATGGAGATGAGACGATACATCGCTGAATTCTCTTTCTTTTGTGATTTTGTGACTGAATCCTCTCTAAGATATGTGACCACGTGAGGAGGAGAGATGGAGTCACGGATTGTGTCGTGTGATTGGGCACAGGTATTCGTGGTTTGGCAAACGTGGATGATGAGCATCCAGATGAGGATGTGGTGTAAAATCTTGACTTTTAAAATTCTAGTCTTGTGGTCGAAATAAACATGTGAATTTCAATTTAAGTTTATAAGTACTATGGGACAATTGAGTTACATCTGAAAACATTACAAGTTATGCGATGTTGGAATCTTCCTTTATAATCCGACACCGCTACGATGACCCTCATATCTTTATTAGTCTATATGTCAAATTTCTTAGATTTTTCAGAGACTATAACTCGAACGTGTACCAATAGAATTGCAATGAACATGCACGGATGCTACGTGTCGCAATGGGATGACAAGGGAATCACAGGTGTCTTTTGCAAAGAAAAGATGGGTCCTGACTCACCTTTAATCACCGAATTATATATAATTAAACCCTACATTAGATCAAACAAAATTAGAAAGGAAAGGCAAAAGAAAAACATTATCCTAAATATTCCTAAACCTCCTATCCTAAATCCTAAATCCTAAAGAAGAAACACTTTCGCTTGCCAATTTTAGGGCAATTGGGACAATTATGCCCCTCAATTAAAGAGGCATTGTGCTTGGTTGGTTGGGTAGAAATGTAAACGATCCTGATTTTTGGTCGTTAAAAATTTCGTCAAATATTGAATTTTATTTTTATTACTTGGATTTACTTTTAAATTTCTATAGTTTGTCAAAATTACATTTTTACCCCTTGAAATTTCGTTTCTTGCACTTTAGCCCCACTTAGCAAGCCTAGTTAGCTTCTAACATCCGGTTGGAGGAACTAAACTAGAAAGCCATCTAGTCACTTTTCCCTAACCTCAAATGGACCGTTTTGCCCTCGTAAAACCTTTTGAACCTTTTTAACCCTAAGATTCTTGAAGTACCATTAATTATTTTGTATTAGGGTTTTGATCTTCCTAGATCACATGGTACATATGTTATATTATTTTAGTACTTGAAAGACTAGACTAATTGGGTTCACATGCTTATTAGTTGTTCAAACTTAGTCTTTAAGTTTCTTTGGTTTCAAAAGTACCTAGTACTATTATTTTATTTTACTTCTTGCCATAATAGTATATATTATATATATGTGTGTGTGTGTGTGTGTGTGTGTGTGTGTGTACCTATGTGAGAGAGGGGGAGAGAGAGAGAGGAGATAGAGGCCGAGAGAGGGAGGGAGAGAGAGAGAGAGAGAGAGAGAGAGAGAGAGAGAGAGGAAGGAAGGAAGGAAGAAAGAAGAGGGGATTTGGTTGTACTTCCATGATCTTCCATTATTCTTCCAAATCCTTGGTGTGAACTCTTCCTAGCCAAGAATCTAGTCCTTTATTGTCCTTCCATGATTTGTTCACACACTAGAATCTTGTACAATTATTCTTGTTCACACCTCTTTTTCTTCCAAGAATCAAATCCTAGCCATGCAAGCCTAGGGTTAGGCCTTGATCTTTCTAATTGGCATGACATGTGTCAAAATTTGAGGAAGAGAGAGAGAGAGAGAGGGGGGGGAGGGGAGGGGGGGGGGGCGGCCTTGAGAAGAAGAGAGAGAGCCAAGGTTTTGCCTATAAATAGAGCCATTCTCTTGCCATTTGAACTCACACCTTCTCATTTGCTCCAACTTCTCTCTAGAAACCATTGTTGTTTTCTGGGCAGCCTACTATCCCTTTGGAAATCCCCAGTTTTCTCTTGCTTCGTGTAGTTTTTAGAGCCAACTTCCTTCAGGAAAGTTGTAGAAACACTTCGAGACCTTCAAGTTAGACCCAAGAACCACCCCAATCGGTGAAGAAATGACAAAGATATTGTCATCCGAGAGTTCAGTGAAATTCCTCAGATTTCCATTTCCAGACAGCTTACTGTCGCTTTCCTTTGTCCCTATTTTTCTCCTACCTAAATTCGTTTCTAGGATCAACTTCCTTCACAAAAGTTGTAGATCGTTTCTAGATCTTCAGTTTAGACCCAAGAACGAATGTATTTGGCCAAATATTGACCGAGTTACTGCCATCCGAAGTTCGGTCCAGATTTGGAGTTTCACTGCCCGTAGAATTTTCCAACTTGCTTATTCGGCCCCGACTAGTTTCGGATCGAGGTAGATTAATCTCTACTAACTTTTCCTAAGTATAAAGTAGTTTAATCTTGCCCCTCTAACTCTAGTGTTGTTTTAAATCATATGTTAAAGAATAGAATGTTATTAGTAATAACTTTGATCGTTTCTTTCAAAAGTAGATAAGGCTATCTTTATCTCAAGTATTTGTATTTTGATCTTTAAAGATGGTTATGAGCATGCTTATATGAATTGCTTGTATTACTTGTGACACGATAAAGAATAAGTGATTTATCACTCTAAGGGCGTCCGAACATGTGGCGTTATGCTTTAAGCGTTAATGTGAGCGTGATTAGAAATATAGCGTTGAATGATCTTGTTTGTTTACAAGGAATGATTTATGTTTACCTTTGTCCTGTCTCGGAGTCTTGCATGTAAACGAGACACGAGAACCAAGAAAGTAGAAACATAGCACCTAAGGTGTGGTTTAACAAGAGGAATATGTTTTTCCGAAAAAGAAGATATCTTAGAAACTACATAATGACCATTTCGAGGGCATTATGTGTGTGTGTGTGTTCCAATGGAAATTCGGAATAACGAAACCATTGTGAGGTTGTGTGTGTGCGTTCCCATGAGATCCCGGACCGGCGGAACCATGGTGAGGTATAGCTTGGTTATCCGCGGAGAGGAGCCAATGCAATTGTGTGCCAATGGGAACCCGGTGCGGCGGAACCATTGTAAGGATACTCGGGAACCCGGCGCGGCGGAACCGAGGTTGGGTGTGTGGCTTGGTTATCCGCGGTACGGAGCCAATGTCAAATGATTTTGAAAGGATAGGTGTGTAGCTTGGTTATCCGCGGTACGGAGCCAATGCAAAGGATTTTGAAAGATTGTTTTGTAAGTGAAAACGATTGACACGGTCTACGATGAGTCGCATAGGAGACACAAAGAGAATCATGGACACCACGATAATTGAATACGGAATGTGGATATCGTCGTTAGTATGATTCCATGATCTTTTGTTTGTAAGTTATGGGTTAGTGGGTAGGATTTACTCTATTGAGCTTTCGTAGCTCATGGTGTTACCTTTGGTGACCCTGGCATATTATATGGGTGGCGACGCCTATATAATGTGTCAGATCTCATAGACGAACAGGGCGAGATCTTCACCTTGGAGGCGTTCGGAGCCGAAGAGCTGGCTAGGAGGGAGGAGCAAGGCAGAGCTGTAGATAGAACCCTAGTTTCCCTTTCTTTTGTAATGAAAGTACTTTTGTAAGGTTTATGATGTAATAATGAGCCAGACTCGCTTCGTTTTTATAATAAAATGTTTTATTTTAACGTACCCAAAATTCGGGGCAATTACAACTTGGTATCAGAGCTTTAGGTTCAAAACCTCGGCCATGGGTAGAATGGGTAGAACCATGTAGAACCATGAGATAAGTTTGACCGTTGCACAAACGTGAATTCGAGTTTAAGTTTACCGTCCCAAATTGGGTGGAATTCTGTCAAAACAATCTTCGGATTGAAGCAAGGCGCGGAAATTGGCAGTACCGCCGAGCTGGGAATTCCCGAACAATTGGATGATGACTTAAATCAAGGATCGGAAGTGGAACTTAGAAATCCAAGTCTTCTTAAGTATTACTCTATCATAGGACGTTACTAATTGAGGTTTTAAACTCTGTCCTTATAGATGAATCCCTTGAGCATCAACCTTCTAGCCGAAGCTCGCCAGCTTGCTAGCACCATTAGAACCATGACACTAGTGGGAGATCTGTACTTTCCCTACACTCAGGAGCATGGCACCCTTATCTGCCCCATAAATGAGGAGGAGGAAGATGATGCCGAGGCAATACCTATCTTAGTCCAAATAGCACCCAATGATGTACTCCTATAATAGAAGGAGGAGACGTTGAAGCAGCCCTCATTCCAATGATACCGCCCATTAACATGATTGCGGGAGAACCCGAAGAGGAACCCGAGGAGGAAATGGCATTCCTAGGAGCGAAGCCGAAATCATGGAAATAGTTGCTGATTCCGGACATGTGCCAACATTGGTGCATATCTGGTTGGATTCCTTAATCTCTTCTAGAATGGTTAAGGAAGTTAAGAAGATCTTTTGTTGTAGATAGAATGCAGTAGGAAGCTTAGGCTAGTAAGCCATCTACGTTGTATTCGTTTTATTTGGTAATGATAGACTTATGTTCTTTTAGTATATGATCACTGTATATGCGTAGACTTACATCTTACCCCTTATGGCATGAAAACTACCCCTTACCCCGTTAAGTCTAAATTATAACCTTCCTCATGGTTATAGATGTCAAGCATACCACCAGGAGGACGCCCACCTTTCACCCCGCATGTTTTGGCCAATTATCGCTCATTGCTAGCACCTGAGTACTCGTGGCCAACACCCCCACCAGAGGATGACATGGAGCTCTATGAGGTCCCAATCACTTGGGAGATGCCCCCACCAGTTGCAGTTCCCGAGAACCCACCGCCCACCTTAGTCCCTGCGTCGCTTGTGCAAAACTTTGAGCAACCCGATGATTATTTCATGTTTGACCCAGAGCTAGAAGCTGCGATACTAAACCTCTCTCAATGCTATTCCGAGACCAGTGGAGGAGCCAACTATCCCGACAATGGAAGTGCTGCTCGCACAAGAACGTGAGCGCCTTCTTAGGGAAGAGACTGCAGCTGAAAGGAGCTACAAGATGTGGCTGAGGGAAGTCTTCGGAGTCAAACTACCCTAGGTTATTGCACTAGCAGTATTAGAATAAGGATTCTGATAGCTTGAGTTGCCTTTCAAGCACTAGTGCTAGAAGAGCCATATAGTAGGATGTGTAGGACCATCTCAGCTTGTAGTAGGAAATCTTGTTTTAGTATGTTTTATTTTGTAGTAAAACTCTATGCTCTGTTTGTAATCCTCTGCTTATTTATGAAAAGTTGATTTTATCTAAGAGTACCGTTGCATACTATTTGGTTTATTGCTTGAGTCTGTTGAAAGGACTATCTTTCGCAAATAGCATAGATAGACTAACCGCCCCCTTTTCAATTTTCACTCGTAAGATGGTGAATTATCACCGTTAGGGGAGAGTATAACTGTTAGTCTAGTGTGTGGAGGGTGCGAGATAGGAAGAGCCAACCTACGCCTGACTTGCGATCGACATGGCGGATTTTGATGAGTGGATTGGCTATCGCCTCATCAAGCGGTCATAGACTGCCCTCTGAAGATGGTGACCGCATATACCCCCGAAGGGACTCGTTTCCAATTTAAGGGGGATAGACCCACATCGCCTTGGGGAGCGCCTGCACTGTTCGTGAAGAAGAAAGAAGGATCATGCAAGGAAACGTATGTAGAGTACGAGTCCGCATGATGATTTGGTAGAAGTTTTGCATTTGGCGTTGGAATTACGAAGGCAACTTTAACAAAAGGCGACAACAAGGCAAGCTGTTCGACGTCGGAAGCGACTTCAAACCCATCTCGTTAAGTAAGTGAGAAGGCTTAATTCGATTGATGGTGACCTACTCCTATTTTAAGGGGGATAGTCGACGATACCAAGACAGGTCTAGCAACCTAGTCTAATCTATAGTCGCGCGCCAATTTCGGGGACGAAATTGTTTTAAGGGGGATAGATTGTAACGATCCTGATTTTTGGTCGTTAAAAATTTCGTTAAATATTTGAATTTTATTTTTATTACTTGGATTTACTTTTAAATTTCTATAGTTTGTCAAAATTACATTTTTGCCCCTTGAAATTTCGTTTCTTGCACTTTAGCCCCACTTAGTAAGCCTAGTTAGCTTCTAACCATCCGGTTGGAGGAACTAAACTAGAAAGCCATCTAGTCACTTTTCCCTAACCTCAAATGGACCGTTTTGCCCTCGTAAACCTTTTGAACCTTTTTAACCCTAAGATTCTTGAAGTACCATTAATTATTTTGTATTAGGGTTTTGATCTTCCTAGATCTCATGGTACATATGTTATATTATTTTAGTACTTGAAAGACTAGACTAATTGGGTTCACATGCTTATTAGTTGTTCAAACTTAGTCTTTAAGTTTCTTTGGTTCAAAAGTACCAAGTACTATTATTTTATTTTACTTCTTGCCAAAATAGTGTGTATATATATGTGTGTGTGTGTACCTATGTGAGAGAGGGGGAGAGAGAGAGAGAGGAGAGAGAGGCTGAGAGAGGGAGGGAGAGAGAGAGAGAGAATTCGGCCAAGGGAGGAGAGAGAGAGAGAGAGAGAGAGAGAGAGAGAGAGGAAGGAAGGAAGGAAGGAAGAAAGATGAAGGGATTTGGTTGTACTTCCATGATCTTCCATTATTCTTCCAAATCCTTGGTGTGAACTCTTCCTAGCCCAGAATCTAGTCCTTTATTGTCCTTCCATGATTTGTTCACACTAGAATCTTGTACAATTATTCTTGTTCACACCTCTTTTCTTCCAAGAATCAAATCCTAGCCATGCAAGCCTAGGGTTAGGCCTTGATCTTTCTAATTGGCATGACATGTGTCAAAATTTGAGGAAGAGAGAGAGGGGGGGGGGGGGGGGGGGGCGCGGCCTTGAGAAGAAGAGAGAGAGAGCCAAGGTTTGCCTATAAATAGAGCCATTCTCTTGCCATTTGAACTCACACCTTCTCATTTGCTCCAACTTCTCTCTAGAAATCATTGTTGCTCTGGGCAGCCTACTGTCCCTTTGGAAATCCCCAGTTTTCTCTTGCTTCGTGTAGTTTTTAGAGCCAACTTCCTTCGGGAAAGTTGTAGAACACTTCGAGGCCTTCAAGTTAGACCCAAGAACCACCCCAATCGGTGAAGAACTGACAAAGATATTGTCATCCGAAATTCAGTGAAATTCTCGGATTTCCATTTCCAGACAGCTTACTGTCGCTTCCTTTGTCCCTATTTTTCTCCTACCTAAATTCGTTTCTAGGATCAACTTCCTTCACAAAAGTTGTAGATCATTTCTAGATCTTCAGTTTAGACCCAAGAACGATTGTATTTGGCCAAAGATTGACCGAGTTACTGCCATCCGAAGTTCGGTCCAGATTTGGAGTTTCACTGCCCGTAGAATTTTCCAACTTGCTTATTCGGCCCCGACTAGTTTCGGATCGAGGTAGATTAATCTCTACTAACTTTTCCTAAGTATAAAGTAGTTTAATCTTGCCCCTCTAACTCTAGTGTTGTTTTAAATCATATGTTAAAGAATAGAATGTTATTAGTAATAACTTTGATCGTTTCTTTCAAAAGTAGATAAGGCTATCTTTATCTCAAGTATTTGTATTTTGATCTTTAAAGATGGTTATGAGCATGCTTATATGAATTGCTTGTATTACTTGTGACACGATAAAGCATAAGTGATTTATCACTCCAAGGGCGTCCGAACATGTGGCGTTATGCTTTAAGCGTTAATGTGAGCGTGATTAGAAATATAGAGTTGAATGATCTTGTTTGTTTACAAGGAATGATTTATGTTTACCTTTGTCCTGCCTCGGAGTCTTGCATGTAAACGAGACACGAGAACCAAGAAAGTAGAAACATAGCACCTAGGGTGTGGTTTAACAAGAGGAATATGTTTTTCCGAAAAAGAAGATATCTTAGAAACTACATAATGACCATTTCGAGGGCATTATGTGTGTGTGTGTGTTCCAATGGAAATCCGGAATAACGGAACCATTGTGAGGTTGTGTGTGTGCGTTCCCATGGGATCCCGGACCGGCGGAACCATGGTGAGGTATAGCTTGGTTATCCGCGGAGAGGAGCCAATGCAATTGTGTGCCAATGGGAACTCGGCGCGGCGGAACCATTGTAAGGATACTCGGGAACCCGGCGCGGCGGAACCGAGGTTGGGTGTGTGGCTTGGTTATCCGCAGTACGGAGCCAATGTCAAATGATTTTGAAAGGATAGGTGTGTAGCTTGGTTATCCGCGGTACGGAGCCAATGCAAAGGATTTTGAAAGATTGTTTTGTAAGTGAAAACGATTGACACGGTCTACGATGAGTCGCGTAGGAGACACAAAGAGAATCATGGACACCAACGATAATTGAATGCGGAATGTGGATATCGTCGTTAGTATGATTCCATGATCTTTTGTTTGTAAGTTATGGGTTAGTGGGTAGGATTTACTCTATTGAGCTTTCGTAGCTCATGGTGTTACCTTTGGTGACCCTGGCATATTATATGGGTGGCGACGCCTATATAATGTGTCAGATCTCATAGACGAACAGGGCGAGATCTTCACCTTGGAGGCGTTCGGAGCCGAAGAGCTGGCTAGGAGGGAGGAGCAGGCAGAGCTGTAGATAGGAACCCTAGTTTCCCTTTCTTTTGTAATGAAAGTACTTTTGTAAGGTTTATGATGTAATAACGAGCCAGACTCGCTTCGTTTTTATAATAAAATGTTTTATTTAACGTACCCAAAATTCGGGGCATTACAAGAAAGGTCATTTGACCTTTTCCATTAAGTGGCTTACGTGTCATGAGGGAGTGAAGGGAATATAAGGTGTTTTCTGAAGTTGGGTGGCAGGTTTACGTCAGATGTTTTCTAAGCTCTTACACGATTTTGTTCTCTGAGTTCTAGCAATTGCATCTTTACGGAGCTTCGCCGTCCGACAACGCTTGGGCTGTCGCCATCGTCTTCACGGAGCTTCGCCGTCCGACAATGCTGTGGCTATTCCGTTTGTAACAGGTAATGCTTAAGCTCAGGGCAATTTGGGGAAAAGCCCCAATGGAAGAACTACCAGAAGTCGCCATGATTTCCCCTGCCTTTTTTGTATGCCATTCGTTGTGTATGTGTGCTTTTGCCCCTTTGTTCCTAAATTCTGTACCTAATTTCGCTTGCATGTGTGCTTTTGTCCTTTTTTTCCCAAATTCTGTACCTAATTTGGCTTGCATGTTGATTTTGGCCCTTCCCTTTTGTGTAGCTGAGTTCGCTTCTATTCTCGGCTTTCTTCCGTTCACTTGAATCTTCCAATGTCTGACCCTTGATTGATGTAAGTAGGATGATGAGGTTCAGATGGCCATAGTTCAGTAAATATCCACCTTACTCGGACAAGTTTGTCAATTTCGATTTCATATTTGTTGATTAAATCTATATGTGCATGTATGGTGTTGTTCTAAGAATAGATGGATGTACGCGAACTGTTGATTTTGATTCAAAAGCAATGGAATTTCTACCGTTATTTTACATTAGCTTTGGACGTTCTGGTTCTTCTCAATTCGATTTGAAGTGCTTTGAGGCATCATCTTATATATTTTAGCTGTGATTTCCTTGTATATATTAGTTGATATTTGAGTCTAAAATTAATTTCCTGTTCTTGCGGCTTCTTTTCATTTCTGATTAACAGGTAAAGTTTTGGGCTATTGAGTCGCTGATAGAGGATCATGGCAAAAAAGAAGAAGGCAATTAGTTCCCAGAAGGTAGGCTTGCCTTATTAGTTCTTTCTTCTTTTGTATGTTTGTTGGTTTTTTTGTTTAGGACTGTTTAATCGTGTTAATTTGGTGGTTGGAACAAGATACTTTTGGAACTCATGCTTATCCGAACTCATTTTTAGGCAAATTGCACACATCTCTTCATTTTTAGTCGTATCATTCATTATTGAGGATTGTCCCAGTCGATAATTTTGTCAATAGCTCCAAATTTTGACAGCTTTTATATCCCCTGGCTGCTACTTTATACTTAGTAGGATGAATTCGGGTCTATGCATATAACTGCCAGCTTGGAAAGATGGTATATGCTCTTGCTGAAATTAATGTAAATCATGCGGATTGAAAGTGGCAACATATCCCAAAAGACGTAATGTTCTATTGATCTAGCATATGTTGCTGTTTGGAATCAAATTCCCAACGTTCTTTGTCCATGTTTGTTCAGATTTTTAGGCCAAGTTCAGGCGTTGTGTTTGTTAATCCATAATCATGAGGAAGTTTGCATGTTTGAACAAATAAGGAAGCAGACTCGAAGGACAATTAATTACAATGGGTCAGGTATTATTTTTCCTTGGAAAGTGGCAAACAATGCACTATATAGCCAGCCTTTATGATTCTCACCGCTTATTGTCAACATTTTTGTTACCCCATTAAGTTCTGCTGATCTTCAGAGAATGTAATCTAATAAAAATTGTGCAGCAGGTCAACTTTTTGAATCTCACGTTAGGTTCTAAAATCTAAAGAGTTTAACCTAACCCTTATGCTATGAACTTTGCATTGACATTTTACTCTTAATGCTACGAGCCCTGCATGAATTTGGGACGTGTCTCATGATGAGAGACTGATTTTAATATTTGTTAAGATTGCAATCGGTTTTATTTTAAAGTTTGCTTCAAATTTGTTCTTCCTTAATTTCTTCTTGACTCTAGGAGTGGATTATCATTAGTGGTGGCCTGTGTGAATTGATCAGCTTGGAATTGAAATGAGTATTAACACACTCAGTGCATCTTTCAATTGCATCAACTGTTTTCATAATGTTGCAGTCCGTTTTGAAGTCTGACCAAATTATATGGTTGTAACCACCCTAGGTGTGACAGAAGAAGATGTGACACTTCACATGTTGGGGCTACTTCAGTTTGGCTGTGCTTCTCGCCGTTGTTAGGAGGTTAGTGTTGCGATTCTTTGTTTTCCCGCTTTGCTTCATGCTTATTTTTCCGGTGTTCTGGTTTTGGGGGTTTTATTTGTAGTGGGACGAAATATCCGAAGGCCCAAGAGGTTCAAAATACTCAGGGGACTTGATGTGATGTTCCTGACCAGTGAGTTGTCTCAGTTCATCTGTTCCACAAGGAACCCAGATACGTCAGTCGTACACGTTATCCGAAGGATAAAGTGTCTTGAGGGACCCGGCCGAGCTTCGATCATGTTCCGAAGGAAGGTATACCCGTTTGTTCGGATATGATAGTAGACAGATTTCTTTCGTTCGGTGAAATACGCTGACTGTCACTCCTCGTTCCTTCGGACACGATAACTTCACTCGGAGGCCACAGTTCCAGAACCTTCTAGAAGGTTCCAAAGAAACGTGGGGAAGCCTCTCTGATAAAGGATGGGACAGCTCTGAGTGACGTGACCCCCCCTTTGTTCTGACTGGGCGGCTCCCCTTTTCCCCACAGGCGGCGTTCATTTAATGCTCCTGACTCATGACGTCATCCGAGCGTCATCAAGCACGTGGGAGACAGAGACTACCCGTTCTACACTCTTTCTTTCTTTGCCTATAAATAGAAGGACATCTCCTCCAAGAAGAGGTCAGCTCTTGTAGACACCCCATTCTGGACTGTCCGGATTAGTCCTTTTACTTCCTTTGTTGACCCGATGATGACAAACGGTCGAAAACAGTTCAGAGTCGATGGAAGGTCTTGAGCTTTGAGTGTTGGACTCTCCTCATTCAGACCCATTTCAAACCCCTTCAAGCCCCTCAAATCCAGAGCCAAATAAGCCTCAGCGAAACCGTACCTTGCTTACGCCACCTACTCCTTGGCGTGCGCCAGGTATTTGCCACGTGTCGGTCATTGACCGTTGACTGAGTTTGACCTGGCGCACGGCAGGTTATGGGTGGCGTATGGAGGGTCTTGACCGGTCAAATCACCGCTTTTACAGCACGCGACCGAAGCCTTTGCAGCCCCAAAGTACAGGGAACAGTGCCCCTAATGATTGTTTCCTGCTGGACCGTCCCTCACTCTCTCCTACACCTAGTCCCATGCATTTAATGCATGGGAGGCTCCTCACTCAACCCCAACCAGCCCTAACCAGCCCTAAACCCAGCTGATCAGCTCTGGTTTCAGCCCCTCTCTCCACCATAAATACCCCCCTTTGCATTCATTTGCAAGGGGTTAACCTCATTAACTCTCTAAGTCCATTCCCTCTCTTCTCTCTTGCTCTTGCCCTCCCATTGTAAGAGTGAGAGATAGAGAAGCTTCACACCCCCTCTCTCTACTGATCAGTGATTATATAGCCTCCATCTTCAACCAAAGCTCACCACCACCCTTCCTCTCTCTTGCACCAAAGGTATACCACCTTTGTGCTGCGTTCTGTTTTCGGCCCCTGAGGGGAACCAGAAGGGTTCTGGCTAGTAGCTGATACTAGTCCAGGCCCCTTTCTGGTAAAATAAATCAGTCGTAGGAGCCAAAACATGGCGCACGCCAGCT
The DNA here is from genome assembly GCA_019656295.1 of Rhododendron mucronatum var. ripense. Lineage (NCBI taxonomy): Eukaryota > Viridiplantae > Streptophyta > Magnoliopsida > Ericales > Ericaceae > Rhododendron > Rhododendron mucronatum. Next base: position 2,232,541 of record BPLT01000035.1, on the reverse strand, counting down.
TCCCTTGGCCGTACGCCACCTTTGGCTGTACGTGCACAGCTGGCGTGGGGATCATGAAGGGCTCATTTATTGCTCATTTCCTTTATGTCACCACCTTTTAGCATGTTAAAAATCAGTCTATTGCTTTCTGTATATTAGAACTGATTCGAATGTAGCTTTCAATATTTGCACTTTCTTTATACTCAAGGCCTCTGGGGTATGTCTGGTCATGTTCCAGAACCCAGATGATGTAAAGCCAAACACTGGTCGACATACGAACCTGGCGTACGGCCCCTATGGGTGGCGTACGGCACGTTTGTTAAAGGCCAGTGCCTGGCCCTTACATCCCAGTTCAATCCTGGCCTCTTGTTCCTCCCCACTCTGTTTATGGGGTCTGTCTTGCTATTTTCCTGGCTACTGGCCACTCCTTATGTCTGTACACATGTACATAATCCATATTATAAACTGCGTGGTTTGCCCTGGGTGTGCACTGGTCCCTTCCAGAGCCCAGAGGATCGAGAGTAGGAGCTGTAAGAAATTGGTGTGGTAGTGTACGCCAGCCTGAAGATGGCGTGCGCAGGGTGTGCTGGCGTGTCGTGGCTTGGCCATGGCGTGCCAGCATGTCGCCTGCTCACGCACCCGACGGGCAGCGTACATCATCCCGTTGAATTTCTGGCAGCGCTTGTTCTCAATCTATGTTCTTACATTTAATTCAATTCAAGCAAGCAAATCATCATCCATAAACATTTTGCCATATAAACTGCAACGTGTTACAGTTTTAGTCCCTATTAACTGTTCCCCCGCCCTAACTGGCTGAAAATGATCAAATGAGAGAAAAATGCAAACGTTTTAATAAAATGCCCGAGTAGAGACCGATCTCCGGATTGGGCGAGAGGGGTGCCATAAAACCCTTCCCCTCTCATAACCTGGCTCCCGAACCTCAGATATCGAAGGTGACGACGGACCAGTCTACGCCTTTTTCAAATCAAATCAAACATTTTTCAAATCAAAGCAAAACGTAGCAAACGTTCTCGAGTTCGGTTCCTTGGGTGTTCTTCCGCTAAAACCCGAGTGGCGACTCTGAATCAAAGCGTTTCGCCGTGCTATTTTCCAAAAGGGCCGCCCCCCGAATAATATCCATTCGAAACCAAAATCGGGCAATTTTCGGGGCGTGTGCCCACAGTGGCGACTCTGCTGGGGATCATTGCGTTGATGAATATTTAGGCATTAATACATGAATGAACAATTTTCAAAAGTCTGGCAAAACAGTATGCTCCGCGCTGCTGAAGAACGGAATGGTAACGTAACAGGATCTCAGCATCCGACCAATCCGAACTGGGGCTTTGTTATTGTTTACTTGTGTAGTTTTGTCTAAATATTGATTAATAAAAGTGAGCCAAGCTTCAAAAGGCATTTTCAAAACCTTGCGTTTCTCTCTCATTTAAATCATTCTTTGGCATTCTCCATTTGCATCGATGTTGGATAAGCCCCGTTAAGGTGTTTTGGGTAATCGGCACAGTTTACTGGAGCCCAGGGTCCTCGAATGCCCAACAACCTTGGACGATGATGAGTCGTAATACCGTTCGACCGTTGCTTTGCTGCACGCATTGCAGCGGGAGGTATACCGCGGCTTTAGTCAGAGGAACCCCTTTCAGCCAAAACCGGTCTCTACATGCGTACAAAGCACTAGAACCTTTCAACCTAAGACAGGAACCTACAGGGTAGGATTACTTGCATCTAACCCCCCATAAACTGTCTATATGTTACTGCTTTCCCTATCGCATGCCTGTACATACATTCATACCGTTCTGCGTAGGAGCATGCTAGGGCGGCTTTTAGGTCTGTCTTGAGTTCGTCTCGTGATTGTTAGGACCCTGCCATGGACCAATGAAGAGTCGTGCATCCCGATGTTGCGCGTTATCAATTTCCAAAATCCTTGGGTCAGCGAGACTTTGGGAAATCAATACTTTCTAAGCCCTTGTCTAACGCCTAGTCGAGGTCTCAAACAGAAAACTAGGAACAACGGAGAGAATGCCGTGATACTTACACCATCCAGGTTAAAGTGCTAATCACTTACACCATCAAGGCTGCTTACGCCACTTCGGTTCCGGTATCACGTCATCTACACCGAGTTGTTCCGACCTCCAAAGTTGAAACTTCGAGAATGGAGTAGTCAAAGGCTTAGACTATTTTGACATCTCTTAGTGTTAGTCGATTCAAACAAGGATACACCATCGAAAAGAAATCTGAGGATTCTGGCAGCATCCGAACGTCATGAGACAAACTCGTTTATAGAGTCTAGGAAGACACTGACGATAATGACATGCGCATTGCATTTCTTCGAATTCTTTCAAAATCTTGTTGCAGGAACGCCACTGAGTTCTCATTTACTTTGCTGTCCAAAGCTCTAGGCCATCACCTTCATCGATCATCAATCCAAAATGGCAGCACAAACAGAGATGGCTGAACTGCAGAGGGCTATACAGGAACTGAACCAGAAAATGGACAAGCAAATGGATATGGTCCAGGGGCTGTTTGACCTTTTTACTTCCGTCATGTCAAAGCTGGATTAGGGGCTAATCAAGGAATCCTCTCAAGCCTGCCATACTCCTGCCGTCGGAAAGTGCTCGAAGGACATGTTCAAAGACCTGGCTGAGTTTCATGAAGGCAGGACTTACCCGAAGGAGAATGTTGGATCCTTTTTCAAAGCCCATGCTGAAAGGGAGGATATGTGCAATAAAGAGATCAATCCCAAAGGCAAAAGGGTGCATCATGTTCCTCAATCCGATCGTCGGAACCCACCAAGGACCTTCTCTCGCTTCTCCACACCGTTGTCCTCAGTTTATGAGAAGCTCCTTGAAGCTGGCTTCCTCAAACCACTCCTTCCAACTCCTTCGCCTCGAACATTCCCGGCATCCTACAATTCAAATGCTTATTGTGCCTTCCATCAAATGCCTGGCCATCTCACTGATGCCTGCTTCCGCCTTCGACATGCCATTCAAGATCTCATCGACAATGGCATCATCCCAGCTCCGCTCCCATCAAGGCCCAGTGTCATCTCTGAGCCCCTGCCTCAACATGTTTCTAACTCACATGTTAGTCAAATATCTACAACCTCCACCATATTCAATCCTAGCCTCCACATCATCCCAGAAAATCAATCCAAGCCAATCTTGTCTCTCCCGTCTGAACCCGAGGTCGACCTGACGGCCATAGGTGAAATCGAGATCCTTACTGCCGACACCTGGGTTGGCAGTGATCAGGAGCCTGCAAAGGAGGAATTCAAGAGGAAGCTGGATCAATCAAAGGAGAAGGCGGACAAGCTGTGGTCTTGTGATCGTAAGGATTTTGGGGTTGTTGTTCAAGAAGTTCTCTCCAGTGGGTCTGGCCGAAGAAGCTAAAGAAGCCGAAGTGTTGTTGCTTGGGCTTGTTGTCCTCTAGCTCCCACCTCTCTGCAAGGAAGTCAAGGGTAACTATAAAAGTTGCATTTTCAAATCGCGTCTAATTTGCATTGACACTTTTGAGTCTGAGTCTGACACAGTATCTGTCAAGTCGACTAAGTCTAGCTCTGAGTCGGAGTTTGTGCCTCTTGGCCCTCTACGTCGTAGCTTCTATTTAAGTCTTTTTGTTGTACTTGGCAACCCCGAGGGTTTTATGATATGCATTTTCCTGCTTCTAAGTATTTTGCTGGCTTTTTGAATAAACTGTGTCGACCCTGACGATGAAGGGATAGATTTCGATGGGATCATCCCCAATGAAATGTGTTCCCTCGCCGAAAGGGAAGACAAAAGGCATGCTCAGCCTCTAAAAGAAGAAGTAATTTCTAATAAACTTGTAAGACGAGGTAGACCCCCAGGAGCTTCACATTGTTTCAACGCCGTCTCCAGAAGAGCTTTGCACCATTCAGACTTGTTCAAAGAATTCAACAACATCTTGGCATGGTCTCACAAAGACACGCCTGGCATTGATCATGAGATAAAGAAGCATTCAATCCCCTGCTGCCGGATGCCAAGCCAAAAAGCAGAAGCTCAGAAGGCTCCAGGCCTCATACCATGTTCAAAACAGTAACAGCAGCATCCCATCAAGTGCACATTAAAAAGGTGCAAAAGTGGCCTGAAGCGAGACTTTTCCAACCGAAGTAGTCAGGCCACTTCACTATCAAAGTCATTTCATCTTGGGCTGTAGTAAAAAAATCATCAACCTCGACGGTGACAAATCAATACCGTGGTCAGCGTAGATCAATTCAAGTATTGCTTACCCCTGAGAGAAGCTCGTTGAGTCGAAAACCACAAGGGTGGGCGATTCCAAGCAAAAGTTAGAGCAGCCTGGTAGACTGAAAACCTAAGGAGGCGGTCTAGGCAAAAATAAATAGGCAAAGTCAAAAGCTCGCTAGACCGAAGACCCAAGTGGGCGGTACTAGGCAAAAGTTAGAGCGCAAAAGGAGAGGTAAAATACACGAGTGAACCTTGGCCTGAACTACGTTTTGACCTGATTCCCCAAAAGGGGATACGTAGGCAGTCTCTCTCTTCGAGACTCGGTCATAATCTATCAACTGGATCTCAAGTTTTGGCTTTGGTGCACCACGTTGGCCGCTTGAACTATGTTTTGACAAATCTTTCCCTGAGGTTCGGTCGCAATCTATCCATTGGATCCAAGGCTTTGGTACATCGCCGTAGTCAAGAAGAAAACAAGTTTCATTTGTGCAGAAGGGGGAAAAACCTTTCGTCTTTCAATTTTATTTCAAACTACTTCTTCAATTTCAAAGCTGAGCAAAAGTCTTAAAATATCTGAAGCATCAAAAACAGAACGAAATGCTTGCAAGGCCTAACAGCTCACAGTTTATTCCAAGTCAGCAGAGTCTAGTGTAAGCAACCGCAGCGGGCTTGTAGTCATGCACGCTAGTTTGAGGTTCATGCGCTTTTGTTCAAAGTTATGCGCGTTGGTTTCAAACCTGAGCACACTTCTTCAATTCGGGCAGCATTCAAAAGCAGTCAGCTACTACCGCCGATTCATCAAGATTAAAAGTACCTCGAATGTCATTCAAGGGGCTTTTGCCAAGTTTTTCTATACCATGCAAGTCATGCGGACCTAATGTGACTGCATGGAGGTGTCGGTTTCAGTCCGGGCCTATATCGAGTCATCCCTTTGCGTCTTTTTGTCCATCTTTGCGACATTTTTCAAGTGTTTCAGTCTGTCTCCCATTCTGGGGCTTTCTTCTCAATTTTGTTTGTTCGTACAGGTCATTGTACATCTATTTGACCTTACATAAGTGTCAGTTTCATCTGTCTACGGGATATTTGAATTTTGGCTCATCGATGCCTAAAATTTCATTTTTCTGCAAATCTAAGAGTTTGCATCGCATCCTGGGGCTCTTTATCCCTTTTTCAGTCGAGCTAGGCAAGTCTGTACATATATGTGTGTCTGTATGTCTACTCAGCTCACTTGTCAATGCAAATTAGATATTAGTGGTGGGTTTATACGCTTTTCCTCAAAGGAGAGTCAATAAACTGAAAAATGCAATTTTTACATTGCTACCCTAGCTTCTATCTCCTATCCAAGCAAATGGAATCTCGTGAACAGCAAGAGCATGTCAGCCTAAGGCCGAGCAAATCATGTCTATGGGGCACATCTGCCCAAGCATCAAGGAACAGGCACGCAGGTCCAATACCGCTGCTAAATGTCAACTGGGAGCACACCGGCCCGCTCAATGCCTCTCTATTTTGGCAAGCAAGCCCGAAACTCAAAAGTAGAAGGTAGTAAAGCAAGGAGACTCAGTGGTAGTCCTCAAGCGTTGTCGTCCTCTTAGAAGCTGCCCTTAGCTTGCGTCTGCATTTTCGATTTGTGCATTCAATTTAGTACATATCATTGCATATTGTATACCTACTGTTGAAAACAGGAAAAGTCTATCAAGTGCTAAAGCATGCCTGTCCAGTATCGAAATCAGCAAGTAATCAGACTTTTGGGGTTCATACCTGGGATCAAGTCACTACTGGAACTGGAGCCGAAACCACTACTCTGGGATAGTGCAATTATAAAGGGGGGTGCCACAGGCCGTTCTTTCTGACCATTTCTCCATGACAAATATCAAGCACACAACCTCAACGACGGTCAGCCATATCGTCCTCCAAATCAAATCAATCAACGACGGTCAGCCATATCGTCTCCCAAATCATTTCAATCAACGACGGTCAGCCATATCGTCTTTCAAATCAAATCAAATCAACGACGGTCAGCCATATCGTCCTTTCAATTCAATCAACGATGGTCAGCCATATCGTCTTTCAAATCAATTTAATCAACGACGGTCAGCCATATCGTCTTTCAAATCAATTCAATCAACGACGGTCAGCCATATCGTCCTTTTCAAATCAACGACGGTCAGTCATATCGTCCTTCTCAAATCAACGACAGTCAGCCATATCGTCCTTCTCAAATCAACGACGGTCAGTCATATCGTCCTTCTCAATTCAACGACGGCCAGCCATGTCGTCCTCAAAGCCAATTCAATGCAACGACGATCAGAATGTCGTCCACTTCAATCCATCAACGGCGATCAGCCATATCGCCCGCTTCCAACCCTTCACGGCATTCAGAATATCGCCCGCCATTCAACTCAGCGGCCGCCCATCCGATCAATCACCATAACGGCGGTCTGCCCGTCTAATCAGTCTATAACAACCGTCCGCCTATCCTGATCCATATCTATGTATAGCAAGTACAAACTTCCAACAGTCTTATTGCTCTGTCTCGGATGGTCTTTGATAAGGAGATTGGCTCTGGTTCCCAACAGCTGGAATTCAACCTACCTGACACGACCTACCCGTGGCTGTTGAAGTTTCTGTAGGCCGAAGAAGGTTCGATCCCCCAGGGTAATGATTTGTCCGCAACTGATCAATCCCCAGGAGAGTCCGCCTCGGCATTCAATGATGGTCTGCCCATCCCCGTTTCCCAACAGAGCTCATACCCTCTTTCAACCAAATCAACGATGGTTTAACGAGTCGTCCCTCAACGATGACCCACCGTCTCAAATCAACGATGGTTTAACGAGTCGTCCCTCAACGATGACCCACCGTCTCAAATCAACGATGGTTTAACGAGTCATCCTTCAACGATGACCCACCGTCTCAAATCAACGATGGTTTAACGAGTCGTCCCTCAACGATAACCCACCGTCTCAAATCAACGATGGTTTAACGAGTCATCCCTCAACGATGACCCACCGTCTCAAATCAACGATGGTTTAACGAGTCCTCCCTCAACGATGACCCACCGTCTCAAATCAACGATGGTTTAACGAGTCGTCCCTCAACGATGACCCACCGTCCCAAATCAATGATGGTTTAACGAGTCATTCCTCAACGATGACCCACCGTCTCAAATCAACGATGGTTTAACGAGTCGTCCCTCAACGATGACCCACCGTCTCAAATCAACGATGGTTCGACAATCAGAATATCATTCGATAGGTCCGTCCGTCTGCAACAAACTATTCCCCAGGAGAGTCTGCCTCGGCTTGCCCCGAACAAATACCTTCCCTTCAGTCTTGCTTCAAATGCATCTTCCAGCAGCCTTATTGCTTTGTCTCGGATGGTCTTTGATAAGGAGATTGGCTCTGATTCCCAACAGATGGAATTTAACCTACCTGACACGACTTACCCGTGGATGTTGGAGTTCTTTGTATTGAGAACGGTTTGGTCCCCATCAACAACGGTCCACCCGTCCAATTCCAAATCAACGACGGTCCAGCAGTCCAATTTCAAATCAACAACGGTCCACCCGTCCAATTCCAAATCAACGACGGTCCAGCCGTCCAATTTCAAATCAACGACGGTCCACCCGTCCAATTTCTGCCCTCCGCAGGCAGCGGTCTTTCTCAAATAATCTGTCTGGCTGAACTCGCCGATCAGGTTCTTTAAGGTTCATGTCTTCTTTATCTTGCTCAGGATAATCAAGAGTAGGGTGTCTAGACAACCTTTGACGTTACTTGTCTCCACTCAACCAACCGGTGCTCCAAGTGCCGTCAAAGGGGGGCTTCTGTAGACACCCCATTCTGGACTGTCCGGATTAGTCCTTTTACTTCCTTTGTTGACCCGATGATGACAAACGGTCGAAAACAGTTCAGAGTCGATGGAAGGTCTTGAGCTTTGAGTGTTGGACTCTCCTCATTCAGACCCATTTCAAACCCCTTCAAGCCCCTCAAATCCAGAGCCAAATAAGCCTCAGCGAAACCGTACCTTGCTTACGCCACCTACTCCTTGGCGTGCGCCAGGTATTTGCCACGTGTCGGTCATCGACCGTTGACTGAGTTTGACCTGGCGCACGGCAGGTTATGGGTGGCGTACGGAGGGTCTTGACCGGTCAAATCATCGCTTTTACAGCACGCGACCGAAGCCTTTGCAGCCCCAAAGTACAGGGAACAGTGCCCCTAATGATTGTTTCCTGCTGGACCGTCCCTCACTCTCTCCTACACCTAGTCCCATGCATTTAATGCATGGGAGGCTCCTCACTCAACCCCAACCAGCCCTAACCAGCCCTAAACCCAGCTGATCAGCTCTGGTTTCAGCCCCTCTCTCCACCATAAATACCCCCCTTTGCATTCATTTGCAAGGGGTTAACCTCATTAACTCTCTAAGTCCATTCCCTCTCTTCTCTCTTGCTCTTGCTCTCCCATTGTAAGAGTGAGAGATAGAGAAGCTTCACACCCCCTCTCTCTACTGATCAGTGATTATATAGCCTCCATCTTCAACCAAAGCTCACCACCACCCTTCCTCTCTCTTGCACCAAAGGTATACCACCTTTGTGCTGCGTTCTGTTTTCGGCCCCTGAGGGGAACCAGAAGGGTTCTGGCTAGTAGCTGATACTAGTCCAGGCCCCTTTCTGGTAAAATAAATCAGTCGTAGGAGCCAAAACATGGCGCACGCCAGCTTCCCTTGGCCGTACGCCACCTTTGGCTGTACGTGCACAGCTGGCGTGGGGATCATGAAGGGCTCATTTATTGCTCATTTCCTTTATGTCACCACCTTTTAGCATGTTAAAAATCAGTCTATTGCTTTCTGTATATTAGAACTGATTCGAATGTAGCTTTCAATATTTGCACTTTCTTTATACTCAAGGCCTCTGGGGTATGTCTGGTCATGTTCCAGAACCCAGATGATGTAAAGCCAAACACTGGTCGACATACGAACCTGGCGTACGGCCCCTATGGGTGGCGTACGGCACGTTTGTTAAAGGCCAGTGCCTGGCCCTTACATCCCAGTTCAATCCTGGCCTCTTGTTCCTCCCCACTCTGTTTATGGGGTCTGTCTTGCTATTTTCCTGGCTACTGGCCACTCCTTATGTCTGTACACATGTACATAATCCATATTATAAACTGCGTGGTTTGCCCTGGGTGTGCACTGGTCCCTTCCAAAGCCCAGAGGATCGAGAGTAGGAGCTGTAAGAAATTGGTGTGGTAGTGTACGCCAGCCTGAAGATGGCGTGCGCAGGGTGTGCTGGCGTGTCGTGGCTTGGCCATGGCGTGCCAGCATGTCGCCTGCTCACGCACCCGACGGGCAGCGTACATCATCCCGTTGAATTTCTGGCAGCGCTTGTTCTCAATCTATGTTCTTACATTTAATTCAATTCAAGCAAGCAAATCATCATCCATAAACATTTTGTCATATAAACTGCAACGTGTTACAGTTTTAGTCCCTATTAACTGTTCCCCCGCCCTAAATGGCTGAAAATGATCAAATGAGAGAAAAATGCAAACGTTTTAATAAAATGCCCGAGTAAAGACCGATCTCCGGATTGGGCGAGAGGGGTGCCATAAAACCCTTCCCCTCTCGTAACCTGGCTCCCGAACCTCAGATATCGAAGGTGACGACGGACCAGTCTACGCCTTTTTCAAATCAAATCAAACATTTTTCAAATCAAAGCAAAACGTAGCAAACGTTCTCGAGTTTGGTTCCTTGGGTGTTCTTCCGCTAAAACCCGAGTGGCGACTCTGAATCGAAGCATTTCGCCGCGCTATTTTCCAAAAGGGCCGCCCCCCGAACAATATCCATTCGAAACCAAAATCGGGCGATTTTCGGGGCGTGTGCCCACAGCTCTCTACACACTTTTTACTCCCCTAACATATATTTTCTTACCAAACTTCTTCCCGGCTCCTTTTCTGACTAGATCGTCGGAGCTTTTTCCCGGAGGAACACCCCCCTCCGGTTCTGCAGGTACACGACATCTGGAGCCACGTCACTCGGTTCAGGAGGGTCAAGATTGAGGCGAAGAAATCAGCCTCCCACAATTGGCGACTCTGCTGGGGAGGATTCAACCTAGCATCGTGGACCTGATTTCTATCCCCATCTCGACACTATTTTAGTCCGGTTCGCCCACACCCTCACCTTCTTATGGCTCAACACATCCCACCTCCTGGCCCGGAAAACTTCACTCTGGGGTTGTCCGGGTATGGATCCATCAACCATGAACAAGAAAACACAACACTCCCGCATCAGTCAGTCTCTCGACGGCTTTCATTTCCACCAACAGAGCTGGATATTGCCCTGGCGGAGCAAAAACGCCAAGCAGCGGTCATAGTCATGCTACAACAACGTTTAGAAGAGCGGGACGGTAACCAACTTGTCACCCCTGTTGCTATCCATCAAGCTGGACCTAGTCAACCGGCGAGACGCCGAAAAAGAAGCAGGCGGTCCCACCATAACCGAACTACAGAGCCAGCAGTACCCGAGAGACAAACCGTCTTCGAGCGTCTAGAACCCATCGCTCGGCCACAAGAAACGGGCTCACGTCCACGGCTGGAGAGTCTTGCCCGAACGGAGAGCACTCGTTCTTCGGCAACACACTCCACCGCAGGAACGCACCGAGCGGAAGCATCGGGCCAAGGGCGTCGCCCATCCAGACATCACTCGGATATCAGAAAGGAAAAACAGCCCGTGGATCTGAATGATTCACCTCGGCGGAGCTACCGTGATGAATTCCCCGAACGATCCGTATCGCCATATCAAGATTCCGAGTGTCGCCGTGACAGACGGCGAACGGACGGGTCACGAAGTCGTCTTATGATTCCAAGTCAAGAAGGACATTCGGAAAGGGCTAACACCATCACCCTTTACGACCAATTCACTGGACTTCCGACAGTGTACCAACCGGTGGCTGGTCCTCGGGAGATTCCACAAACTCGGCCCGAAGGGTCCAAGGGGGCCCTTGAGCAAATAAGGGAACAGGGAGAACGACGAGGATACCGGGCCGAACATCCTCGGCGGCCCCATCATGAACGACGGACGCCCGAGCCTCGTCAAAACTTGCCGCCTACAGTAATCCAACCGAGCCCCGTACCGGAAGATAATTCGAAGCTCGGGAAGGCGAAAGCGTCCCCCTTCGTAGACGCTATACAGCAAGAGCGACCACCAGAGCGGTTCGTCATGCCGAAGCTCAAGCGATACGAAGCAAAAGAGGACGCAGTCGCGTTCGTCTGCCGCTTTCGCCAAATGATGAGCCTCCACAACTTCTCTGACGCACTTATGTGCAAAATCTTCCCCCTCTCGTTGAGTGAGCCAATCATGCTCTGGTACAATCAGCTGAAACCAAAGTCTATCACATGTTTCAACGAGCTTGAGTTGGAATTTACCAAGAGATTTGTAACCAGCAACGTTCAACCGAAGACTCTCTCCATGCTGGTGAATATGAGGAGAACCTCGGGAGAAACTCTTCGGCTCTATACCGAGCGATATTGGGAGGTATACAATCTTATTCCTGACTGTGATCAAGGCGTAGCTGCCGAATCGTTTATGAACGGCCTGGATCCAAATTCAGCCATGTTTCGGGATCTCTCGAGAAACCCACCCAAGAGTATGGGGGAACTGATGACCATTATCGAGAAGGATTGCGTACATGAGGAAGCGATGGCCGAACGTCATGTTCCGAAGGCAGCGGAAACGGTTAAGGCTCATCCTGTGGCTCGAAAGCAAGTGGCCAACGTCGGTCAGACACCGAGGGTAAATCAGCCGAACAACAGAAATCGACCCCCGCAGCACCAACAGCACGTGGTGCAACAGAAACGGGAACCAAGGCCAGATGAGTACGTTGCCGAGCAAACCACATTCACGGAGCCCATCTACAAGCTTCTCTCTATTATCGGAACGCTCCCATTTTTCTCTTGGCCTACGGGACTCCTTGGCACAGCTGGCCAGGGACCTGGGATGTGCTCATACCACAAGGAGCGAGGGCATTACACGACCAAGTGCCAGCCATTTAAAAGGTACTTGGAAGAGCTTGCCGCGGCTGGACATCTCAACCCCTGGATCGACACTCGGAAAAGTCCACTTCCGCCCCCGCCTCCATTGCTCGGTGGTAATGTCAGTGTAATTCAGGGGGTGGCTTCGGGGGAACGTATATCCGAGCTACAGACGGAGATCAATACGGTCGTCGCCGCCTTGTCAATTTGCAACGTCGGTACTTCGGCTAAGAGGAAATTTGAAGATCCAAACCGTGACGGCCCAATTACTTTTACGTCCGAAGATTTGAAGAGAGTTCAGATGCCACATACCGATGCCCTTGTCGTTACTGTAATCATTGACAAATCCACCGTTCAACGGGTGTTGGTTGATCAGGGAAGCTCGGCGGATATGATGTTTTATTCTACTTTCAAGAGTCTCGGCCTGTCCCCGAATCAGCTTCAGCCAGCAACAGCACCGCTCGTCGGGTTTACGGGCGCCCCAGTTTGGCCACTCGGTATGATCAACCTCCTTGTGAGAGCCGGTTCCCGAGTGATCGACGTCGAATTCATAGTGGTTAGCTCTCCTAGCCCCTATAACGTCATCCTCGGTCGAGCATGGCTACACGGGATGCAAGCCGTGGCTTCAACCTACCATCAAGTCGTAAAGTTCATCGGGTGGAACGGAAGACAAGAAAGCCTCCGAGGAGATCAAGTGCAGTCCAAGAAATGCTATATCAGCACAGTCACGACGAAACAGAGCTGCTTGGAAGTGCAGTGTGTGGAGAGTGGGGAAATTGATGTACTTGAAGATGTTGGACTTTCGGCCGAGCAAAGGTCTACCGAGGAACTCATTCGCATGCCTATCTCGGAAGATGGCACCCGGTACTTTCTCGTCGGCAGTTCTCTGACCGAGGAAGAGCGGAATGAGATGTTCGACTTCCTTCTGCGACACATTGAGGTATTTGCTTGGACCCCGCAGGAGATGCCAGGCGTAGATCCCTCGTTTGCGACCCATTCTCTGAACGTCGATCGGAATAGAAAGCCTGTGGTGCAGAAGCTTCGGCGTTCCTCCGCCCTTCATGTTGAGGCTGTAATGGCAGAGGTGGATCAATTGTTGGAGGCAGGGGCAATACGAGAAATACTTTACCCCACTTGGTTGGCTAACCCTGTTGTGGTTCCAAAGAAAAATGGAAAGCTGAGGGTTTGTGTGGACTACACGAACCTCAATGATGCTTGCCCAATGGATAGGTTTCCCCTCCCTCGGATCGAACAAATGGTGGACGCAACTGCGGGATGTGAGCGGTTAAGTTTTATGGACGCCTACCGAGGGTACCACCAGATCGCTCTTGCAAAAGACGATCAGGAAAAGACAGCCTTCATCTCGCCTCGGGGAGTCTATTGCTACAATGTTGTTCCGTTCGGTTTAAAGAACGCCGGGGCTACCTTTCAACGAACAATAACGTCCATGTTCCCCGGGATGCTCGGACGAATTCTGGAGGCTTATATCGATGATTTAGTATGCAAGAGCAAATTCGCTCGGGATCATCTTCGGGACCTTGGGGAGGTTTTCTCTGTCCTGAAGAAACGAAAGCTGCGACTCAATGCTGAGAAGTGTGCGTTCGGGGTCAGCTCTGGCAAATTCCTTGGGTACATTGTTAGTCGCCGAGGCATTGAAGCTGATCCAACGCAACTCACAGCTGTGCAAAACCTTCGAGCTCCAACGACTATTAGGGAAGTGCAACGTCTTACAGGAATGGTTGCGGCGTTGAATAGGTTTATACGACGTTCAGGAGATCTCTGTCGACCGTTCTTTCAAGCTATCAAAACCAGCCGCCGAAGATTTGTTTGGACCGAGGAATGTGAGCAGGCTCTGCAATCGCTGAAAGACTACTTATCCTGTGCTCCTCTCCTCGTCAAGCCACAACCTGATGAAGATCTGTATCTTTACCTCGCCGTCTCAGATCACGCCACCAGTTCTGTGCTTGTTCGGAAAGAAGGGACAGAGCACCAACCAATTTTTTACTCAAGCAAGACGATGACGGATTCTCAGACTAGGTATCTGCCTATGGAGAAGTTGGCATTGGCTCTCGTTTCGTCTAAAACGAGCCTTTTGCCTTACTTCCAATGCCATAGGATCGTGGTCCTTACTGAGTTTCCTCTCAAGGCGGTGCTTTGGAAGACGGGTTCCTCGAGTCGGATTCTCAAGTTCTCTCAAGACTTGGCTAATTACGACATCCAGTTCGAACCTCGGACGGCGATCAAGGGGCAAGCGTTAGCCGACTTCTTCGCCGAGCTTACTCCAGGCTTGCAAGACGAAGCTAACGCCTTGACTCTAGCGGAGACCGAAGCTCGGATAACTGCGACCGAGGACCACATGGAATGGATCCAACAGCCAGCTGACGCACGACGCACGCGATTTACGCTCGGCCAAAAGCGCCATGCTCATGAATGGAACGTATTTTCTGGAGATGCTTGGCGGATGACTGTGGATGGAGCGTCAAACATCCATGGGGCTGGGGCTGGAGTCGTTCTTGTATCGCCCGAGGGAACCGTGCACGAGCATGTTGTCTCAATCGGTTACCGAGAGACAAATAACGAAGCCGAGTATGAAGCCTTAATTGCTGGGCTACAAGTTGCCCTTTGGCTTGGCGCGGATTCTGTTCACGTATTTTGTGACTCTCGGCTGATTGTGGGACACTTGAATGATGACTATCAAGCTAAGGATGAACGAATGAACGCCTATGTAAGCCACGTTTTGGTTCTTCTGAAACAATTCGGACGTGTGGAAATTGAGTGGATCGCTCGGGAGCATAATGCACATGCTGACGCCCTCGCAGGCCTCGCTTCAGTGTATCGAGCCTCGGGCAGTCGCACCATAGTGTTTGACGAAATCAACACTCCGAGCTTCGAACCCTCTGACCCACCGGTTGCAGCCATATCGTTCGGCACCAGTCAATTGGATCCCATTGTGTTGTATCTTCAGAATCAAACGCTGCCTGCAGACAAAAAGGAAGCTCACAAGATACGATGCCGTGCTGCTAATTACTTTTTAGATCCCCATGGAAGTCTCTACCGAAGAACTTTCACGGGCCCAGATTTGAAAGTGGTGTTTGAGTCCCAAGTGGACGGCATCCTGGATGAGTTACACTCGGATAGTTGTGGGGCTCATTCAGGTGGACGAAGTATGGCGCAGCGAGCTTTGACTCAAGGGTACTGGTGGCCGAAGATGGTGAAACAGTCCGAAGACTATGTGAAGCGCTGCGTTCGGTGTCAAAAGCAAGCTTCCCTCATTCACCAACCAGCATTTCCACTGAAGATGATCACAAGTCCTTGGCCTTTTGCAGTATGGGCTTTCGACATTGTGGGCAAATTGCCCAAGGCTCCTGGAGGTTTTGAGTATTTGTTGACTGCCACAGACTTGTTCACTAAGTGGGTCGAAGCCAAGGCAATGGTGAAGACGACTGCAGGTGACGTGGAACGGTTCATATGGAAGCACATCATCTCGAGGTTCGGAGTTCCATATGCAATTCTTTCAGACAACGGCTCACAATTCGTGGCTGCTGCCCTCAAAGCGTTCTACAAACGACGAAAGATCACGATCCAGAATTCTTCGGTCGCGTATCCGCAGGGCAATGGTCAAGCCGAAGCATCAAATAAAACCATCACTCGGGGGCTTAAGCGTCGTTTGGACAGGAAGCTCGGATTGTGGGTTGAGGAACTCCCTCATGTCTTGTGGGCCTATTGTACTACGCCTCGGCGTTCCACGGGACGCACCCCATTTTCAATGGCCTACGGCATGGAGGCCGTCCTCCCCTTATCCACGTTGATCCCCACAGCCCGTACGGAAAATTTCAACCCAGTGGCTAACAATGCTCTCGTGGGTTCTGAATTGGACTTTGCCGAAGAACTTCGCGACAATGCTAACCTTCGGCACGCTGCGTATCAACAGGAGGTGGCGAGAAGCTACAACAAGAACGTTCGGTCTCGGCCATTCAACGTCGGGGATCTCGTTCTTCGGATGGTTGTGGAAGCAAAAAAGCTGACGAAACTTAAGGATCCCTACGAGGGTCCTTACCGAGTGGTCGAGAAGATCGGTCACGGGGTTTACAAGCTAGCTGAGATGGATGGTACTCTCATCCCTAACCCTTGGAATGCTCAGAAGCTCCAGAAATTCCATGGCTAGCTGTTGTTTCATATTTTTGCTTTTCTTCACTTGTTATTTCTGTTAACACTTGTAAGCCTTAGGGCCATGATGTAAGCCTTTGGGCCATAATAATAGAAGTTTCTTTTCTTATCTTGTTTGTTTTCTGTGTTTTCTGTGTTTTCTGTAAGTATTAGGTATCTCACCTAGCCCACTTTTAAGCCGTTGGGCTCAACATCGTATTCGTGTGGGTGAAATCCACCTAACCTTCAGCTCATTCATCCGAGCGACCTCTACTTCGCCCTCGGCACGTTCGTTTGGGCGTATTTTTCGTAGCCCTCGCCATTGCGTTCGCTCGGGCGACATCCACCTCTGAATGCCCCCGGATACTTGTTAATTTACTATCTGCTTGAATTCCCGCCTCTGTCCCTCGGCAATCCTAGCAGATAGGGGGCTATTATGGGATGTGGGGAGATATCCGAACAAAAACATGATAGAACATGATGGAGCATGACCAATAAAATCTGCAAGTCAGATATGCACTTGTCCGAACATCACGGTTAATCCACGAAAGCACTAAAAAACCGAATAACAATTCTTATGACAATTTCCTTTCGTCTCGATAACCGAACAAAAATACTTGTGACAATTTCATTACATTTCCAAAACCTTGCAACGATCTATTGTCTTACATGCCAACTGGCGAACGTTTGTTCAAATTAACAAAACAGGCAATAAAAAGAACAACAAAACAAAAAGAGCAAATCGCCCAACAACTCAAGGGGCTGGAGTGGGGAAAAGAGGCAGAGTAGGGTCATCTGTCAGAGGGGCTGGAGTGGTGTCAACTTCGGTAGATGCACCTACGGGCGTCACGACAGGGTCAGGCTGCTCCTCAGCCTCGGGCTGTTGCTGTGCCTCCTCGGCCTGTGGCGCTTCGGCTTGACTACGAGGGGGAACTTCAACCAGCAGTCTCCGCTCGTCATCAGCCTCCACGCCGGCGTCATCAAAGCCTGCATTATAGCCCAGCATAAAGCTCGCTTTATGCTGTTCTTCAAGCATCTCAGCCTGGGCCTCAGCAAGTTCTTCGGCTGCAGCTTCTTCGGCCTCGTAGTAGCCCTTGTCATACCCCTTGCTGTACTCCTTCTCCAGCTCCACCTTCATCTCCTCCCAGCCAAAGAGCTCTTCCCTCGGCCAAGCCCTCGTCCTTCCCCTCCAACCTGGTTTTTTCAGCAGCATCCTGCATGCCTTTTACCAGATCGTTGAGGTTGAACACCTGAGCCTCGAGAGCTTTGCGTGCTGCCTCGGATTCCTCCCAGCTTTTCTTGTATTCATCGGCCGCATCCTTATTCACTTGCAAAGACTGCAGCAGCAGTTTCTTCTTTTTCTCGTGCTCGGTGAGGTGGAGGTTGACACTCATAATGGACTGGGAGGCCTGAAGGAAACGAGCAATTTATTATATAAGGAAAGAAAGGAAGAAGTGGAAGTGACCAAAACCGAAGAAACGCACCCTCGCAGCATGGTAGTAATACTCGGTGAGAGCAGCTTTGAGCGAAGGGGGAGACTGGACGTCCCTGGGCAGCCCCACCCCTGACAGAAGTGTCAGGGCGAGGGAAGGGTCCTCCCGAAGGCTATCAGACTTCAGGACCTGCTTCTTGTCTTGTGTGATGAATCTCGGAGCCCATGGAACGTTGTCCTCACTCGTCCCCTTCCCCTTGGCCGCCACAGCAGCACCACCTTCGGCTTCCGTCTGCACCGTTTTTGGTTTTTTGCCCGCCGGGGCTTCCTTCGATGATAGAGGGGCAGGAGGAGCACGTTTTTGAGTTGAAGGGGGAGGCACCTTTTTGCTCGGTCCAGAGCTCGTGGCCTCTGGTGCTCCGATTTTTTTCAAAAGGCCCTTGGCCTTGCCTTTTTCAGCCGCCTCCAGCTTCTTCTGAAGCAAATCTTTCATGCTTCATGGAGGCATGTTCTCTTCCCCCTCGGGTGTGGTGTCTTCAGTAGGTTCGCGGATAAGCCCTCGGAGTGGCCTGTCTACGCTCGGAAGACGCTCTCTGGGCAGATCTTCGGATATGTCCTGCCCTTTGTCAGCCTCCTTCCTTCGGATCCTGCCCCCGTATGCTGCTGTGTACTGGAGGATTGTTGGGACGTCTCTCTCTTCCCAGGGGATGGTGAGAAGGGTGGCAGCGAGCTTGCAATTCCTCGCAGCTCTCGACAACGCCTTGTTAACCCTTGTCGTAACTGTTGAACAAAACAAAAAGCGAAACATCATTCCGAAGAACAAAAGTATGGACTAAAATGGATGAAGCAACTTAACTTAAAGAAAGCAATGAAAATCTCTTACGAGGTTCGCCCCTGCGTGTGGCAACTTCGAATTGCCCATACTCCGTTTGGGGAAACTGAAAATTACCCCGAACTTCGACGTAGTCCGAGGCCCATTTCTCGGAATCGTACATCCCTTCTGGAATTATTTTTGCCATGTTCCTTCGGGAACACAGGTAATATCTCGAGTATCTCACGTTGCGAGACATCGTGTAAGTCTCAAAAAGGTGATGGGCTTCCAGTGGGTACATTTTTAGCTCGGCGAGCTTTATTATAGAATGGATGATTCTATAGGAATTGACGCTCAGCTGGCAAGGAGTGAGTGAGAAGAGAGAGAGGACCTCCCTGAGGACTCTATGCATCGGGAACCTCAGGCCACCTTCGGTAATGGCCATTAGTGGAACCGTGATGTGTTCATCACTGAACCTAATCCTAGGGCCAGGAACTGGTGTGATGACGACATCGTTCGGGATTTTGTAATCCCTTCGGAAGGACCTCATGCCTTCTTCGCTCTCGAAGGATTTCCAGTACGGGCATGGATCCTTTCCTGTTCGTTCAGGAATGACGTCAGGGTCTAGTGGGACTATCTTCATTTTCTTCCTTTGGGGTTTGGATGGAGATCCGATAGCTCCTTCTGCACCCTCGGCTTGACTCGACGAAGCCGTGGCCGCCCCACCTTCGGCGACGTCTCTGTCAGATATGGTTTCTTCGGCCTCATCGTCCCCTTCCGCCTCTTCCGTCGGATTGTCCTGTTCCCTCTCCGAGGGATTGTCCTCTAGATCAATTATTTGACTCTCTGGAGGCATCGTTCGGAGAGGAGTGACGCTTGCAGGGATGTCAGTTCCCGCCGAATCTCCAGAGTCCTCGTTCCTCTCCCGAACACGGTAATGCCGAGCTAGGCTGGAGATAGCGTCGGAAATCGCGAGGTTCGAGCCTCCAGCGCCTAAGGCCGCGCTATCTACCGAGCGAAATGACTCCCCGGACGAAACCGAAGCAGAAGTAGCCATACCTATAAGCACAAGTGCAAGGGGAAGGACCGTTAGCGAATTGCATGGTCAAGTCCTAATGTGCCTATGTTCAGTGAAGCGAGACTCCGGGGGAACCGATCCTTCCGAGATACGACTAACCGAAGCAGAGATTCCGAGTAAAAAGATTAAAAACTAGGAAAGAGGGTATTCCTATTGGTGCTCGGAAGAACAGAGGTTGAAGATTCAACTACGTTCGGAAGAACATATGAATATCTTCAACGTTTTCTACAGTGCACAGGCGAGAAAACCAGGCGAAAAGCAAGAAAAACGACCCAGAAAGTGTGTAACGGTAACTGAGATGCATGAGGAGAGTGAGAAAGCAGAGATATACCTGGAAATCAAAGAAAAATCTGGGTCGAAGGCTTCAAAGTCGTTGAAATCTGCAGATGGCTTGAGTTTCTGAGAATGGGGACGGCTGGAACTGCTCAAACGTCTGAGAGAGGGAGAAAAAGTGATTTTCTCTCTCCTCTCGTCGCCGCTTTATACCTAGGGCGGAATTCGAAGCATCGCCGAACCCCCAACCGTAGGATTTGGGCGGGAGATTAATGTGACCGTCGATGTCTGACACGTGGAGACTTACGGGCTGCGCCGTATCGACATCCAATGGCGGATGGACGCGTGGCCTCTTCTGAAGCTGGCGGGTGCAGAAGCATTAAATGAAAGGTACGGACCTGACGATTCGACATCTTTCTGACGTTTGACATGGTACTGGCATTCGGAAGTTCATGTCAACAGTTCTGGTTCGGTGGCGGTTTGTTCCTCGGCCACTACTGATTTTTCAACTCCTCCTTCCATTCCGAAGCTTTACAACTATGGAAACAGGAGTTGAGGGGCCTATTGTAGTGGGACGAAATATCCGAAGGCCCAAGAGGTTCAAAATACTCAGGGGACTTGATGTGATGTTCCTGACCTAGTGAGTTGTCTCAGTTCATCTGTTCCACAAGGAACTCAGATACGTCAGTCGTACACGTTATCCGAAGGATAAAGTGTCTTGAGGGACCCTGCCGAGCTTCGATCATGTTCCGAAGGAAGATATACCCGTTTGTTCGGATATGATAGTAGACAGATTTCTTTCGTTCGGTGAAATACGCTGACTGTCACTCCTCGTTCCTTCGGACACGATAACTTCACTCGGAGGCCACAGTTCCAGAACCTTCTAGAAGGTTCCAAAGAAACGTGGGGAAGCCTCTCTGATAAAGGATGGGACAGCTTTGAGTGACGTGACCCCCCCTTTGTTCTGACTGGGCGGCTCCCCTTTTCCCCACAGGCGGCGTTCATTTAATGCTCCTGACTCATGACGTCATCCGAGCGTCATCAAGCACGTGGGAGACAGAGACTACCCGTTCTACACTCTTTCTTTCTTTGCCTATAAATAGAAGGACATCTCCTCCAAGAAGAGGTCAGCTCTCTACACACTTTTTACTCCCCTAACATATATTTTCTTACCAAACTTCTTCCCGGCTCCTTTTCTGACTAGATCGTCGGAGCTTTTTCCCGGAGGAACAACCCCCTCCGGTTCTGCAGGTACACGACATCTGGAGCCACGTCACTCGGTTCAGGAGGGTCAAGATTGAGGCGAAGAAATCAGCCCCCCACATTATTGAAACCGCTTTGTTGCTATGTTCGATTTGTGTGTGTTGATTCAGTCAGGGATAGTATTTTTAGTTTTTGATGGTTTTCCCCATTCTTCGTTCATGTTGCATGTATGGTTTTGTGGCATTATGGTGGCTTCGCTAGCATCGTAGATGTAGGGTTTTCACGATTTCTTGTATTTATGTTCCATCATACCTATGGATTGAAATTAGGCAAATGATTTCTTCAAAAGGTTTGATGGTCTAGCCGGTTATTGCTACATCCCAATAGTGTTAACTGCTTTTTGAATTTAAAAATCCTTTCAAAAGCTGAACAAATGGGCATTCTGAAGAAAAAAGATGGTGGTGCTCTTTTATTCGCATATGCTGGCTTAGGCTTTGTGTTTGTTTTTTCAGTGTGTGAATGGATTGAAATTGTACGTGCCACTGTCCAAAAGTTTGTTATTATCTTATGCATTTCAGTTTAGTGCAGGAAAAACTGATCGAAGAGCCTGGTTTAGCTAATGTTGAGACTATGCAAGCTGCAGGTTCTTCCATTGATGCTTGTATTCCTGAATATCCAAGCAAAAGTATTAACAGATAGATAGCTTTGGTCTCAACACTTGCAGCAGTGGGACTGTTCTTATCAACACGGCTAAATTTAGGTGTTTTTTGAAGGACCGGACTGCTATGGCATTACCATATGAAGAGGTTTGCTTGTTATCCACTTTGTTGCTCAATTAATGTTGTGCTTGATTCCTTGATGTATTATACTTTTTTTTTTTTATCATCTGTACGATACTTGAATGTGTGTTAGGTATATTGGATGAGCATTATTGAGGCGGTAGATGGAAATTCTTTATGTCCTTGAACTTCGATATTTCACTTTATTATTCCATTTTTTTACACAAAAATCAAAGTTAACTTCTGCTATGAGCAACTACATCCAGAATATTAACAACAAACAGAAAAAGATCTCCACAACGGGCATGACGGACGTGCTTTGCACGTCACCATGCATCTAGTCACTATAACAGTAGTTTCTCGTTGAGTTACCGCTCGCCGTTCCGACCGACATTGCTGGAAAATTCCATGATTCTCTCCTGGTAATCTTTCACCTCACTCCCTAATTTATATAGCTAGGAAAATTATTACACTTATAATTATTGGAGTAATTAGTTCACACAACACACTCACCACAAAGCAAGCACACACGCACAATGCACGATGGGTCGGAAAGCGGTGGCCACGACTGCTGGCCCCTCGGGCCACCCCTGTAAAGCCCCTAATTTTTGGGTACATTAAATAAACATTTTATTGAAAACTTAAATAGAGTCATGGCTCATTATTAAATCATAACTCTCACATGAGTATTTTTATTAAACATGGATGGGGAAACTAGGGTTCCTATCTATTGCTCCGCCTGTTTCTCCATCCTAGCCAGCTCCGAAAGCCTTCAAAGTGAAGAGTTCGCCCTGTTCATCTATAAGATCTAACACATTATATCTGCGTCACTACCAATATAATATGTTAGGGTCACCAAAGGTAACACCATGAGCTACAAAAGCTCAATAAAATAATCCATTTCCACTAAACCCTTAACTTATAAACAATAGGTTAACAGGTTATGATTCCCACATAGAACATGCATATTTGATGACATATTTAACAATGACATATCCACATTCACTATTCAACTGAGGTTGGTGTCCAAATTTTTTTGAGTTTCTCCTACGTGACTTATCGAAGACCGTATCAACATTTTTCACCTTTCCTTTACCAAATCAACATTTTCAAAATTGTTTTTAACACACCCAACCTCGGTTCGGCCACTCCGGGTTCCCGAGTATCCTCACAATGGTTTCACCGCTCTAGGTTCCCATTGGCACACAATCTGCATTGGCTCCTCTTCGCAGATACCAAGCGACACATCTATCCTCGGTTCCACCGCTTTGGGTTCCCATTGGGAGAGAGAAATGAAATGAAAAGGGTCCATCTCTTGGATCGAAGAAATGAGCTTACAGACAAAATTGCATGTTCTGGATGGTCAACGAAATATTTGAATTATTGCTTTGAACTGTTTTATAATGTGGGGTATTTCCATGGTCAAACTTGTAACTTTGGTATACGTTTCTCACCCGAATGAAAACCTTTTTCAAATTTTCAGGTTAATTAAGGTAGATAGCAAGTTGTGGACTGAATGGGGTGTTAGAATAACCGTGGAGAATCATGCGTAGTCTAATGGTTTGTAATTATTATACTTGTACACCTAGAAGCTCTGAGATTATGTTATTTATTCTGCGCTTCTGCATACTTTGCTTATATGGTTTAAAATGACAATGATGTGAGAAATCCCTAAACTAGAATATGAGCAGGCTTTCAGCGGCTTGACACCGCTTGGCCGGTCATGACTTCCAAGGTAAGTTTTGGGTCGTGACATGTGGGCACTCCGGTCAGCGGGTGCAGAATTGCAGCTGAATAGCTCTGCGGGTTTAGCCTCGGAAGATCTAGTCGAGCAAGGAGACATTTAGTCAGGCAAGGGTACTTCAGTGTAAGGGTGTTGGAAGCTAGAGTTGGAGTGACACAAACGCTTGCTAGAGAGGCTAGACAGATGCAACGATCACCCACTCTGGGTGGAGGGGTGATTGTTGGGATCCACCCATTGTGGTGGGGTTGTTTTTGAGTAACACCCTAAGTTGTATAAATACCTCGATCATTTGTGAACCCTAGGAAGATGATAGTGTGGCACAATGTGAGGGAGAGGGTGAGGAGAGTGTGGGTGGCTGGTTGTGGCTACCCAGAGTGAAACCGACTATGGTTTCCAGAGAGGTTTTAGGTAGCTTAATATATATGTGATTTATATACGTAGTGAAAATTTTCTCTCAATCTCTCTCGTGTGTGTGTGCGCGTAGATGTGTGGATCGGGGTTGGTCTCGACCCAACAGCCTGAGGTTCTCCTAGTTGTTAGGAACATGTGTGAAAGGCTGAGTTCCACATCGGATAAATAGAAAAAGAATTGGATCTTAATATACAATTGGATGGCTCACCACTTACAAGACTAGCCTTTTAAGTGTATATGGGTTATTCAATGTATATTGGGCCCAAGTGATGTGGTGGACTCTCTGCTATTACTCTCATACAAATTGGGTCTTGAGCACGCAGTGATGGGTCAATGCATCAGACAAACTCCTAACAAGTGGTATCAGAGTCGATGGTTGACGATGTAGACTCAAACTGAATTGGTGGGCTAGCACAGAGACTCTCGATGGAGCGAGAAAAATCCAAGATTGCTCTCCCTGGAGCAAGGATGCAGGAAGATGGGAAAAAAGCCTGTTGCATGAAGGCTCTCGATGGAGTAAAAGGGATGGCTCTCAATCGATGGAGTGGGTGCGGTGAAGTCCAGGGTTAAATCGGTGTTGGAGAGTAAAAATATCATAGATCTAGAGGGAGTCAAGTACTGGAACAAAATCGAGGGGAAGCTAGGCCAAAGCATGGTTCACACATGAGGGGTAGATTATTAGGAATATGTGTGAAAGGTTGAGTCTTACATCGGATAAATAGAAAAAGAATTGGACCTTTACATACAATTGGATGACTTACCATATAAAAGGCTTAGTCTTTTAAGTAAATATGAGTTATTCAATATATATTTGTTACATGTGACATGGTGTAGATTCCATGGATTCTGTCCAACAGCTTGGGCTTAGGCCCACACGGAAAAACCTCAGGCCACTACTACAAAATGGTATAAAGATCACGGTCCAAAAACTAAAGAGATCTCACTTTTTTTAAAAGCGTAATAAAATGTAATGGACTGTAGTTTTAATCTCAGTTATACGAAAAAACTGAGTTGGAAAGATTTTTTAATCTCGGTAATCTAAAAAGTGAGATTGTAACTTGAAGAATAGATCTCATTCTAAAACAACTGAGATTATATATGAAATAATATATCTCATTTCCACAAAAACTGAGATGAAAAGATTTTTTAATCTCAATAATCTAAAAGTGAGATTGTAACTTAAAGAATAGATCTCGTTTTTGAAAAACTAAGATTATATATGAAAGAATATATCTCATTTCAGAAAAATTGAGATAAAAAGAATCTTTAATCTCAATCATCTAGAAACTGAGATCGTAAGTTAGAGAATACATTACATTTTTTTTAGACTTAAGATGAAAGCTTTTATATAGAAAAAGTTGAAAGTCGCTTACCCCTTAATCGACTCCACACGCAATACCCCTATATAAATGTCACTCTCAACCATTATACAAAATAATACTCCCTCCGTCCCGGTTTGTTTGTTCTCTTTTTGACTTTTTGAGAGCGTTTGACCTCTCAAAGAATTAGCTATAATTTTCAATTCGTAATGTTTTTAATATGCAATATGGATCTTGTTTGATAGATCTCAATTAGTTTTATTATACAAAATCTTCAAAATCATAAAAAACATTATAAAATGTAAGATATAAGTATATTTTTGAAAGACACGTATTTCGACAATTGGACAAACAAATTGGGACGGAGGGAGTATTTCATCAAAAAATGGGGTATTTTCGACGATGAAAATACATTTCGTCGCCAAATGGGTACCTTTTGTGACAAAATTTATGAAAATTGTGTTTCGTCGCCAAATGTATTTCGAGTATAACTCTATGCTCAAAACTCCATTAATTGAGATAATTCAAATTGGGTTTGAACAATAACACAAAGGGCTACAACTTTCATGTTTATCAAAATTTCTAATTTTAATATTTAAAGGTTCAAAATGATGTTCGAAATATATTTTAATGTTAAACGTATATGTTATATATTAAATATTTCAATTATATACTGAAAAGTGTGTGTGGTGTAGTTGGTTGAAGCTTCTATGCAAAACTCAAGAGACTTAGGTTCAAAACCTAACAAGATAAATAAAGTGGGATTTTTTACCTTAGGAAAACGCCACTTTTAATCTTGGTTTTTTAAAAAACTGAGATTATTACTCTCTAAACAACCACGGTTTTATAATGAAACTGAGATGTTAAGCTATTAAAGGTCACGGTTTTGTTATTTTTAATCACAGTTTTTTTATGTTTTTAGTCACGGTTTTAATGAGTTTTAATCACGGTTTTTGTCCTGTGGTTAAAAGATAGGGACTTTTAATTACACCTTGATAGACCACGATTTTGAATACGAGATTAAAAATGAAAGATCACACTAGATGAGCGAGGTCTTTATCTATTTTTGTAGTAGTGAGGTGGATCGGACTCCCAACAACGTTTCCATTACCACTTGTTCAAAAACTAATCCATCAGATGCATCCTTTGTTTTTGTAGAATTTTTTTTTATCCGCTTGTTTAAATAGGAAAATATTTTTTTGAATCGATTTTTGTAGAAAAATAGAAACCAAAGTTTTTCACACAATTCCTAAACATCATTCCAAGAATTCCAGGAAAGTTCTTAACAGCCATACACCTAGCTAGGTTCATCTTCCAGGAAGTTTCATCTGGAGGCTTTCAAAGAGGAGGCAAACTAGGTACGTAAGATGAGAATTCGGTAGCATGCGGAAATAAGAGCTTTGAAGCTATACAGATCGTTTGAAACACTTTCCGGCCGGCTTCCAGGAAGTTTCTGAGAGGCAGTACTGGAAGGCTGAGGTTGCAGACAAACTGCTGCTTTCAGTACTGTTGGTGTGCAAAACAAGTCATACGCCCTTCGCTCCACTTTAAATGTTGCCTACGGAGATTCGTGCATTTTCAAACCTCCAAAAGTATATTTTTATATATTATCTTTTTAATTTTGTTACACTAAATTTAATTACCCATTGAATATTTTAATTTGGTGTTAAGAATTTACAAAAGTATATATATTTTGGGGATTCGAAAATGCACGAATTCCCATAAAAAACTTTTAAAGTGGGACGAAGGAGGTATATATATCTTGTACTCCTATATGTATACTATTCCTATATATATATATATATATATGTACAGTATTTGGATGTATCAATGAAGACAGTGCAAGGATGCTGCATTATGACCGTACAGTGCAAGGGAGTTGCATTATATGACCCCGTAGTCTGCGAAGTGTATGGACGAACCCACGTGAAAAATCATGCTAAGTGGTGACCCAATATTAATTATTCTCCATCACAAATTTTTGTGAAGCTCAAAACTAAATATATGGATGAACCCACAAAAATGCATGGTAGAGCTGAGCCTGGGTGTTAGAGCATCGTCACTTAGTGTCCCAAGACACTGTATTAGATCATCATCACTCCCAAAGACATTGAATACTGAATGATTACTCAAACCAATGACCCCAGAAGTAGAATATGTACAGTATTTTCTTGACGCTTAATTTGTTTCTTCTCGTAACCAACTAAAGGGGTGCGTGGTTTCGCTTAATAATTTTGGTGAATAATTTTTTAGTTTTTTTTTAAAATTTTTTCTGCATTTGTTAGTTTTGCATCAATATTTTTTGGATTATTGATTTATCTATAACGAGAGCAATTCAAAAAGTATGAAAATATGTTTGCTACTAATTTTTTATGAATAAATACAAAAATTAGCTAGAATAGACAAAATTTTGGATTATTGTTGTCTTTATTCAAAAAATATTTGGTTTTGAATATTTTTTTTACCTTTTAGATTTCTCTCGTCAAGACAAACCAATAATCCAAAGAAAAATTGACACTATACTCTCACAAATGCGAAAAAATTGAAAATTGTTATCTCATGCAGGATTGTCCAATCGTAATTCATGAATCGAGAATCGAAAAATGGTCCGTTCTCAAATCATGAATCGTGCTTCCATTAGGTTATGATTTCTATAATGCATGCATGAAAATATATGTTCTTCACTAATTAGGGTAACAAAAATATAGACTATAAATGAAAGTTTTTTAGACCTAAATTAATAAAAAGACTTTTTCTAAATGATAATTTGATAATAATGTGACATAATCAGTAAGCTGTTTCTATTGCAAGTTCCAAAAATGAGGATTCGGGAATTTTACTCATTGTTCTTTTGGTGAAAAAGGGTTAAAAAGTCCCAAACAAATCCTTAGAAAATCCATAGGGTGGTTGTATATATTCTATTTTTAATTTTCCTATCATTTTCAATTCAATCTCATAATAAATCTTCCTTTTTTCATTACCTATGATAGTACACAAGTGAGAAACATAGACAAAAAGATGGCATATAATAATATAAAAGACCTTAAAAAAATAGTTTGAACCCTTTTCCAGCAACAAAAAAGCAAAGAAAGAGAAGAAAAAAATTAAATCCAAGAAATTTTAAGTGATTGATTCACCAATTTACCTACGATTAGCTTTTATTTTCTGTTCAGGCAACCTAAAAATCGCTCAACTCTAGGTTTAGGAATTGCTGCCCAATCTCTTGTTCGGATGTAAACTTGAAAAAAAAAAAATTACTACTCCAAAAAACACTCATTATCCCTTCTTTCAACTATTACTCTCATTTCTCTCTCCACTCATTACCCCAATGACCAATTATTACTCTCATTTCTCTCTACATATTATCCCTATCAATTATTACTCTAATTTCTCTCTCCACTCATTACCTCAAAAACAAAACTTAAAAATTTTCAAAAAAGCTTCCGAACAAGAGTGCAATTTTGTTCACTCTCCTTAAAAGATGGTGAACATTACTCTTTCTCTTATTGGTTGAAATGATATAGGTCTCACCCCTACAATACATTTTTTTGGTAAGCATGACATCACTTTGTAATGAGATCTATATTATTTCAATTAATACAAAGAAGAGTAATATTCGCTCTTTTAAGTGGAGGGTGAAAAAAATTAAATTCTCCAATAAAGGCACAAACCACTAAACCAACTCATGTAAGTGGCTTGGATTGGATTTCACAAGCTTTACCTGACAATTTATCACACCCCTTACCTGGAAAAGAGGAAAAGGAAAAACTCTCGGCTACCAAATAAGCAGAACAGCAATTTCACTTTACCATTTAAGTTCACAAGAATGGGTTCAGTGAAAATACAAACATAAAACAAAAATACTTTTATATGTACTCCCTCCGTCTTTTTTTAAGAGTCTTGCTTCGTAACTCCAACTTATTAAAAGCACATCGGCTATGCTCGGTTGTTAAGTTTGTATTGTTTTAGTTTTGTTTTTTAATCATTACCATACTTATTTCTCCAATCATTACTCTATTTCTTCAATTATTACTTTCTCATCTCTCTATATCTCTCTCCAATCATTACACATATCTTCAATCATTACCATATTTATCTCTCCATCCACTACCAAAACTAAACTAAACTAAACTCCCAACCAAACAAAGCCATCATCATTATACCTTTCATATCAACTTTTTCCTTTATTTTCCCTACTTACCCATCATCATTACACTTTTACTCACAAACTTTCAAAATGGAATCTACTTTTAGGGACAAAATAGACAATGCACCAATTTTTACCTACTAACTTACAAAATGGATACTTATTAAGGGACAACCCAAAAATGGAATACTAGACTCTAAATAAGGGACGGAGGGAGTATTATATATGTTGTGTGTATATATATATACTTCCTATGAGGGATGGACCTCCTATTTTCTGGCTATGGAAAACAGTTTGGATTAAGCACTTTCTGGTCATATTTTTTGTCAATTTCTTGCGAGTACCCTTAAAAATATTTTTAAAAAAGTTGAATGGTTTGGATTATCAAAATATGACCCGAAAAAAGATCCGCAACATAGAAAAAATGAGGGATCCGTCATAAGATGCACTCTCTCTCCTACTAATGTTGGCAGCGACATAATTAAAATGAGTGCACACTAATCAATATTTCCCATCTTTTCATCCCCTTGCATGCATATGAAAGTAGGATATAAATGCGGAAGAACATAAAGAATACCGATCACATATCACGTTCGGAGATATAGTTGAGCTCTTGGTAAGAAAAATAATATCATCGCTCCTTCTGCTTATAATATCACCTCATCTGCATGGCCATGGAAGAGGTGAACCAGAGAGCAAAGGCAATAGTGGCATCAGCAGCATGGGTGGTATGTTGGGGGCTCTTCACAGTGTATGATGTAGGCAGTGCAGAGAGACTCCTGAGAGCAACCGAGCCAGGATGTTTGGTCGAGAAAGAAATGGGACTCGGTTTTGCGGTCAGAATGATGCATTTCTTCTGGCAGAGTGGAAAATCTTCTTACGAACATGTTTGGCCAGTGAGTCTTCAACTCCCTCATACTTGACTACAGCTAGGGAAACATTAGTGTGCTGGATTTTCATCCATAAGACGCTAGAAAGAGAACTTTCAATGGAGTTCCTATATTTCGTATCATCCAAGTTCCTTCGAATGCACAACAATTAATCTTACTACAACAAATTATCATTGTTTCTGTTATTGTCAACAATCTTCACACACACACATAAACACATGCGTGGGCACACACACACACAGTTCTGATATCATTTGTTGACAAACAAATTCTTTGGTTTACCAGGAGATGGAGTTCAGTTGGAGACTGGTTGTCGGATCAGTAATTGGATTCTTTGGTGCAGCATTAGGGAGCGTTGGAGGCGTTGGAGGTGGTGGAATTTTTGTACCAATGCTTACTTTGATCATCGGTTTCGATCCAAAGTCTTCTACAGCCATTTCTAAATGTGTGTAACTTCACACCTTGACTAGAAATTTGAAACAGCTATATATCTATAGTATATATAAGAACAGAACAGTGCAACTTGAACGTACATTACTCCTTTTATTTGTTTTTCAATATATATATACACACACACTTGTGTGGAAAAAATTACAAGCTTATTCACACTTTGGTGATTACAGAAATGACAGTGAACATGATTGGACCACAGGTATGATAATGGGTGCAGCAGGGTCAACAGTGTATTACAATCTAAGACTAAGACACCCAACATTAGACATGCCCTTAATCGACTATGACCTCGCATTACTCTTCCAGCCCATGCTCATGCTTGGTATCAGCATTGGCGTTGCCTTCAATGTAATATTTGCCGACTGGATGGTCACCGTTCTTCTCATCCTCCTTTTTCTAGGTAAGTTTTCTCATTGGATTAGTATTATATATGCTCCCAGGCAGCCTTTTGTTAGGTACAACCTTTGAAAATATAAGAACCTGTCAATCTGTTTACATGACGTGTCCACTAACTAATATATTCCGGCCCATATAAAAGAAAGATCACCATGTTAATTATTTTGCAGCTCTAAATGTGTCATTCTTCTCCTTCAACTTTGATCAATGCGTAAAACCAAAAGTGTTGATGTTAAGAATGGCTAAAACGAACTTTACAGTGAATAACTTTGGAAACGCTCGAAAGAGTGATGAGGTAGAATAGAACAGCATAAAGCAAAAGTGCTGATGTTAGAGTATGGTATAACAGATTCTACGGCATATAAGTTTAGCAATGCTCGAAAGAGGTATGAGGTAGGATAGGACTTGAGGGGATACTTGAGAGTATTAATCATCTTCCATATCTTGGGTCATTTTGCTTCAACAAAAGAAGCTAAATAACTTGCCAATTGCGAAAAAGACAATAATAGGAGCAGGAAAAAATTAAGATGCTAACAAATTGAAATCTGATCATGGTAGGTACATCAACTAAAGCATTACTCAAAGGAATAGAAACATGGAAGAAAGAGACTATGATGAAGACGGTAAGATTTGGAAAGTTGAGTTGCTTGTTAATTTGTTCGCTCTAATGGATTTTTTTCCTTTACTTCCTATATCAATTTCTCACTGATGTTGAGTACTTTGAGACTGAACTCCATTTTCAGGAAGCGGCCAAGGTGTTGGAATCTGAATCCAAACAAGGTGATGAGTCTCTCTGAATCAGAAAAAACTCATAATTTATTGAACCGTGCTCAGAAATTAATGAGTGAAATGGACGGCCATGAACTAACAAGGGATAAGATAACTTCCAAAGATCCCTCAAAAATCTTGACCCTGTTTTTGTTTAAGGATATGCTCGCGTAAATAATCTGACCTCCACGTAGTCTGGCCTTCTAACTGGCCTTAAAAGACCAATGAGGAGATTCTTTAAGGCTTATTGACATTTTTGATCCCCAAAGTATTATTATTCGCATACCGTTTTGGTTCCCAACATACTAATTGTAACAATTTCGTCCCCAATGTTAAAATTTTGCGTTTAAAACGTTCCTGTGGCTGATGCTGTCGCCTCTCTCCATTAAATTAGTTGGATAAATTGTAAATATCTTCTTCTTTTTCATTTTCTTTTTTGTAAATCGGCTTAATAAATTGTAAATATCACCCTTAAGGTTTATATTTGCATAATGGTTAAGGGCCCTACCCAATTTTTGTATGGTGTATTCAAATCTTTTTCATATTTGTTTGTTTTTGTGTAAGTTTTTCTTAAACTATTGATTCGTCTAAACGGGATAAATCCAAAAAGGAAAAAATTATTATCCAATATATTTTTTTAATAGATCACAAAAGTAATCCAAAAGAATTTGTCTATTATCACTCACCACCGATAAGCAACTTACCTCCACAGTCGCCGACCGCCACCACTTCAACTCACCATAGTTGCCCATTCAACTCACCACCTCATAGATCCATAATTCTTCACGTTTGCCTTCCTCGTCTATTAGTTTATCTTTAAGTGTGTCACCACCTTAGGAATGCAAAGCCCCGTAACTCACCACCTCAAGAATGCGATTTTTTTTGGAGATGTAGAAAAATAGTGATTTGTCATATAAGTCTTCATATTACCCACTAGGGCTTACTCTTGCCTAAATGCACGGATCAAAGAATTCGTTATTTAATAGGATTTTGAGTGCCCTTAGCTAGGTGTGAGCAAACTGATCGTGCCTAATGGCACATACGAACATAATATCACCATAAACTCTTTGTTACACACTCAAGGGTTGCCCTAGTAGTTTGGGCAGATGCCCAGGCTTTGGGAGTACTCCTCATGGTTTGGGTTCGATTCTATACCGTGTGAGTACCCTGAAGTAAGTGGAGGGCCATGATTGGGGTGGCCACGCTTGCTCCCCCAGAGGTTTGAGTTCCACAGTCGGGTCTATTTAGTGGCTTGACTGTAGGTATGTTCCTCCATTCACAAAAAAAAGAAAAGCTCTTCTGTAGTGGCTCCGGAACTAGGGCTCGAACATCTCACCGAGCCACATTGCACCAAGCAAGCACGTGGGTGCCTGCTCGACATTCGGTATAAGGATCTAAAGACCATAGCGCCACCCTTGGAATATCGCTTGGTAAGGGGAGTTCGGCTAGGGCTCTGTTGCTACCTAAGGGCACAGAGTATACCCGACCTTGACGCCCTGAGGCTGCCTGAAGGAATACAATTACGCTAGGAGGGCCCCATGCGGTTACGCCAAGAGAGTAATCATTGGGATCTGGCCTGGCCATGTGCTCTGTAACCGCTTTATCCCATTCTTCACATATGACGTCACCCGAGGCGGTTACCCGAGTGTACCCTCCATAAGCTAGCTTGGAGGCTAAGCAAAGCAATGTCTATAAATACAAAAGGGACTCTAACCTAGAGAAGTATGCCATTCTACCCTAGCCCTAGGCTTATACACTTCTCCCTACATCTAACCTGATCGTCAAAAGGTCACTGGGCTTCCACAACCCTAGTGACTTGTTGCAGGTCCGGCAGGGGGCGCTTGGGGCAGTGGAGGAAGAAACCGGAACCGATCCACAATCAAGATCCCGATAAATCGAACCCCTACAATTGGCGACTCTGCTGGGGATCTGATCGCCTTCTCAGCGTTCCATTTCTCCTCCTTCCCAAGCTCTGTTCAAGATTCCTGAACCAAGATGGTGGAGGTTCTAGATCCACCTCTCAGCGATACAACCCTCGAACTCAGACCCCTCGGAGATCCTCATTTGGGCTCCGGCGGAGCCAATGTCCTGGGAAAACACCATGTATCCATCGGGGTCGGAGCCGGCACCTCAACGCTAGACGCAAGGCCATCCTCTGAACTCCATGCCTACATCTGTCACCTAGAGCGGAAGATCGACGACCTCACAACAGTCGTAGAGCGGGACCGACACATTAGGGACGAGCTAGTGGAGATCAAGTACCTCCTCCAGATCTTTCCATCTCACTCCGTCGGAAGCCGTGACGGGCGAACGAGGCACCACAACCCTCCTTGCAGCCGTGGTGGGGGCCTCTTGGTGGAACACAGATCTCGGCCCTCAGCAAAAGATCGCCTAGACCCTCCGGAGGAGGTAGGCCGCGCAGGAAAGAATGGACGGCGCAGGGAGTGCTCCCGTTCCCCTAACCCAAATCCTAAAGGACACTTTGGGAAGCGATTCGCCTTCAAGAGGCTTGGAGGCGGAAGCGTCTTTGCCTCATCCACCCATTCTGTCAGAAATAGCAAGGGGCACATCAAGGCCACCCCTAGTTTCATGAAAATCGCAAGGGAAGATAATAGCCTCATGGAAATCCAAACCAAGGGGTATCGCGAAAGCCTAAAAAACGGACATGAAAAAAGCCCGATCATCAAGCACCCCAAAAATGGTCGTGACAGAAGCTCGATCACCGAGCGCTTGAGCACCACCCTCGAGATAGCTATAAATCCGATAAACGAAAGGACCGGCATGAACACTCCCCCTAGAAATCAAGAACCGTTCCACCAAAGCGAAAGGATTACAAAAGATTGGACCATCTCCCTCCAAAGAAGCGTTCCGTGACTGAGCATCCAGACGGTCTCGACCGTTCAATCAGACCTCATCGCAATGCCCGTCTCGAGAGACTTATGACCTCTCCATTTACGAAAGAGTCAATTAAGTCACCCCCTCGAAAGGATTCACCCAACCCAAGTTTGCCAAGTACGACAAAAAGTCTTAAGCTTATACTCACTTGGTACACTACAAGCACGTTATGTCTCTATTCCTCCGAAATGAGCCCTTGGACGATGCTTTCCTGTGCAAAGTGTTTCCCACAAGCCTTGGGAACCTAAGCCGTACATGGTTCAATCAACTTCCTTCCCGATTCATTTCCTCATTCCTTTGCGATGCCTTCATCGCTCAGTTTGTCACCAGTAATAAGCATGAAAAGTAAATTGACTCTTTCCTCACCTTACGCAAATGAACCGATGAGACACTCTGCCAATACACTGGTCGCTACGAGGAGCTCTTTAACGAAATTGAAGGATGTGATGAAGTTATTTCGGCCTGAGGGTTTTAGCTTAGTCTCACCATGCAGGACGAGCAGGACTAAGATAACCTGGCTCAAAACAAACTAGGATCCATGAAAGAGCTCATGACCCGTATCGAAGGGTGGTGCCAGCTAATTGAGTCCAAGGCTGAGTGGGGAATCGGGAAGCCAGCAAGCCTGAAGGTCCCTGTCGTCTAAGTAGCCATCTCAGCTGCCGCGCACGTCTTGACCCCTAAAAAGCAGGTCAACAATATAAAGCAATCATCGAAGCAGAGACCAAAGTCGAGCGATTTCAACGCAGAAAAAATCGTCTTCACCATCCCCATCTATCGGATCATTGACCAAGTTAAGGACCAGCCTTTCTTCTCCTTCCCAAACCAAAAGCTTGGCACTGAGAACGGAAAGATCAAGAACTCGATTGTTCGATACAGCTACCACAACAAGCAAGGTTACTTCACCACCGCTTGCAAGCCCTTCAAGGTTTACTTAGAGCAGCTTGTTGCAGGTGGCCACCTCGGTAATCTCATCAACCATGAAAAAACCAAGGCTTAGGCACAACGAGTCCAGCTCCCGCACAACGACGCCCTCAAGGTCACGCTACGCATCGGAGCCTT
The DNA here is from genome assembly GCA_019656295.1 of Rhododendron mucronatum var. ripense. Taxonomy (NCBI): domain Eukaryota; kingdom Viridiplantae; phylum Streptophyta; class Magnoliopsida; order Ericales; family Ericaceae; genus Rhododendron; species Rhododendron mucronatum. The sequence goes on along the minus strand of BPLT01000035.1, from coordinate 2,196,529 downwards.
TAATGTTCGGCGCGTCCTCGTTGACAAGGGTAGTTCGGTAGAAGTTACGTATTATTCTCTGTTTAAAGACGTGAAGCTCTCGGAGTCCGACCTTCGCCCTTCCAAGGTCCCTCTGATTGGTTTCAATGGGGCTCTGGTATAGCCCCTCAGCATGATTACCCTTCTTGTTCACGCCGGGTCGATGACACACAATATGGAGTTTGTCGTTGTGGATGTACCTAACTCTTACAACGCCATCATCAGGCACACCTGGGTTCACAAGATGAAGGTTATCGCATCTACTTATCACTAGGTGGTCCGGTTCATTGGCACTTACGGTCGTAAGGAAGACATTTACGGAGACCAAACCACTGCCAAGAGGTGCTATGTCAATGCTGTCTGAAGCAACAAACAGACGTCTCGGGTCAACCTCATCGAGGTCCCCGACACCCCAGTTCTTGAAGACGTCAGCAGAAGGGCTGACAAAAAGGCAATCGCAGACCTCGTCATCGTCCCCATCAATGAGGACGGCTCACGGTTCTTCCTTGTCGGATCCTCCCTTAGCGATGCCAAATAGGACTAGATGGTTGATTTCCTAAAGCGCAACATCGAGGTATTCAGGACCCCATAAGAGGTGCCCGGGATCGACCCCTCGTTCCATCTGCCACGAGCTCAACAACGACAAAAGCAGATGTCCGGTTGTGCAAAGCGCAAGACGGCCCTCTTCAATCCATTTCGAGGCTGTTATCGAAGAGGTCAGCCTTCTCTTCAATGCTCAGGCCATCCGAGAGGTTCAATACCCCAAGTGGTTGGCCAACATCATGGTTGTTAAGAAAAAGAATGACAAGTGGCATGTGTACGTCAACTAGTCCAATCTCAACGATGCTTGCCTGAAGGACTTCTTCCACCTTCTGCGGATCGATCAGTTTGTTGACGCCACCGGCGGTCATGCCCGACTCAATTTTATGGACACTTACCGAGGCTATCATCAGATAGCAATGAGCGAAGGCGATGTTGAAAATACGGCCTTCATCACCACATACGGTATTTTCAGATATCTCGTCATGCCCTTCGGTCTCAAAAACACTAGGGCTACATTTCAGTGTATGATAACTAAAATGTTCGAACGATTGTTGGGAGACACCTTGATGGCCTACATTGATGACATGGTGGTTAAAAGCATGCTAGCTGGTGATCACCTAGCCCATGTCACCGAGGCTTTCGAGATCCTCAAGTCACACAAGCTCCGCCTTAACGCGAAAAAATGCGCCTTTGGAGTCAGTTCGAGAAAATTCCTCGGTCATCTCGTCTCCCGACGCGGCATTGAGGCAGACCCCATGCAACTCCTTGCAATCAAGAAACTCTCTGCCCCCCGCACAACAAAAGGGATGTCCAGCGTCTCACCAGCATGGCCGCTGCTCTTAACTAGTTCATCAGTCGATCCTCCAACAAGTGCCAACCATTCTTCACTCTTTTGAAAGGTAGCCGACGTAGTTTCAACTGGATCGAGGAGTGTGACCACGCATTGCAACAACTAAAGGCTTACCTCTCTGAGCCTCCGCTCGTCGTCATGCCTCGGGACCAGAAAGACTTATTCTTGTACCTAGCGGTCTTGCCCCATGCCATAAGCTCGGCGCTTGTCCGCCAGGAGGGTCGAGACCACCAGCCCATCTACTATTCAAGCAAGACGATGACCCCGGGCGAGACGCGATATTTCCCTTTGTAAAAGCTCATCCTTGCCCTTATCTCGGCCTCTCGGAAGCTCGTTTCATACTTTCAGGCTCACTGAGTCATCATTCTCACCGAGTTCCCTCTCAAATCCCTCATTCAGAAAGCGAATCTCTCCAACTGAATCTCCTGGTGGGTCATGGAAATCACGAATTTGGAAATTCACTACCAGCTCCGAACGGCTATCAAGGCTCAGGCCCTTGCTAATTTCATCATAGAGCTTACACTGAGTGATCCCCTCGCCTCAAGCCCGACCCCCAATCCTGAAGTAGCGTTCCAAGCTAACCCTAGCACCGCCTGAAAGTTATTCCACAGTGATATCTGGAAAATGTACGTCCACGGAGCCTCAAACAGCCAATGCGCCGGGGCTGGGATTGTACTCCTTTCTCCCACCGGCATCCTGCATGAAAGCTCCCTCTCCATTAGCTTCCCAGCCTCAAATAGCCGAATACGACGACGACCTCGTTGTCTACAGTGATTCCCAATTGGTTGTCAATCAGCTCACTGAAGAGTACAAAGCTCTGGACGAGCACATGCGTACATACCTCAGCTCGGCTATCAGACTCTCTAAAAGCTTTAAGGCTATCCGAATTGAACACATTTCTAGAGAATAAAACGCACACACCGACGCCCTCGCTGGACTTACCTCGGGACCCTGCTCTATGTCGTTCAGTACTATCGACAAACCCATCTTCGAGCTCGATGTCCTTGTCGACAAAGTCCTTAATATCGAGCTTGGACCAAGTTGGATGGACGAGATCGTTAGCTACCAATGGGATGATATCCTCCCCTCTAACAAAAAGGAAGCTCACCGACTCTGAAACAAGGTTGCTCTTTACTAGTTGAACTCCAATAGAAAGCTCTACCGACGATCCTTCACTGGCCCATACTTGTTGGTGGCACACCCGCACCAGGTGCTTGGAATCATTGAGGAGCTTCAAGCTGGCGACAGTGGTTGTCACTTGGGTGGTCGTTCCCTCGCACACTGAGCCATCACCCAGGGTTATTGGTGGCCCATGATGAAGCACGACTCTAAGGAGTACGTTAAACGGTGCCGGAAGTGGCAGATATTTTCTCCCATCATCCATCAGCCCGCCCGAGACCTCAGTCCTCTCACTAATCCATGGCCATTCTCGCAATTGGGCATGGACATTGTGGGCAAACTCCCAGTTCCTCCCGGTGGATTCAAATTTCTCCTAACTGCCACAGAGTATAACCATATAAATTCACAAAAGTTTTATGTTAACTCTAACTATATATAAATGTTATATGGCATATAACCATATACAAAACCCTAATCAAACTGCAAACAATGCTAACTATAACTATCAAACGAAACCCTAAACCCTAAACGTTATATGTCATCTTTTTTCTTTTTTTTTTGGATTTACAAAGCACAGATGGTCACATATAGCCCTATATGTCACGCAAACAACAGAAACCCTAACTTAACCATGAACAATGCTAACCGTATCTATCAACGATGGCTACTGATGTAGACGATGGCGGAGGGAAGGCGATGGCGACGATGACAGATGTTGACGAAGGTGGAGGAAAGGCAAAACATATAAAGAAATCAAAAATAGGGTCCAGATCTAATTTTATGAATGTAATTTGAAAATAATGATTGAATAAATGAATCGTAACAGTGGTAGTTAGCAGTTACTAATTTACTCCATTATTCATCAATAACGACAAGAACAAGGCGAAAAGTCGATAGATTAAGAAATCAAAAAAGGAGACCCAACTGTGGCGTGAACACTAGCCTCATAAACAAATAAAATAAGCCCTGAAATATACCAAACTCTAGATTATAAGCGACGGTAACGACGACTGATGTACACAACGACGGAGGGACGGCAACGGGAAGATGTGTACTTGGGGCAGCAGTTGTGGCGGCGATGGAGGACTGGATCTCGGCCACGACAGCGATGAGGAGCGGTGCCTATGAGGAGGATGGGCGCACCGGAAGCGAGCAAGTGAGGCTGGAGGAGGTGTGCACCGACAGCGGTGGCAAATAATTGGAGGGAGGGAGAGAACGGGGCTGTGCTCCAGATATAGAAAAATAGGGTTTCTCTCTTTAGAGCATCCAAAGTGAAATAACCAAAATCATTAGATTGTTAAAATTAGTAATGTTTACTAAAAAAAAGTGGTCACAGTAGCATAACCAAATTTAACAACTCTTATAAGCAACTCATTAAATTTTGGCCATCGGATAATCAAAACTAGCAAGCTTTTGCCAATAACCAAAACCTTCTCTCTCCCTCTTTCAACAATGTTTCTAAGAAAAATATTTTTATAAGAAGTTTTTATTTTTATTTTTACAAAAAGAGTTAAGCTGTTTTTTATTAAAAACTTTTTTTTTAAACTGTCTTTTTTTCAAAAACTATTTGTTTAAATTTTTTTTGGAAAAGTGTTTTTCAAAATAAAAGTCTTCAAAAAATTATTTTCTATTTCTAATAACCTGTCTTTATTAGTTTGAAAACTGTTTTTAAAAAATTGTTTTATATGGTAACAATTATAAATTTTTACAGGTTGGAAATGTGATGTGGTAAGTTTTGATAATTCTTTTTTTTTTTTTTGGTACATCGGAATTTCATTCAAAGACTAAAAAACACAAGTTCACAACAGGAGAAATAAACAGGATAGTTAAACCGGCCTAAAGGACCAAATTAAAGCATCTAATCTAAAACCCGCCTAACATTTAGGCCGTCTCTAATCTAAAACAGGATAATCAATATTGATTACGCCACTATGGACATCTACATTGCTAACCTTAGCAACCCTTTAAATGGATAATTAAGAGGTAATGTGGCAACTTTTGATTAGTCCACTGTGGATGCTCTTATGAGTGGTTATATAGAATGGATATTTTAGTCATATGAATTTTTTGTTAAGCTAGTGGACTAGAGGGGTTAGGAACTTTAAAAGTCGACTAGTGGGGTTAGAAATATGCTAAAGTGGACCTCCCAAAAATTCTCCCCATTCAAATATGCGTCAATCTCCTTGATCAAAAAGTCTATGGAGTATGCGTAACATCTTCAATATCATAACACGAACTTATTTGTGAGACCAACTTTTACAGTATTTAGTTGACAACAAATATCGAATTCAAATTCTACTATTGAATTTCCTCTTGTTATCAGTGTTTTAAAAGTCGTCTAGGCGTTATCTACACACTAGGAAGACACCCAACGACTAGATTTTAAAGTCTAAGTTGTAACTAGGCGTTTTTCCTTTAGTGAGCTAGTCGATGATTAATCGGCCAGGTAGTGATCAGTTGGCGGGGTATATTTTTATAAATTTTGAACAATAATATTATGAGATTAAATAGTACATTGATGTTAAGTGCTATTTCAACAAAAATATAAATGATATACTTTCTGTTTTAGAAATGGTTTAGTCAGCGCCTAGGCTTTAGGCATCCCTCTTCTGTCCAACTAGCGCCTCTCAACTTTTAGAACATTGCATATTCTTCATCATGAATATCAAAGTTCTAAATTGGCTATTTCTGATACATATATAAGAAAAAATATATTATAAGTGTAATCGATTAAGGGGAAATATATATTTTTAAAAAGAATGGAAAGACTGACTAAAATAGGGGCGCCATCTAGTCAGCCTAAGCACTGGACTCCCTTTTTTGGCCGAACTAGGGCCTAGTGATTTGTACGACATTTCCTATTTTCAAGTTGGACTGACGTAGTTGTGTCTCATCTCATGACCAACTACTCAATTTCACAATGATCCAACTATTCCTAAAAATATGCGAAACTAACTAGCATCGCACTATTTCAAGTTGGACAAATAGTATAGCGATTTGTAGGGCAGTCATTATAATATTTAAAAACTTTTCCAGTGTACAATATTTAAAGCGACGAAAATATTTTGCCAAAACTTCAATATAAAACATGTGTGGAGAGACCGTCTAAACCCATGTACTAGTTTTGAAAGAGATAATTAATCAATGTAGGACAAACTCCAATACTCCCTTGCATGTGTGACCCTTGACTCACACAAGGGTAAGCAAACGATCCATAATACATGGATCACAACAAACATCGGTGCCAGGGCCGGCCCAAGAGATTTGGATGGCAAAGGCTACATTATGGAGTGGTGCCCTACATATTTTTAGAATTAAACAATGATAGAAATGTTTCTTTATATTACCACTTTAGACTTTATAATGCATGTTAATTGCTTTGTCATTAACGGCCAAAGTGGTTGGCTTGAATTTTACTAATTGACTTTGGTTTCAAAACCTGACAATGACAATAGCATTAATTTTGGGAAAAAAATATTTCAAAAGAAAAAGTTGCCATAAACTCAAACTCAGACACTCCACATGAACTAAAATCAACTTACTACTGAGCTAACAAAAACTTTTTTGTTATAAAATGAACAAATAATATATATATATATATATATATATATATATATACACACTAATTTACAAATAATATTGGAGTGCCTCTAAAATTTAAAATTTTTTGGATGCCGAGGCCTAGGCCTCTTGGGCTTGGGCCAGCTCTGATCGGTGCACTTATGGCACAAACAAGGGGGAATAAATTTCCCAATACTCTAGTTATCATGTTAAAGCATCCACCTCAAAATCAATTATTACCAACCAATTAATACCTCCATCCCAAATTGTTGTGACTATTTCTTTTTTGGAACCTCACGAAAAATTGTCTATGTTTCACAATTTATAACATTTTTGATGGTTTTGAAATCTTTGTTAAAAAAAATTTAATTAAGATTTATCAAATAAGATCCATATTAAATATATAAAATATTATAAATTAAAAGATGAAAAATCAGGGTTCCCTAACAATCCTTAAAAACCCTAACAATATGAATACGAATCACAAAATAATATTACCAGTAAAAATCATGCAAGCAAACAATCTCACAACGCAGAGATATACGTGGAAAACCCCAAAACGGGTAAAAACCACGGGAAGGAATCAAATCACTATAATCATTGTGCAGTTACAGATATACCTATCCAAACGACGTAAATCCTCACAACGTTCTAAGTACTACCTGCCGAGTCACACGCACACCGCACCCAGTGATCTTGATCGCCAACGGCCTTGAGTCCACAAGCCTTCCGAAAAACTTAACGAAAATCTCCTTTGGAATAGCAAACAAACCGTTGCTTCCCAGTCATCACCTCCAGCGGCTGCATATATATAACTTTGTATATTGTCTCCAGACACACAATTTTTCTTGCCGTGCCTTTTCTTTTTATAAGGCTACAACTGTAGTCCAAAACCTAGGAGGTTAAATAAGGCAACTAATTGTATTAGTTGTAATATGTGCACCAGCCCACCAATACGCCTCAGTAGTAGTAGTATTCGATGGATATCCGATTGATATCCCGATCAATCCGTTCCGATTTAGCCCCTTTCAATTCACGAAGTCATTCTGCCTTTAAACGATTGATTCACTCTCACTCAATTACAAATAAATAGATTCCTTCCACTCTAACCTATACAGACACTCTAAAAACAAAAATAAAATACAACTCGATAAATGGGGATACAAATAAATATGTGTTTTGTTGTGAAATTTGCCAACACAGATAGACCGTAGCATATGGTCCTAACAATCTCCCCCTTTGGCACTTCCATAACAAAACACATTTGACAAGGAAAACCTATCCACTAACAGATTGAGGCCACGTCTGGTGAAGCTGCAAAAAACACTAAAAAGCTCAATCTGTTATAGTCAACAAATTTCTCCCCCTTTTTGTCATGGAAGGACAAAGGCAAAGTAATCAATAATAGAAAAAAAATATCAATAGAAACGCATCATTCCAATGAATCAGCCAAGAAAGCTAATGAACTAATAACATAATAAAACGCAATCGAACGAGCATGAACCAACATCATATGTAAGCTAATGAACCAGCAACCCGAATGAAAAACAAATGAGACAATAATAAGTTACTACGCATTAGGTAAACTGGACTCATATTCGTAACCCAATAGAGATAGGTCCAGATCGGAAACCATTAGTAATGCAACTTCAGCCACGTACCAAAACAATATCTTAATTCCATCCAAACTCCAACTAACCCTTATAGATAAGAAGGGGGCAACTTTTCGAGCATATCAAGCAACAAGATGAAAACCCAATAAAATTTAAACCATGAGAAAATATCATCCCGGGAAGCAAAAAATGCCAACTGATCGAATGATAACAAAACCATATATCACAATCCCATCACAATGTGACATACCCGCGAGGACATGTTTGTGGATATGAGTCTCGATGAATATGATTATTCTTAAAAATGCATGAGCAGATTTTCATGAAAATCAACCATGGATTAATCTAGAAATAATTTGCAACATGCAACATGAGTCTGAGACAATGTGAGTGTGTGACACGTCATAAGAAATTAAGATCATCAGTCAAGGATTAGAGAATTCTCATGTAACCCTGGATTGTCAAGCACTCTCCCCCTTATGAAGTCAAACCATGCATATCGATACGTCCCAAGAATTAGGTACAACTCCCCTTAATGAATGAATACTCCCCCTCAATCAGTTAATCGTTTTTTTTTAATGATAACAACAATGTATTCTTTTTTACCCCACTGCCATTTGACGCAAATATTGAGAGTAAGAATACCTTATACCCAATGTCTGGTTACTAAGCAAGTGGTCCAATAAGGATGCCTTCACAAGGTCTATCCATTTTTTGACGCGAACGCTCAGAGAGAGAATACCTCACCCCAATTGTCCGGTTACTCAATGAATGCCCGGATAAGCATTATAGTTTCACACATAACACATGTATAAAATTTTTAATCAACTGAACGTATCCACACAACTATGCCAAAACGGTCAATCATTGAGGGAGTGCATGAGACATGCCCAAGTACATGAGAATCAACTTGCCTCTAAAAAAAAATCTAGCTAACTTTGACGTGTAGAGGTGGGGATCACAGAATCATGGAACATGCCACATTTAACTTCCAAATACTTCGCCTGAATGTAATCATGAAAAGATGTGCATGCATTGTTAAAAAAGAACGCTCATATGAATGAATCTCATAGCCAATAACTAAAATCCTCAAGGCATGCCCAATGCAAAGAAAATGAAAATCTTTTTGTTTTTGTTTTTTTTAAAAATAGGCCAGAAAAATAATTCAGAAAAAAAATCTTTCATTTTCTTTAAAAAAAAACTAAATGAAGCAGGCTAAGAAAGCAAGACCAAACTTTTAAAAAGCGAGGTTAACTCCTCCGGATAATCCATTGTCATCAAGTGGATTGGAAGGCGAATCTACATGAGTTTTCAAGTCCGTTCTCCTCACCCAAATAAGTCTAGTTTTGACCTTTTCAATTTTTCCAACTTTGGGCACATGTTTAGGAATCACATTCTTAATCTTTCTATAAAGGATCACCCTACGCCTAGGTTTTTGGCTTCTATCACAACCATAACCACAAAATATGTACCTACCCTCATTGTTATTAACAGGATGATAATTAGGAGGAGCATTAGGGTACCCATGAAGTTTAAAGCAATTTTGCCGAATATGACCCTTCACACCACAAAAATGACACGAAGGTATAAAATGGGCATTTTTAGAGAAATTTATTTTATTAGGTAAATATAGTTTCTTGCAATGTGGTCTTATGTGGCCAATTACTCCACAATTATGACAAATAAGAATATCTTTAACATACCTATGAGAATGTCCCACATGAGCGCATGAATTATGTGTCACATGCAGTTTCGTGCAATGAGGTCTAATATGACCTTGAAGACCACAATGATGACAAAAAAGCTTAAACTTGAAAGCGTTTACCTCACCATGCTTGATAGTGGTTTTTCGAACTGTTGCACGTCGCATCTTTGCCTTAGGAGTCTTTGTGCAAGCATGTTTGACATTATTTTCTTTAACAGGCGACTTGGCTTGGTTGGCCATAGGAGGGGTGAGGACACTGCTATTTGGCTTGACAAATAATATTTTTCCTCCTATCTTCGACTTTGGAGATTCTTTTACTTTATACCCAAGTCCACCTTTATCCGATGACACCTTTTGAGAAGACAAAATTTCATCTAACACTTGTGAACCTGCATTCAATTTCTTAAAAGTAGCATTGGCCTTGTCAAGTTCAACTTGCAATTTTTCCACTTTTGATTCAAGAAGCTTGTTAGTCTCAAAAAGGTTATGCATATCATTTTCAAGATTCATATTTTTGTGTTTAAGCAAGTCAAGTTCATGTAATGCATCGGTTCTCTCTTTCTCACATTGTTTTAATTTTGTGGCAAATTCTAAATTATTATTTTTCTTCAAAGAAGGTTTAAATTTTTTCAAATCCAAACTCATAGCTTTTATATCATATGTATCATCACTATCTGAATCATTAGATTGATTAGTCTCAGCTTTACTAAAATTATTAATACCAAGTATAGAAAAATTTCTAGACCTGTGATTCATGTTCATACTCATGATGGATCTGCTCTAGGAAAATAAATCCTAACGGAAAGAGCAGCCCGCTCTGATACCAATTGAAAAATCAGGGTTCCCTAACAATCCTTAAAAACCCTAACAATATGAATACGAATCACAAAATAATATTACCAGTAAAAATCATGCAAGCAAACAATCTCACAACGCAGAGATATACGTGGAAAACCCCAAAACGGGTAAAAACCACGGGAAGGAATCAAATCACTATAATCATTGTGCAGTTACAGATATACCTATCCAAACGACGTAAATCCTCACAACGTTCTAAGTACTACCTGCCGAGTCACACGCACACCGCACCCAGTGATCTTGATCGCCAACGGCCTTGAGTCCACAAGCCTTCCGAAAAACTTAACGAAAATCTCCTTTGGAATAGCAAACAAACCGTTGCTTCCCAGTCATCACCTCCAGCGGCTGCATATATATAACTTTGTATATTGTCTCCAGACACACAATTTTTCTTGCCGTGCCTTTTCTTTTTATAAGGCTACAACTGTAGTCCAAAACCTAGGAGGTTAAATAAGGCAACTAATTGTATTAGTTGTAATATGTGCACCAGCCCACCAATACGCCTCAGTAGTAGTAGTATTCGATGGATATCCGATTGATATCCCGATCAATCCGTTCCGATTTAGCCCCTTTCAATTCACGAAGTCATTCTGCCTTTAAACGATTGATTCACTCTCACTCAATTACAAATAAATAGATTCCTTCCACTCTAACCTATACAGACACTCTAAAAACAAAAATAAAATACAACTCGATAAATGGGGATACAAATAAATATGTGTTTTGTTGTGAAATTTGCCAACACAGATAGACCGTAGCATATGGTCCTAACAAAAGATGTAGACAAATTTTTGAGACGTCCCAAAAAGGAAACATGCACAACAGTTTGGGATGAAAGGAGTAGCAACGAGTGGAGAGGCCGCCCAGGCTCATATACTAGTTTTGGAGGAGATACTTAACTGATGTGGAACAAACTCGAACAAGTATAAGCATACATCATCGGTGATAATGTATTCGATAGGAGTCCTAAACTAAATCGTTAGTGATTACAATGTATGTTTTGCAGGAACCAAACAAAAGTTTTCAAAAAATTCCATGTCCCTGTCTCCATTTTTTAGAATTTTCGTGTTCGGTATCCTGTCCGTGTTGTATGCGTGCAACATAGATGGTAGATAACCTCTTATATAATCTTTTCCACTAAACAATAAGAAGAGTTTCATCAATAATAAGAAAAGAAATACCCTGTTGTCTCAGCAAACGACAGATAAATTCTTACCCACACTTCTGCTAGAAAGGTAGGAACAAACCAAGTTTCATTCTAGTACTTCTAAGGATGGAACCCAAAATCATCTAGCAGATAGTGTAGAGTTACGATCAGTTATCTGAGCACAATAGAAAATCAGAATTACACATTTTACAACCTAGCTAACACTTTAAACAATTACTTTGGATCTTATATTAACTCGATCAGTCTTGAGTCACAGAAGTTAAAAGCACCACCAGGCAACTTGAACAACCCAGAGTGCCAGACCCAATGCTGCTCAAGTTTCTCTCATCTATAAATTTTTTACTTTCAACCTATGGAATGTAGCAACGTCCCATAATCACCTGCTTTATCCATTAGGTTATAAATTCTTCATGTGAAGGAGATAATGTGGTTAAGTAGTTAATGAAGCAAACCAATAAGTACTATAGGGTTACAGGTCTACAAAGCAAAATACCAAAAGAAGAATTTTACTTTAAAGTCTGGTAATGGAAAAACTATCATGCTAACCTGCTGAATTGCAGATGGATCAGGAGAGGAATACAAACCACTAGCCAGTGGTCCAGTTGCTTCGGCAGATGGTGAGGTAAGTGCATGAATGTCTCAACAGGCTGCCAGGCTTTGATTTTTGATAATCGTCATTACAATTGTTCCCTTATGTTTTCAATTATCTCCATACAGGTTCCCCTACTATACAATATCCAATGGAAAGAGTTAGGACTACTAGTATTCGTTTGGGTAGCTTTCCTCACAGTTCAGATTATGAAAGTAAGCTATTTTCCCCCGAGCACCGCCATAGAAAGTACTTGTGCCGTTAGCTTTTCCGAAGCTTTTGGTAGTTTACAAGTTTTCTTCGGGGTTTTTGCACTCAGTAACTGAAGAGAAAAGTCTTTAGGTATAAATTTTAATTGCACACCCAATTGAGTATTTGATGATATCCAAGATAAAGTGTTATCGAACACCATTGGCTCTATTCTATTGACCAGCCAAGAAAAGTTTATTTCCTTCTTTGTGGTTATATGATTTACTAGAGATCATCAGTACTGAATCTTCTGATTTTCTTTTCTTGCATTTCTTTTGAGGGGCTAGCCATCTATAGTAGCTGATCTCTTAACACTGCATAATTCAATTTATGTGCAGACATACACAATAACCTGCTCTGTCAAATACTGGATTTTGAACTCCTTGCAGGTAAAGTTCCTATGTGAAGTAGTCATATTTTTGTCAAGACATCAACAACATTCATGCACATGTACGTGTGCAAAAACATTTGTATTTCTACCAAAAATAAGTTGCCATGAATAGATCTCGAATATATCGAGGGAAAGGAAAATGAAAAGGAAATAGAACTACTTATGCATGTTCATTTTTATAGATATGTAACCAACATAATGACTCTTTTGAAGTGCACATATTTATATTTTTAGAATTACTTATCCAACTGCACCTGGTGAATTCAGCAATGTAGAATTGGAAACCAAAGAGCGTCAGGGCTAGTGCTGCCCAGCCAAAGTCTGCTAGTTCTGACTGTCAAGAATTTGGCCTGAAAGACACTCGATGCTCAAGTAGTACGAAAAGTAAGGCAGGTACGAAGGGAAGTAGGCCTAGCCTTTAAGATTATCATGATCCACATAGTGTGGCCATCCTTGCTTGCCAATTAGGTTGAGATAACTGCAAGTCCGCAACACATGCTAGTCCTGGCGAATCCAAAACTCACTATGTGTAGCCCCACATCCGCTAACAAAGCCTTCTAGAGCGAGTTGTAAGCCCTTGTGACATCCTCTCCATTTGACTACTATGCACAATGATTGGCTGAGCATGTATGATCATTTGCCACAGGTCTTTTCTCATTTTCAACAGAGAAGCCCTACTCACTCAAAGAAGGCTTTGGGCATCTATATGGGCTTAGTCCAAGTAGATGTAATAGAGTTACTGCTAAGTAAATGAAGTGAGGGAAGAAAATAGCATTTTTCTTCCAAGCACAACAAAATTACAATGAGAATCCTCAATAGAGGCAAAAGATGGTCCCAACTTCTTACCATTTACACAGGTCATCCACAACAGGCATTTAATGATGTGTTCATTGACATTTGACAATGCCAGATAATGCAAGTCATATCAACAACCACCATGAAGTATAGACACAACTAGGTGCTCTCTGCACCCGTTTGGGACACTGAAGACACACGGGAATGCCCTATGGAACACGTCAAGTGTTGTGTCCATTTATTTATAACAAAACAGGGGGACACAGTGTGGTTTCACTTCATAATGTAAGAAACTTATTTCAAACATGTCGCCTGAGCCTCATGATTTGTTTTTTGATAGATCATCTCTTAATTATGTAGAAGAAGCGCTAAATCTCATTTTTCTTCTATGTTAACAGTTGGTTTCTGGTAGTCTGGTTATATGCAGATTCAATATTCTTATTAATCACAATTAAAAAGTATTACATAAACATAGATATATTTTCTCATTCTCTGTCTTGCCCCCACCTTGTTGGTGTCCCCATTAATTTAGAACTGCTAGGTCATGTGTCTATATCCGTCTCTTTAAATTGTTTTTCCCATATTCTAGTCATCTAACAAATGTTGGGTTTGTCACAAAAACAAAAACAAAAACAAAAAAATAGCTAATGAATGATGACAACGATGTTTAAGAAAAATGAGTGAGCAATAATTATTCGAGGCAACTTAATATGGGCACTAGACCTCCTAGTATAGGCACTTGGGGGAAGTGACTAGAGGAATATGCAAAACGCATGATATCAATTAAACATATTGGATCATCTTTTGACTTTTAGATCCTATCATACTAATAGTTCTATAATTTGCAGGTACCTATTGCGGTCTCAGTATCGCTTTATGAAGCTGTGTGCTTGTACAAAGGCACCAGGGTGATTACATCCAAGGGCAAGGAAATCACAAACTGGAAGGCACATATGCTTTTTCTTTACTGTTGCTGCGGAATAATAGCTGGTGTAGTTGGTGGATTGCTTGGTCTAGGAGGAGGCTTCATCCTGGGGCCCCTTTTCCTAGAATTGGGAATTCCTCCTCAGGTATGTTTTATGGCCCAATCATGCATATGATAACGCAAAGCATTCACCGAAATGCATGAAAAAAAAAGAATTGGTTAAATTATAGCCAAACATTAATGGACAACATAAATTATAAGGAATATATCACAAATATCATTCAATCATGTTATTTAGTGTTTCTCTGGTGAACGAATTAATCACCAGTTCTAAATTTGCGTTACCTAGACCAATCACAAAGTTGTTGTAAAACATTAAATGCAATTGTCATCAAGTTAGGATACAATGGGTTCAGTTTAGGGCCAGCAATAAAATTCTGTATTCACAGAGCAAGTGGCCGATGGAAAGTTATGCAGAGAGAAAGCAAATGAGATTATTGGCACCTTGTCAATGACAAAGCCTGTTGGGTCACATCAAGCATTGAGCAGCTAAAGGATATCGAATTATTATTTGCCCGCTCAAATAATTGGAACATGTACAAATACTTTTTTTTGACACATTTATTCTGTTTAGCAGGTAGCAAGTGCAACATCAACTTTTGCAATGGTCTTTTCTTCCTCTATGTCAGTTGTACAATACTACGTTCTGAAACGTTTTCCAATCCCATATGGTATGTATATAATAATCTCAAAAATCGGTTCTTAATGCTATAACAAATTTTCACAGCAAATATAGAACCAATAGTAAATTTGGGATGTTGCATTCTTTTGATATGATGACTAACGATGATAACTCCCTCAAGGTAACATCATACTTTTACATCACATTTGCAGCTGCTTATCTTGTTCTAGTTGCTACAATTGCTGCCTTTACTGGTCAGCATGTAGTAAGGAGGGTTATAGCACTACTTGGAAGAGCATCCATAATCATCTTCGTACTCTCTCTGACAATCTTTGTGAGCGCGATCAGTTTAGGTATGGAGCTATTATTGTCAAATGCAAAGTGTGATATGAAAGTTGCTCAATATTCTTGAATGCAAGTATGGTGCTCAGTTTTTTGTCATTGTGAATTTCAGGTGGGGTGGGAATAGCAAATATGATCCAGAAGCTGGAGAATCAAGAATACATGGGGTTCGATAATCTGTGCAACCAGTCTTAAATATCCTTTTATCAAATATGGCAATGGAATTCATCCTTCAAAGTAACTACATCCTTGTATTCAAGTACACTAGCATATGCATGGGCCTAAAGGCATGGATTAATGAGATTCCTATTCCATATGGATTCCGGTGTTTGTGAGTTCAAAACGATATGGAAATTTATTTTGGGGCTATAGAGTATTAAAATAGAAAGCATACCCAATGTCTGTGAAATCAAAACGATAAGAAACTTTATTTTGGGGATATAGAGTATTCACATCAAGAGCATATGCAAATTGCTACAAAACTCAACAAGGAGAGCACTATATGAAACATGAAAAGGAGATTTAACAGCATCAACAAAACAAAACATTGAAGATGGAAAAGAATTTAGCACTCGAGAAACAACCAAAATTATTCGTTTTTATAGTGAAACCAAGGTTCTAAAAGTCGCTAGGCGCTAGTCAGGCAAATGGGCACTGCCTAGTGCCTAGGCTGATTAATCGGCACCAAAACATTAGGCAGATTTTCCCCCCTTCTTTTTTTCCAAATATTCTCCCATCCCCTCCCCAAGTTTTGAGATTTTCAATCATGTAAGAGAAGTAGGTAGATTGAAAATGTATTCTAGAAAGGTATTCCCGAACAAGCTCAAAAAGAGCTCAAACACGTGGTATGTTGGACCACGGAACAAATGAGGTAGGTCATGCCGCCGATGAGGACGGTGATCGGCAGTAAGGACTAGAGACATGAGAGGTCATTGGTCCAAGCAGCCTGTTCGGCAATGTGATGGCCGAACAAAGAAAGAACCCTTGAAAAAGCAGCTTTGAGTGCTAAGGCGGAGGGGACATTCTAGAAGATTCCAGTGCAGTATTCCGAAGAAGGATAAGATCCCGAGAATGTAGGATCTAGGTGAGATACCCAATGAGAATGGGATGATCGACCCACCATGGGAAGAGTCCTAAAAAGACTAAGGAAATAAATTGATAAGGGAACGAGAATCCAACGTAGCCTGGGTTTCCTATACGAGACAAGGAAACCTAGGGCAAAAAGGATGCTTGGGAAGCAAGCAAGCATATGCCTATATAGACAAGGTTAGCCTGGAGGTAAAAGGTACGCAATACGTTGCATTCATTCTACTTTGGTACTAATTAGGGTTTACTCTAGTACGTGATACTCACTTTGGCATCGGAGGGCCTTTGCCACCAGAGGCAAAGGTGCGCTCACCCTTTGTCTGTTTTGTAGATTTAAGATTCCAGAGACAAACAAGGATTCTAGTTCAGTGGCACGAATAGCCATTACACTAAACGAGTTACTGCAAGTACCATTCGGTTTCCTCCACTTACAATTGGTGCTGTCTATGGGAAACGAAAGAGTTCTCTTTGAAAAACGACCGTGGTGCGAGAAGATTCAAAGACACCGCTTGACCCAAAGAACCTGTTAGGCGGGGGAGGAGACAAGTCCCGCCAGGGGCTCTGAAAAAGCCCGAGGCCGGACACGGGAAGAAGATAGCAAGCAAGGGCAACCCCTTGACCGTCCCTGAAAGTTCTAAGAATAGAGAAGGCAAGATCCACACGGAGGGAGAAATCTCACCATGAAGGAGAGTCAGTGGCACACTCGAAAAGCGTGCACAATGACGAAGACATCCTCAATAAAAAGAGACAGGAAATAGAGGAGTTCGCTCGTTTGATCAAAAATCTCGAAGACTCTGGACTTTCCTGAAGACATTCTAGGGAAGTCGGAAGGGCCCTGGTGGAATACAAGAAAGCTCCTTCACGAAGAAGAAGGAGCAAGAGCAGAAGTCGTACTCCAGGGTGGGAAAGAGCTTCTCCATGAAAACGTAGGAGCAGAAGCTGAAGTTGAACTCCGAAGCGGCGGAGGGCTTCTTCAAGAAAAAGAAGGAGCAGGAGTCGAAGTCCCACTCCCGAGGAAGAAGGGACTAGAAAGTACCATAAGGACAGATACGAAAGACCTGACTCCGATTGGGAGAAGGATCGAACTGACAAAAGAAAAGGGCGAAAGGATGGGACCATGACTACACAGGAAGCAGCACAGAAGGCCCTCAGCAATATAGCTGCCTCCCCCTTCTCAAGGAAACTGCAAGAGGCAAGATTACAGACCAGGGTGAAGCACAGCGCGTTCGTCCTTTACTAGACAAATACGGATCCTGTGGCTCACGTACAACACTATCAGCAAGCTATGTTCACGCACGATGGGGACGATGCCATTATTTGCAAAATGTTCCCATCAAGTCTGGGGAAGGTGGCATTGTCTTGGTTCCATAAACTGGCTCTGAACTCTATACGAGGATGGAGGCAGTGAGCCGAGGAGTTCACTGCTCGATTTTTGACGAGCAAAAGGGCACCAACAGCCTTTGAGAGCCTCTCCGCTGTGAAGCAAGGAAAGAATGAGCCAATCAGGGACTACATGAAGAAGTACTGGGAAACTTGCAACAAAATTGAAAGTTGCAATGAGGAGTACGCTATAGCTACATTCAAAACTGGGTTGCCTGTTCAGGGGGAATTGCGCCAGTCATTGAACATGAGTCCAGTAGGTATGCTAGCAAAATTGATGGAGCGAATCAAACAACATGCCAAAATGGAGGATGACATACTTTGGGAGGATGACATACTTCGGGAGGACGACAAGGTTGTAGCCGAACAGGCAAAGGGGCCCATGAAGAAGGCAGATAAACCGAAATCCAAGACCTACAGGGAAAAGGAGTATGGGCAGGTGACCGCGTCGTACCGTGTCAAAAATATATTTATAAAAGCTTGGAGTTAACTACTACTCCGTAGAATAGTGGTCAAGACCGAGTGTCGATCCGCAGGGACAGATTGGCTAAGTTACCAAAAATTCAATTAACTTTTAGATTAATTTGGGCAAAGGAAGTTTGGTTGTTTGAATTTGGAGAATTTATTAAACTTAGAGAAATAATTAAATGAAAAGTTTGTAACGATTGGAGAGAAAATCTAGGGTTCGAATCCACCTCGACCGCGTAACTCCAACATGCATAGGCAAGATTAATTATTCGAATCAGAAGGGATTATCACTAGGGCTTGCAAACCCTAGCAATAATCATCTAGAAAATAATTGAGTTGTTAAAAGGTATAGATTATCCCATAGCACGGACCGTCTCAGAAGTACGGTCTACCGCCTAACGGCACGGCCCGTCTTACGAGTATAATCTATCTCAGAACTCCAACCACAATCGATGAAAATCATTGTATAACTCGTATTTGAAAGCATGCATACAAATACTCAATATATCAAAACCATCAAAATCATTCCATTCAATTGAAACGGAAAGGGTTCTTAGTTATACAATCGATCCGAATAATAAACCTAAAACCTATACATAAAATAAAGTTACTTGGTGCGAAGTTTCATCTTCCCCCTAGAAAAGGATTTAGCCGGTCATGAAAGCCGAGATCGTGCGTAGCTTTTTCCTCCGCCGACTGGTCTCTTGTTCATAGCAGCCGCTCTTTTCTTCTCTCGTGGAATTCGTGCGTCCTTTCCTTTTGAGCAAAAACCCTTTCTCCCCTTATAAAGTTGCTGCCGTGTGATATCTATTCAATATTCGGGCCCACTGCCAAACCCCAAAACTTATAATATGCATCCTTGGACTAAATTTGCCGTGATGCCCAATCATACCAAATGTAGCCTTTAACCGCATGGTAATTTTATTGGGTGCTTCTCCACATGACTTTCCCGTGATAATTTCGACACACAATTGAATTAATAAGCTGGCCACTTGATGCATTTGATCAACTTCGTAAAGACCATCCAATTTACACGTTTTTGCACTATCGGTCTCCAACGTCTACAAACACCACAAAGTGCAAAAATATATCAAGTAACAATGGAAACGGACCGACAAAGCGTAAATTAGGCAGATTAAATGGGTGCTTTTCAGCACCCATCAGCAGGCATAGAAACAACCATACAAGGAGAGGCAGGCTCCTGATCCCATGTCTTTCTTCTCAGTAACAATGGTCTGGAAGGAGCCAATTTACAGGATTCTTTACCGACTAAAGAACCGCCGATACTTTAAGTGGCCCCCAAGATTGGAAGGAGACAAAGACGCTAAGCGAGCTACGAGTCAGTACTGTAGCTACCATAAAGACCGGGGTCACATGACAGAGGATTGTGAGATGTTCAAGAAGCACCTAGATGATCTGGTGGCTCAGGGATACCTCAAGGAGTTTATCCAAGAAGGACCTAAAGGGAATGGGAGAGCATTGAAGTTGGATTACAAACAAAATCCAAGAGGTGTAATCCATATGATACATGGATTGGCCACACCTTATACGAGAAATGAATTGAGACTGATCCAGAGGCAAGTCAAGCACGACCAACATGTCATGCAATTGGGAAAGAAAAGAGGGCGTGAAGGCGAAGTCTACGACGAGGGCATAGTCTTCGCGGATGAGGACCTGGGAGGAATCTAGGTGCCGCACAATGACGCCTTGGTCATAACCCTACGAATTAGGGAATATGACATTGAAATAATTCTGGTGGATTCAGGAAGTTGCACAGAAGTGCTGTGTTATGACCCGTTTAAAAAGTTAGGATTGACACAGGCGAATCTGGTACAATCAATAACCCCTCTAGTCAGATTCGGTGCAGGAGCAGTTTGGCCATTAGGCAAAGTAACGTTGCTTGTTCGGGCGGGAACAATAGTGCTATGAACCGACTTCCTAGTGGTAGATGTTCCGTCCTCCTATAACGCGATTATAGGAAGAATGTGGTTGCACAAAATGAGGGTAGTTTCCTCCATTTAACACCCGATAGTAAAATTTCTTGCGTCTAATGGAGTTGAGAAAATTAGGGGCAACCTAAAAGTGGCACAGTAGTGACTTATTTCCATCATCAAGAAGGCACCAAAAGCCCACCTAGTTCGGACCGTGGAGGTTCAAGGTTAGCCGACCATCGAGGATGTCAGAGGGAATACTGTCAAGAAAGCAGTGGAAGGCTTAAAGAAAGTACAGATCATTGAGACTGAATCCCGAGAGGTATATTCTAATTGAGGAAACGTTGAGCAAAGGTGAGGAAGCAGAGTTGGAGGATTCCTAAAGGAGCATATCGATGTATTTGCTTGGATCCCCGAAGCCCGGGGTGGGCGCAAACATGATTTGTCACCACTTGAACGTGGATCCTCAGCACAAGCCTGTAATACAGAAAAAGAGAAGATCAGCCATACAGCACGTTGACGCTGTCATCGACGAGGTTGACCATCTATTAGAGGCCAAAGCCATACGAGAAGTTTACTACCCAAAGTGGTTGTCTAACACCGTGGTTGTAAAAAAGAATGGGAAGTGGTGCGTCTGCATGGACATCACAGATTTGAACAAGGCATGCCTAAAGGATAGTTTCCCTCTCCCAACAATAGACCAACTGGTCGATGCAACCGCAGGGTTTGGGCAGATGAGTTTCCTCGACGCATATCGAGGATATCATCAGATTGCCATGTTTGGGCCCATCAAGAAAAGACTTCCTTTATCATACCAAAAGGGCTGTATTGCTACAGCATCATGCCTTTTGGCTTGAGGAAAACCAAAGCAACATATCAGAGGTTCGCAACAATTAGACTCAAACAACTGCTCAAAAAAACTATGGAGGTGTACATAGATGACATGGTGGTAAAAAGCAAAGAGAAGCAAGACCACATAGCTGATTTGAAGGAGGCATTCAAAGTCCTACAAAAGTACAAACTGAAACTCAACACCTCGAAGTGTGCGTTCGGAGTTAGTTCAGGGAAGTTCTTGGGCCATCTTGTGACCAGAAGGGGGATAGAGGCAAATCCCGCTCAGATAATGGCCTTTTAAAGGCTGCAGAGTCCAATGACGACAAAAGAGGTCCAAAAACTAACCGGGATGGCCGCAGCCCTCAACAAATTCATCAGCCGGTCAAGTGATAAGTGTAGACCTTTCTTTCAGTTACTGAAGAAGAGGGAGGGATGTGAATGGGGAGCAGAATGCGAGCAAGCTTTCCAAGACCTGAAGAAGTACTTGGCAGCAGCCCCACTCTTGTCAACTCGAGATCCAGGTGAGTCTTTGATTTATATTTAGCGGTTTCTGAACATGTCGTAAGTGCAGTGTTATTGAGGAGTAAGGGATTCGAGCAAATCCCTGTATATTCCGTGAGCAAGACATTACTGGACGCGGAAACGAGATATCTACCCCTTGAGAAACTGGTCCTGGCATTAAGGACAGCGGCAAGGAAGTTGACACATTATTTCCAGAGCAACAAGATTATGGTTTACACAGAATTTCCATTGAAGTTGCCGCTACGAAAGGCAGATTTCTTGGGACGAATCTCAACTTGGTTGGTGGAACTAAGTCAGTATGATATTGACTATTAGCTGTGCATTGCGATTAAAGGACAAGTGTTGGCTGACTTTGTAGCAGAATTCTCACCTGCGGTAGCTCCCCAGCCTCCTATGAGAAAGGAGCAGGCATCTAGGCTACCTGTCAAGAAGGACAAGGCACCGGCCGAACCGGTCGAACAAGATCCTTTGGAATGGAAATTGTTCGTGGGTGGTTCAGCATGTAATACTGGTTCAGGGATTGGAATTGTGCTCGTTTCTCTTGAAGGAGTAATGCTGGAGCTATCAGTTTGGTTGGGTATCAGTGCGTCGAACAACGTGGCAGAATATGAGGCACTCCTAGCAGGCCTAAGGAGTGCAAAGACCCTAAAGGTGAAAAGGATAAGGGTATTTTGTGATTCACAACTTGTGGTGAACCAATTATCCGGAGAATACAAATCCTGGAATGAAAAGATGGCAGCCTACGTGGAGACCGCCAAGGACCTACTCAATACTTTTGAGAAGGTTTACATTTAGCAAATAAGTTCTGGAGAGAATGCACATGCAAATTCATTGGCTTGGTTGGCTGCAGCTGTTCCAACCGAGTTCAAGTGAAAATAGGTAGTAGATTACCTTAGTGAGCTGAGTATTGGAAAAAGAGTGGAGTTGGTTTTGGACGTGAACCAAGGACCAAGTTGGATGGATCCAATTATGGAGTTCTTACGAGATGGGACACTCCCCGCTGTAGACCCCTATTCTGGACTGTCCAGATTAGTTTACTTACGGTCTTTGATTCCCCAATGATGAATACGGTCAAGAACATCCCAAGATTGTTAGTATGTTTGAGTTTTGAGCATCCTAAACCTCTTTCGAGCTCCATTTCAAACCCTTTGAATACAACCAAATGGCCTCAGCAAAACCCCACTGGCTTACGTTAGTACTGTGTTGGCGTGCGCTGGTAAACTGCCACGTGTCAGTCATCGACCGTTGACTCAGTTATCACAGGCACACGCAGGTGTAGTGCTGGCGTACGCCAGTCAAAACCAGTCAAATGTTACTATTCAACCACGTGCACAAGACTTTTGCGGCCGCCCCAGTACACTAAATAGTCTCCTGATGATTATGAACGTACAGGGATGTTCCCCCCTCTCCTACAAACCCTTTCATGCAAGTCCCGTGCATTTAATGTGTGGAGACTTATCTCCTTAACCCAAGCAGCCCTAAACCCACCTGGTTACTACCCTCTTACCAGCCCTCCTTGTCTATATATACCCCCCTTACATTTATATGTTAAGGGGTCAACCACATAAAAGCTCTCAAGTTCTCTCCCTCTCTCTTCCTTCTTGTTTTGCTTCCTCTTCTCTCTCACTATTTGAAAGAGTAAGCAAACATCTTTCTCATATACTATAACACCCTTTTCACTGACCATCCATCCATCAAACCCCAAGCCCAAGCTCAAACATTCCATCAAACTCAATCCAAAGGTATACCACCTTTCATTCTGTATTCTATTCTGACCCCTGAGGGCGGCTGGCAAGTTCAAAGCTGGTAATCAATACCAGTCATGGTCCTAAAGCTAGCAAGGCTTCAAGGATCGTGCAAGGCTATCAATGGCGCACGCCAGTACGGTTAAGCTGTACGCCAGTCATGGCAGTATGTGCAACACTGGCGTGGGGATCAATGATAATCTATTTTCATCACTTTATTGCATGCTAAAAACCAATTTACAGCTTTCTGTATTTTAGAATTATGTAGTTGTAGCATTCAATATTGTTCATATCTGTTTTGGAATGCCTCTGGGATCTTTCTGGTCATGTTCCAGAGTCAGAAGATGCAAAGCCAAGCACTAGACAAAGAGGTATAAATGGCGTACGGGGCCTTTTGATAGGCGTACGGCAGTCATATCCAGCCCAGTGGCTGGCCCTTGCATGGCATCTAGGCCTTGGCTGCTGATTATTTCCCCACACTGTTTATAGGGTGTTCTGTTTATTTTCATGGCTTAAAGTCATTTCATCTGTCTGTAACTGTATATATGTTGCTCTATAAACTATGTGGTTTGTCCTGGGTGTGCACTGGTCCTTTCTAGAGCCCAGAGGGTTGAGAATAAGAGCTGTGAGTTTAGACTTACTGGAGTACGCCAGTTTGTGTGTGGCGGGCGTAGGTCAAGTCTGCATGCAGTGGTTTGACCAGTGCATGCAGGTTTCTCCTTGTGCACGTCACTCCGGACTAGTGTGCTCCAGTCAATTTAAAGCACTCACAGAAGTCTATTTTCAATCCATAATAGTTGTTTCAATAAAGCATCCATATCATTTTGTCACATAATGCAACTTGTTACAGTTTTAAATCCCCTTTAACTGTTCCCCCGCCCTAACTGGCTAAAAATGATTAATGAGAGGAAATTGCAAATATTTTACAAAATGCCTGAGTAGAGACCGATCTCCGGATTGGGTGAGAGGGGTGCCATAAAACCCTTCCCCTCTCATAACCTGGTTCTCGAACCTTAGATATCAAAGTGACGACGGTCCACTCTACAAGCGTTTTTTCAAATAAAAAACGTAGCAAACGTTTCAAGTTTAGTTCCTTGGGTGCACACCGCGAAACCTGAGTGGTGACTCTGAATTGTAGTGTTTCGCCGCGCTTTCCAAAATGGGCGCACCCGATTTTATACACAAAATAAAATTTCAAGGGCTTGTGCGCACAGTGGCGACTCTGCTGGGGACTCATTGCATTAATTGATATTTGGAAATTAATACATAAAAGAACAATCTTCCAAAAGTCTGTCAAAACAGTACGCTACGCGCTGCTGAAGAACGGAATGGTAACATAACAGGATTTCATGTCCGACCACTCCTAACTGGGGCTTTTACTATTGTTCACTTATGTAGCTTTCTCCAAGTATTGATTAATAAAGTGGGCCAAGCTTAAAAAGGCATTTTTCAAAAACATTGCATCTCTCTCTCATTCCATCATTTGTCAGCATTTTTCATTTGCATCGATATTAGCTAGCCCTGTTGAGGTGTTTTGGGTAACCGACACAGTTTACTGGAGCCCGGATTCCTTGAATGCCTAACAATCTTGGATGATGATAAGTCGTACTACCGTTCGACTGTTGCCTTGCTCTACGTGTTGCAAAGGGAGGTATATCGCGGCTCTAGTCAGAAGAACCCCTTTAAACCAAATCGGTCTCTACATGTGTACAGAGCACTAGAACCTTCCAACCTAGAATAGGAACCTACAAGGTAGGACTTCTTGCATCTAACCCTTATAAACTGTCTATGTTTTACTGCTTTCCCTATCGCATGCCTGTACATACATTCATACCAATTTGTGTAGGGGCATGCTGGGCGGCTTTTAGGTTGTCTTTTGTCGAGTCTGTCTTATGCCTATTAGGACGTTGTCTTGAACCGATGAAGAGTTGTGATAGTGCACATTATCAAATTTTCAAAGTCCTTGGATCAACAAGACTTTGGGAAATCAGAACTTTCTACGTCCTTGTCTATCTCATCCTTGTCTATCGCCTGATCGAGGTTTCAAACAAAAAATTAGGAACAATGGAGAGAATGTTGGGATACTTACACCATCTAAGTTAAAAGTGCTAATCACTTACACTGCTCAGGCTCTAGCACTGTGCTGCATACGCTGCTTCAGTTAAAAGTATCACGTCATTTACATCGAGTTGTTCCGATTCCAGCATTGAAACTTCGAGAAGGGAATAGTCAAAGGCTTAGACTATTTTGACATCTCTTAGTAGAACCGATTCAAACAAAGGATACACCCTTGAAAAGAATTCCGAAGATTCTTGTAGTGTCTGAGCATCATAAGGCAGGCTCGTCTTTTAGAGTCTAGGAGGACACTGACGATGATGATGTGCGCATTGCATTCCTTCAAATTCTTTCAAAAAGCTTGTTACAGGAACACCACTAAGTTCTTATTTACTTTACTATCCAAAGCTCTTGGCCTTTCACCGAAGAGAAGAGCCAAACCTATTTGGAAGCGTCTGCAGGGGCTATTTCACCATCCTTTCCAAGCCATATCACCTTTATGGGCAGCGTGCCCTTTAAAAAGGATTCTATTCCTTTCTAATTGCCAGTTCGAGGGAGTGCTAAGCTGGACGACAAGTGCTCGCAAAAATACAGACTGGCCACTCAGTTTTGAAGGTCCGACACCCAAGGAACCGTATTTCGAAACACTTGCTGTGCTATTTGATTTGAAAAAGTGCAGGAACCAGTCCGTCATAACCATATCTAGGTTTGGGAGCTAGGTTACGAGAGGGGAAAGGTTTTATGGCATCCCTCTCACCCAATCCGAAGATCGGTCTCTACTTAGGCATTTTGCAAAAAATATTTGCGATTCTTCTTTTAAACAATTTTTAACCAGTTAGGGCGGGGGAACAGTTAATCGGGGATTAAAACTGTAATAACTTTGTAGGACATGATAAATAGCATGAATGGATGAAATTTTTAGAAAATAAATGAGGCAAAAATCCGACACTGTGACCTGATATCAAAACAGTGCGTTGGTATGAATTTGTTACAAGTAATAGCCAACTTGCATGCATGGATCTGCCAGCATGCAAGTCAACCGTCGCGCGACAAACTCACACCATCGCGCGATGGTCATATCCTTTCAATAGGTTCAATTTTGCCTCCCTCTAGGCTCTGGAAGGGCCAGTGCATACCCAGGGTCAAACCAAGCAGTTTATATGTACTGAAAGTAAAATAATAATTACAACAAAATAAATGAACTTGAAATATGACCCCTAAACAGTGGGGGTATTAAAATAAAGGCCAAGGACCAGGTTGCCCCATGCAAGGGTTGTGGGCAGTGTGCCCTTTTCCTTTAGGGAAGAAGGATTCTGTTCCCTTTTCCTTAAGAAAAATGCCGGTTCGCGGGAGCGCTTAAGCTGGACGACAAGCACTCGCGAAAATACAGAGTCGCCACTTGGGTTTGAAGGTCCAACACCCAAGGAACCGTATTTCAAAGCACTCGCCTCGCTGTTTGATTTGAAAAAGTTAAAGAACCAGTCCGTCATAACCATATCTGGGTTCGGGAGCCAAGTTATGAGCGGGGAAGGGTTTTATGGCACCCCTCTCGCCCAATCTAGAGATCGGTCTCTACTTAGGCATTTGCGAAAACATTTGTTTGCGATTCTATTTGATTAATCAATTTTTAGTCATTTAGGGCGGGGGAACAGTTAAAAGGGATTAAAACTGTAACAGTTTGCAGGATGTGATAGATAGCATGGATGAGCAGTTAGTATAGGATGAGAACAGACTACTGTGGGAGTTTAAACAAACTGGGAAGCCCCTGTTTTGGAGTGACGTGCGCAGGAAGAAACCAGCATGCACTAAATTAGTCACTGCATGTTGTTCACTCTTGCGCGCACAACTCCAAGACACGCGCGCACCGGTGTGCTCAAACCCACAGCTCTTATTCTCAAACCCTCTGGGCTCTGGAAGGACCAGTGCACACCCAGGACAAACCAAGCAGTTATAAGCAGCATAATATACAATTTAAAGCCTGTAAAGCCTTACAAATTAGTAAAACACCCCATAAACAGTGTGAGGACAAAATAATGGCCTAAGGCCAAGCTACCCGTGCAAGGCCACTCACTGGTCAGAGGCAGACTATCGCGCGACGGAGCCATTCTGGCGCGCGATGGTGCGCCCTGACGCAACCAGGCCAGTGCTTGGTTTACACATTTCTGGGTTCTGGAACAGGTCCAGAATGATCCCAAGGGTACTCCAAAACAGCAAAAATACAAATTAACTACATACTAGCAGTTTCTAACAAAGGAAACCAGTAAAGTGGTTTTTAACATGCTTAACAGTGATCAATAACATAATAAAGCACAAAACAGTAGGAACCAATCCCCACGCGGACCAACGAGCACAGACTAAGACAGTCACGCGCGTGAGTGGCTCTGTCGCGCGCTGGTTCATGCCACGTCGGTTTTGAAACCTCGCTAGCTTTTGGACCAGGACTGGTATTGATTACCAGCCTTGGTCCTGCTAGCCCCCCTCAGAGATCAAAATAGAAACAAAACAAAGGTAAGCTATACCTTTGGTTTTTGAGTTTTGAAAGGTGTTTGAGCTTTGAATTGAGGTTGAGGTTGTTTGAGTTGAAGAAGAACAAGCTATGCTTTTTATGGTGCTTAGGGTATAAACCTTTGAATGCCAATTTTTGTTAACTCTTTGAAAGAGAACAAATGGAGGGTATTTATAGGAGGAGATGGAGGTGAGTCTGGTTAGAAATAGAGAAGTTCAGCCAGTCAACGAGGCCTGGCTGAGGTTGCATTGGTGGCCAACAGTCTTCCTTCAGAAAGGTTGATGGTAGGTTGGACCGTCGCGCGACGGAGTCAGTCTGTCCCGCAATGGAGCGCCCTGGCGCTTTGTCGCGTGATGGAGTGAGTCGGGCGCGCGATGGTGCGCCCCGGCGCGGGATGGTTGCGCCCTGGCGCGCATCAGTAGGGTTTTTGGTTTTTGAAGTGGCTTAGGCTAGGTTAGGTTCAAAGGTTTTGCAAACACTTAAAGCTCAAACACATTATCATTCCCAGGGTGTTCTTGATCCATTTCTTCATCGGGGAATCAAAAACCGTCAGTAAACTAATCTGGAAGCCCAGATTGGGGTGTCTACAGTAGCCCCTCTTTGACGGCACTTGAAGTACCATCAACTTGGTACAAGTAACGTCAAAGATTTCTAGACACCCCTCAAGGCAATCTAGAGCAAAGCATACTAGCAAAGTAGACGAGTAAACTTAAGGAACCTGATTGGTGGAATGGACAAGACGGTCCATTGCCGGGGGTGGAAATATAAGTGGACGAGCGAATCGCCGCTTGTTGATCGAATTTGGACACGACAGGCTGTTGCTGCAGATGTGGATAGGACAAGCTGTCATTGCTGGGGATCAAGCTATCCTTGGCACAAAGTATTCCAACAAACACGGGTAGGTCATGTCATGCAGGTTGAATTCCATCTGTTGGGAATCAAAGCCAATCTCCTTATCAAAGACCATCTGAGACAGAGTAATAAGCCTGCTGGAAGATGCGCGTGAAGCTAGACTGATGTAGAGGTAATTGTTTAAAGCAGGTCGAGGTGAACTCTCCGGGGGAACAATTAGTTGCGGATGGGTGGACCATTGAACAAACCATCGGACGATAATCTGATTGTCGTTGTGGATTGTATGGACGATATGGTTAAATACCGTTGATGGATTTGACAGGACCAGCTGTCGTGGATGCAGACGGAGTGATCAATGAGCTGAGCGATCAAACCACTGAGGAATTCGACAGGATGGGAGGATCATCAGTATAAATGATCAAACCATTGCAGACAGGATGGGAGGATCATCAGTATAAATGATCGAGCCGCTGAAGTCTGGATGGGAGGATCATCAATATAAATGATCGAACTGTTGCAAACAGGATGGGAGGATCATCAGTATAAATGATCAAGCCGTTGAAGTCTGGATGGGAGGATCATCAGTATAAATGACCGAGCCATTGAAGTCTGGATGGGAGGATCATCAGTATAAATGATCGAACCGTTGCAGTCTGGATGGGAGGATCATCAATATAAATGATCAAGCCATTGCAGACAGGATGGGAGGATCATCAGTATTCTGGATGGGAGGATCATCAGTATAAATGATCGAACCATTGCAGACAGGATGGGAGGATCATCAGTATAAATGATCGAGCCGTTGAAGTCTGGATGAGAGGATCATCAGTATAAATGGTCGAACGTTGCAGACAGGATGAGAGGATCATCAGAATAAATGATCGAGCCGTTGAAGTCTGGATGGGAGGATCATCAGTATAAATGACCGAGCCGTTGAAGTCTGGATGGGAGGATCATCAGTATAAATGACCGAACCGTTGAAGTCTGGATGGGAGGATCATCAGTATAAATGATCGAGCCGTTGCAGACAGGATGGGAGGATCATCAGTATAAATGATCGAGCCGTTAAGAAATGGACAGGACCGGCTGTCATTGATTTGAAAGGGCAAATCAGTGTGCAGAATGATCAAGCCGTTGAGATTTGGACAGGACCGGCTGTCGTTGAATTGAAAGGGCAAATCAGTGTGCAGAATGATCAAGCCGTTGAGATTTGGACAGGACCGGCTGTCGTTGATTTGAGATGGGCGGATCAGTGTGCAGAATGATCAAGCCGTTGAAGTCTGGACAGGACCGGCTACCGTTGATTTGAGATGGGCGGATCAGTGTGCAGAATGATCAAGCCGTTGAAGTCTGGACAGGACCGGCTACCGTTGATTTGAGATGGGCGGATCAGTGTGCAGAATGATCAAGCCGTTGAGATTTGGACAGGACCGGCTGTCGTTGATTTGAGATGGGTGGATCACTATGCAGAATGATCAAGCCGTTGAAGTTTGGACCGGACTGGCTGTCGTTGATTTGAGACTGGCAGATCAGTGGGCAGAATGATCGAGCCGTTGAGGTTTGGACAAGAAGACCGGCTGTCGTTGATTTGGATCGGGTGGATCATGCTTCAGGATGATCGTGCCGTTGAATTGGATTGAACTCTGATTCCCCAAAGTGCATTCTAAGTGCGAGCAGAGTAAAACGGCAAGGCCATGTGCTGGATGGTTACCATGGCAAGCGAGATAAGGAAAGCGGCGTGTGGCACTCCCCCATATTTGCGCTATCCCAAAGAAGCGATTCCGGCTCCAGTCCCAACGGGAACTAGGCCACAGGCATGATTTCCAAAATCCTGTTTACTTGTTGCCTTTTATACTGTATAGGCGTGCTTTGACACTTGATAGAATTTTCCAGCTTTAAACATTTGATACACAATATGCAATGTTTTATACAATATGAATGCACGAATTGAAAATGCAGACACAAGTTAAGGGCGGCTCCTAAGAGGACAATGATGCTTAAGGACTATCACTGAGCCCCATTAATTTACTGCCTTTTTCCCTGGAGATGCGCACTCAGATAGATAGATGTTGAGCGAGCAAGTGTGCCTAATTGATATAGTAACAGCATTGGGCATGCGCGCCCTTTCTTTGATGCTTGGGCAGACATGCCCCAAAGATATGCTTTGCTTGGCCTTGGGCTGACGTGCCCTTGCCGTTCACAAGATTCCACAGCTTGTGGGTTACAGATACTAGGGTATCAATGTAAAAATTGCATTTTCTAGTTTATGGATAAAAACTGACCACTAATATCTAATTTGCATTGACAAGTGAACTGAGCCGACACATAGACACAAATAAATACTAACACGCCTAGCTCGAACGAAAAGGGAGAAAGAGCCTTAGGATATGACATGGACCCTTAGACACATGGAAAATAATGAAATTTTGGGCATTAACATGCCAAAACTTACAATAGTCCTTTAGACAGGTGAAACTGACACTTGCGAGGTCAAAATAGATGTACAATGACCTGCATGAACAAATAGAACCGAGAATAGCATCTCGACATGACAATGGATTGAAATCTAGAAAAATGCCACAAAAACGGACATAGACGCAGATAAAGACACATATAGGCCCGGACTGAAACCGACACCCCCGTGCAGTCACGTTAGGTCTGCACGGTATGACAAAACTTGGCAAAAGCCCATTGAATGACATTCAAAAGAAGTAGCTGACTGGTATTGATTGCTGCTCAAATTGAATATGCGCGTGACTACAAATTCATTGCAATTGCTTACACTAGACTTTGCTGAACTTAGAATAAATTGTGAGCCGCTAGGCCTCACCAGCATTTCATTCTGTTTTTGAGGCTTAAATTCTTTTAAGGCTTTATGCTCAGCTTTTGAAATTGAAATAGTAGTTTGAAATATACTTGAACAATGAACGGCTTCCCCCCTTTTGCACAGATGAAGCTTGTCGTCTTCTCGACCACGATGGTGCACCAAAGCCTTGGATCAAATTGATAGATTATGACCGAGTCGCAAAGAGAAACTGCCTACGTATCCCATTTTGGGAATCAGGTCAAAACGTAGTTCAGGCTAAGGTTCACTCGAGTATTTTACCTTACCTTTTACGCTCTAACTTTTGCCTAGAACCGCCCATTCGAGTCTTCGGTCTAGCGAGCTTTCAAATATGCCTTTACTTTTGCCTAGACCTCCTTCATAGGTTTCGGTCTAGCAAGCTGCTCTAACTTTTGCTTGGAACTGCCCCACCCTTGGGGTTTTCAGTCTAACGAGCTTCTCTCAGGGAAAAGGCTTTTGAATTGATCCATGCTGACTAAGGTGTTTGAATTTTATTGTCATCGAGGTCAATGAAATGGCCGCAGGCCCAGATGAAATGGATGCAAAGTCCAAAGTGCTTCAGTTGACATGCATTGCTCCAGGCCAATTTGAACTTTCTAACTTGTGCTTGGAGGAACGCTGTTCTTGCAAACTTGAACATGGTATAAGGCGTTGGACCTTCTGAGCTTTGCTTTACATGGTTTGGCACCCGATAGCAGGGGGATTTGATGTTCCTTTATCTCGGGATCAATGCCAAGCGTGTCTTTGTAAGACCATGCCAAGTCATCAATGAATTCTTCGAGCCTGTCTGATCGGGCGCAATGCTCCTTTGGCGACAGTGTTGAACCAATTTGAACCATTTGGAGGTCTACCTCATCTTTTAAGTTTATTTGGAAACTACAATTTCAATCAATAGGCTGAGCATGCCTTTCGTCTTCCCTTTCGGCGAGGGAACACATTTCCTTGGGGACAAACCCATCGAAATCTATCCTTCGTCGTCAGGGTCAACACAATTTATTCAAAAGCTAGTGAAGCATTTAGAAGCAACATAAAGCATATCATAAAGAACCCTCGGGGTTACCAAGTACAGCAAAAGACTCGAATTGAAAATAAAAGCTATGACATGGAGGGCCAACAGGCACAAACTCTGACTCAGAGCTAGACTTAGACGAAAAACTCTATGCCAGACTCAGACTCAAAAGTGTCAATGCAAACTAGACGCAGTTTGAATATGCAATATTTAAAAAGCTACCCGTAGCTTCCTCACAGAGAGGTAGAATCCAGCGGGCGTTAAGCCCAAGCAACAACACTTTGGCTTCCTCAGCTTCTTCGACCAAACCTACCCAGTACTCCCATGAACAATGGACCTTAGTCCGTCAGTCCTCTCCTTTGTAAGCTCCTCATTACGGCCAGTCCAGATGTTGGCAGAGAAAGTCTCAATTGCACAAACAGCGGCCAGCAGGCTGTCCTCAGGCTCGGACAGGATGGGTACAGTTGGCTGGAGTTGATTTTCTGGGATGATAGGTATTAATGTGGTAACTTTTGATGGAGATGGGGCTAGGATGATGCCATAATCGATGAGATCTTGAATGGCATGTTAAAGCCGAAAACAGGCATTGGTTGAATGGCCAGGCATTTGATGGTAGGTGCAATAGAGGTTATATTTGAAGTTGGCAGAGGGATTCTAGGGTAATGAAGTTGGATTGAGGGGCTGGATGGAACCAGCATCGAGGAGCTTCTCATAGACCGAAGCCAAAGGTGCATCGAAACATGAGAAAACCCTCGGAGGGTTCCGGCGAGTGAATTGAGAGTTCAAAGCAGGACCCTTGTTTGCTTTGCAGTTGCAACACATTGCCTCATTAACAGGATGCATTCTTTTGCCTTTGGGGTTGAATTCATCACTAAGCATGTCCTCCCTTTTGGCAATGGCTTCGACAAAGGAATCAACATCCTCTTTCGAGTGAGTCCTAGCCTCATGGAATTCAACTAGGTCGTTGAACATGTCTCCTGAGCATAGTTTGATTCTGACCGTTGGAGAGTGGTAGGCTTGAGGAGGTTCTTTGACTAGCCCGATATTTGGCTGCGGGGCTGTAGAGGTAACGAGGCCAAGGAGTCCCTGGACCATAATCATCTGTTTGTCCATCTTGTGGCCCAATTCCTCTTCAGCTTTCCTGAGCTCAGCCAGCCCATTTGTACTGCCATTTTGAATTGATGAACAAGGTAGGTGATATAACCTTAGAAGCGAAGGTGTAACAGCCCCGGCAGACTAACCCAAGTAGGTTTTGGCTCTTCTATTCTGTACTCTCCGACGATGCAATGGCCCGAAGCTTTGAAAGCAAAGTAATGAAAGCTCAATGACGTTCATGTAGCAAGCTATGTACAAGAATAAAGCAATGTACACGTCATCGTCGTCGTCTGTGTCCTCCTAGACTCTACAACTATAGACGAGTCTGTCTCATGATGTTCGGACGCTGCCAGAATCCTCAAAAATCTTTTCGAGGGTGTATCCTTTGAATAGATCTACTAACACTAAGAGATGTCAAAATAGTCTAAGCCTTTGACTATTCCGTTCTTGAAGTTTCAACTTTGAATTCGGAACAACTCAGTATTGATGACATGGCACCTTAACTTTGTACGCCGCGGTGTATAGTGACTTCGCACTTCAACCTAGGTACTGTCAGTGACACAGCATACATAATTTGTGGTTCCTCATTTTCGGTTGAAACTTCAATCGGGCATGAGCCAAGGACTTAAAAAGGTTTGATTTCCCAAAGTCTTGTTGATCTAAGGACTTTGAAAGTTGACAACGTGCACCATCGAGATGCACGACTCTTCATCGAGCCTAGCAGTGTCCTAAATAGGCATAAGACAGACTCGAAAGGGAGACAACCTAGAAGCCGCCCTAAACATGCTCCTACGCATAACGGTATGTATGTACAGTGCATGCGACAGGGAAAGCAATAACACATAGACAGTATATGGGGTTAGATGCAAGTAGAATCTATCCTGCAGGTACCTGTCCTAGTTTGGAGAGTGCTAGTGCTTTGTATATGCAAAGGCTGGTTTTGGCTTGTAACGGGTTCCTCAGACTAGAGCCAAGATATACCTCCCGCTGCCCGCGTAATCGCAGAGCAACAGTCAAACGGTAGAATGACTCATCATCGTCGAAGGTTGTTGGTCATTCGGGGTCCCCGGGCTCTGGTAAACCATGCCGAATTGTCAAAACGATCCAACGAGGCTTATCCCATATCGATGCACATGAGAATGCTAAATAAATTGATTAATAAAACAGAATCGCAAAATTCGCAAATGCCTTTTCAAATTTGGCCCTCTTTATTGATCAATACTTAGAAGAAACTACACAAGAGAACAATCGGAAAAGCCCCAGTCAGGATGGCCGAACACGAGGTCCTGTTAAATCACCAATCCTTTCTTTAGTAGCTCGAAACTCACTATTTTGACAGGCTTTTGTGGGATTGTTCTCAAACGTGTTAAATTCTAAGTATAGACTAATATTGATTCGATCCCCAGCAGAGTCAGCACTGTGGGCAGCGTGCCCTTTTCCTTTAGGAAAGAAGGATTCCGTTCCCTTTTGCCTAAGAAAAATGCCGGTTCGCGGGAGCGCTTAAGCTAGACGACAAGCGCTCGCGAAAATACAGAGTCCCCACTCAGGTTTGAAGGTCTGACACCCAAAGAGCCATATTTGGAAGCACTTGCCGCGTTGTTTGATTTGAAAAAGTTAAAGAACAAGTCCGTCATACCCATATCTGGGTTTGGGAGCCAAGTTACGAGAGGGGAAGGGTTTTATGGCACCCCTCTTGCCCAATCCGGAGATCGGTCTCTACTTAGGCATTTGAGAAAATATTTGTTTGCGATTCTATTTGATTAATCAATTTTTAGCCATTTAGGGCGGGGGAACAGTTAAAAGGGGTTTTGTAACAGTTTACAGGATGTGATAGATACCATGGATGAACAGTTAGTATTGGATGAGAACAGACTGTTGTAGGAGTTTAAACAAACTGGGAAGCCCCTGTTTTGGAGTGGCGTGCGTAGGAAGAAACCAGCATGCACTAAACAAGTCACTGCATGCTGTTCACTCCTGCACGCACAACTCCAAGACACGCGCGCGCCGGTGAATTCAAACCCACAGCTCTTATTCTCAAACCCTTTGGGCTCTGGAAGGACCAGTGCACACCCAGGACAAACCAAACAGTTATAAGCAGCATAATATACAATTTAAAGCCTGTAAAGCCTTACAAATTAATAAAACACCCCATAAACAGTGTGGGGACAAAATAATGGCCAAGGCACAGCTACCCGTGCAAGGCCACTCACTGGTCAGAGGTAGACTATCGCGCGACAGAGCCATTCTGGCGTGCGAGGGTCCGCCCTGGCGCTCTGTCGCGCGATGGAGGCAGTCTGGCGCGCGATGGTGCGCCCTGGCGCAACCAGACCAGTGCTTGGTTTACACATTTTTGGGTTCTGGGACAGGTCCAGAATGATCCCAGGGGTACTCCAAAACAGCAGAAATACAAATTAACTACATACTAGCAGTTTCTAACAAAGGAAAGCAGTAAACTGGTTTTTAACGTGCTTAACAGTGATCTATAACATAATAAAGCACAAAACAGTAGGAACCAATCCCCACGCGAACCAGCGAGCACAGACTAAGACCGTCGGCTCGTGAGTGGGTCCGTCGCGCGCTGGTTCATACCACAACGATTTTGAAATATTGCTAGCTTTAGGACCAGGACTGGTATTGATTACCAGCCTTGGCCTTGCCAGCCCCTCTCAGAGATCAGAACAGAAAAAAAACAAAGGTAAGCTATACCTTTGGTTTTTGAGTTTTGAAAGTGTAGACACCCCAATCTGGGCTTCCAGATTAGTTTACTTACGGTTTTTGATTCCTCGATGATGAAATGGATCAAGAACATCATGGGAATGACAGCATGTTTGAGCTTTGAGTGTTTGCAAAACCCTTGAACCTAACCTAGCCTAAGCCACTTCAAAAAAACCAAAAACCCTATTGGTTCGCGCCAGGGTGCAACCATCCCGCGTCCGGGCGCACCATCGCGCGCCAGAGTCACTCCATCGCGTGACAGTGTGCCAGGGCGCACCATCGCGCGACAGACTGACTCCGTCGCGCGACGGTCCAACCTACCACCAATCTTTCTTGAGATGGGCAATTGGCCACCAATGCTACTTCAACCAGGCCTCGTGGACTGGCTGAACTCCTCTGTTTCCAGCCAGATTCACCTCATCCCCTATTTATACCCCCCTTTGTTCATCCTTTAAGAGGGTTGACAAAATTTAAAGGTTTTTAAAGGGTTCCATTGTTTTTGAAAGGTTACAAAGTCCCTACTAAGAACATAGCTTGTTCTTTCCAATTTCCTCACACTCAACAATCCTTAAGCACCCCAATCAACTTTTAACATCAAAGCTCAAATTTGTTTCAAACCCGAAATCAAAGGTATAGCTTACCTTTGCTTTGTTTTCTTTTCTGATCCCTGAGGGGGGCTGGCAGGGCCAAGGCTGGTAATCAATACCAGTTCTGGTCCTAAAGCTGGCGAGGTTTCAAAAACTGTCATGGTAGGAACCAGCGCGCGATGGTCCCACTCTCTCGTGCGACACTCCGGTGCTACGTGAGATGGACCGCGTGAGGATTGGTGTCCTACTGTTTTGCATTTATGTGTATATAGATCACTCTACAAGCATGATAATAATCAATTTACTACTTTCCTTTGTATAAACTACTAGTCTTAGTTCAATATGAGTTTCTGCTGTTTTGGAGTCCCCCTGGGAACATTCTGGATATGTCCCAGTAACCTAGAAATGTGTAAACCAAGCACTGGTCTGGTCCGTGCCAAGGCGCAGCCATCCCGCGCCAGGGCGCACCATCGCGCGACGGACTCACTTCATCGCGCGACAGTGCGTTGGTGCCATCGCGCGGCAGACTCATTCCATCGCGCGACAGTGCACCAAGGCACATCCTCGCGCGCTAGACTAGCTCCGTCGCGTGACAGTTTGCCTCTGACCAGTGAGTGGCCTTGCACGGGTAGCTTGGCCTTAAGCCATTATTTTGTCCCCACACTGTTTATGGGGTGTTTTATTAATTTGCAGGGCTTCTCAGCCTTTAAACTGTATATTATGCTGTTATATGAACTGCGTGGTTTGTCTTGGGTGTGTACTGGTCCTTCAAGAGCCCAGAGAGTTTGAGAATAAGAGTTGTGGGTTTGAGCTCACCGGCGCGAGCGTGTTTTAGAGTTGCACGCGCAGGAGTAAACAGCATGCTGTGACTTGTTCAGTGCATGCTGGTTTCTTCCTGCGCACGTCACTCCAAAACAGGGGCTCCCCAGTTTGTTTAAACTCCCACAGCAGTCTGTTCTCATCCTATACTAAATGCTCATCCATCCTATCTATCACATCCTGCAAACGTGTTACAGCTTTAATCCCCATTAAACTGTTTCCCCGCCCTAATTGGCTAAAAATTGATTAATCAAACAGAATCGCAAACAAACAAATATTTTCTCAAATGCCTAAGTAGAGACCAATCTCCGGATTGGGCGAGAGGGGTGCCAGAAAACCCTTCCCCTCTCGTAACCTAGCTCTCGAACCCAGATATGGTTATGACGGACTGGTTCCTTAACTTTTTCAAATCAAACAGCGCGGTAAGTGCTTCGAAATACTGTTCCTTAGGTGTCGGACCTTCAAACCCGAGTGGCGACTCTGTATTTTCGCGAGCGCTTGTCGTACAGCTTAAAAGCGCTCCCGCGAACCGGCAACATTTTCTCTTCTCGAGGAGGGGAACAGAATCCCTTCCCGAAGGAAAGAAAAATCGGGCTTCCGCATGCCCACAGTGGCGACTCTGCTGGGGATTGAATCAATATTGGTTTATATTTAGAATTTAATACGCTTGAGAACAATCCCACAAAAGTCTGTCAAATAGTGAGCTTCGCGCTGCTAAAGAAAGGATTGGTGATTTAACAGGACCTCGTGTCCAGCCATCCAATCTGGGGCTCTTCCGATTGTTCTCTCGTGTAGTTTCTTCTAAGTATTTATCAATAAAGAGAGCCAAATTTGAAACGGAATTTTGCGAATTTGCGATTCTGTTCCATTAATCAATTTCTTTGGCATCTTCATTTGCATCGATGTTGGATAGCCCCGTTGGATCGTTTTGGCAATCCGACACGGTTTACCGGAGCCCGGCGACCCCGAATGACTAACAACCTTCGACGATGATGAGTCATTCTACCGTTCGACTGTTGCTCTGCGATTACGCGGGCAGCAGGAGGTATATCTTGGCTCTAGTCCGAGGAACTTGTTACAAGCCAAAACCAGCCTTTGCATATACAAAGCATTAGAACTCTCCAAACTAGGACAGGTACCTACAGGGATAAGATTACTTGCATCTAACCCCCATATACTGTTTACGTGTTATTGCTTTCCCTATCGCATGCACTGTACGTACATTATTTTGCATAGGAGCATGCTTAGAGTGGTTCTTTCTTTCGAGTTTGTCTTGCGCAATCTAAGACGTTGTTGGACCCGATGAGGAGTCGTTCATTCTGTCGAATGTTCGTTATCAATCGCAAAGTGCTTAGTTCAATGAGACTTTGAGAAATCAAAATTTACTACATCCTTGGCTCATGCCCGGTTGAGAAATCAACCGAAAATATGGACAACAAAAGTAGTGATGCCGTGTCACTGGCGCCACCCAGGTTGAAGTGCGAAGTCACTATACACCGCCGTGTTTAAGGTTAAGGTGCCATGTCATCACCACCAAGTTGTTCCAAATTCAAAGTTGAACCTTCAAATGGGACTAGTCGAAGATTTAGTCTGTTTTGACATCTTTTAGGATCTGACGATCTACTCAGGGACACATGGCCGAAAAGAATTCTGAGGATTCTGGCAACGTCTGAAATTTGTGAGGCAAACTCATCTCTGTTTTTGTACATACATACCGTTTTGCATAGGAGCATGTTTAGGGCGGCTTCTAGGTTGTCTCTCTTTCGAGTCTGTCTTATGCCTATTAGGATGCTGCTAGACCCGATGAAGAGTCGTGCATCTCGATGGTGCACGTTGCTAATTTTCAAAGTCCTTAGATCAACAAGACTTTGGGAAATCAAACCTTTTTAAGTCCTTGGCTCATGCCTTATTGAAGTTTCAACCGAAAATATGAAACCACAAAGTATAGATGTCGTGTCACTGGCACTACCCAGGTTGAAGTGCGAAGTCACTATACACCGCGGCGTACAAAGTTAAGGTGCCATGTCATCAATACTCAGTTGTTCCGAATTCAAAGTTGAAATTTCGAAAACGGAATAGTCAAAGGCTTAGACTGTTTTGACATCTCTTAGTGTCAGTTGATCTATTTAAAGGATACACCCTCGAAAAGATTTCCGAGGATTTTTGGCAGCGTCCGAACATCATGAGACAGACTCGTCTATAGTTGTAGAGTCTAGGAGGACACCGACGACGATGACGTGTACATTGTTTTATTCTTGTACATAGCTTGCTGCAGGAACGTGATTGAGCTTTCAATTACTTTACTGTCTAGTTTGGACACCGAACAAGAGAGTACCGAAAGGAAGAGCCAAACCTACTTGGGAACGTCTGCACCGGAATCCGGTTCAAAGGCTTGTCAGGCTAGATTCCCTGTCAATCACAACGGAGGCTTCTCCAGGTTCACTGTTGGCTGCCCTACAGTTAGGTTCGCCATCGATTTTGCAAGAAGCCACGCCGCCGACTTCCCTATCTTCAGCGTCTTCGTCAAGCTCCATTGAAAAACCAGTCATGGCAGATCAACCACAACCGCTCACTCTAGAAACCATGCTCATGAACCTCCAGAACAGTATCACTGCTATGCAATAGAGAGCCACTCAGACTGATGCCTCCATCTCCCGTTTGAATGACCTTATCAACACTCGTCTTCCATCAGCAGCCGAAGAGGAAGGCTAGGGCGATAAGGATGTTCATGCAGAACCTGTCTTTGTCGAGGATCCAAACCATGCAGGGCGTCTCATTGTTCAACCCAACCCTAGAAAGGCTCGTGTGCCTGCTCCAAATCCAAACCCCGCTGTTGTTAGGCCTGTTCAAAACCCTGACATAGCTACACTTATGGCCAAGATGGCTAAGCTGGAAGAAGCTGTTTCAAAATCCGAGAAGATCAGCGCAGGAGGAATTGATCTGGATCGTCTCTGCTTGTACCCTAATGCTAGGCTTCCTGACAAATTCAAGATGCCTGACTTGGTTAAGTTCGACGGGAGCAGTGATCCCAAGACTCATCTCTTTGGCTACCATTCTGCAATGAAGTTGTTGGGTGTAGAAAGTGAGGCCATGTCTCAGCTTTTTCCTCAAACTCTCTCTGGGCCTGCCTTCCATTGGTTCATGTCGCTCGACATCTCCAAAAGAAGAACTTAGGAGGATATTGGGGTTGCCTTTGTTGCACAGTACAACTACAACTCTCTGCTCAAGATGACTACTCGTGAGTTAGAATCCACCAAAATGGAAGCATAGGAGTCCTTTGCAGATTTTGTTAAGAGGTGGAGAGCCAAAGCTGCATTGATGACTGAGCGCCCGAGTGAGAGGGATCAATTTCGTATCATCTCCCGCAATCTTCAGCCTGACTTCGCCAAGCACCTCGTGTTGGTTCAAGCATCTGCAAACTTTGAGACTTTCTTTGACTCTGGCTTGGCCATTGAAGATGCACTGCAAAGTGGAATTTTGCCTAGGGGAGAGTCCTCCTCACAGAAAGCGAAGCCGCAACCCTATTCTGGAAATAGTAGCGCGTTGTTTGGTAACAGCAACCA
This sequence comes from Rhododendron mucronatum var. ripense, assembly GCA_019656295.1. Classification (NCBI taxonomy): domain Eukaryota; kingdom Viridiplantae; phylum Streptophyta; class Magnoliopsida; order Ericales; family Ericaceae; genus Rhododendron; species Rhododendron mucronatum. The sequence goes on along the minus strand of BPLT01000035.1, from coordinate 2,155,109 downwards.
CTCCAACACTGCTACAAGTGGGAGCGATTCTCCGGCTTTTGACTCCAATTGCGCTACCGATGTCAATCAGGTTCAACACGCCCAAAGCTACCGGGCCCGAACCCAACCTCAGAGTTTCTCTGTCTTTGAGGCACCTCTGTCCGCAGTGATGGAAAAACTCGTTAAGTCTAGGCATCTCAAACCTTTGACCCCAACTTCTCTGCCAAAAGTCCTACCTTCTGGTTACAAGCCTCACCTCTTCTGTGCCTCCCACCAAATGCCTGGCCATCCTACTGACTCATGCTATCGTCTTCGACATGAGATTCAAGATCTCATTGACAATGGCACGGTTCAAGCTCCACCAAAACCCAACGTCATTTCTAACTCCTTGCCTCAACACTACTCTGATCCTCTGGTTGGTCAGATATCCATCATTTCAACTCAAATCAACCCCAGCTCTACCATATTCAACCCTAGCCACTACATCGTCCCAGCAAATCAACCCAAACCCATCATTGACAATGGCACGGTTCAAGCTCCACCAAAACCCAACGTCATTTCTAACTCCTTGCCTCAATACTACTCTGACCCTCTGGTTGGTCAGATATCCATCATTTCAACTCAAATCAACCCCAGCTCTACCATATTCATGTAACGACCCTGATTTTCAGTCGTTAAAAATTTCGTTAAATATTTGAATTTTATATTTTATTACTTGGATTTACCTTTAAATTTCTATAATTTGTCCTAATTACGTTTTTACCCTTCAAATTTGATTTCTCTGCGCTTTAGCCCCTGAACTTTCATTTCTTGCACTATAGTCCTACTTAGCAAGCCTAGTTAGCTTCTAACCCTCCGGTTGGAGAAACTAAACTAGGAAGCTATCTAGTCACTGCAAAATGACCGTGTTGCCCCTCATTGGAAGTTTTGACCCTTTTGAACCCTAGACTTAGAATTTTAATATTCTTTTTCTTTTAATCAAATTGGTTATATTCTTTGTCCATTGGACAATAATGGTTAGGGAAGCTATTACCCATTGGATAATAGCATCCTATTTGTTTATATTAAAAAGTATACTTACTTTAAAGTACTTTTCCATTATTTTAATATTAAAAGTAACCTAATAGCTATTATCCATTGGATAATAGAAGTTAGGGGAAATTTTACCCATTGGATAATAGGGTGAGTCTTTCAAATTACCATGGGATTATTAAACTAATCCTTTTCTTAAGCCCATGTGGCAAAGTACTTAATACTTTAATTAAAAAGTACATGGTACTAATATTCTCAAAGTACCCTTTATTATTCTTTAATGGGGATTCTAACCACCAATTGTACATGAGTATATATGTGTATATATATATTAGTACTTAGATGGTTAGAATATTACCTAAAGTACCCTATGCCTATTTAATTAGTTGGTGGACAAATCTTAGGCCTTAAAGCTACCTTTGATCTTTTGTACCAAAGAACTACTTTTTTATTTATTTTCCTTCCAATACAACACATGCATACATATATATATGTACTTGACAAGAGAGTGAGAGGGAGAGAGAGGAGAGAGAGCCGTGAGAGAGAGAGAGGAGAGGGGGGGGGGGGGGGGGGGGTGGGGGGCGGATGGGAGGAAGAGAGGGAGGGAGATTTGTTGTGTACTTGGCATTGAATCAACTTTGTACTTCCAATCTTTGAGATTACTTCTCTTCCAAACCAAATCCTAACTCCATTGTACTCTTTTGAACACCTTGCAATTGTTTGAACCATTGGATCTTGTACAATTCTCATCTCCACCCTTCATTTGGTTCAAAGAATCAAATCTAGTACAAACCCTAGCCATGCAACCCTAGGATTCTCCTTTGATCTTTCAAAAGTTGGCTTGACAAGTGTCAAAGTGAGGAAAGGAGAGAGAGAGGGGGGCCGGCCATTGAGGGAGAGGGGAGGAGCTCAAGCTTTGCCTATAAATAGAGGCCCATTCCAAGCATTTCAACTCACACCTCAAGCATTTGCTCCTCCTTCTCTCTAGAAACCATTTCTGATTTTCCAGGCAGCCTACTGCCCCTTCGAAAATCCCCCGTTTTCTCCTGCTTAGAGTAGTTTTTAGGATCAACTTCCTTCGGGAAAGTTGTAGAACACTTCGAGAGCTTCAATTTAGGCTCAAGAACCACCTCAATCGGATTAGAAATGACAAAGTTATCATCATCCAAAGTTCAGTGAAAATTCTGGATTTTCATTTCCAGACAGCTTACTGTCTTTTGCTTTACCCCCGTTTTTCTCCAACCTAAGATCGTTTCTAGGATCGACTTCCTTCACGGAAGTTGTAGAGGGTTTCTTGATCTTCGATTTGGACCCAAGAACGATTGTATTCGGCCAAAGATTGACCGAGTTACTGCCGTCCGAAGTTCGGTCCAGATTCGGGAGCAATTCCACCTAGCTTATTCGGCCCGACTAGTTTCGGATTAAGGTAGTTATCCTTACCTATTTTTCAAGTATAAAGTAATTTTACATTTCAACTTTATGTTTTGTATAAGTTGTATGACGTTTTGGAAGTAACTTTGATCGTTCTACTAAAGTAAGATAAGGTTATCTCTTGGAATTGAAAATGCATGTTTTACTTACAAGATGTTTCAAGCATGCTATGTACCTAGAGTTGGAAGATCTTGTTGTGTTAATTTCAAGGCTTGATTGAATGCATGTTGGTATGAAAAGTCTCACACGCGGAGTCTTGCATGAGAACGTGACACGAAAACCGAGAAAAGTAGAAACATGGCACCTAGGGTGTGTTTAACAAGGAAGTTGTGTTTTCCCGGTTGGAAAATATTTTTGAAACTACGTAATGACCATCTCGAGGGTATTACGTGAGTGTGTGTGTGTTCCAATGGAAATCCGGAATAGCGGAACCATTGTAAGGTTGTGTGTGTTCCCATGGGAAACCGGACCGGCGGAACCATGGTGAGGTATAGCTTGGTTATCCGCGGAGAGGAGCCAATGCAAATGTGTGCCAATGGGAACCCTGCGCGGCGGAACCATTGTGAGGATACTCGGGAACCCGGCGCGGCGGAACCGAGGTTGGGTGAGTTAAAAAGGTGTTTTTGAAAAGGGATAATAACGACATGGTTCACGATGAGTCGACACCAACGGAAATCATAAAGCTATTGTTAGCGCTATTGTCTTTTATCACTGCTTATGTACTTATCATGTGGAAATCGATGCTAGTATTAGGATTATACTACTGAGCCTTCGTAGCTCACGGTGTTACCTTTTGGTGACCCTGGCATATTATATGGGTGGCGACGCAGGTATAATATGTCAGAATTGATAGACAAACAGGACGAACTATTCACTTTGGAGGCGTTCGGAGCCGAGGAGCGGGCTAGGATGGAGAAGCAAGAAGAACTGTAGTTAGGAACCCTAGATCCCTCTGTTTTGTAAATAAGAGTACTTTTGTAAGGTGTATAATGTAATAACGAGCTGGACTCGCTTTGTTTTTATTAATAAAATATTTTATTTAACGTACCCAAAATTCGGGGCGTTACAATTCAACCCTAGCCACTACATCATCCCAGCAAATCAACCCAAACCCATCATTGACAATGGCACGGTTCAAGCTCCACCAAAACCCAACGTCATTTCTAACTCCTTGCCTCAACACTACTCTGACCCTCTGGTTGGTCAGATATCCATCATTTCAACTCAAATCAACCCCAGCTCTACCATATTCAACCCTAGCCACTACATCGTCCCAGCAAATCAACCCAAACCCATCATATCCATCCCATTCTAACCGGAGGTTAACATGATGGCTGTAGGTTGGGCAATTGAGGTCTTCACTGCCAACATCTGGTTTGACAGTGATAAGGGGCTTGCAAAGGGGAAGACTGACCGACCGAGGTCCATTGATCAAAGGAGCACCGAGTAGGTTTGGTCAAAGAAACTAAGGAAGCCGAAGTGCTGTTGCTTGGGCCTAACACCCGCTTGATCCTACCTCTTTTTGTGGAAGCTATGGGTAGTTTTTTAAATATTGTATTTTCAAAACTGCGTCTAGTTTGCATTGGCGTTTTGTTTGAGTCTGACACAGAGTCTTTTGCATTTGTCTAAGTCTAGCTCCGAGTCGGAGTTTTTGCCTCTTGGCCCTCCACGTCGTAGCTTTCGTTTCAAGTTTTGAGTCTGTTGTACTTGGCAACCCCGAGGGGGCTTTCTTTATAATATGTTTTATCTTGCTTCTAAGTACTTCGCTGACTTTTGAATAAACTGTGTCGATCCCTGACGACGAAGGGATAGATTTCGATGGGATCCTTCCCAAGGAAATGTGTTCCCTCGCCGAAAGGGAAGACGAAAGGCATGCTCAGCCTATTAATTGAAATAGTAGTTTCAAATAAACTTGAAAGATGAGGTAGGCCTCCAAATGGTTCAAATTGGTTCAACACTGTCCGCAGAGGAGCATTATGCCCGGTCAGACAGGCTCAAAAAGTTCATTAACGTCTTGGCATGGTCTCACAAAGACACGCCCGGCGTTGATCCCGAGATAAAGGAACATCAAATCCCCCTGCTACCAGATGCCAAACCATGTAAAGCAAAGCTCAGAAGGTCCAGTGCCTCTACCATGTACAAGTTTGCAGGAACAGCGTTCCGCCAACCACAAGTTAGAAAGTTCAACATTGGCTTGGGGCGAGGCATGTCAACTGAAGCACTTTGGACTCTGTGCTATCAAAGCCATTTTATCTGGGGCTGCGGCCAAACATCATCGACCTCGATGGCAACAAATTCAAATACCTTGGTCAGCATGGATCAATTAGAAAGCCTTTTCCCTGAGAGAAGCTCGTTGGGCTGAAAACCCCAAGGGTGGGCAGTTCCAAGCAAAAGTTAGAGCAGGCTGTTAGACTGAGAACCTATGAAGGCAATCTAGGCAAAAGTAAAGGCAATATTTGAAAGCTCGCTAGACCGAAAACCTGAATGGGCGGTTCTAGGCAAAAGTTAGAGCGTAAAAGGTGAGGTAAAATACTCGAGTGAACCTTAGCCTGAACTACGGTTTGACCTGATTCCCTAGCTTGGGATACGTAGGTAGTCTCTCCAGGTTTACCTTGTATTTTTAGGTTCACGGACGCTTGCTGCCCAAGCATCCCTGTTGCTTTAGGATTCCTATCTCGTATAGGAAACCTCGTATATCATGGATTCTCGTTCCCTTATGTATAGTAGCTTATTCCTTTTGGGACTCTCAGTCCCTCTGGGACTCTTTCCCCTTATCATCCGAATACCCAACTCACGTTGGGTCTCTTGCATTGATCCTATATACTTGGGATCCCATTCTTTTACGGAATATTACCATTCTGGAGCCTTCCGAAGCATTCTTGCCGCGCTATGATTTAGGGCAACTTCTTCCCTGTTCGGTTACCTTGTTGCCGAACAGTCTATACGGACCAATGACCTCATGTGTGCATCTGGTCCACGTCATTACATTTAGACAAATGACTTCACATGTCTTTCGTCTTTATTAGCCGAACAGACTGCTGGTCCAATGACTTCTCATGGCACTGATCCACATCGCCGTTCATCCCATTGCCTGGTGATAAGCTCGTCACGCCTACCACGTGCCTCCGTGCATCACGTGCTCGGCTATCGAATGTATCTGTTCGGGAATACCTCCCTACAATTGCTCCCCAGCTTTACCTGTGACCACTGTTCGGAGGTTACGAGTGGAGCTTTTCAGGAACAAACGTTGGGTCAAGCTCTTCTGACCCCATGTAGTCATAGTGCCAATGCTCATTTATGCTTTTGGTGGCTTCATCATTATACCTTTTTCGGGGTAATGACTCCACGTGGCTTATTTCGTACGCCTTTCATTAATTTTGAACTAACGTTTTACAAAACGGCGTCAGAACGGCATCTGCTTATCGTTACTTTAACTTGTAACGGTGTGAGTGGAGACGTTTCGTCTCCGTCTCTCACCCTTTAACCCCAGAAAGGGTGCTTTTTGGGTTTCCACCCAAAACATTTGAACTTGAACTTTTCTCGAAAGCCTCCTCCACCATTTCCGCCATAGCTGCCACTTCGAAGCTCTCGTTCGTACTTCCTTCTGCCGCTGCTGCAACCATCATAAGACTCCTCAAATCCCTTTTTGCATCTCGTACTGGGATTTCACTGTTTTAAGTCATCCACCTTTTTAGGGCTCCATTCGTACTCTTTTCTGGTTTTTTTTTTAAATCGGGTATAGCGATGGCAGATAATAGTGAAAACCCTTTGAAACCCAGTAAGTTTAGGAAGCTGTGTGATACCCCCGCCGCCATGGCGGCATTTAGGACGGAGTATGGCATTCCAGACAATGTCGGTCTTGAACTTGCCCCTTTGGGCGCAGATAGGGACGGAGGTTCGTGGGATAGGATGTGTATCCCAATAGTTGCTATCGTCGAAGGAGGAGTTCGATTCCCCCTTCACCCATTACTCCGTCAAATCCTGAGCTGGTATCGACTCACACCGATGCAGGTTTTGACTAACTTCTTTAGGTTAGTTATGGGGGTAGTGGCATTGAATAGAATCTTAGGGACCCAACTAGGGATTTGGGACATCCAATGGTGGTATAGCATCGTGCTAAACCCCGAGTACAATACGTACTATATCAAGGTTAGGAAAGCGGACAAGCGTCTCGTGCTCAACTTGCCAGACTCTGCTCATGACCACGAGGTCGATTTTCTTTATGTAACGGGAGCGTTCGAGCCGATAGGGGAGGATGGCCAAGTGGTGGGTTTGCATTGCCCCCACATATGGGGTTACCCATGTATGCTCCTAATTTGCTTTGTGATTTTCGTTTATTGCTATCTCTTAGCTGATTTTTATGTTTCTAACTTGCGTTTGCATTTATACAGCGGACAACGCCAATAAGCGCCCTAGACGCGAGCCGAGTTACATCCGAATAGAGGACATCAACAGGGTCCTGAAATACCGAGGAGAGCCGGGCACCCGAACTGCTGAGTGTGGTCGTGACGCGCACGTTCTGTTGGGCTATGATCCCGCCTACAAGGGATTTATTGACAGGAGGTTAGCCAACCCAAGCACCAGTGGTGCCTCGACTTCCACTGCTCCCCAGCCACGCAGTTCGAGATTGCAAGCCGGTGTTACCCTTGCCGGCCAATCAGGTGAGGTAGCAATCCCTGAAGGTGTGCCCCAAACACGCGTGGTGCTTAGGAGATCCGCGCGAAGGCAAGTTTCTTCCGGACATCAAGCCGAACAATCCGCTCCCTTCTGTGGTACAAGCCAGTCATCTTCTTCAGGCTACTCCCAATCTCCAACCAACCCAGGTACGATGGCGCGTCAACCTCTTGACCTTAGCACACTTCTGACTGTGTCCACACAGAGTTGTGGTGCCGCCAGCAGGGCAGCATCAACTGGTGTTGCCCCACCACAATCTCGTCGCACGAGGGGGAGGTCAACACGATCGTCCTCATCCCCTCGGGACAGCTCCCTTGAAGCCACGGATGCTCATCGGGATAGGCGTCCCAGGACTGAAGACCCTTCCCCTTCTGCCATACCTACTGATGGGGAAAACAACCAACCCCAATCATCCCCTCTCCAGGTTCTTCCCCAGACATGGGCTCCCTCACTGACTAGGGGTGATCGTCCAGTGCACGTTGGGGACTCCGCCAGTTCCTCGGAGACGGCGGTTGCACTTGCACAAGGGCTGTTGCTCCCAGTTGATATGCAGAAGGAAGCAGGATCTACTTCTGATCGGCTTGTCTCCACTGGTCTCGTCAGTGGGATAAAGGTAAAGTTTATCCAATACTTCATCTTTCATTCTCTTTCGTTTTATTCATAACGTTGCCTCTTACACCTGGTCATTTCCAGCTTATCCAAAAAATGGTGACGTTGGGTCAAAGAGTGCAAGAAACTGAAGCTGAGCGCAATAGGCTCATGAGGGATAACACTAGGCTACTTTAGATTGTAGCGAGGCTGGAGAGAGAAAGAGACAAGGCGAAACTAGAAGTAGATAATACTAAAGCCAAACTGGACACAGCCGAGGAGAGCCTCAACCAGGCCTTATCTGAAATCGACAGCACCAAGAAAGCAGCCTATGAGGAGGGATACCAAAAAGGGTTCGATGCCACCACTGCTAGCTATGTTGAGCAAATGCCCGCTATCCAGCACCAAATCTGGGTAGCATGCTGGGAGACATGCTTAACAAAAGTTGGGGTTGCTGAAGATTCCCCCTTATGGGAGGACAATGACCTGCCAAGCAGACGTGCTCAAGCTGTAGAAGAACGTCATGGCAACCCAAAAGATGACATCGATCAACAGATCGAAGATTTTGCCGATGCTGAAGAAGATACACCTACTGACGTTCTGGGGGCTGTTGCTGCGGAGTCACCTGCTCGGGAATCGACCAACGATCCCATCGTTGTGGAAGGAGACACTGGTGGTGGTATGCCAAGAGAGCCAAACACTGAGACGATAGACCAGCCTGCTCCTGAGGTCCAAGAATTGGACTAAGTGTGAGTTTTATTCCCCACCTTTGGAACAGTTTGCAGGTCCTGTGTGACCGTGGTTTTGCAAGCCCTGCGTGGCATTAAACATCTAATTTTGCTCGGCCCTTTCTTGGCCACAGATTTTTTGCTTTAAGCTTTCTAAATACTCGTTACTGGTATTTCGTTCCACAAATGTTTACATCCAGTAGCTAACATATGCTTTTACCTATAAGTGTCTCGTACTTAATGTATGCATATTTGATAGTATCTCATGCCTAAACATATCTCATTATGTTTGTTGTTTCAAGTGTTTCGTACTTTTTACCACAATCGTTTACTCAAATGATTGTACCCGAACAGACTGCATGCATTCGTATGCAATTTTTGAGTTTACTCATACTCATAAGTATCACATACTTGGTTTTGTTTTTAGACATATTTCATTATGTCTGTTGCCGAAGTATTTCGTACTTATTGCAAGCTGTTTCAGTTTCTCGTACTTTTTAATACCTTACGTTTGGCATTCGTGCCAATCCCTTGCTCCCCAATATGAAAAAAGGAAAATAAAGCATATTTCCAAATTTCATATTCCATATTTCTACATCGAAAATTTTATCAAATTGGATACATGTAGAAAGAAAAAACTTTATTCATAATCTTGAACTCAAGGGGGCATTATTCGTATCCCTTGCAACTTAAAAAATAATGGAAAACGAAGGAGCTTTGTTCGTAGCTCCCACACAATCACGTAGTGTAATAAAACTCGATTCTTCTAAACAAAGAATTTTCTCAAATTATGGACATTCCATGGCCTCGGAATTGGATTGCCATCCAGATCAGCCAATCTGTAGGCCCCTATGCCCGCAATCTCAGTTACTCGATACGGGCCTTCCTAGTTGGCCCCTAGCTTGCCATCGTTGGCCACCTTGGTGTTGCCGAGCACCTTTCGTAAAACAAGGTCCCCAACACCAAACTCTCGAGGGTGTACATGCTTGTTATAGCTTTTCATCAATTGTTCTTGGTAAAAAGCTAGATGCACCAGGGCCCTTTCTCTCCTCTCCTCGGCGAGATCAAGCTCGATTTCAAGGGCCCTGTCATTAGCCCCACTTTCGACCAACGCAGTTCTATTGGTTGGCAGACCAACCTCCAAAGGAATTACAGCCTCTGTTCCATATGCCAACGAATAGGGGGTCTCCCCCGTAGACCTCCTAGGCGTTGTTCGGTGCGCCCACAACACCAGTGGTAATTCATCAGGCCACTTCCCTTTTGCTTTGTCCAGTCTTTTTTTGATTCCGTCAAGAATAGTCTTATTAGACGCCTCTGCTTGCCCATTACTCTGAGGGTAAGCTGGGGTCGAATAATAGTTTCGTATTCCATATTGGGCACAAAAAGACTTGAATTTCTTCTGAAACTGGGACCCGTTATCTGTAATCAAAGAATAGGGGACCCCAAATCGAGTAATAATGTTTTTCCACACGAACCTTTCTATCATAGGTTCTGTGATTTTAGCCAGTGGTTCTGCCTCTATCCACTTGGTAAAATAATCTGTTGCAACTAATAGGAATTTTCGGTTCCCAGTTGCTTTGTGGAGAGGACCCACGATGTCCATTCCCCACTGGGCAAATGGCCAAGGGCTCGTCAAAGGCACCAGGTCTTCGGCTGGTGTTCGAATCATTGGTGAGAACTTCTGACATTTCTCACAAATTTTCACATACACCTTGGCGTCTTCCTGCATATGTGGCCACCAATAGCCTTGGGTAATTGCTCGGTGGGCGATGGACCTGCCTCCAGCATGACTTCCACACGTTCCCTCGTGGATTTCGTGAAGAAACTTTTGCACCATTTCGGGGTGCACACAGAGCAAATATGGGCCTGTGAAGGACTTTCTGTAAAGCTTTCCTTCTGGAGACAGCCAAAACCTTGCAGATTTGGTTTTGACCTTATGAGCCTCCTTTTTATCAATGGGGAGTATTTCATCTCGTAAAAACTCCACGATTGGGTCCATCCAACTTGGACCTTGGTTCACTTCCAAAACTAACTCCACGCTTCTTCCAATGCTCGGCTCTGGAAGATACTCAACTGCAACTCTTCGCTTGAGTTCGGTTGGGACCGCTGCAGCCAGCCATGCCAATGAATCGGCGTGTGCATTCTGCCCAGAACTTATCTGTTCAACGTGGACCCTCTCGAAGGTATCAAGTAAATCTTTGGCGGCTTCCACATATGCCGCCATTTTCTCATTCCGGGCCTGATATTCACCGGACAGCTGATTCACCACAAGTTATGAGTCACAATGCACCCTTACTCTTTTTGCCTTCAGAGTCTTCGCACTTCTCAATCCAGCTAGGAGTGCCTCATACTCTGCCACGTTATTCGATGCACTGAATCCCAACCGAACAGACAGTTCTATCATAACTCCTTCAGGAGGAAAAAGAACAACACCAATTCCCGAACCAGTGTTACAAGCTGATCCGTCAACGAATAAATTCCATTCCGTATCGTCCTGTTTGGCTGAAACTTTATCCCTCGTGGACAATGTTCTACTCTCTTGTTCCTTTTTCGTAGGAGGCAGGGGAACTACCGTGGGAGAAAACTCTGCCACAAAATCAGCCAGCACTTGGCCTTTGATTGTTGTTCGGGGTTGATAATCAATATCGTATTGACTCAACTCGACGGACCACGTCGAGATTCTACCTGAAAAATCTGCCTTTCGTAGCAGCGATTTTAGTGGAAATTCACTATAGACCACGACCATGTGGCCCTGGAAGTAGTGGGGCAATTTTCTCGTTGCTGTCCTAAGTGCCAGGACAAGTTTCTCTAAAGGCAGATATCTCGTTTCTACGTTTAGCAACGTCTTGCTTACATAATATATTGGGATTTGCTCGATTCCCAAATCCCTTAACAGGACCGCACTTACAGCATGCTCAGAAACAGCTAAGTACAAAATCAAGGTCTCACCTGGCTGCGGGGTTGATAGAAGAGGAGGCTCGGCCAGATACTTCTTTAAGTCCTGGAAAGCTTGCTCACATTCCGCTCCCCATTCAAATCCCTCCATTTTTTTCAATAACTGAAAAAAGGGCCTACATTTATCACTTGATCTGCTGATAAATCTATTGAGTGCTGCAGCCATCCCAGTTAGTCTCTGGACCTCCTTCGTGGTTTTGGGACTTTGCAGCCTCTGAAAGGCTGCAATCTGATCTGGGTTAGCCTCTATTCCCTTCATAGTGACCAAGTGCCCTAGGAATTTCCAGAACCAACCCCAAACGCACATTTCGCGGCGTTGAGTGTCAACTTGTACTTCCTCAAGATCTCAAAGACTTCTGTCAAGTCTGTAATATGCCCTCTCTTGTCTCGGCTTTTCACCACCATATCGTCTATGTAAACCTCCATAGTTTTCCCGAGCAACTCCCTGAACATGATAGTCGCAAGCCTTTGGTATGTCGCCCCTACATTTCTTAGCCCAAACGGCATGACACTATAGCAGTACAAGCCCCGTGGGGTGATGAAAGATGTCTTCTCCTGATCGGGCCCAAACATAGCAATTTGATGGTATCCTCGATACGCATCAAGAAAACTCATTCGCTCGTAGCCAACTGTTGCGTCAACCAACTGGTCTATCCTTGGGAGGGGAAAACTATCCTTAGGACAGGCCTTGTTCAAGTCTGTGAAGTCCACACAGACACGCCACTTCCCATTCTTCTTTTTTACGACCACGGTGTTGGACAGCCACTCAGGGTAGTAAACCTCACATATTGCTTTTGCCTCAAGCAATCGATTAACCGCTTCAACAACAGCATCCGCGTGCTGTACGGCTGCCCTACGTTTTCTCTGAACAACTGGCTTATGCTGAGGGTCAACATTCAGATGGTGGCAGATTATGTCAGCATTTACGCCGGGCATCTCTTCTGGTACCCATGCAAACACGTCGACATATTCCTTCAGAAACTGTATTGACTCAGCCTTTTCCTCTGCCGGTAATGATTCCCCAATCAAAAAATATCTTTCAGGATCAGCCTCGTTGATCTGAATTTTTTCCAAACCCTCGATTACCTTATCAGCTGGGCACCTTCCGACATCCTCGATAGTCGGTTGATCTGGTATTTCCAGCGTGTGAACATGGCGGGCCTTCGGGGCCTTCTTAACGATGGAAATCAAGCATTGTTGGGCCACTTTCTGATTGCCCCTAATTGCTTCGATCCCATTGGATCCTGGGAATTTCACCATCTGGTGGTAAGTTGAGGAGACTGCCCTCATTTTGTGTAACCAGGTTCTTCCTATAATCGCGTTATAAGAAGAAGGGACGTCTACGACCAGAAAATCTGTCCTCAAAACAACTGATCCTGTCCGAACAGGCAGCGTTACCTTCCCAAGGGGCCAAACTGCCCCTGCACCAAACCCAATCAATGGCGTTGTGGACTGCTCCAAGTCTGTCTGGGCTAGACCCAGCTTCTTAAACGCGTCGTAGTACATCACCTCTGTACAACTTCCTGAATCCACTAGGATCCTTTCAATGTCATACTCCCCAACTCGTAGGGTTATGACTAAAGCATCGTTATGAGGTATCTGGACTTCTCCCAAATTGTCATCTGTGAAGGCTATGCTTTCATTGCACACGTCACTCTCTCGCCCTCTTTTATTACCCAATCGCATCACATGCTGATCGTGCTTAAACTGTCTTTGCAACAGTCTAACCTCATTTCTCGTATAAGGTGCGGCCAGCCCATGTATCATATGGATTACCCCCTTAGGATTCTGCTCGTAATCCAATTCCATGGCCTTCCCTTTTTCCTTGGGATCTTCCTGGATAAACTCCTTGAGATAGCCCTGAGAGACCAAATCATCAAGGTGTTTCTTGTACATCTCGCAATCTTCAGTCATGTGGCCCCAATCCTTGTGGTAGCTGCAGTGCTGATTCGTAGCACGTTTAGTGTCTTTATCTCCGCCAAGACTCGGGGGCCACTTGAAGTACGGCTGATTCTTTATTCGATAAAGAATCCTGTAGATTGGCTCCTTCCAAACAGTAGTGATAGAAAAGAAGGATTTGGGATCAAGGGCTTGCTTTTCCTTGTACGGATCCTTCTTAGCCTGTCCGTAGTCCTTACGCTCTTTGTACGTTTTGGGCTCAGGTTTATCCACCTTCTTGGCAGGCGTCTTAGGCTGTTCGGCAGCAATCCTGCCATCCTCGCGGAGTATGTCATCCTCCATTCTGGCGTGCTGCTCTATTCGCTCCATCAGTTTGGCTAACGTAGCCACCGGATGTTTATTCAATGAGCGGCGCAGCTCTCCCCGAACAGGCAAACCAGTTTTGAAGGTTGCTATGGCATATTCCTCACTGCAACTCTCAATCTCGTTGAAAGTTTCCCAGTACTTCTTTGCGTAATCTCTGATCGGCTCGCTTTCCACCTGTTTCATGGTGGATAGACTCTCAAACGTCTTTGGGGCCTTTCTGCTTGTCAAGAACCGAGCAGTGAATTCCTCGGCCAACTGCCTCCATCCTCTTATGGATCGTGGTGCCAATTTATGAAACCAACTCAAGGCCACCTTGCCTAGACTTGACGGGAACATTTTGCAAAGAATGGCATCATCGCCATCGTGCATGAACATGGCCTGTTGGTAATGCTGTATGTGAGCCACAGGGTTCGTGTTTGTCTCGTAAAGTACGAACGCTCCATGCTTCACTCTGTCCGGCAACCTTGCCTCTTGCAGTCTCCTTGCAAAAGGGGAGGCTGCGATGTTACTCAGGGCTTTACGTGCCGCCTCTCGTGCAGACACTGTCCCTTCCTCATTTTCCTTCGTTTTGTGAGCCGTAGCTTTGGCCCAGTCAGCATCAGGTCTCTCGTACCTGTCACGGTGATGCTTCCTTGTTTCTTCCTCGAGTGAGGAACTCCGTTCCCTACTCCTCCTTTTCCGTGAAAAAGCCCTTCGTCTTTCCGGTGTTCGGCTTCTGCTTCTGTCTCTCCTTTTTCATGGAGAAACCTTATGTCGCCCTAGAGTAGGACTTCTGCTCCTTATTTCTCGTGAACGAGCCTGCCTTTAGACTACTAAAGTCCGTCTATCTCTCTCAGAATTCCTCCTCGAGAGTCCAGAATTTTCTGGGTGTTCTCGTACCCGCTGCAACTCTCGTATCTCGTACTCTCATTTTTTAATCAAACGAGCGTACTCCTCTATTTCCTTCCTCTTTCGATCGAGGACATCTTCACTGTTATGTATACTTCTTGACTGCTCTACAGACGCCTCTCTTCGGTGAGACTTGCTCCTTCTTGTGGAGCCCGTAGCTGTCTTATCCTGTCTACCAGTGGGCTTTCTCGAAGCACCCGGTGGAGATTTATCCCCTCCACCACTTAACTGATTTTTGGGATTGAACGGTGTTGCAGGATCTTCTTCCATCGTGATTGTTTTTCAAGGAAAATTGGTTCGTTTCCCACAGACGGCGCCAATTGTAGGGGGATGAAAACAATTGGTGTTCTGGATAACACTAAAATGCAACAGCTTCACGTGCCTCTACACCGGAACCCTAGTTCGTCGTCGGAACCCTAATCTGCAAAATAAACAAGGGGTGAGTGCACCTTTGCTTCTCATAGCAAAGGCCCTCCGATGCCTAAGTTAGTATCACGTACTGGTTGATAAACCCTAATTATCAGTAGGAGAGAAATACGAATGCCAAGTATTGCGTAGCTTTTACCTCCAGGTTTACCTTGTATTTATAGGTTCACGGACGCTTGCTGCCCAAGCATCCCTGTTGCTTTAGGATTCCTATCTTGTATAGGAAACCTCGTATATCATGGATTCTCGTTCCCTTATGTATAGTAGCTTATTCCTTTTGGGACTCTCAGTCCCTCTGGGACTCTTTCCCCTTATCATCCGAATACCCCACTCACGTTGGGTCTCTTGCATTGATCCTATATACTCGGGATCCCATTCTTTTACGGAATATTACCATTCTGGAGCCTTCCGAAGCATTCTTGCTGCGCTATGATTTAGGGCAACTTCTTCCCTGTTCGGTTACCTTGTTGCCGAACAGTCTATACGGACCAATGACCTCATGTGTGCATCTGGTCCACGTCGTTACATTTAGACAAATGACTTCACATGTCTTTCATCTTTATTAGCCGAACAGACTGCTGGTCCAATGACTTCTCATGTCACTGATCCACATCGCCGTTCATCCCATTGCCCGGTGATAAGCTCGTCACGCCTACCACGTGCCTCCGTGCATCACGTGCTCGGCTATCGAATGTATCTATTCGGGAATACCTCCCTACACCTTTGAGTCCTATTCAAGGGGTTTTTTGCCAAGTTTGGTCATACCGTGTAGACCTAATGTGACTGCACGGGGGTGTCGGTTTCAGTCCGGGCCTATATGTGTCATCATTTGCGTCTTATGTCTGTCTTTGTGGCATTTTTCTAGATTTCAATCCATTGCCGTTTCGGGATGTTTTTCCCAGTTTTGTCAATTCGTGCAGGTCACCATACATGTGTTTGACCTTATAAGTGTCAGTTTCACATGTTTAGGATTATTGTGAGGTTTGGCACATTAATGCCCAAAATTTCATTATTTTCCATGTGTCCAGGATCCGCATCGTATTCCGGGGATCTTTCTCCCTTTTCGTTTCAGCTAGGCAAGCCTGTACATATATGTGAGTCTGTATGTCGACTCAGTTCACTTGTCAATGCAAATTAGATATTAGCGTATGGTTTATATGTCAATAAACTAGAAAAATGCAATTTTTACATTGCTACCCTAGCTTTTGTAACCCACAAGCAGTGGAATGTTGTGAAGCGACAAGGGCACGTCGGCCCAAGGCCAAGCAAAGCATATCTCTGGGGCACGTCTGCCTAAGCATCGAAGAAAAGGCATGCAGGCCCAAATGCCACGCCGCTAAATGTCAACTGGGCGCGCCGGCCCACTCAACATCTCTCTATCTGGATTCGCATCTTAGAAGCAAAAGACAGTAAAGTACTGGGGCTCAGTGGTAGTCCTTGGGTATCGTTGTCCTCCTAGGAGCCGCCCTTAGCTTGCATCTACATTTTCAATTTGTGCATTTTGTTTTTATACATCTTTACATATTGTGTATGTCAACTATTGAAAACAGGAAGGTGGTCAGAATGGTTACCATCAAGTCTTTGTTTGCCAAAGGATGCGATGCAATCTCCTGCGGTAATTTTCTGTTTGTCAGCGGAGGCGAAGGAAATCTCCCAAACTCTCAATTTGTTGGCCGAAGGATGCGATGCAATCTCCTGCGATGTTGTTCTGTTTGTTAGTGGAGGCGATGGAAATCTCTCTAACTCTTGATTTGTTGGCCGAAGGATGCGATGCAATCTCCTGCGGTTTTGTTCTGTTTGTTTAGCGGAGGCTATGGAAATCTCCCTAACTCTCGATTTGTGTGCCGAAAGATGCGATTGAAAATCTCTTGTGGTTTTGTTATTGTTGGTCCGCGGATGCGAAGAAATCTCCCTGAGTCCATGATTTGTTCGCCAACGGATGCGATCGAAAATCTCTTACGGCATTGTTCACACGGCAGGATACGATAAAATCTTCTGCGGAACAAATCAACGACAGCTGGTCATATCCATCTCTCAACGGCTTGATCATTCTGCACACTGATCTTCCCGTCTTCAAATCAACAACAGTTGGTCCTGTCCAAATCAACAATGGTCTGCCATATCATCAACAACAGTCGGTCCTGTCCAAATCAGTGATGGTCAGCCATTTCATCAACGACGGTCAGCCATATCGTCCTTCTCAATTCCACGATGGTCAGCCATATCATCAACGACAGCCGGTCCTATCCAAATTCTCAACGGCTTGACCATTCTGCACACTGATCTGCTCGTTTCAAAATTCAACAACGAGCCATGTCGCCTGTCTCTGCCCATTCAGCGATGACAACCAGCCACGTCGCCTGTCTCTACCTATTCAGCGACGACAATGACATCACCTGTCTCTGTCCATTCAGCGATGACAACCTACCACGTCGCATGTCTCTATCCATTCAGCGATGACAACCAGCCACATCGCTTGTCTCTGCCCATTCAGCGACGATAACCAATCAACCACATCGCCTGTCTCTGTCCATTCAGCGATGACAACGAGCCATATCGTCCATGTTCGCCCCGATCAACAACGATCAGGATATCATACGATGGTCTGCCCATTCGCAACTAGTTGTTCCCCAGGAGAGTCCGCCTTGGCATGCCCTGAACAACTACCTCTACATCAGTCTAGCTTCACATGCATCTTCCAGCAGCCTTATTGCTCTGTCTCGGATGGTCTTTGATAAGGAGATTGGCACTGATTCCCAACAGATGGAATTCAACCTGCCTGACACGACCTACCCGTGTTTGTTGGAATACTTTGTGCCGAGGATAGCTTGATCCCCAGCAACGACGGCCAGTCCCGTCCACATCTGCAGCGACAACCAGTCCTGTCCAAATTCGATCAACAAGCGGCGATTCGCTCGTCCACTTCTACTTCCATCCTCGGCAATGGACCGCCCGTCCATTCCACCAATCAGGTTCCTTAAGTTTACTTGTTTACTTTGCTAGTATGCTTTGCTCTGGATTGCCTTGAGGGGTATCTAGAATTCTTTGACGTTACTTGTACCAAGTCGATGGTGCTTCAAGTGCCGTCAAAGAGGGGCTACTGTAGACACCCCAATCTGGGCTTCCAGATTAGTTTACTTACGGTTTTTGATTCCCCGATGATGAAATGGATCAAGGACATCCTGGGAATGATAGCGTGTTTGAGCTTTGAGTGTTTGCAAAACCCTTGAACCTAACCTAGCCTAAGCCAATTCAAAAAAACCAAAAACCCTATTGGTCCGCGCCAGGGCGCAACCATCCCACGCCCGGGCGCACCATCGCACGCCAGAGTCACTCCATCGCGCGACAGTGTGCCAGGGTGCACCATCGCGCGACAGACTGACTCTGTCGCGCGACGGTTCAACCTACCACCAATCTTTCTTGAGATGGGCAATTGGCCACCAATGCTACTTCAACCAAGCCTCGTGGACTGGCTGAACTCCTCTGTTTCCAACCAGATTCACCTCATCCCCTATTTATGCCCCCCTTTGTTCATCCTTTGAGAGGATTAACAAAATTCAAAGGTTTTTAAAGGGTTCCATTGTTTTTGAAAGGTTACAAAGTCCCTAATAAGAACATAGCTTGTTCTTTCCCATTTCCTCACACTCAACAATCCTTAAACACCCCAATCAACTTTCAACATCAAAGCTCAAATTTTTTTTTAAACCTGAAATCAAAGGTATAGCTTACCTTTGCTTTGTTTTCTGTTCTGATCCCTGAGGGGGGCTGGCAGGGCCAAGGCTGGTAATCAATAACAGTTCTGGTCCTAAAGCTGGCGAGGTTTCAAAAACCATCATGGTAGGAACTAGCGCGCGATGGTCCCACTCTCTCGCGCGACACTCCGGTGCTGCGTGAGATGGATCGCGTGGGGATTGGTGTCCTACTGTTTTGCATTTATGTGTAGATAGATCACTCTGCAAGCATGATAATAATCAGTTTACTGCTTTCCATTGTATAAACTGCTAGTCTTAGTTCTATATGAGTTTCTGCTATTTTGGAGTCCCCCCGGGAACATTATGAATATGTCCCAGTAACCCAGAAATGTGTAAACCAAGCACTGGTCTGGTCTGGTCCGCGCCAGGGCGCAACCATCCCGCGCTAGGGCGCACCATCGCGCAACGGATTCACTCCATCGCGCGACAGTGCGCCATGGAGCACCATCGCGCGACAGACTGGCTCCGTCGCGCGACAGTTTGCCTCCGACCAGTGAGTGGCCTTGCACGGGTAGCTTGGCCTTCAGCCATTATTTTGTCCCCACACTGTTTATGGGGTGTTTTATTAATTTGCAGGGCTTCTCAGCCTTTAAACTGTATATTATGCTGTTATATGAACTGCGTGGTTTGTCCTGGGTGTGCACTGGTCCTTCCAGAGCCCAGAGAGTTTAAGAATAAGAGTTGTGGGTTTGAGCTCACCGGCTCGTGCGTGTTTTAGAGTTGCACGCGCAGGAGTAAACAGCATGCAGTGACTTGTTCAGTGCATGCTGGTTTCTTCCTGCGCACGTCACTCCAAAACAGGGGCTCCCCAGTTTGTTTAAAGTCCCACAGCAGTCTATTCTCATCCCATACTAAATGCTCATCCATCCTATCTATCACATCCTGCAAACGTGTTACAGCTTTAATCCCCATTAAACTGTTTCCCCGCCCTAATTGGCTAAAAATTGATTAATCAAACAGAATCGTAAACAAACAAATGTTTTCGCAAATGCCTAAGTAGAGACCAATCTCCGGATTGGGCGAGAGGGGTGCCATAAAACCCTTCCCCTCTCGTAACCTGGCTCCTGAACCCAGATATGGTTATGACGGACTGGTTCCTTAACTTTTTCAAATCAAACAGCGCGGCAAGTGCTTCGAAATACGGTTCCTTGGGTGTCGGACCTTCAAACCCGAGTGGCGACTCTGTATTTTCGCGAGCGCTTATCGTACAGCTTAAAAGCGCTCCAGCGAACCGGCAGCATTTTCTCTTCTCGAGGAGGGGAACGGAATCCCTTCCCGAAGGAAAGAAAAATTGGGCTTCCGCATGCCCACAGAAAGGTGTTTGAGCTTTGAATTGAGGTTGAGGTTGTTTGAGGTGTTTGAGTTGAAGAAGAACAAGCTATGCTCTTTATGGTGCTTAGGATGTAAACCTTTGAATGCCAATTTTTGTTAATACTTTGAAAAAGAACAAATTGAGGGTATTTATTGGAGGGGATGGAGGTGAGTCTGGTTGGAAATAGAGGAGTTCAGCCAGTCCACGAGGCCTGGCTGCGGTTGCATTGGTGGCCAACTTTCCTCCGTCAGAAAGGTTGATGGTAGGTTGGACCGTCGCGCGACGGAGTCAGTCTGTCGCGCGATGGTGCGCTCTAGCGCTTTGTCCCATGATGGAGTGTGTCGGGCGCGAGATGGTGCGCCCCGGCGCGCGATGGTTGCGCCCTAGCGTGCATCAGTAGGGTTTTTGGTTTTTGAAGTGGTTTAGGCAAGGTTAGGTTCAATGGTTTTGCAAACAGTCAAAGCTCAAACACGCTATCATTCCCAGGGTGTTCTTGATCCATTTCATCATCGGGGAATCAAAAACCGTAAGTAAACTAATCTGGAAGCCCAGATTGGGGTGTCTACAAGGGCAGTTCCTGGAAATAAGAAAACCATCATGCGATGGAGTGAGACAATCGCGCATTGATCCTGACTGGACTTCCCGAAATTGCTTTACATGCTTCGGCTCTGAAACATACTCAGAAGCCATCCAGGGGCATTCTAGGGAATTTAAACAAACTAACAGGACTAAACTATGAGCTTTAGAATACAGAGCAGTAGGTCAAAATTTAATTTATGCAATACAGATGATATAGAAGATCATCTAAACAAGGAAGGACCAGCATCCCATCCCCACAAGGACCGTCACTTGCTGACTGAAACAGTCGTGCGGTGAAGTGGGTCCATCGCGCGCGGGAGCGCTAGTTCACGGTGCTTGTAACTCTGCTGACTTTAGGACCAGGACTGGTATTGATTACCAGCCTTGGCCCTGCCAACCCCCCTCAGGGATCAAAACAGTAAACAGTAAGAATTATACCTTTGCTTGAGTGCTTAAAAAATGGTTTGAACAAGGTGGTGTAGCTTGAAAAATGACTGTATGGAGGTGGTTAGAAGGAAGAGATATGAAGTGTATTAGGGTTTGTGGAGTCTTTTTTTTGCTTGAGAATTGAAAGCTTTGGGAAGATGAACCATGGGGGGTCTTTATAAGAGAAGGAGAGGGCTTGGTTGGTGGCTAACAAGGCAATACAACTAGCAACAAGGCTGGTTGTAGTTGCTTGGTGGAGAAGTAGGGTGCAAAAGGTAATGGGAGAGTGGGGGAAAGGTGGTGCAAGGGAAGCCCTGCAGAACGCTGTTCAGTCGACGAAACGGGATTACACAGCCTTGTACACCCCTGATCATCACAGAATCCAACTGGAAAAAGGTGAAAACGACAGGTGTTGACCATCGCGTGAGGGAGTGACTCCATTGCGCGAGGATTAAACCAGCCCCGCGATGGTCAACAGTCAAAGCTTTGACCTTGACCAACACCTGGCAGACGAAGCATCACGCGAGGGATCCAATACCCCACGTAAAATGGTCAAACCAGTGGTCAGGGTTTTGATTTAGGGTTTTAGGGCTAAGAATGGGTTTCACGTTCTCCAAGCTCAAGCCATTTTACTCTCAAGACTGTTTTCGACCTGATTCATCATCGGGGAAACAAGAAACCGAAAAATAAAGCAAGACAACCGGGAAATCAGATTGGGGTGTCTACAGTAGTCCCTCTTTGACGGCACGTGGAGCACCATTGGCTGGTACAGGTAACGTCAAAGATTCCTAGACACCCATCTAATCCACCCAAAAGCCAATTAAATGAAGAGTGCAAACTAATATATACAAATACCGTGCACCAAAGGATCAGAGAGCAGATCAATCGTTGATGTGAAACTCTCCTGAGGAAACAAATGAGTTGGACTGATGGATTTTCGCTGATTTGAAGTTGGACGGATAGATCATCGCTGATTTGATAATTGGACGGATGGATCGTCGTTGATTTGAAATTGGACGGATGGATCGTCGTTGATTTGAAGTGCGACAGATACACCGTCGCTGATTTGAAGTTGGATGGATAGAACGTCGCTGATTTGAAGTTGGACGGATAGATCGTCGCTGATTTAATAATTGGACGGATAGATCGTCGTTGATTTGATAATTGGATGGATAAATCGTCGCTAATTTGAAGTTGGACGGATAGATTGTCACTGATTTGAAAGGGGGTGGACCACTGCTGGGGATACAAAAGTGCTCTGGATTCGAAAGTCATTTAATCCTTAGTAACCATCAAAGTTGCTGTGGTGCCATAACAAGAAACCATGGGCCTTCGCAAGAAAAGATAAACATGATCGGGCCCGACCAGAAGCTGGATTGGGCCTGGAGACCCAATTGGACCGTTGCGCGACAGAGCCACTTCGTCGCGCGAGTGAGGCCTGCTTAGGGTTTGGATCTAAAAAGAGTCCAGACCCGGCCCACACATGTTCTCTTCCCTTTCTTCCCAGGGACGTTACAGAAAATAGTCCCAGTCGGTTTCGAAAATTCAAAACTCCTCTCAACTCTCAAACTCTTCCAAAACACTCTCAAACCCTAGATTTCCTTCCGAAATCAACCCACCACACACATACCGACACCCATGGCGGAACACGGCGGCAGTGGTGGCAGAGGAGAGATTGTTGATCTTCCAGCGGACCAAGGAGGGCCAATGGAGACCAAAATAGAAGGGCAGCAGCCGGTAGGGGTTGTCGAAGGCATTGGCGTAGTGGGAGCAAGCGGCGATGATGGCGTTCAGGGCCACGTGCAGGAGGTTCGTGGCGGCATCGAGCATCTCACGATGGAGGGAGTCCCTCGTGTGGCGGTGGAGGCTGGGGCTGCGTGGCCCGTTGTCGAGCCATTAGACCAGAGCATGGCCGTGGGTGGCTCGGTGGTAGTTGGTAGTGGTTCTGGAGATACTGGCAGCAGTAGTGCTGGCGGTGATGGCGTTGGGCCGAACGGGTCTCCGCCGAGGGATCCGGCGAGAGGCAATGGTGTAGCGGCTGAGGAGGAAGAGAGCATGGGGGGCCCGTTTGTGTACAGAAAGGAGGATGTGCTCTTCCGGCCAACAGCGACATCATCGGGCCACAGGCCGATCACGAAATAGGATGTCGTAGAGCTCCTGAGTAACGAACAACTTGCCCAACTTTTAGAGGATAACCTCGCGATAGGGGCCGCTGTTTTGGAAGCCCGGGAGGAGCGAGAGAGGGCGATAGCCGCTTCAGAGGCCGCGACGAGGGCCGAGAGAGAGAGAACCAGGGAGGAGGAGGCTCTGAGGGACATGGAGACCGAGGAGAGAGTCGGAGCTAGGGTATATGGGCCTAGGGTGATGGCGGTGACAGAGGCGAAAAGCCTGACTCGTGTCCCATTTATAGCAGAGGGGTACGAGCCACCTGCACCACACTTATTTGTGCCATCGGGCTTTGCGGCGTATAGGCCACGGCGGACGGAGTACGACCCTGAGCTCGTCCTGAGAGATCCCGAGACTCACATTTCAAGTAGCTGGACAGAGGTAAACTTCTAAAATCTCCCTTTCGTAGTTTCAAATTTGAATTTGCCTACTCGTACTTGAGTATCAAAACACACACGGCAACCCTCGAAAGAGAAGATTAAGCTGTAATACCATAGTCTTCATATCGAATGCCATGCATGTAACATAATAACTTGAACCAATCATCTGTTGTCAGGCTGCATTGATTACCTAGAACTTGAGAATGAAAATCTTGCATGCTGACTTGCCCTCTTGTTACTTGTCTTTGTGTCTGTAATAGGAGAGAGCGAGGCAGAGAGAGTGAAGCTCTTTGGCATTGTACCAGGGTTTGCCGGCGAGGGTGAGGCAGTTGGTGGACGAGGCAGGCTTTGGCGAGTTCATACAGACCCTTACTCCGGTCAGAAACGACCATGCTGTCCTGGTTGCACTTGCAGAGAGGTGGAGGGATACCACCAACACCTTTCACCTACTGCTCGGGGAGATGACAGTGACGCCTACAGACTTTGCGGCGATCACAGGCTTGAAAGTTAGAGGCGAGCCTATCCCGTTTAACTCGGGCATTCACGAGGATGAGGTGGCTTTGGAGTGGTTTTTGGGAGAAGCGCCCAAGATTGAGGAGGGGATGGCGAGGTACGGGTAATCCACCAAATACCTCAAGAAGAAGGTGGCGACTGAATAGGAGGCGGAGCAAATGGCCTGGGCATACTTGTTGTACCTCTTCGGCACGACTTTGTACCCAAACCGGCATAGCAAAGTCCATCTATCGTACTTGACTGCGCTGAGGGACCTAAGGACGGCTTCACACTTTGACTGGGGAGGAGCGGCGCTTGGCGCAGCTTATGGCTATCTAGGGGACTCGTCGAAGACAGAGATGAGCACCGCTGGGTATTGAAGGATCTGAGAGGTATGATTTAAATAGAGTAAAGCTTAATTTGAAATTATACTTGCATCCATTTGATCATATAACCTGCTCAATAGTATTCTTGCATGTACTAATGATTTGATCTGTTGATAACCATGCAGCTCTGGGCTTACGAGGTTTTGAACATGTGTCGTCCAGCAACGAAGAGCCTGGATTTGAGGATACTCCCACGCGCTCATAGCTGGAGCAAGAAGAACATGGGAGAGAAGAAAGGGAGAGGCGACCTGAACGGCTTCATGATATACTTAAATGAGCTCCGACCCACACAGGTATAATCACGAAACATTACCAAACATAGTATACATCCCTTTGTATTGCTTCAATGCTGTCGCTGATCGGTACTTGAATTGTTTGCCTGTCTTTTGCGCAGATTGAGTGGGATCCTTGGAGAGTGGCAAGGCCAAAGCCCGAGTACCTAGCTAGGAGCAGGGTTGTGAAGGCTAGCAGGGTGTTGTTGGAGTCAGCCTTTGGTTGACAGTGGTACTTGGGTGACCGAGTGACACGCCAATCACTTGGCCATCCTGGGTTCCAGGTGCCTGGACCACTTCCACCACGGGCCTCACACATAGGGGAGAACACGCTGGCCGAGCTAGAAGACCTTTACATGACCTGACATTGACCTGACACGCCACTTGCGTCCTGAAATGGACTATGTGACCTACCAGAGGGAGCGCTTGGCGTGGCCATTGAGAGTGCGGGAATTTAGAGAGGTCGGGAGTCAGCCTCATGGAGCTGCTGAAGAGAGGAGAGCCGCTACAGAGAGACAGAGTGGTGGTGAGAGCCGTGTGAGGTGGGGTTTGAGTGGACCGGTGAGAGGTGGCCACCAGAGTTGCTGTGGAGGATAGCAGTGGTAGACTCTCAGGGCAATCCAGCTGAGCTACACCTAGCCCCTGCCAGAGTTAAGCCAACGCCCATTATCATTCCAGTATGACATCATGGCCTCCATTACTGAACTTCAATAATTGAACCATTGTTAAATTGCTCATATCCAAATCACTTTTGCAGGTGCCAAATGAGTGGGTGAACGAGGCTGTTCGATGCATGCTTGCACTGGAGAATGTGGTAAGAAGGGCGGCAAGTCGCCTGCCATTGGACTTACGCTATCCAACACAAACTTCATCACTGGCAGTTCAGAGATCTCAGGTATATCCCTCAGAAAAACGATACATTCCTGCATTCGATACTTGATACATGCATCCCCTTTCGATACACAATATGCTTTGATATCCATCGATTTGAAGATGATCATACCTGCTTTCAAACATTCAATATGCAAAATGTATTCTAATGCACAAAAACTTTCAATGCAAGCACAAGGATGGGTGGCTCCTAAGAGGAAAAGCGCTAGAGACCCGCCACAAAATAAATTGGCAGCGAGGACTCCTACTCCTCCACTCACTTCTAGACGACAGGCACAAGGCTCACAGCCACCCGTCGCGAGTGAGGAGACAGCCAGAGAGGCCGTGGCATGCGCAGAAGAGCGGTACCAAATCAAGATGTGCCAGAGGCCCTCGCAAGACGAGCCGGTCCGCAAGAAGTGACTAATCCTGCTTGAGGTCTCTGAGGAGGAGGACGAAAAGGAGGAAGAGGGAGAAGAAGAAGAATAAGAAGAGGAAGGGGAAGAGAATGAGGACGCATTGGACAGCGGTGGCTCCGACGACACTGCCGACGATCCTGGATACAAGCAGGATCCCAGAGAGAGAGACGATGAAGACGACGACGGTGACTGGCTGGGAGAGGACTGAGGGCTACTAGAAAGCCTCATCTTGTTTCTTGCACTTTTGACTTTTGCTTTTCGGCCTGCGTGCCCAAGTAGATAGATCGAACAGGCAAATAGGCCCCAACTGATATTTGATAGCCATTGTGAGGCTTGCGTGCCTTTTGATTTATGGGCAAATATGCCCGAGTAGATATGATGACTTTTGATTGGCCGAAGTGCTGCACGTACCATAGCTTTCTTCATTTTGACATGGATAGATCATGGTTTAGCTATAAAATTTGCATTTCCACAGTTTATTTATTCTTGTAATAGATTAGAGTAGATAAGAATTCACCACTAATACCATATTTGCATTGATGACGTACTGAGACTGCTTACAAACACATATACACGTATAGATGTAACTATCTCAGAAGAAAATTGAGAATGTACCCTAAGACACAACCAGGATACGAGGATATGGGGAGATATGTACAAAATGACCAACACGAGCTGACGGAACTAAGAAACATATCCCAGAAAATAAATTAGACCAAAAAGTGCTACAAATGACACAAAATGGACACGAGATGGAAAACATGACTCTATTATGTCTCGGACAGAAATCGACACCTCCGTAATATCATATAAGGTTGCCATGGCCTGTACGGCATGAGAGAATGAGGCGTAAACCCCTAAAACGAACGTTGACCTCCCGAAATGACCATTTGAACTTGAAACGGGCCGCCGAGGGTCCAAAATCTTTGTTAAATGCGATATCTCGAATTCGATGCTTGGACACAGTCATATATACTAATAGTGACTTGCTGGAAACACCAAAACTGCAAAACAACCCTTGGAACGAAAAATGACCAAAATTGGACAGTAGCTGATGTAATCTGTCAAATTGCAGACTGAAGCATCGCATGACTAAGTGAGTATGTCACGTGATGGAGTCGATGGAAGCTTACTCGCGCGATGGAATGAGATCATCGTGCGATGGTTGGCCTCTGTTAGGCCACCTTTATTTGACCATTTCAGATCTTTAAAACCCAAAAGCCTCGTCATTGTCCTTAAGCGTCCAGGATACCTCTGGGACAATTCACAGGTGTGCCCTTGCATTGAACGGGGCAACGCCACCTTGCTTAGATATTTGCCTTAGGAAAGGAGGATATTTCACATGCGTTGGCCATAAATAGACCACATTCCTGCAAATGTGAGTCATCCCCTCCAAAGCTGAAACTTTCAAGCGCACAAAAATGGCAAATAACCTTCCAGTCTTGATCAGCTCATGGCTAACGGCCTTTGTCGCCGGAGATTGGTTATCATTCTGGTTCCACGGGCTGGCCGTGTAACGCCCCTAATTTTAGGTACGTTAAAAGGATAATTTATTACAGAATTTAAAGAGAGTTACTGCTCATTATTACAACATAACTCTCATAAGAGTATTTCAAACACAAAATAGGGAACTAGGGTTCTTAACTACTGCTCCTCTTGTTCCTCCATCCTACCGAGTTCTTTGGCTCCGAACGCCTCCAAAGTGAAGAGTTCGCCCTGTTCATCTAACAAATCTAACATATTATGCCGGCGTTGCCACCCATATAATATGTCAGGGTCACCAAAAGGTAACACCATGAGCTACAAAGGCTTCAATAGTATAATCCTACTTACTAACCCTTAACTTATGAACAAGAGATCATAATAACAACGATTCTACATAGATCAAGCATATTGACAAACAGTTAATCAAATCCACATTTCTTATTCAAACTAACGTTGGTGTTGACCTTTCTGACTCATCGTGAATAGTGTCGTTATTTCCACTTTTCTTTTTCCAAAAACTCCTTTTTAACTCACGCAACCTCAGTTCTGCCATTCCGGGTTCCCGAGTATCCTCACAATGGTTTCGCCGCACCGGGTTCCCATTGGCATACAATTGCATTGGCTCCTCTCCACGGACAACCAAGTCACACACCCAACCTCGGTTCCACCGCGCCGGGTTCCCGAGTATCCTCATAATGGTTCTGCCGCACCGGATTTCCATTGGCACACACACACACACACACACTTCACATAATGCCACCAACACTGGTCATTACATAGTTTCAAAAATATTTCCTCTCCCAGAAAACACATTTTACTTGTTGACAACACCCTAGGTGCCATGTTTCTAACTTTCTCCATTTTTGTGTTTCGTTTTCATACAAGACTCTACGGTTGGATTTTCCACACAAACAAGCATTCAACAAAACCTTGAAACTAATCCAACAAGATCATCCAACTCCATACTACTTAGCTTGCTTGAATTACCATGAGCGAACATAAATCATGCATTTCCAACATTTTAACAAAAGATAACCTTATCTACTTTTAGAAAGAATGATTAAAGTTACTTCTTAATGACGTTCTATCCTCCAACATACGATTTTATACAATACATAGAGTTAATGGGCTAGGATTCCTACCTTACTTCTTGGCGGTGGTCGGCTACAGTGAATTGGTCGTCGGTTTTGTGATTTGGCAGCGTAACGGCTCCAGATTGCTTCGAAAGGAAGAGAGATGGTTTTTCTCTTCCTAGAAATAACTTTGCTGACTAAACTAAGCTACTTTAAAGATCTAATGGTGGTTTTGGAAGTGGTTTGGTGGTTGCTCTCAAGAACTTTCAAGAAACTCAAGAAAAATTGAACTTTTGAACTAAGAACACTTAGAATTTCTAGAGAGAAGTTGGAGCAATGAGTGAAGGTGTGAGTTGAATGCTTGGAGTGAGCTTCTATTTATAGGAAAAACTCTCCCTCTCTCTCCTCAAGGCCGGCCCCCTCTCTCTCTCTCCATATCTCATTTTTTTATTCCAAAAATCAAGCTTTCTTGGAAGATCAAAGTCTAGTTTCTAGGTTTGCATGGCTAGGTTTAGTACTTTGGATTTGATCTTGGAAGATTTGTGGAAGAAAGGAGAATTGTACAAGTTTAAAAATTTATAATTGTACAAAGTAGGACAATGGAGATTAGATTTTGTCAAAGATTGGAAGGATGAAAAAGATCATGGAAGATCAAGCCAAGGTACAACCTTCTTTCTCTTCTTTTTCTCTCTTTCTCTCTCCCTCCGTCTCTCTCTCTTGGCCCACTCTCTCCCTCTCTTTCTCTCTCTCTCGGCCATCTCTCTCTCTCTCTCTCTCTCTCTCTCTCTCTTGCACTACGTACATATATATATATATATATATGCATATATGATAATATAGAAGTACAAAGTACTAGATTTTCCAAATCAAATACCCTATTAAAGAATTCTAATTAGGCACATGTTTTGATTAAACTAGTAAATATTGTACTAAACAAATCTAGGGTTTTGATACATGTGTACAAATGCCCAATATTTAAATATAGAAGTGATACCAAGTACCCTAATTAAATAATAGGTTAGGATTCTCCCCATTAAAATAACAATAAAGTACTTGCATTAGTTTAATCAATAAAGTACCTTTAGAAATCTAGGGATTTGATTTACCCCAATATTTTAATGCATAAAAGTACATGGGAAATCAATACTTGAATATAAAAACAAAGCCTTGTATCTTGCTGAAAGATAGGAGCTATTACCCAATGGGTAATAGTTTTCGAACGGTTAATAACCAATGGATAATGGGGGGTGGGATAATATCTAATAAACAATGCATGTGTGTCCTTTGCTCATGTGCATATATGTAATATAAAATTGGTACTAATCAACACATGTGAAATCTAGAAAAATGATTTGTTTACAAAATCCTTGTACTAGTTAAAAGATTAATCTTATTACCCAATGGATAATAAATCCCCTAGTATTTATTGTCCAATGGACAAAAGTAATAAGGAAATTTTTATAGTTAAATAATCAAAAATGTCCTTTTAAACAATTATAAAATTCTATTCTTTTATAGATATTAGTACTTAATCAAATCTTTCAATGAATACCTTTAATATAAAGAATAGGGTTTCTATTTACCCAATGGATAAAAGTTCCCTAACTTTTATCGTCCAATGGATAAAGAAGGAAACCAAAATAATAAAAGAAAATAAATAAACAATTTTCAAGTCTAGGGTTGAAAAGGTTCACAAGGTTCAAAGATAGGCAAAAAGGGCCATCTATGGTTAGGGAAATGTAACTAGGTGACTTCCTAGTTTGGTTTCTTCAACTAGTCGGTTAGAAGTGAATTATACACACCAAGTAGGGCTTTAAGTCAAGAAATGAATTTTTAAGGGCTAAAGTGTAATTACGACAAACTACAAGAAAATTAACGCAATCCAAGCAAATTTAAATTAATAACTCGAATAATAAACAAATTTTTATTTATTGAAATTCAGAGTTATTACAACCTATCCCCCTTAAACAATTTCGTCCTCGAAATTAGGTGCACGCTCAGATTCGAACAGGTGGGGATAATTCATCTTCATGGTTTCTTCTCTTTCCCATGTGGTCTCTCCAGCTCCTCGGTGTTTCCACAAAACTCGTACCAATTTGATGGTCTTGTTTCGGATCTCCTTCTCACTTCGATCCTGAATCTCTATGGGTTCTTCCTCATAGGTCGCATCTTCCTCGATGGAAATATCTTCCCAGTTGAGAACATGTGTGGGCAATGCGAGGTACTTGCGGAGCATTGAAACGTGAAACACGTTATGCACTCTATCTAGCTGTGGTGGCAGGGCCAGGCGATACGCAACCTTTCCAATCTTCTCTACGATGTCGAAGGGTCCGATGTAGCGTGGGGACAGCTTTCCCTTCTTCCCAAATCTGATAACTCCTTTCTTTGGTCTGATTTTCAGGAATACATGATCTCCCACTTCGAAGGATAAGTGTCGGCTCCTTTTATCTGCATAACTCTTTTGTCTGCTTTAAGCAGTCTGGATCCTTTGCCTGATGGTGACCTTCTTCGTGGTATCCCATACTCTGTCAGGCCCAATCAATCTCATCTCTCCGGCATCTGTCCAGCAGACTGGCGATTGACAGGGTTAACCGTATAGAGCTTCATACGGTGCCATCTCATTACTCGCCTGATAGCTATTGTTATAGGCAAACTCCACCAAGGGTAAATGTTGTTCCCAATTCCCAGAGAAATCCAAAGCACAGGCTCTCAGCATGTCTTCCAACGTCTGAATAGCCCTCTCCGTTTGTCCATCTATTTACAGGTGGAAGGGCGTACTAAGCCTTACATCCGTTCCCAATGCCTTTTGCAGTCGCTTCCAAAAGTGGGATATGAAACGTGGATCCCTGTCTGACACGGTTGAGATAGGTACTCCATGTAGGTGTACAATCTTTCTAATGTATAACAGGCTCAGTTGTTCCACATTTTCTGTCATCTTAACAGGCAGAAAATGTGCAGATTTGGTGAGTCGGTCCACAATCACCCAAATAGCGGTATTTGACTTAGCAGTCCTTGGTAGTCTAGTCACGAAGTCCATTGAGATGTGCTCCCACTTCCAGGTCGGTATTGGTAAGGGTTGGAGATCTCCTCCAGGTTTCTGATGCTCAGCCTTGACTTGCTGACACACTAGACAGGTAGATACAAATTGAGCTACGTCCTTCTTCATTCCTTCCCACCAGTACGTTCTTCACAGATCATGATACATCTTTGTACCTCCAGGGTGAACTGCGAAGTTCGAATGGTGAGCTTCTCGGAGTATAGCTTCTTGAAGGGTTCTGATGTTAGGTATGAATACCTTTCCCTTGAATCTCAAGCTGTTATCCTTCTCGATTGTCCATCCTGGTAGCGCCTTTCCTTCTCGGATTCGATACCGGATGAACTCGCAATCTTGCTTGAATGTTTGGGCTAGTAAGATCTCTCGGTGAAGTGCCGGTTCCGCAACTAAGGCATATAATCAAGCGTTCTTGTTCTCCGACGATGGTCGCAAGTTGAACTCGTTGAGGGTGTCTACCATTTCCCATTCCTTAATGGTAGTCTTGACTTTCTATGCCCTTTCCTTTCGACTCATCGTTAGCTACCACGTTGGCCTTGCCGGGGTGATACTGTAATGTAAACTTGTAGTCTTCCAAGTATTCCATCCATCGACGCTGCCTTAGGTTCAACTCCTTCTGAGTGAAAAGATACTTGAGGCTCTAGTGATCGGTAAAAACTTCGAATTGTTCTCCCCAAAGATAGTAACGCCAGGATTTGAGGGCGAATACCACTGCAGCCAATTCTAAGTTGTGAGTGGGGTAGTTCTTCTCATGCGGTCGGAGTTTTCGAGATCCGTAGGCTACGACCTTTCCATTCTGCATCAGCACACATCCCAAGCGATCTCTTGACGCGTCACAGTAAACCGTATAATCTACACCACGTTCAGGAAAGATGAGTATCGGTGCACTGGTCAATCTCTTTTTCAACTCTTGGAAAGATTTCTCACAGGCTTCATTCCAATCCAGCTTCACTCCTGTCTGAGCTAGCTTGGTCATTGGTTTGGCTAAGATTGAGAAGTCCGGTATGAATCTTCGGTAATACCCAGCCAATCCCAAGAAACTTCTGATTTCGAACATAGAGGTCGGCTGTTTCCACTTCAGCACTGCTTCGACCTTACTCTCGTCCACAACGATTCCATCCTTGGATACCACGTGCCCCAAGAACTTAACCACTTCTTGCCAAAACTCGCATTTACTAGCCATGGCATATAGTTGGTTATCTCGGAGTACTTGTAGTGCCATCCGAAGGTGTTTTTCGTGCTCCTCCTTGTTGGCGGAGTAAATCAAGATGTCATCAATGAACACCCCTACAAACTTATCCAGGTAGGGTTGAAAGATCTTGTTCATGAGACACATGAATACTGCCGGAGCATTGGTCAGTCCGAACGGCATTACTACAAACTCGTAGTGGCCTTATCTGGTGCGAAAAGCCGTCTTGGCGATATCCTCATCCCGAATCCTTAACTGATGATAGCCTGATCGGAGATCGATTTTGGAAAAGCAAGTTGCTCCTCTTAATTGATCAAACAAGTCATCGATCCTAGGCAACGAATATTGGTTTTTGACTGTGACTTGGTTTAACTTCCTATAGTCAATACACAGCCAAAGCATCCCTTCTTTCTTCTTCACGAACAATGTTGGCGCTCCCCAAGGTGATGTGCTTGGCCTGATGAATTCCTTATCCAGCAATTCCTGCAATTGGGTCTTGAGCTCCTTTAGTTCGGCAGGGGCCATTCGATACGGGGCCATGGAAATTGGGGCGGTCCCTGGTTGAAGTTCTATGGAGAAATCTATCTCCCTTTGAGGTGGTAAACCAGGAAGTTCTGCTGGGAAAACATCGGCGTACTCGCAAATGATTTGTGGCAATCCCAGTTCCATCCTGTTGGTTTCTTCCATTTGGAGACTAGCTAGCCATCCAAACAATTGATTCTGCCACCGCGATCTTTTCGTCATCAAACTCGTTGTTTCTCTGTCCCCCTTAAAACGGAAACAAGTCCCTTTTGGGGTGTAAGCCGTCACCATCTTCTGATGACAATCTACGACTGCTCGATGAGCCGATAACCAATCCATCCCCAGAATTACGTCGAAATCCACCATGTCGATCACTCTGAGGTCGCAGGTTAGGCGTAGATTGGCTACTTCTATCTCGCACCCTCTACACACTAGACTAACAGCTATACTTCCCCCCATCGGTGATGTTACCCTCGTACTTTTACTTAGGGGTTTTGTTTCTAGTGCTAGAGCAGTTACGCAAATAGTAGATATGAATGAATGCGATGCACCAGAGTCAAACAAGGCTTGTACGCAGGTACTATATAACAGTAGCGTACCTTGGATCACAGAGCGATCCGGCTCTTGCTCCTCGGTCTGCAGCGCAAAGATACGCTCTCCAGTGCCTTGTTGTTCTCCAAGGGCTGCTTTCCTTTATTCTGCCCATTCTGTTGCTGTGCTGGGCCTCCAGAGTTTTGCTTCACAAAGCTGGCTTGCCTAGGCTGTTGAGCCTTCTGGTTTCCGAAACTTCCATTCCTCTCCTTCTGGGGCTGGGGGCAGTCACGCTTGTAGTGACCCATAGCCTGGCAGTTGAAGCACTGGACTGATGCTCTGTTTTGGTCATTCCTCTGTGGTCCGCCACGCCCTGGCGTAGTGTTCTTCCAAGTTTGGTTGCTCTGACCCGAAGCAAAGGACTTGGTGGGATAGGGTCCATTGTTGTTGTTGAAGGGTTGAGTTCAGATAGGTCCGCCAGTGTTGCCTGTCGCCTTCCTCCACCAGGTTTTGAAGTCATTTTCTTCGCTCTCTAGTCGAAGAGCACACTTTACAACACCTGCATAGGTGGGGAAAGCCTGAGCCATCATAGCTCTTCTAGCTGTTGTCAGTCCCCACTCAAACCTTTTCGCCTTCTTGTCCTCAATTGCAACGGCATCCGGGGCATAGCGGGATAGTTCCTCAAATTTGGCCGCATACTGAGTGACGGTCATTGTTCCTTGTTTCTGATTTTGGAACTTTTATTCCGGCCAAACGAATTGGCGTGGGAAAGTACTTGTCGAGAAACAGGGTCTCGAACTC
This sequence comes from Rhododendron mucronatum var. ripense, assembly GCA_019656295.1. Lineage (NCBI taxonomy): Eukaryota > Viridiplantae > Streptophyta > Magnoliopsida > Ericales > Ericaceae > Rhododendron > Rhododendron mucronatum. Next base: position 2,120,436 of record BPLT01000035.1, on the reverse strand, counting down.
AGCAAAGGTTATGGTGGCTACGACATGGGTTGCCTCCATCAAATCCCACCAGTAACGGACTTCTCCTTTCAGTTGGTAGGTGGTTAATGCTACACGATCTCCATCTCGGGTGATCTCCAAGCTGTCCAGGATCACCTTGATTTCCTTCAGCCATGTTTCAGCCACGGTGGGGTTGGTATCTCCGTTGAAGGTTGGGGGTCGACGTTTGCAGAACTCATTCATTGCTTGAGTTCGAGTCATAGGTCCATCGTTATGGTTCTGGTTTTGGCGGTTAGCATTCAGGGCGGTTACAAGTGCTTTCATGACTCGAGCTAGGTCGGGGTTGGGGTTGGGGTTGGGATTAGGGTTAGAGTAGTCACCGATCTCATATCCTAATCCGCTGCGTCGGTTCACCATCTACGAGTGAAAATTGAAAGGGGAAGGTTTAGTTTTTAAACTATTCCTTTTGCACGCAGTAAAAGCAATTAATCATGTAGTATGCAATAGTACTCTTTAAAATTAAACAAGGCTTTTTCATAGATAAGTGGAATAGTACAAGCATAGAGTTTTACTACAAATAAGTAGACTAGAACAAGATTTCCTACAACAAACTGAGATGGTCCTACACATAATACTATATGGCTTCTTCTAACACTAATGCTTGAAAGGCAACTCGAGCTATCAGAACCTTATTCTAATACTACTACTCTACTGACGAGGTGGAATGAGTCCATAGAACTCTCTCAGCTGCTCCATCCATTCTTTCTCTCTGATCTTGAGCCAACGCTCTCCCTCACGGCAAATCTTCTCAGCTAGCTCCCTAAGCGGTAAGTCCTGAGGGTCGACTGCCAGGAACTGGTCCTCGCTGATGAAAGGTGTCATCACGACTAGCTCGTATAACTGGTCGCCGGTCTCGGGGTCACGGATCCCTAGGTGAGGTATCGGTGTGAGACTCTCAGGTGCTAGCAGTGCCTTGTAGTACAGGAGGTCTGCTACAGTAGTCGAGGCAATGAAATAGCGGCTATCCATATCTATAATACGGAAAGTTATATATTGGACTTAACGGTGGGAAGAGGGAATCGTACACCAATAAATACAAGTACACATAAACAGTGATCATATTAGATAAAAACACAAGTCTTTCATTACTTAAACCAACAAGTACATCATAGAAGGCTTACAAGCCTGAGCTTCCTACGGTATTCTGATTACAACAAAAGATCCTACCACTTGCTAGGCTTTTCTAACTAGTCTAGAAAATATGTGGGAATTCAACCCTATAAGCTCCTATGTCGGTCTCGTAGGGTGGTGGTGGTACTTCCTCGAAGTCACCGGGCATGTCTATGAAGCTTGGCATGACCCATTCTGGCCCCATCTCTCCTATCTCCATTTCCTCATCACTCTCATGATTCATTGGTTCTTCATCATCCTAATCCTCATCTCCCCAAATCTCCACCACGTTATTATTTGGTTCTTCGTGGGGAAATTCTTTGGGATCTTCGTCGTCAGATGGTAAGTCTGGATCTGGCATTGCCATTACATGTTGCCAGTCTGCTTCGTTAATCGTGGGTCATGGAACTCCTCGGGATCTTCTTCCTCGGGGTCCTCTTCATCCGAATCTGCCTCGAGGTCCTCCTCGGGATCCTCTTCTTCAGGGTCTTCCTCAACTTCCACGTTGACTGGGGGTGCTATGGCCACTACTTCGTCATTGTTTCCCTCAATTAGGAATTCCACGTTACCAGGGGGTGCGATTTGGACTAGGACGGGTACCGCCTCAAACCTCGTCTTCCTCTTCCTCGTTGACGGGACGGATAAGAGCGCCATGCTCTTAGTAGAAGTTGTTAGTGTAGGGAAAGGCATAGGGAAAGTAAGGATCCTCCACTAGTTGGGTTGTCATGGATCTTATGGTGATTGTAAGGTGGTAAGCTACCACTAGCAGGTTGACTTGGTAAGTACTTAGGTGATTCATCTACAAGAAAAAGTTCTATTAGTCAAGTTTTGAAAAAGTAGTTTTGGTAACACTTGGAGAAAACTTTTCAGGTTTCTATGTTCCACATTCAATCCTTGATTTAAATCATCATCCTATTGTTCGGGAATTCCTAGCACGGCGATACTGCCAATTCCGCACCTTGCTTCAACCCGAAGATTGTTTTGACAGAATTCCACCCAATTTGGGATGGTAAACTTAAACTCAATTCACGTTTGTGTAACGGTTAAACTTATTTCTTGGTCTACCAATTCTACCCATGGCCGAGGTTTTGAACCTAAAGCTCTGATACCAAGTTGTAACGCCCCTAATTTTAGGTACGTTAAAAGGATAATTTGTTACAGAATTTAAAGAGAGTCACTGCTCATTATTATAACATAACTCTCGTAAGAGTATTTCAAACACAAAATAGGGAACTAGGGTTCCTAACTACTGCTCCTCTTGTTCCTCCATCCTAGCGAGTTTCGGCTCCGAACGCCTCCAAAGTGAAGAGTTCGCCCTGTTCATCTAACAGATCTGACATATTATATGGCGTCACCACCCATATAATATGTCAGGGTCACCAAAAGGTAACACCATGAGCTACAAAGGCTTCAATAGTATAATGCTACTTACTAACCCTTAACTTATGAACAAGAGATCATAATAACAACGATTCTACATATATCAAGCATATTGACAAACAGTTAATCAAATCCACATTTCTTATTCAATCTAACGTTGGTATTGACCTTTCTGACTTATCGTGAACCGTGTCGTTATTTCCACTTTTCTTTTTCCAAAAACTTTTTTTAACTCACCCAACCTCGGTTTCGCCGTTCCGGGTTCCCGAGTATCCTCACAATGGTTCCACCGCACCGGGTTCCCATTGGCACACAATTGCATTGGCTCCTCTCCATGGATAACCAAGCCACACACCCAACCTCGGTTCTGCCGCGCTGGGTTCCCGAGTATCCTCACAATGGTTCCGCCGCACCGGGTTCCCATTGGCACACACACACACACTTCACATAATGCCACCAACACTGGTCATTACGTAGTTTCAAAAATATTTTCTCTCCCGGAAAACACATTTTTCTTGTTGACAACACCCTAGGTGCCATGTTTCTAACTTTCTCGATTTTTGTGTTTCGTTTTCATGCTAGACTCTGCGGTAGGATTTTCCACACAAACAAGCATTCAACAAAACCTTGAAACTAATCCAACAAGATCATCCAACTCCATACTACTTAGCTTGCTTGAATTACCATGATCGAACATAAATCATGCATTTCCAACATTTTAACAAAAGATAACCTTATCTACTTTTAGAAAGAATGATTAAAGTTACTTCTTAATGACGTTCTATCCTCCAACATATGATTTTATACAATACATAGAGTTAATGGGCTAGGATTCCTACCTTACTTCTTGGCGGTGGTCGGCTACGATGAATTGGTCATCGATTTTGTGATTTGGCGGCATAACGGCTCCGGATTGCTTCGAAAGGAAGAGAGATGGTTTTTCTCTTCCTAGAAACAACTTTCCTAACTAAACTAAGCTACTTTAAAGATCTAGTGGTGGTTTTGGAAGTGGTTTGGTGGTTGCTCTCAAGAACTTTCAAGAAACTCAAGAAAAATTGAACTTTTGAACTAAGAACACTTAGAATTTCTAGAGAGAAGTTGGAGCAATGAGTGAAGGTGTGAGTTGAATGCTTGGAGTGAGCTTCTATTTATAGGCAAAACTCTCTCTCTCTCTTCTCAAGGCCGGCCCCCCCTCTCTCTCCATATCTCATTTTTTTATTCCAAAAATCAAGCTTTCTTGGAAGATCAAAGTCTAGTTTCTAGGATTGCATGGCTAGGTTTAGTCCTTTGGATCTGATCTTGGAAGATTTGTGGAAGAAAAGATGATTGTACAAGTTTAAAAATTGATAATTGTACAAAGTAGGACAATGGAGGTTAGATTTTGTCAAAGATTGGAAGGATGAAAAAGATCATGGAGGATCAAGCCAAGGTACAACCTTCTTTCTCTTCTTTTTCTCTCTCTCTCTCTCTCCCTCCCTCTCTCTCTCTCTCGGCCCACTCTCTCGGCCATCTCTCTCTCTCTCTCTCTCTCTCTCTCTCTTGCACTACATATATATATATATATATATATATATATATCTATGCATATATGATAATATAGAAGTACAAAGTACTAGATTTTCCAAATCAAATACCCTATTAAAGAATTCTAATTAGGCACATGTTTTGATTAAACTAGTAAATATTGTACTAAACAAATCTAGGGTTTTGATACATGTGTACAAATGCCCAATATTTAAATATAGAAGTGGTACCAAGTACCCTAATTAAATAATAGGTTAGGATTCTCCCCATTAAAATAACAATAAAGTACTTGCATTAGTTTAATCAATAAAGTACCTTTAGAAATCTAGGGATTTGATTTACCCCAATATTTAATGCATAAAAGTACATGGAAAATCAATACTTGAATATAAAAACAAAGCCTTGTACCTTGTTGGAAGATAGGAGCTATTACCCAATGGGTAATAGTTTTCGTAACGGTTAATAACCAATGGATAATGAGGGGTGGGATAATATCTAATAAACAATGCATGGGTGTCCTTTGCGCATGTGCATATATGTAATATAATATTGGTACTAATCAACACATGTGAAATCTAGAAAATGATTTGTTTATAAACCCTTGTACTAGTTGAAAGATTACCCTATTACCCAATGGATAATAAATCCCCTAGTATTTATTGTCCAATGGACAAAAGTAATAAGGAAATTTTTATAGTTAAATAATCAAAAATGTCCTTTTAAACAATTATAAAATTCTATTCTTTTATAGATATTAGTACTTAATCAAATCTTTCAGTGAATACCTTTAATATAAAGAATAGGGTTTCTATTTACCCAATGGATAAAAGTTCCCTAACTTTTATTGTCCAATGGATAAAGAAGAAAACCAAAATAATGAAAGAAAATAAATAAACAATTTTCAAGTCTAGGGTTGAAAAGGTTCACAAGGTTCAAAGATAGGCAAAAAGGTCCATCTATGGTTAGGGAAATGTAACCAGGTGACTTCCTTGTTTGGTTTCTTCAACTAGTCGGTTAGAAGTGAATTATACACACCAAGTAGGGCTTTAAGTCAAGAAATGAATTTTTAAGGGCTAAAGTGTAATTACGACAAACTACAAGAAAATTAACGCAATCCAAGCAAATTTAAATTAATAACTCGAATAATAAACAAATTTTTATTTATTGAAATTCAGAGTTATTACAGGTTGCTTTTCGTTTTCTCCGAAATGTGAAGGTTCATCCTGAACTTCTGAAGGCAGTCCTACAATTCTGGGACCCAGAGATTCACATGTTTAGGTTCAGGGACAATGAAGTGTGCCCAACTGTGGAAGAATTCCAAGCATATCTCCAGGGATTTGCTTCGAGTGTGATTGTCGTGCCGCCCTACAGGAAAAGTATACCAAAACTCCTACAATCAAGTCTCAACATCACTAAGGGAGCAGCAAAAAGTCTGTTAACTGGGGGGCAGATCAACATTATGCGCTTAATGGAGTGGTATGGGCTGGAAGGGAACGTAGAGGATACGGCCCTGCAGGCTCGGCGTCGATTTGCCCTGGCAATAAGTGTGTTGGCTGCTTATTTACTTGTATCTCCGAACGGGCAAGTCAACCCCCTGTTGGTGAGCGTTGCGCTCAAATGGGTGCCCGAAGAAACGTGGTGCCGCTGGTTCTAGTAGAAACACTCATGGGTTTGGATTGGTTTCTACCGGCCAAACAGACATATTTGGTGGTAGTCCACTCCTACTGCAGTTAAATTCTCACTCAGCTCACCTTTTTTCGATTTTCGCACGTTCTATTTTTACCTCATTTCTCGACCAATGCTATATTAAAGCTTCTCACTTGTCTTCTCTCTCAAGTTTTATATGACTCCTTACTTGTCTTTCCACTCATACAGCTCTTGCTATCTGACAAATTGGGACTGCTCACGGCACCGGAAGCAAACTGGCCCCATCTGCTTGGCCGAATGCATCAGCGAGGAATGATTTACCCGGAGATGTCCGTGCACCAATGGTATATGTTCATGAAGGATATGCTACCGAATGAGATCACCTGAAGGCATGAAGCCCTGAACATCCTACACATGGCCCTGAGTTCTGTAGGTTTCCAAAGGATGGTGATAGCCGGACTGACCGCTTTCACATTCTACATTCCCGGTCGCATTCTTAGTCAGTTAGGAATAAGCCAAGGGCTTCACCGAGCTGGGATCGAAACTTCCAAGTCCCTACATTCACTGCTCAGAATTTGATAGGATATGAGCACAATTGGGGTCTGAGGCAACTCGGCAGAGCTGACCCAGACTTTAGCATAGAGCTTATGCATCGATTCCAAGTATGGCTAAAAAGGGAATTCGCGAGCAGGCAAAACGACGACTGACTCCTGACGGACCTTGATGACCCAGAATAAACCATGAGCCTACTAGGGCCTCGAGCACTTTATTCTGTTTTTATGCTTAAATCTTTTAAGACTGCTCAGCCTGTGTAATAGAAATTATAGTTTGAATAAAAATGAAAGTTTAAGAGCTTTCTCCTTTTGATTCAAGTGTTGAACACCGTGCCGCTTGAGATTCCAAGACGGTAAACCATGGATCAAGTTGATGGATTGTGACTGAATCTCACAGAGAGATTCCCTACATATCCTTTTTCAAGGAATCAGGTCAAAACGTAGTTTAGGCTAAGGTTCGCTCGAGTGTTTTAGCTCTTCTTTTACGCTCTAAATTTTGCCTAGTGCCGCCACTTCGGATTTTCGGCCTAGCGAGCTTTAATTGACGCCTATTTATTTTTGCCTAAACCGCCTCCTTAGGTTTTCGGTCTAGCAGGCTTGTTCTAACTTTTGCTTGGAACCACCCACCCTTTTGGTTTTCGGCCCAACGAGCTTCTCTCAGGGATAGTAGCGTTTAAGTTGATCCAGGTTAACGAAAGTGTTGAACTCGTTGCCGTCGAGATCAATGAGTTGAGTCCCTCCCCCAGAAAGGATAGTCTTGATGATGTAAGGTCCGGAACGCTTAGGTCGAAATTTGCCACGGGGGCCAAAGACTAGTGTCCGAATATCCTTTGTGACCATGTCCCCTTCAACCAAGTTTTTAGACTTCACCTTCTTGTTGAACACTCGGGCAATTCTCCCCTGATACCCCTGAACATGGTATAAGGCCTGGAGCCTCCTTTCATCAAAAAACATAAGTTCAACAAATCTTCCACTGAGCCAATCAGATTCTGAGAGTTCTGATTCAACCATGATCCTCAAAGACGGTACCTCAAGCTCTATAGGGAGTACCGCTTCCATTCCGTAGACTAAGGAATAGGGGGTTGCCCCCGTTGATGTTCAGATCGATGTTCGATACCCCCAAAGGGCTAGAGGTAGCTGCTCATGCCAATCCCTGGCGGACTCCACGGATTTTTTGATGATTGTCTCAACGTTCTTATTTGCCACTTCAATTGCTCGATTCGTCTGAGGGCGATAGACTGTTGACTGATGGATCTGAATCTTGAATTCTTCGAAGAGCTCCAAAACCCTACGTTAGAAATGATTCCCATTGTCTGACACAAATGCATGTGGAACACCATATCGATAGATGATGTTCTTTCTGATAAAATGAGCAACTTGATGAAGTAATCAATTGCCACAAGAATGAACCTATGACCATTTGAAGCAGATGGCCTGACCATGCCGATGACATTGATACCAGATACAGAGAAAGGCCAAGGTGAAGCCATGCCAAATAGGTTAGATGGTGGAACATGCATCAGGTTGGCATGGATTTGGCATTTGTGACATCGCTACACGTAATCCACACACTGAGATTCCATGGTAGACCAGAAATAGCCTTGACGTAAGATCTTCCTAGCGAGCATGACACCGCTCATGTGAGGGCCACACACTCCTTCATGGATCTCCTCCATAATCCCATAATCCTGGCGGCCTCAGCACTGTTAACACAGAGCTTATGCATCCCACAATGAGATCTTCGATACAACTTCCCACCACAACTGATGTATTGAGCAGCTATCCGTCATAACGCGGTTTGATCCTTTTTAGAGGCTTCGGCCAGATATAAACCACTCTCAACAAAGTTCCATATATCATGGTACTAGGGTAGGCCATCATCAACATCATCGATGGCATTGACATAATGATAAGCAGGGCAGTCCCGCTGTTCGATTAAAATAGGGCGGAGTTTGACTCCCAAAGGCAGCTCAACCATGGAGGCCAAGGTTGTGAGTGCATCAGCAAACTGGTTCTTTAACCTCTCTTCGCGCACCTTCCAGTCCCCATTGGCCTGAGATACAACAAGATTAGAGTCCCCAATGACCTTAAGCTTCTCAACGCCAAGTGTGATTGCTGCCTCCATACCCAGAATACAAGCTTCATATTTAGCTTGATTATTTGTAACATCGAAGTTAAGCTTGAATGCAAGCGGAATATGAGAACCGTTAGGAGTAACAAGCAAAACCCCGATTCTGAACCTTTCTGATTGGCTGCCCCATCGAAGTAAAGAGTCCAAACGTCTTCGACAACCATCAGCACTTCCTCATTCGGAAACATAAAATCCGAATCCTCTGGCCCATCGACAGGGTGGTCAGCTAAGAATTCTGCAACGGCACGCCCTTTCACTGACTTTCTTATGACGTATTCGAGATTGAATTCTGCCAAGAGGAGCAACCAACGTTCTAACTTACCAGTAAGCGCTGGCTTCTCAAATAGATACTTGAGAGGATCCATTTGAGATATCAACTTCACTAGGTAAGCCAACATGTAGTGTCTCAACTTCTTAGAAGCCCAAACAAGGGCCCGGCAAGTCTTTTCCAAAGCGGTGTAGCGCTCTTCACACCCAACCATCTTCTTACTCAAGTAATAAATGGCCTTCTCAACTCCCTTGTCCCCCTCTTGAGCCTACAAGCATCCCATGGATGAAGGGTTCACAGACAATTATAGGATCAGGGGTTTCCTAGGCACTGGTGGCATTAAAACAGGCTGGTTCTGTAAGTAGTTCTAAATTGACACGAAAGCCGCTTGGTATTTGTCTGACCATACAAACGGGGTACTCTTCTTAAGTAGATGAAACATTAGCTCGCAAGTTAACGTTGCCTTAGCGATGAATCTACTGATGAATTGAACCTTCCCCAAAAAGCTCTGCACTCCCTTTTTAGATTTTGGTGGCTTCATCTCAGGCACTGCTTTGATCTTCGACGGATTAACTTCAATCCCACGAGAAGTGATCATAAAACCAAGCATCTTTCCTGCTGTGACCTCGAAGGTACATTTCTGTGGATTGAGACGCATGCGAAACTTACGGAGCCTTTTGAAAAACTTCCTCAGCACAAGAACATGTCCTTCTCGGGTTTTTGACTTAGCAATCATGTCATCAACATACACCTCAACTTCTTTGTGTATCATGTCGTGTAAAATGGTCGTAGCAGCTCTCTGGTAGGTAGGACCGGCATTCTTCAAACCAAAAGGCATGACCAAATAGCAGTAAGTCCCCATTCGGTAATGAAAGTCATCTTCTCATGGTCTTCAGGTGCAATGAGAATCTGGTTGTAGCCCGAGAAGCCATCCATGAACGAAAGCAAAGCATGCCCAGCAGTATTATCCATAAGCACATCGATGTGTGGCAAGGGAAAATCATCTTTGGGGCTTGCTTTGTTCAAGTCCCGGAATTCAACACAGACGCGGATTTGGCCATTCTTCTTGGGAACGGGAACAATGTTGGCTACCCACTTAGGATATTGAGAAACCATAAGAAATCCAGCGTCAATCTGCTTGGTAATCTCATCTTTGATTTTCTGTACCCAGTCTGGCCTCATCCGTCTGAGCTTCTGCTTCACTGGCTTAGCATCTAGTAGCAATGGAATTCAATGCTCTACTATCTCAGGATCAATTCCAGGCATGTCTTGATGAGACCATGCAAAAACATCGCTGAATTCAGTGAGCAGTCCTTTGAAAGCAGAATGCTCCTCTGGGGTTAACGTGGAGCCCACTTGGACCATCCAGCGATCGTTCTCATCTTTCAAGTTTACAAAAAATATTTCTTCTTTTAACGGCTAAGCATGCCTTTCATCTTCCCTTTCAATGAAGGCACGGATTTCCTTGGGAATGTCCCCATCGAAATCTATCCCTTCATCGTCAGGATCGACACAGTTTATATAAAGATCATTCAAGTAGTCAAAAGAGGATTCCTTCATTTCATAAGACCCTGCAGGGTCGCCGAGTACAAGTGAATCAAACTCGAAATAAAAGTTATGACGTGGAGGGCCAAAAGGCACAAACTTCGACTCAAAGCCAGACTTAGACTCAGAAGACTCAACAGACTCTGTGTCAGACTCAGATGTGTCATCAATGCAAGTAAGGCGCGGTTTGAAAATGCAATTTCTAATGCTACCCTTGGCTTCCATGATAAGAGAGGTAGGATCCTCGAGGGCGTCGGGCCCAAGCATGAACACTTCGGCCTCTTCAGCTTCCTCAGCCAAACCCACTTGGGAGAACTCATAGAACAGCTGCTCCAAGCTTCCCTGATCAAAAGACCCCAGCCAATCAGTCTTCAGCTTGGGCTGGCTACGCTTCCTCTTGAATTATGTCCTCACTGGCTCTTCATCACTTGCGAACCAGGTGTCGTCAGCGAAGACCTCAAAACCAGGTAGCAGTTCCCTAGTAACTAAATTGATAAAAGGCTCGACCTGCCCGGTGTAGACATCATTCCCTACTTCTGCCACAAAGTAGCTGTCAGGCTCACCATAGAGGGATCGGGGTTTTCCCGAACATTTCCTCCTTTTGGCATCCTTGGCAGAGGAGATGTACCCCAAACCAAAGCAGCCCTCGCAGGAAGGAAAGGTAGGGAACTCCGGGATCCCTTGTTGGTGAATCCCTAAACCAAGACCAGGTACATAGGACATCCTCCTCATAATGTCCAACGCCATAGAGCTTATGATAAAGTCCCTGTCTACGTTGATGGCCAAAATTGAACTAGAAGTGTCAAAAGAGAAACCCCTGAGATTGACGTCTTAGTCGCCGTGCATGATCCCCAGAACATGTGTACCATCCTCCTTAAGCGGGTGAATGCCAGAGTCCCCGCAGATAGTCAAAGTGCCAGTAAGAAGTTCCAGCAAAACCTTTTGGTGAAGAGTAGACGGTACAGCCATGATATCAGATCTATGGAGCCATGGCCTTCGCAGCAGGAGATTAAAAGTGGTAGGGATGTCAACTACATGGAACTCGACATCCATCTCAAATCCCTCAGCATCAAGTTTGAGCGTAAGTGTGCCCTCGACTATACGACGAGTGCTGTCGTATGCCTTAACAGCCAGATTAGAAGGCGCAAAATTCCTCTTAGTTAACCCCAAACGGTAAGCCACCCTCAAAGGGCAAACATTGATCGCTGAACCGTTGTCAATGAGAACAGTTGGAACCCAGAGTCCTCGGCATTTAACAGTGATGTTCAAGGGGCGATTGTGATCGACCCCTTTGATCGGCAGATCCTTGTCAATGAAGATCATGGTGTGCGTAGAAGTAGGTGGGAGGCTAAGAGATATCATCGCTTCGGGCGTGACGTCCGGTTGAATCTCGAGACGAGAGAGAGTGTGGCAAAGCTTCTGACGATGCTCAATGGAGGAACTGATTAGTCCCCAGAGGGATATGGCAGCGGGAATCCGCTCCAGCTGCTTTTGAATCATGTCATTGTTTGGGGAGACAGTAGGTACCTCAAATGGTGCAGACTTGGGAAAGCAGAGGGTTCATTCCTTTGATTAGAAGGGTTGGAGGAACTCCTAGCTTGTAGATTAGCAGGCTAAAAAACTCGTCCACTCCTCATAACGTTGAGAACATTTCCCAAGGAGCGCACCATCTGAGGGTCTTGATTAACATCCCAGAGATCAGTAAGGACTTCCCTTAGTTTGCGCTTTCCTTTGTCAGAGACTGGTGAAACTTCAGGTACTTCCATGTCCAACCCCAGATCTTTAGCTAAATCCTTCAACAGCAATGATTCCCAAAAATCCAGATCCTTAACTGCTGCGATCTCCGTGACAGGCTCCGAACTAGCAACAAAAGGAACATCCCAAAGCCCTTCATCGGCAAAAGAGCAATTGACGGTCTAAACCTCGGACCCGACTTGAACATTGTCGGGGAGCCTAGCATTAGGATAGAGGCAGAGATGGTCCAAGTTGATTCCTCCAACATTAATCTTCTCGGACTTTGAGACAGATTCTTCGAGTTTGGCCAACTTGGTGACAAGAGCAGTTATGTCAGGGCTCTGAATAGCCCTAATAATAGTAGTGTTTGGATTTGGAGAAGGAGCCTGAGCTCTCCTAGGATTGAGCAAGGCTACCAGACGCCCTGGATGATCTGGATCTTCGACCATGACAGGTTGTTCATGCACGTCTTCTTCAGCCTCGCCTCCTCTTGAACAGCTGGAGGAAGACGAGTGTTAAAGAGGTCATTCAAGAGAATCATGTTGTCGTCTGTCTGAGCAGCCCTCTGCTGTATTGCGGCGATGCTATTCTGTATGTTCATGAGGATGGTTTCCAGTGTGAGCGGTTGCAATTGATCTGCCATGACCGGTGTTTCTGAGGTACTTGACGTGGAAGATGGAGTGTGTGATGCCGGAGATTCTCTCTCTTCAACGATCGAAGACGAGCCTGACTGTAGAGTGGCTAACAGAGAACGCAAAGAGTCTTCCGTGGTGACTGATTGGGATTGAAACTTGACTAGCCTTTGAACCGGGTTCCTATGCAGATGTTCCAAAGTGGTTTTGGCTTTCCACCTCGATACTTTCCTTGGTGGTGCAATGGTTCAGAACTTTGCTTGCAGTAAAGTAAGAAAAGGCTCAATAAGGGTCCTGCGGCAACTTTAATCTAAATAAAAGACTAAAGCGAAAGTGCAATTACCGTCGTCAGTATGGCCCTAGACTCTAAAGCTAGAAGACAAGTCTGTCTTAATAGGTTCTGACACTGTAATGATCCTCGGAATTCTTCTCGAGGGTGTATCCTTCGAACAGAATCAACTAACACTAATAGATGTCAAAACAGTCTAAGCCTTTGACTATTCCTTTCTCGAAGTTTCAAGCTTGAACTTGGAACAATTCGGTGTAGATGACGTGATACCAGAACCAGGGCGGCGTAGGCGACACAGCGCCATGGCCTAAATGGTGTACGTGTTGCGCACGATAACCAAGGTGGTATAAGCATCACGGCATTCTTTCCGTTGTTCCTTGTTTTCTGACTGGGATTGGGGATTTTTAATTCCCTACACCCCCCACACACATATATATACTAGGACACACACACTAGTCACACTTGCACTCCCTCCACTTTCAATCCTTATCTTTTATGCCCCATATCAAATAAATCCAACAAATTTTATATTTATTCAATATTCTAATATTAATAGAACCTTTAAACAATTTCCAAAAATACGGGTCTCTACAAATATTTTCCCACATTGCTTGGGAGTGGAACGGATGACCACTTAATAACATTTGGGACCTTTCCATTCATTGCCAATTGGCTTTGAGTTGGATATAAAGTTTTCATTTGAACCAAGTAAACAGCCATAAAACTTTCAAAATCAATGAGGGAGAACTAAATGAGGAGAATATTTAGTGAATAACATGTTTATCTAACAAGATCTTCCTCCTTGAAATTCAAATCTCTATACCTTCTCTGATTGTACGAGTCTTCAAAACCTCCACTTATTCTTCATGTTTGGTTGGTGGAGAAATCAAACAATGGGAATCAAAATTTAGAATAGCCATTGAACTTCCATTGTGGTGGATGACTTTTCAATGGGTGCGAGAACTGATAACTGATGCAATATATGGTAAAACTGTAAAACAGTTCTTTGGCAATTCCTAATTTACTAGAATATGTGGTGTACAGGATGTGGAAATACTCGAGATTCCTTCGCTTATCAAGAAACCTCGAAATTGGCTCAGTGGGTACATATCTCTTTAGAGTTTAGCTTAAGATGTAACGTCACTTTTCCTTCCGCGTTCTGATTATTGTGAGATCAAAATTTGGAGACCTTTCTAAAAACACTAAAGTTGACTTTTTGGAGGATCATAGTTTATCCACATTTGTTGCTTTTCTGCCAAGAGAGATGGGGTGAATGCATTGATCATGAGGGGTCAGCTCTCCTCCAAGAGCCAATCCACCATACCCCTCCATACTTTCTCATTGAGGACCCATATTGGATCCACATTGATGATCCAAACTGTTCATCTTATACATCACGCTTACAAGAACATCTCCAAAAAAATCCTATTTGGTTGGACATTGATCGATGTGTGAATTGTTGGGAAACCGAATCCCCAAGACCCAGTAATGACGCGTACAGATTAGACAACAAAAATAAAAACCCTACAAGGTGGAATTAGGGTTTTACCACAACTCCCTGCGACACAAACGCTGGTTGAACTTGTTATAGCACTCCTTGCTATAAACCACGAATACTGCTCGATCGTACCTTACGATCTTCTATCGTATTCCCTGCACGTCTAGAACACGAACTGAGTGTGGACTCTTTCGCGATCTGTTTGCTCTCTCTAAGTCTGCCTCTATTTCGTGAATAATAGAAAAACGTTAATCTGACCTAGAGAGCATAACGTATATGTATAGGGCTACGATAGGGACCTAAGGAGTAATAAGTCTGGGCTCCCAGTGTAAATAAGAAAACCTAATCCCACCAGGATTCTACTTCTTATTTCACTAATTATAATTCACCTCACTACAGAATTATAATTGCACTCCCGTCCTTATCTCAATTATATTACGAGCTCCATGATATTAAATACTTATTAATCTCCCCACGTTAAGATTACAGATACCCGTTGATTAAAATAAATTACTATAATTAGTGAAATAAGAAGTAGAATCCTGGTGGGATTAGGTTTTCTTATTTACACTGGGAGCCCAGACTTATTACTCCTTAGGTCCCTATCGTAGCCCTATATATATACGTTATGCTCTCTAGGTCAGATTAACGTTTTTCTATTATTCACGAAATAGAGGCAGACTTAGAGAGAGCAAACAGATCGCGAAAGAGTCCACACTCAGTTCGTGTTCTAGACGTGCAGGGAATATGATAGAAGATCGTAAGGTACGATCGAGCAGTATTCGTGGTTTATGGCAAGGAGTGCTATAACAAGTTCAACCAGCGTTTGTGTCGCAGGGAGTTGTGGTAAAACCCTAATTCCGCCTTGTAGGGTTTTTATTTTTGTTGTCTAATCTGTACGCGTCATTACTGGGTCTTGGGGATTCGGTTTCTTGTACAAAAGGGACAGTAAATATAGTTTTGAACTTAAGCGGTCTATTCTGTTCACATGCGTATAGTTTATTTACTTATCTATCAATATTCAAACAAATTGAATTATTTCAAAGATATTCTTCTAGGCTGATGTACGAGATCAATGGTATAAATCATCAATGTGGGTTCGAAATGGAGCCCTCAAGGAGAGAAGTATGGAGGGTATGGTGGATTGGCTTTTGTTGGAAATTGACGTCCCACATTGGTTAATTGTCACCTCGAAAGCTAGTAGATGAGCCTAGGCGACCTCTCATCTCGTTACCAATTGGTTTTGAATTGGATGCTTTAACATGGTATCAAAACTAATTTTTCGGAGACTTTTTCCCTTTGTTTGTGTCATAGTTGCACTTTATTTCTTTGTGATCCATGTGTTCCAAATCCTATGTTGACCTCTCCACGTCCAAGTCAGGAGTCGCACGTGTGGGGGAGGTTGAAAATTGTCCAACATCGGTTAATTATCACCTCGAAAAATAGTATGTGAGTCTAGGCGGCCTCTCCTCTCATTGCTGATTGGTTTTGAGTTGGACGCTTTAACACTTCATATTTATGAGATAACACTTGTTGTTAGAAACCATTGACATTTGGGGATGGGGATACAAAAGCTGCAGTTCAAGGCTATAAGACATGAACCTAGGCATCACAAGCATTGGATGTGGCCTCTTGAGAAGAGGTTGTTGTGATATTGCACCTACTGAGGATGCCATTGTCCTTTCAGTTGTATGAACCTCAAGAAAATTGTTCTCACTTTAACTGAACAGTGCTTGTGCCCCATTCATATCTTATTTCTTGCCATGTTGGAATGTCACTACAAAGGCTCTGTTTTATCCTTTGTAATGTATTGGAAGAGAATTTGGGCTTCATTTTAGGAGTTTAATTTTGGTGATTTAAGGAAGTAACTTCTTCTGAAAGACTTGACCTTGATGGCTCTCTTATTGTCTCAAAATTTTAACAGGAGTTTCATCAAGCAATATGGCAACATTTGGACTTGGAGCAATTCAGGTAAACTTCAAACTATTGCAACTCTGTGTTCATTCAGGGGCCAAAGGCTGTGATTAGAAACCTACTGATGTAGGTTATTGCAACTGGGCAGGGCCGGCCCCGGGGTAAGCCCCGCAAGCCCGTCGGCTTGGGCAACCCCCCGGGCCAGGGCAACACAAAAAAAAAAAAATCCATGTAAATACAAATATGTATATATATTTGTTTGGACCTAAACAAAGCATAAAGGATTGTGTTGCTTTGTTGGTCAGTACGTTGTCCTTAAGTTTCCGCGCGTATCCTTTTGGTCGGGTTCAAGTCCCCGTGCCAGCCTTGAGGTTTTGATTTTTCCAATCTATTCCTTTTAAAACACACTCTCTCTCTCTCTCTCTCCTCTCTTTTCGTTCACTGCACCCACTCTTCTCTCTGTTTTTTTTTAAATATATTTATGATTTGTTCACATTTGTTGTTGGTATACATTTTTTTATTTTGGGAGACAATTTTTCTACATCAACAATTAGGGTGTGCTCCATTTAATAAAATAAGTATTTATTTTTAAATTAAAGGTGATGTATTGTGAAAGAATAACCTGTCTCATAAAACAAAAATAAGAACTTTAACGGAACGTGGCAAACTCTTCCCCAAAAAAAAAAGAAAAAACAACTACTTGCATTCGCATACTCACATAGTGATGTATGTAAATATGAAAAAGATACATGTATATGTATATATATATATATATATATATACTATATACACAGAACTCACCAATTTAAAAAACTTCAATAAAAAAATTAACCATAGAATTCAAAATAAAAGCACATTGTGACCTTGATTTTTTTGCCTTGTATTTTTTAAAATTTTTTTAAGACTTCATAATAAGCGGGCAACCAAGCTTGAGGTCGGGCTTGGGCAACCCAAACGTCGGGGCCGGCACTGCAACTGGGGTTACTACGTGGCTAATTGACAATGCTGGTTGCATGCTGCTTCTTATAGTGGTTTTAGCAAGTTTTCAAATTTCAATGAAGATTTTGTTCTCTTATTATATTGCTAGAAAAAACACCAAATTACCAAAGTAACACGATCTGTAAATCCTTGATGTAGTGCAGGTATCCTCATCCATAATGACTGCTAGTCTCCTCGTCTCTGTTGCACTTTTCTCAGAGGCCAGTAATGCTTCAATTGCTCCACACTTTTCCATTTCCAAATAGGATATGTTTGAATCAAATATTAAGAGAAGGAAGAGTTGATTTTCCACATATAACTCACTCATGTTTTCATTGTGTTCTTTTTGTTTTCACTAAGCAGGAGTGGGTGTTAAAGAACTCTCATCTTCATGGCACCTTGGGAATATTGTCACTCGTTGGACTTGTGGTATGTTTCTACTTAACTTTCTATTTGTTTATCTTCAGTATATTTTTCTTTCAGTTTTTATGTCTATGCTCTTCTTTTTCTTGTGGCTGCATCTTAAGCTTTTAAGGACTGTTTCTCTCCAGGCTTTCGTGATTGCCTTTTCTTTGGGTGTTGGAGCCATTCCTTGGATTGTTATGTCTGAGGTATTCTGAATTTACTTTTGGGTTTAACTAATAAAAGAGTGAGCGTGTGTATAACAGAATATAGCTTCTTCTTCTTTTCTTTTTTTTTTTAAATTCTTGGGCATGAGAATTTCTGTATCGTGTTGTTAGTTGTTAGATTAGCAAATCGTTTGGTTTTTTGGTTACCAGTCATTTCACCTTAGGCTGTTTGCGGGTTGATTTCTATCAGACGTATAAGCTTTACCAAGTGATGTTATAACTCCAGATATCCTTTTAAGTACTGCGGTATAGGCTCAGGAAATGTCAAGCTAATGGGGCAGTTACTTGGAACTTTTGAATGGGAACAATACACTATTTGTCTCCAACTAGACTGGCCACTCAATCAGGACTCTAGTTTGTGTTCATAATTCATAAAACATGTCTAGAAGCTTAAGTTCAGCAACCACTTGTGGATCGTTGAAAGCTTTTAACTACCGACTCCTACTTGTGCTCTTTAATTTCAAAAAAAAAAAAAAAAAAAATTCTCTTTTCTTTTTCTTCGTCTTAAAATAAAAACGTCGGTAGCGTGTAGATTAACATGTTTTACCAAATGCATTGTTACACATATGAGATTGGTCTTCATAGAAATTTAAAACTGCCAAAAATAATAGAGATGACTTGCTCTTTTTCAAGTGCTCAAACTACATGAATTTTTCATTTCAGATTCTTCCCGTAAATATAAAAGGCGTTGCTGGCAGCGTAGCAACATTGTTGAATCGGATGACCTCGTGGGTGGTTACAATGATTGCAAACCTACTTTTCGTGTGGAGAAGTGGAGGTTCTCTCTCTCTCTCTCTCTCTCTGTGTCTGTGTGTGTGTGGTTTAACTTGTACTAACTATGTAGTACCCTTCAACAGGGACCTTTGCCAGTTATGCAATAGTGTCGGCTTTTACTGTGGTGTTTGTGACACTATCGGTCCCAGAAACCAAAGGAAGAACCCTAGAGGAAATTCAATGGTCCTTCAGATAGATGTGATGTTTGTTCAAGCTCGTATTTCCCTTGATCTGGCTTCAAGTAAATGTCACTGCCAGCATTGTGTGTATTTTGATTGTTGTAGTTCTACCTTTGTTGTAACCAAAAAAATAAAAGAAGCAAAGTAGGGTCCATTCATTCATTTCAGGCTTCTCCCTCCATTCAAAACGCTAGAAGTTTTTAGTTAGACCATGAACAAAATAAAGCCTGCATTTGATTGGATGTATCCGTCAATGTTTACCTTCACCCACTTGGACTTGGGTTTAGACGTCCATCATATAGGCAGGTAAGCTCCAAATGAATGATGAGGGCAGCCTTCTTTATCCCTTGAAATGTTGCCTCGCCTAGTGCTAATGGAGCTAACAATTTTAAATTCACTTCTTGTAAGAACTTTCGAAACCAGTTCCAGGAACCATTCTGGAATATTTGACTTCTATTGTTCTACTTTGTTACAACCCATGTATGCACGCACATGTGAAAAGAACATATCCATGAACGAGGAAAAGAATTTACGAAATGAAGAGGTTAAAAGAAAATCTATTTTACTATGCACAACGGTGCGGGCCGTCTAAAAAGACATTTCCCAACAATGGTCAGGATCATTTTGATCCAAGGGTCTCTATGTCTCCCACTTCCTCCTCAACAGGGTAATTGCCGTAGATGGTTGGAATTTATTGTGATACTACAATATTTAAGGCCCGTATTAGATAAGCTGCCATCACTCAATATCTGAAATCCATTATGAAGCCATCTCCAATAGCCGAGTTTAGTTACTATTAGGGTCAGAATTAGGACAATTAACTATTAGTTATAAGAAGACAATAGTGTTACTAAGTCAGGAATCAGGCTAACACTTCATTTGTTGTTTGCAAATAACAGATTGAGTGAGATAGAGAAGAGAGAGGAGGAGGATAAGGCTCCATTTGTTTCAATGTAAAACATTTTACAAAGTAAAATATTTTTCATGTAAAATATTATGAGAGCAAACAATTTTTCTCAAATTCATTTTCCAGTGTTTGTTTGATTAATGAATTGTTTGAAAGAAAAAATAGTCTGACCTTTTGATGGGAGGGGGAATAGTACCGAACACCAATCAAAAAAATATCTATGTAGAGTAGTATTATAATAGGCATAAAAACGTAAGTATGTATATGGACATATATTGTTAGATCCCATTCCGACTCGTGTTAAGGGTTTCTTTTGCAAAACTAGTTAGGTATTCGACCGTTACTGAGATGAATGGGGCGATTCAGACACGAAGGTCGACGAAGATCGTCACCAACGACTTACGGGGCCTTGAACGGTAAAATAAATTTGCCCGTGCAATGTAAAATATTTTACATAAAAAAAATATTTTTGTCACTTTTTGGGGAGCCAAACACCGAAAAATGAGAAACATTTTGCAGGAAAATACTTTACTTCGAAACAAACATAGCCTAAAAGTAAAAGAAGAAAAAGAACTTTATTTTTCCATGGGAGTTTATAAATGCAACTGCGAATTTACTGCATGTAGCCTGTTTTTAGTAAATCATATTCGGACAAAAATGCTCTAAAAAAATGGACAAAAATACCCCAAAATTAATACATACAACCACAAACATATAACCACATCTAAAACATAACCCATAACCTATATTTCCCTCCATATTCTCCATCAGAGAATCATATTCATCTTCTTCCTTCCATTTCCACGTTCACCACCATTGGTGCTACTACCAAGCTCTAGGACCTCCCACCTCCCACCATAAACCCAGTCCACCTCTGCCTCCGTACTTTGGCCTCTCACCTCCTAACTCTCAATGGAAACCTCCATTGCCTCCTCTCCCTCCATTGGTAAAGAAGAAGTCTTGGACCCAACAAATGAGAGCAATGTGCATTTTGATTGGGGATTAAAAGGCTGTGCAATGAAAATGAAAGTTGACAAGGAAGAGGTAGCCACAGATGTTGTAGTTTTGGAGCCAAAACAGTAGCAAAAGATAACCCATCATTCCTCCATTTTTAACCTGATTCTGTCCCAACATTGCCAAATTCTAAAATTTGAAACTATACCAAAATTTAAAACTCTAGAGTTATATTGTAGACAGTATCATATTCTACAACTTGAAATTATGCCTGGATTTCAAACTCTAGAGTTCGAATGTTGTAGACAATATATCATATTCTACCAAAAATTGTATTAAATGACTAGAGGTTTAATACCATTCAGATTTTAATATCCAAAAACCTTCAAATAATTCAAACTCTAGAATTTGAATATTGTAGATAATATCATATTCTACAAAAAAAAATTATATTAAATGCCTAGAGGTTTAATACCATTCAGATTTTAATATCCGAAAACCTTCAAACAATTCAAGTTCTAGTATTCGAAATTTATTCATTTTTTCAAATTCTTGTGTTCAAAATTTAACTAAATTTTCAAATTTATGTTTATGAATGAAACTGCAGAGTGTGTTTTTAATTGGTTTTTCTTTGGTTGTTCTAGGGTGACACTTCAATGTTTTGTAGTCATGTAGGGTCCGCAACTAATCCTACTTCTACTCCCACTCCTACAATATATGATTATACGAAGCATTTCACAACGGACAAGCTGAGTGTTTCAAACCATGGAGTTTTTTTCCATGTGCAACCTTATGGTATGGGTTATGATTATTTTTTTTCCTTTTCGTAGGTATTTTTGTCCGAGAAAGAGTTGGTAGAGTGGACAGGATCTATGGGTAAATGATACGGCTTTGTCATTATCATTAAGGCCTCAGAAAAGTTTATTAAGAATCGCAAACCAAGGATGAGGTTTTCATGCGAAAGGAGCGGGAAGTTTTTGAAGAAGTCTTTGGGGAGGAGGTGGCTATGAAGAAGAGAGCGACGCATTCCACGAGCACAAAGAAAGTTGAATGCCTATTTCTATTGATTGGTGTAAAGGGCAATGATGGTTGGACTATCTCTGTCCACAATGGCACTCATAATCATCCTCCAATGGTGTACTTGGAGGGGCATTCATATCCTGGAAGGTTGTCGTCAGACCAAATTGCCATGTTGGTGGATTTGTCAGTCTTTATCGTTAAACCCAAACAAATTCTAAGTCAATTGAAGGGCAATGATCCTTTGAACGTCGCAACAATCAAACATGTGTACAATGCACGACATAAGTACCAAGTGATAGAGAAAGCCGGGAGAACTCAAAGGCAACATCTAATGGCTCGGCTACAACATTTTAAGTATGTGAATTGGGACCGTTCAAACGAGGATGGGAACATCACGGACTTGTTTTGGGCTCCCCTTTGCGCTGCCAAGATGTTACATGCTTTCCCTCGATTGTTAATGATGGATTGCACGTATAAGACAAATAGGTACAGGTTTCCTTTGCTAGAAATTGTTGGCATAACATGTACAGAGTTGACTTTTAACACAACCTTTGCTTTCATTGAGTGTGAAAAGGAGGCAAAATACACTTGAGTGTTGGAGAAGTTAAAGGGCTTGATGGATGCTGATGCGCTTTCGCTAGTTATTGTCATGGATAGGGAGTTCGTGCTTATGAATGCCACCACAAATGTTTTCCCTCATGCTACCAATCTCCTATGTAGGTTTTATATTGGGAAGAACGCCTTAGCCAAGTGTAGGAAGATGTTTGATGACATGACGTGGGGGGAGTTTAGTTGTAGTTGGGGCCTAGTTGTCCTTTTAGCGAGTGTTACAACAGCTTTATGCCCATATACACCATTTCAGAGGCTCTACGCCCACATCTCAGCGGCTCCAAGCCCATTGCTCAGCAGCTCTATGCCCACCTCAGCAGCTCTAAGCTCGCCATCACACATTCAGCGGCTTTACGCCTATGCTCACTATCACCATCAGGAGCTCTAAGCTCACTCCACACAGCTCCGAGCTCACCATCTCAGTGGCTCCAAGCCTGCTACTCAGCAACTCTAAGCTCGCTGTCAACAGCAGCCATGGCTATCTCAGCGAATCTATGCCCGCACCCATTTTCATTACTCAACAACTCTACGCCAACGAACTTCAACGGTTCCAAGCCCATTATCTCAGTGGCTCTACGCCCATGTTTACTACCAACAGCTCTACGCTTGCGCAGTGGCTCCAAGCCCATTATCTCAAATTGGCTCTACAACATAAGTATCTCAACAGGCTCTACGCCGCCCCAATCAACAAGATATCATCTTCTCAAGCTCCAGGCTTGAATGCTCAAAATCCAACATTTTGAATGCTCGAAGCTCTTCGAATGCCCAACCACTGTGTACTGGATGCTCAAGTTCTATACTTGAATGCTCAAGCTCTACGCTTGAATGCCCAACCACTGCGTACTGGATTCTCAAAGCCTGTACTTTGAATGCTCGGATTCTACCATCCTAATGCTCGAGCTCTATGCTCTGAATGCTCAAGTCCTGGACTTGAAAGAAGCTCTACGCTTAAATTAAGCACACACGCACGGGCCCGTGCACATATTGCATCAATCACATCGAGTCTGGATAATCATCATTAACATAGCTGTTCACATCTAACCATCAATATCACATATACATATTTTTGCATCTCTCTCTCATGAAACAGGTCAATCCTGCAATCCGTCAGGCTCTACGCCTTGGTTTTATTAATTGGTCCAGCGCCTCGATCCTTTGGCTCTATGCCAAAATTTATGATAGAAAAGCTCAGTGACAGACCATCAGAATGTAACCAGCTCTACGCTTCGGTTCAACTACTTCAAAGCTCTAAGCTCCAACTTCTCAAGCTCTATGCAACTGGCTCTATGCCTCAAATCTGTCATGCCCCTCAGGCTCTCGCCTCATGACTGTAACCGGCTCAGTGCCTCGGTTCCCTCATCCCAACGCTCTGTGCTCCAGCTACTGGCCCGGTGCTCCATATCTCAAAATTTGGTATTCAACTCGTCTCCAGATGATGGCTTGGGTTCCGCCCCATATCAAATTGGCATCCAAATTCATCCCCCAGCAGATGGTTTGGATTCCACCTAATTACATCAATTCCATCCAGCTCATTTGCAAGGATAAGCTAGACTACCGAGCTCCCCTCAGTCAAAGTAAGGATGATCACGAAAAGTAAACGACTCACCCGCCGTGAATTGATCTACCCCAAAATACTAAGGACGCTCTCCGCAAAAATTTCCCTGGCAGCCCAGCACTCCTTCAACTATTCTTCGCCAAAATCCTGGCATAGCCCAAGTACGTTGCACGACGGCTTTTAAAGCCCGAACGTACGTCTTCTATTTCTAACCCTCCAAACTTTTTATTTTTCTTTGTTGCCCTTTGAACTACGGTTGGTCTGAATTTCCCCTGTGGAATACGTAGGCAGCCTCCCGGCCTGACCATAAGCAAAACCTTTTTTTTCAAAAACCCCTTGGAATAGTGGTTGGACCAAATTGAGTTGTTTTTTACAGCTTTGACTCTTACTTAAACATGTCTCACAATCCGTCTAAGTTTAGTCAAAGAGGGGCATCTGTAGACACCCCAATTTGGCCTAACGATTATTTCAAGTCCCACCTTGGAGACCATCCCAATGAAGATATGAATACAGTGATTGCTGATTGACTTCTTGTAAACCCGTGGATTTGTGGTAAGAACTTTGAGCCACTTAGAGGACCCAATCCAGAGCCAAATAGCCTTTCAGACGGAAATACAGTATCCTAGGAGAATCCATCTGTCGGCCGTGACATTGATTTTACGGCCTTAAACACCATTTCTTCACCCGTGAAGCCTGTTGCTTGGAAATCTCCTTAAGAGATCAATCCCTCGGCTGTCAGAACTATTTCTCGGCCGTAACATCTATTACTCGGCCACCAGATCCTTTGCCCGACCGCCAGATCGCCTATTTTCTAGATTTTGGAACGTTCTGTCAATCGTTTGATCCGTTCACAAAATCCTAACAGCCAAATTCTGATGCGTTCGGACTACGCCAGAGGATTACCATGAGGAGTTCGTGTTGCCTTATAACTCCAATTCAATCGTTCAATTTTGATTGGTTGAGGTGTGTCAGCCTTATGCCTATATAAAAGGGCCCTTCAGGTTCCAAAATAACACATGAAATTCATAAGTTCACACACCCTCGCAAGCCACGATACTTTGCAAAAAATACACTCTCAAATCCCCTCTACAAAAGTCCTAACTTCCCGAAGGCAGCCACTAATCCGAAGATCAAACCCCGAAGTTCAAACCCTAACCCTAGGGTTTCCGAGAAGCAATTAGTCAATCCCATTCAATCTGAAGCAATCAAGCTACTGAGGGATCAAGGTGGTGAGGCCCAGGGACCTCTGGTTCAATTTATTTACTGTTTTTATGCTTAATCGTAGCGTTTTGATTATTTGCTAACTATTCTGTCTGGTGTGAGGAAGAACATCGGCTGGGGAATCAATCCCTTGGCCAATATATTGAACCAGGAGGATCTCTCGGCCGTGACATCAATTCACTGACCGTGAGATCCATCTCCCTGGCACACCTCTGTTTTGTTTTCTGCTTTCTGATGCATGTTTTGATTACAGTCTTGGCTCACCATTAACTGCTTAAATGGCTAAAAACAGGCTATGTGTTAGAATTAAATGAAGCATGTCTTAATCGTATGTTGAACAATTATGGGCCAGTCTCATGACTGGGCGGAGAGGGGTGCCTAACACCTTCCCCTTACTGTACTTTTGGCTCTCGTACCCGGAATCTCTACTTGTTTTTTCTCATTTGATAAACTAGGTGGCGACTCTATTTTGATGATAACTGTTATCGTGTGGTGATGTTTCTAGCCATGGGAATGCCCATGATCTTGGTTTATGAGGTGGAAAGCAAACAAACAAACAACGATCAATCTGTATGGCGATGCCCCGCTTCAGGGTGGTGTCTACAGCTATATAACAAGATCCCAAACAAAGACGCCAAAAATGCTTCGCCACAACCTAAGCGTTGAAAAAGGTTAAAGACCCCAAGCGTAGGGCTAGGTCATTGTCAGCATAATATCCGGTAAGACCAGGATCGTACCCATAGAGAGCTTCGAATAGCTTGATCGGAAGTAAGTTTTATGTGACTGGTTTATAGCGTTTAGACAGCCAACTGTCGGTTTTACTTTGGAAAGTGGAGATTACTCTCTCAAAAGACTAGAAATGAGTTTAAACTAAGAATAAATGGTGGCAAGGCGTTAGAGCTACTAACACCCGTAACTTAAGTCTTCTAACCCTTCTCAATGAAAATATGGTTGAATCGCATGACATAGACTGCGAAGATTTAACTATGAAACCAATAGAAGACTAGAAGCGTAGTTTGGAAAGAGAGCAAGTTCTTTAGTACCTTTGGCAAACACGAGCCGATACATCGCTCCAAGCGTCATGTGTGGCAAGTAGCAAGCTCTTACCTACACATGATCAAAAAGATTAACATCGACAAGTTTTGTTACATAAAAAGTGAACCCTCCTCGATCCACAAACCAAACTTCAAGTTTTGAGTTGAGAAAACCAAGATTAACCTTAGTCACGAGGTGTTATTCACCCTATTGCCAAGCCTAGGAAACTACTCACACATACTCAAAGAACTAAGCATGGTAAGAAATTGAGGCATGAGATTTAACCGATAAAAATGAAAACTAACTTGATATTATAAAGGATTACAACCGTAACTACCACATTAATAAATGGTTAATTAACGTACGATAATTACCTTGAGTAGTTCTTAAGACAGAACACTTGAAAAGCTTGAGAAAGAGCAATTATGGAGTTCTCGAAAAATGAAAGACTTAAAGCATAAATGAACTAACTCTATTTTGTAAGAGGGAGAACCTTATATACATGGGCTTTCTCTCTCTACACATACCACAAAAATATCCCAAAAACTTGCTATTTAAAGAAACTTTCCATAAATGGAAGGTTGAAAAAGCAACCAAATATCCTAGACGAGGAGGACTGGTATCGATACTAATCCAAAAGGGAATCGATACCCCCACGGCTGGAACTTCTTGGGCCTTGATGGTATCGATACCTCTTCAACTTGGTATCGATACCAGTGCTGATTCATGCAGCTTCAATCCCAGATTCTTCCCTTGGCCTTCAAAACATCCCGGGCACCCTCAGGTGCTTCGTTTCTCAGTTCTTGGGACTCGGTGGAACAACGCCACATGGCCTCGGGCACTTGGTCACCCTCAGGGATGTCCTTGGCGACAAAACACGCCTTATGCTCACGGTTTACCTGAAACACTTACAAAAATACCTTACGCAATATTGAATAAAAAATGATAACTTATATGTACAAACGCTGCAAACTGGAGGACTTAAGCTCCAAGATTATACAATCTTGGGTGTTTATCAATTGGCAACCCTTTCGCATGACAAACAATGCTTTTCAATTATTTGCTAAGGAGAAAGGATATGTAGAACAACTCATCCTATTGGCCTAATTAGCATGGACACGAACACGGGACACGACACAGACACATTGATTTACAAGAAAATATAGAGAACATGCAATGTCGGGGACACATTGAATAATAAGTATTCTACATATTCTTGTGTTGAATTAATGAATATACTATTCATAGATCATGAAAATTTATTGCACTGGGTAAAATTAAAAAGACCATATATTCCATAACCTAAAAGACCAAGTGATGGATGGAAATGAATGTCTTTAGAATCTGGAAGAGTGCAGGGAGATGAAAACAATTGGTGCTTAGAATAGCACTAGATTGCAATGGCTTTCTCATGCCTCTTCACCGGAACCCTAGTTAGTCGTTGGAACCCTAATCTGCAAAACAGACAAGGAGTGAGCGCACCTTTGCTTCTTGTAGCAAAGGCCCTCCGATGCCAAAGTTAGTATCACGTACTAGCAAAAAACCCTAATTATCAGTAGAAGAACTATATGAGTGCAACATATTGCGTACCTTTTACCTCTAGGTTTACTTCGTATTTATAGATTCATAGATGCTTGCTGCCCAAGCATCCCTATTGCCCTAGGATTCCTATCTCATATAGGAAGCTAGGATATCTTGGATTCGCGTTCCCTTAACAGTTCATCACCTTAGCCCCTTTTTAGGACTCTTTTCCATAACTGGCCGAACATCCCATTCCCGTTGTGTATCTTTCCCAGATCCTACATTCTCGGGATCTCATTCCTTAACGGAATATCGTTGTTTCTGGACCCTTCCAGAATGTTCCTTGCACCTAAGGTGGCTTTCCCCAGTTTTCTCCTCATGTTCGGCTTTCTCGTTGCCAAACAGGCTACTTGGACCAGTGACCTCATGTATCACTGGTTTGTTATCTAACCCTTAGACTAATAACTTCTTATGCTAACTGGTCCAAGGCCCTGCACAAACTTCCTGGACCAATAACTTCTCATGTTACTGGTCCATACCGCTGACCACCGTATTGCACGGCGACTCTACCTATACCATGGTGCCTTGTACCATGAGTTCTTTCCTTGTTCAACCCAATTGGTGCACCTGGTCCACTGACTTCACATGTCACTGGTCCTTTTCAACTACTTGGATCAATAACTTCTCATGTTACTGGTCCTGCATCGCCCTCCATCGCCTTCCACAACGGTTTATCTCATCTTACTTACACTGTGGTCCCACGTACCACTTACTTGGGCCCTAATTGGGCTTGTTCGGAAATACCTCCCTACAATTGCTCCCCAACTTTGCTTGTTACTTCTATTCAAATGACGAGCAAAGCTCCTTAAATACCAAGCAAATTCATTTTGCTTCTGCACTTTGTTTCACAAAAAATTGGTGCAACTTTCATCATTAGACTAGGCCAAACGTCTCATCGATTGGTCAAAACAGCTTTTCCTGCTCTTGCCTTAACACGTGGTGCAATTCATACTGCCCACATTTTTTTTGGGTAAATTAGATTGAAATAAAAAAAGCGCTAACCGAATATACATCCTACAAGGGGCATACCCTTTGAGGAAAAGAAAAGAAAAGGAAAAGAAGACAAAAGAGAATGCCTACGCCAAACGGCTACATAGGACTAAAAGTAAATAAAGCATCTGTTTCCTATCCATCTAATAGAGGGAAACGAAACAAATGACAAAATGATTACACAAAGTACAACCTTCAAAGAAACTAAGATTTAACCAATTTACATATGATTGCCAAAATAGATGCATGCACAAGACACGCCATGCATTGGTACGATACTAAACAGCCACCAAAACAACTTTCCAAATAGATCTAGAAACTAGGACTACATAGTTCCACATGACACCAAAATTGAGGTTCCTGCACTTCATCCACGTTAAAGTCCCATAGTTGAGACCATAAAATCCACAACAAAGCAGTAAAAGCTAACGGCATTTACTGGATTGCATACATCAGAATTGCAGTAGCAGGCCTTAACAAAAAATTATCAAGTGATTCCAGTTCATGTCCACACAGCATAGCAACCAACTAGGTAGCCCATTACTGGATGACAGCCACACAGCAGCAGCAGCAGCAGGTAGGAATCACCTCACGGCAGTAGCAGAAGGCATGCCAGCAGCCACACAAAACAGAAGCAGAACTGAGCAGTAGAGAAGAGCTAAGGATGGCCCCTTAGGAAAGCATTAACATTCCTAGGGACAACCCCCCAAGGATAGGTAAAACAACTTGATGGTTACAAAACATGCAGACCAACTAAAAATGTCCACTTCTTAACCATTTAGTCCGCAGATACAACAAAAGAGCAACAGTAGAGAATATCAATATGATATAATGCTAAAACCAGCAACCAATCAAATTTTCCTTAGTGCAACCGAGGACAGACCCAAAACAGAAGTGGTTGGTCCATAATAGAGGTATAACAGCCACCAATACCAGGATACTTTGACAGTAACAGGCGCATGAGTAACAAAAGCATGACAGTAATGGTTGTTAACAGACACCGGAGTAACCAAAGCATGACAACCCAACAGATTTACAAACATGGTTGTTCCAATCCACACAACAATGGACTCGACTAAACTTCATAGAACACAGCCCACCATAGCATAACAGGGGTGAACTGTACAGATCCGAACTAACAGCAGTAGATATAAAATGCAGCATTCATGCTTGTGAAGAAAGCTAGAACAGAAACAGATCCATAGTAACAGCAGGAACCTATTGCTTTATCTACTCTCCCACTTACTCCATCGAAGCCTAATTCACCATAATTCTAAAAGCAATAGGAAGGACCCTTACTCCCTCAACTCTCCCTTACAAAAGGACTCCCACTAACTCTTACCTCCACTCTCAAGGTAATAGTGGCTCAAGCACACAACTCATAGGTTCACACACAAACGAAAGGGAAAGAGGATTCTAGAACTGTATCCAGGCAGCAACAAACTAATAGAAGAGTGTAAGATAATACCTTGTAAATAGTAGTAATAGTAGTCAAGTATTCTCCTTTTAAACCTGAGAGTGGGAGAATATTTGAGCCCTCAACCACTCTTTAGGACTTGATAGCCACCTGGAAGGATGTCAAAACTATGCACAATCTGCCCAATTGAATCACATTGCCAATTAGAAACAACAACAAAGTAATTTAGCTCGCAACATTGTTCCACTCATTTACAATTAACTCTGCTTGTGAATGAGGAAGATTAGAAAGTGACAAAAGCCTTCCTCTTACCATGTTGCAAATTTTTTGAACAACTATCTCCCAAGTACAGGATTGATTTTAGAATTTCCTCAAGTTTCTCTCATTCCAAATATGATATACAATTATTGTAAATCCCAATCTAGTGATTACACTTTTGAGAGTTTTGCCCTTAAAATTTGATAACAGAGTTACCCAGTTTGCCCAAGATCTTGCAGGCCATGTAACATGGAGTTTGGCCTGTATGGTATCCCACACCTGGCTGGTAAATGGGCAATTAAATAAGAGGTGGTCGTGGCTTTCATTCCCTTGACACAAACCACATTGTGGAGGAACATTCAACCCAAATGACACGAGTCTATCAGCAGTGGCTAGCCTATTCTGAATGGCAAGCCATGTGACAAAGCTGCATTTTGGTACGTGCGGAGAGAACCACACTACCTTATGCCATAAGGCCTTAGGAAAGGGAGTTCTCAATTTGTTCCATAGGGAGGCAATTGTGAACTGACCATTGGAAGTAACAGTCCACTTTGTTTGATCTGCACCATTCAACCTGGACTGAATCAAAGATGGCAAAGCGTTTCTCACCTCATTCAGTTCAAATGTTTGGGTAATGGGGAACACCCAATTAGAACCATCTATTATGTGAGAGACAAAGGCATCTTGTGGGATGCCAGAGTCATACATAATTCTAGAACTAAATCTATCTATTAAAGGATCGAGAGGATGCCAATTGTCATGCCACAAGGATGTTGAATTCCCATTACCTAGTATACAAAGGACATATGGTTTAACCAAGGGCCTGAGGTTCAAAAGCTTCCTCCAACCCCATGTACAATCTCCCGGTATTTTCAGTTTCCAGAAACTCCTACCTCTTATTAAGTATGATTTGACCCATTGACACTACATGGATTGTTGGAACCAAATGTGTTTTGCAATGGCTGCCTTATTCCAAATTTGCAAAGATTTGAAACCAAGACCCCCCTCCTCTTTGGGGGAGCACAGATGCTCCCAAGAAACTTTAGCACCTATTTTCTTTAAATCAGGGCTAGACCAAAGAAAAGCCCGAAGTATTGACTCAATTTCCTTGATTACCTTTTTGGGAAGGATAAACAAGGATGACCAATATGTTTGAATGGAGAAAAGCACATTCTTAATTAGTTGAACCCTACCAGCATAGGTTAGATCTCTATTAGTCCAAGTCTTAATCCTAGCAATCATGCTCTCCACTAAACGATGGCAATCCGAAGCCTTGAGCTTAGTGGAGAGGAGGGGTACACCCAAATATATGATTGGGAGGGTGCCCTCCTGAAATCTTAAGACATCCATAATGGCTATTCTAGTGGTAATGTTGACCCCAGAGAAATAAATGCTACTTTTCTCCGGGTTTGGGGAAAGACCAGACAAAGCTTGGAACTCAGTGAGGGCTTCCTGAATAAGGGTGATTGAAGACAATTCACCCTTGCAAAAGATCATAAGGTCGTCCGCAAAGCAGAGATTGATGATCTTAGTATTCCCACATCTCCAATGGAAATGAAAGTCAGGTAACATGGATTTCTCTCTAAGTAGACAGGAGAGAATTTCCATAACAATGACAAAGAGATATGATGACAAAGGGTCTCCTTGCCTTAGTCCTTTTTGCCCTATAATGTACCCAGTGGTCTCCCCATTCAAGCTTAAGGTGTCGTTAGCAGTGGTAACACAAGCTTAAAGCCATATGTTCATTGTTGGATGGAAATTCATAGAGGACAGAACATCCCAGAGAAATTCCCTTCTGACATTATCATAAGCTTTCCTAATGTCTACTTTCATCGCACACCTTGGGGATGATGATCATTTATGATACCCTCGCATTAGTTCTTGTAACGCCCCGAATTTTGGGTACGTTAAATAAACATTTTATTGATAAAATTAACTGAAGACTGGCTCATTATTACAACCAAAAACTCTCACAAGAGTTCAATATTACAAAAGAGAGGGAAACTAGGGTTCCTAACTACAGCTCCGCCTGCTCTTCCATCCTAGCCAGCTCCTCGGCTCCGTACGCCTCCAAGCTGAAGATCTCGCCCTGCTCATCTATGAAGTCTAACACATTATACCGGCGTCACCACCAATATAATATGTCAGGGTCACCAAAAGGTAACACCGTGAGCTACAACGCTCAATAGGAAATTCTTACCCACCATCCTTACTACTAACAATCACATATTCAAATTCGTTAATCATCTATCGTTGGTGTCCAAGATTCTCGTGTTTCTCCTACGCGACTCGTCATAGACCGTGTCAACATTTTCCACTTACAAATCAACCTTTCAAAAACATTTGCATTGGCTCCGTACTGCAGATAACCAAGCCTTTCAAAAATCTTTTGCATTGGCTCCTACCGCGGATAACCAAGCACACACACACCCAACCTCGGTTCCGCTGCGCCGGGTTCCCGAGTATCCTAACAATGGTTTCGCCGCGCCGGGTTCCCATTGGCACACAAAACTTGCATTGGCTCCTCTCCACGGATAACCAAGCCATATTACCAATAAGGCTACCATGTCCGGCCCTATTGGCAATCTTCACAAAGGGCTACCAAGTCCGGCCACATTGTGGTTTTCACAACCCACGCAATGGGCTACCAAGTCCGGCCACATTACAGTTTTCAAACACATCTCACGTAATACCACCAAATTAGTCATTTCGTAGTTTCAAAAATACTTTCTTTCTCGGAAAAACTTATCCTTTCATAAACCACACCCTAGGTGCCATGTTTCTACTTTCTCGGTTCTCATGTCACGTTTAAATACAAAGACTCCGCGGTATGACAAAGGTAAGCATAAATTATTTCCTTGTAAACAAACAAGATCATCCAACTCTATAATACTAATCATGTTTAAATCAACGCTTAAAGCATAACGCCACATGTTCGGACGCCCTTGGAGTTATAAATCACTTATGCTTTATCGTGTCACAAGTAATACAAGCAATTCACATATAAGCATACTCACAAGCATCGTAAAGATCAAAATACAAGTACTTGATATGGAAAGTAAATAAAGATAACTTACTTTGAAATGGAAGATAACGAGATCTTACATATACATAGGGATAGGGCAAGAGTATCCTACCTTGATCCGAAACTAGTCGGGGCCGAATAAGCAAGGTTGAAAAGTTCTACGGGCGGTGAAACTCCAAATCTGGACTGATCTTTGGAGGGCAGTAACTCGGTCAATCTTTGGCCGAATACAGTCGTTCTTGGGTCGAAATCGAAGCTCAAGAAATTCTCTACAACTTTCGTGAAGAAAGTTGATCCTAGAAACTACTCTAAGTAGGAGAAAAATGGTGATGAAGGAGAAGACAGTAAGCTGTCTGGAAATGGAAATCCGAGAATTTCACTGAACTTCGGATGCCAATATCTTGGTCATTTCTTGACCAATTGGGGTGGTTCTTGAGCCTAACTTGAAGCTCTCAAAGTGTTCTACAACTTTCCCGAAGAAAGTTGGTTCTAAAAACTATTCTAAAAAGGAGAAAACTGGGGATTTCCAAAGGGACAGTAGGCTGCCCAGAAATGGTTTCTAGAGAGAAGGAAGAGCAAAGCTTTGAAGGTGTGAGTTTTGAAGCTTGGAATGGCTTCTATTTATAGGCAAAACATTGGCTCTCTCTCCTCTTCTCCATGGCTGGCCCCCATCTCTCTCTCTCCCTCTCTTTGACACTTGTCATGCCAACTAGAAAGATCAAGGCAAATCCATAGGCTTGCATGGCTAGGGTTTGATTCTAGGAGACTTGGTGGGCAAGGAGAATAGTTTGTACAAGATTCTTGTTTAAAGAATAATAGAAGGACAACAAGGACTAGATTTTTGGCTAGGAAGAGTTCACACCAAGGATTTGAAGTACAAAGAAAGATCAAGCATGGTACAACAAATCTCCTTCCTCCCTCCTTCCTCTCTCTTTCTCCCTCTCCCTCCTTGGGCCGAATCTCTCTCCTCTCTCTCTCTCTCTCTCTCTCTCTCAAGTACTAATATATATATTACAATGCAAGCATACAAATAAATTAATAATACTTTTGTACTTAAGCCAAGAGACTTAAGGGCTAAGTTTCAACCAACTAATTGGCACATGTGTATTAAGGGCAATATTCTAGTCTTCCTAGTACTAGTATATTATATACATATGTACTAATGTACACTAGGAAGAATCAAAGTCCCTTTAGAAAATAATAAAAGTACTTTAGGAATCCTCGTACTAAGTACCTTCTTAATAAAATAATGGTACTTACACCACATGGGTTTAAAGAAAAAGGTTAAACTAATCAACCCATGGTACTAGGTGAAAGACTAACCTATTACCCATTGGGTAATAAATCCCCTAACTTCTATTATCCAATGGACAATAGTTGCTAGGGAAATTATATACTAAAATAATCCAAGAAGTACTTTAAAGTAATTAAAAAGTATTTTTTCTTAATATTCTTAGTACTTTGACCAAGTATACTTTTAAAGTAAACAATTGGGGTTCTATTATCCAATGGATAATAGTTTCCCTAACATTTATTGTCCAATGGACAAAGAATAAAACCAAAAATATTAAAAAGAAATTAAATAATCAATTCTTGTTCTAGGGTTCAAAAGGTTCAAAGTGTCCAAGGGGGGCAAAACGGTCATTTTACGGTTAGGGAAAAGTAACCAAATGATTTCCTAGTTTAGTTTCTCCAACAAGTCGGTTAGAAACTAACTAGGCTTACCAAGTGGGCTAAAGCGCAAGAAATCAAATTTGAAAGGTAAAAATGTAATTTTGACAAATCATAGAAATTTAAAAGTAAATCCAAGTAATAAAAATAAAATTCAAATATTTAACGAAATTTTAACCGACTAAAAATCAGGGTCTTTACAGTTCTTGGGTGAGGAAGATGTTGTCAGCAATTCTCCTCCCTTTAACAAACCCCGATTGAGCAGGATCAATTAGAACAGGGAGGGCCACCTGGAGTCTTTTAGCAATTATTCTAGCAATGCATTTGTAAACAGTGTTACAACATGAGATAGGTCTAAAATCCCCAACTTTGGATGGGTTAGGGATCTTTGGAACAAGAGCTACCATGGTAGAGTTGGCCTTCCTGAGGAGTTTACCGGACCTAAAAAAGCTCTTAACAGCTGCAGTGACCTCATGGCCTATGATAGGCCAAGATTTTTTAAAAAAGCCAGCATTGTAGCCATCCGGACCAGGGGCTTTGCTGGGGTTGAGGGATCAAAATGTGTCCTTAATCTCCTAATCAGAGACCTCCACAATCATTGCCAACTTTTGAGTATCAGTTAGTCTTTTATTTACTAATTGCTGGATTCTGTTATGTCCTTGATAAGTATCAGGATGGGCTGAACCTAGCAAGTTAGTGTAAAAGTTGACAAAATTGGACTTTATGACCTCAATGTCATGTGTGAGGGACCCATCCTCCAAGACCAGACTGGTTATTTTGTTTCTATTTCTTGCATTAGTTACAGATTTGAAGAAATAAGAAGTACATTGATCACCCAACTTCAACCACTGAATTCTAGACTTTTGCTTAGCCAGCCTTTCCTCAGCCCTAAGCATTGTGAGGAGCTATTTGTAAACTGCTCTTTCCTGGCTAAGTAAGGAAGGATTAGAATTATGAGAGCTCAGAGCATGCTGCAAGGTATCCAGTTGTTGTCTGAAGTCAACAATCCTAGCAGAGACATCACTAAAATCTCTAATATTAATAAGTTTAAACTCACCTTGCAATAGCTTGAGCTTCTCACGGACACAATACATGGGATTCCCAATAATCACTCTCCTCCAAACTTTCTGAACTACATCCAAAAACTGAGGGTGATCTGCTAGGAAATCAAAAAACTTAAATGGTTTATTTGATCTCCTAGGACTTGGAAGAATAGACGTAATGGCAGGAGAGTGATCAGATATCCCAGGAGTAGGGAAATGAGCATAGGAACAATGATACACCTTCATCCAATTCTCATTGACTAAAACTGGATCCAGTTTTGTACTAACAAAATGTGTAGAGTCCTGTTTGTTGGCCCAGGTAAAAAAAAAACAGCCAGTGTACTTAAGATCATCAAGCCCCAAATAATACAAACAACTATTAAAGTCATCCATATAATGAGGCCAAGAAACAGTTCCCCCAACCTTCTCCCTGGGAAATCGAATGACATTAAAATCTCCAAGCACTATCTAGGGAGATGTAATGCTCAGGAGATGAAGTCTAGACCACAGAGCCTGCCTAAGCAGATAATTGTTCTCCCCATACACAAAAGTTGCAAAAAATGGGGGCTCGCCACATTTAGGTTGCACCTCACAATGTATAAATTGGTCAAATTGATCAATGACCTGAATTTGAGCAACATGACGGCCCCAACACAAAAAAATCCTACCTATGGGAGCTTGAGGATAGTTGTTCACAAAATTCCATTGAGGACAGACATATTTTATCACTCTAGATGCTTTATCCTCCTTTATTTTATGTTCTAATAAACCCACAATTGATAGCTTGTTCTTATTTACAAAGCACTTAACCTCTTTTTGTTTGATTGGGTCATTGAGACCCCTAATATTCCAAAAACCAAAAACCAAAATTGAGATGGTGCATAGACATAAAACAAATATTCAAACAGGACTAATTATAAAAATGGCAGAAGATAGAAAGAGTAAGCATACTGTCTTGACAAAAGGATATGGATGAGTTAATTCCTTCCTCTGGATTGAGAACTCAGAAGCTGCTCCCTTTCAAGCTTCTTCATCCTTCTTTGAGCTGATTTGGATAAAACTTTCTGAAAGTTCTCCTTGAGATCTTCTTTTGAGGCTTTATCCTGCATCACTGAACCATGGGGATCAGGTGGTTTAGGAGAGAGTGTTTGGTTTACCACTCCACCCCTTGGGACAGCTGAGTGGAATGGATCTATTCTACTGCCCATGCCTTCCAATTTAAGTTGTGGCTGTGAGACTTTGTGACAGCTTCTGACCACTCCCTTTAGAACCTTTAACAGTTCCTCTTCAAATTCTAACTCATCCAGAGGGTTAACTGAGTTGGCAGTTTGTTGCTTCTGAGGTAAGGAAAGGCTACCTTTAGAGGAATCCATTTGCGGTTGCATAGAATCCCTTGTTCCCTGTTCCAATACTGCCATTTGCGTACCATTGCCCGGTTGAAACCCAACTTGAAATGTGGTTGTGGAAGGAGAAGGAGCTCTCTTAACACATCGCTCGGAGGAGTGTCTAAACACATGACAATGTTTACAAATGGGAGGAAGAACTTGGTACTCAATAGGAACAGTAGCTGATTCTCCTTCCACCAACACCGTGACCTCATCAGGAAGATCCTATTCGGCACTAATTTCTATGCAAATCCTGGCCCTTGTGGACTTAGTATAGAGAAGGCCAGGCTGTTTGGCCGTCTTAGCGGTGGCCTGGTCAACATGTAAGGGCCTCCCAATTGTGCTTGCTATTCGGCTTAAACACTCTTGATTCCAGAGTTCAAAGGGTAAATCATGAAATTTAACCCATGCAGGTATTTTTGTAGGCTCCTCCCGAGCAGGTTTCATCATCCTATGCCAATCCTTGAGAACAAGGTATTTCTGAGAAAAAAAGTAAGGTCCTCCTTCAAGCACTGTCATCTTAGCCTGTTCATCCTTGAATTCAAAAAGATAAAACCCTGTGACATTAGGTTTTACAGCCACAAACAGATCCTTCCATTGGTTCCGAGCAGTGGACACAATCAATGGATAAGCCATATTACCATCTAGAAAATGACCTACCAAATAACGATTCCATTTTCCTATATCAGTCAATTCTATGTCAAGTTCAACCATAGCCTCGTTACCGCTCTGAAGATCAGGAAAATATTAGAGCTTCATGTCCAAAGATGGACTCTGAGACTGAAGTAGAGAGGCCCAGTTCCTCGGTTTAGGCTTAACTTGACCATTATTCAATTTTGGATTGAGTTGGTGAGTTTGAGAAACACCAGAGGGATCTCGGGATGAGGGTTTCTGGCTTAGTTTGGAGGTGATTCCATGAGTCAGACGGCTCTGTGAAGGATCCGACTCTAGATGGGGACAACGAGGCTGAACATCCTCCATTCTATAATCTAGATTAGGGTCACCCTTCTCATAGGGATTACCTCTTGCATTGAACAAGATCTAAGACTTAGGGTTCAAAAGCTGTACCTTTGCATTTCCAAGAGAGGGTCCCGAGTTGGAATCACCAAAATGGTACCCATCGCCATGAAGATGATGAATTTGCTCTTCAGCTTCCATTGTCAATGGACTGTGAACACTAAGCCTAGACGAAGATGAAGGATTTGCATATTTGTAACGCCCCAAATTTTAGGTACGTTAAAAGAATACTTTATTACAAAAATTAAAGAGAGTCACTGCTCATTATTACAACATAACTCTCGTAAGAGTATTTAAACACAAAATAGGGAACTAGGGTTCCTAACTACTGCTCCTCTTGTTCCTCCATCCTAGCGAGTTCTTCGGCTCCGAACGCCTCCAAAGTGAAGAGTTCGCCCTGTTCATCTATCAGATCCGACATATTATACTAGCGTCGCCACCCATATAATATGGCAGGGTCACCACAAGGTAACACCATGAGCTACAAAGGCTCAATAGTATAATCCTACCTATTAACCCTTAATTTACGAACAAGAGATCATAATAACAATGATTCCACATAGGTCAAGCATATTGACAAAACAGTTAATCAATTCCACATTTCCTTATTCAGACTAATGTTAGTGTTGACTTTTTGACTCATCGTGGACCGTGTCGTTAGTTCCACTTTTCTTTTTCCAAAAACTCCTTTTTAAGTCACCCAACCTCGGTTTCGCCGTTCCGGGTTCCCGAGTATCCTCACAATGGTTCTGCCGCACCGGGTTCCCATTGGCACACAAAACTTTGCATTGGCTCCTCTCCACAGATAACCAAGCTACACACCCAATCTCGGTTCCGCGGCGCCGGTCTCCCGAGTATCCTCACAATGGTTCCGCCGCGATGGGTTCCCATTGGCACAAACATGCACACATATCTCACATAATGCCCCCGAAATGGTCATTATGTAGTTTCTAAAATATTTCCTTCCTCGGAAAATACATTTTCTTCCTCGTTAACCACACCCTAGGTGTCATGTTTCTACTTTCTCGGTTCTCGTGTCTCAGTCATCATACATAGACTCCGCGGTGTAGGACTTTCAACATAAGCAAGCATTTATCAACAACTCAAAATGAATCTAACAAGATCATCCAACTCCAAACTACTTAGCATGCTTGAATTACCATAAGCGAATATAAATCATGCATTTCCAACATCGAAAGATAACCTTATCTACTTTAGGAAAACAAATCAAGTTACTTCTTAATGTCGTTATTTTCTCCACATACGATTTTATAACAATACATAGAGTTGGCGGACTAGGATTCCTACTTATATTTAGAGTTAGAGTGCAAGGATAAACTACCGTTCTTCTTGGCGGTGGTCGGCTACGAAGATTTGGTCGTCGGTTTTGTGATTTGGTGGCGTAACGGCTCCAGTTTGCTTCGAAAGGAAGAGAGATGATCTTTTCTCTTCCTAGAAACAACTCGCTAGCTAAACTAAACTACTTTAAAGATCTAGAGGTGGTTTTGGAAGTGGTTTGGTGGTTTCTCTCAAGAACTCTCAAGAAACTCAAGAAAACTAGAACTTTTGAACCAAGAACACTTAGAATTCTAGAGAGAAGTGAGAGCAAGAAGTGAAGGTGTGAGTTGAATGCTTGGAGTGAGCTTCTATTTATAGGCCAACTCTCCCTCTCCCTCCATCATGTCCGCCCCCCCCCCCCCCCCCCCCTCCCCCTCTCTCTCCATCTCATTTTTTTATTCCAACAAATCAAGTTCTCATGGAAGATCAAAGGCTAGATTGTAGGCTTGCATGGCTAGGTTAGTCCTTGGATTTGATTCTTGGAAGATTTTGTGGTAGAAAGGAGGATTGTACATAGTTTAAAAATGATAATTGTACAAGGTAGGACAATGGAGGTTAGGTTTTGCTTGGAAGAGTATACAATCCAAGGATTTGAAGTACAATGGAAGATCAAGCCCAAGGTACAACCAAATCCCTCTTCTTTCTCCTCTCTCTCTCTCTCTCTCTCTCTCTCTCTCTCTCGGCCTCTCTCTCATCTTTCCCTCTCTCAGCCTCTCTCTCTCTCTCTCTCTCTCTCTTGTACTAGCTATACACATATATATGTATATGACAATGTGCAAGAAAACAAATAAAATAATAGGTACTTTTGTACTTTGAATCAAAAAGACTTTAAAGGTCAAGATTTTCCCATTAAACTAATCAATCAGCACATGTGTACTTAGACAATACTTTAGTCTTCCAAGTACATATATTATATTCACATAGGTACTAATGTACTCTAGGTAGAACAACTCCCCATTAAACTAATCCAATTGGGTACAAAACCCCAATTTAAAATAATAACAAAGTACCTAGGAGAATTTTAGGTTTTTAAGTCACAAAGTACCTACATAATATAATATTGGTACTTCATCACATGGGGATTAGAAAATGACTAGTTTAATGAAACCCTAGTACTTAGTTGAAAGACTAAACCTTTTACTCAATGGATAATAAATCCCCTTACTTTTATTGTCCAATGGACAATAGTAACTAGGGAACTTTTATATTAAAATAACCAAAATGTCCTTTTAAGCAATTATAAAAGTCTATTCTTTTATAGATATTAGTACATTATTCAAATCTTTCATTGAATCCCTTTAATATAAAGAATTGGGTTTCTATTATCCAATGGATAATAGTTTCCCTAACTTTTATCGTCCAATGGATAAAGAAGAAAACCAAAATAAATAATAAATGCTCAAGTCTAGGGTTGAAAAGGTTCACAAGGTTCAAAGATGGGCAAAAAGGTGCATCTATGGTTAGGAAAAAGTAACTAGGTGGCTTCCTAGTTTGGTTTCTCCAACAATCCGGTTAGAAGCTAACTAGGCTTGCTAAGTAGGCTTTAAAGTCAAAAAACGAACTTTGACGGGCTGAAGTGTAATTATGACAAACTACAAGAATATTAAAGCAATCCAAGCTAATTTAAATTAATAACTCGAATAATAAACAAATTTTTATTTATTGAAATTCAGAGTTATTACAATATTGTTGTTCTTGTTGTTGACGAAGCAATTAGGAGGCGGTGTCGTGAGCGTTACGTGCTCGCTCCTCGGCCTCCAGTATCAATCCTTCTTCAAAGAGTGCTTGCTAGAGCTTACATTAAGGGCTAGGATTCTTAGATGGGTTAGAAGATGAGACCGATGGGGGTACTGATGGGGAAGAGGAAGAGGAATACCTATTGGGAAACAATTGGCTATGATGGATCTTCTGAGACGAACTAAGAATTTTAGCCGATTTGGGTGAGGGTGAAAGAGGGGTTTGAAGCTCAATGAGAACTAAGCTTTCATGATGTTGTAATGAATTTTTCTGTTTCCTTCGTACCTCGTTGGAATCTTGGGCCTTGCATCCCAGCCCTTCCACGAAAGAGATTGAGCCGTCTGCCATGGGAGAAATCACAACATTTCCCTTGTCAGAAATAGCCCTAATCGCCCTACATGTCAGAGCTTTTTACGAACTCGATAGCTTTTTAGTTCAAGCTTAGGACTACTGCCCACATTAAATGTGAATGGACTACCTTCGGGGAATGGAACGCCCAAATGGCATCTGGTGTGACGTTTCACATATGTCACCCCTCTTATCAGAGTATATTTGGGTTTTCGTCCCATTTTAAACCCTCATTCTCTCTCTAGTCTCCTTCTATAGAAAGAAAATTTGTGCACACCTGCCATTGGAACACTGCTCACCATCTCGTGGTTCTTTCCTTTCTGCACTTAAGAACTCCGATCGTTATTCTGTAAGTTGGTACTCCTAATTTTTGCCCTATTTCTTTCATTGATTTAGGGTTTTACTTTCGTCTTAGGGTTTCTTCGCCCACCTTATTATCCAAAAAACCCTACCTTCCAACAATGGGGAGGTTTCGGCGGCACTGCAACACTCCTCTGGCCATGGCCAATTTCAGATCTTGCTACGAGATCCCTAATAACGTAGCCACTGAACTGGCCCTAAAAGACGCCATTCGTCAATGTCCTGATAACGGCACCCTCCATATCCCAATCATTGTCATCGTAGAAGGGGGTGTTAGGTTTCCTCTGGCTCCCTTACTCCGGCAGATCTTAGCTCATTATAGGCTATCCCCAATGCAGGTTTTGGCCAATTTTTTTTCCGTGTTGTCATGGGAATAAACGCCATTAACCAGATGCTAGGCACATCACTAGGTTTACATGATATCCACCATTTATATAGCATTTCTAGGACAAAGGACGCCCTTACGTATTATCTAAAGAGTAGGGATTCCAGAAAAAAGCTTGTGCTTGAACTTCCTGACTCCGATCGAGGGGATGATGATGACTTCCTCATCGTCACAGGGAACTTCGAGCCCAGGGACGAGGATGGCAGAGTGATTGGCTTTCACTCGCCTCACAGATTTGGCACCTCACGTTAGTTCTTTTGTCCTTGTAGAACTACTTGGCCAAGCAATATTTTGAATTGCTTTCTCTTAATTGCTCAAAGTT
The DNA here is from genome assembly GCA_019656295.1 of Rhododendron mucronatum var. ripense. Classification (NCBI taxonomy): domain Eukaryota; kingdom Viridiplantae; phylum Streptophyta; class Magnoliopsida; order Ericales; family Ericaceae; genus Rhododendron; species Rhododendron mucronatum. Next base: position 2,077,433 of record BPLT01000035.1, on the reverse strand, counting down.
TACCCATACTTTGCTAATATATTCTGTTGCATTCTTTGTTGCAGCCACAAATGTCAACCAAGGTCATGACATAATCACCCCACAAGTCTACGTAGTCGACATCAACCGCGCACTTGCTTTCAACGGCCAAGGTACTCATCTTGCAAGCCAAGCAAGAGCAGCGCAGGTGCTCCTGAGCTATAGGGCTTCGTACGGCGATTTTATTGATCAGCGCACATGACCAGTAGACAACCCGGATCTCCTAGCTCCCTCTTCCTCAAATCCCGATCAAGGTAGGAGCAGTCCATCTCGTACTCCTCCAATTCCGAACGAGCCCATTCGGCTAGCTGAGGAAGTTTCTGCTTCAACGTCGAGTGGTTACACTCCTTCCCCACCTCCAAGATCAGACATGGAATAGTCCAATCAGCCGATCAACCATAGTAGCCTTCAAACCTACCCGGCCGCGATAGGGGCCGTGGCACTTTTCATGGCCATGGAAGTTCTCAAAGTCTTATTCTATCACACAGCCGTCGTGGGCCCACTCAATCAGACGCCCCTCCTGGCTTTTCTCCCAAGGAAATTGAGGCAAGTCATCGAGATAAATGACAACGCTTAGAATCAACAGAGGTTGAAAGTCGTTCTCAACAAAATGCACCATCCCTTGTCTAGGCTCCTAAACTTACTCATGGAAATCGCCCAGTGAGCATCAGAGATAGCGTGTACCCCAAGGGGACTGCATTAGCCCTCTCCCAAGCTTTCATGCTACCAGGGGATATGCAAAGAGAGGTTGAGAGCTCCTCAGACAACCTTCTCGGTTCGTTCATGGTTCACAGTGCCAAGGTATATTCCTTCTTCGAGTGATTGAATCACGTTTTATACTTATTGGTCTTATTGATCCTTTGTGTTGTACCAGGCAATGCAAAAAATGGTTGCAGTGGCCCAGAAATTAGGCCAGTCCAAGCCTCAACATGCTAAGCTTGCTAGTGAGAATGCCAAACTGCAACGCTCAATCATCAGGCTTGAGAGAGAGCGGGACCAAGCATGTGCTATAGTGGATGAACTAAAGGTTAAACTAGACGGAGTCGAGGACAATCTGAACCAGACTCTCACAGAGCTCGAGTCAAGCAAGAATGAAGCCAAAGAAGTTTATCAATAGGGATACAATGAAGGGATCAACGTGGCTACAGAGAGCTACAAGACCCAGATGGGCATAATTCAGGATGAGATTTGGGCTGCAGCTTTGGCTACAGCCTTAACAAAAGCTAAGGCTCTGGAGTCGTCCTCTCTTTGGACCGAGAATGATCTCCTAAGTGCCTTTGTAGCACCAAATAAGGAGTTGGCTGAGGAGGAGGGTGGTAGTCTTGACAAGGATTTGAACGCCAATGTCTCTAAGCAGCACAGTACTGAGACCGAACAAATTAATGAAGCATCCAATCCTGGCCAAAAGGAAGCTAGTGGTGGTTCAAATAATGGGAGCACTGTGGTGGAAGACGCAGATGCTTAAGTTACTCCTCCACCTCTCCAAGACCTGACAATTGACGAGTAAGTATGACATCTCTGCTCCAAGACAATTTCATTTCTCAAAATAGTTTGCAAGCCCTACGTGGCGGTAGATCTTGCCCTGCGTGGCATTGGTATATTTCTGAAATTAGCACAGGTATTCGACCCTTCGTGGCGCTACTCTAGTTTTGTGGCCTTGCTTGGCATGATTTCGATTTGCTTGCTCGGCCTTTCGTGGCCTTTTGACATTGCAGGTGGCTCTTCGTGGCCACTTGCCTTCAAGTCTAATTTCCAGCTGCGTTGTGTTTAAGTGTTTCGTACTTAACTTGTTAGCTGCTTCTAAGTTTCCCATACTTAGACCCCTAGCCAAATGTATTCGTAGGTTGGCAAAATTGATGCATGTCTGTCGTATGCTCCCCAAGTGGTCACGTACTTGGAAAATTTCCTAAGTTTATTCGTACTTAGATAATGTTGCATGTTTCTGTATGCATCTTAGTTTCCCTTACTTAGACAAAAACCCAAGTTTTATCGTACTTGGCTTAGTTGCATGTCCACATATGCACGCCATGTATTCTTGTACTAGGATAAGTTCATAAGTTTCTCATACTTAGACGAGTGCCCAAATGTATTCATATTTGGCAGAGTTGTGCATGTTCACGTATGCATTCCAAGTACCAAGTATATTCGTACTTGCAAAGTTTTGAATTGCTCGTAATTTTGTTTTGAATTGCTCGTAATTTTGCACTATACTACACCCCTCTGCTCCCCAATACAAAGCAAGGAAAGATGGTGTACAACTTTCAAGCTCCGTATTCAATCAAAGGAGTGGAGTGAAAATTCATAACCATAAAAGACCATAAAATTTGAAAAACCTCATAATCAAATTTCTTATTCACGATTTGATAACTCAAGGGGACGTTATTCGTACCCGTTGCAACTAGCAAAGAATAAAAAACAAGGGAATTTGATTCGTAATTCCCACACAATCACAATGTGCATCCTAAAACAAAATGTAAAATAAACTAAAGTCTTTCACACAAAGAACTTCCTCAAATTATGGACATTCCAAGGCCTTGGCACCGGGTTTCCGTCCAAGTCTGCCAATCTATGAGCCCCTATGCCCACAATGGCAGTAACTTGATATGGGCCTTCCCAATTGGCCCCCAACTTGCCCTCATTGGCCACCTTGGTATTACCGAGCATCTTATGAAGCACAAGGTCTCCAACACCAAACTCTCGTAGGTGGACATTTTTGTTATAGCTTGTCATAAGCTGCTCCTGATAGGAGGCCAAATGCACCAGGGCCCTTTCTCTCCGTTCCTCGGCTAGATCCAACTCGATTTCCAAGGCTCTGTCATTGCCTCCACTTTCAACCAAAGTGGTCCTGTTGGTCGGCAAACCCACCTCCAATGGAATAACAGCCTCTGTTCCATATGCTAATGAATAGGGGGTTTCTCCCATAGACCTCCTTGGAGTTGTTCGGTGCGCCCACCAGACCAGTGGCAATTCGTCGGGCTACGTCCCCCTTTCTTTGTCCAACCTCTTCTTGATCCCGTCAAGTATAGTTTTGTTGGATGCTTTTACCTGCCCATTACTCTGAGGGTATGCTAGGGTTGAGTAGTAGTTCCTTATTCCGTACTGGGCACATAATGTTTTGAACTTCTTCTGAAATTGAGATCCATTATCCATAAACAACGAACAAGGGACCCCAAATCGAGTAATGATGTTTTTCCACACGAACCTTTCTATCATAGATTCAGTGATCTTAGCCAATGGTTCTGCTTCAATCCACTTAGTGAAATAATCCGTTGCTACCAACAAAAATTTCCTATTCCCGGTTGCCTTATGGAGTGGACCCACGATATCCAATCCCCATTGTGCGAATGGCTAGGTGTAGACACCCCAATCTGGGTCTCCCAATTGATTTACCTTGTTTTTTCGGTTTCTTGTTTCCTCAATGATGAATTGGATCGAAAAGCAGTCTTGAGAATGGAAAGGTTTGAACTTGGAGTGATTGCACTTCCAAGTGTAGGGTTACAAAAAAAAAAGCAAAAAAGGCACACAAACCCTAAAACTCTTGATATTTCATCTCTCAAGCCATCTTCATACACTCATTTCACAAGCTCTATCGCCTTGTTCAATCCATTCCCATATCATTCAAGCAAAGGTATAAACACCTTCTTCTACTTACTGTTTGATCCCTGAGGGGGGCTGGCAGAGTTAGGGCTGGTAATCAATACTAGTTCCACCCCTAAAGTTAGCAGGGTTACAAGAAATGTGTACTAGTTCTTCCACGCTCGTTGGACCCACTTACGCATGCGCCTGTAATGGGTTGCATGCGATGGTCCACGTGGGGATGGGGATGCTAGTTATTTCCTATTTTTATTGTGTTATAAATCACTGTGATGCATGGTAAAATCTAATTAGCTGTTTTATATGTAAAAATTGTTAGCTTAGCTCAGTATGTCTTTCTGTTTCTTTGAAATGCCCTTGGGTTGCTTCTGAATATGTCTCAGAGCCCAGGCATGTAAGGGCAATTCCTGGAAGTCCAGTCATGACCCATGCGTGTCAGTTAATAAGACACGCGCGCTGGTCAGTCTATCTCCAGTAGCTATTCTTGCATGGGCAACTTGGCTTTGGCCTTTGTTTAAATATCCCCACTGTTTAGGGGTTGCATTTCAATTTTATTCATTCTGATTGTAACTATTAATTACTTTTTATACATATAAACTGCTTGGTTTGTTCCCTAGGTGTGCAGTGGTCCTTCCAGAGCCCAGAAGAGAATAAGATTCAATCTATGGTGGGGTGTCAATACACGCGCGCATGCATGGCTTTGGTGCGCTTCGGTCAGTTTGCATTGACGTAGATCCATGCATGCAAGTTGGCCACTGTGTACGTCAAATTCATATAAAGCACTGTTTTGACAATTAATTGCAGTGTTGGGTCTTATCCTATTTATTATTTATCATTTCATACATCCATGTTATTTTGATCACATCTTGTAAGCTGTTATAGTTTTAATCCCCGATTAACTGTTCCTCTATCCTAATTGGCTAAAAATTGATTAATAAAAGAAGAATCACAAAACTTTTTCACAAAATACCCTAGTAGAGACCGATCTTCGGATTGGGTGAGAGGGGTGCCATAAGACTCTTCTCCTCTCGTAACCTGGCTCCCGAACCCAAATATGGTTATGACGAACTGGTTTCTTCACTCAAAAAGCGTGGCAGGTGCTTCGAAATACGGTTCCTTGGGTGTCGGACCTTCAAACCTGAGTGGCAACTCTATATTCTGAGCGCTTGCCATTCTGTGCTCGGGCTCCATCGATTATGGGCCCTGCTTTGGAAACGGAACGGAATCCTTTCTAAGGGCATGCTGACCACAGTGGCGACACTGCTAGGGATAACCGAACCAATATTAATCCATACTTAGAGTTTAGTACATTCTGAACAATTCATTAAAAGTTTGTCAAAATGGTGAGCTTCACGCTGCCGAAGGTCGGAATGGTGATTTAACAGGACCTTGTATCCAGCCAATCCAATCTGGGACTTTTTTAAATTGATCACTTGTGTAATTTCCTCTAAAGATGGACTAAAAAATGTGAGCCAAATTTGAAAAGGCATTTTATGATTTTGTGATTCTTCTCTTCTTAATCAATTTCTAGCATTTCTCATTTGCATCGATGTAGGATAGCCTCGTTGGAGCGTTTTGTCAATCCGGCACGGTTTACCAAAGCCCAAGGACCCCGAATGCCCTACAACCTTCGACGATGAAAAGTCATTCTACCGTTTGACTGTTGCTCTGCGGGCAGCGGGAGGAATATCTTGGCTTTAGTCCGAGAAACCTGTCACAAACCAAAACCGGCCTTTGCATATACAGAGCATTAGAGCTCTCCAAACTAGGACAGGTACCTATAGGGTAAGACTACTTGCATCTAACCACATATACTGTCTACGTGTTACTGCTTTCCCTATCACATGCACTGTACATACATACGGTCTTGCGTAGAAGCATGTTTAGGGCAGCTCCTAGGTTCTCCTTCTTTTATGTTTGTTTTAAGCTTATTAGCCCGATGAGGAGTCATGCATCTCGATATTGTACATTTTCAATTTTCAAAACCTTAGAACAGTGGAACTTTAGGAAATCAAAAACTTTCTACACCTTTACCTATACACCTAATAGGGGTTTCAAACAGAAAATGAGGAACAACGAAGAAAGTATCATGATACTTACACCAATTAGGTAACAAGTGCCTTGTCACTTACACTATTCAGGCTAATAGCGATGTGCCACTCACGCCATTCTAGTTATTGTATCATGACATTCATATTCGAGTTGTTCCAACTTCAAAGTTGAAATTCCTAATAGCGGAATAGTCAAAGGAGCATGTTTCTTTTTGACATCTTTTAGAATGATTTGTTTCAAGCAAGGATACACTTTCGAAAGAAGAATTCTGAGGATTCTGACAGTGTCTGAACATCTTAAGACAGATTTGTCTTTTAGTGCTAGAGTTTAGGGCGACACTGACGACGTTGGTTGCATTTGTACTTTATTCTTTTATTTAAAGTTGTTGCAGGACCCCTATTAAGCCTTCTTTTACTTTGCTGCAAGTTCTGAACCATTGCACCGCCAAGGAGAATATCGAGGCAGAAAGGCAAACCCACTTGGGAACGTCTGCATTAGAAACCGGTTCATAGGCTTATCAGACTACAATCCCAGTCCGTCACCACGAAAGACTCTCCGCGTTCTCCGTTAGCCACTCTACAGTCAGGCTTGCCTTCAATCTTTCAAGAAGTACGTGGAATCCCCAAAGTCACCCACTCCTTCTTCTGCATCAAGTACCTCAGAAACATCAATCATGGCAGATCAACCACAACCTCTCACTTTAGAAACCATGCTCATGAACCTCCAAAATAGCATCACCGCTATGTAGCAGAGGGCTGCTCAGACTGATGCCAATATTACTCGCTTGAATGACCTCTTTAACACTTGTCTTCCTCCAGCTGTCTAAGAGGAAGTGAGGCCGAAGAGGATGTTCATGAACAGCCTGTCATGGTCAAAGATCCAAATCATCCAGGGCGTCTTGTAGCTCTGCCCAACCCTAGAAGTATTTGGGTACCTCTTCAAAACCCGAATCCAACGGGGGGCGGACCTCCTCAAAACCCTAACCTAACTGCTCTAGTTGCCAAGATGGCTAAGTTGGAAGAATCTGTCTCAAAATCCGAGAAGATCAGTGCTTGGGGATCAACTTGGGCCGCCTCTGCCTATATCTTAATGCCAAGCTTCCCGACAAGTTCAAAATGCCTGACCTAGCCAAGTTCGACGGGGTTGGTGACCCCAAGACTCATCTTTACAGCTACCATGCCGCTATGAAGCTATTGTCAGTTGAACCTGAGGCCATGTCCCAACTGTTCCCAGCAAACTCTCTCTGGGCCTGCTTTCCATTGGTTTTTGTCACTCGACATTGCCAAGAGGAGGACTTGGGAGGACATTGGAGCTGCGTTTATTTCGCAGTACAGTTACAATTCCTAGTTGAAAATGACAACTCGGGAGCTTGAGTCCACTAGGATGGAGGCCATGGAATCCTTTGCGGACTTTGTCAAAAGGTGGAGGGCCAAGGCCGCTCTAATGACTGAGCGCCCCTACAAGAGAGATCAACTCTGCATCATCTCTCGCAATCTCCAACCAAATTATGCCAGGCACCTGGTTTTTGTTCAAGCATCAGCCAATTTTGAAACCTTCTTTGAATCTGGCCTGGCCATCAAGGATGCACTGCAAAGTGGAATCCTATCAAAAGGGGAATCTTCTAACCCTCCAAAGTCAAAGCCTCGGGCATACTCTGGGTGTAACGCCTCGAATTTTGGGTACGTTAAATAAACAATTTTATTTGAACTTCAAAATAGAGTCCGGCTCATTATTACATCACAACCTCCATAAGAGTACTTTCATTACAAAAGGGAGGGAAACTAGGGTTCCTAACTACAGTTCTGCTTGCTTCTCCATTCTAGCCAGCTCTTCAGCTCCAAAGGCCTCCAAGGTATACAGCTCACCTTGATCATCTACAAAGTCTGACACGTTATACCGGCGTCGCCACCAGTATAATATGTTAGGGTCACCAAAAGTAACACCATGAGTTACGAGAGCTCAATAGAATAATCCATACTCACTAACCCCACTAACCCTTAAATTACAATCATTAGACCATAATATTAACGATTTCCACATAGTACACGCATAATTGACAAAACAGCTAATAATGACACATCCACATTCACTTATCCAAACTGACGTTGGTGTCCTTGATTTTCTGAGTTTCTCCTATGCGACATTTCATAGACCGTGTCACTGGTTTCACCTTTCGTTTACCAAATCAACATTTCCAAAATCGTTTTTAACACACCAAACCTCGGTTCAGCTGCATCGGTCTCTCTAGTATCCTCACAATGGTTTCGCCGCACCGGGTTCCCATTGGCACACAAAATCTGCATTGGCTCCTCTCTGCGGATAACCAAGCCATATTACCAATGAGGCTACCACGTCCGGCCCCATTGGCAATCTTCACAATGGGCTACCTAGTCTGGCCACATTGTGGTTTTCGCAATCCACGCAATGGGCTACCAAGTCCGGCCACATTGCGAGTTTTCATTCACACAACAGGCTACCAAGTTCGGCCACGTTGCAGTTTCCTCAAATTCACACAATGGCTACCAAGTCCGGCCACATTGCGAGTTTTCATTCACACAACGGGCTACCAAGTCCGGCCACATTGTGAGTTTTCATTCACACAACGGGCTACCAAGTCCGGCCACGTTGCGGTTTTCGCAAATCCACACAATGACTACCAAGTCCGGCTGCATTGCGGGTTTTCTTAGACACAAGAGCTACCACGTCCGGCCACATTGCGGTTTCAAAACATACCTTGCCATTAACACACCCTAGGTGTCATGTTTCTACTTTCTCAGTTTCTGTGTCTCGTTTTCATGCATAGACTCCACGGTAGGACTTTTTCATGTAAACAAATGTAAATCATTCATTGTAATCTTGAAACTAAACTAGCAAGATCATCCAACTCTATATTACTTCATCATACTCAAATTACCACTTAAAGCACAACGCCACATGTATGGACGCCTTTGGAGTGAAGACCACTTATGCTTTATCACACAACCACAAGTAATGCAAGTAATCCTAGTAAACATGTATACGTTCTCATAACCATTATAAAGATCAAAATACGAATATTTACAATCAAGTGTAAATTATTATCTTTCAAAATCCGTTCTTCCTTCCTTTGTGGGAAGTTCAAAACAGCATATGTTTTTTCAGAAAATAAAGTCGATTTGTTCAACATACTTCTCATCCTTTTCAAAACTTTTAAGAAAAACACCTTTCAAGTTTTTATGCATTCATACAAGTATCAAACAATGCATTTAGAACTTAACGGATACGAAAAACTTTACGTATACTTAGAGAAGGTAAGTAGAGATATTCTACCGTTCTTCTTGGCGGTAGGGCTGCTATAGAAAGTAAGTTAACTATCGGATGGAGTGACTTTTTACGGTAAGCTTCCGGTAGCTTCAAAAGAGAAAAGTTTCTCTCGAAACTAAATCTTGACTATACTACTAAACTTTTTGGATCAAAAGGGTGGTCGAGTGGCGGTTTGGTGGCGGCCTAGGATGAGTTCCTTGAAGAACTTAGGAAGAACTCAAGAACAAAAGAAGAACAAGCAAGAACAAGGCAAGAACACAAGAATTTCCAGAGAGAGAAGTTGAAGGTTGAAGGTGTGAGTTGCATGCTTGGACAAGGGTGGGGTGCTATTTATAGCAAAAGTCTAGGCTATTACCCAAGGAATAAAATTTTTCCTAGCAATTATTGTCCAATAGGTAGATTTTAGGAAGATTTGATGGAGGAAGGAAGGGATGGTTCAAAGATTGGGTTGCAAGGATGTAAGAAAATCATGTCAATGTACTCTCCAAATCTCTCTCATATCTCTCCATCTCTCACCAGTACAAGGCACCTATATATATAACTATGCATATATAAGTATATTTAAGTACTACGTGGTCTAGTCTAGAAAAAAAAATATGGGTGATAGGCTTGCAAGTGTCAATTAAAAAAAAATTGGTCAAGATTTGCCTAGAAAGCCTATATGTCCTTTAGACATGTTTATAAAAGATTATGGTGTACATATCTCTATATTTTAAGCATACAAGTACATAGGAAATCCAAGAAAGTGACTTGCCATTATAAATCTTAATATTTATTGGCAAGACTATCTTTTTATTACCCAAGGGATAACATTCTCCCTTGTAATTATTGACCAATGGTTAAGACTTTCCTAAAAAGCCTATATGTCCTTTAGACATATATAAGCATGCTTAAAATAACCTATGGGGTACATATATCTATATATAAATATCTAAAAAAATCTAGGGAAGTGACTTACTTCTATTACCCAAGGGATAAAATTTTCCCTAATAATTATTATCCAATGGGTAGAAGGATGATAAAGGCTTCAAAAGACTAGACATGAAGTGTAATATAATTACTTCTTAAGGTCCAAGGGTTCAATTAGGGTTTGGAGGGGTTCACAAGGCTCAAAGATGGTCAAAAAGGTCCATCTACGGTTAGGAGATTGTAACTAGGTGAATTGGTAGTCCGGTTCTTCCAACTAATCGGTTGAAATCTAATTCTACTTGCTACGTAGGATTTCTAGCCAAGAAATATAATTTAAGAATTTATTTTACTCACTAGTAAAATATACAAGTGCTTCTATAAGCATACTTGTCTTTAGAAAATGACTAGATTGTCTGGTGCAATGTGATATAATTTTGTAAGTCTCAAATATAATAATGACGGATTATTAGAATTTAAAAGGAATTTTAAAAGTAAATCCAAGTAATTAAAATAAAATTCAAATTTTTAACGAAATTTTTTTTACCAAAAATTCAGGGTCGTTACACTGGGAATACCAATGCGCTGTTTGGGGGAGGGACTTACTCCAGCACAGCGACCAGCGGCACCAATGCCTCTTCCTCTAATACCACCAACCACATCGCCGACGTCAATCAGGTGCAAATACCACAGAATAACCAGCCTTGCAATCAACCCCGCAACTTTTCCGCTATCGAAGCACCTTTATCTTCAGTTTTGGAGAAATTAATCAAGTCTGGGCATCTTAAGCCCTTTGATCCAACTCTTCTACCTAAAAATCCATTACCCAACTGCAAGCCTAGCCTCTACGGTGCCTACCATCAAGGGGCTGGTTGTCACGCCCTCGATTTTCAACATAATTAAACAATTCATTTCAATAATAGAGTCTCGCATAACATATACGTTCCCTAAAAGAGTTTCCCTCCTGTTTAATTTACAGAATCTTTAAGTTTAGATTATTACAACTTCAATCCAAAGAAAATTCAAGAGTAATTAGTCATAAGATCGTCTTTTACAAAATGAGATCGACACAGAGATGACGAAATAACAATGATGTCAACTTCCAAAAGTCCGTCACTGCCAACCACACAATGCATGCAATCTTTTGTCCTGTGTCTGAACTTGAAAAGAAAGATTTGGTTGAGCTTCACTAGCCCAGTAGAGAATTCTAAACTCATACTATATGTAAATTTGATGAATCATGCACCATGAATGAGTTAATATTGACAGATATGCCCATAGTACGAGTGACTAGCAACAAACCGCAAGCCATAGTCTAAGGGTCCCCCACGCCATGGACATTGAGAACGAATATGACCAAATTGACGAAATCGATAACACACAGTTTGACGCTTGAGAAGAACTCTTGGAATCTCGGTATAAAGAGGTGGCTTAAAGCCCTGCTGGTCCTGAATAGAGTGATCTGATACTCTAGGTTTCTTCCTTCCTAAACTCTCAACACTCTCTGAAGATGATCTTGTGCTAATGACTCGATGCCTAGTTTCTCCACATTCACACCGCCCTGCGCACCCTCCAGTGTCTTAGTACCTTTCTCGCACTCAACAATCTCAGGAAATATCGCTTCATCCTTGGTACATTGACTTGCTTCATTCTCCCCGTATGCACTATAGCCCTGGTGCTCACGATCCCCGGTCTCACCACACCTATCTCCACGTCTCGAAGACATTCTACTATAGAAACATAAGAAAGGAAATCATCAACATTAGCCACTTCATTATGTGCTACAGGTCTCCAACCTTTCCAACATGAAGTCAACAACTCTACACCACTCTACTGTGATATATATACGCAATGTCACATCGATATACTAACTCTTTCATGCAAGCACACATGTGGTTTTGTAAAAGGTGCAGCGATTTTTTTTTGAACCAATGAGACTAAAGTCTCCCCACGGTCTCAAGGTGTTCTAAACTTATGCTCTAATACCAATTTGTCACGCCCTCGATTTTCAACATAATTAAACAATACATTTCAATAACAGAGTCTCGCATAACATATACGTTACCCAAAAGAGTTTCCCTCCTGTTTAATTTACAGAATCTTTAAGTTTAGATAATTACAACTTCAATCCAAAGAAAATTCAAGTGTAATTAGTCATAAGATCGTCTTTTACAAAATGAGATCTACACAAAAATGATGAAATAACAATGATGTCAACTTCCAAAAGTTTGTCACTGCCAAGCACACAATGCATGCAATCTTTTGCCCAGTGTCTGAACCTGAAAAGAAAGATTTGATTGAGCTTCACTAGCCCAGTAGAGAATTGTAAACTCAAACTATATGTAAAGTTGATGAATCATGCACCATGAATGAGTTAATATTGACAAATTTGCCCATAGTACGAGTGACTACCAACAAACCGCAAGCCATAATCTAAGGTTCCTAGACTACAAAGAAATGTCACTAACTGTTTGCTTCTTTAACTAAATACGCTAACAAATTCACGTCGTTCCACATTTGCCTATAGTCAACTCAAAAACATCTTATTATTCTTTGTACGGTACTACAATCTTTCTCGTGTCCACCTTTAACTTTATCAAGTCCCTTTATTGCAAAACCATTCCTTTCTTTTTATCAAGTGTTCCCATCGACAATCACATCGGTCACCTCGGGTCTAGTTTCCTCGAGTGTAGGGTCACCCCCCGAGTCTATTCCCTCAATAATAATAATCAATTTGGGTCACCTCGGGTCTAGTTCCCTCGAGCGTAGGGTCACCCCGAGTCTATTCCCTCAACAACGACCACTTGGGCCACTTCTCACACTTTTCATTATCATCATCGTTTCATAATCAACTTCATCATCAATCTATCGATTGTACCACAAAACTTCTATTAACCATTACCTAATTTCCAAATATATATGTTCATGCCTTTTTATTAGTTTACCCATTCTCAATCGACATAGCGTATTAAGCCTATATATATAATCCCACAACACTCTATCCAACGGTTTCTACACTTGAATCTCATAGGAAGGGTGCCAAAAGAATTGAAAGACTCGACGAGTCGTGAAGACACCAGTTATTTTATCATCTCAATAGTTCTTTCACAACATCGATTTTCACTTCAGGCATTCTAAACAATCTACCAATCCACCACGTTGATTACATTTCAAACGTCCCAAACCGTCATCCATATCAAGACTCCAACTAATTAATTAATACACGCCTTTTCCTTTAAGCATACCACAATACCACACGTCCTCACCGTACCTCTAAGTACACCCCCGTACCTTCACATACAACGTATCGACCCTCAACTGGACTCTGCGATGACCGGTCTTCTAGTCTCTATACTTGGAGTCCGTAAAGCACATACATAGGGATCTAAGAATTCTATTAATCGAGAGAAAACAGATTGCAATACTACTCGTCGGATCCCTAGACATAATCAAGTGTATTGTTCATATTTCAAGGTGCCATAATATCCATTGGATACCACTCAAGGTGAGAAACGAGTAATACTTTCCAAAACACTTGAAAGAATGCGTAAACAAGCTGATTAGAGTCGGTGAAAGGCTTCAAAATGTGAGTTGAAAGATATAGGAAAGCAGCTAAAAGATATTGCAACAGCTCAAGACCAGTAGAGACTTTCCATCTACCGGTAGGCCAACATTTGGACGAGACACTTTTTGCACCAACATTCTGAAAATACTGCAGCAGCTCAAGAAAGCAGCTGAAAGCAGCTCAATCTCCTAATCTCCTACCGGTACAGACTTTCCATCTACCGGTACGCCAACATTTGGACGAGACACTTTTTGCACGGCCGAGACACTTTTTGCACTAGTCCTACTGGTAGAAATTGAATACGTTGAGCTGCTCAGATTCCTACCGGTAGAAATTGAATACGTTGAGCGGATTGTTGAACAGCTTCTGAGCTGCTGCTATACGTTTGAGTTGGTTACGAAGAATTTCTCACCCGTTCTACCGGTAGGGGAAAAAGTTTCTACCAGTAGGGAATCGATTTTCTGGCAAAGCAACAACGTTCTACCGGTCGGAAGAAAGGGCCTACCGGTAGGAATTCGAGAAAAACAGACGATTCTTACAACAACAACAGAATTTAGTTCAAACTCAATAACAACCAATACAAACTCGAAATGAACACGAAAACACTCAAATAACATATAAAAAGGGGTAGAATTCCCTACCTCGAAGTTGGAACACAAAACCCAAGAAGTTACGAGCCCTAGCTTTCCGGATAACCTTGGTCCAACCGGAATACAACTCCTCCGAGCTTAAACCCATGAGATACGGACCACAATACGCGTAGGGATGAAAGATGGAAGGTTGATTCAAGTGGGTTTAGAGTGGGTTCAGTGAAATTTGGAGAGAGAGCAAGAGAGAGAGAGAGAGAGAGAGAGAGAGGCCGAGAGATAGAGAGAAACGTGAGGGAGGTGGAGGAGAAAAATGATTCTCTACTCCCTCACCTCTTATATATATACTAGCCCAAAAATATATCACAATAGCACTCCCTCATCTAACAACCCTAACACTTTAACCCCAAATCAAATAAACTCAATAAACTTTACATTTTTTTCTTAATTTCTAACATTTATAAAACTTTTAAATAATATCCGAAAAATATGGGTCCTTACACTGGTCATCTCACTGATTCTTGCTTTTGCCTCCGTCATGCAATCCAAGATCTCATTGGCAATGGCACGCTTGGAACCCCCCAAAGCCAAATGTCGTCTCCAACTCCATGCCAAAGCACAACGTTGTCTCGCATATCAACCATATATCCCTCAGCTCCACTCATATAAACCGCAACTCCACTATATTCAACCCCACTGACCATATAACTTCAGCAGATCAACCCATGCCAGTTGTGTCCATACCTCTTAAGCCCGAAATTGAAGTTTTACACATTCATCTGAAGGAAGGACAATCGTCCAATTCCAATGCACCCTCTGCGCCTGCAAAATGGGGCGTTTGTGCTCAGTGCATCTGCAGAATGGGGCGTTTGTGCTCAGTGCGTCTATCAGCGACCTTTTCCATCGGTCTATTCCCTGTGCAGCTTAATTTTGACTCTTCTCTTGATAGCCCATACTTCAATGTGACAGATCCAAACCCCTCTCTCAGTTTGTTTAGTCAATTCAGATCCGCAATGCCTCTTTTGCCAGAATCGCAGGCTGACATGGAAGCCATTGATTGGGCAATAGCCGACAATGAGGATTATGCCACTCCTATAATCAACGAGTGGGCTAAACTTGAATTAGATGGGTTCCCGCCAGACCCAGAATATCTCCCATTCGATCATGCCTGGTACGACGCAAGGATGGCCAGTTATGACACAGCAATGCTCGATCCTTTGGATGGCATCTCTTTGTACACGCTCTTTCAGCAGCCTGAGCCCATAGTTCCGATGGAGGATTACTATTGGGATCCCGAGCCCACTTGGCAATTTCCTTTGGGTTTTGACCCTAATCCTCTCCAAAGTTACGTTTTGCCGGATCACATGACTCACTTTGAAGAAGATGATCTTAGGGGAATGTTTCTTCCCCTCTACCATTGATAGGCTTGCAAACTTGATGTCTAATGTCGAGCATGACCCACTTTTTAAATCATCGATGAGGGACTCCTGCGCCCTGTGGTCTCTCTTCCGGCCAAGGAATACTGCACCATCATGGTTACGAACCTTGTCCCGCCAGCCGATCTTTGGGATGTTGATGACATAGTCAACGTCCAAATTGGAATAAAAGTCTGGACTGTCAATCGCTCTTTGACTGATGGTGGACTTTGGGATGTTCCTTTCATTGCCAATCCAGAGCCTCTCGTGGAGGTTGCAGCAGTTAAGAACCTGGACTTCTGGGAATCACTGTTGATGAAAGACTTGGCTGAAGATTTAGGATTGGATATGGAAGTGCCTACAACTTCACTGGCCTCTGACAAAGGAAAACGCAAGCTAGGAGAGGTCCTTGCTGATCTCTGGGATGTTAACCAAGACCCTCAGGTCGTGCCCACTTTGGAGAATGTTCTCAATGTTACAAGGAGTGGACGGATTTTTCAGCCTGCTAATCTGCAAGCTGGGAGTTCGTCCAACCCTTCTAACCAAAGGAACGAACCCTCTGCTTTCCCAAGGTCTGCACCGCTTGAGGTACCTGCTGGCTCCCATTAGTATGACATGTTGGTCGTGCTTAATCTGCCTCTGGAGCAATCTCACCTCATTTCTCGTATAAGGTTCGACCAATCCATGTATCATATGGATTACGCCCCTTGGATTTTGTTCGCAATCTAACTCCATTGCTTTCTCTTTATCATTGGGATCTTCTTGGATAAATTCTTTAAGGTAGCCACGAGAGACCAAATCATCAAGGTGTTTCTTAAACATCTCACAGTCTTCAGTCATGTGGCCCCAGTCCTTATGGTAGCTGCAGTGCTGATCATAGCCCGTTTTGCATCTTTATCTCCTCCTAGGTTTGGGGGCCATTTGAAGTGAGGCTAATTCTTTATTCAATAAAGAATTCTATAGATTGGTTCTTTCTAAACCGTATTTATTGAAAAGTAGGACTTGGGATTTAGAGCTCGTTTCTCCTTATACGGCTCTTTCTTAGCCTGCCCATATTCTTTTCACTCCCTATAAGTTTTGGGCTCTAATTTATCTACCTTCTTCGCAGGCCCCTTGGCTTGCTCGGCAACTACCCCACTATCTTCTCGGAATATGTCATCTTCATTCCTGGCATGCTGCTCTATTTGTTCCATTAGTTTTGCCAGTGTTCCAACTGGACTCATGTTCAATGACTTACGCAATTCTCCCTAAATAGGCAGCCCAGTTTTGAACATGGCTATTGCATACTCCTCACTACAACTTTCAATCTCGTTAAAAGTCTCCCAGTACTTTTTCACATAGTCCCTGATCGGCTCATCCTCTCCTTGCTTCATAAGGGAGAGGCTCTCAAAAGTCTTAGGTGCTCTTCTGCTCGTCAGGAACCGAGCAGTAAATTCCTCGACCAACTGCCTCCATCCTCGGAAGGAGTGCAGACCTAACTTATGGAACCAGGACAAAGCTATCTTCCCCAAACTCGATGGGAACATCTTGCACGTAATTGCATCATCCCCATTGTGCATAAACATTGCATGCTGGTAATGTTGTATGTGTGCCACAGGATCTGTGTTTGTTTCAAGAGAATGAACGCATCGTGCTTCACCCTGCTCAGCGATCTTGCCTCTTACAACCTCCTTGCAAAAGGGGAGGACACATATTGCTAACGGCCTTTCGTGCTGCTTCTCATGCAGACATGGTCCCCTCCTCACGTTCCTTCGTATGTTTGAGAGCACTCCTCTCCCCATCGGAATCTGGTCTCTCGTATCTATCCCTGTGATGTTTTCTAGTCCCTTCTTCCTCGGGAGAGGGGTCTCGGCTCCCGCTCCTTCTTTTTTGTGAAGAAGTCCTTTGCCACTCTGGTGTTCGGCTTTTACTTCTGCTCCTCCTTCTTCGTGGAGAAGCCTTGTTCCGCCTAGGAGTAGGACTCCTACTCCTTCTTATTCGTGAAGGAGCCTTCTTGTACTCCACCGCAGCATGTTTGTCTCCCCTGGAATTTCTTCGTGAAAGTCCAGAGTCCTTGGGATGTTCTCTGATCCGTTCCAACTCTCGAATCTTGTATTCTCGTTTCTTGATCAAATGAGGAAACTCCTCAATTTCTTGCATCTTTTTATCGAGGATGTCTTCATTATTGTGCATATTCCTCGAGTGTGCAACCGACTCTCTTCCACGGTGGGACTTACTCCTTCTCGTGGATTCCGTGGCTATCCTGCCCTCCCTATTCTTGGAGTCATCATGGAAAGTCAGGGGATGGTCCTTACTCATGGTCCTCTTGGTATGCCCGCCATCAGGCTTCCTCGGAGCCTTTGGTGGGGATTTATCTCCTCCCCCACCTACCTGGCTCTTTGGATCAAGCAGCGTCAATGGATCTCCTTCCATCGTGGTCATTATTTATAGGGAATTCTTTCGTTTCCCACAGACGGCGCCAATTGTAGGGAGATGAAAGCAATTAGTGCTTAGAACAGCACTAGATTGCAACGGCTTTCTCGTGCCTCTTCATCAGAACCCTAGTTTGGAACCCTAAACTACAAAACTGACAAAGGGTGAGCGCACCTTTGCTTCTCGTAGCAAAGGCCCTCTGATGCCAAAGTTAGTATCACGTACTAGCCAAAAACCCTAATTATCAGTAGGAGAACTATATGAGTGCAACGTATTGCATACCTTTTACCTTGGTTTACTTCGTATTTATAGAGTCATAGATGCTTGTTGCCCAAGCATCCCTAGTGCCCTAGGATTCCAATCTCGTATAGGAACCTAGGAAATCTTGGATTCTCATTCCCTTATCAGTTCAGTACCTTAACCCTTTTTAGGACTCTTTTCCATAACTGGCCGAACATCCCATTCCCGATGGGTATCTTTCCCAGATCTTGCATTCTCAGGATCTCATTCCTTAACGGAATATCGATGTTTCTGGACCCTTCCAGAATGTTCCTTGCACCTGAGGCGGCTTTCCCCAATTTTCTCCTCATGTTCGGCCTTCTCGTTGCCGAATAGGCTACTTGGACCAGTGACCTCACGTATCACTGGTTCTTTATCTAACCCTTGGCCTAATAACTTTTTATGTTAACTGGTCCAAGGCCTTGCACAAACTTCCTGGACCAATAACTTATCATGTTACTGGTTCATACCGTCGACCACCATATTGCACAATGACTGTACCTATACCATGGTGCCTTTTACCATGGGTTCTTTCCCTGTTAGGCCCAATCGGTCCACCTGGTCCAGTGACTTCACATGTCACTGGTCCTTTTCAACTACTTGGACCAATAACTTCTCATGTTACTAGTCCATCCTGCATCGTCGTCCACCACCTTCCAAGGTAGTTTATCTCATCTTACTAATACCGTGGTCTCACGTACCACTTGCTCGGGCCCTAATTGGGCTTGTTCGGAAATACCTCCCTATAATGTGCTCTTAAGTGATGCAAATTTTCAAGTGCCTGTAGAGTGTAACGCCCCTAATTTTGGGAACGTTAAATAAACATTTTCCTTGAAAAACTAAATAGAGTCTGGCTCGATATTACATCATAATCTTAACAAAAGTACTTTTATTCAACAAAAGAAGGGGGAACTAGGGTTCCTATCTACTGCTCCGCTTGTTCCTCCATCCTAGCCAGCTCCTCAGCTCCAAAAGCTTCCAAGGTGTAGATTTCACCATGTTCATCTATAAGATCTGGCACATTATACCAGCGTCGCCACCAATATAATATGTCAGGGTCACCAAAGGTAACACCATGAGCAAAAAAAGCTCAATCGAATAATCCTATACCCACTAACCCTTAACTTACAAACAATATATCATAACTATTTCCACATAGCACATGCATATCTATCAAAACAGTTAACAATGACACATCCACATTCCTTAGTCTAACGTTGGTATTTGTGATATCTGCGTTTCTCCTACGCGATTCATCGTAGACCGTGTCACCATTTTCATATACCAAATCAACATTTCCAAAATCGTTTTTAACACACCCAACCTCAGTTCCGCCGTTCCGGTCTCCCGAGTATCCTCACAATGGTTCCGCCGCACCGGGTTCCCATTGGAGCACAAAACTTGCATTGGCTCCTCTCCGCGGATAACCAAGCTACACACCCAACCTCGGTTTCGCCATTCCAGTCTCCCGAGTATCCTCACAATGGTTCCGCCATCCCGGGTTAGCATTGGTACGCAAAAACACGCACCACACAATGGGCAAGTCCGGCCACATTGCGGTTTTAAAACCATTTCCCTTTTTCAAATCACGCCTTGTCTTTAACACACCCTAGGTGTCATGTTTCTAACTTTCTCGTTTTACTGTGTCTTGTTTTCTTGCATAGACTCCACGGTAGGACTTTCTACATACAAAATCAATAAATCATACATTGTAATCTTGAAACTAAACTAGCAAGATCATCCAACTCTATTTTATTTGGCATGCTCAAATCACAACTTTGAAGCATAACGTCTCATGTACGGACACCCTTAGAGTTAAAGTCACTTATGCTTTACAACAACACAAGTAATACAAGCAATTCATGTATACATGCTCATAACCATCCTAAAGATCAAAATGCAAATACTTCTATCAAACGATAAAGTCTTATTTTTTGAAAATCGTTCTTTCTTCCTTTGTGGGAAGTTCAAAACAACATATGTTTATTATAGTAAGAGTCGATTATTCCAACATGCTCATACTTCCATTAGCGAAAATAAGTTTGTTAACTATCATGCATTCCAACATTTTAAGCAATAGATAACCACATATACTTAGAGAAAACGGTTCAGAAAACTCTATGTTAAACTTTGAACTAGAGAGTAAGGACTTTCTACTTTCCAACATTCGATTCTACGCTATACTTGGAGTTAGTGAGAAGGGGATTCTACCATTCTTCTTGCTAGTTGGTCGGTTTTGAGATTCGGTCGTCGGTTTTGCGAATTGGCGGTGTAACGGCTCCGAAGTGCTTTGAAAGGAAGAGAGATGGATTTTCTCTTCCTAGAAACAACTTTGCTAACTACACTAGGCTACTTTAAAAGATCTACGGGTGGTTTTTAGAGGTGGTTTGGTGGTAGCTCTCAAGAACTTCGAGAAACTTAAAGAAACTTGAACTTTGGAACTAAGAAAGCTTAGAATTTCTAGAGAGAAGTGAGAGCAAAGAGTGAAGGTGTGAGAATGACTTGTAATGAGCTTGCTATTTATAGGCCAAAGCTCCCTCTCTCCTCTCCCTCACCCGAATTCTCTCTCTCTCCTATCTTTAATTTTTTTTCTTCCGTTGTCATGTCAAAGCATGGCTTGTTGGGTAGGTTGAAGGGTAGTGTACAAGTAACCATCAATGAAATACTAGATTTTGTACTTTAGGTTGATTTTAGGAAGATTTGATGAAAGAAAGAAGGATGGTCCAAAGATTGAGTTGGTTAGCTTATATATAAAAGGACAATGGTGGATAGATTTGACTTAAAGAAATGCTTAAGTAGATCATATCAAGGTACTCTCCCAATCTTCCCCATATCTCTCCATCTTTCACTAGTACAAGGTACCTATATATATATATATATATATATATATATATATATACAGTCCAGTTCTGTTGCAGGATCCCGGATTTGTGGTTGGTGCGGGACTTTTTTGATGGCCATTGGATCGAAATCGAACGGTTCGGATAAAAGATGGCCTTAAAAACGGAAATAATTACACTTGCCCCCCTAAAGCCTCACAGTACGCCCCCTCTTTGTTCATTTCACGCTCAATAGACAGAGAGGGCGAGATAGGGAGACAGGAGACAGGAACGAAGCCCGACGAACTCGACGATTGAAGCCCAGCGATTGAAGCCCGACGAAGGCGAACGAAGATCCACCGAGGTACCCCGTTCTCTCTGTCTCTCTCTCGAAAAGTACAAAAAATCTGGATCTTCGTTCTTCGTTCTGAGAAATTTGAAGTTTTTTTGGGTTTTAGGACGAACCCAAGCAAATGGACGACGATTGAAGCCCGACGAAGAACAAAGAGGAGGAGAAGACCGAAGACGAACCAGATCCACGAGGTATATCTGTCTCCATCTCGAAAAAAAAAAAACAAAAAATTATTTGGGTTTTAAGCCGAAATTTCTGAGAAAAAAAAGTTTTTTTTTTTTTAAGGGACGAACAAAGAAGCTCGAATCGTCCACTGAGGTCTCTATGTCTCTCTCTCCAAAAAAAAAAAAAACAAATTTCTCAGAACGGCCAAAATTTCTCAGAATCGTGGGTTTTTTTTTTTTTTAGGACGAAGAACGAAGACGAGAAGGAGACGAGGAAGCTCGACTGGAGACCAACGCCTGTCCCCTGAGGTATCTCTATCTTTATCTCGAAGAAAAAACCAAAAATTCTGGTTAGCAGTGGAGAAATGTTTTTCCATTTTACCACTGGGTTACATACTATTAACGGAGGTTCGAGATTTGGGGTCTTTGAAATCCCTTCTGTGTTTGTATGGATATCTTTCTTTTTCTTTTTTGAAGTTGGGTATAACAAGTCTAAAAGTACAGGAATGCAAGTAATCTTTCCTTTTCATCTCTGTAATCTCTAGTCTCTGCAAGAAACTAGTGTTATTAACGATGTGCAAAACACGTCGGCTTGTGCTCACTAAGCATTTTTATTGAGCAATGGACTTAACTGAACGTGGTTAGAGGTTTGTAAGAGATCATAGTGGCAAAATCCACCGGTTATAATCACTAGATGATTTCTGAAACTAAAGGTCTAAGAATTTGTATACTGGATAGTTGGTTATTCCTAGGTGAAATACATTAAAATTGGATAGGAATATTTTGAAAAAATGGGTGGGGCTGTGGGATACCTTTGTGGCTGGATGTTTAAGAATTTGAAATTAGTGGCTCTCGAGTCTCAACTCTTCTAATTCAAATGGACTGTGCTGCATGTTTATCCGATTTTGTTCTCTCTTTTTATATTTCTTGCTTCCATGTAATGAATCGCAAGAGTAAAGTATTGAGAGTAACATTGCTACTGTGGGGAGTATTTTCTATTTAGAGAGAAATTGAATGAGACTCTTGCATATAGGCTTCCAAGTAACATTGTCATGAACATTGTGTGAGATGTGGTGTGCTTGCTGATTGCCAAAAGCGTTCGGTTGAGAGTGAACCGTTCCGCTTAGGCACTTGGTTTTTTGTTTGAGTGGTGTGACTGCATGGATGTAGGAAGGCGTGTTGTTACTGATCTCTAATCAATTACTAGTGGCTGCGACTTATTTACATGTTTACCCACATCTGTGGAACAAAATGGTTCATATCTGTTGTATACATCTCCCGTGGGTGACTTGGATTAGATTCTCAGTACTTGATTTTACTACTGCAAAGACATTTAGATATTGCTGCACACGCTATGGCCTAAGAATTGGATAACTTTTTTCCAATTTTTACATTATAGGAGGAGAATCATAAGAAAAGCAACCCATTTAATGGAAGGAAGTAGTTCGGATAACAATGGAAGTGGTGATCCCGATTTTGAGATCTTTTGTTATTGCGGAGAACCAACACTATTAAGGAAATCTGGAACACAAAAGAACCCAGGTCGAAGGTTCTTTGGATGTCGAAATTATAAGGTGAGCTGCATGCATTGCCCCAATTTATTATATTGTTGTTTGTTGGAGCAGTAACAATTCTAAGTTCTTATTGTGTTGTTTGGATTGTGTTCAAAAAACCCCAGCTCGAAGGTTCTTCGGATTGTGGTTTTTTTTGTTGGTACGAGCCTTGTATTTTGCAAGGAAGGGGTGATTTGGGGCCAATGATGGTTCAAACAAAAAAGAAGGCTGTGAGGACTGTTGAACAATGTGGGAGTTCAACATCCATGAGCATGAGTGAAGAAATGCAGAGGACATCAATCACAATGCAGATGAAGATTGAAGCCATGCAGAAGGAGATTGATGCAATGCAAATGAGAATTAGAAATGGGGGGAAAATGAACTGGAATTATCTTTGGATTGTTGTTTTTTGTGTTGTGTCGTACATTTGTGTAAAAAGCAGCCAGTGATCTCAAGTAGTCGTAGTAGTAGTAGTAGTAGTAGTAATATAACTGGTATGGATTATAGTGGAATATTAATGCTCAAAGTACAGTAGCTTTTTGCCCGGAATATAAGTTATAACCTGACCCGCTATTAATTAGTAGTTTAACTATGGTGTGTTTCATATTAATGAATGAATGAATGAATATTATTGTGCCATGAGATCCGCCACCATTTTGGACTGAAAAAACAAAACAGTCATATATGAGATCACGGGATTTCTGCCTTAGAAATGGCAGCTTTGCTCTAAAATTGTAGGAGTACGGAAAAAGAGATGCACAGCAGCACATGCTTGTTTCCTAAGAAAAAGGCACCAAATTGACTCGGAGGACCGTTTGTTTGTTAATGCAATTCATGAATTCATTCCCAATGTATGCATGAATTCATTCCCACACTCTACAGATGGTGGGTGTTCATTCTTTATTTGTCAATGTTCGAAGCTGATGTGAAGTTCAATCTTTACTTGTCTGAGAGGCCCTTTATCCTTTTGCATTGGGGTTATCCTCCTCTTCCATGCCTCTTTCTTGGCTTCCCCCTACGGTTCTCTCTCTCTCTCTCTCTCTCTCTCTCTCTCTCTCTCTCTCTCTCTCACTTACATTCACATTTCCCCAATGTTAATTTGATTGGTGTTTTCAATACTTTTTCGTGACTTGTTCACTGAAGATTATTACTGGAAAAAACAATCCAACTCCAACCTGTAAACAGCCCTAATCAAAAAGAGCAAATTAGAAAGAGCACAAGCAGCCATCGTCCAGATCTGATGAGGAACATCAACTGTAGTTTTCAGCTTACTAGATGTAAGAAGAAAGAACACCAGGCAACCAACATTTCATCTCATCAGTACCATTCTCAAAAATTGTTCAATAACATTTCACAATTAACGACTAAAACACAAACGTTCAGTCCTCTCTTTACTAAGAAACTTCAAAGAACAATGAACCTTGATAGCAGACAACATCCTCAAAAACACCTTTAGCAGACAACATCCTCCTTCAGGGCATTCCCAGAGATGGGACCTATTGAATGAGATCATTGTACAGAAAAAGAAGTAATGATTTGATTATAGTTCATGCGTCATAAAAAAAAATTTTACCATTCAAAAAAATAAGTAACATGCATCACCTATCATGCATAAGGTACCATGCGAATGTCATCTCCATATCCGCAAACCCATATAGTTCCTGAAACAGAAAAAAAAATTACCATTGAAGTCCGTAATTGACTACCTATTTGAAGTCCGTATTTCACTTAATCAAACACTTACATTCATCGGCAATATCATCGTCGTCTTCGTCGTACAACCTAGCATCTTGTGAAGACCTAAAACAATAAGACAACAATTAAAATATATTATGCGTGTAAACAATTGAGTTCAAATTATAAATAGACAAGTACACTTACGTGTTCATAAGCTTCGGACAATTTCTTTTGTCATGCGACTGGCCTAATAACCCGCACCCATTACATTTCCTACTTTTCTTGACGGCCTTCTCTTTTCCTCCTTTCAAACGTTTACCACAACCCTTTGCCCTATCTTTCAGTGGTTCTTTCAAACCATGTTGGCTTCCGAGAGAAATAGGCAATTGGATAGAACTTGTAGAACCATATTGGCGAGAACCCCTCATGAATTCAATCTTTTTTTCACTAGATAGCAACGCTTCTTGCACAATTTCTGTTCCTTCTACATCTAATACAGCGTTATCAATAACTCTATAAGCAAGTCTAAAGATACCCTGTCGCCTCACCAAAAGTGAACTGTTACATATTTCTTTTTGTTGACTACCCAAGTCATCAAAAACTCTGCCTGCTTTTGCAGTTTTAATCCACCTTTGCAAAATGTATGTGCTAGGGAGTTCCCTAATCTGCATTAAAGACAAGTATGCCAACAAGTGCCGACATGGAATTCCGTCGAACTCAAACATCTGACAACTACAACTCACACGGTTCGATGACTTGTCTACCAACACCTCGCGAACCTTCCATTTCTTCCCTATGAACCTTCCACACAGAGCGACATTCATCCTCATGTAGTATCGTAAGCACATATGCATTAACCTGAAATATTTCCTCCTGAAATTTCTTAAATGAATGGAGTGTGTATAATTCACTCAATTTCTTTTCCATTGACCATGAGGTTTTCAGGATTGGCTTCTCATTCATATCTTTGTGGTCCAAATCTAATTCATTATGTCGTAGACGTGCAAGAGCCCTTTCGAACTGTGTCACAAATTCATACATTGAATTCTTATCAGACAAATACCTCTTGAAGAATGCATGAGAAATTTCAGCCCTTTGACTACTCGTCATGTGGGCAGAGAAAATGTGTCCTGTATATGCAGGAACCCATCTGTCACGAATTTCATACATGGACTGCAACCATTGATGGGTGGACAAGTTCGATTTTCCCACAATATATGCCCATGTAGCGTCAAATTCTTCAGGGCTCTCGGAATTCCAAATACATTTCTTGAAATCTTCATAATGTTCTTTGTATGCCAATGCACCTATTTTTTCAGAAAATTTACTAACAATGTGCCAAATGCAATATCTATGAAACGTATTGGGAAGCGCACAAGCAATTGCTCTTGTCATTGCCGGATCTTGATCAGTTATGATTATTTTGGGTGGTGGTCCAGGCATCGCTTTCAAAAATTCCTTGAAAAGCCACTCAAAAGATTCACTTTTTTCGTCACTTAAGAAGGCACACCCAAAAAGTGTTGTCTGCCCGTGGTGGTTAACCCCTAATAAAGGTGCAAACATCAAGCGATATTTATTTGTGTTGTATGTAGTATCGAATACCACCACATCCCCGAAATACTCGTATGACTTCCTACAGGTCGCATCGGCCCAAAAACAATGAATTAGCCTGTGCTCATCATCTTCCTCGATTATATATGTAAAACCTGTATTCTTTTCTTTTTCAGTCTCAAAAAGGTCTTTCAACATGTTGGCATCATGTCCATCTACATATTTCCTCATATCCCTTCGAAAATTATGAATATCTCGTCGTAAACATCCAACATTTTCGAGACCCCCAGCTTGCAATTCTAAAACACTCATTTGTTGGCTGGTTGACACATTTGTAGCTGATAATTGTTGCGTTAACACTTTCTGTGCAACTGACACTCGACGATGAGATTTCAAGAAATGCTTCTTTCTTGGCGTCGTAAGAGGGTGGCTATGCCCCTCCACAAATTGGGTCACAACAAACCCTTCACCTGATCGATTTTTGACAACTGTTAGTTTTGCACCACATTTCTCCCTAGTTAAACCCCGTTGTCGTTGACTGGCCTCAGAACATTTACTCTCCCCTTCTTTGAAACAAACATATTCTTTCCTAATGGTTTCACGATTCTTATCCGTCTTGCTAGAATGGATTCGCACACTAAAACCAGCTTCGAATGCGTAATCGTTGTAAGCTTTGAAAACATCCTCTAAGCTTATAAATTGTTATGTAATTTTCGGTATCACCTCATTTTTAACTTGAGGAATGTAAAGTGCTTCAGAAGAATTAGCAGACTCCTCAAAAGGTTGAAAAGGTGACGGTGAAAGTTGTTGTATATCATCTACAGACTGCAATCTAACCATCAAAAGACAAAACAATAAATAAACCATAGTGATTGTAACTACCCTATTTTTCTACACGAGAGAGAGAGAGAGAGAGAGAGAGAGAGAGAGAGAGAGAGAGAGAGAAATATACCTTTGCAGAGGTGGTGGTGGAAACAAGGGGGTTGGATTGACATCGGAAATTTGTTCTTCTTCCATTTCTTCTTGTTCGATCCTTTTTAAGAATGCGCAACTGGAAATAGCAAAGACTATCAAATCGAATTAGTATATGAGCAATAAAATTTATAAGTCCTAAAACCAAACATTGATAACGCACTACAAAAGTTACTGGTTGATTATAGAGTTGATTATAACCACCGAACAGCCCAAATATTCGTATTCCAAAACTAAGGAGACCTATTAGTAATGGGTTTGTACACGTAACAAACAAAATACACAATAATAGTCAAAATCTAAGTAGTGTGCATATGAATGTTTATGGAAATTTGTGTGCGTTTTAAAGCAAGTCGCAATTGCGGCTGAGAAAGTCAAAATTTGACCCAAAAAATGAAAATGTGTTCTACAGTACCACAGGTTAAGAGCTAAAGTATAGTTGGTGTCAAATAGCTTCCCCATCAAATTCGACATCAACCTTAATTAGCTTTGCGAAATCTAGTACCTCATCCAAGCTAATATTTCTGCATCAAAAAACTCATATAGATTTAATTCAATACCCTCGATTTCAGTTATTATCACAGTAACATCAAACCGGCACTGTCGCAAAATTGCTATTTTTTCTTTACAACATTTTTCCCACCAACAAATCGACTAGTAACTGATTAGAGATCAGTAACAACACGCCTTCCTACACCTATGCAGTCATGCCACTAAAACATTAGACCTTTACATTAACAGTAACATTTCTCAGCAATACCAATAGCAATAGCAGAACCATAGCAGCGTCTAATATCTTGATTATATTCACTCATCAAGAACAACAACCAGACAATCTACAATGGCATTAAAATGCCCACTCACAGACACTTGAAAAAATCACTTACAGCCTTCCCACCCACCCACATCAATCCGAACCCACACCCCTCACTCGCTCCTTCCCCTTCCCGTTCGTCCCTTAAAAAAAAAAAAACAAAAAAATTTTTCTCAGAAATTTCGGCTTAAAACCCAAATAATTTTTTTTTTTTTTTCGAGATGGAGACAGATATACCTCGTGGATCTGGTTCGTCTTCGGTCTTCTCCTCCTCTTTGTTCTTCGTCAGGCTTCAATCGTCGTCCGTTTGCTTGGGTTCGTCCTAAAACCCAAAAAAAATTCAAATTTCTCAGAACGAAGAACGAAGATCCAGATTTTTTGTACTTTTCGAGAGAGAGACAGAGAGAACGGGGTACCTCGGTGGATCTTCGTTCGCCTTCGTCGGGCTTCAATCGCTGGGCTTCAATCGTCGAGTTCGTCGGGCTTCGTTCCTGTCTCCTGTCTCCCTCTCTCGCCCTCTCTGTCTATTGAGCGTGAAATGAATGAAGAGGGGGCGTACTGTGAGGCTTTAGGGGGGCAAGTGTAATTATTTCCGTTTTTAAGGCCATCTTTTATCCGAACCATTCGATTTCGATCCAATGGCCATCAAAAAAGTCCCGCACCAACCACAAATCCGGGATCCTGCAACAGAACCGGACTGTATATATATATATATATAAGTATATTTAAGTACATAGGAAATCTAGTCTTGTAATTCTAAATATTTTATTGGCATGACTATCTTTTTGTTACCCAAGGGATAAAACTTTCCCTAGTAGTTATTAACCAATGGTTAAGACTTTCCTAGATAGTCTATATGTCCTTTAGACATATATAGGCATGCCTAAAATAATCTATGAAGTATATATATCTATATATAAGTACCTATAAAAATCTAGGGAAGATATGGTCAAGATTCCTAGAAATATAATATAAGAAGTACATATATCTATATATAAACACATATGTGAACTTGGAAAATCTAGGAAGATGACTTTGGTGGGTAATCTAGATTTAGGCCTAATAGAAAAAGGGTGGTAGGCATGACAAGGCTAAGGTCATGGGATTTAGTCTATGACTTGTCAATCTATATATTTATTGGCAAAATCCTAATATTTATTGTCCAAGGGACAAAGATTTCCCTAACAATTATTATCCAATGGGTAGAAGGATAATAATATTGAATAAGGTTTGAATGTACTCTCCATATCTCTCACTAGTACTATGTATCTAGTCTAGGAAGAAATAAGGCTTTCAAGTGTCAATCTAGAGAAGATATGGTCAAAAGCTAAAAAGTACCTAAAAATCTTAGGACAATATCTTTGGAGGTCAATGGCCAGTCTAGGTTTTCTATTATCTATGGGGTAAAAATTCCCCTAATATTTATTATCCAATGGGTAAAGGTTATGAGTATGGTCTAGGACTCCTTAGAATTATAATAATGGCTATGAGGTACATATACCTATACATAAATATATAGGTGTACCTAGCAAATCTAGGAAAAATAACTTATAAGGTACATGTACTTATATATGAAGTTATTTGTGAACCTAGAAAATCTAGTAAAATACTTTATAAGGTACATATACCTATATATAAGCATATAAGAGATCTAGAAGATTGACCTTGGTTGGTTGTCCCTTGGGGAATATTTTCCCTAACAATCATTAACCAATGGTTAAAGAAAAAGTATGGTCTTGAAATAACTATATTTTTATAATAGACTATGAGCTGGTCAAACAAAGTACATTAGTCTTTCAAGTACATGATCAAGGAAGTACAAGAATATCTAGGGAAATCCTTAGGAGATCTTATGTACTAGTATCTAGAAAATAGGCAAATCTTATTTTTATTATCCAAAGGTTTGAACTTTTCCTACAATTCATTATGCAATGGTTAATATCTACCCTCCAATTTGTTACCTAGTGGTTAAAGGGTGATGGTGATATCAAGAATATTCTAGACAAGACAACACATAGATTTAGAGAGGTATATAATATAAGTTGGGAAAAGTACAATGGCTCATGGATTGGAAAAAGTACAATGACATATTTATATCTAGTCATCTTATTAACCTATGGATAATAATTTCTCTACATTCTATTATCCAATAGACAAGCTAAACATGTCACACTATTCATGACAAGTCAAAAGTACAATGATGTGTAATCAAGGCATGCTATTACCTAATGGACAATATTTTTCCTAATTTCTATTACCCAATGGATATATATAAAAAGGTTTAACTAGGGTTCATCTATGGTTAGAAAATTTTAACAAAGTGACTTGGTAGTTCGGTTCTTCTAACTAATCGGTTGGAATATAACTCTTCTTGCCATGTAGGACTGCTAGCTAAGAAATATAATTTTAAAGGACTAAAATCTAATTATCAGATTATTAGAAATTAATAAGGAATTTTAAAAGAAATCCAAAAAAATAAATAAATAAATAAATATTTAACGGAATTTTTATTTACCAAAAATCAGGGTCGTTACATAGAGTGTCCAGCTGTAAAATCAAGTGAGGGAAGAGTGTTCAATTCTAAAAATTTAGAAGTCATAGTTAGACACCTTTGGATGTGCGCCCGGTTCTAAAATCAAGTGTCCTAAGAGTGTTCAATTCCAAAATACTCAAAACAAGAACCCAACATGGAATCTCGAGAGTGTCACATCGACACGCAACCTTCTTTTAAGTGTCCCAGTTTCTTAGCTATTGGCGCAAGAAGTTTGAATTAATATCCGCATTCGACGTCTAAACACACAATGACTTAATTAAATTTTAGTTTGCTTGGTCACGAAAATCCCAAGCTATTTATGTAAACTTCCAAAAAAAAAAAACCACTATTTAATGACAAAACCAATACACAGTACCACTTAATAAAATACTATTAACATCATAACAGAAAACCAAATCCCGCATGTCTATTAACTTAGTAGTGTGAAGCGTCTAATAGCATTGTTCTCATCTCGATCACCACAAAATTGAACAAAACAAAAACTCAAGTTGGAAAAATGATGCACACATGAAACACTTATGAAATCAGAATTAGAAATCGATTCCGTAAGTTCAAAATTCTTTACAGATTTTGACTTCATGTATCCGAAATAAGTAGAAAAAATTGAGTTCATGTATTCGAAATAAGTAACAATGTTCGAATATTAGAATTCGAACTGGCTAGGGCATGATTTTGTTAGAATCAATTTTTAGGGGATGATTAGAAACAATTTCTAGGGCATGATCGATTTCTAGGGCATGATTAATTTTGTCTTGATATCTAGGGCATGATTTTATAAGGCACCATTTCTAGGATATGGCTTCTGTAACGACCCTGATTTTTAGTCGGTAAAAATTTCGTTAAATATTTGAATTTTTATTTAAAAATTCCTTTTAATTCCTATAGTTCATAGTAATTACGTTTTTGCCCTTCAAATTTCGTTTTTTTTTGCGCTTTGGCCTACTTAGCAAGCTTAGTTAGCTTCTAACCATCCGGTTGGAGAAACTAAACTAGAAAGCCATCTAGTCACCTTTCCCTAACCTCAAATGGACCGTTTTGCCCTCGTAAACCTTTTGAACCTTTTTAACCCTAAGATTCTTGTAGTACCCTTTTTAATTATTTTGTATTAGTGTTTTGATCTTCCTAGATCACATGGTACATATGTATATATTATATTGTACTTGGAAGGTTAAAGTAATGCCTTAAGTACCATGTGCCTAATTGTTAGTTTATTGAGAAAATCTAGTCTTTTGATTTTAAGTACCAAAGTACCATTATTTTATTTGTATGCTTGTATACATATATATATTCTATACTTGAGGAAGCAAGAGAGGAGAGAGGGGAGAGAGAGAGATTTCGGCTAGAGAGAGAGGAGAGAGAGAGAGGAGGGAAGGAAGGAGGGAAGAAAGAGGAGAGATTTGGTTGTACCTTGACCTTGATCTCCAATGTACTTCAAATCTTTGGGTTATTACTCTTCCAAGCAAAGACTTAACCTCCATTGTACTTCCATGATTTGTTTCATACCAAGATCTTGTACAAATATTCTCCTTGCCCACCAAGTCTTACAAGAATCAAATCCAAATGACCAATATAGCCATGCAAGCCTAGGGTTAGTTATTGATCTTCCAAGATTTCTTGCCAAGTGTCAAAGTGAGACTTAGAGAGAGAGAGGAGAGAGAGCCAAGGTTGCCTATAAATAGAGGTCATTCCATGCCATTCAACTCACACCATCAAGCTTTGCTCTCACTTCTCTCTAGAAATTTCGGATTTCCAGTTCCAGGCAGCCTACTGCCCTTCAAAAATCCTCATTTTTCTCCTGCTTAGATTAGTTTTTAGAACTAACTTCCTTCGGGAAAGTTGTAGAGCCCTTCGAGACCTTGAAGTTAGACCCAAGAACCACCCCAATCGATTAAGAAATGACAAAGATATTGTCATCCAAAGTTCAGTGAAAATCTCGGATTTTCATTTCCAGACAGCTTACTGTCACTTCCTTTATCCCCATTTTTCTCCTACCTAAAGTCGTTTCTAGGATCAACTTCCTTCACGAAAGTTGTAGAGGGCTTCGAGAGCTTCGATTTCAAGCCAAGAATGAACGTGTTTAGCCAAAGATTGACCGAGTTACTGCCATCCAAAGATCAGTCCAGATTTAGAGTTTCACCGCCCGTAGAACTTTTCAACCTTGCT
The DNA here is from genome assembly GCA_019656295.1 of Rhododendron mucronatum var. ripense. Classification (NCBI taxonomy): domain Eukaryota; kingdom Viridiplantae; phylum Streptophyta; class Magnoliopsida; order Ericales; family Ericaceae; genus Rhododendron; species Rhododendron mucronatum. The sequence continues at coordinate 2,044,683 of BPLT01000035.1, read as the reverse complement.
TATTCGGCCCTGACTAGTTTCAGATCAAGGTAGGATACCCTTACCCCTATCCTTATGTATATGTGGTTATCTTTAATTACTTTTCATCTCAAGTATTCGTATTTTGATCTTTGAAATGATTGTGGGAATGCATATATGAATTGCTTGTATTACTTGTGGCGTGATAAAGCATAAGTGATTCTTCACTCCAAGGGCGTCCGAACATGTGGCGTTATGCTTTAAGCATTGATTTGAGTAGAGTGAATGATCTTGTTAGTGCTTACTTTTGTCCTACCACGGAGTCTTTGCATGTAACGAGACATGAGAATCGAGAAAGTAGAAACATGGCACCTAGGGTGTGTTTAACAAGAAGTTGTGTTTTCCCGGTTGGAAAAATATTTTTGAAACTACGTAATGACCATTTCAAGGGTATTACGTGAGTGTGTGTGTGTTCCAATGGGAATCCGGAATAGCGGAACCATTGTGAGGTTGTGTGTGTTCCCATAGGATCCCGGACCGGCGGAACCATGGTGAGGTATAGCTTGGTTATCCGTGGAGAGGAGCCAATGCAATTGTGTGCCAATGGGAACCCGGTGCGGCGGAACCATTGTGAGGATACTCGGGAACCCGGAACGGCGGAACCGAGGTTGGGTGTGTGGCTTGGTTATCCGCGGTACGGAGCCAATGTCAAATGATTTTTGAAAGGTTGGGTGTGTGTGTGGCTTGGTTATCCGCGGTACAGAGCCAATGCAAATGATTTTGAAAGATGGTTTTGTAAATGGAAATGATTGACACGGTCTACGATGAGTCACGTAGGAGAAACACGGGAAAACTTGGACACCAACGAGAATGTGGATGTGCTATCGTTATTAGTTTGATTTCTATGATCGTTTGTTTGTAAGTTATGGGTTAGCGGGTATGGGGTTACTCTATTGAGCTTTCGTAGCTCATGGTGTTGCCTTTTTGGTGACCCTGGCATATTATATGGGTGGCGACGCCGATATAATGTGCCAGATCTCATAGACGAACAGGGCGAGATCTTCACCGTGGAGGCCTTCGAAGCCGAGGAGCTAGCCAAGCTGGAGGAAGGAGCGGAGCAGTAGATAGGAAACCCTAGTTATCCCTCTCTTTTGTAATATTGAACTCCTGTGGGAGTTTTGTTGTAATAAGAGCCTGACTCTGTTTTGAAATTTCAATAAAAATGTTTTATTTAACGTACCCAAAATTGGGGGCGTTACAGCTTCTGATTCAAATATTCAAATTTAAAACCAATAACCGAATTCTAATATCTAAAATAGTTAGTAAAAATAAAAAATTTCGATCCGAATATTCAGTCTTAAACATTACCATCATGTAGTGGTAGTGGACGAAATGGTGGTGTTGTAGATGACGGATGGTACCCAACAGTGGTGGTGAAGGCTGCTTCTCTTACTGGTCGTGGTGGTGTAGGCTGTTGCTCGTGCTGGTGGTGGTGTGGCATTTGGTGGTCCGAGAAAGAGAAAAAGAAAACAGAAGGGAGAAGAATAGCATAACCTTGGGGATAAAAAGAAGAAGGAACGACGCCGTGGTGGTGTGGCGTTAGGTTTAAGGGTGATTTTGAAAGTTCATGTGTATTTATTGGGTTGTATGTAGCAAGGTGTTATAAAATTTATGAGTTCTATTTAACAAAAGTTACAAGTAGTAAAATTCGTAGTTGCATTTATAAACTCCCTTTCCCATTTTGTGTGTCCTCATAGCCACTGAGTCCGACCATCGTCTAGGTGTGTGCTTGGTAGATAAATTTCCACTCAAGGATAACAGCCATCTATAAAGTAACAGACATGTCTACAAGTAAAAGAATGGCAAGCTAATGGGCAGGGGAGGATCTCGAAAACAACAGGAGAGTTCCTTTAGCTGCTAGGGGGATTTCGGGTCCCTGTAGCAAGTAATTCTCATTGCAACTTCCAGCGAGTCAAAACATCGTCGTACAGGTGGCCAATTGAGGCACCAACTCTTCCCTCAACGCTTCAGCCCTTTTGCTCCTCACCTCGTACAATGCAATGGTTGTGTGAACCCCACAATTGAGGTTCCACATAAGTGATTCGAGTTGTTGAATAATTTTAAAATAATAATTTGAGTGATCATGTTAAAAATCAGCTCAATCGGATAATTGTAGTTAGTTAATCCTATCATCCAATGATTGATTTAGAATTCAGGACCCTAGATACTGAATAAAATTTTGAAAAAATTATGCAATGATGTTCTAGATATACCTTCGATCTGAACTCCAGATATTGTAGGATTTATTGAGGAGAACATTCAATAAAAAAAATTGTCATGCTTGTACATCGATAGGTGTCAAAACAGAAAGAATATGAACAATTTTGATATGTAGCCATATCCGATCAAAATAAAATTTTTCTGAGTTATCTTCTCAATAAGGCCTACAAAATCTATGGTTCAGATCAAGAGTTTATCGGGCATATAATTGTATAACGTTTTTTCTAACTTTGTTTAGTATTTAGGGTCTTGAATTCTGAGCTAACAATTGGATGATTGGATCAATTACAATTAATTACAATCATGGGATTGAGCTAATTTTTTACGAGATCACTTGAATTATTATTTTAAAATTATTGAATGGTTCGGATCATTTGTGTGAGACTTCAAAAGTAGGACCCACACAACCATTGCACCATACAGGAAATGAGCAAAATGGCTGAAGCACTAAGGCAAGAGGTGCCTCAGGCTGAAGCACTGAGGCAAGAGTTGGTGCCTCAGTTGGCCACCTGGACAATGACTTTTTGGCTTGCTGGAAGATGCAATGAGAATTACTCGTTGCAGGGACCCGACTTTCTAACAATCAAAACCAAATTAGTCAGTCTTTGAATTCAAAAGTGGGGCATAACACCATTTCTAATCAAAGTTCTGAAACCTCATATTAAGACGATACCCACCCAAGGAGGAAATATCTCAGAGACGATAAAAGCAGTGAGGACTCCCATATTTGGGTTGTCCAAACTCAACTTCAAGTTTGGTTGCCCAGTTATGAAGTAATAAACAAATAAAAATTAACAAGTAAAAAATCAAAACAAAAACAAGGATAACTTGTGTTATTAACTTGAAGTACATCAAAAATTCAACCTCGGTTATAGTTGGTCTTCCCTTTCGGTGAGTTAAGTAGAGTGAGTTTATTAGTATGGTGAATCAAATAATAGAAAGCAACTCAAATCACATTCCTAGATCTTCTCATTTGCACATTTTTTTTCACATATTTTGTGTTTAATAGAAAGCAACTCAAATTGATCAATAAATTAAAATAAAAATAACAAATCCAACAAGCCCATCATCGAAATCAAAATCCTAGTTTTCATATTTTGATATTCATAAACAAACAAACTATAATATTCCAAAATTTTTAATAAAATAAATATTCCGTAATATTAGTTTTTATTTAAATCCTTATTTTAATTCTGATTTAAATTAGTTAAGGACCGCTTAAAATCAAATCGAGTTTTCAAAAATTCACAAAAATATTTTCTATGATCATCGAGATTACTTTTTTTCACTAAGCAAGACCGCGGTTAGCATCGAAATGATTTTATGACGTTGCGATTAAATTCTTAGAATTTTCCGAAATCGAAAACCGGGCGATCGAACACCGCGAGACACGTTCCCGCTCATACATGTACTAATTTCTACATCCTCCCACACCCAATTATCCTCCCCCTCACAATACACTGATCTCACTCTCTCTCTCTCTCTCTCTCTCTCTCTCTCTCTCTCCCTGTAGCCTCTCCCTCCCTCCCCTGCTCCTGCCACAACCAGCTAGGAACAGCTATCTCCAGCCGTAATCCAACTGGAACCAACTCCTCCATGGCTAGCCTCACCTCCACAACCAGTCACCACCCTCTCTTCTCCTTTCCAAAGTCCTATAAATCAACCTTCCCCTCTCCATTCAAACTTCAGCAAACACAACTCTCTCTCACCCTTTGTGTGTCCATAAACCAGTAGAGAAGTAGGAAGTGAGACCGAGCTCCGGCCATGGCTGCTTAGAAAAAGAAACCGTAGAGAGCGTAGCAGGCTGAAATATCCGAAGGTTCATAGGGATCGAAAGGGTTATGCTAACTTTGGACCCACCGTTCAGTTGTCTCAGTTCATTTGTAAGTCGAGTTACGTTTTGACACCTCATAATACTCTTTTCTCGAAGCATGAACAGATCTGGGACATCATGCCGAGCTTCGAGGTCTCGTCCGAGTGTCCTCAAGCTCGTTTGTTTGGCAGTCACTTCTATTGTTCGAAAAAGTCTATTCGATCCATAGATCCCTATTTGTTCGGACGGGTTTATACCGTTTAGTGATGTGACTGTTTATCACTAATGCTCGGAGACCGCGGTTAGAGAATCTTCTAGAAGCTTCCAATGATACGTGGGTTATCTTCTTTGACAACTGAAGTGACATTTCTGATTGATATGACTTGTCTGACACTGCAACATGGCTCAGCAATCCCTAAGAAGCGGCGTTCATTAAGTGCCTCTGACTAGTGACGTCATTCGAACGCAAAAAGGCACGTGGGTGGCAGAGCCAGCCTATTCAACACTCTAGATCTTTGCCTATAAATATAAGAGAACAACTTCCAGGGAGAGGATCTGATCTTTTTCCTAAACTTTACTCTACTTCTCTCTCCTTGCAAATTTTTAGCATACTTCTTCCTCACCTACTGATTTATTCGTTGGAGCTTCTTCCCGGAGGAACATCCCCCCTCCGATTTTGTAGGTACACGAAAATCACCATCACACCTCCACGGCACATCGGGCGAAAGAGGAAGTTCAAGGTCACAGTGAAATCAGCCCCCCACAATGGGCGACTCTGCTGGGGAAAAGATTCTTCTTCTTCTTAGCATAGTGGACCTGATTTCCACCCCAGACCTGATTCTCTCCTCTTCCTTTCTTCTTATGGCTCATCATATTCCACCCCCAAGTCCGAAAAACTTTACCCTTGAGTTGTCTGGATACGGATCTCTTAACATCGATCCCGAACAAACGGCGAGGACCGTTCCACCAGTTTCTCAGCAACTCTCATTTCCACAAACCGAGTTAGATATCGCCCTGGTGGAATATAAACGCCAAGCGGCGGTCATAGCCATGCTTCAACAACGGTTAAAAGAGCAAGACAGTGACGTGGTTGCTACGCCTGCAAATGTCCACCCTGTTGAGCCAAGTCGACTGAAGAAAGTTCACAAACGTAGCAGGAAGTCTTGTCCTGCACAAACAACCGAGTTAGCAACATCTGAATGTCGAACCCTTTTTGAACGCCTCGAACGAGCCCCAAGACCACAACCTACAAGCTCTTGTCCGCGTCTGGCAAGCCTCATCCGAGCATAGAGTTCGCAATCTTCTGCTACTAGTTCAATGGTTGGCACCAATAGAGCTAGAGCCTCTAGCCGAGCACAACACCCCTCTTGACGGAATCTGGAGCTAAGAAATGGGAAGCAGCCCATGAATTTGAATGATTGACCACGACATACCCATACGGGTGAATTCCCCGAGCGTTCTGCACCCTCAAGACAAGGATCCGAGCATCCTCATGAAAGCCGCCATTCGGAAGGTTCCCAGGACCATTGCCAAGTTCCAAGTGCAGAGAGACATTCGGAATAAAATAACACAATCACCCTCTACGACCAATTCACGGAACTTCCTACTGTATATCAACCTGTGGATAACTAGAGAGCGATTCGGCAAGCTCGACCTAAAGGTTCAAGAGGAGCCCGGAACCATCAGGAGGAGACAAGGAATGACGAAGGAAACGGGTGGAACATCCTCAGCCTCGTCATCGGGAACACAGAAGAATTCCCGAGCCAAGAATTGAAATACCGCATACTGTCGTTCCACCGAACCCTGTTCCCGAAGATAACTCGAAGCTCTGGAAGGCTAAAGCATCCCCCTTCGTTGACGCCATTCAACAAGAATGACCGTCAAATCGATTTGTCATGCCTAAGCTCAAACGTTATGAGGCAAAGAAAGACGCAGTTGCGTTCATCTGCCGCTTTCGACAAATGATGAGCCTCCATAATTTCACTGATGCACTCATGTGTAAGATCTTTCCTCTCACACTGAGTGAACCAATCATGCTATGGTACAATTAGTTGAAACCTAAGTCTATCACGTGCTTCAACAAGTTGGAGTTGGAGTTCACTAAGCATTTTGTGATGAGCAATGTCTAGCCAAAGACATTGTCTATGCTCGTGAACATGAGAAGGGTGGCGGGTGAGACTTTTTGGCTTTATACCGAGCGATATTGGGAAGTTTACAATCTCATCCCAGACTGTGATCAAGGAGTTGCAGCCGAGTCATTCATGAATGGATTGGATCCGACCTCGGCAATGTTCCGTGATCTTTCCCGAAATCCACCAAAGACAATGGGGGAGCTCATGGTCATAATCGAGAAGGACTGCGTCCATGAAGAAGCGATGGCTGAGCGTCACACTTCGAAGGTCGCGGAGTCCGTTAAAGCCCCAGCCATTGCCAAAAAAACAAGTGGTTAACGTGGGGCAAGGGTGAGGTAACACCAGCCAAAGTAATAACAAACCGAACAATAGAAATCGACCACCGCAACACCCTCAATAGCAACAATCCTGGAAGCAACCAAGATGGGAACCGAGGCTAGATGAGTTTATAGCCGAACGAATAGCGTTACTAAGCCTATCTACAAGCTCCTAAGCATCATAGGAAAACTCCCATTCTTCGTTTGGCCGATAGGGTTCTTGGGAACAGCTGGAAATGGCCCCGGGATGTGCTCATACCACAAGGAGCGAGGTCACTACACCACGTAGTGCCAACCATTCAAAAGGTACCTGGAGGAACTTGCTGCCGCCGGACATATCAACCCATGGATTGATACTTGGAAAATTCCGCTTCCTCCTCCTCCACCACTCATAGGAAATCTTGTGAGCGTTATTCAGGGCATTGTTTCCCAAGGACGAATATCTGAGCTACAATCTGAAATTGATAAAGCTATCACAGTTTTATCTATTTGCAACATTGGACACTCGAAGAAGCGAAAGTGGGTAGGTCTAAACTTCCAAACCCCAATTACCTTTACCTCGAAAGATTTCAATGGTGTACAATTGCCTCATACCGACGCCCTTGTCGTCACTATCACCATTGGCAAATCCACTGTTCAATGAGTATTGGTCGACCAAGGAAGCTCGGCAAAGGTAATGTTTTACTCGACCTTCAAAAGTCTCGGCTAATCTCCCGATCAACTCCAAACAGCAACAACTCCACTCGTCAGCTTCACCAGTGCACCAATTTGGACGCTCGGCTTAGTGACCCTACCCTTGAGAGCCAATTCCTGAGTGATTGATGTCGAATTCTTGGTGGTCAATTCTCCGAGCCCCTGCAACATCATCCTCGGTCGAGCCTGGCTAGATCGGATGCAGGCAGTGGCTTCTACTCTTCACGAAGTAATGAAGTTCATAAGATGGAATGGACGACAAGAAAGCCTCTGGGGCGATCTGATCCAGTCCAAGAAATATTACATCAGCACTGTGACATACAAAACCAAATTTTCTGGAGGTACAATGTGTAGAGGTAGCTGACGTTCTTGTACTTGAAGATATGGGTTTGCTCGCCGAGCAACGATTGACTGAAGAGCTTGTACGGATGCCAATTACCGAGGACGGGGGGCGGTATTTTCTTGTTTGTAGTTCCTTGGATGATACCGAACGTATGGAGATGTTCGAATTCCTTATGAAGAATGTCAAAGTGTTTGCTTGGATGCCTCAGGAAATGCCAGGGGTAGATCCCTCCTTCGCTTCTCATTCCCTTAACGTCGACCCGAGCAAAAAGCCAGTGGTTCAAAAGGTGCGACATTCAGCGGCAGTGCATGTAGAGGTAGTCATGGCGGAAGTTGATCAACTTCTACAGGCTGGGGCTATTCGAGAAATTCTGTATCCAACCTGGCTAGCAAATCCTGTTGTTGTACCAAAGAAAAATTGAAAGCTGAGGGTTTGCATTGACTACCCAAACCTAAACGATGCTTGCCCGATGGATCGCTTCCCGCTTCCTCGGATAGAACAAATGGTGGATGCCACTGTGGGATACGAGTGACTGAGCTTTATGGATGTTACCGGGGCTACCACCAAATTGCTCTAGGAAAAACGGCCTTTATATCTCCTCGGGGAACTTATTGCTACAACGTTGTTCCGTTCGGACTCAAAAATGCAGGAGCTACATTTCAACAAACGATAACGAAGATGTTCCCTGGAATGCTTGGTAGAATATTGGAGGCTTACATTTACGATATGGTGTGCAAGAGTAAATTCTCTCGGGATCATTTCCAAGATTTAGGTGAAGTTTTTTCTATTTTGAAACAACATAAGCTCCGTCTGAATGTGGAAAAATGTGCTTTCGGTGTCGGTTCCGGAAAATTCCTTGGTTACATGGTGAGCTGCCGAGGAATAGAAGCTAATCCGAAACAACTCACAGCAGTGCAGAGACTTCGAGCTCCAACTACAAATCAAAGAGGTACAACGGCTCACGGGCATGGTGGCTGCTTTGAACCGTTTTATCTGACGTTCGGGAGATCTTTGCTGACCATTTTTTCAAGCAATCAAGACTAGACGCCAAAGATTCATGTGGACTGAGGAACGTGAGCTAGCTTTGCTATCACTAAAGGAATACCTTTCCCGTGCTCCACTCCTCGTCACACCCTTGCCTGACAAAGATCTATACCTCTACCTTGCTGTCTTGGATCATGCCATGAGTGCGGTTCTCATTCAGAAAGAAGGGGTGGACCATCTGTCGATTTTTTACTCGAGCAAAACGATGACGGACTCTCAAACGAGGTATCTGCCTATGGAGAAGTTAGCATTAGCTCTTGTTTCAGCTAAAACGAGCCTTTCGCCTTACTTTCAATGCCATAGGATTGTGGTCCTCACTGAGTTTCCTCTCAAAGCTGTTCTTCGGAAAACCGACTCATCCAGCTGGATTTTGAAGTTTTCTCAAGACTTGGCGAAACTTCGATATCCAATTTGAGCCACGAACTGCCATCAAGGGCCAAGCATTGGCCGATTTCTTTGCTGAACTTACACCTGGATTAAAAGACGAAGCCAACGCCTTGGCCGCTGCTGCAAAAGAAGCTCGGATTGCTGATGAAGAGGTTCTTGTTGAATGGAACAACCCTCCTCCTGAATCCCTTTGGGCTCGTTATACGCTAGGCACCAAGAAACCAAACCGAGAATGGAAGCTCTTTTCGGGTGACGCATGGCGGATGACAGTTGATAGGGCCTCTAACATCAATGGCGCAGGTACTGGCGTCGTTCTTGTTTCTCTTTTCTATAGGATACCCTGCAACGAACAATGAAGCTGAGTATGAAGCTCTCATTGCCGGATTGCAACTTGCTCTTCGGCTGGATGCGGACTCGGTACATGTGTTTTGTGACTCTCAGCTTGTTGTGGGCCACCTAAACAATGATTATTAGGCCAAGGATGAGCGTATGAACGCCTACGTTAGTCATGTTTTATCCCTTTTTAGGCAGTTCGGTCGAGTCGAAGTGGAATGGATTGCGCGAGAACACAATGCGCACGCTGACGCCTTGGCAGGTCTAGCTTCGGCATACAGGACCTCGGGCAGTCGCACTATTATTTTTAATGAAATGGAATCTTCAAGTTTTGAACCCTCGATATGTTCGGTAGCGTCAATCACACTCGATCCGAGTCAAATGGATCCAGTAATTGCATATCTGAAGACCTAAGTTCTCCCGCTGAACAAACGAGAGGCACACAAGAACCGTTGCCAAGCAGCTAATTACTTTTTGGATTCACGAAGATCAAGAGGAGAGTGTTTTGGATGAGCTTCACTCGGGGAGTTATGGGGCACACTCAGGAGGATGAACTATGGCTCAATGTGCGCTAACACAGGGTTATTGGTGGTTAAAGATGGTCAAACAGTCGGAGGAGTATGTAAAGCACTGTGTTCAGAGCCAGAAGCAAGCTTCACTCATCCACTTGCTTGTTTTCCCTCTTAAAATGATCACTAGTCCATGGTCGTTCGTGGTTTGGGCTTTTGACATTGTTGGCAAAATGCCAAAGGCACCTGGAGGATTTGAGTACATGCTTACTACCATTGATTTGTTCACCAAATGGGTCGAAACTTCACCATTCGTCAAGACAACTGCGGGCGATGTGGAGCGTTTCATTTGGAAGTACATCATCGATCTCTCGGTTCGGTGTACCTTATGCCATCCTTTCCGACAACGGCTCCCAATTTGTTGCAGCCACCATCAAAGCCTTTTACAAGAAGCGCCACATCATCCACAGCTCATCTGTGGCTTATCCCCAAGGCAACGGTCAAGCTGAGGCTTCTAACAAGATCATCACTCAGGAACTTAAGCATCATTTGGATTGGAAGCTCGGATTGTGGGTTGAAGAGCTTCCCCATGTTTTGTGGTCCTACCGAACTACTCCTCGTCGTTCCACCGGGCGCACTCCGTTTTCGATGGCCTATGGAATGGAAACAGTTCTTCCCTTATCTACCCTAATTCTTACGGCTCGGACGAAACATTTCCACCCCGTGGATAACAATGCTCTTGTGGGTTCCGAGTTAGACTTTGCCGAAGAACTTAGGGATAACGCTCACCTTCGGCATGCCGTCTACCAACAAGAAGTCACCCAGGGCTATAATAAGGACGTTCATGCTCGGCCGTTCAACGTCGGCGATTTGGTCCTTCGGATGGTTGTTGAAGCCAGCAAGTTGACCAAGCTCAAGGATCCATATGAAGGCCCATATCAAGTAGTCGAGAAGATCGGTCATGGCTTTTTCAGACTTGCAGAGATTGATGGCACACCAATCGCTAATCCTTGGAATGCCCAGAAACTTCGAAAGTTCCATGGATAGCCTCCGTGTCCTCCTGTTTTCCTTTTATTTTTCCCTTTTTCCTGTTTTTGCACGGCTGTAAGCCTTCGGGCATTTCGTTAATAGCAATTCTTCCTTTTTCTTATTTTTCTCCTTGACATTACGTTTGTTGGGTATTCTATTTGGCCCGGTTCTTGCCTTCGGGCTCAGGCACTTCTACCCAATATGCCTTCGTTCAGGTTGTTGGTTCCGTCGTTTTGTTCGGGCGAAATTCTCGTAGCCTTCGGCAATCTATTCATTCGGGCAAAATTCTTATAGCCCTCGGTACAACCATCGATCATTGGGCTTGATGCTATTCGTTCGGTACCCATTTATTTGCCTTACTGGATTCCTTTTCTATTCTTCGGCAATCCACTGAGGCAGGGGGCTCCTACATGGGTATATTACCGAACAAATTTATTCTACTTTTACAATTCTGCTATTGTAATAGACAGACCGAACAAATAGACTTGGGAAATTTTTGATGTTTTGCACATTCATATTCTTGTTGGCATGATCAATCGAGCAACCAAACTTGTTAGCTTACTTGGTATTTTTACATTACACAAACAATCCGAGTGCCAGCAAAATACAAACATTCAGAGGCACTAGAACGAGTAAAAGGACTTGTAAAAGAGGCACTAGAACGACTAAAAGGACTTGTAAATTTTTTCCGGAAAAACTTCCATCATAACATAAGGCATGGAAGTGGTGGATCGTTCGATGCCATCCTTAAACCTGTCTTAATTACATACTATGGTGTGGCTAAAGCCAATTGTTCGGCGCCGACCATTTCAAATGAAACTCAATAAAATAAAATAATAAACAAAAACAACAAAACATCAAGCTTCGAAAGGAGCGACAGTTGGAGGCTGAGCAGGGTCCTCCGAAGGGTTTTGAACAGTGGTGGCCTTGATAGGGTCTATTGTTGGATCAACTGTTTCGGCTTCGGCAGATGCAATGGGAGGAACTTCAACTAAAGTCCTTCTTTCATCGTCAGGTTCAACCCCTACATCATCCAAGCCTCTGTTGTAACCAAGCATGAAGCTTTCTTTATGCTGTGCTTCCTTCATTTCAGCCTGGGCCTCCACCAGTTCATCAGCCGCATCTTCCTCGGCTTGGAAGTACCCCTGATCATATCTTTCTTTCAGCTCTTGCTCCATCTCCTTCTTCATTTCCTCTCTCCCCAGGGCTCTCCCCTCAGCCAGACTTCATCCCTCCCCTCGGCTCTGGTACACTCAGCCGAGTCCTGCAGTCCTTTGATTAAATCATTGAGATTTGCAACCTGCACCTCAAGAGACTAGCGTGTGGCCTCGGATTGCTCCAAACTTGTCTTATATTCTTCAGCCACGTCCTTGTTGTGTTGTACCGACTATAGCAACAACTTTCTCTTCTTCTCGTGCTCGGTAAGATGGAAGTTTACACTCATTATGGATTGGGTGGCCTGTACAAAACGAACAAACTTCATCAGAGGATAAAGTCTATGGGAATTATCATGTGTATATTAAAAGATAACGTACCCTCGCAGAAAAGAAGTAGTAGTCAGCCAGAGCTACTTTGAGAGATTTGGGGCTTTAGACGTCCCTCGGCAGCGTCAGCCCAGATTGGAGAGTTAGTGCAAGAGAGGGATCTTCTTGCAAGCTGTCAGACCTTAATACCTGCTTCTTGTTTGGAGTGATGAAGCTCGGCATCCAAGGCATGTTCTAATCGAAGGATTCTTTCTCCTTCTCCTTCCCTGCCTCCTTCGGTAAATCCCCCCCAGCCTCGGAAGTCTTCGAAGTTGTTTTGGCCCTCTTGCTGGCCGGTGCTCCCTTAGGTGAGGTGGGGGCAGTAGGGGGCCGCTTCTGAGGTTGAGGGGGAGGAGGAAGCTTTTGGCCCAGAGTAGATCCCGAAGCTCCTAGTGCTCCAGATTTTTTGAGCTCGGCCCTTTCTCTCTCCTTCTCCTCCTACTTCGTCTGAAGGATGGCCTTCATGCTTCTATGAGGCATTGCTTCTTCTTCCTCTTCGAGAGGTCCTTCCTCGGTGGGCAAGCAGATGAGTCCACGAAGTGGTTTGTCCTTGCTCGGATGGAGTTCTCCGGGAAGCTCGGTTGGGTCTACCGGAATCTTCTCTTCAACTTCGTCAATAACTTTCCCTCAGATCCTACCACCTTAGGTTGCTTTGTGGCCGAGGATCGTCGGAGCGTCTCTTTCCTATCTCAGAATGGATAGGAGAGCAGCAGCAAGCCCACAACCTTTTGCCGCCTTTAGTAAATCCTTGTTGATCTTGGGAGTGTCTGCCGAACAATAAAAATAAAAGTTATAAAAATAGTAGCAATATCAGTATCAGAAGGCTAGAATGCAATACATAAAGAAGGAAAAAAAAAACAATGCTTACATGGATTGCCCCTATGAGTAGCAACTTCGAATCGTCCGTATTCTAAATAAGGGAACTGATAATTACCCCGAACCTCGACGTAGTCTGAGGCCCACTTTTCTGAATCGTACATACACTCGGGAATGATTTTCACCATGTTCCTTCGGGAGCACAGGTAATGTCGAGAGTACCTGACGTTCTGCGACATCATGTACTTTTCGAACAAGTGGTGGGCCTCAAGTGGGAACATCTTCACCTCAGTGAGTTTTATCACCGAGTGAATGATGCGATAGGAGTTAACGCTCAGTTGGCACGGGGTAAGTTCGAATTGGTAGAGGATCTCCATTAGGATCCAATGCATTGGAAACTAAAGTCCTCCTTCGGTAATCGCCATTAAGGGGACTTGATGTGTTCACTGCTGAATCTTATTCTGGACCCTGGAATCGACGTTATAACAATGTCGTTCGGAACTTTGTACGTCCGACGAAAGATTTTTATCCCCTCTTGATCCCCGAAGCAGTCCCAGTAAGGACAAGGATCTTTCCCGGTTCGGTCAGGGATCAAATCAGGATCCATCGGAACTATCTTCCTCCTTTTCCTCAGTTCTTGGGACGACAACTCGACAGTGCCTACTTCTCCCTCTACTCGGCTCGACAAGGCTGCTGGCGTTTCTTTATCAGCCACATCTCTTTCGAATTCGCCTTCCTCGGCCTCATCCTCATCCTCTATCAGAATTTCTTTTCCCTTGTCTGAAGGTTCCTAGCAGGGCAATCGATCCCCGCTCTACCTTTGGGTTCCCCTCCGCTCTCTCGGGTTCGGTAACTCCGAGCTAGATGTTCGATTGCTTTAGAGATCATGGGAGCGACCCTCTGAATATTTGACGAGTTACTCTCCACCGAAAGGTACAGCTCTCCTGATGAGGTTGATTTTAAGGACTCCATACCTAAAAATAAAAGTGCAAGGGATAAGTCCGTTAGCGAATTGCATGGTCAAAATTCCTAATTGTTCCGTGCGTTCCTATTCTTTCGAGCAATGATTTGTCTTACAGGAATTCCGAGTGAGGGACTCTATTGTGCTCCGGCAAAAAACTGAAAGGTCGTTATGAAACTTATTCTCGATCTTTTTGATTATTTACGAAATTGAGAACGAATTTTTATGGGTGTTCGGAAGAACACGGGTTGAAGATACACATGCGCTCAAAAGAACACATGAACATCTTCAACCTTGTCTATAGTATTCAGGTGACTGTTCCAGTCAAAATGGAAAGGAAACTAGGTTCCTTGACCAAAACAAGCGCAGAAACAACCAAAAAGCAGGAAAAAGTGCGGAGAATCAAGAAATACCTGAAAACCAAGAAAAATTTGTGATCAAACTCTTCAAATCTTCAAATTTCTGGAAGTTTTCTGGTGTTGAATGCCGTCGAGCAGTTGGTTGGTTATCATTTGCTCCTTGTGATGGTACAGCTGAGTTCGACCCGACATGTAGTTTGGTCTTATTCATCTGGGACCCAAGTTGGGCAAGCAAGGGGAGGGTAAATTGGCAGAGTCGCCATAGTTCAGAGGTTGTTTGGAGGATTATTTCTCATGGTAGAGAAATCTATAAATCATTTAAAGAAAAGATAATTCATAATATGCTCCTGATTGCTGTAACTTTATTCTTTTGCTCATTATTATATTATTGCTTGTATGTTATGGGTTAATGGGTTTAGGGTATCTACTGAGTGGTTTATCACTCACGGATACATTCGTATCCTGGTAAATCGGTTGCTTCGGCGATCAATTTGCCAGAAGCTGCAGGTAGTGACAATATAGAAGATTAGCCTTATGAGCCGGATCCGTACTATTCGGAAGAGATACCAGGGGCAGAGACTGAGCAAGATTATGCTTGGAATCCGTATAAGAACTAGAGTCATTCTGAGTCTTTGCTCTGTGACGTCATGTCACCCAAAGGCCTCCGTACATGTGGGGTAGAGCATATTAATTTCGACCTTCTATTGTAATAAGGAGATACTATTCTGTGGTTTGTAATAAAAAGAATATTATTTATGCTAAGTATAATATTTTAATGCTTCTAAAATTCCTTAGAAAATCGGGGCGTTACACAAACAAAAACCTAGAAGGCAATAATCAATGGCTTATCAACTAGTGCTTTTGAAATCTAGGTATAATTTGTGTTATACCCCTTGATTTCTCATGGAGTAGCATTGAATTGTGAAACTTTGGGAGAGCCAAAGTTGCCAAAAAAAATTCTTTGTTTCTTAATCAAAGAACCAATTTGTTTGTTGACTAAACTAGGAAGAAAAAAATTATGACTAGAAGTTTGAAAAATTAGATGTGTTCATGAAAATGAAAATAATTGCTACATAGAACTCAATAAAAATTGATCAATCCCAATAAACTAGTAATATGAAATAAATGAATATAAACAGGGCGAAAGGAGCAGAGAGTAGGGTTGGGAAGGTGGCTGAGAGTGATAAATCTCTACCTGGTGAGATTTGAAGAGGATGGTCATGGTCATGGTCATGTTCATGTTCGAGTTCTTGTTTGTGTTTAAGGTTTGTGATTGTAGAGCAGATTTAGGTTCATTGATCTTGAAATGCTCAAAGTATTCTGTTGCGTTTCATTATTTTCATTATGTAAGTCTTATGCGATTTACATGTTTTTGATAGAT
This sequence comes from Rhododendron mucronatum var. ripense, assembly GCA_019656295.1. Classification (NCBI taxonomy): domain Eukaryota; kingdom Viridiplantae; phylum Streptophyta; class Magnoliopsida; order Ericales; family Ericaceae; genus Rhododendron; species Rhododendron mucronatum. Next base: position 2,028,805 of record BPLT01000035.1, on the reverse strand, counting down.
TTAACATTTATTAATGGATTGAGGAGGCTCTCAAACACCATTGTTGTACAATACATCACATAATGTGCGTGTGGGCGCGCAAGCACGAGCACGAAAACGTCTTTAGGTTATGAAGACCATGGCGCAGACGATGATGGCAATCGATTCAAGTTAGATGTGGGTTGGAATTTTTACTAGTTTTTTGCCGTCGTTGCTGGTTTTGATGGGGTGTTTGGGGGTTGGGGTTGAGAGTAAAGTAACATAAGTATTTTTTAGGTATAAATATTTAATTAAGTAGGGAGTGAAAGTAAAGAGACTATTTTGTGTAATTGTGAAGAAGTGTTAAGTTAAAAGGGCGACTATTCGTAACCCTTTATTTTCTCCATTAGCCCACTTTCTTCATTTACTCCATATAACCCATTAATTTTCCTTTATTTACTCCATATACCCATTAACTTCACCAAATCTTCCTATTATACCCCTCTCCTCTCCGTAGCCACCACCACCACAGCTACGAACACCACCCCACCACCGCCACTCCCTCCCCTCCTCTCTTCAAGGTTACTCTCTTTCTCTCTCTCTCTCAAAACGAAACCTACTTGGGAGCCGATCGAGCACTGTGTTTTTTTCTATGCAGAATTTTCAATTTTAAACCAGATTTTTGGCGTTTCAGGCCCGAAAAAATGTAATGTTTTCGACATTTGAATAATGTAATATTTAAATAATTTCGACAGTTAGTTACTGAAATGTTTATATATTTTTGGCAGTCAATTACAGAAATATATATATATATATATAGTTCTTTTCGGGTCTAGTCGTCTGGATTTTCTTATAGTCCGGATTTGTGTCTTAGCCATTGGATTGCGATGATCCGAGCCGCTCAATGTGTTCGGAACATGATTTTAAGGGTACCAATGAGAAATCAGCAAAAAAAATGATCGGGAAAGACTTGATTCAAGCAGTTTTTTACTTAATTGTTCAATAAAAAACTATTCGGATCAAGCACTTTCCGATCATTTTTTTTTGCTAATTTCTCGCGGGTACCGCTAAAATCACGTTCTGATCACATTGAGCGGCTCAGATCATCGAAATTCGATTGGAAAATGGGAGGTCCGGACCATAAGGCGTCCGGACCTGAAAATAACTATATGTATATATATATATATATATATAAAATATAGGACTTTTCTGATCTTTAGTAATATAGTATTGTCAAATAAATTTTTGGTAACCTAATACCGAAGTATATACCAGAATTCTACAGTTAATTACCAAATTATATATATATCTTTAACAGTTAGTTACCGAAATATATATGTTTTCAACAGTTAGTTACCGAAATTGTTTTCAAAATGGTCGCAGTGTGGTGATTCAATGGCAACTGTACTGAGAGAGAGAGAGAGAGAGAGAGAGAGAGAGAGAGAGAGAGAGGAGTGGTGGTGGTGCGGCGGTGTTCTTGATCGAGTGGTGGTGGCTATGGCGAGCTATGGAGATGGAGGAGGCGTGAACAGACTAAGGGAAGAGATGAAGAAGATGATGATGGGTTGTGTCTAAAAAGTTAGAAGGACAAGTAGGACATTTTGCATTAGAGGCTCATGTTGTAATTATTTGAAAAATTTTAATGGGCTAATAAAGAAAATAAAGGGTTGAAAAATAGTTGCCCCCTAAGTTAAATTAAAGAAGTGAATTTTGAGGATTAATTTGGTCCAAAATTAATTGAGCTATTAGACTTAGAGTGTGTTCCAGAAACACAATAAGAACTTATTTTTTGTGTAATAAAAAGGCTTGTTTCGGAAAAATAAGAAGGCTGGTACTTATTTTGGAAGAATTTATATAGGTACCGACCGGCCGGGGAGAAAAATCGTACCGGCTGCCACGCCGGGCCTTCTCTGGCCACCGGACGGCCGATCCTAGCGGTGCAAGAATTCAAAAAAAAAAACCGAAGGGGCTAGCGCGGGAATCAACGGCATCCGAGGCGTATAGGGTGCTTGATCTGACCACCCACTTTCCGTGTAGGGTGCTTGATCATATATACACGGAAAAGTGGTGCTCAGATCAAGCACCCTACACACCTCGGATGCCGTTGATTCCCGTGCTGGCCCCCTCGGTATTTTTTTTTAGAATTTTTGGACAGCTCGGATCGGCCGTCCGGCGGCCGGAGATGGCCCGGCGCAGCCGCCGTTACGATTTCCCTCCGCCGGCACCCATTATCATAGCAACAGTCTTATTTTTTGTATAAGGCAACTTCAAACTCAAAAATCATGTGTTTATGCAAATAATTTTCCTACCACTATGGATCTTATTTGATAAATCTCATTGAGATATTTAATACGGTGCAAAAAAATTGATTTTTTTTCATTTACATTATTTTTGAGTTTGAGAATGTTAAAGGAACTTTTTATTTGGGTTTTGTGGAATGACCCTCTTATTTTTGAATAAGAAGTGACAAAATAAGTACTTATTTTTTAAGAAAGTTTCCGAAACGGGATCTGAGACCCCGTTTCAGAACACCTTCTTATAAAATAAGTACTTATTTCATATTTTTAAACTCAAAAATAATGTAAATAGAAAATAATTTTATAATTTTTTTGCACAAAATTAAAAACCTCCATATTAATAGAAAAATTATTTGCGTAAATATATAATTTTTAAATTTAAAATTATTTTCTTAAAAAATAATTACTTGTTCATCGTTACGAACGGGCCTTGAAGACAAAACAGAAGACGAGCACATTGAAACAAGCGAGCGCACTAACGAAACACCACGGTGAAGTGCTTTGAGGTGGAAAGAGATGTCAATGTGGCGAAGGAACTTGAGCAGCTCGACGCGCGCGCTGCTCAAGGAGAAGAAATGGGATGCGCTTGTGATCGGCGGCGGCCACAATGGTCTCACCGCCGCCGCTTATCTGGCCCGCTCCGGCCTCTCTGTCGCCGTTCTCGAGCGGCGCCACCTCATTGGCGGTGCTGCCGTTACCGAAGAACTCATCCCTGGCTTCAAGTTCTCCCGCTGCAGCTACCTCCAAAGCCTCCTCCGTCCTTCCATCATCAGGTATAATTAATCACTACCAATCTTTGTGTTTTTATTAATCGTGTTAAAAATTGATCAGTAGAGTGTACTTTACAGTCTTTGACATATGGGTTTAAGTGCCATTTTCTTTAAATGTAAGGGAATTGGAGTTAGGGAGGCATGGATTGAAGTTGCTGAAGAGGAGTCCTTCATCTTTCACGCCTTGCCTCGACGGACGATATCTTCTCTTGGGTCCAGATAAGGTCCTTAATCATTCAGAGATTTCGAAGTTCTCTAAACGCGATGCCGACGCTTATCCAAGGTTCCTTGCTATTTCACCCCCCAAAATGCGTACGCTGTGTACATTTTGATTTTATTTCAACCAGAGAAACCCGTGTTTAGTTGTGTATTTCTTTTGTTTCACCCACATGAAGGATTTATTATTGTTCTTTTTGCATTGTGAGAAAGGAAGAAGGGAAAAGATTGGGCTTCATCACCTAATCTCACCATAAGAAACAAATGTGGAGCAATAAAATTAACCTTTCCCCTCATTTCTCACTTCTTTTAGATTTAGTTATCCACATAAGTGATATGATTCTCCTTTTGCAATTAAATAGTAAATAATAACAAATACAAATATAGTTGATGATCATCGGGACCTTTTGTGAATGACTGAATGTGGAAAAAGAAAATCTCACCAAATTTAGTTCGTTGCGAAAATCTCACCAAATGACTGAATGACCTCTTGTCGTTTCCCACTTCTGTTAGAGTTAGTTATCAATGTTATGATCTTTCTTACATACATCATCAGTCCAAGCAGAATCTTTATACTGATAAACAAAAATTTGAAATCTGAAGTTATTTTGTATCTCTATTGTTAAGCATTCAGACATTCATTTTGTTTTGGCAAATAATAATCTTTATTTGTCGTTATATCTTGTTTAAGAATACAGATACGAGGATCAGCTAGAGAAATTTTGTGAGTTCATAGATCCACTTCTGGATTTGCCTACACCAGAAACTTTGCAAGGTGTTTCATCTTTAAGAGCCCGAATGAAGAATAATCTACAAAAATCAGAATTTTGGGCTCGTTGTCTGAGGCAAGCTATCTCCTTGGGGCAGAAAGACATGGTGTAAGAATTTCTAATTCCAAGTATTGTCATTTAAGTGTTGCTTTATAGGTCTGTGTGCTTGAAATATTGAAGAGTGACATGAAAAGTCTGGAGGCCATACAGGGTCCGTCCTACAAGTATCTGTGTTTGTAAGCTGCGATCTCATTCTTTTTCTAAATGTTACTTATATTTTCAGGGACTTGATGGACCTTTTGCTCTCACCAGCGTCGAAGGTCTTGAATAACTGGTTTGAGGTAGTTGCATAATTTCATGTCGTACTTTTGTGAGTTTTCTGAACTACTATAGTCTATAGTTGTGCATGCAGTCAGTTGCTCAAAATTTTAAAGAATTGTTCCATTTTACCAATAAAGTGGAGTTTTATCATACTATCTATCAACGCAAGTTTGCATTGTTCCTATAATAGTACCACCTAAAATACCACAAAAAATATTTGTACCATCTTGTTCCAAATATAGTTGAAAGATTTTGAGTTTTGAATTTGTTCCTTGAAAGGTTACAAGTCGAATATCCCTGACCTTCATTTTCATGTTTCCCTCTGATTTGAATATCCCTCATTTTGTGCTTTTTAGTTTGTCATATATTTCAATTCGCTTTTTTAGAGTTTTCTAGTGAAGGGGCTTTTGGACCTATCCGGAGAACGTGTCAAAACATATATTATGCACTATACTCCTCTTTGGGCCTTGTGTTTTCTTAAGGCACAGGCAATCTCATTCTTCTTACAATCACAACACATTATTGTCAAGCTTATTTGTCTTGCTACCACCACACTGGTAGTTCCTTATTCTCATTGGTGTTGTCTTCATTAGCAACCATCTTTTACCATATGGCTGCTTCCACTTCTGTAAAAGTGGGAAACCAATGCTTGCATTGTGAATTTGCGACACAAAATGTCATGTGGTTTCCATTTCTTAAGAATAATACCAAAGGCTTTTCGATGGAGATCTTTCGTGCCTCTTGATTGTAGGCTCTCTCTCTCTGGCGGGCATGGATTTATGTTGTGCTCAAATAAGGCCAACAAAAGTTTGCCCCACTTCTACCAAAATTTGGAACTCTCAGCTAGGAAATGCTTGTATGTTTATTCTTCCTGTGATAGTGCATGGTCTATGTTTTGAGTTTATTTCGTATTCTTGTCGTAAAACTTTGAAGTTCCATAAAAGACCCATAATTTGTTTCTCAAATTGAAATGTATTACCCACTAAACAAACATGGCATTCATTCTTGATAACTTATGTGTAATGATTTATGACTCATCCATGTTACCTACATAGTTGTCGTGTTTCTCTGCAAAATTTTGGAGTTACTTCTTGATGTTGTGATCCTAAAAAAATGGTTCCTAGTGTGAACATATGTAGTGTTGCATGAATAACAAAGTTTCTTGTGTGCACCTACGTATATACGCTATATCCATGGGTGCACATAGCTTGTCTCCTAAAGGCCTATTTGATTGTAAATGTATGGGTATTAGTTGGCAATTATGAAGCACCGACATGCGTAGAGGTCGCTGTATCCATGTATTGGACACGGGGACACGTATTGGACATGCTACGTGGCGTGTCCCTTAAATTAAATTAACTTTTGGATGGGGAAAAGTGGGGGACATGGCTGGGATACGATGGGGTCTAGAGTGTACTATCTTTAAATATTTTTTGGGGTAAACATGATATTAATCAAATGTATGGGTTTTAGTGTAATCAAACCTATATACAATCCAAAAAAATCGATAAAACACATATCCATTGAAGGAGAAACTCTAAAAATGTAGATCGACATCAATTGAATCCCACCATAATTGAAGCCGAACCCCACCCTCCTTGAACTAGTCTCTCTCACGATCTCTCTTTGTGGATCAGTCTCTCTCACCCTTGTGTTGTATCTCTCTCTCTCTCTCTCTTGCTGTATAAATTTATAATACGTATGTATAAATTCGACATATATATCTTTGTTGCTAACGGATCCAGAATCTGAGGAAGCGCGTGGGCTAGGCTGCGGCTTGTGCCCACGCGATGCGTGTGCGGCTGGAGTTATTTAATCTCGTGATAAATAACTAACTGCTTTTTGTTGGAGGAGGATATATAATTGAACAATCACTTAACTGCGAAAAAAAAAGAAAGAAAAGAAGAAAAGGACATTCCTTGATTATGTTTACTACTCTCTTTTGTTCTATTGGTCATTACTTCGAGATGTAGAATCGAAGGCAAGAAAATATCACAGTAGATCATGGAGTGAGAAAATATCTAACGAAGTCCAAAGATATATAACCACCAAAGAGAAGTGTTTCTTTTCATGCGCAACATGGAGTGAGGCTTCAAAAGGTGAATTTCTGTCTTTACCATAGAAGTTGCATACGGGGCAAAATTGTGTTGGGAGGAAAAAGTTGTGAAGTTTTGGACAAAATTGTCAAGTAAAAATGTGAGCCAGCCTCAAGAAAATGTTCACACCATAAAGGGGTGTCCCTTTATAATGATAATAGATGTGTGTGCGCGTGCATGTACTGGTATAATAGCAGTACATAACAATGTGTAAATCTTACATATAAAAAATTTTGTATATATATCTGTATATAAACACTTACTGCATACATCCGTGATATATTTATTGATATAGTTCTTTCTTTATTTATTTTGCCGTGTCCGTGTCCCATTCTTTTAGAATGCCCGTGTCCGTCTCCGTGCTATATAGGTTGTCAGAATCTTTCATAATTATTAGTATAATAACTAGCTGACCTACTTTGAGATGTCCAAGCTCGTGTATGAGCAAGTGATGGAACGACCACGTGCGGAAACTGTTCAACATGGTGGTAATAGACGGGAAGCTGTCAAACAGTTAGGCAGTTTAAAACTCCAAAGTTTTGCACAATCCTTCTTCTAGTCACTCGAGTTGTTTGATTTTAGAGTTGATTTCTATTTTGTTGGAGTTTCAAGCCTCTCCTTTTCAGTTTTCACATGTATTTTCTGCTTACTTTTTGCATGCCTATTCGTGGGCTCAAGTACTAGAGTCTTGTTTTTATCAGCTGGCTAACTATTTGTCCCTACCTTGTTTATCTACAGAATGATGTTCTAAAGGCAACCCTAGCAACAGATGCAGTGATTGGAATTACAGTAAGAGTTTTACCTATACTATCCCTCTACACTAGTTTCAGGTGTACATATGTCATGCCCCAAGCACGTGAGTTCTAAAGATATATGTCCGCAATTAAATATAAAGATTCAAATCTATTGCATGGTCAAATATGAATACTACAAAATCTATTCAAATCGTGCCTTTATGTGAAGTGATTTTATAAAAAAAAAAAATTGAAAGGGGGTGTTTGTTTAGAGAACTTGCCAAAATGGTCACAACCAATACAAAAACCTGTACCTCTTACAATATGGCAATTTACGTTTCGAAAACTTCCAGCGATGCAAAAAAAAAAAAAAAAACAAATTCTTGTATGTGTAAGGCCATTCTCAATTTAAAATTTTATATGATGACATGAACATAAAAGTAATTCCATACTTATTACCCAACTCCATTAGTGACAAGTTTCATGGCCTTAGGCCTTACAAACCAAGATTACATAAGGTAAAGATGATAATAACATGATGATGACAATGTGCTTTAAATCATTACAATCCCAAAAGAAATACCAAGTTACTAGGCCTCCATATCGTTACAACAAACTAAGAAACAAATATTTCTATAAAGCTCTCAAAAAAAGAACAAAGAACTTTTAAGATTTTTAATGCCTTTGGATCCACCGCTGTTCCTAAAAAATTGGGTTAACAACAACATGAGCCAAAGCTTGTATAGGAAGGACACTAAATGAGTAGATATGAACATGCAAAGCTTGATATGCAAAACTATTTACCTTTTTTCCATATGCTAGTATTGAAAAGTTATTCTTGTTCACAGTGGCGGAGCTAGGATTTTGACTCGGGGGGGGGGGGGGGGGGGGGGGGGGGGCCCGCAGGGTGCAAAATAGCTCTGTCCCTGCTTGTTCGAAATACTAATAATGTTCGAAATACTAATAAAGTTATTAAACCAGCAAAACAAAGTCAAGTTCAAAATAGTGAAATAATCCACACATACTGAATAGTGTTTCCATTTTTTTTCCTTCCCTCCGAATATTTAGAAGAATACTATTAAACTAGAGGTGGCAATCTCAACCCATATTTTGTAACCCGCCCAAATCCGCCCATCTATAACCCAACCCAACCCGCCCATATTTTATAATGGGTTTATATGGGTTGAACCCATATAAACCCACATTTACATGAGTTTAAGTGGGTTAAAAATGGGTTCAATATGGGTTAGAATAAAAAACCCAACCCTGCAAAACAGTGAACTACAGGAAATTGATCTACTATTCTCGCTCATCCTCTCGCTCCAGCTGTACGCCTCATGTACAAAACAAGAATGAACTATTTTTGCTAGAAAAAAGATCCAGTGAGATAAGTACATCCACACAAATACTCTCTCTCTCTCTCTCTCTCCATTTCAAAGACAATCTCCAAAATCGATCATTCTGACAAGGCCCGTTCCACTAAGAACGAGGAGTTTTTTTTGGTGCCGGGTCGGTATATCTCACGCGGTATCTGCTCGGTACATTTGGGCCGTCAAATTTATCCACACAAATTCTCTCTCTCTCTCTCTCTCTCTCGGGCTTTTTTTCGTTTTGTTCTTATTCAACTTTTTTTTCGTGCTGCTTGTTTTGCGACAAGTATTTTACTATATTTGATTCACTCCAATCGAAAAAGTAAAAAATTATGACTTTCACCCAAATTACTTTTTCGATTCTTTCGTCGAGACGAATTAATAGAGGTTAAAAGTTTCTCGCAAAACAAGCAAATACAAAAAAAATTTGAATAGAGACAAAAAAAAAAACAAGTCACTTAACTTTTTAATCAAAACCTAAGCGGTGGCTTCGTTTCTTCGTAAGTCTCTCTCTGCACACATAAACTAACCATATTCTGCATCATTGATTTTAATAGTAAAACCGGAGACGATTTCGTGTTTTTTTTTTTTAAGGCATCACTTGGAGTTTTTTTTCTTGTTGATTATGAAAGGTTCGTAGATGTGGTATTTTTGTTTAGTAAGTCTAAGTTTCGATATAGAGGAATTAGTTTTTTTAGAAATATTTATAAATAAATTTTAAAAAGAAAAAAAGAAAAGAAAACGGGTCGGGTCGGGCGGGTTTGGCTTGACCCATATTCGACCCGACCCGTTTCAACCCGTTTACTTTTTTGACCCATATTTGACCCGCCCATATTTGACCCGTGACCTGTTTCAACCCGCCCAAACCCGCCCGTTTGCCACCTCTATATTAAACTACCAACTAAAATCAAGTCTTGAATAGAGACAAAACATATAAAAGTTGATGTGAAAAGTAACAAAGCCCATGATCTCAAAGCCAACAAAATTGAGTATGAAACTTGCTCAACACCAAGACATTAAATTATTTGAGTTGCTCACCGACTCAACATCCAAAAACCGTACTAGACGTCTCCAGCTCGTATGCACTCTATGGGTTACTAGACAACTCAAAATCACAAAATAACACTTCCCAATGTCTCCAAACTTGGTCTTAATCCCAAATCATCTAAAATCACCAAAATTCGTTAAATATTGAGGCTCCGTTTGTTTGGGCATGGAATATTTTACATATTTTTGGAAAAATATTTTACTTCATATGGTTGAAAATGTTTTTTGCTTGAAAAGGTCGCAAGATTTTTTTTTTTTTTTTTTTCTGAACTTTGACTTCACTATCAAACTAATAATTACGTTATTTTACTGAGCTCCCCCACAGCCCCAATCTCATCCATCTATAACCTAACCCAATGCTTTCTCATCGACAAATTTTTTATATGTAATATATACATATACACATATATTGAGAGAGAGAGAGAGAGAGTGTCAAGCTAATTTACAACTTTTTTTTTTTTACTTTAATTTGAACCAGAACTTTTGACTTATCGGATTTGTTCCGTAAAACTTTCCAAGTGGAAACGCCAGAATATAAAAACGAAACTTTCGTTTTTTGCAAAATCATTTTACATGGAAAAACTTTTACATCGGAAAAAAATTTACTCCCTCCGTCCCAAATTGCTGGTCCCTATTCACTATTTGGGACCTTTCAAACAATTATATATATCTTTGAATTTGTAATACTTTTTATATTCGATATAGATCTTGTTTGATAGATCTCAATTAGTTCTATAATATGGTGTTTTTGAAATTATATAAAACATTATAGATTTTGTGATATAGACAATTTTTTTGAGTGGCACGACTACGCAAAAAGGACCGGCAATATGGGACGGAGGGAGTCCTTTGAAACAAACAGAGCCTGCCCCAAATTCATCAAAATAACCCAACATAGAATAAGTCAAAGGTAGTCCCCTCAATTCAAAAAAATATATAATACAACTATACACATGTACTTAGTAAGTATCCACAATTACATTTTAAAAAATTCATTCCACAAGCTTACTAAACGCACAAGGAAGATGTTTCTTGGGGCAAGCTGGGACATAAAGCCCATAAGTGTATTTTTGTTGGGTACTCTCCTACCCAGAAAGGCTATAAGTGTTATGATCCTTATTCGAGGAAGATGCTTGTCTCTATGGATGTTACTTTTTGGGAAACAGAGGTTTTTTATTCTCCCTCCAAACCATCTCTTCAGGGGGAGCATCAGCAGGAGGAAGAGATGTTTACCTTTTATAATCATAGTGAGGGAGAGAAATTGTTCTATGATCATAGTGAGGGGGAGAAGGAAAACACTAGAGAGGAACCAATATTTGTTGAAAGGAAAACACATGATATTGGTGGTGATATTGAGGAACAACTACCTGCACGACAACGACTGCAGGGAGCAGGCTTACAGAGGTATGCTAGACGGAAAAATGGAAAGTCTTCATGTACGTTACCACCTTGTCAATCACAATCACCCACTCCAGTTCCAGATTCCTCAGGTGACTCTTCTGGTAATAATTCTTCTCTTATTGAACCTCCTCCTATGGATCTTGACAATCTTCTTATTGCTATTCGAAAAGGTGTTAGATCTTGTACTCAACATCCTATCTCACAGTTTGTTTCTTATGACCGTTTGTCTCCTTCGTACCATGCGTTTGTCTCTTCTCTTTCCTCTATATCTATTCCACAGAATTGGCAGGATGCATTCAAGATACCCAAGTGGAAAGGAGATATGGTAGAAGAGATGACAACTTTGAAAAAAAATGACACCTGGGATCTAGTGTCACTTCCAGGAGGGAAGAAACCAGTGGGCTGCAGGTGGGTGTTCACTATTAAGCAAAAGGCTGATGGTATAGTTGAGAGATACAAGGCAAGGCTTGTTGCCAGAGGTTTTACTCAAACTTATGGTATTGACTATGAGGAGACGTTTGCTCCGGTAGCGAAGATGAATTCTGTGCGAGCTCTTCTCTCATGTGCTGCCCACTTGAATTGGTCTCTTCAACAGTTTGATGTGAAAATGCATTCCTCCATGGTGATTTAGAGGAGGAAGTTTATATGAATAATCCACCAGGTTTCTCTTCTCCTGCAAGTGAAGGAAAGGTGTGTAGATTAAAGAAGGCACTTTATGGGCTGAAGCAGTCACCTAGAGCCTGGTTTGGTAGGTTTTCTAAGGCTATGTTGAGTTTTGGTTACAAGCAGAGTCATGCAGATCATACGATGTTCATCCGGCGAACTAATGGTAAGATTGCTGTCCTTATTATTTATGTTGATGACATAATAATGACAGGCAATGATGTGAGTGAGATTCATAACCTTAAGTCTCGTCTAGCTCAAGAGTTCGAGATTAAGGACTTGGGATCATTGAGATACTTCCTTGGAATGGAAGTAGCGAGGTCTGATAGAGGTATCTTTATTTTCCAACGCAAGTATATGCTTGATTTTCTGGAAGAAACAGGTATGTTGGGCTGTAGACCTGCAGATTCTCCTATTGAGGCGAATCATCATCTTAGTGGAGATGTGGGGGAGCGTACTGATAAGGAGAGGTATCAGCGACTTGTGGGTCGACTAATATATTTGGCCCACACTCGACCAGATATTACTTATGCAGTAGGTGTTGTTAGTCAGTTTATGCATGATCCTCGTACTTCACATCTGGATGCAGTTTATCATATTTTGAGGTATCTGAAATCCGCTCTAGGAAAAGGAATTTTGTTCTCTAATCATGGCCATTTGTGATTGGAGGCATTCACTGATGCTGACTGGGCTGGTTCTGTGGATGATAGGCGCTCTACTTCTGGCTATTGCACTTTCCTTGGGGGTAATCTGATTACCTGGCGAAGTAAGAAGCAATCGGTAGTCGCTAGGTCTAGCGTAGAAGCTGAATATAGAGCTATGGCTCATGGTGTTTGCGAGCTCTTGTGGCTCCAAACTTTGCTGCTTGATTTGGGGTTTGCTGACAATGTTCCGATGAAACTCTATTGCGACAATAAAGCTGCCATTAATATTGCTCATAATCTCGTTCAGCATGACAGAATGAAGCACATAGAGATTGATCGACACTTCATCAAGGAAAAGTTGAACGAGGGTTTGATATGTATGCCGTTTGTGAGATCTGAAGATCAGTTAGCTGATATATTCACAAAAGGGCTGGGTAGCAAGAGTTTTCATCCTATTGTGTTCAAGTTGGACTTGATTGATATCTTCGCACGAACTTGAGGTGGAGTGTTAGACGATGGATCTATTTGTATCTAGTGTAATTATGTGTCTTATCATGTAATTAGTTTAGTATTTAGGATCGTAGTGCAATTATTATACAGCTTGTATGTATATATTTTACGTTGAATGAAATTAATCCTAATGGGTTTTCTCCCTATTACGATTACCCTAAAATTGAACACTCTCTTTAATGCACATTCCACCTAAAACTTCTCATTCACATTCTGCAAATATATTCACATGGGTCAACCGGTTTTACTCTCCTTTTTGTTTTGCAGGGAAGTGTAAATTCAACTGGGAGTGGGTATGTTCTCCTTCATCACATGATGGGAGAAACTGATGGCGATCGTGGTATTTGGTCGTACGTATCTTAGTTGCAGTATGCTAGATAACGCTTTTCATGAACTTCATTGTGCTTTTTTCAACTTCATTTTGTTTTCCTTTGCATGTGACTTCTAAATCTTACTTAACATGTGCTCATGCATCAGCATTACTTTGGTGTTCTCTTTCTCTCTCTAAACAAGCACACATGCATGCATGAGTAATAATATTCTACGTGCATGTTGAATGAGTTATTTCTGGTGCCATGAGCTACTGATTTCTTTTCTTCTTTGGGGTTGATATATTCATTGTTGATTATGTGATTAACTGGAATTGGATTTTTTCAGATTGGTATGGTTTCTTTGAAACTGTAGTTTAATTGAGTTCAATTGTAAGAGTTGCATCAGAACTACTTTAGCATCTTCACTTGGACAAAGAAGTAAAGATTAAACAGTTTTAAAAGTTGATATTTGTTTCTGTTAATTTATGAATGATAAAGATTTAGTGGTTGGATAGTCTAGTCGCAATATATCTTTGCCTGTATGACTGTACTTGGGGGTCATAATTTAAATCATTTGAAGGTATGTCGAAGGTGGGATGGGCTCAGTATCGTTGGCTATTAGTAAAGCTGCTAAGGAAGCTGGGACTCATATTGTGACCGATGCTGAGGTATGCTCGTTGGGAATTCTTTTTCTTCGGCTGCATAACATTATTCCATTCGTGGATGAAATAGCAATTTTTTGTATTATTTGCTTTGCCTTCTAGTGTCTATCTTCAATTATTCATGAATGATTTAGATTTTGTTGCTGTAGATGATGTAAAAGTATGTTTATTTGCGTAGTTGGATTTATGGTTTAGGAGGCACCATAGTTCAGCTATTTGGCCATAGTTCTTTCTACTCGGGGAGCTTGAGTTCGGATCTAGGTCATATAATTTGCTCCCCTAGGCCACGCACTGTTTTGATTTTCATGTATTACAAATGAGGTGTAGTGTTCAATAAATGTGTGACATGTTGCCCAATCTATATGAGATTTCGCTTTGATGCGTTCTTCCGGCTGACCTCATGTGCTCTGATCCATGCAACCTGCCACAAGCTTACAGATTATTTATCACTAAACGTACATAAAGTTCCCAAAAATCTGACTAACAACTAACAAGTGTTAAACCCAAGAGCAGTGGCAGAGCTAGGATTGACCGTTTAATGAAAATCTAGTTACATGTTATGTGGAAAAATATGAGAAAAATTAAGAATAAGGTCATTATGTGTTCGAATGGGTCATGTTAAAATTCAATGTCCAAATGGGTCACGTCCCTTTCCAATCAGGGGAAAAAAATACAAATCTCGTAGAAATTTATGCCAAAATTTAGAGAGAGAGAGGGTGAGTGTCTACATGGAAAAATTTAAAATGGGAAAGGGAATTGAACGTTGCATCAAGTAATCCTTTTTCTTACACGCTTGACCAACTAGCCAAAGCAGGCTTTTATGCAATCTTCTGTACATATTTACATATAATCTTTCTATATGTAATTATTATTATTATTATTATTATTATTATTATTATTATTATTATTATTATTATTTTGGGAACGGGGGTGGCATGTGCCACCTCCCCCCCTATACTTCCTCCGCCCCAGCCCAAGAGCTCCGACTCAATATTATTAATCTAGTACCACCTAAACCACTGAGGTAGTGATAAAATGCTAGTCAGCGATACATTTTTATAATTTGGTATAGTATAGTTTTGAACAATAAAGGAACATTTTTAGTAATAAGTGTTTATAATCCGATCATCACTAATGTCATACTATAAAGAAAATAGAAAATCATGTAATATAGACGCTCTTTGTGGGAGGAGAAAATATGATTGGTCGGCACGACAAATTTTTAGCCTGTAGGATGTCAGACCCAAGCGTTAGGACATCCTATCCAAGCAGTAGGCCATTCGACCCGAGTAGTAGGCCATTCGACCCGACAGTTAGTTAGTGAAGGGCCGACCACCTCCATCGGGGGAACGTGCATGAGAATGATTATAATATGTCAAAATCAACTATTCAGAGGTAAGATAGAAGCAGGATTAACACTAAGTGTTAGCCAAAATTATTGGTTTTTGAACGGAAAATAGGAACAAGGAGATATCATCATATTCAACGAACAATCCTCCGAGACCCAAACCCTCGATTGGCAATAAACCAACCAAAGACACCCATTAGGACGAAGCCCATACCAGCTTTAGAAACCAACCTAGGATACCTATTGGGACGAAGCCCACACCTCCAAGGCCGAAGCCCAACACCTAAAGGGTCAAACCCATTTACCTAACAACAGAAAACAAAAACAACAAAAAACCTTAGAGGCCAAACATAGCCCACATATTGCAACCACCGCAGACCTGCCTTGACCACTGCCGAAAAAGCTACCACCACCTTCAAAGCATGGATCAAAGACCCAAGAAAGATACTGAGACGTTGCCCAAAATGTACTCCGAGGAAGCAGCAGCAACAAACCGAGCAAGCAACGCTGCGTCCCTGTCAGATCCGAACGTCACCCATAGCACCCACCACCGATCACAACACCAGCCTCCAAAACATCCATTTGCCGTTGGGCCCTGACCTGAGATTACCCAACAGTAATGCCAGCGAATGTTGGAGGAGAACCGGAGCAAGAGGACGACGATCAACATTGCCCAGTCAGATCTAAAACAGCAGTTGCCTCTAGAACCCCGATCACCGCCACCAACAGAACAGCCCAATGATTTAAAAAGCGTGCCTAGGCGAGGCGAGGCGAGGCGAGGCGAGGCAAGCTTGGCAGAGGAGGTCGACTAAGCGAGAATCTGGCACCTAGTCGTTGAGGCGTGAGGCGACTGAAAAGACAGTTCTAGGGTAGAATATAAGGTCAAAATAAGTGTTACAACACATCAAAGGCCTCTCTCTCTCTCGTCTGTGAAGTGCGTGTTAGGAATTGAATCAAGAGTATAAGTCTTCTTGCAATCTCTCCGAGATCTGCGTTTTCTCTCGCCTCTCTCTATTTTTCTCTAAAAACAAATTACCCTAATTACATACATGCTACAATATAATTAGGTCGGGTCCTATCAGGGATGACAAAATGAACCGAACCGTAACCGAAAAATTTCCCCGAACAATAACCGAAAAATTCCCCGTGGGTATGGGTATAGTTGAGCGCTTGGATACCCGAACTGGTATCGGTGCGGTTATGGTTTAGTAGATCCTCGAACCGAACCGAACCGAACCGAACCGAACCGAACCGAAACCATATTATATACTTATATATATAAATATATGCATAAATATATATAAATATATGCATAAATATATATAATAAAAGAGATTAGGGGTCGAAGTGCAAACTTACAAAATTTTAGGGACCAGCTTGTTGCCTGCGTTAAGATCTAAGGACCTGGGGTGTGATAACCCTATATATTTAAAAGGGCCACTAGGGTTTTAAATCAGAAATATCGGCTGAATCTCTCGCCTCTCCCACAGAAATTCTCCGTACATCATCGCTTCACATCGATCTCGCCCCGCCGTTCATCGTCGGTCTCCCTATCTCCGAGCGTAAGTCTGATCTCTCTCTCTTCAACTCCCTCCCTCTCTCACTCTCATCGTCTGTGATAGGCGGGACAGCCTCACTCCTCCGCCGTTTGTGGATGATCACCCCTCCGCCGTTCGTCAATCATGACCCTCCGCAGTCGATCATCATGGCCCTCCTCTGTACATCGTCGATCTCGCTCTCTCTGGCGCAGGTCTCTCTCTCCCTGTAGTATAGCTTGAATCGAAGATGAGCATTCGCTTATTTGTTGAGAATGAAAATGATTGAATATTGATTTTTTTTTTTCCTATTTTTGTGATCTTGTTTTTTTTCCTCTTATTGTGATCTGTTTTTTTTTTTTTTTTTTTCTCTTTTTGTGATTTGGTTCGGTTACCCATTCGGTTCGGGGATTACCCGAAAACCGAATGGCTCGATTATGGTTTCCTTCTTCCCTCCCCGTTCAGTTATCGGGGCGGATATGGGTGGTATTTCGGTTTCGGGGATCGGGGACGGAAAACCCAATATCCGCCCCGAATGCCATCCCTAGGTCCTATGGCCGAAATCACACCCCCGAGCTAAACCAATGCTGAAGGTTGTTTGCACTCCTAACAATGCGATCGTAAGGTAAGCGCGGTCTCTCTCTCTCTCTGAGACACCCATGCACACACATACTTCTCTCTCTTTCTGGTCGAGACCCATGCACACACAGACACATACTTCTCTCTCTCTTTGATCAACACGACAACACCCATGCACACAAACACATAGTCCTCTCTCTCGCTGTTCTTTTTTAATCTGAAGCTTGTAGCCTGTAGCCTGCAGTGTGTTTGTTCATTTATTGATTTGTCCCATAGTCCATAGTCATACAACTCATACCATTGCCCTCCCTACCTGCAAAAATAATCTGAAAGCCTTAGTGGGTGTGAAATTAGAAAATTCAAGTGTGAAAGGATGATGTCTTGTTTAATATTTGAATTGTTGCATTTTATGAGCTTATTTTACTAGTATTTTGTATGTTGGATTGTTGGTTATTATGCAATATGGTGATGTTTGTTCTTGTTTTGATGGTAGGACTGAGTATTGGTCATTTATGTAGTGTATATTACTTTTTTTTTTAAACACTCACCTCGCCTCGCTCACCTCGCTTCAATGAGGACTTTGTCGTCTTGCATATTTAAGTCACTGGAACAACCAATCGTTGTTAGGCGTAGACCTCGGGTTACCCAACAGTAATGTTGGCGGCTGGTCAACAACGCAGAAGCAAAATGAGAGGGAAGAGCACGGCGATGGGGAGGGGGAGGGCGGTGAAGGAAAAGAAAAAGAAGAAAAAAGAAAAGGAGAAAAAAGAAGCTGATTTGGAGAGAGAAGAGAGTGGATCTAGTAGAGTTTTGTTGCATAGAGGAGGCGAATTTTAGAGAGAGAGGAGTGGCATTTCATTGGTTTCGTGTTAGCCAAAATTATACTCCACCAAAGCCTATAAAATGGGACTCCATGCAAAGTGTAAGGGGATCGAAAAGTTACACAACATGGTACACGCCTAGACTCACCAATAGCTTGGCGGAAAATAACATGCTCGAGCCATCTTCTTCTAAAGCTAATTTAGCCATCAGAGGACATTTTCGGCCCAACATCACTGGCTGGAGTTGTTACCTTGTGCACGTGATAGGGGATCGATTATCGAATTGGGGACTCCATATCATACTAGAGCATTCTCCGAATGACATGTGGCAGAATCAGAATTTGGCCCGCCACTCTCGATAGCAAACCCCACTCGTACACACTATGAACTTGCGACTTTTGTTTGTATACCTATCCTTTAAAAAATCTTTCACAAGATTGATCAATTTGCTAGGGGAATTTCGACCTTGCAGTAGTTTGTTTGTCCCTCTTGGCTGGAAGAGTTTCTTTTAGTTCAGTCACGACTAGGTTTTGTACGCCTTAGCGTTATGGCTCAATCCAACAAGTTATTTGTAGAGTGCATTTGGTGTTTATGTTAATGAAGAATGCGGTAGGCGCCGGCGCCGGCGCCACCGCCACCGCCCATATAGATTAGTACAAATATTCTGGTATCGTTTTAGGATCTTGTAATTGGGAAAGGAGGTTTACGCAGGTTCTTTTTGTCTCTTGCCTTCTGATGACTGACTAGAACTAGCATAAATAACTTTTGATAACACCTATGGCCCGATTGGATGCATCCATTGGAAGGGGGATGATTTATGCGTCTGGATGAGGGGTGGGTTCCAATGTATGCCTTGGTTTGGCATTCATTATTTGCCAATGTATGCCTTGGTTTGGCATCCATTATTCGCACCCGGATGATTTTTGGTTGGGATGATTTTATCTGGTGGTAGGTGGATAATTTTTGGGCACCTTCCGAGCAGTCCATATATTTTGAGGGCTAATCCGGCTGGTTTTTGACCAAAACACCCTTCCTCATCCCCCTCCCCTACCCCCAATTGGTCACCACAACTGCCGCCCCACCCCAATCACCACAAATCACCTTAATTGCCACCCACAACCACTGCAATCACCCCACAACTACTAGAACCACCACAAACTGCCACCACCACTACAAAACCCCAAATTAAATCGAGAGAGGGAGAGGGATGATCCGAGA
This sequence comes from Rhododendron mucronatum var. ripense, assembly GCA_019656295.1. NCBI lineage: Eukaryota > Viridiplantae > Streptophyta > Magnoliopsida > Ericales > Ericaceae > Rhododendron > Rhododendron mucronatum. Next base: position 2,009,534 of record BPLT01000035.1, on the reverse strand, counting down.
GAGGGAGAGAGAGACACAACTTATGATATTGAGAGATGTGAGAGCATCGCCCATGGAGATGCTGGTGATGTTTGCTGGGATCTAGTTCTTCATGCACAGGGCTTGGAGTTCTCTCCTTTTGAGGCTGTGGAAATCCGTGGCGATTGAATTGGGGGTTAAAGAGGAGTAACAAGGGTGTTACTGTGTATTCTAGAGAGAGAGAGATAAAGAGAGGTGGTGCGTGTGTCCGTGTGTGTGAGCCTGTGAGGGGTTTGATCAATGAGGGTCTATGTGGGTGTGGGTGTGGATGTGGTGGGGGCAAAAAAGTCACTTCACAGCTTTTTACATAATCTACCCAACTTTATCCCCTTTGTAACACTTCATCCAAAGTTCCAAACCAACTACTTTTTTCCCACCCTCTATAAAAATCACATCAATGTGGGTCACCCTCCATAAATAATACCCCCTATTATTTTATCCACCCTTCATATTTAATCCACCCAAAACTCATCCCGTATCCATTCGGCCCTCTAGGGTGAGCAAAGGTGAGCCAAATAACCATCAACCGTGAATCCAGTCCAAACCAATACAGACCAAAGGGTTTGGTTCGGTTTTCTAGTAATGTGGTTTGGTTCCGGTTTAAAATAAATAAAATCCATGTTAAATGGTTTGGTCCATGGTTTTACATTAACGGGTCTTGTTTCAAACCGATCCGATCCGAGCTGTATAACACATGCGCATATACAAACGTATATATATGTGTGTGTAGGACGGTTCAAGGGACAACATTTAACACAGCAGTTGACATAAAACTAATAGAGCCACACTCAAATAATCGGAGCCGTTCAATTTATTTAAAACATGTTTTTCAAGGGTCCCGTAAAAATCAACTAATTCGGATATTGGTAAGGGCTTGATCAGCTCATTCAATTTTATCCTGTCAAATTTGATAGAAATCAACTAAATGACCGATCAAGCCCTTACCATTATCCGAATGAGTTGATTTTTTATGGGAGCTCTTAAAATATGTTTAAAATAAATTGAATGGCTCCGATCATTTGTGTGAAGGTCCTACGTGAAACTTGTGTCAATAAACTTATTTATGGGAAAACCTATTCCCATATTTTGAATACACGAAACATACATGGCTTGGGCTTAGTCCATTGATTTCTCACTCTTTTTGCTTGGAAACTAATTTCCTAATCTAATACACTATTCCATGGTCCCATTCTTTCACTGATTACTTGTATTTATTCAATTGGTTGATGTTGGTGGGTTTTGGTGATTTTAATATAACTAGTTTTGGCTTAACTTATCTACGTAATTTTCAGTACTTTAAATAGTTTATGGAGATGATATCAATTTCAGGTCAACTGTGGTTCAAAACTGAAACCGAACCGACTTTTAATGGTTTGGATTGTTTTGGTTTTATAAAATTTATGGGTTGGTTTGGTTCTCCAAATCCATAATCCTTAAGTAGTAGTTTGGTTTTTGGTTTACTATAAAACCGGATCAATCCGGTCCATATTCACCCCTAAATTACAACCATGTCATAGAAGCAAAAAGAACCCTAGTATAATTTAGGTACTGTAATTCTGAAAGGAACATGTACACATATGTACATGATAGACAGGTGTTGCATGATGGTGGGCAACATCAAGCTCATCCAAGGATCATTTTACTGCTTCTATATTCCTTCTAGGGATGAAATCGGTTCGGTTTGGTCGATTTTTTGCCATTTTTTCCACCGAACCGAGCCAGTTGGTTTGTAAAAAACAAGAACCGAAGCAGACAAATTGATGGAGAAACCCGATTGGTTCGGTGGTGAACAAGGCGGTTTGGTCGGTTTGCCGACTTGCGATGTTACCAAGAAGAAGAACCAACCACGAACTTGGCTACTCAAGAGCCGACTGAACCAGCCCGTTGTGGTCTTCTTCCTTTTTTGAACATCAGTGGTCTTATTCATGGAATACTCGATTGAGATGACTCTTGGAGACTTGGATCGATCATCTTCACATCTGTTGATTTGTCAGACTTGCATTTATGTGATAGAGTCTTTAATTTGTGTAGCTTCATCGTCCTCTGAGTGAGAAAGACGAGCCCGGATTGCCGACATCTATGGCGGAGAGAGAGAGGGGAATGGAGGGAAAGCGAGATGGGTTAGTGAGCGGATTAATTTTCTCATGTGGTGGGGTACATGGAGATCCAAATGTTCTTTGGAATGAAGGGCTGGGATTTTAATAATAATCTAAGACTTTAGTTGCGGTTCGGTTTGGTCCATTTCGGGCCTTTTCACTCATAAACCGAAACCGAACCGAATATTTATTTTTTTCCGAAATTTAAAACCGAACTGAACCGATCTGACTCATTTATGAAACTGACCGAAATGGCAAAAAATTGTTCGATTCTGTCGGTTAGTTCGGTTTTTCGGTTAAAACTGTTAGAATATTATTAGTCCGACATTGGTTAATGTAGTATTATGATATCCTATTATATAAATCAGAGTTGATTAAAACTGTTTGAAAATTATTTGTCCCATATTATTAGTCCCACAGAGTTGTTTGTGTTAGGATTAATTAAGACCCTAAACACTTTTCTCTCTCTCTCAAATAACATGGTATCAGAGCGTCACCTTAATACTCCACCATAGCCACTGCCCCCCACCATCATCGACAACCTAGAGTGTTCGAAACCCTAACCCTAACTCACCATCCTAAACCCGACAAATCCTTATCCCAACACTGTTTGAAACCCTAAATCAATCTTCGACTCAACCTCCATCAAAATCGACCTTCATCAGACCTTCGACTTGACTAAATCGACCAAATACTATTCGAAAACCCTTCAAAACTCATGCACGACCTTTGAAATCCTAAAATTGACCAAACCTGTGCTCTAAACTCCCAAAATCTATTGACCCAGTACTCGAAAACTCCAAAATCGACGGACCTAGTCCTTGAAATCCTAAATCGTGATTGATACATACCTCAAAACCCTCCAGCAACCTTTGTTGGCGCCTGAAAAGTGCTCGGCGTCCCCACCCAACCCTCGTCGGCTCATGCCGAGTCAACATAAGTCCTTGTTGGTGCCTGAAAAGCCTTGTCGGAGTTACCAAGTTTTGTGTTCCTATTTTTTTGTGTGTTTTGCCATCTCTACTATTTTTATTTGGACTACTTTGATTGCAATGTGGAGGTAATCGGCTCCCTAGTTCTCTATTTCTACTAGTTATCTGTTTTGGTGGGGTCCACCCAATATTATGTTGATTTGTTCCCTGGTGATAGTCGGTATTTTATGTTTTGTTGTTGGTTGCTATTATGGTTTTAGGAGTTGATCGGCTATTGTGTTTCTGGTTCTTTGGTATAATGGGGTTGATTGCTACTTGGTTGGTTATTTGGTTGATTACTTTGTGATCTATTCGGCTATTTATCTCGGTTGCTTCAGAAGATTGTTGGTTGGTTGTTTGTATTGGTTGTTGAGTTCTATTTGGAATGACTTCTAGTTCAGTTCCTCTGGTTGTTGCTCAGTTACCTCCTGATAATCCTAGGACTGACTGTAGCTTTGGTCTTGGTTGTAGGCAGTCATGGAGAGATGGTCATGGTAGTTCTGGTTATGGCGGCCCTAATATTAGCCACAATTTTGGTCGAGGTGGTCGTACACTGAGTGCAGGCATGTCGCAATCATAGTTGTGGTTGTCTTACTCGACATTACATTTATTGTAATGGCAACAATCATACAGTTGATTATTGTTGGGATCTTCATGGTCGGCCTTTTACTCACTTGGTTACTCATTCTGGTGATGACGCAGTGACTATTTTTGCCAAGGAGTACCAACGCATTGTGTTACTTCAGATAGGTTACTCCATTGCTACAAGTTCTTTCGTTCTGTATACTGCATTTTCCTGTTCTTCTGTGAGTTTAGTAATCATCATAGAGTGCCCTTTTATCCTAGGGTTGAGAGTCGTGTGTCTCGTCATTTTCACTTACGCCCTGTTTGGATGCCGGAATTGGAGGCCGGATATGGAGCCGCCCGGATTCATCTCCTGGTCCCACCCATATCCGGTGTTTGGTTGCATTTTTGGGAGGTTGGATTAAAACACTGTTGGGACTACAAATCCACCGCCAACAGTGTTTTGGGTGGATTTGCCAAGCGGAGCCTCACCCCTGTCGTTAGCAAATCCGGGGGATTTGGGACTGTTTTACCCTTCCAAATCCACCCTCACCCCACACAGTGCTTTACAAAGAAGAAGAAGAGCAGAGAGAGAGAGAGAGAGAGGTACCTCACAGAGTTCGTCGGCATCGGAGAAGAACGGGATTGCGTCGTTGTTCACGCCGGCGTCGAAAGTGGAGTCGTACCTTTGGAATGGTTTTTGTTTTTTGGAGGAAAACGATAAGAACGAGGGTTATATCTCAGGGATATATGATGGGCCCATGGGGTATATGTGAGCCCATTGTATTTTAGCCAAACCCATAACTGTGTATAGGAATTATAAGTTTTTTTATAAAAAAAAAAATCACTTTTCACTTTTAAAAAAAATTCGGAAAAGAATATTTTTTTCTAATACATAATATGGTTTAAACATTTTTAAAATAAAATGAATTTATTTCATCCCATAATTAATGATAAATATGTATTTACTTTAATTATAATTAAGTAAATGAATTTTGATCATTTAAAAATCTAAGTGGGGGCAATTTAGTCATTCAACATCCAATCCCATCATATCCACCTTCTATATCCTCATTCTCAAAAAATCATCCAAACACCTCATTATAAATCCACCCTTCTTAACATATCACCCCTCATTACATATCCACCCTCAAATCCACCCTTATTCTATATCCACCTAAAACAAATCCTTCATCCAAACGGGCCGTTAGTTCATTCGGATATTTGTGACTCCATGTGTGTTCCCAATGTATTTGGTTTTCAGTATTATGTTATTTTTGTCATGATTTCCCACATGTTACATGCCTTTATCTTATGAAAGAGAGATCATAGTTTTCTATTTCCAGTCATTTTATATGGAAATAAAAACTCAGTTTGATACTTATATTCGTATTTTTTGTTTAGATAATGTACGTGAATATTTTCATAATGGCCTTTCTAAGTTCTTGAATGAACATGGTATTATTCACAAGTTTTCTTGCGCTCGGACTCCACAACAAAATGAGGTCGCAGAACGCAAAATTCGGCATTTATCAGAAGTTATGCATGCAATAACAAATGCAGGTCCCTAAGTCCTACTGGAGTTATGCTGTCCTTACATCATGTTATTTGATAAATCGTATGCTGACTACCATCGTTGGCTGTTAGATATCTCATATGGTCTTATGAGGTTGTCCTCTTCACCACTTACCCCTTCGAGTGTTTAGGTGCACATGTTATGTTCATGTCCTGGATCCTGACCGGGACAAACTCGATCCTCGGTCAATTCGGTGTATCTTCCTAGGTTACTCGCACACTCAAAAAGGGTATAAGTGTTACTCACGATCTCTGTCGTCACTTTGTTTGTGCTGATGTTACGTTTAATGAGTCATTGCCTTTTTACTCTGGTAAGCCCCCTCTCGTTGACCTTCTTGAGACTGAGTCTGTGTTTCATATAGTTGTACCTTCTGTTGCTGTTCCTCCTATGAAACTCTTGCAGGTGTATGCTCGCCGTCTTAAAGTTCCGCTAGCGCCACCTTTGCCCATCAATCCGTCTTCACCTCCGTTGCAAGATCCAGTTGTTTCTCCTGACGACCTTCCTATTGTCATTCATAAAGGTTCTCGTACTTGTACTTCTCATCTCATTTGTCATTATGTCTCCTATGATCACCTATCTCATTCTCTTCGTGCTTTTGCTGTGTCGTTTTCTTCTATACCTGTTCCCAACACTGTTTAGGAGGTGCTCTCTTTGTCTACGTGGCGGATAACAATGGAGGCTAAGGTGTCCGCTCTTCATGAGAATGGCACTTCGGGTACCTTTTCCGCCCGAAAGGTCTACTATTGGTTTTCGATGGGTATTTACGGTCAAATATGATCCTAATGGGTCTGTTGAGTGTTATAAAGCTTGCCTTGTTGGTAAGGAATTTATTCAGACATATGGTGTTGACTATGTTGAGACTTTTTCTCCGGTTGCTTAGCTTGGTTATCTCCGACGTCCTATCTCTCACGGCCAATCTTGGTTCGCCCTTATTTCAGTTGGATGTTTAAAATACCTTTCTTCATGGTGATCTCTAGGAGGAAGTTTATATGGAGCAACCGGCTTGGGTTGGTTGCTCAGGGGGAGCGTAATCAGGTATGTCATCTTCGTAAAGCACTATATGGTCTTAAGCAGTCCCCTCAAGCTTTGTTTGGGAAGTTTAGTGATGCTGTCTTGTGTTTTGGGATGCGTCGTTGCCAATCTGTTCATTCTGTATTCCATCTCACATCTGACTGAGGGAAGATATTATTGATTGTTTATGTGGATGATATTATCATTACAGGAGATGATCAAAAGGCATTGGAGAGTTGAAAGGTTTTCTATAGAGTCAATTTCATACCAAGGACTTGAGAAAATTGCGATACTTTTTGGGTATAGAAGTGGTGCGGTCCAAAGATGGTATTTGTTAGATTATTATGAGTTTATTTTTTATTAGTTTATTAGTTGTTCTATTACGTAACTAGTTCATTCTCTAGGATCATAGTATAATTAGTCTAACGTGTTGTGTTGTTAAGAAGGAAAAGTGTGCAGGGTAATTGACGAACCCTCACACATATAATCTTTATTTATATTAAACGATAACTCCTTACAAGACTTAGATAACCAGTGTGGGACAATGTCAAATACTAACAATATTCTAACACTCCCCCTCAAGCTGGAGAGTAGACATCAAAAAGTCCCAGCTTGCTACATAATAACTCTAGCCGTGGTTTGAACAATGACTTAGTAAACATGTCGGCCAACTGAGCGCCGGTGGATACAAAGGGAGTAGCTATCACACCACTGGTTAACTTTTCCCGCACAAGATGACAGTCTACTTCAATATGTTTAGTTCTTTCATGAAAGTCTGGATTTGATGCAATGTGAATTGCTGCCTGATTGTCACAGTATAGATTCATAGGAAGTTTCACCCCAAATCCGATTTCCTCAAGAAACGAGCGCACCCATACAATTTCACATGTCGTATGGGCCATTGCTCGATATTCTGCTTCTGCACTTGACCGTGCAACCACTGTCTGCTTCTTACTCTTCCAATTGACAAGATTTTCACCCAAGAAGACACAATACCCTGTAGTAGATCTTCTGTCAGATGGTCCACCTGCCCAATCAGAATCAGTAAATGCCTCAATACGCAAGTGTCCATTAGTCCGATATAACAAACCGAGCCGGGATGTGCCTTAAGATACTTCACAATTCTAACTACAGCTTCCCAATGTGGAAGACGAGGAGCAGACATAAACTGACTCACAATACTAACAGCAAACAAGATATCGGGGCGAGTAATGGTAAGGTAGTTTAACTTACCAACCAAACGACGATACTGATCAGGATTAGGAAGTAACTCCCCCTGATCCACACAAAGCTTGACATTGGGATCCATAGGAGTCTCAACAGGCTTAGTCCCCAACAAACCAGTCTCCTCTAGAATATCCAACACATATTTCCGCTGAGATAAGCTAATACCATCTTTAGATCGCGCCACCTCAATTCCCAAGAAGTATCGTAATTTTCCCAAGTCTTTGGTATGAAACTCGCATTGTATGAAATCTTTCAACTCATCAATGCCTTTCTGATCATCACCAGTAATGATAATATCATCCACATAGACGATTAGCAATACCTTGCCGCGATCTGATGTAAGAGAAAAGACCGAATGATCGCACTGACATCGATGCATGCCAAATCGCAAGACAGCATCACTGAACTTGCCAAACCAGGCTCTAGGAGACTGCTTGAGGCCATACAATGCTTTGTGAAGCCGACACACCTGATTAGTCTCCCCCTGAGCAACAAACCCCGGTGGTTGCTCCATATAAACTCTCCTGTAGATCCCCATGAAGAAAAGCATTTTTAACATCCAACTGAAACAGAGGCCAACCAAGATTGGCTGCAAGAGAGATAAGAAGTCGAACAGAACCAAGTTTGGCAACCGGAGAAGAAGTCTCAGCATAATCAACACCATATGTTTGAGTATATCCTTAAGCTACCAGACGGGCCTTGTAGCGTTTAACAGACCCATTAGGATGATACTTGACGGTGAACACCCAGTGACACCCAACTGTGGTCTTTCCAGGTGGGAGATGTACCAACTCCCGAGTACCATTATGATGAAAAGCTGTCATTTCATCCTCCATCGCTGTCCACCACTCAGAAATTGTCAAGGCTTCCTGGACAGTGTTAGGAACAAATATAGACGAAACAGAAGTGGCAAATGCACGAAGAGATGGAGATAAATGAGCATAAGAGACATAACGATCAATGGGATGGGAAGCACAAGTATGAGTACCTTTGCGAAGAGCAATAGGAAGATAAGCGGGAGAGACGACCGGATCTCGCAACGTAGGGGAAGATGTGGTAGACGGCTGAGGTGGCGGAACTTTAGACCGACGAACATATACTTGCAACGGTGGCGGAGATGGAATGGCCGTGAGGATGTAGTGGGATGGATCCATCGAAGAAGAAACCGAGAAAAAGGGCAATGACTCATTGAAGGTGACATCAGCACACACAAACTCACGACGAAGAGAAGGAGAGTAACACTTATACCCCTTTTGAGTCCGAGAATACCCAAGAAACACACGTTTGATAGATCGAGGATCCAATTTATCCCTGCCTGGATCCAGAGCATGGACGTAACTAGTGCAACCAAATACGCGAGGGGATAAAGAATATACTGGACGACCAGGAAACAAACAGAATGCGGAATCTGACCTCCTAAAAACGGTAGACGACATATGATTAATAAGCTAGGCTGCAGTAAGAACCGCATCACTCCATTAGGATTCGGGCACTTGCTGTTGAAACAAAAGGGCACGGGCGAGGTCGAGAATATGTCACAACTTGCGCTCGGCAACGCTATTCTATTGTGGAGTTCGAGAACAAGAGGTTTGGTGGATAACATCATGATCATTAAGGAAAACGGACAATGCATTACGATAATATTCACGAGCATTATTAGAACGAAAAATACGGATAGAAACATCAAATTGAGTTTTTATTTCTTGATAAAATGACTTGAAAATTGCGTACAACTCGGAGCGCGCTTTCATAAGATAAACATAAGTAATCCGGGAATAATCATCAACAAAAATAACCACTTTGTTTGGTTGCCCTTTTTGAGATTAACTCTCAACTCTCGGCACAGTTTTCAATAAATCTCTCTCTATCTCTCTCCACTCATTACCACTCCAACTCTCAAAAATAACTTTCTAAAAGTTCAACCAAACAAAGTGAACAAAATACTGAAAACCAGACCGAGACGAAACATGAATAGGACCCCAAATATCAGAATGAACTAATTGAAAAGGTCTCGACACCCGACTCTCTATCCTAGGGGGAAAGGAAACACGATGGTGTTTACTAAACTCACATACTTCACAAGGCAAGGCAGTGACACGACTACAAGATGGGACCATCCGCTTGAGGTTCTAAAGAGACGGATGTCCAAGGCGACAATGATGCTGATATGGTGAAGTAGAGGACTGAAGTGCAAGGGAAGAGGATAGCTCGTCAGCACTAAAGTAATAGAGACCACCACGTTCAGCACCTCCACCAATCTTCTTTCCTGTCGTGAGATCCTGAAAAAGACAAGAGCCAGGAAGGAATGTCACAGAACAATTTAAGGATTTGGTAAGCTGACTAACAGAGAGAAGACTGTATGGAAAATGAGGAACATGTAAAACAGAATTTAAAGAAAGTGATGGACTCAAGGTAATAGAACCCAAACCAGCAACATCAACGGTTGAACCATCAGCCAATGTGACACGAGGGGATTTTCCAAGAGAACGAGACCCAGAGAAAAGGGTGGAACTGCCAGTCATATGATCAGTAGCACCAGAATCAATAACCCAAAGAGTACTAGAAGCAACACTAGCAAAAGAGGAGCCTTTCTGAGCAAACGTAGCAGTGGAGGAAGATGATGCAGAAGTAAGACGATGATACTTAGCCTCTGGAATAGTAACCACACGATGGGTGGAGCTAGAGTATTCACTCAAGAGATGGCCATCATCCTCAAAAATAGTAGCTTGATGCGCAGATGGGACGACCATGTAAAACCCAACAATAACCAATAGTGTGATTAGTCCCATGACAGGGAGTGCAATACCGAGATTCCCGACTACCACCAAAGGATTGTCCACGGCCACGTCTGCCAATTTATGGCCCACGGCCATCGCGGCCAAAATCACGACCAGAGCCGCGGCCGCCGCGACCAAAGGCCCGGCCACCGCCCCTTGACTCACGACCACCATGATTAGAAGCACGAGAATAGTGACCACCAGACGCAGATTAGGCCAAAGCGGAATGATCAGGAGGCAGGGGAGGAGCAGAGCTAGTATCGGACTGACGAAGATGGCTAAACACTTTAGTCAGGGAAGGCACCTCCCGCTCCCTTAGTAGTTGACGGCAAACAGGATCAAAATTCTTAAGTAAACCAGACAAGAAGCGAGCCACATGCAAGTTTTCACGTTGACGACGCATAACGGTAATATCACTAGAAAGAGGCTGACAGATGTTAAGCTCCGCACAAACACCACTGAATTTAGCATAATAGTCGTCCAAAGTAGAGTCACCAAGGCTAAGTGCAAAAGAAGCCTGATAAAGATCAAAGGTCCGATGAAGATTATTAACCCCTGAATATAACTCCTTAGCCCGTTGTCAAACTTGTTTAGCAGTATCATAAAAGACAAACGTGCTAGCAATGGCGGGTTCCATACTATTCCACAAGCGAAGACGGATCCGGGCATCATCAACCACCCAATTAGCATGAGTGGACTCAGTGGGCTTAGGAGGATCATCAGATATGTAAGTATACTGTTGTACGCCCATAAAATGTTTGAACAGACTTGGCCCAAGTAGCATAATTCTTGCCATTCAAGCGAATAACAGTGATAGACAACATCTCAGGGGACCAATGGGGAGAAAAACCAGCAGCAACATTAGAACTAGAATTAGATGCAGAAGTGGACCCCATCAAAAAATAAATAACTCGCAACAGCGAATGTGAACCGGTGGGCAAGAAATCACACCAATCATAGAGAGGTAGCTATTACGATAGAATGGGAGCAAAAACACCAACAACTGGACCAACAAAGGCACATGGCAGTAGCCCAAAATCTTAAACAAGGGGAAAGGATTCCTCGGTTACCTATGCCTGTGAGGAGGCACGATGTAGTGGCATGGAATGATTTGGTGGAGTCGGGATGGCATATGACCAGGTGAATCCCTTCGTCTGATTCGGAAGCTGATAGATCTATCACAACGCACAAGAATACCGAGTGGGAAACAAGATCTGTGGAGTACAATCCAGGGTGCTGGTGGCTGGAACACAACAGATCTGAGCCAGAACACAGCAGAAAGTGGGAAACAAGAGCTGTGGAGTATAACCCAGGTTGCTGGTGGCCAGAGACCGTATGACGGTGGCCGGCGAGGGGTGGAGGAAGGTCGCCGATTGTCGGCGAGGGTCGCTTGTTGACGGCGAGTGATCGCCGGTGGGCGGTGGAGCTTGGGCTAGGGTTTTCAGAACTGGGCTACGGCTGTTCGGAACTTGGTTTGGGTTTTTGGTGACTATAGGTGGCTGGGGAAGGGTGGGCGACGGTGGGAGGGGGCTGCAAAGGGTTGGGCGACAGTGGACAGGTGGTGGCGAGGGCTGGGTAGGTGGTGGCAAGGGTGGACTAGGGTTTTTTTTTTTTTTTTTTTTTTCTGCAGCTGGTGGCGTGAGGGTTGGATTAGAGAGGTGGTTTAAGATTAGGGTTAAGACCTGCTCTGATACCATGTTGTTAGGAAGGAAAAGTGTGTAGGGTAATTGACTAACCCTCACACATATAATCTTTATTTATATTAAACGATAACTCCTTACAAGACTTAGATAACCAATGTGGGACAATGTCAAATACTAACAATATTCTAACAGTATAAATATTCACGTTGTATTCTGTTTATGAAATGAGAAATATAACCCTAAATTTCTACATCTCTCAATTTAACATGGTATCAGAGCGGTAGAACTGAGACCTACTTTTTTTTTTCCCTTTTTTTCCAATCAATCGAGACTCAGCAACCGCTAGCCACCGACCACCGTTGAGTTTTTTCTCGACCTATTCGAACCCAGGTCTTTCAAGCAGTTTCGACCAAGTCTCTTACGCCGACGAGCCTTTTTGGCACCTTCTTGAGCCATTCCGACATCGTACGACCCTCTTCAACCTTATACACACCAGGTCTGCCTGTTCCAATGTCGTCTCTGCATTTCCAGCCATTTCTGATGACACCTGAGGTTCGCCAGACCACCTACGACCTTCGACAGCTTTGACCCAGTTCAGTTCCGACCTCGTCTACACTCGCCGGACCTCCGACAGCTTGTTTCAGTGCTAGAACTCTTTGATTTGGAATTGTTCGAGCAGTCGAAACTGTTTCAATATGTGAATCTGTTTCAATATGTGTATCTGGTACTGTTCTGCGTTTATTGCATATTTGCTGCCTCTGAATATTTATTTTAAGGGTGTTTGCTGCAATTAGTGTTGTTTTGTGGCCATTTATTGTTGAGTTGACTGAGTATTGTGGATTCGGAGTTGTGGTTCTACTGTTAAAATGTCATCAGAGGATAGAATAAGGCTTCCGTCAGTGCAAAGGATGAGTTGAGTCGCGTAGGGACTCTGGATAACTTTCCTCTGGATATTTGTCATCTTAAATTGGATGGTACCAATTATTTGATTTGGTCTCGCACTTTTACTTTAGCTATTGAGGCCAAAAGGATGTCAGAGTTCAGTGAGGGCCCTGTTAATCAACCTGTTGTGGCTGTTGACCTTAAGAAGTTTAAATCTCAGAAATCGTTGGTTATGACCTGGTTGTTTAACTCCATGAGAGCTGATATTCGCCATACTTTCTTGCTCCTTGATACTTCACATCATATTTGGACTACTGCAGTCCAAACCTATTCGCAACAAGGTAATGATGCATAGTGTTTTCAATTGAGGAAACAAAATCATTGGCTAAAAATCATCGCCCTGTCGCTGTGTACTGCGGCCCAAACCTATTAGTACATTGGAACAAAATCATCGCCCCATTGCTGTGTACTTTGCTGACTTGAGTGGAGTATGACAGAAATTTGATTAGTCAGGGGTTTCAGGCTGTTTGTGCGGTGGATGCTGCTAATTGGCTAAAAATAATAGAGAAAGAGCGTGTTTATGACTTTCTTGCTGGTCTTGATAGGGAATATGTTGTGCCTAACACGAAATTGAGAATATAACAAATCAACAAGCGATAAACAAGAACACAAGGATATACGTGGTTCTGTTCAAGCACAAAGCAAGAACGTACCCCACGGGGAAAAGAGCAAGAGGATTCACTATAAACGGGGAGATAAACAAAGAGCCGGCTATACCCGTAACTCTACTTGAAGCACCAAACAGATATCTAGGGACAAATCTCTGGTGGAACCCAAAAGGGAGACACAAACCCTTGGTGGAACCCTAAGAGATGAACAAAACCCTAATATCTAAGCCCTTGAACAAAAGACCATAACCCTAGGAAACCCCAAGGTCCCTATTTATAGGAAAACACTAAATAAACCTAAACTGAATAGGAAAACAAATCCTAGTCAATTTAGGAATTCTAGTCAATTTCCAACCTATGTTGCTCGGACTCGGGTACGGGAATCGGGTGTGGGTGTGAATCTAGGTGTCGGACACGTCAAGTTGAAAAATACAGGATACGTGGATATGGATCAAGATTTGGACACGGGTACGGGGATACGATATACTATTAGTTTATAATATATATATATATATATATATATTTCATAAGTTTGTAAGAGGTCAATAAATAGAAATTGACAATTCAATTAGAGAAATGCACTTGTGTCTTAAATTACCCAAATATCATCCAAATATCCAATTCATAGTTCAAAAAATTTCTATTGCCGAAATGAATTTTCGATCTTTTTTTTGCACCGTATTAAAAGTTTCAATGGGGTCTATAAAGATCCATATTACTATAAAAATTATTTGCTTAAACCCATTATTTTTGAGTTTAATGTTTTTAAATAAGTATATTTTGAAAGTTGAAACAGTCATTGAGTGCTACACATATCCATGCATTGGGGGAAGATAAACACGCTCATTATTTCTTCAGTTGAGAAATTGAAAAGCCTTTACTCTTTTCTTTTTTCTTTTTTTTAAATTTTGAACAGAGCAACATGTCTTTACTCTTACTTTTAGTTATTAACTGTGAACGGAACACGTACACTAGCGTTGTAGCAAATAAAAGCCTTAACAAATCAATACACAGATCGTCCTCGCTCTCTCTCTCTCTTAATCGTCGATTTGCCTGCCTTCAATTTACAAACCCAACCCTAAATAGCTTATAGCCCAACTTCAGGCAGCCATGGCTGCTTCGTCTTCCACGATGCTGCTTCGTCTTCCACGAGAAAGCCCAGGTAATCTTCAATTCAAAGTCTGGCGACCATCTCTGATCTGCCTCGCCCTTCTTCTCAAAGCCCAGGTAATCTTCCATTCTCTCCTCCTTCTCTCTTCATCTCCTTCTTCTTTCTTCATGCAAATCTTCTTCCTGCAAATCAAGCGTACTGAGATTTAGACCGCCGTATCCAAATTTAGACCGCCGTACGGGGTACGAATTCCGCACCCGTACCCGTACCGTGTCGCTTCGACACTGGTACTCCGCCAAAAATGGCGAGTCCGCGTAACATAGTTTCCAACAAACCTCCACCTTGACTTGAATTCCATCGAACTCAACACTATAGGCAATCCTCTCCTTCAATCGCTCATCTCCCCCAAAAGCCCCCCACGGGGCAATTACTAACGGCATAAACGAGCAAGGCTCAAGCACACCTGCTTGACCTTGTAAACGTGACTCAGGAAACCCAGCCGCACATGCCTCCAAATTGAGCCTCTATCTTCCAACGGGCACCTCCCACCCAACGCATCCCTTCCGGATACACACGAAGATCTGCTCAAACTCCACACGGAGTTAATTACCGACTCCACCACAGAGTTAAAAACCCAACACTGAGTCAACCTCGAATTTACTGATGAAGAACCCAAAGATGTAGCACCCACAATCGTACTACCATCAAGCACATAGAGGTTATTCGATTTTCGACCCTTCATCAAAACACGAGCACCCTTCAAAACCCTCAAGACTCCACCTTCAGCGGTATGCTTCCAACCTAAAGAGTCAAGAGTACCCAAAGAGATAAGGTTCCTCTTCAAATCTGGTATATGTCGAACACCAAACAACGTCCTCACAAACCCATCATGCATTCTGACTTTAACTGTTCCAATCCCAACAATTCTACAGGGCATATTATTTCCCATAAGAACTGTACCACAGCTGACCGATTCATAAGTATCGAACCAATTCTTATTCGGACTCATGTGGTAAGAACATCTGGAGTCCAGAATCCATTCGGTATTTGAATAGACATCACCGACACTCACAGAAAGAACCATAAGTGAATCGTCGGAATTCTCTTCAACAATACCAGCAACAACCTTCTCTTCAAAATTATCTTTATTTTTCAACCTAGGACAATTTCTTACCATGTGCCCGTATTTCCTACAGTAAAAACACTTTACTTCCTGATTTGTGGAATGAGAGCCAGAAACCCCTCTACTGCCATTATCCCTTTCAGAAGTTCTTCCTTGCACCATCAAACCCTGAACATCAAAATCACCACCCTCACCGGATACTTTTTTTCTCAATTCTTTTGAATACAAACTAGACTTAACGTCCTCCATGGAAATCGTATCTCTCCCATAAAGTAGGGTAGTAACAAAATGTTCATAAGACGCAGGCAAAGAACATAACACAATAAGGGCTTGATCTTCATCATCGATCACAACATCAATATTTTTTAAATCCATAATAATTCGATTTAACTCATCTAGATGGTCTTTCACGGGCGTACCTTCCCTCATACGAAACGTATAAAGGCGCTGCTTCAAATACAACCGGTTGGTAAGAGACTTCGTCATATAGATACTTTCCAACTTCAACCAAATACCGGCAGTCGTATCCTCGTCCCCAACCTCGCGAAGCACATCATCGGCTAAACACAACTGAATCGAACTGAGCGCCTTCGCATCGAGATCCTTAAACACACTATCCTGCATATCAGCAGGCTTCTTCGATTTTCCCAACAAAGTCTTGTGTAATCCTTGTTGAACAAGCAAAGCCTTCATCTTAATACGCCATAAACTGAAGCTAGTGCTCTGCCCATCGAACTTCGCAATTTCGAAACGAGTCGCCATTGAAACGATCACCAATTGCACAATACGCAGCGGAAAACAAAAGCCTCGAATTGAAACCCGGAGCTCTGATACCAATTTGTTGTGCCTAACACGAAATTGAGAATATAACAAATCAACAAGCGATAAACAAGAACACAAGGATATACGTGGTTCCGTTCAAGCACAAAGTAAGAACGTACTCCACGGGGAAAAGAGCAAGAGGATTCACTATAAACGAGGAGATAAACAAAGAGCCGGCTATACTCGTAACTCTACTTGAAGCACCAAACAGATATCTAGGGACAAATCTCTGGTGGAACCCAAAAGGGAGACACAAACCCTTGGTGGAACCCTAAGAGATGAGCAAAACCCTAATATCTAAGCCCTTGAACAAAAGACCATAACCCTAGGAAACCCCAAGGTCCCTATTTATAGGAAAACACTAAATAAACCTAAACCGAATAGGAAAACAAATCCTAGTCAATTTAGGAATTCTAGTCAATTTCCAACAGAATATCATCCAATTAGAGTGCAGGTGTTGGGTCGTGTTCCGTTTCCGTCTTCAAGAGAGGGCTATGCCATTGTTCAGCAAGAGGAGAGTAGGAGTGCTATGGTGCATACTCCTACTTCTAATCGTTCTGCTTTGGTTGCCATTCCTCAGGGTCAGTTTGGTTCTAGTGGTGGGCTTGTTCCGCAGAGTGGTAAGTATCAGACTGGTGCTAGCAGTGGGCCTATCGATCGTGAGTTCCTCCGGTGTGATCATTGCCCCAACACCGGCCATACCAGGGATTTCTGTTGGAAGGTACATGGCTGTCCCTCTCGCGGGCGAAGGGGTGGATGTGGTGGTCGCGGTTGTGGTTTCATGCATTCTCAGGCCCAGGCTCATGTTTCAAAGTCCACAGTTGTTACCTTGCCTGATTCTGGGTTCAATACTGGAATTTAGGCGCCTTTTGATCATGTTAGCGGATTTTCTCAGGAGGAGATGCAAGCTCTTAGGCGCCTCATGGCTCGGGCTGATTCTCCATCTACTATAGCTCCCACTTCCACAACAGGTTCTACATCATCCTATTTTGCCCACACAGGTATTCCGGCTAGTGCATTTACTGCCTCCTGTGCTATTCCTTGGATTATAGATTCTGGTGCTTCAGATCATATGACAGGTTATTCCTCTGTATTTGATTCTTACTCTACTTGTTCTGGTAAGGATAAGGTAAGAATAGCAGATGGATCATTCTCTGCTATTTCAGGGAATGGTTCTGTTCGCTATTCTCCCTCTATTTCCCTCTCTTCAGTGCAGTGGTAAAGCACAGGGTGGCTTTTATTTTTGAGTCTGCACCTCGTTCACCCATGTCAGGTGGTCTGGCTCTACAAGCAAATACGAGTTCAGCTATCTATGTTACATCATTGGTGCCGTAGATTGGGTCATTCCTCTTTTGGGATTTTAGAAAAGCTTTTCCCTATTTTAATTAAGCATTGTTCTAGGAGTAAGTTTTTTTTGTGAAGCCTGTGAGATTGGAAAACATAAACGTTCATTTTATGCACCTATTAATAAACGGAGTGACTCTCCTTTTATAGTTATTCATTCTGATGTTTGGGGTCCTCCTGTTACCTCTCTTAAAGGTTTTTGATGGTTTGTCACTTTTATTGACTGTTATTCTCCTGTGACTTGGGTGTACTTAAGTCAAAAAGTGAAAGTCTTTTCTTGTTTTAAATCTTTTCATGCGATGGTGCGCACTCAATTTGACGCGAATAACAAGATTCTCCATAGTGACAATGGCACTGAGGATATCGATAGGAATTTTAGGATTTTTCTAGATGAAAATGGTATTCTTTTTCAGACGACTTGCGTTGACACTCCACAACAAAATAGAGTTGCCGAACGCAAAAATCGTCATCTTGCTGAGGTTGCTCGCTCTATTTTGTTCACCATGAATGTTTCCAAATATTTATGGGGAGAAGCGATTTTGACTGCAACTTATCTTATTAACCGTATGCCATCTAGTGTTCTCCACTTCAAAACTCCTATTGAGTGTCTTCCTAACAGTTTTCGTGTCCTGACTCTTCCTCCGAGAGTTTTTGGATGTGTGTGTTTTGTTCATGCTCTTCACCCTGCTGGTGGCAAATTGGGTCATGAAACCCGTAAGTGTTTTTTTGTTGGGTATTCCCCTACCCAGAAGGGCTATAAATGTTATGATTCTCAATCTAGGAAGTTTTTTTTCTCTGTGGATGTCACTTTTGGGAAACTGAGTCTTTTTACTCTCCCTCCAAACCATCTCTTCAGGGAGCAACATGTTAGTCAAGAAGAGATGAGGGAGAAAGTGGTGTTTACATCTCAGAATCAAGAGTCATGGTCACTTCCTTTTTATAGTGAGGGGGAGAAAGAGAAGTCTAGAGTGGAACCAGTGTCTGTTGATAGTGCAAAACAGGACATTGGTGGACGAGTGGATGTGGATAGGCGTATCAGACTAAGTGAATGGCCTACTACCTTGGCAACATATCAAAAGAAAGGAAAGAAAGGCCAATCTTCATGTGTACTGCCACCTTGCCAATCACCATCTCCTGCTTCAGTTCCGGACTCCTCAGTTGACTCATCTAGTATTGAATTTTCTCCTATTGAACTTCCTATTATTGATTCTGATAATCTTCCTGTTGCTCTTCGGAAAGGTGTTAGGTCATGTACTCAACATCCTATTTCTCAGTATGTCTCTTATGATCATTTATCTCCTTCATACCATGCCTTTGTTTCGTCTCTTTTTTCTTTATCTATTCCACAGAATTGGCAGGATGCGTTCAAGATATATGAGTGGAAATGAGCTATGGTAGAGGAGATGACAGCTTTAAAAAAGAATGGCACTTGGGAGCTAGTATCACTTTCAAAAGGAAAGAAATTAGTAGGATGCAAGTGGGTTTTCATTGTTAAGCAGAATGTTGATGGTACAATTGAGAGATATAAGGCGAGACTTAAGGGTTTTACTCAAACCTATGGTATTGACTATGAGGAGACGTTTGCACAGTAGCAAAGATGAACCTATGCGAGCTCTGCTTTCTTGTGCTTTCAATTTGAATTGGCCCCTTCACCAGTTTGATGTGAAAATGCATTCCTCCATGGTGAGTTAGAAGAGGAGGTGTATATGGACGTACCACAAGGTTTCTCTCCCTTTGAGGCTGAAGGGAAGGTATGTAGATTGAAGAAGGCCCTATATGGGCTAAAGCAATCACCTAGAGCGTGGTTCGGCAGATTTTCCAAGGCTATGTTGGGGTTTGGATGCAAACAGAGCCATGCAGATCATACTATGTTCATCAAAGGAGGCGCTGGTAAGATTACTGTCCTTACTGTGTACGTGGATGATATAGTAATGACAAACAATGATGTGAATGAAATTCTTAATCTCAAATCTAGTTTGGCTCAAGAATTTGAGATTAAGGATTTGGGACCACTAAGATATTTTCTTGGAATGGAAGTTGCAAGGTCTGATAGAGGTATTTTTATGTCCCAACGGAAGTATATACTTGATCTTTTGGAGGAAATAGGTATGTTGGGTTGTAGACCTGCAAATTCTCCCATTGAGGCAAATCATCATCTTAGTGGAGATGTGGGGGAGCGCACTGATAAGGACCCCCACTGATAAGGAGAGATATCCGCGACTTGTGGGTCGACTGATATACTTAGCGCACACCTGACCGGATGTTACTTATTCAGTAGGTGTTGTTAGCCAATTTATGCATGATCCTCGTACTTCACATCTGGATGCAGTTTACTGTATCTTGAGGTATCTTAAGGCTGCTCCAGGGAGAGGAATTCTGTTTTCTAATCATGGTCACCTACGATTGGAGGCATTTACTGATGCCGACTGGGCTGGTTCTGTGGATAATAGACGCTCTACTTCTGCCTACTGTACTTGGGGGGAATTTGATTACTTGGCGAAGTTAGAAGCAATTAGTGGTTGCCAGGTCTAGTGCAGAAGCTGAGTATAGAGCTATGGCATATGGAGTTTGTGAGCTCTTATGGCTCCAAACAGTGCTACGTGATTTGGGAATTTCTGATAATGGTCCTATGAAACTCTACTGTGACAAAAAAGCTGCCATAAACATTGCTCATAATCCTGTTCAACATGACAGAACGAAGCATATAAAGATTGACAGGCACTTCATCAAGGAGAAGCTGAGCGAGGGGTTGATATGCATGCCTTTTGTGAGATTCGAAGATCAATTAGCTAATATATTCACAAAAAGACTTGGTCACAAAAGTTTCCACCCCATTGTGTTCAAGTTGGACTTGATTGATATCTTCGCACCAACTTGAGGGGGAGTGTTAGATTATTATGAGTTTATTTGTAATTAGTTTATTAGTTGTTCTATTATGTAACTAGTTCATTCTCTAGGACTATAGTATAATTAGTCTAATGTGTTGTATAAATACTCACTTTGTATTCAGTGTATGAGATGAAAAATATAACCCTAAATTTCTACGTCTCTCAATTTAACAGTATTAAGTTATCTCAGCGAAAGTATGTGCTGGATATTTTAGAGGAAACTGGTTTGTTGGGGACTAAGTTTGTTGATCCTATGGATCCCAATGTCAAACTCTATGTTGACCAGTGGGAGTTACTTCCTAATCCTAATCAGTATCGTCGCTTGGTTGTTAAGTTAAATTATCTTACCATTACTCATCCTGATCTCGTTCGCAGTTAGTATTGTGAGTCAATTTATGCTTGCACTTCGTCTTCCACATTGGGAAGCTATTATTAGAATTGTGAAGTGTCTTAAGGCTTATCCAGGACGTAGTCTGTTTTATCGAGCTAGTGGGCATTTACTTGTTGAGGCTTTCACTAATTCCGATTGGGCAGGAGGACCATCTGACATGAGATCCACTACTAAGATATAGTGTCTTTCTTGGGGTAATCTTATAAATTGGAGGAGTAAGAAGTAGACAGCAGTTGCACGGTCTAGTGCAGAGGCCGAATATCGAGCCATGGCTCACATGACATGTGAACTTGTATGGGTGCGCTCTTTTCTTGAGGAGATAGAATTCAGTGTGCCATCGCCTATGAATTGGTATTGTGATAATCAAGCAACAATTCACATTGCATCTAATCAAGTTTTTCATGAGAACTAAACACATTGAAGTTGACTGTCATCTTGTGCGGAAAAAGTTAGTTGGTGGTGTGATTGCTACTCCTTTCATGACTGCATGCGCTCAATTGGCAAATATGTTTACTAAGTCATTGTTCAAACCATAGTTAGAGTTGTTATGTAACAAGCTGGGACTTTGTGATATCTATTCTCCAGCTTAAGGGGGAGTGTTGGAATATTATTAGTCCTACATTGGTTGATGTAGTATTATGTTATGATATCCCATATAAGAGTTGATTGTGTTAGGGTTACCTAAACACCCTAAACACTTTTTTCTCTCTCTAATAACAAAAGACTTTCATCCTAATTCCTTCTAACCTGCCTTCATTTTTTTTTTCTCTCTCTTACATATTGTAAAATTGAGATGGATTATTGATGTTTTGACTCTTCCCTTTGTGTTATCCGTATCTTGTCGACCATTTGTATTTAGTATCCATGGTTATTAAGATTTTGACCAATATGCAAATGCAACTATTTTGTTCAGGTATCAACTTGTTATTTTTTAAGGTCCTGATTTTTGAATTTCTTGAGCAAATTTTTTGTGCCTCATTTGTTTTGTTTAGAGATATAAACAGAAAAAAAAATTTGAAGCTGAACTTGTTAAGTTACAATTGTCTAGAAGCTTAAGCTGTTAGGACCCAACAATGTTTACCGAGCTATCTGTTAGAACTAATAAAGGTCCTAATTAATGATTGCATGCATGATAATGAAAGGAATAAGGTAGGTAGATAGGTCCTCATTAATGATTGCATGCATGATAATGAAAGGAATAAGATAGGTACATAATTTGTTCTCACACCACTTTTTCCTTCTTTTGTGTGTGTGTGTGTAATGTTTTGTCTCGATGTTATTTACCATATGTTGCTAGTTTGGTTATGTCTAAAATTCTATTTTGCTTCATATGAAAATGTCTCTTGTTTTTTAGGTTTCGACATTGATGATCAAGGATTGCGGCGTTGTAGATGGGGTTAGTTTCTTTACTTGGGTTAAAGTTACACAGGTTTTCAATCTTGACGAAAGTAATATGTGAGGACCACGGCTGGAGTCATTTAGGTTATATTGGCTGATGGGACAAAAGTTCATTCTAAAGTTATCTTGTCAAATGCGACCCCTTACAAAACTTTTATGGTAATAATCTGCACATCTCATTGATTTGCACAAACATATGCATGTTTGCCACAAAACTGTCATTTGTCTATTCTGAATTGGATTTCTTCTGCTTCTCACCCAGGAATTAGTACCTGAGAATGTTCTTCATGGTGATTTTCTCCGAGCCATCAAGAATTTGGATTATAGCTCTGTAAGTTTCTTTCTAGTTTTCTTACTATGCTCTTGTGCAGTGGACCAATGGGCCATGGAGTCATATTTTCAAATAAGTTTTTAGAGTCTGTTGGTTGATTACGCACAACGTTTGGAGAGGTTGGAGAGCTGGTTTAATGATACAAGGATATCTTGTTAATTGAATACACTACTGTAGCTTAGAGAGTTTACTCTTTCAAATGTGAATTCTCCTAGAATTTGGATTTTCTCTCCGTACTGAATTTGATTGCATGATTTGGTATCGAAGCTCTAGGGTTGACCAACTCTTCTAATTTGTTACCCTAGCCTCTCGATTGCAGTGTCAACTTCATCTTAGGCTCTTGTTCCAGTTGTGTGAAGTCACCATATTTGATTTCCTAAAATCAATTTTCCCCACTCAAAGCTGAAATAGGATTTTGTTTTCTACCACTGTGAGTTCACTAGCAAATTGTGTGATTTCCACATTTGGCCTTGTTCACAGTTCAATTCTCAGCAATTGATCACAATAGAGTCGGTCGCAACTACTTTCTACTCGCAATATCTCTAATTTCAGAGTGAGCGTCTCTAAGAAACTTTGAAGTTCTATGTACCTCCCATTCCGTGATTCGAAGTTCGATTTTGTTTGGTCAAATACTCGATTTCACTTGGCATTTGTGTCACTACTGCCAAATTGGTTTGAATTTTTTTGACTGGCAATTGCTTTGTATAGCTAGGACTTGCCTCACAATTGTTTTGATTGCTTCATCTAAATTGAATAGCTTCTGAGTGATTGAAATTGTTTATCCATATTTCTTCGGTTCAGTTACAGGAGTTTGAATTACAGTAGTTATAGAAGACAGATTTGTGTAGGAGGTTCTCCCGAACATTACGTATAATGGCCGAGCATGTGATTCACACGTAAGCACCACGTGAAGGTACACAATCATGCCGATCAGAAAATATTGGTCGGCGGCACTATGGAGATGTGCACCATCACATAGCTGAGCAGATGTGCTCGGGTACAGTTTATCACCCAAACTAGGGGAAACCCTAAACGATAGACCATCCCACGGAATAAGGTGGTAAGATCATTATGGAGTATTCTATTGCAATTGCACTATGTGATAGAGCAGGATCCCGCGAATAAAGGATTTGATTGTGTTTCCTTAGGAAGAAGGGATCTCGGCTCATTATGGAAAAGAGTTCTGTTAGAACTAGGTTGCCTGTACGGGATAGGGAACCTAGGGCAACAAGGATGCTTGGAGAACAAGTATCATCACATCTATAAATACAGCATGAGACCAATGAAGTATGGTACGCTATTACTAGCAATTAAACCGTCTTTAAATACGTCATATTAGGGTTTCCCTTGAGTACGAGAAGCTAACTTAGGCATCGGAGGGCCTTTGCCGATGAGAGGCAAAGGTGCACTCACTGTGGTTGTTTTGTAGATAGGGTTCCAACAAGAAGACACGTGTGGTTGATCGTAAAAAATGTTGTTCCAGCACTAAATGGATTTATTCCCCTTACAATTGGCGCCGTCTATGGGAAACAAATAATGCCTTGTTTGGATGGCATTTTGGAAAAAAAAATTCAACTCCAAAAACACTCATTACCTCTACTTCCAATCATTACTCTCATTTCCCTCTATACTCATTACCTCTATCTCTAATCATCATTCTCATTTCTCTCTCTATCTTTCTTCACTCATTACCCTATCTCCAATTATTACCCTAATGGCCTAATTTCTCTCCACTCATTATCCCAAAAACCAAACTCAAAATTTTTTCAAATCTCCATCTAAATAAGGCATAAGTTTTCCAGAAGATCAACCGCTCCATAGAAACCACCGCAGGAGAAGCGTAAGGGTGTAGCGGTTATGAGTCAGTCGCTGCAAGAACTTCAGAATCTCAAATGATGGTGGTGATGGTTCGAAATCCCCACGTAAGGATACTAGGGATGGATTCTGGTCTCAGCATGGAGACGATTTACAAAAATCTGATAGATACTCAAAAAGTGTTAGAGGCGATGACTGGGAAGCATGGGTACGCCAGAAACCTTGCCATACCAGTACCGGGTACGGATACGGGTACGGGGTCGGTACGGCAAAATCGTACCGGGTACTTTTGGTATCTTTGGGTACGGCAAGGGTACTCCGTCGGTACACCTTGGGTACTTCGTGAGAGAGAGAGAGAGAGAGAGAGAGAGAGAGAGAGAGATGGAGAGTCAGTCAGAGATAAGAGAGAGAGATAGAGATAGAGATGGAGAGAGAGAAAGGGAGAAAAAGAGAGAGAGAACCAAAGTAGATCGATTGACGACGGCGACGAGGTGATGATTGGGTTCAGGGCGTTAGGGCTTCTGGCCGGAGAAGATCGACTGAAACTGTTCTCAATTTCATCGCAGGAGTAATATATATTATGAAACATACAGCATAGCCCCTTAAGTTCTTTACCATGACAATAAAGTCTCTTAATTTCTAAAAATTACAGTTTTAATCTTCCAGTTCCAGCATACCTCTAATTGTTTAGTATTTCAGTTTTACCCCTAACAAACACAAACATTACATCATTTTGACTTTTTATCAATGTTACTTTTTGTTGGTAAAATAGGTTTTACATTTCATTTTATGCAATAAAAATAGTAAAAGATAACATATATATTTGCCGTACCCCACCGTACCCGTACCCATACCCTACTTTTTTGGGGTTTTTTCCGTTTCCCGTACCCGTACCGCGTACCGGTACCCGTGCTCCATAGGGCGACAATGAGTCCCTTGAAAAGAGAGGGAGATGGAAGAACTTGATCGGTTGCTGAGAAAGCATGAGCGAGAGATTTACGAGATCAAGAAGCGCAAATCATAGTCAGAGAGGTCGAAAGCTCTCAAGAAATTTGCCGGAGCAGGGGCCGAACACCCAGAAGGTGCAAGGACGTATCTCCACGATGGGGAAGTAGAAGTTCAACCCCAGAAGAGAGGAGGGTGAAGAAGACCATAGGGACAGATACGAAAGATCTAGTTCTGTCTAGGAGAAATATAAAAGGAGATCTGCTCAGCAAGAGGAGGGCCCAACGACTGCACATGAGGCCACATAAGGTCTTAAGCTGAATAGCATCTTCACCCCTCTCTAAACTATGGTAGGAGGCAAGATTGCCGAGCAGGATAAAGAACAGTGCGTTTACGGCTTATGAGAGCAACACAGATCCAGTGGCCCATATTCAGCATTATCAGCAGGCCATGTTTACGCACATTGGTGACGATGCCATCATGTGTCAGATGTTCCCATCGAGTTTGGAAAAAGTGGCTTTGGCTTGGCTCCATAAATTAGACCCTTACTCTGTCAAGAGTTGGAAGCAGTTGGCCAAAGAGTTTACTGCTCGGTTTCTCACCAGTCACAAGGCACCAAAAACCTTTGAATCTCTTTCTGCGATGAAGCCAAAAGAGGACAAGTTGATCAAAGACTGTGAAAAAGTATTGGGAGGCTTTCAATGAGATTGAAAACTGTAGCGAGGAGTATGCATCGGCTACATTCAAGACTAGGTTGCCAGTTCGTGGGGCCTTGCAAAAGTCCCTTAACATGAACCCAGTGGAGATAGTGGCAAAGATGATGGAAAGAATAGCGCAGAACGCTAGGGTGGATGACAAGATACTTTTTGAAGAAGGGAAACTAGAGGTTACTCGGCAGGATAGTCCTCCGAAGAAAATGGACAAGCTTGAGCCAAAAAATGTTTAAGGAAAAGGAGTATGGGAAGGCTAAGAGCGAGCCAACCAAAGAGAAGCCCACACCGGATCTGAAGTCCTTCAGAATCAACACAGTCTTCAAAGAGCCAATATATAGGATCCTCCATCAGATTAAAAACCACCCATATTTCAAGTGGTCGCGTAGGCAAGGTGGAGACAAAGAGGCAAAGAGATCTACGAATCAGCATTACAGTTACCACAAAGACTGTGGCCACATGACTGAGTACTTCGAGATGTACAAGAAGCACCTAGATGACCTTGTGGCTCAATGGTATTTAAAGGAATTCATTGAGGAGCGACCTAAGGGCCAGGATAAAACCATGGAGTTGGACTACGAGAAGGGTCCAAGTGGAATCATCCATATGATACATGGATAGGCAGCACCCTACACCAGGAATGAAGGTTGCTCTAGAGACAAACAAGGCACAAACAACATATGATGCGTTTAGGCCAAAAGAGATCCCGAACTGGAGAGGATCAAGAGGGGCATATTACTTTTACCAATGACGATTTAAAAGGAGTGCAAGTGCCGCACAATGACACTTTGGTTGTCACACTACGAATCAGGGAATATGACATTGAAAGGATTCTGGTGGATCAGGGAAGTTGTACGGAGATCTTGTATTATGGTGCGTTTAAAAAACTAGGGCTCACGCAAGTGGATCTAGTGCAATCAGTAACTCCATTGGTCAGGTTCAACTCTGATGCAATATGGCCAATTGGCAAGGAACCTTCCTGTTCGGGCAGGTTCGATTGATTTGCAAACAGATTTTCTAGTAGTAGATGTACCATCCTCCTATAATGCGATTATAGGAAGGATGTGGCTGCACGAGATGAGAGCAATCTCATCTACGTATCATCAGATGATCAAATTCCCTGGTGCTTAGGGAATAGAGAGCATTCCAGGTAACCAGAAGGTGGCACACCAGTGTCTAATCTCTATAGTCAAGAAGGATCCAAAGGCGCATATGATGCAATCAGTAGAAATCCCCAACCAACTGACCATTGAGGATGTCGGAGGAGATCCCGCTGAGAAGGTAGTATAAGGATTGAAGAGAATACAAATCAATGAAAGCAACATTGCTTTCATGTTACCCATTAAATGTTGTAATTTACTATTTCTACTTCTTGGGTTGGAGTCAATTAAGGGAGTTAGACTTCAAAGGCTTAATTGGCAAACTTTCTAATAAAATAGAGAAAAAAAATTAAACCACTACCCAAATAATTTATGAGATAGAGAATACAGAAGGTTCCAAACAGGTCCCATGTTAAATGAAAAATAACATTATTGGAAAAAAATTGAGAAAATAACCAAATACGAGCTAAAGTTCAAGTAACTGGTTCAGGATGGAGCTTAAACATTGATTGAGAATGGAGCTTAAACATTACTGAAATGGGGTTCCTCGATTTTGTTAAAGCAGAATTTGATGTTACCTTCCAAAAACCAAAAAAAAAATTGCACGAATTTGCAAGAAATTCCAACGGAAGAAGGGTACTTTACCGCAGTTCGTAGAGCAAAGAGTCGCTAGAGGAGAAGACGATGCCTTTTTCAGCGCCGCACTTCTTGCTCTGGAGGAGAAGGCGCGAATTTGGTTCTAGGTTTTCTTCGTTTATATAGATAGATAAGGGTAATTTTGTCAATCTATGTTAAAAGGGAGGGCATAAAAGTCTTCCAACACCAATCCCAGGGAAATGGGATTGGGAAAAACACCCCCTCCCTGGGTTGGGTAATCCGGCCAAATTGTGGGATTCACAATCCCATGGGACTCTTAATCCCTCCCACCAAAATCAAACCAAACAAGCAATTTCAAGCCCAAACCGCTTTATTAGTCCAATCCCAAGTCCTTAACTGGCTATCAAACACGCCCTTAGAATATAAGGGTAGGAAGAATTGGAGAAAAAAATTGAAGAGGATCAAAAGAACCGGAAAGAACAAACAAAAAGAGAAGCTTGAGATTTTTTGGATAAGAGAGGTTCTATGAAGAAAGAATTATGTCAAGACAATAACTAAGCGACCGGATAGAAAATAAGGGAGATGAATACCCTTGGTGTATGTGGTGCTTGCATGTATGGGTGTGAGGTGTTCAAAGGTTCAGAGTTAAACTTACAGGTTGTGAAATATGGAAAAAGGGGAATGGCATTTGAATGGGAGTTGGGGCAGACAATTGCACATACATGGAGAGGTTTTCATGTAATTGCGCCTCTCATGGTAAGGAAAAAGGTAATTGCACATACACGGCTGCAATAATTTCATGGGCGGAAATATCCCTTTTGCTCTTTTTATGAAACTATGCTGCACTCTGTATTGGTATACCTTGCTCCCTGTTTCGCCAAAGTAGCACCTTAGTGAAAATGATTAGGTTTGCCTATGCGTTGTCTTCTTCAAATTTTTTATTTTCGAAAACAAACTCTTGCTTCTTTTATGAAACTTTGCTGCACTTTGTATGGATATACCTTGCTCCCTATTGCCGAAGTAGAACCTGAATAAAAACAATTGGTTTTGCTCTCAAACTTTTTATTTTTAGAAAACAAGCCCTTGCTCCTTTTATGAATTTATACTGCACCTTGTATAGATATACCTTACTCCCTATTTTGCTAAACCTTGCACCTTTACTCAAAATTTTTTGCAACTCTAGTGAAAATAACTTGCTCCGTACTCAATCAAAGTTGCACCTGATTATGAACGACTAAGTTGGCATTGTATTGTCAAATCTAACTTTTTGTTCTTTGGAAACTTATCCTTGCACATTTCATCAAGTTTAATTGCACCTTGAGTGAAAATAACTTGCTTCCTATCAAACCAACGTAGCACCTATCAATCCAAGGGTATACTTGTCCGTATAAATGATGATTACCATGTTTGTGCAATTACTGGTCCTCCTTCCATGTGTTGATGATTTCGAAAATCTTCACCATTAGTGCGCAACTGTTTGCCCAAAAGTCCACTGAAACGCAATTTCCTCTAAAAAAGATTAGAAGGTGAGGGTATTCAAATGAATACCGTTAAATGTATGGCGCCGCCATTGTATTGACCTCATAGGATAGGCTTGATCCATACATACGGCCAGCCTTTGAAGACCCTCACTTGTCCTTAGCCAAGGTGGACCTCAGTCAATCTTTAACCACAGGTCCGTTGTTCAAAATACCACCACAGGAACCCATCCACACAGCAACGCGACTCATATCCATTGGTCATTGGTTAGTAGCGCGCTCTCTCTGGTCTCGCTTGGTTCTCTCCCCTTACACCTTCAGTGTCGGAGCCCTTCAACGCCATCTTTTACCCACACAGACCTCATTAGCCCTTAAGGCTCTTCGTTACGTACATTTGGTTGCCTTTTCCATTCATAACAAGTACTTAAATGAGGTTTGCCACATCTTTTTTGGATGGCCTTGGCATTTCATATGGAAACAATCCATGCCGGGTAGACGAACACCTACATAATTACCACGTAATCAAGAAGGGTCCTTGATTGCCATGAAGGAAAAAGTAACCACAAAACCACAGTCCCCTACTTGCCTAGCTTTGGAGGAAGTTATAGAGGAAGACCATAAAGTTGACTATGCTTTTGGTTTGCTTCCAAAGGTATGATGTTATTCTAAGCTCCAGCTGTTGAAGACGTTATAGAGAGAGCATTGATGTATGTCCTCAAGACTTGCCTTTTGAATATCCTTTGTGCAAGATCCACGTTATGTTGATTTGGTGCTCGGACCACCTCTTCCTCACAAATGAGCCTTTTTTTAGTGTGACCAAAAGATGGGAAAACACTTGTGGGGTAGTTCCCTTGGTTAAAGGCGACCTTTGAGCAAGTCTTAGGCATTTTGTGGTGCCGGTTCCTTGGTATATTGGGGAGGAAGCAGAGTGAGTTATTTTGACGACATTCTAGTTCACAAGAGGCATGCCCAACGGGTTGCTTATTTGCATCTAAACAAGGCTGTCATTGATGTAAAGGGCAAACCTAGTGCACAAGGCTCCCACAATTGCGGGGTCTGGGAAAGAGTTGATGTACGTAGCCTTACCCCTGCAAGCAAGGAGACTATTTCCATGACTCGAACCCTTGACCTCCAGATCACAATAGAGCAATTTTACCGTTGCGCCAGACCCGCCCTTCAGGCTGCCGTTAATGTGCCAAAAAAAAAAAACACAAAATGATTTTCAATTGTGGTGGGGAATACAGGAATTGCAACTTCGTGGTCCTTATTGGAAGCTTCAAGTTCAGTGTATATTTTTGCATCAATATGTAGCTGTTTTGACTTGATCTAGTGCTGCCCCAACTTGAGGGCAACTTCAAGTTGTTTTCCAGAGGCGCATTCTGTTGCAGTGGGCTACTGCTAATTGCTTGTATACTCCTATTGCGAATTTTTAATTTCCTGTAGGTGTTTTGTTAGTGTTTCTTTCGTCGTTTAGTGGTCAAGTTAGTTGTTAGAGTCTATTAGTAGTAGGTTAGTGTTAGATTAATGAATTAGTTTGTTGGACGGAGTTTCATTATTTATCCTTAGTATGTAAATAGTTAATTAGTTAGGATCTCATTGTAATTGTTGTATCTTGCGTTGTATATATACCCAGTTTAATGAAAGTTAACCCTAATTTTGGGTTTCCACAAATCGATATTGTCATCTCTCAACTTTACAGGGTATCAGAGCAGAGATCCTAACCCTAACCCTAACGTGGGATTTCCCTTGCACCAAATCTTGAACAGTGTTGCGTGAACAGTAACCCGTGAACAGTACCCATGAACAGTGTCCCGTGAACAGTTCGGTGAACAGTGTTTTGTGAACAGTACGATGAACAGTAGCATACTGCTATATCAACCAGTTTCAGCCCTATTTGCCACTCAGATTTGAAACCTAGGGTTCACCGACAATCTTCTGGCCCTGTTCGGACCTCCGACCACTGCTTTCCGGCGTCGCCTTCCCTCACTGGAGCTCGCCGGAGTTTTTCAGGTCGTTTCACGTTCAAGTTAGGTACTTTCAATCTTCGGTTGCTGCTATTTGAGTTCGACCGAGTCAGTTTGAATTATACCAGTGAGTTTGGACACCTTTTCTGCAACTTCTGGGTTGGTCTTCTCTTGTTTGCTGCTGGTTGTAGCATTTTGGGCGTGTAGTTACACTGTAATTCGTGTTTTGTGGTTCTGTTTCTTTGTTGATTCAGAGCATATATCGCTTGCTAGTGGTTGGTTTTTCAGTTTTTTAGAGGTTATTTTTTAGCCTAGTGAGTTTGGCTCCTGGATTGTTCTTATGGCATTTTTTAGTAGATTGTTACTACTATCTCTGGTTGTTGGTAGTTGATTGTTCGTGGATTGTTGAAGTTTGGGGCCCCAATTGATTGGGTATTGCTTATTTTGAGTTGATTCCCTTGATTGGAGTTATTTTTGGGAATTGTTAGTGTCTTGTACTTGTTCACTACCTTCTGTTGATATGGCGGGTAATCCCAAACACGTTCCAACTGGCCCTCTTTCTCGGGAGGAGATACAAGCTCTCAAGCACCTACTGGCTAGGCTTGATACTCCATCTACTATAGCTCCTACCTCTACTGCAGCTTTCTCTACAAGTATTCCAGCTAATGCATCCTCTTTTCCGTGGATTATAGATTCTGGTGCCACAAATCATATGACAGGCTGTTCTTCATTTTTCGATTCCTTTTCTACATGTTCTGGTAAGGATAAGGTTCGAGTGGCAGATGGATCCCTATCTGGTGTTATTTCAGGGAAAGGTTCCATTTGCTGCTCTCCAACCATTCCTCTTTCTTCAGTTCTTCATGTGTCAAATTTTCCTACTAACCTTCTCTCTGTTAGTAGTCTTACACAATCCTTAAATTGCTCAGTGACCTTTTTTCCTACACATTGTGTCTTTCAGGAACTGGGTACAGGAAAGGTGATTGGCAGTGGTAGATCATGTGATGACCTTTATTATCTGGAGTCTGCTCCTCGTTCGTCTCCTTCACCCATGCCAAGTGGTCTGGTTCTGCAAGTAGATACGAGTCCAAGTCTCTCTATGTTACATCAGTGGCACCGTAGATTGGGTCATCCATATTATGGGATTTTAGAAAAACTTTTTTCTAATCTAACTAAACATTGTCATCGGAGTCAGTTTTTTTGTGAAGCCTGTGAGCTTGGAAAACATAAGCGTTCTTTTTATGCACCTATTAACAAAAGAAGTGAGTTCCCGTTTATGATTATTCACACTGATGTCTGGGGGCCTCTCCTGTTACTTCTCTTAAGGGGTATTGTTGGTTTGTCACTTTTATCGACCGTTATTCTCGTGCTACTTGGGTGTTTTTACTTAAATCAAAGAGTGAAGTTTTTTTCTTGTTTTCAATCTTTTCATGCGATGGTGAGTACTCAGTTTGATGCAAAAATTAAAATTCTCCGTAGTGATAATGGCACTGAGTATATTGATAAAGGTTTTAGGGCTTTTCTTGATGAGCGTGGTATTCTGTTTCAGACGACTTGTGTTGACAATCCACAACAAAATGGAGTTGCTGAACGCAAGAATCGTCATTTGGCTGAGGTTGCTCGGTCTCTTTTGTTTACTATGAATGTTTCAAAATTCTTATGGGGAGAAGCCATTTTAACTGCCGCTTATCTTATCAATCGTATGCCATCCAGTGTTCTCAACTTCAGGACTCCCATAGAGTGTCTTCCTAGCAGTTATCATGCTATCACTCTTTCCCCGAGAGATTTTGGTTGTGTGTGCTTTGTCTATGCACCCCACCCTTCCGGAGGTAAGTTGGGTCATAAAGCCCATAAATGTATTTTTGTTGGGTACTCTCCTACCCAGAAGGGATACAAGTGTTATGATTCACATTCTAGAAAGTTTTTAGTCTCCATGGATGTCACTTTTTGGGAAAGAGAGTCTTTTTATTCCCTTTCCAAGTCATCTTTTCAGGGGGAGTCTAATCAGAAAGAAGAGATGTTTACTATGTATAATCATGGTGATGGGGAGCACCTATTTTATAATCATGTTGATGGAGAGAAAGAAACAGTATTTTATAATCAAGTTGAGGGAGAGAAAGAAACAGTATCTGCTGAAGAGGCAACACATGGCATGGGCGATGACACTGATGGACTTCCAGCACGGTTGCAAGGCAACTTAAAGACCTATGCTAGACAGAAAGATGGGAAGTCCTCCCATGTGATACCACTCTGTCAATCACCATTGCCTACTCCAGTTCCAGACTCCTCAGCTGACTCATCTGGTAATGATTCTCCTCCTGTTAATGATTCTCCTCTCTCAGCTGACTTATCTAGTAGTGATTCTTCTCTTATTGAACCTCCTGTTATTGATGATCGTCCTATTGCTAATCGAAAAGGGAAAAGATCGTGTACTCTACATCCCATCACTCAATTTGTGTCTTATGATCGTTTATCTCCTTCATATTATGCCTTTGTTTCGTCTCTTTCCTCTATATCTATTCCACAGAATTGGAAGGATGCGTTAGTCATACCCGAATGGAAAAGAGCTATAGTAGAGGAGATGACAGTTTTGAAAAAGAATGGCACTTGGGAGCTAGTACCACTTCCTGGAGGAAAGAAATCAGTGGGATGTAAGTGGGTATTTACTGTTAAACAGAATGCAGATGGTACAATTGACAGATACAAAGCTAGATTGGTCGCCAGAGGGTTCACTCAAACCTACGGTATTGACTATGAGGAGACATTTGCTCCGGTAGCAAAGATGAATTCTGTGCGAGCTCTATTTTCCTGTGCAGCTAACCTGAATTGGCCACTTCAACAGTTTGATGTAAAAAATGCATTCCTTCATGGTGATCTAGATGAGGAAGTGTATATGGATATTCCACCAGGTTTTTCTTCCGCTGCAAGTGAGGGAAAGGTGTGCAAATTGAAGAAGGCATTGTATGGTTTGAAGCAGTCACCTAAGGCTTGGTTTGGCAGATTCTCAAAGGCCATGCTGAGTTTCGGCTACAAACAGAGCCATGCTGTCCATACTCTATTCATTAAGAGGAGTGATGGTAAGATTGCTGTCCTTATTGTTTATGTTGATGATATAATAATGACAGGTGACGATGTGAATGAAATTCATAATTTGAAGCCTCGACTTGCCCAAGAATTCGAGATTAAGGACTTGGAAGCGATGAGATACTTCCTTGGAATGGAAGTGGCAAGATTTGATAGAGGTATTTTTATCTCTCAACGAAAATATATTCTTGATCTTTTGGAAGAAACAGGCATGTTGGGTTGTAAACCTGCAGATTCTCCTATTGAGCCAAATCATCGTTTGAGTGGAGATATGGGCGAACGTACTAATAAGGAGAGGTATCAGCGACTTGTTGGGCGACTGATATATTTAGCTCACACCCGGTCGGATATTACCTATGCAATGGGTGTAGTTAGCCAGTTTATGCACGATCCTCGTATTTCACACCTGGATGCAGTTTATCGTATTCTGAGGTATCTCAAATCAGCTCCAGGAAGAGGAATTCTGTTCTCTAATCATGGCCATTTGCGGTTGGAGGCTTTTACTGATGCTGACTGAGTTAGTTCTGTGGATGATAGACACTCTACCTCTGGCTATTGTACCTTTATTGGAGGGAATTTGGTTACTTGGCGAAGTAAAAAGCAATCAGTGGTTGCTAGATCTAGCGCAGAGGCAGAGTACAGAGCCATGGCTCATGGTGTTTGCGAGCTCTTGTGGCTCCAAACCTTATTACGTGATTTGGGTTTCATTGACAGTGGTCCTATGAAACTCTATTGTGATAATAAGGTTGCTATAAACATTGCTCATAATCCTGTTCAACATGATAGAACGAAGCATATTGAGATTGACAGACACTTCATCAAGGAGAAATTGAGAGAGGA
Organism: Rhododendron mucronatum var. ripense; assembly: GCA_019656295.1. Taxonomy (NCBI): domain Eukaryota; kingdom Viridiplantae; phylum Streptophyta; class Magnoliopsida; order Ericales; family Ericaceae; genus Rhododendron; species Rhododendron mucronatum. The sequence goes on along the minus strand of BPLT01000035.1, from coordinate 1,974,166 downwards.
TTCGATATGTATGCCTTTTGTGAGATCTGGAGATCAGTTGGCTGATATAATCACAAAGGGACTTGGCAGCAAGAGTTTCCACCCTATTGCATTCAAGTTGGGCTTCATCGATATCTTCGCACCAACTTGAGGGGGAGTGTTAGATTAATGAATTAGTTTGTTGGACGGAGTTTCATTATTTATCCTTAGTATGTAAATAGTTAATTAGTTAGGACCTCATTGTAATTGTTGTATCTTGCGTTGTATATATACCCAGTTTAATGAAAGTTAACCCTAATTTTGGATTTCCACAAATCGATATTGTCATCTCTCAACTTTTCAGTTAGTTAACCAGAGTCTATTAGGAAGGGAAGAATGATCTTTCTGTTGAGATTCAGGGTTTTAGTATTACGCAGAGTTGTAGCTCAGAGAGAGCTTCTTGTTTCAAACCCTAATTCATCCAGAATTTTGTTTTTTTTTTTTCTCCGATCGTCAATTGTTCTATACTTCCATTTAGCAGAACATATATATGTGTACCATATGTCGGAAATTAGCTACTTTGAATCTGTATCCTCGTTAATGGATGTCCATGGGAGCCTTTGATCAAGAGACAACTATTATGTGTTGACATATGATTTGGGGAGTGGATTTACATTTATACCTTTGTGACTTGGATGAAAATTTGTGTTTTTTTTTTTGTCTCTGAAACCATATGCTGTTGCAGTTTCTCCCATCTTAAACTTATTTTTTATCTTTTTAAAATCTTGAAAGAAATTAATGCACGTAAGATAGAGAAAAAGAAAGACCATTAAAAGCAAGTACCCATTTTGGTGTAAATTATGTTCTTTGGTTTTTTGAAAAATAGTTTACTCAGCTTCTGAGAGTTCTTAAGTACTGCAATGACATTATGGACATCAGCATCTCAAACATCCTGAGTAATCAAAGTGCAACCTCGATGTAGATTCCAAAAATTCAGTTTTGTGGTGGTGAAATTCCTCGAAGCAATCTTACTTGTTAAGGCATCCAACTCAATACCAATTGGCAATGAGGGGAGAGGCCGTCCAAGCTCATATACTATGGAGTAGATAATTAACCGATATGGGACAAAACTCGAACATTACTAATTCAGCAATACCATTTCATGTTTGTGCAATAATATAAAAAATGATCAACAGTGGTCATTGGAGACTGTTTTAAAAGCCGAACTAGGCCGCTGATTCGACGTCGACCGGACCTTGCTCTGGTCAATACTAGCCCAAAGATCGCTTTGACTTTGAAACTGGCTTTTCCTTATTTAATTGCTCAAAATCAACGGTCAAACCGGCAACCCACATAAACTTTGGAGGGTCAAAGCAGAAGGAGAATTTGAACTATAAGTGTGTTGGGGAGTGTACTGCTACAGCTTTAGTTAATGCAATCACTGAGTACTTTCACTGCCCCGTGGTGACAATCGGTTGGACTATCGCTTTGAGCAAGCTTTATAAACCCACTTACTCAAGTTTTAGTTTCTACCGATGTGTGATCGTATCATAAAAGCTAGACATGCAAACTCTGGAGCTCAACTCCTTTCATTTCAAATGATGTGGGACACATGTATGGATCCCTGCCTTATCTGTGTAGTATTAATATATAATTTGACGTATGTATGACATCACTGTTTAATTCTAGTTTGACCATGGTTGAACTAGTGACCCATCCATGAGGGCTCCTTTTTCGGTTCGCTAATCGGTCCGGTTTCCAAAACATTGATTGAAGATTGAACAGAGAAAAACCATGCTTTCATCCGTCTATCTATATTTTGTAGTAGAATATTAGTCGAAGATTTCAAAGTGGACGAAAACTAGAAAAGAGAACTTCTGCTAGTCTAAATGAACGATTGAAGTCTAAATGAACGATTGACATTTGGTAAGGGGTATTAATTATCCTGTCTTAAGAAACAAAATGATGATTAGTTGACATTAAATTGACAAAGTCAAATGAATAATATCTAATGGCTAGATTAGTTTCTGATTTAAGAGTTTAGATTAATCTGAGTTGAACTGGAACAGGGGACTACGAAAATAAACTTGGCTGTTGAAAGCTTGCCCCAGTTTCGATGTTGCAACTTGTCTCATCCTGATGCTGGCCCACAGCATGTGGGTACCATTCACATTGGATCTGAGAGGTATGGTTTCAATTAGGTATGCTGTATTTTCTTTGTTCCCCTACTTGTCCTATTGGACATATCCTGGAAAAGATAGAAGAATGAAAAAAACTTAAAAACTGCATACAAGGTTCTGTTTCATCAATTAATGCAGGGTAAAAAACTGGCCAAAAGAATAAGAGCTCAGATGATGGTGGAATTACCCGTAGATGCAATGTGCATCACAAGTTTTAAAATGGGGATTCCTGATGAAGGGAGGGTTGGTCCTGTAGATTTTCCAATTGGTTTCTTCTTATTTGGTCATGTGGCGAGAATTAAGCATGAGGGTGGAAAGGCAGAGGAAAATTGATGAATTCATGATGATTGTGGTGCGTTTAGGGTGTCAGTCAAGAATTCATGGTGCTTTGATGAACGAGCTCTTCACTATGACTTTCAAGATTTTACCTCACCAGCTTGGGTAAATTACATATAGTTTCAAACAATCATCAACCTATTTCTTAACTGTTCTATAACAAGAGTTGATCGGAGAGTTCAACTTCCAATTGTTGAATAGTCTTTACATATTCTCGAGGTGGAAATTTTGTGTATCTTTCTCTTGGATTTCAGTTCAAGACTCATTGAACTGCATCCTTACATTCAAAATCTCAGGGTATCTGTGTGCCTTATCACATGTTTTACCTTGCTTCAGCATAGAGGATATTGAATTGGCCTGTCAAGATGCTGTAAACGGCTTGCCATCTCGAAGACCTATTATAGAGATGACAATTCCTTCTATTTTGGATAAGACTCTCTCTCCTTCTGGTACTTCAATGTTTTTCGTTCTCATGTGATGCTGTCATCTTTTATTTCTCATGGAGTTGATCTGTGTTATGAGGTTGCATCTTATTTTACCTGAAAATTGAACCATAGAGTCATAAACCATGAAATCAATGGAGAACTCAGGGTTCTTCATGCAAAAGGTCGGAAGAAATATCAGATATGGTTACTGTTGCATCCTCTGATGGTGAATCTAGTTTTCTTATCTTTTCTTTTTTTTGCTATCTTTCTTTGTCAGAAGCTAGTCGTCTACATTCGGCACTAGAAAATAGGTTTTACTTGGATTTAGTGTGTGTCTTATATGTCTACGCTTTTTGGGGTTGATTTAACTTCATTTCATTTTTTTTGTTATTGAAGAAATTAGGATTAGTCATTCCAGTTGAAGTGGCTTCCACTTCCCTAGACTTTGTAAGGCACAAAGCTTGTGTCTGTGCTGATCTTACTAAACAATTTTCTGGAAATGATTCAAGTCACTTGCTATTGAAATCAGACTAGGTGAATCATAAATCTTCCTTACTTTTCTCGTTTCTGCTTGTTAAGTGTTCAATTTTGTAGTGTTTCATGTTGTTCTTATAGCTATATAGACACTTTTTGGTTCCCGTCATTTAGTTACGCCTTTCTTTTCTTTTCTTTTTTTCCAAATGCGGTCTATTTTATTGAATTTTGCATCACTATAATGCATTTTAGCTGTTTCTTTCCAGGTAAGCACGTGATCAACTTATTCATTCAGTACACACCGTATAAACCCTCCGAAGGCAGCTGGATAGACCCTGCATATAGAGTAAGTAGTATACTAGAAAGTGCCTCCTTTTTAATTCCACATTTGGGTAGTATTTGAAGCATTGAGATTGTTTTCACAGTTTGTTTGGTGCTTGACATTTATTGGCATATAATTTCTATTTGATAGTTACACACTCCTCTGAATACTTAAGCTCACGACCCGACATGTGGCCAGGCTTTTCTCTATATCGGGCCAAACACGTTAAAGTATTTGAACAATAGGTAGGTGGTGAGTTTCAAATACAAGATCTATTGTTTGCCTGATAACTGTTAGGTTATTAACCACCATCACGTCTAAAAACTTGGCCTGTTAGAGAGAGGACAACTTTAGTACTTATATTCTCATCAATGTTGAATTGTCAATAAGATTTGGCCTCACTAATTTTACTGTTCATTTATTGTTTCTGTTTTGTTCTTTTTCTTTCCTTGGAGGGATTATTCATGGAAAGTCATGCAGGAAGATAATTTTTCTGTTTTGTGTGCGAATACTTAAAACTAACTGATGGACATTTCTATAGGAGTTCTTTGCGCAACGATGTTTTGCCTTGATCGATGAGTATGCCCCGGGCTTCAGCTCATCAGTTATTGGCTATGACATGTTGACTCCACCAGACCTTGAACGGGAAATTGGTCTTACGGGTATAGTTAGTGCACATCTGCAAATGTTTGGATTTTGAATGCAAATAAATGCTTATCATCTGACTTGCTCATCATTTATTTCAGCTGTGTAATTAACAAATGATTTTTTTTTCGTTCTTTTTTTTGGTAGGAGGGAATATTTTTCATGGTGCTATGGGATTACACTCTCTTTTCCTAATGCGACCTCTAAAAGGATGGTAATTCATGTAAACATTTACGTGTTCTGTTTGTAAACTTGCCAATGATTTTGCTGTTTTTTTTTGGTTGGTTCGGAATTTAGCTTCTTGAATAGGTCTTTCTCTGTTCATTTTCACTTATATATATGGTAGTTGAGAGTGTATCGTGTTTGCTGAGCAACTAGCTTTTTATTGATTCATTGAACAATTGTGATTCATTTTATTTTTTAAGTGCAGGTCAAATTACAGGACCCCATTGCGAGGGCTTTACTTGTGCGGGAGTGGGGCCCATCCTGGGGGTGGTGTGATGGGTTCTCCGGGACGTAATGCTGCTCACGAGGTTCTTAAAGACATTTTTAGCCTATGAAGTGAAACAGTACGACACCACGTTGTTATTTTGTGTAGTGATCACAGTCACCGCTATTTTGTTGTGTTGTCGAATTATCTCTTGCCCAAGCATCACTTTGTACCTTTGGAGAATTGACATGCAGGAACTCATGAAATCAAAGCATCCTGTACTTTTACTTGCTTCATGACCGGAGATCAAAGGTGTGATTATTCGCATAATCTCATTGCAATGCATGCAAAGGTTGTTACCCAATTAAAACTCGGAATTGCTGATGGGGGGGGGGGGGGGGGGGGGGGGGGGGTGGGGGGGGCTATTCGCTGCCCACTTCGTGCTACTCACAGCCGATTAAGATTTTTACCAATTACAGACAAAAATGCCCTCGCGCAGTTTGACCATTATACCCCTAAGACCTCATGTTATTTGAGCATTTTACCCCCCTAAGAATATTACATACAACCACATACTCTCCCTCTGATTTCCATGATTTTCCGTCCCCATTTGAAGAACGACGTCTCCTCCCTCCCCATTCAAACTCCTCCATTTTCATCCCATACTGATATTATTAACTGGCTAACTCGCTTACTAGCTTGCTGAATACAAAGGTGATGCTCCCCTTTTATAGACGGAACAAGGGGGTACATGGTCTCATGGATTACATCATTACAGTAGCATACATAATTGATTAATACTGTAGTTACCAGCCTTTAGCATTACAAAGTCTTTACTGGCCAACTACTGACGACGACACTACAATACATTCAATACTTATGTACTGACTCTACAAACAGTAAAAGCCAATAATTTTACCCTCTCCAGAAAAGAGGATAACTACTACACTTTATATTACATTACAAAAGAGACAGCTGGCCTGAAAAGTTATTCAGGTTTATCCGAACCACTGCTTCCAGAATAGTATTCAGTCAAGTAATACTGTTCCAAAAGATAGCGGATATTTTGGCGTCATTTTTCAGGATAAGTATCATTGAATTTCCAGTTTGCAGACTCATAATGGAGGAGAGATGAGGGAACATCTGTAGGTGTCAAGCCATTGAGTGAACACATCGTTTGAGTCATGACCAAATAATTTCCATTGTGGATCTCAATGCTCGGGGACTCTTGATATGCTGAAAGGAACATAGTGTGATACTCCTTTCGCCAAATGAGAGAGCCATCTGGATTAGGAAGATATCTGTTGTTGATCCAGGAAGATATCTGTTGTTGCGAGTTGACCAAAAAGCAAATTGGAGGTCTTCGTTTGGACCAATGGGGATTTGCCTGATCTGCTGTTGCCAGAATGGTGTTGTGCCAAAAAGTAAGAGAAATTTCAATAAGAAATCTTCCGGGGGTTGGACTAGATTGAATGCTGCACGGGCGAGATACACGAGGACTGCTGATTTATTGAAACTGATACTTATAGTATACACATCAACTAAATACCATAAGAGGAGGTAGGCTTCTAGTTTGAAATAAAAGACATTGTGGTAAGACACTTCAAACTGGATGAGAAAGGGATAAACAGGATGGAATGGTAGACCTTTTATGGGACCTTCATCAAGACCATATTTGAAAATACAGAGATGTTGAAGGTTTTGACACATTTGGACACATCGAGAAAGAAGGGTTAATTCAACAAGATGACACTGGATGTGGATAGGAAGATTAACTGGGTGGAAACAGGAAATCATGGGAAAACAACCAGGGACAAAAGAATAGGGTTTTGTTTTTGAAAACTGGTTGATTTCTTTTTTAAGCCTTCACAGAAAATCAGGGAGGACATTTGTTTTTCCTTTTATGTGGATAGCATCAAAACTCCAATTGGAAAACCAATTTGCCCATCTGAGTAACTGAGCCTTTGGAGGTGTTTCTGTTTGAACTTGAGCATGCTGGGAAAACTCATCATATCAGTCTCAATTAGGAAATGATGACTGATTAGATGAAATTCAAACTTTTCAATGCTCCTTTTGATTGCCAGAATTTCTTTGTAAGTAGAGTGGTAATGGAGTTCTGCTGAGGAGAATGAACCACTCTTGTATCCACAAATTCTGCGCTTCTATTCTGAATTTTCTTCCAAAAGAACTGCTCCCCAATAAAGATCAGAGGCATCTGTCTGAAGGACTCTTTTCCCATCTGAAAGTATAGTTAATGGTGGAAGGGTTTTGGATATGGCCTTGAGGTTAGTGACGGCTTTGGTACAATGGGCTGACCAAGGAGGAGGTGTTTTCTTTAGTAGAGCCGAGAGAGGAGTACGGTATTGGGCAAGGTTGGGAATGAAATCACCCATATAGTTAACAATTCCAAGGAACTGTTGAACTTGTTTGACTGTGAGGTTTTCATCTGGAAAATAGTCAAGTTGGGAGGCTATATGAGGCTGAAGGGTATATTGACCTTTAGAGATATACATCCCTAAAAAATAAATTTTTGGTTGAGCAAGAAGCATCTTTTTCTCTGAGAGCATTATACCATGGGTTTGAACAAGGGAATGAAAGGATTGTAGTAAGAGAGCATGAAACTCGATATCTGGGGAGAAGAGTAGAATATCATCAATATATACAAGGGCTGAGGATAGAAGAGGAGCAAATACCCTAATCATGGCCTTTTGAAATAAGGATGAAGCTGTTTTCAATCCAAAAGGCATAACTGACCACTGGAAGTGGTGATCCGGAATGCAAAAACCAATTTTGGGACGATCATCTGGATGGATGCCAAGTTGCCAGAAATCTGCTTTCAAGTCAAATTTTGAGAAGATTTGAGCTTTAGGCAAGTTTGCAAAAAGAACACTTTTTCGAGGAAGAGGGAATTTGCAATGTATTGAATGTATTGTAGTGTCGTCGTCAGTAGTTGGCCAGTAAAGACTTTGTAATGCTAAAGGCTGGTAACTACAGTATTAATCAATTATGTATGCTACTGTAATGATGTAATCCATGAGGTCATGTACCCCCTTGTTCCGTCTATAAAAGGGAGCATCACCTTTGTATTCAGCAAGCTAGTAAGCGAGTTAGCCAGTTAATAATATCAGTGTCTTCTTAAAAATTCTGTGTCTTATATTCTCCCTCTTTGATCCTTACCTACTTTGTGTTTGTACCCACTTAGTGTCTGTAATAGTGGTATCAGAGCCATGTCTTCCATTCTAGCTTAAACCCCCTTCTGGGAACTTCTTTTCCAACACCACTTCAAATCTTTTCTAAAAGAAAAAATTGAAGCGTATGATCTGTGGTTGCCTTCTCAGGAACCTCCACATCAGAAACTTCACTAACTATTTTGGTTAAAAGAATTTTGTATCAGTGGGATAAAAGGACCTTGAGATTTTGGCTCATGTGTTGGCAGTGTATCTCGATTTATCTTCCCTAGTATACAAAATTTTATTAATCAAAATTGGTTTAAGGTCTTATTTTGCAAAGGAAATCTTTGTCGTAGAAAGGAAAAGAAAATCCCAGACTTTTCAAACCCCAGACTTTTTCTTGAAGTATGAATCGTCTGTTTAGCACCTATTCTTCTGCTACGTCCTTTTTAGTTCCATCAATGTCGTCTGCCAGTAGAAATTCTTCTTCTTCCTCTTCCTCTTCTAATCTTGAATACTTGTATGAGTTTGAGTACCTATCTGATGACAGTAAGGTTCCCCTTACTGACCTCCCTTTCCTAAACTCTTATAATGCTTTTGTCAGACCCCAAACCTCTGTTAAAAAATCTGTCACCCAACTTTTTTCTACAAAACGTCTCACTTCTGTAAAAGAGTATGTCCAAGCTTCCAAATTTGACCAGTGTTTCATCGCAGCAACAGAAGCTGAGCAGCTCTTACCTCTAGAAATCCCAGTTGATTTGCCTCGTCTTTGGCTACACATCTCCACTTTGGTGCAATCCGATTGGCCGTCACTTTCCATGGACGAAAATGTTTACCTGTTACTTCCAAACTTGCTCTGGTAAATACCAGGTTTATGCAGTACCAGAACGCATGCATAGCCACAGGTCAAACCACCCTAAATGCCGAAACCGTGATTTTTACTTTTTACCCCAATTTTAACATGCCATTAGCAGATCCTCATCTGCTATCAGCCTTGAAAGTCCAGATTCAAATTGGTGGTGCCTCCCAAATTCCTACCACATATGCAGCAACTCTTCACTACCAAATGGCCTACTGTCTCCAAAACCATGCTTTTGACATGTCCTTACCTTCCTCTACAGATGAAGCTCTTTTCCTAACCGTAAATGCACCTCACCAAGCCTCATGTGTCCATGTCCCCCGTCAGATTTTCCGTCCTGAACTTCTCAAGCTTCTCCCAGAATCTTGGGTTACAACTTACGAGAAAAATCAAAACAAACCTATTCCTGTCCAATCCTCAAATCCAACTTTCATCCCAAAACCTGATGGTACCGTGGAAATCTCTTTTCCAAAAGACACCTCTGCCTCATCTTCCACCCATCCTGTCATTTTTCCCTTGAGCATTAACATGTTTGTTGATGGCTCTCGACCTGACCCTCCAATTCAATATTTCAAACCCAATAGCCTTCCAGTCTACTATTTTAAAAATCCAGAAACAGGTCATTGTTACTTTGATGCCTTGATTTTGATGACTGTCTCGAGGAAAGTCGTCGTTTAGAAGATGACGAAGACTTTGAAGATGACCCTTGTCCACTATGCACTTCTCCACCTCTCACTCCTTGTAAATCTCCACCGTCTCCTCAACCTCCATCTGATGATGGCTCTTCGAGTCAACCCAGTGGGTGTTTCATGTTTACCTCCTCGTCCTCCTAGACTGAAGCAGATTTTCCTCCTTTGTACTTCCACAGTTCCCAAGAGAGGATAACTCACCGTCATAAAATTCCAGGCCTTACTACTATTCTCCCTGATGGTAGTACCAAAGCAGTATCAGCAGCAGAAGCAGCGATAAATTGGCAGTCAGCAAATTCTCTAGCCCAAAACAAAATTCTTCAAAAAATTGCTAACTCTCAGCAAAATTTGGAGAATGCTGTCCATAAGAAGTTATCAACCCTGGAACTTCTTATCAGAGATTTGCAGCAGAAAATTCACAGTGTTCACCAAGAACTCCTCCAGATGGCTTATGCCAACCAAGCATTTTCAGCAGCTTTTTACCATAAGATGCTGAAATGAAACATTTGAAAAACCAACTTCATTCTCTCCAAGCTCAGCAGAATTCTCAGCAAAAAAGTCCATTTGACATGTTCGCATCTTCCTCTCAACAAAGTTTGTTTGGGTATCCTCAAATGTCTCAGCCTTTACCTATAAACCCTATGTCAATATTTGGTGAGTCCAATATCTTTGGCAGCTCATCAGCTTTCCTACCTCCACCAAAAAGACCATCTCCTCCAAAACTTCCTTTTCCAAAACCCCAGATAAAGCCTGTTCAACCTTCACCCGTTTTGTCTTCACCTTCTACCTATACCACTGTCCCAGTGACCTCCACTCCTTCTCAACCATCAGACCCAAATTCTAAATCACCACAGTTAATGGTCCAGCCAATTTCTAGCCCTTTCAAAAATCCAATCTCTACTCTCCTAAATACCTTAGCCACTATACCTGAAACTCCATCTCCGGAACCAACCATTGAGTTTGATTCAAATACTGAATCCACAAACTCTGTGCCAATTCCTCATGTTTTTATGATGAACCCGGAAAACCCAGAGGAAAATGTTGATGATCCCATCATTGAAGAAGGTCCTGAGTTTGATACACCTCAAGAAATTCCAACCTTTGATTCCTTCTCACATTCCAATATCCATACCTCAGGTTTCTCCTTTGATACCATACCCCCATCAAAATGGTTGGATAAACTCTATGAGATCCATGCTTGGTGCACAGCCGCTATGCTTTCTCCCAATGCTACACTAAGTATCGTTCTTACTAAGTGTACCGTAAAATTCTTTGGCCGTCTCCGCCAATGGTACTTAGCTCTTGGTGAGTACCGACAGCTGCAGCTTAAGCAACTCCCAACGCTTGATCAATTTATCTCAGTTCTACATACTGAGTTCCTTGGAGACCATGACAACACTAAAGAATTTGTTCGAGAAGAATATCTCAGCATGAAGTGTTGTTCGTTTAAAAGAAAGGACTTGGAGATCCATTATAATCGCATGTCTCAGCGATTTTATCTCCTCAACGGTATAGATGATGTCAATCTTAAGCAAGCTTTTCTCAATTCCCTTCCTGAACCACTGGGAAATGAGACAACAAGGCTCCTTCAGACAAAAGGATTGACACTGAATGCAACATCCCTTGGTGGTATTTACCAACAATCTTTGATTTTCCTGGAAAAACTGTGCAATCACCAGAAATTCCTCAGAACTCTTGAAGAACAGGAAAAACTTCTTGGCAAAGCATGTGACCGTCCAGACCTATCTATAAAGTGCAAAGATAAGAAATGCACTTGCCGTCCTTCATATCAGAAGACCAAACACTTTCAGAAATGGAAGTTCCGATATCCTGGCAAGTTTTCAAAGTTTCCTAAATCTGGCAAGTTTTCACGCCGGAAAAAATGGAAATTCTTCAAGAAGAAGCAGTTCAGAGGACAGCGAAAGTCTGATCGCTGTTACATATGCGGAAAGAAAGGGCACTATGCAAAACAGTGTCCAAATAAAGCAGCAAGAGACAAAATGGTGAACTCTTTGGCTCTCATCAATGATGATCTTGAAGATGCTGATGTCGAATCCTTATTTTCCATTGATGATGAAGCAACAGATGAAGCAGTCCTTGCATTCACCTTTGATGATTCAGATGACTCAGAATCAGATAATTCTTCTGATGATTCTGACTCATTCTCCTATGAAATCCAAGCCTTTGAGTTCTCAAACATCATGCTGGCTCAACCTTTAGCAAAAGTCACTATCCTGCTTGGAAAATATGAGAAACCCATACCAGTTATCGCTTTCTTTGATACTGGTGCAGCAGCCTCCATCCTCAACCCAGCAATTCTCCCCAGGTCTTATTGGCAGTCCTGTTTCAGACCCTTTACAGCAGCCAATGGAGAAACATTTGTCATCACCTTGCTCAGTAAGCCTATTACCATCCAACTCTTCCCTGGATACACCATTAAACACCAAGTTTATGGTTCTAATCTCCCAGGAAAAGATTTATTATTAGGCTTTGATATTCTCCAAAATCTCAGCAAAATCTCCTGGCTCAAAAAAGGCTTGAAATACAAAACCTACCTCTTACCTTGGACCACTCAACCCAATCTCTTTTCCATAGAAAACTTTTCCACCATCAAAGAAACCATAATCCAAACCTCTTGTGTAGAATCTCATTCCCAGTCCCTCACCAAATGTTCCAACCCACTTTGGAAAAATCCAAATTTCTTCATTTCTCTTCTCTTTAAGAAAAATGAAGATATCAACCCCACCAAAGCTACTCATCATGGAATGAACCTAGAACTCTACCAGCTTGCTCTTCAAGAACTCCAACAACTTCAGTCAGAGGGTTTAATCGAGCCCACAACCTTCCAGTGGGCATGTGAAGCATTTTATGTGAACAAAAGAACAGAGCAGATAATAGGAAAGCTCCGCCTGGTTATCAATTACCAGCCTCTTAATCATTTTCTGCAGGACAACAAATTCCCTCTTCCTCGAAGAAGTGTTCTTTTTGCAAACTTGCCTAAAGCTCAAATCTTCTCAAAGTTTGACTTGAAAGCAGGTTTCTGGCAACTGGGCATCCATCCAGATGATCGTCCCAAAACTGGCTTTTGCATTCCGGATCACCACTTCCAGTGGTCAGTTATGCCTTTTGGATTGAAAATAGCTCCATCCTTATTTCAAAAGGCCATGATTCGGGAATTTGCTCCTCTTCTGTCCTCAGCCCTTGTATATATTGATGATATTCTACTCTTCTCCCCAGATATCGAGTCTAATGCTCTCTTACTACAATCCTTTCATTCCCTTGTTCAAACCCATGGTATAATGCTCTCAGAGAAAAAGATGCTTCTTGCTCAACCATAAATTGATTTTTTAGGGATGCATATCTCTAAAGGTCAATATACCCTTCAGCCTCATATAGCCTCCCAACTTGACCATTTTCCAGATGAAAACCTCACAGTCAAACAAGTTCAACAGTTCCTTGGAATTGTTAACTATATGGCTGATTTCATTCCCAACCTTGCCCAATACCGTACTCCTCTCTCAGCTCTACTAAAGAAAACACCTCCTCCTTGGTCAGCCCATTGTACCAAAGCCGTCACTAACCTCAAGGCCATATCCAAAACCCTTCCACCATTAACCATACCTTCAAATGGGAAAAGAGTCCTTCAGACAGATGCCTCTGGTCTTTATTGAGGAGCAGTTCTTTTGGAAGAAAATTCAAAACAGAAGCATAGAATTTGTGGATACAAGAGTGGTGCATTCTCCTCAGCAGAACTCCATTACCACTCTACTTACAAAGAAATTCTGGCAATCAAAAGGAGCATTGAAAAGTTTGAATTTCATCTAATCGGTCATCATTTCCTAATTGAGACTGATATGATGAATTTTCCCAGCATGCTCAAGTTCAAACAGAAACACCTTCCAAAGGCTCAGTTACTCAGATGGGCAAATTGGTTTTCCAATTGGAGTTTTGATGCTGTCCACATAAAAGGAAAAACAAATGACCTCCCTGATTTTCTGTCAAGGCTTAAAAAAGAAATCAACCAGTTTTCAAAAACAAAACCCTATTCTTTTGTCCCTGGTTGTTTTCCCATGATTTCTTGTTTCCACCCAGTTAATCTTCCTATCCACCTCCAGTGTCATCTTGTTGAATTAACCCTTCTTTCTCGATGTGTCCAAATGTGTCAAAACCTTCAACATCTCTGTATTTTCAAATATGGTCTTGATGAAGGTCCCATAAAAGGTCTACCCTTCCATCCTGTTTATCCCTTTCTCACCCAGTTTGAAGTGTCTTACCATAATGTCTTTTATTTCAAACTAGAAGCCTACCTCCTCTTATGGTATTTAGTTGATATGTATACTATAAGTATGAGTTTCAATAAATCAGCAGTCCTCGTGTATCTCGCCCGTGCAACATTCAATCTAGTCCAACCCCCGGAAGATTTCTTCTTGAAATTTCTCTTACTTTTTGGCAACATACCATTCTGGCAACAACAGATCAGGCAAATCCCCATTGGTCCAAACGAAGACCTCCAATTTGCTTTTTGGTCAACTCGCAACAACAGATGTCTTCCTAATCCAGATGGCTCTCTCATTTGGCGAAAGGAGTATCACACTATGTTCCTTTCAGCATATCAAGAGTCCCTGAGCATTGAGATCCACTATGGAAATTATTTGGTCATGACTCAAACGATGTGTTCACTCAATGGCTTGACACCTGCAGATGTTCCATCATCTCTCCTCCATTATGAGTTTGCAAACTGGAAATTCAATGATACTTATCCTGAAGAATGGCGCCAAAATATCCGCTATCTTTTGGAACAGTATTACTTGACTGAAGACTATTCTGGAAGCAGTGGATCGGATAAACCTGAATAACTTTTCAGGCTAGCTGTCTCTTTTGTAATGTAATATAAAGTGTAGTAGTTATCCTCTTTTCTGGAGAGGGTAAAATTATTGGCTTTTACTGTTTGTAGAGTCAGTACATAAGTATTGAATGTATTGTAGTGTCGTCGTCAGTAGTTGGCCAGTAAAGACTTTGTAATGCTAAAGGCTGGTAACTACAGTATTAATCAATTATGTATGCTACTGTAATGATGTAATCCATGAGGTCATGTACCCCCTTGTTCCGTCTATAAAAGGGGAGCATCGCCTTTGTATTCAGCAAGCTAGTAAGCGAGTTAGCCAGTTAATAATATCAGTGTCTTCTTAAAAATCATGTGCCTTATATTCTCCCTCTTTGATCCTTACCTACTTTGTGTTTGTACCCACTTAGTGTCTGTAATAGCCTACCCAGCTCCCACCACCCACCAGCAACCAACCTTGCCTATCTTCCTCCCATCCTCTTCCTCCTAAATTGTCAATGGAAACCTCAATTGTTTCATCTCCCTCTATAGCTAAACAAGAAATAGTTAACCCATTAATACACTACGATTTGGAGTTGGAAAATTACACAATGAAAGTTGAGAAACAAGTTGATAACATAGATATTGTAGTGACGGAGCAAAAATCGCCACTGCAAGAGGTAAGCGCGCCCTCCATTTCAATTTCAGTTTTGGCCCGACACAGTCGGACACACAGTGCCAAAACTTTACTAATTTTTCAAACTCTAATGTCTGAATTATGTACAACTATTCGGATATTAATATCCGAATATTGTCAACATTTTCGGACTCTTATATCCGAATTTGGTGCCAGTTTTCAGATGTTAATATCCGAATGAAACTGCAGAGAATCTTGCGCTTACCTAGTTTGTCTTTGGGTGTTACAGGGTGACACTTCAACACTTGGTAGTTTTGTAGGGCCATTGACTATATCTACTTCCATTCGTCCTCCATGCGATTATTGGAAAGGCCACAAAATCCGATGAAGGAGAAGAAAAAGGAAAGCATTTTTCGGAGAAGGTTCCTCAACCAAAAGTTATTGGAGAGGCCGTAAAAACTGACAAAGGAAAATGATTTGTTGCGGAAAAACGTCCTACTCCCTTGTACATGAAATGGTTTCCGATCTGAATTAGAATGTACATTGAGAAAATTATAGATGTCAAGGGGGATGGAAATTGTGGGTATCGAGCAATAGCAGTTGGGTTGGGTCATGATGAAAAAGAATGGATAAATGTTAGAAAGATATTGTTCATGAAATTGGAATATTATTTTTCCCTTTACGAAGGGACATTCGGTAGAAGAGTTGCGCCATAAATTGAACTTCTATCGAAGTTCAACTCCAAAGGATAGGTGGATGATCATGCCAGAAATGAGTCACCTCATAGCATCCATTTTTTAGGTGGTGGTCGTTTTCTTATTGAATCATCAATGCCTTACGTTCCTCCCACTATGATATCCGCCTCTTTCCCCTGAGAGTCGACGTTTGATTGCGCTCGGACACGTTAACGGCAATCACTTTGTAACGGTATATTTATGACCGAATTCTCCCTCCTGCCTATTGCAAGGAATTGGTATATACATCACTACTCATCCGCGGATGGACGGGATACATAATATTCAAACAAGATCAAAGAGTTTAAAAGCATAGTGGAGAATGATGTAGCAACGACGGACATAATCGAACTAGACTAGGTTGGCTGAAAGGACTTTTATGTAAAATTTTAATTTCTAGAATCTTATTGTAAAATATGAAATTTATGCAAACCCATTCGCGGGTAGTGTTTTATGTTTGTCTCGAGCATTGCCTGTCCGTATGACACTCGTCATTTAAATTTAAATTTTCACATACGAATATTGTCTAGCGAATTATTTGTGCCTAGAAAAGTATCAAGAATGATTCAAACCATAAAATTTATGTTTTGGTGCCCTACTTAGCATTCATATTTTCATGGTATCCAATTATCACAAATATGCTAATAGTTATTCGCAATAAAACAAAAGTCATTCCACCATAGAAATTAGTCCATAAACCATGGCCATAAAGTGTCCAAAATAACAATTCAACTTCCATAATATTCAAATAGCATGTCTACAATCCAATTGAAACTTAATATTTAGCCATTTTGAATAACCAATTATAGACAATATGTGTATCCCCGAGTTCTAGCATACTTATAACTTATCAAGCAACAAACAACTATAAGAATTACAGAAACTCATTAGAGGGTACTAATCGGATTGTAATGTCCGAATGGGGTATGAACTTTTGGATATTGAAGTCCGAATGAGGCAATACATTTTGGATATTAAATTCTGAATGTGCTAACAATCGGAAATTAAAATCCGAATGATGCAATCAATTTCAGATATGAAAATTCGAATATTGGACAAACAATCAGACTTTAATATTTGAAGCTGTGGAAAACAATCGGACTCTAATGTTCGATTAAATCTAAAACATACGAAATAGCAGTACGTACTTACTGTGGATTCCTCAAAAAAAATCGAACAAAAATAAAAAAAATACCGCATAATAACAAGATTCAAAATTTTACCGATGTTCAACTTCGAAATAGTTGGTGATGCCGGCGTGTTGTGCTTTCTTCTCACACCTCCTTCACCTCAAAGTTGTACTGCTGTTATGATGTGGTGAGAGTGGTGTTGTGGTGGTTGTGGTGACTGATGGAGGAGAAGAACAAATGGGGCAAGAGGAGAAAAAGAAACGGGGGAGAGAGAGAGAAAGAGAGAGAGAGAGAGAGAGAGAGAGAGAGACGGGAGGTGGGGGTTAGTGGTGGCGGCAATGGTGGGTAGGTAGGTGGTGGCTGTACCCATGGGTGGTGGAGGAGCGGACTGGAACGGATTGAAGCTGTGGAAGAAAACTTAGGTTAGAAAAGGAAAGGGAATGGACGAACTGAATTGGGTGGACTGAATTGGGTTGTATGTTTATTGTATAAAAGGGCAAAAAGGGAAATTCAGGGATAATTTGTTGGTTGTAAGTAGCAAATTCTTATAAGGTGGTGGTTTGTAGGTAGCAATCGACTGCGAGTAGCAAGAACTGAGCTGCGAATAGCGGCCACCTTGCTGATATCTAAGAGTCATCTTGCAAATATCACTTATAATGGCTCCGTTAACTATTTTTTATTTAAAATCAAGAGTTGTGACGTAGCTATTATGGTTACTTCATCCATACACAAAGTAGGTTAGGATCAAAGAGAGAATACAAGAGAGAACACCAGGAATTTATTATTTTTGAGAACACACTGATTTACACTGGCTTAGCTTCTTACAGAGAAAGGGTGCCCTCCTTTTATAGGCGTAAGGAGGTACATACACCACTAGTGCTATTTTACTGTTCACAACTTACATAATCACACACCAATTATATTACTTTACTATTCTTAGTCATACACAACTTTTCTACTACATCGTAATTCATCCCTTCCAAAAAGGAATGACATGACACTACTTTTACTTTATTTCACTTCACACTTTATATTACATCACACAAAAGTAAATAAACATACTCCACACAAAAAAGACTGGTGGCACGAGCACATGATTGTCACTTAGGATCATTTGAATCACTTTCTCCAAATAGTCTTCAGTTTTGTCAGTCAAGTGATACTGGTCCAAAAGATAGCAAATATTCTGGCGCCACGCTTCTGGATAAGTATCATTGAAATTTCAATTTGCAGTTTCATAATAGAGAAAAGATGAGGGAACTTTTGCAGGTGTCAATTCATTAAGGGAACACAGTGTTTGAGTCATGACAAGATAATTTCCACTGTTGATCTGGATTCTCTGAGACTCTGGATATGTAGAGAGGAATATAATTTGATACTCCTTTCGCCAAGTGATAGAACCATCTGGATTAGGATGACTCCTGTTGTTGCGACTTATCCAAAAAGCAAATTGGAGATTCCCGCTTGCACTATTAGGGATCTGTCTGAACTTCTATTGCCAAAAAGATATGCTTCCGAAGAGCAGGAGAAATTTCAAAAAGAAATCTTCTAGAGGATGAATTTGACTAAATGCCGCATGTGCCAGATAAACCAATACTGCTGATTTATTAAAATAGACATTTATGGTATAAACATCTACTAAATACCGTAAGAGGAGGTAGGCTTCTTTTTTGAAATAAAAGACATTATGGTCATATATTTCAAACTGGGTGAGAAAGGGGTAGACTGGATGAAAAGATAAACCACCTTTGGGACCTTCATCAAGACCATACTTGAAAATGCAAAGATGTTGAAGATTTTGACACATTTGGACACACCTAGAAAGAATGGTTAACTCTAAAATATGACACTGAAGGGGAATGAGAAGATTGATTGGGTGGAAATAGGAAATCATTAGAAAACAACCAGGAATAAAGGAATATGGCAGTTTTGAAAACTGGTTGATTTTTTTTTTGAGCCTTGACAGAAAATCTGGGAGGATATTTATTTTTCCTTTTATGTGAACAGCATCAAAACTCCAATTGGAAAATCAATTTGCTCATATGAGCAATTATGCTTTTGGAAGGTGCTTCTGTTTGAACTTGAGCATGCTGGAAAAACTCATCATATTAGTCTCAATTAGGAAATGATAACCGATTAGATGAAATTTAAATTTCTCAATGCTCCTTTTAATTGCCAGAATTTCTTTGTAAGTAGAGTGGTAATAGAGCTCTGCTAAAGAGAATGCACTACTTTTATATCCTCAAATTTTGCGCTTTTGATCTGAATTTTCTTCCAAAAGAACTTCTCCCCAATATAGATCAGAGGCATCTGTTTGAAGAACTCTTTTCCCATTTGAAAGTATGGTTAATGGAGGAAGGGTTTTGGCCATGACTTTAAGGTCTTTGACAGCTTTGGTACAATGGACTGACCAAGGAGGAGAGTTTTTCTTTACTAGAGCTGAAAGAGGAGTACGGTATTGAGCAAGGTTGGGGATGAAATCAACCATATAGTTAACAATTCTGAGGAACTGCTAGACTTGTTTGACTGTGAGAATTTCTTCTGAAAAATGGTCAAGTTGTGAGGCTATATGAGGCTGAAGGGTATATTGACCTTTAGAGATATGCATCCCCAAAAAATTATTTTTTGGTTGAGCAAGAAACATTTTTTTCTCTAAGAGCATGATACCATGGGTTTGAACCAAGGAATGGAAAGTTTGAAGCAAGACAGCATGAGATTCAATATCTGGTGAGAAGAGTAGGATATCATCAATGTAGACGAGTGCTGAGGACAGAAGAGGAGCAAATACCCTAATCATGGCCTTTTGAAATAAGGATGGAGCTGTTTTCAGTCCAAAAGGCATGTCTGACCACTGAAAGTGGTGATCTGGAATACAAAAATTAGTTTTGGGATGATCACCTGGATGAATGCCCAGTTGCCAGAAACTTGCTTTCAAGTCAAATTTTGAGAAAATTTGAACTTGAGGCAAATTTGCAAAAAGAACACTTCGTAGAGGATGAGGGAATTTGTTATCCTGCAGAAAATGATTAAGAGGCTGGTAATTGATAACCAGGCGAAGCTTTCCTCTTATCTGCTCTGTCCTTTTGTTTATATAAAATGCTTCACATGCCCACTGAGAGGTTGTGGGCTCGATCAAACCTTTTGACTGGAGTTGCTGGAGCTCTTGGAGAGCAAGTTTGTAGTATTCTGGGTTCATTCCATGATGGGTAGCTTTGGTGGGGTTGATGTCTTCATTTTTCTTAAAGGGAAGAGAAATGAAGAATTTTGGGTTTTTCGATAGTGGTTGGATCATTTGGTGAGGAACTGGGAATGAGATTCGGCACAAGAAGTTTGGATTATGGTTTCTTTGATGGAGAATATCAAAACCTAACAATAAATTTTTTCCTGAGAGATCAGAACATAAACTTGGTGTTTTATGGTGTATCCAAGGAAGAGTTGGATGATAATAGGCTTACTGATTATAGTGATGACAAAAGTTTCTCCATTGACTGTTATAAAGGGTCTGAAAGACGACTACCAGTAGGACCTGGGGAGAATTGTTGGGTTGAGAATGGAGGCTGCAGCACCAGTATCAAAGAAGGTGATAACTAGTATGGTTTCTCATATTTCCCAAGCAAGATTCTGACCTTGGCTAAGGGCCGAACCAGCATGATATTTGAGAATCCAAAGGTTTGGATTTCATAGGGAAATGCGTCAAACTTGCCAGGACATTGGAACTTTCATTTCTTAAAGTGTTTGGATTTCCGATATGAAGGACGGCAAGTGCACTTCTTGTCTTTGCACTTTATAGATAGGTCTGGCTGGTCACATGCTTTGCCAAGAAGTTTTCCCTGTTCTTCAAGAGTTCTGAGGAATTTCTGGTGATTGCACAGTTTTTCCAATGCAATCAAAGAGTGCTGGTAAATACCGCCAAGAGATGTTGCATTCAATGTAAATCCTTTTGTTTGAAGTAGCATTGTTGTCTCATTTCCCAATGGTTCAGAAAGGGAATTGAGAAAAGCCTACTTGAGATTGACATCATCCATGCTGTTGAGGAGATAGAATCTTTGAGACATACGATCATAATGAATCTCCAAGTCCTTTCTTTTGAATGAACAACACTTCATGCTGAGATATTCTTCTCGAACAAACTCTTTTGTATTGTTATGATCACCAAGAAACTCAGTATGCAGGACTGAGATGAATTGGTCAAGGGTTAGCAGTTGCTTAAGTTGTAACTGTCGGTACTCACCAAGAGCCAAGTACCATTGACGAAAACGGCCAAGAAATTTGTTATTACTAAGTGTAGCATTTGGAGAGAGCATAGCAGCAGAGCACCAAGCATGAATCTCATAAAGCTTATCCAACCATTTTGATGGGGGAATGGTATCAAAGGAGAAACCTTGGGTATGGATGTTGGAATGTGAGAATTAATCAAAGGTTGGAATTTCTGGAGGTGGATCAAACTCAGAACCTTCTTCACTAATAGGATCTTCGACATGTTCCTCTGGAAAATGTTCTGGGTTTTCGAGGTTCATCATGAAAACATGAGGAATTGGCATAGAGTTAGTGGATTCAATATCTAAATCAAACTCAATGGTTGGTTCAGGAGTTGGGGTTTCGAGTATAGTAGCTAAAGTATGTAGGAGAGTGGAGATTGGATTTTTGGCACAGCTAGGAGTTGGCTGGACCATTAACTGGGGTGATTTTGAGTTTGGATCAGTTGGTTTGAAGAAATGGAGGTAATTGGACCAGAGGTAGAGGTAGATGGTGGAGACGGAACTGTTGGAGGTTGGATAAGTTTTATTTGGAGCTTTGGAAAAGAAAGTTTTGGTAGAGATGGTCTTTTTGGTGGAGGAAGTAAAGTTGTAAGCTCCTAAAGATGGAGCTTGACTCACCAAATTTTGAAGTAGGGTTTATAGGTAAAGGTTGAGACATTTGAGGATACCTAAACAAACTTTGTTGAGAGGAAGATATGAACATGTCAAATGGGCTTTTTTGCTGAAAATACTGCTGAGCTTGGAGAGATTGAAACTGATTTTTTAAATGCTTCATTTCAGCATCTTTGTGGTAAAAAGCTGTTGAAAATGCTTGGTTGGCATATGACATCTGAAGAAGATCCTGATGAACATTTTGGATCTTCTGCTGGAAATCTCTGATAATAAGTTCTAAAGTTGATAACTTCGTTCCTGGTGAACATTTTGGATCTTCTACTGCAAATCTCTGATAAGAAGTTCTAAAGTTGATAAGTTCTTATGAACAACATTCTCCAAATTTTGTTGGGAGTTAGCAATTCTCTGAAGAATTTTGTTTTAAGATAGAGAATTTGCTGACTGCCAATTTATCGTTGTTTCTGCTGCTGATACTGCTGTAACGACCCTGATTTTTGGTCGTTAAAAAAAAAAATTTCGTTAAATATTTGAATTTTATTTTAAATTTCGGTAATTGTTATAATTGCACTTTAGCCCTTCAATTTTCGTTTCTTGCACTTTAGTCCTACTTAGCAAGCCTACTTAGCTTCTAACCCTCCGGTTGGAGAAACTAAGCTAGGAAGCTATCTAGTCACCGTAAAATGATCGTTTTGCCCCTCATTGGAACTCTTGGACCTTTTGAACCCTAGAACAAGAATTGATTATTCTTTTTCTTTTAAATATTTTTTGGTTTATCCTTTGTCCGTTGGACGATAAATGTTAGGGAAACTATTATCCATTGGATAAAAGGACCCCAATTCTTTACATTAAAAATATTCTTGGCTAAGTACTTTTATCTTTTAAGAATGGACTTTTAAAATACTTTAAAGGACATTTTTGATTAGTTTACTATATAATTTCCCTAGCAACTATTGTCCATTGGATAATAGAAATTAGGGGATTTATTACCCAATGGTTAAGGGTTAGTCTTTCATCTAGTACCATGGGTTTATTTAACTAATCCTTTTTCAAGAATCCCATGTGATGATGTTCAATATTTTATTAATTAAGTACTTGGTAGTCTTTAAGCCTAAGATTCTCTAAGTACTCTAGTATTATGTTTAATTAGGGTTTTGTACCTAATTGGATGGGGAATTGATTCCCTAGAGTACATTGTACCCTAGTTTATTAGTTTAACCAACATGTGCTAATTGCTTAAGTCTTAGCCTTTAAGTTTCAAGTACCAAAAGTACTTGTTATTTTATTCTTCTTCTTGCACATGTAGTATACTTATATATATACATATGTACTTTGCAAGAGAGGGAGAGGGAGAGAGAGAGAAAGGCGAGAGAGGAGAGAGAGCCGAATGAGGGAGAGAGAGAGAGAGAGAGGGAGGGATTTGATTGGTACTTGGCTTTGATCTTCTTGTACTTCAAATCCATGGGAAACTTCCTTCCTAGCTAAGACTTAACCTCCATTGTACTCCCATGATTTGTTTCACACTAGAATCTTGTACAACTACCTATTGATTAATCTTGTTCACACCTCCTTGCCCACCAAGTCTCCTAGAATCAAATCCTAGCCATGCAAGCCTATGGATTTGCCTTGATCTTTCTAGTTGGCATGACCAGTGTCAAATTAAGGAAAGGAGAGAGAGAGGGGGGCCGGCCATTGAGAAGAAGAGAGGGAGCCAAGCTTTGCCTATAAATAGAAGGCCATTCCAAGCATTTCAACTCACACCTCAAGCATTTGCTCTTCCTTCTCTCTAGAAACCATTCCTGGCAGCCTACTGCCCTTCGGAATTCCTCAGTTTTCTCCTGTTTCGAGTAGTTTTTAGAACCAACTTCCTTCGGGAAAGTTGTAGAACACTTCGAGAGCTTCAAGTTAGGCTCAAGAATCACACCAATCGGTCAAGAAATGACCAAGATATTGGCATCCGAAGTTCAGTAAAATCTCGGATTTCCAAATTCCTGACAGCTTACTGTCTTTTGCTTTACCCCCATTTTTCTCCAACCTAAGGTCGTTTATAGGATTAACTTCCTTCACGAAAGTTGTAGAGCACTTCTAGAACTTTGATTTCGACCCAAGAACGATCGTATTCGGCCAAAGATTGACCGAGTTACTGCCGTCCGAAGTTCGGTCCAGATTCACCACCCGTAGAATTTTCCAACTTGCTTACTCGGCCCCGACTAGTTTCGGATCAAGGTAGGATATTTCTTAGCCTAACTCTAGTGTTGTTTTTAAATCATATGTTAAAGAATAGAATGTTATTAGTAATGACTTTGATCATCACTTTTAAAAGTAGATAAGGTTATCTTTTATTAAATGATGGAAATGCATGGTTTACTTTCAAGATGTTTCAAGCATGCTATGTAGAATAGAGTTGGATGATCTTGTTGAATGTTATATGATTGTTGATGTGAAAGTACTACCGCAAAATCTTGCATGTTAACGAGACACAAGAACCGAGAAAATAGAAACATGGCACCTAGGGTGTGGTTTAACAAGAGGAATATGTTTTTCCGAAAAAGAAGATATCTTAAAAACTACATAATGACCATTTCGAGGGCATTATGTGTGTGTGTGTTCCAATGGGAATCCGGAATAGCGGAACCATTGTGAGGTTGTGTGTGTGCGTTCCCATGGGATCCCGGACCGGCGGAACCATGATGAGGTAGAGCTTGGTTATCCGCGGAGAGGAGCCAATGCAATTGTGTGCCAACGGGAACCCGGCGCGGCGGAACCATTGTGAGGATACTCGGGAACCCGGCGCGGCGGAACCGAGGTTGGGTGTGTGGCTTGGTTATCCGCGGTACGGAGCCAATGCAAAGGATTTTGAAAGATGGTTTTGTAAGCGGAAAATGGTGACACGGTCTACGATGAGTCGCGTAGGAGAAATCGGGAAATCTTGGACACCAACGTTAGATAGTGAATGTGGATGTGTTATCGTCATTTATGTGATTTCTATGATCGTTTGTTTGAAAGTTATGGGTTAATGGGTAAGAATTTCCTATTGAGCGTTGTAGCTCACGGTGTTGCCTTGTGGTGACCCTGGCATATTATATTGGTGGCGACGCCGGTATAATGTGTCAGACTTCATAGATGAGCATGGCGAGATCTTCAGCTTGGAGGCGTACGAAGCCGAGGAGCTGGCTAGGATGGAAGAGCAGACGGAGCTGTAGTTAGGAACCCTAGTTTCCTTCCCTTTTGTAATGAAAGTACTCTTTTGAGAGTTATATTGTAATAAGAGCCCGACTCTTTTCTTTAAAGTTTTCAATAAAATTGTTTATTTAACGTACCCAAAATTCGGGGCGTTACAACTGCCTTGGTGCTACCATCAGGGAGGATGGTAGTAGGGTCTGAATTTTTATGACGGTGGGTTGTTTTTTCCTGAGAATTGTGGAACTCCAAAGGAAGAAAATCTGCTTCAGTCCAGAAAGAGGATGATGTGAACATAAAACACCCAATGGAGTGAGCTGAAGGGCCATTATCAGATGAGGGTTGAGGAGGAGGTGGAGATTTACAAGGAGTGGGAGGTAAGGGAGAGCATAGTGGACATGGATTTTCAAAGTCTTCATCATCTTCTAGAATTCTGTCTTCTAGACACTCATCACAGTCACAAGCATCAAACCAACAATGACCTGTTTCTTAATTTTTGAAATAGAAGACTAGAAGGCCATTGGGTTGGAAATATTTAACTGAAGGGTCAGGTCTAGAACCATCTACAAACATGTCAATCCTCGAGGGAAAAATGACAAGATTGGTGGAGGATGAGGCAGAGACTTCTTTCGGGAATGAAATCTCCACTGTACCATTAGGTTTTGGGATGAAAGTTGGAGTTGAGGATTGAACTGGTATGGGCTGTTGTTGGTTTTTCTCATAGGCTGTAACCTAAGACTATGGGAGAAGCTTAAGAAGCTCAGGATGAGAAATCTGTCGGGGAACATGGACATAGGAAGCTTGGTGAGGTGCGTTGACAGTTAGGAAAAGGGCTTCATCTGTGGAAGAGGGTAAAGACATGTGTAGGGCATGATTTTGAAGTTGATAGGCTATTTGGTAGCGAAGGGTTGCTGCATATGTGGTGAAAATTTGGGAGACACCACCAATTTAAACTTGCACCTTCAGAGCTGTTAGCAGATGAGGATCTGCTAGCGGCATGTTGAAGTTAGGATAAAAGGTAAAGACTATAGTTCCAGCATTACAGTGCTTTGGACTGTAGCAATACAAGCATGCTGGTACTGTATAAACCTGGTGTCTACCAGAGCAGGTCTGGAAGTAACAGGTAAACCTTTTCTGCCATGGAAAGTGACAGCCAATCTGATTGCTCCAAAATGAAGTTGAGTAAATCCTTTTTGTTGCCAAATACCAGGCAATCAGCTGGGATTTCCAAGGGTAAAAGTTGTTCAGTCTTTGTAGCTGGTATGAAACATTGATCAAATTTGGAGGCTTGGACATACTATTTTACGGAAGATGGACGTTTTGTAGAGAAGAGTTGGGTGACGGTTTTTTTTACAGAGGTTTGTGGTCTGACAAAAGCATTATAAGGATTTAGAATAGGGAGATCAGTAAGGGGAACCTTACTATCATCAGGAAGATATTCAAACTCATACAAGTACTCAAGATTAGGAGAAGAGACGGAGGAATTTCTACTGGTTGATGATCGTGAAGGAACAAGAGATGAGGTGGCAGAGGAATAAGTGGAAAACAAATAATTCATTTTTAGATATAATTCTGGGTTCTTTGTTTCCTCATACAACAAATCTTTTCCTTTCTGATGTAAGATCTTTAACCAATTTTGATTAATAAAGTCCTGTATACTAGGGTAGATAAACCGAGACACACCGCTCATAAGCCAAAAGTCTCAAGGTACTTTTAACCCACTGATACAAAATTTTTTAACCAAAATAGTTAATGAAGTTTCTGATGTGAATGATCCTTAGAAGGCAACTATAGAGCATATGCTTCAATTTTTTCTTTTAGAAAAGATTTGAAGTAGTTTTGGAAAAGAATTTCCCAGAAGGGGGGTTTAAGCTAAAATAGAAAACATGCCTCTGATGCCAAATTAGACAGACATGAGGTGGATACAAACACAAAGTAGATTAGGATCGTGAGAGAGAGAAAAAGGTAGACACAAGATTATTAGAACACTGGCTTTTCTAAAACTTGGATTTTACAATAAAGGGGTGCCTCCTTTTATAGGCGTAAGGAGACTGCTTACATCATAATTACTGCATACAAACAGTACCTATACATAATTGGTGACAAATAGTTCTACACCAATTATTATTGCACACCACACCTGCCATAACTATTATTACGTAGACTTTCTTAACACATACTACTTTACACATAATAGTATGCATCATCTCTAATAACAGTACAAGCCAATTATTTCACCCCCTCTTGGAAAGTGAGCAACACTACCACACTTTATATTACATCACACAAAAGAGACAGGTGGCACGAACACATGGTTATCACTCTGGATCATCTCAATCACTTTCTCCAGAATAGTCTTCAGTTCTGTCGGTCAAGTGATACTGGTCCAAAAGATAGCGAATATTCTGGTGCCACTCTTCTGGATAAGTATCATTGAATTTCCAATTTGCAGTTTCATAATGGAGGAGAGATGAGGGAACTTCTGCAGGTGTCAGTCCATTGAGGGAACACAATGTTTGAGTCATGACAAGATAATTTCCACTGTTGATCTGGATTCTCTGAGATTTTGGATAATTTCCACTGTAGAACTTCTGCAGGTGTGATATAAAAATTAGTAAATGTTATGTTCACATCATTCCTTTAGGAAGGGGGGAATTGTCTGTGTAATAGTTGGTTACAATAATTGGTGTCATGTAATAGACATAGGATGTAAGTCTAAGAATAGTGATGTTCAATTATGGGTACCATCTATATTGTCTGTTCTCCCCTCCTTATGTCTATAAAAGGAGGGTCTCCCCGATATAAAAAGCCAAGTTCGAAAACCAATTAATACAAGCCAGTATTTCCATAATATACCTTGTGTTCTCTACAATATATTTCCCTATGGTTTTCCTTCTTGTATTATCTTTTTAATCATAACCTACTTTGTGTTTGTACTCACTTCATGTCTGTAAATTTAATTGTTTGTGTAATAGCTGGTTACAATAATTGGTATCATGTAATAGACGTATGATGTAAGTCTAAGAACAGTGATGTTCAATTATGGGTACCATCTGTATTGTCTGTTCTCCCCTCCTTATGTCTATAAAAGGAGGGTCTCCCCGATGTAAAAAGCTAAGTTAGAAAACCAAGTTAATACAAGCCAGTATTTCCATAATATACCTTGTGTTCTCTACAATATATTTCCTTGTGGTTTTCCTTATTGTATTCTCTCTTTAATCCTAACCTACTTTGTGTTTGTACCCATTTCGTGTCTGTAAATTTGGTATTAGAGCCATGTTTTATATTCCAGCTTAAACCCCCCTTTGGGAAATTCTTTTCTAAAACTATTTCAAATCTTTTCTAAAAGAAAAAATTGAAGCTTATGCTCTGTGGTTGCCTTCTGAGGATCCTCCACATCAGAAACTTCATTAACTATTTTTGTCACGTCCTTAATTTTCAACATAAATAAATAATACATTTTAATAAAAGAACCTCGCGTGTCTTACATATTACCCAAAAAGATTTCCCACCTGCTTAATTTACAAACAAGTCCCCCTGTTTAAAGAGATACAACATTGGCACCACGGCCCGAATTAACTTAAATACAGATACGACATGTTCAGAATGTTACAAACATTGGTCAGAAGATAATTCAAGAGCAAATTAGTTACAAAGGCATCTTTGGCCAAAAGTAAGTCTATTACAAAGATGAATAAGTAACTAAATAAAATTAGCCTCCAAAAATCTTCATGTCTTGGCACACCATTGCATGCAGTCTATTGGCCGACATTCGAACCTGAAAAGAAGGAATTTGTTGATCTGCACTAGCCTAGTAGGAAAATCTTTTCTAGTTTTGTATGCACATATGATGAAAAGTGTGAAATAAGAGGGCAAGGAGACAAGGTTCAAGCAGAAGATAACTATGAACTCATTGGTATATCGGTAACTATTCCATTTGTTAATTATAAGCCAACATCATATTTCATAAGAGTCGAACACTTCTCCAATTGCAAACCGACTTGCTACCCGAAAATCCCCACCTTCGGTATTTCCACCCCATGCGTTACCGTATGCACTACGAGGATTGCCATGTTACCACCCCATGCGTCATGGTGATCCCTAACGATTTGGTTCACTGTATTACCACCACTTGCGTTACGGGATCCATCTAAGTCTCTGTATTACCGCCACTTGCGTTACGGAACTTCCTAATCCATCCCTCGACTCATTCACCTACCTTCGTACTTTACAAACCAATTAAGACTCTACCTTAATCACACGTTCACACGAAACATCATACGGTGTTCTAACAATGCTATTAATATGTCACAAACATAACGAAGAAAAATTAATTTATCAATACGACATATTTTTAACAAAGTTCCAATTAAGGAAATTCTTATTCGGTTCTAGCTAACGGAAAGTTAACGGACCAAGAAATACATCAAACTATCATAGGAAGTCAATTAGACATGCTTGAGATAGCTTAGAAGGTGTCCAAAAGGGTTTAGAAATGATAGGGGGTCAAAACAATAAAATTTGGAGCAAAACAGCAAAAGCTGATTTTAGGCCTGTTTGTATCGATACTAGCGATTTTAGTATCGATACAAATGGGCTTAAAAACAGAACAGAGAATCCTATATCGATACTGATCTGAGCTGTATCGATACAGTGCCAGTTCAAAGCAGAATTTCTGCAGAATTTCAAGGATTCAACTACAACCTCAACAACAACCATTATGGGCATGATTTCACACAAAATCAACATATTTACATACAAAAGAAGCCAAGAAATCCCTATCTCGAGTCAAGGAGCCCTAGCCCCGAACTCTTTGAAATCAACAGAAATACTCTCCCCCAAGCTTGACCCACGAAATTTTGAGCTCAATAACGTGATTGAAAGGCTTGAAGGAGGTTGATTCTTGAGGTTTTGGAGGGGTTTTTGAGAGAGCAAGATATATATATATATATATATATATCGGTGGGAGAGGGGGAGCCGGATGAGGGAGAGAAAAAAGGGAGATGAAAATTATCTCCTACAACACCTATTGTTCTATATATACTCACACACAAGTAAATCACACATTCACCCCTCTACTAACAATTACATCATTTTAAACCACAATTTAAATGTTCACCACAAAATCCATATTTTTCCTAATAAAACATTTACTAATAATTTCAATAATTAAAATTATTCGGGTCTCTACAATTTTGGTTAAAGAAATTTGTATCAGTGGGTTAAAAGTACCTTGAGACTTTTGGCTTATGAGCGGTGTGTCTCGGTTTATCTACCCTAGTATAAAAGACTTTATTAATCAAAATTGGAAAGATCTTACATCAGAAAGGAAAAGATTTGTTGTATGAGGAAACAAAGAACTCATAATTTTATCTAAAAATGAATCATTTGTTTTCCACTTATTCCTCTGCCACCGCATCTCTTGTTCCTTCACGATCGTCAACCAGTAGAAATTCCCCCGTCTCTTCTCCTAATCTTGAGTACTTATATGAGTTTGAATATCTTCCTGATGATAATAAAGTTCCCTTTACTGATCTCGCTTTTCTAAATCCCTATAATGCTTTTGTCATACCATAAACCTCTATAAAAAAGACCGTCACCCAACTCTTCTATACAAAACGTCCATCTTCCGTAAAACAGTATGTACAAGCCTCCAAATTTGATCAGAGTTTCATACCAGCTCCAGAGGCTGAAAAACTTTTACCCTTGGAAATTCCAGTTGATTTGCCTCGTATTTGGCAACAATAAGGATTTACTCACCTTCATTTTGGAGCAATCAGATTGGCTGTCACTTTCCAAGGCAGAAAAGGTTTACCTGTTATTTCCAGACTTGCTCTGGTAGACACTAGGTTTATGCAGTACCAGCATGCTTGTATTGCTACAGTCCAAACCATCTTAAATGTTGGAACTGTAGTCCTTACCTTTTATCCAAACTTCAACATGCCACTAGCAGATCCTCATCTACTAACAGCTCTGAAGGTGCAAGTTCAAATTGGTAGTGCCTCCCAAATTTCCATCACATATGCAACAACCCTTCACAACCAAATGGCCGATTGCCTTCAAAATCATGCCTTAGATATGTCACTATCCTCCTCCACAGATGAAGCCCTTTTCCTAACCGTTAACGCACCTCACCAAGCTTCCTGTGTCCATGTTCCACGTCAGATTTCCCATCCTGAACTTCTTAAGCTTCTCTCAGAGTCTTGGGTTACAGCTTATGAGAAAAACCAACAACAGCCCATACCAATTCAATCCTTAACTCCAACCTTCATCCCAAAACCTGATGGTACAGTGGAGATTTCATTTCCAAAAGAAGTCTCTGCCTCATCCTCCAACCATCCTGTCATTTTTCCCTCGAGAATTGACTTGTTTGTAGATGGTTCTAGACCTGGCCCTCCAGTTAAATATTTCCAACCCAGTGGCCTTCCAGTCTTCTATTTCAAAAATCTAGAAATATGTCATTGTTATTTTGATGCATGTGACTGTGATGGGTGTCTAGAAGACAGTCTTCTAGAACATGATGAAGACTCTGAAACTCCATGTTCCCTATGCACTTCTTTGCCTCCCACTCCTTGTAAATCTCCACCTCCTCCTAAACCTCCATCTAATAATGGCCCTTCAGCTCACCCCAGTGGGTGTTTTATGTTCACCGCATCCTTTTCCTGGATTGAAGTAGATTTTCCTCCTTTGGAGTTCCAGAATTCTCAGTATAAAATAACCCACCGTCATAAAATTCTAGACCCTACTACCATCCTCCCTAATGGTGACACCAAGGCAGTATCAGGAGTAGAAGTAGCGATAAATTGGCGGTCAGCAAATTCTCTATCTCAAAACAAAATTCTTCAGAGAATTGCTAACTTCCAGCAAAATTTGGAGAATGTTGTTCATAAGAAGTTATCAACTTTAGAACTTCTTATCAGAGATTTGCAGCAGAAGATCCAAAATGTTCACCAAAAACTTCTTCAGATAGCATATGCCAACCAAGCATTTTCAGCATTTTACCAAAAAGATGTTGAAATGAAGCATTTAAAAAATCAGCTTCAATCTCTCCAAGCTCAGCAGTATTTTCAGCAAAAAGGCCCATTTGAGATGTGAATCATTAGAAGAGTCATCTGATTTTGACGAATCATCAAAGGTAAATGCTAGGAGTACTGCTTCACCTATTGCTTCATCATCAATAGAAAAAGGATTCGACATCAGCATCTTCAAGGTCATCATCAATGAGGGTCAAGGAACTCACCATTTTGTCTCTAGCTGCCTTATTTGGACACGGTTTTGCATAGTGCTCTTTCTTTGTGCATATGTAGCAGCGATCAAACTTTCGCTGCCCTCTGAACTTCTTCTTGAAATATTTTCATTTTTTCTGGCGTGAGAACTTGCCAGATTTTGAAAACTTTGGAAACTTGCCAGGAGATTGGAATTCCATTTCTGAAAGTGTTAGGATTTTCGATATGAGGGGCGGCAAGTGCACTTCTTGTCTTTGTACTTTATAGATTAGTATGGCCGGTCACATGCTTTGCCAAGAAGTTTTCCCTGTTCCTCAAGAGTTTTGAGGAATTTTTGATGATTGCACAACTTTTCTAAGGCAATCAAAGAGTGCTGGTAATTACTACCAAGAGATGTTGCATTCAGCGTCAATCCTTTTGTTTGAAGTAGTCTTGTTGTCTCATTTCCCAATGGTTCAGGAAGGGAATTGAGTAAAGCTTGCTTGAGGTTGCCATCATCCATGCCATTAAGGAGATAAAATCTTTGAGACATACGGTCATAATGGATCTCCAAGTCTTTTCTTTTGAATGAACAGCACTTCATGCTGAGATATTCTTCTCGAACAACTCCTTTGTATTGTTATGATCTCCAAGAAACTCAGTATGCAAAACTGAGATGAATTGATCAAGGGTTGGCAGCTGTTTAAGCTGTAGCTGTCGATACTCGCTAAGAGCCATGTACCATTGACGAAGACGGCCAAGGGATTTCGCTGTACACTTAGTAATAACAATCCTGAGTGTAGCATTTGGAGATAGCATAGCAGCAGTGCACCAGGCATGAATCTCATAAAGCTTATCCAACCATTTTGATGGGGGAATGTATCAAAGGAAAAACCTTGGGTATGGATATTGAAAGGTGAAAAGGAATCAAAGGTTGGAATTTTTGGAGGTGTGTCAAACTCAGGACCTTCTTCAATAATAGGATCTTCGACATGTTCCTCTGAAAAATGTTCTGAGTTTTCGGGGTTCATCATGAAAACATGAGGAATTGGCATAGAGTTAGTGGATTCAGTATCCGAATCAAACTCAATGGTTGGTTCAGGAGAGGGGGTTTCAGGTACAGTGGCTAAGGTATGTTGGAGCAGTTTGGAAGGGCTAGAAGTTGGCTGGACCATTAACTGAGGTGACTTTAAATTTGGATCAGATGGTTTCGAAGGTGTGGAGGTAGTTGGAGCAGAGATAAAGGTAGATGGTGGAGACAGAATTGTTGGAGGTTGGATAAGCTTTATCTGGGACTTTGGAAAAGGAAGTTTTGGTGGAGATGGTCTTTTTGGTGGAGGAAGGAAGGCTAATGAGTCTCCAAAATTATTGGAGCTTGATTCACCAAATTCTACGATAGGGTTTATAGGTAAGGGTTGAGACATCTGAGGATACCGAGAAAAACTTTATTGAGAGGAAGATGCGAACATGTTAAATGGGCTTTTTTTTGTTGAAAATACTACTGAGCTTGGAGAGATTGAAGCTGATTTTTTAAATGCTTCATTTCAACATCTTTATGGTAAAAGGCTGCTGAAAATGCTTGGTTGACATATGCCATCTGGAGAAGTTCCTGATGAACATTTTGAATCTTTTGCTACAAATCTCGGATAAGTATCTCCAAAGATGATAATTTCTTATGGACAACACTCTCCAAATTTTTTTGGGAGTTAGGAATTCTCTGGAGAATTTTGTTTTGATCAAAAAAATTGGCGAACTGCCAATTTATTGATGCTTTCGTTGCTGACACTGCTTTGGTGCTACCATTAAGGAGAATGGTAGTAGGATCTGAAATTTTATGACAGTGGGTCGTCCTTTCTTGAGAACTATGGAACTCCAAAGAAGGAAAATCTGCTTCAGTCTAGGTAGAGGATGAGGTGAATATAAAACATTCATTGGGTTGAGCCGAAGGACCATCGTCAGATGGAAGTTGAGGAGGAGGTGGAGATTTACAAGGAGTGAGAGGCAAAGAAGAGCATAGTGGACATAGATCGTCAGAATCCTCTTCATCTTCTAGAAGACTGGCTTTTAGACACTCATCGCAATCACAAGCATCAAAATAACAATGGCCTGTTTTTGGATTTTTGGAATATTAAACTGGAAGGCCACTGGGTTGAAAATATTTAATTGGAGGACTAGTTCCAGAACCATCTACAAACATGTCTATTCGTAAGGGAAAAATGACAGGATGGGTGGATGATGAGGTAGAGGCATCTTTTGAGAATGAAATTTCTACTGTACCATCAGGTTTTGAAATGAAAAGTGGATTTGAGGATTGAACAGGTATGGGTTTTTGTTGGTTCTTCTCATATGCTGTAACCAAAGATTTCAGGAGAAGCTTGAGAAGCTCAGAACAGGAAATCTATCGGGGAACATGGACATAGGAAGCTTGGTAAGGTGCATTGACAGTTAGGAAAAAGGGCTTCATCTGTAGAGGAGGATAAGGACATGTCTAGGGCATGGTTTTGAAGGCGATAGGCCATTTGGTAGTGGAGGGTTGCTACATATGTGGTGGAAATTTTGGGAGGCCCCGCCAATTTGAACTTGCACCTTCAGAGTTGTTAGCAGATGAGGATCTGCTAATGGTGTGAGGACTCTCACCCGGATAATACGATTACGATTAGGTGTTATCGAATAATGAATAAGTTAGTCGTTTAATTAATCTTTTTAAGAAGATTTCGGTCACTCGTCGACTTAAGGGTTATAGAAACGACTCGTCTTGACGATTCGACGGTACTTCCAGACGACCTTGCGGATAGCTTAGAAATAATTTCCGAACGATTTAAATTGAATTAGTTCAGGAATTCAGTATCGAAAGTAGAACGTCACCCGATTCTGACTGGCATTGTGTATCGACCGCGAATCAGGCCGAAAGCACGTTTTGAAGTCGAAAGGCCTGCTGAATTAAAATTTCGAAGTTTTGGATTTTTCCTTAAAATTCCGAGAGTAGAACGATAATTAAAATTTTCTAATTAGTCTACGGTGCGAATTTGGTATTTTTCTGAGATCGAATCCCGGACAGTTTTTGTAGGCGCGCGCGCGCCTACGCACTGAATTTTGCATGGCCAAGTGGCCGGAATATATGACATGTGTCCAAATCTAGGACACTTGTCTTGACCCACTACCTTTTCTACCGTGCATATAAAAGAATTGCTCTGCATCTTTGTGGCACTTTATCAAACAAAAAGAAAACATATATAGAGAGAGAGAGAGAAGTCCGAGAGTGAGAGAGAGAGCTTAGGAAGAGAGAGAAAAAGCTTAGGTACAGTTTGCCTCTTCTGTTTTCCATCTTATTTTGTTGAATCTTAACTGATTTGGTTTGCATGCAAGCCAAAAGGGATGCTAAGACATGTTGTAGTTCTAAGACAGATTTTCTGAGCTTCAGTTTTTGCCATTTTTGACTCTTTTAAGCTTCGAATTTTTACTGGGTTTCTTCAAGTAAGTTGTAGATCTTTTTGTTGGAAGATTTAGCCGCTGGAATCAACTGAAACGGATTTAAAATGAATAAGTTATGATTTTTTTTCTGCAAGCTGTCCAGTGTAGGACGAATCTGGAAATACCCCTTTTGTTTTGAGATTTATGCTTTTATTTTGCAAACAAGGTCACTATATTCTTTTCTCTAGAGTTACATCTATATGTTAGTTAACTTTGGGGACTAATATTACTTTGATTGGATTAAAAATGAGTGAGTTATGGTCTTTTTGTTAAAAGGTAGCAATTTCTCCTATTTTGAGTAGTTTGTAGTCATTTTTGTGAAATTTTGTATTATGAACTAATTTTCTCCGAATTTTTATGATTTAACTGAACATTTTACTTTTAAGATCAGAACCTAAATTTTAGTTTTCAGTCTCAAATAAATTATGATATTGCATTTGGTTAAGCCGTTATGCTGTCGGTTTTAAAACTAGTCTAAAATTTTATTATATGTATACAAATTTCTTGTGACCTTGCATGTCTTATTCTTTTATTCTTTTCTTTATATTAAGTTGTATTTTGAATTTTTAAATTGATTACTTAAGTCGAGTACATCGTTTGGCGATAAATGGACGTTTGATACCAAAAACGAACCCCGACAGCTCCTATCGACTAAATAAGTTTTCTACTATCCTAAAATCATGCATGCACAAGATTTGGCATAGTGCGGCATGTACCAAAGTGTTTACAAAAAAAAAAGGGAGTTTAAGTTACTATTTTGCCCTTAGGGCCATTTTGTGCCTAAACTACCATTTTCTTGTATTAACCGGTGAAGTTAATCTTTTACATTAATTTTCTTTGAATTTTTACTTTTGGATCTGATTTTTCATTTTAAGTTGATTAAAATAGTTTGAGTCTTCTATATTAAAGGTTAATAGACTATTTTACCCTTTGAGAAGTAATTATATTTTTTTATACTCATTCTTTTTGACTAATTTCTTTTCTTTTGACTTTTAACGTCTTAGTTGGTCGATGTTTGACTTTGGTTTTACTTTATGTTTAGGTTCGGGTGTGCGAGGGTGAACCAGTAGGACACGTCTAGCCTTAGCTGCGTCGGCAGGACGAGAGGTGAAACATGCACTATCTTTACTATGCTTGTTTTTAATGCCTAAATCACCTTTGCATGTTATAATGAAAAAGGAATTTCTTATGAAGTAATGCTGAAAAGGAATATATAATTTTCTTGTCGATGCATCTGAACATGTGTCCCTACTTGAGGACGGTAAAAAGACAAAGTGGAATTGGAGTAATAAGGTTGGAGGATATTGATCAGATATCCTGATGGTTTGACGTCATTCCCTTTTATGTAGAGGTAGCTCCTCTAGATTTCTGATTGAAACTTGTTCATGAAAGATGCATGAAATCGACGAACAGAAAGATAATATGATATCTTGCATATCTAGAAGGTTTTCTACTTAAACCTGTAAATGATAAAATTCCATGTTATCGATTTAACTTGGGTTGATGAATCCATGACATAACAAGGATGCATGGTTTTGAGAACGGAAGAAAGAACTTGTTATTTTCTCAAGAAGTTTTTCAAATTAAGCTTTGAGTACGATATGTCATGTTTCACACGAGCTTTAGCTTATGAATTTTCAAAACAACCCTTTTCAGGTCAGCAGCCGTAGATGGACTAAGCTTCTCCTCAAGTTGAAGTTCTTTTGTTGTATGTGTATATGTTCATATGTGCTGTTGTGCTTAAGATCTGTTATATAGGATAGTTTTTGTTAGCCGGTTTGTTCCGGTCTATGTCAACTTAAGTTGTATAATCTATGTACTTGCAAGACTTTTTGCATCCGCACATTAGAACTCTGGATATTTTGCAATATGAAAGTTGGTAACTTTAAAAAAAAACAAAAACAAAAAGGAAGCTACATTTGAAATCTCAAAACCTAAGTCTTTTGGCAACTAGTATGAAGGGTTTTAAATAAATCTTCTCTTAACTGTTTACAACTTTAGACCTAAGGTGACTTAATTACACTGGTCGGTCATTGATCCATATCATGTCGGGTTGGGTCGTGACAATTGTGGTATCAGAGCTGCAGTTTTGGAACTTTATTTAAAATCCAGAGTTATAGGGATTAACACACACACACATATGTGTGTGTGTGTGTGCACTTATGTGATGCTTGTACAGTTAATAGGATTGAATGTAATTATATCAACATGTATGTTGATTTTGGGCATTAGACCTATTACACCTTAAAAAGATATTTTACGATTTTGATTAGGATTGATTTTGTAATTGTAGGATGGACTCCATTGACACATATGACTCACGTGGAGGTCATCACATGAGTTACCAGCGTCCACGTCCGCGAGCCACACCACTAAACCTTACCTTGTATCGTTTGAGAAATGAGATAGCTGCCGAGGAAATAGTCTATGTTGAAATCTCCCGTGTCTTTCAAGCTGGACCCATGCACCTTGAAGTGATGAATCGGGCAGAGGTTTTATACCGTGTAGAAACTCGAATGCGTATCGTTGAGCTGTGTCAGCAGTACGTATTGGACCCACAAATTTATGATAGGATCCTAAACCGAGCTGAAGCAAATGGAGATTTGGGGCAATGGCCACCCCAGCACCCAATAGCCCCTCCTGTTATTCTCCCGCCGGCACCTATGGTTGCTCCAGAGGTGCCAAACCCCGCACCTGCACCAGAGTTTGCACCAATGGCTGCCCCTGGCGTTCCACCAATTCCTGGTCCCCCACCAAGCCATGAAGTTAATATGGAGGAAGAAGAAGACCCGGAGGAGTGGGACACCCAATCATTTGGGTCACAAGATTCGGTCAATGGACCAGATAACAGGAAGCCACTATTTTAGTCGAGGAGAGTAATCGTCATACTCCTTATAGTTAGGGGATGGTTTTGTTGGTATCCTGACCCCTTTTGTGGTAGTGAACTCATGTAGTCAGTATTCTAGTATTTGTTGTAATGTGGTGTGAGTAGTTTGATTTCATGTTGTTGTAGTAGTCTCGTATCGTTGGAAGTATGTAACTGTGAACCTGTTGATGCTATAATTAAGTATGTGGCTTTATGTATATGGTCTCTATAATTAAATCAATCTTTTGTTGATAGTCGTCAACTAGTTAGTGACTGTATCCTTCTACTCTATGTGAAGGAGAACTTAATGGATACTCGTAATACCGCATCACCAAGTCAACCGCAAGGGGACGAACGTTTAGATCGTATGGAGCGGATGATACAAAATTTAATTGGTACGGTAGCAACTCTACAAAGAAATGCCCAAAACCAAGGACCACCTGTTCCACCACCATAAGGACCGCCTATTCCACCACCACCACAAGGACCACCTATTCCACCACCACAAGGACCGCCTATTCCACCTCCACAAGGACCACCGAATCCGCCTCCACAAGGACCCCCGCCCCCACCCCTAAACATGCCTCCTGAACAACCAGCCGGACCTGAGCGAGAAGTTAGCATTAAAGAATTCCTGAAACTGAACCCCCCAACCTTTGACGGAGAAATTAATACAATTAAGGCCGAGGCGTGGCTAGCATCACTAAGGAAAATCTTTAGAATCCTACCATGTACCGAGCAACAACAAGCAAGTTTTGCTGCTTATCAACTCCAGGGAGATGCAGATGCTTGGTGGCAGATCGTGGAACCAACAGAACCAAACCTAAGTTGGACTCGCTTTGAAGCATTGTTTAAAGAAAGGTTCATTCCAAGGGCGATGCGAGATGCACTGAGTGCTGAATTTCAACTGCTGAAGCAAGGTGAAAAGATGAATGTAGCTGAGTATGCTACTGAATTTACAAGGTTGTTCCCATATGCTTCGCATTTGGTGGATACTGAAGAGAAGAAGATAAGGAGGTTTGAAGATGGATTGAGGCCAGATATTGCGGCAGCAATTAAACCTATGAGGCTGGAGACGTATGCACAGGTGTTCGATCGGGCAGTAATAGTGGAGCAAGGGAAAGTATCTCTTCGCCAGTTTCATGATAACAAGAGGAAGGTAGGGACAAGTGGAGGAGGCAACTACAATAACAGTAACAAGAAACCGAACGCTGGAAATGGAAGTCAGGGGAATCAGCAAAATAGGAACTCAGGGGGAGGAGTACCTAAATGTACGACTTATGAGAAGAATCACTATGGGGCTTGTCGAGGCAACAATCCAGGGTGTTTCAACTGTGGACAACAAGGTCACATTCGGAAGGATTGCCCAAGGCTGACAGGGGCAAATGCAATACCCATGGGCAGAAATCAACCAAGTGGAGGCCAGAGAAATAACAACAACAACAATCAGAGGAACAGCAACAATCAGAGAAACAACCACAACAATCAAGGGAACAACATTAACCGCAATAATAACAATCAGGGCAATCGCAACAACCATCAAGCCAATCCGAACCACGCGCAGGGGCAGAATCGAAACAACAATCAGGGGCAAGTGGCTAACAACCAACAGCAAGGAAGGGCTTTTGCATTAGTGCCAGGAGATGCCAGGAATTTGGAGGCTGTGGTGGCAGGTAATATGCTAATTTGTTCATTACCAGCATATGTACTTGTAGATTCGGGATCGACACATTCGTTCGTATCGTTAAATCTAGCTGCAAAATTCTCTAGACGACCTGAACCACTAGGGTATCAATTACTGATCCATCAACCCCAGCATAAAAGCACCATTTGTTCTTCGATTCTTAGAAACTGCGATGTTAAAATAGGGGACCATCGATTACCCGTCGATCTAGTACTTATGGACATAGGGCATTTTGACGTCATTCTCGGCATGGATTGGCTATCCAAGAACTTTGCAACAATCGACTGCAATCGAAAGATTGTAGACTTTCAAGATCCGAGTCGAGAGAAGTTTCAATTCAAAGGGAACGAAATAACCGTACCACCCTACTTAATCTCTGCCATTAGTGCCCGACGTCTTTTGAGACGTAAGTGCGTGGGATACCTGTGTAATGTGATTGATACAACCGCTTCTAGTCCCACGATGTCCGACATTCCCATAGTTCGTGACTTTCCGGAGGTATTTCCGGAAGACCTTCCAGGAACCCCTATTGAACGGGAGATAGAATTCACCATTGAAGTGGCACCTGGAACCCAACCTATCTCTAAAGCACCGTACCGAATGGCGCCCTCAGATTGAAGGAATTGAAGGTACAGTTGCAAGAGCTATTGGAGATGGGATTTATCCGACCCAGTACCTCACCATGGGGTGCGCCTGTTCTATTTGTAAAGAAGAAGGATGGAACTATGAGGCTGTGCATCGATTATCGAGAACTAAACAAAGTCACGATCAAGAACAAGTATCCGCTACCACGGATTGACGATCTATTCGATCAGCTACAGGGAGCTCGAGTTTTCTCAAAGATCGATCTGCGCTCAGGATATCATCAATTGAAGGTGAAAAAGGAAGATGTGGAGAAAACTGCCTTTCGTACTCGATACGGCCACTACGAATTTCTGGTCATGCCATTCGGAGTGACGAACGCACCTGCAGCTTTCATGGATCTGATGAATCGAGTGTTTTCAAAGTATTTTGATGATTTTGTTATCGTTTTCATCGATGATATTTTGATTTACTCGAAAGATGAGGATCAGCACGCGAGACATTTGAAGCTTGTTTTGGAGACACTACGGGAGAAGAGGTTGTATGCCAAATTCAAGAAATGTGAATTCTGGCTAAAGAGTAGTGTTTTTAGGGCATATAATTGGAGGTGATGGGATATCTGTGGATCCTGCTAAGATTGAAGCAATACAAAACTGGCCAAGACCAACCACCGCAACAGAAGTTCGAAGCTTTTTAGGGCTAGCAGGGTATTATCGTAGATTCGTACTAGACTTTTCGAAGATAGCTGTGCCCATGACTGAATTGACACGAAAGGGCGAACCATTTGTATGGACCGACAAGCGAGAAGAGTGTTTCCAAGAGTTGAAGAAGAGATTAACGACTGCACCAGTACTCGCATTGCCGGATGGAGTAGAAGGATTTGCAATCTATAGCGATGCCTCACGTTTGGGCTTGGGGTGTGTGTTGATGCAACACGGGAAGGTAATTGCGTATGCTTCCGGCAGCTGAAACCACATGAGAAGAATTACCCTACCCACGACCTAGAGTTAGCAGCAGTCGTTTTTGCATTGAAAATTTGGAGGCACTACTTGTATGGGGTAGAATGTGAAATTTACACGGATCACCAAAGTTTGAAGTACATTTTCACTCAAAAGGAGTTGAATCTAAGACAACGAAGATGGTTGGAACTAATTAAGGATTATCATGTCAACATTAACTATCATCCTGGAAAAGCAAACGTGGTTGCAGATGCCTTGAGTCGTAAGGCGACGGGTCAACTAAACGGATTGTTAACCGCTCAACCCGTGTTACTAGAAGAGATGAATCGGTTGGAGGTAGAAGTAGTTACCCCGGGAATGAGTGCGTTCTGCGCAACAATTACTGCACAACCTAGGATTCATGACGAGATTCAAGAGAAGCAAGGTGAAGACGAGAAGTTGGTGAAGATACGTGATGGGTTGTGTACTAAATCCGCCTCGGATTTTTCGCTTGTAAACGGAATGTTGAAATTTCAGAATCGCATTTGTGTACCAAACCTACCTGAACTGAAAGAACGAATTATGAAAGAGAGTCATGATTCTAAATTTTCCATTCATCCAGGTAGAACCAAAATGTATCAGGATCTTAAGAAGATCTATTGGTGGATGGGAATGAAGAAGGATGTGGAGAAGTTTGTGAGTAAATGTCTTTTGTGTCAGCAAATTAAGGCGGAGCGGCAGAGACCGGCAGGGTTACTACAGCCATTACCTATACCAGAAGGAAAATGGGAACATTTAACGACCGATTGGGTAATAGGGTTGCCAAGAACACCAAAGGGAAACGATTCTATTTGGGTTATTGTAGATCGTTTAACTAAGACAGCCCATTTCTTACCAGTTAAAACCACCCATACCATGGACCAACTGGCTGATCTTTATGTGAAGGAAATAGTACGACTACATGGAGCACCAGTATCGATTACCTCGGATCGAGATCCCAAGTTTGCGTCGAGATTTTGGAAGAGTTTTCAAAAGGCTCTAGGGACTGAACTTCGACTTAGTACCGCATATCACCCTCAAACTGATGGGCAATCTGAGAGAACTATTCAGACGTTGGAAGATCTCTTGCGAGCATGCTCTATGGACTATCGAGGAAGTTGGGAGCAACACTTGCCACTAATCGAGTTCGCATCCAATAATGGCTTTCAAGCAAGTCTGGGCGTTTCGCCATTTGAGGCACTGTATGGGAGACAGTGCAGAACACCAGCATGTTGGTCTGATGTGGGAGGGGAACAAGTGTCAAGGCCAGATATGGTACTCGAATCTATCAACCATATTAAGGCGATTCGAGAACGATTGAAGATTGCTCAAGCTCGACAGAAAAGCTACGCGGACTCAAAACGAAGGGAACTAGAATTTGAAGTTGGGGATCGTGTCTTCGTGAAAGTATCACCTATGAAGGGGATTGTGCGATTTGGCAAAAAGGGAAAATTGAGTCCGCAATACGTAGGACCCTTCGAGATCTTAGAAAGGATTGGACCGGTTGCTTATCGCTTGGCATTATCGCCAGAATTGGCAAATGTTCATGACGTGTTCCACGTATCTATGTTGAGACGCTATGTTGCTGATCCTTCACATGTTTTGGAACAGACTCCAATTGAATTTCATGATAATCTTAGTTATGAAGAGAGGCCTGTTCGTATTTTAGATCGAGGAGTGAAACAATTAAGGAGCAAAGAAATTCCACTCGTAAAGGTTTGGTGGGAGAATCAATCCACAAGTGAGGCTACTTGGGAAGTGGAGGCCGATATGCGCAAGCGATATCCAGAACTATTCAGTGAAGGTACTTCGCGACCTATTTCCCTTTTAACTACTCTATGTGCTTATGTGTTAGTTAATTTGGAGGACCAAATTTCCTAAGGAGGGAAGGATGTGAGGACTCTCACCCGGATAATACGATTACGATTAGGTGTTATCGAATAATGAATAAGTTAGTCGTTTAATTAATCTTTTTAAGAAGATTTCGGTCACTCGTCGACTTAAGGGTTATAGAAACGACTCGTCTTGACGATTCGACGGTACTTCCAAACGACCTTGCGGATAGCTTAGAAATAATTTCCGAACGATTTAAATTGAATTAGTTCAGGAATTCAGTATCGAAAGTAGAACGTCACCCGATTCTGACTGGCATTGTGTATCGACCGCGAATCAGGCCGAAAGCACGTTTTGAAGTCGAAAGGCCTGCTGAATTAAAATTTCGAGGTTTTGGATTTTTCCTTAAAATTCCGAGAGTAGAACGATAAATAAAATTTTCTAATTAGTCTACGGTGCGAATTTGGTATTTTTCTGAGATCGAATCCCGGACAGTTTTTGTAGGCGCGCGCGCGCCTACGCACTGAATTTTGCATGGCCAAGTGGCCGGAATATATGACATGTGTCCAAATCTAGGACACTTGTCTTGACCCACTACCTTTTCTACCGTGCATATAAAAGAATTGCTCTGCATCTTTGTGGCACTTTATCAAACAAAAAGAAAACATATATAGAGAGAGAGAGAGAAGTCCGAGAGTGAGAGAGAAAAAGCTTAGGTACAGTTTGCCTCTTCTGTTTTCCATCTTATTTTGTTGAATCTTAACTGATTTGGTTTGCATGCAAGCCAAAAGGGATGCTAAGACATGTTGTAGTTCTAAGACAGATTTTCTGAGCTTCAGTTTTTTCCATTTTTGACTCTTTTAAGCTTCGAATTTTTACTGGGTTTCTTCAAGTAAGTTGTAGATCTTTTTGTTGGGAAGATTTAGCCGCTGGAATCAACTGAAACGGATTTAAAATGAATAAGTTATGATTTTTTTTCTGCAAGCTGTCCAGTGTAGGACGAATCTGGAAATACCCCTTTTGTTTTGAGATTTATGCTTTTATTTTGCAAACAAGGTCACTATATTCTTTTCTCTAGAGTTACATCTATATGTTAGTTAACTTTGGGGACTAATATTACTTTGATTGGATTAAAAATGAGTGAG
Source organism: Rhododendron mucronatum var. ripense (assembly GCA_019656295.1). Lineage (NCBI taxonomy): Eukaryota > Viridiplantae > Streptophyta > Magnoliopsida > Ericales > Ericaceae > Rhododendron > Rhododendron mucronatum. Next base: position 1,929,544 of record BPLT01000035.1, on the reverse strand, counting down.
TTATGGTCTTTTTGTTAAAAGGTAGCAATTTCTCCTATTTTGAGTAGTTTGTAGTCATTTTTGTGAAATTTTGTATTATGAAATAATTTTCTCCGAATTTTTATGATTTAACTGAACATTTTACTTTTAAGATCAGAACCTAAATTTTAGTTTTCAGTCTCAAATAAATTATGATATTGCATTTGGTTAAGCCGTTATGCTGTCGTTTTAAAACTAGTCTAAAATTTTATTATATGTATACAAATTTCTTGTGACCTTGCATGTCTTATTCTTTTATTCTTTTCTTTATATTAAGTTGTATTTTGAATTTTTAAATTGATTACTTAAGTCGAGTACATCGTTTGGCGATAAATGGACGTTTGATACCAAAAACGAACCCCGACAGCTCCTATCGACTAAATAAGTTTTCTACTATCCTAAAATCATGCATGCACAAGATTTGGCATAGTGCGGCATGTACCAAAGTGTTTACAAAAAAAAAAGGGAGTTTAAGTTACTATTTTGCCCTTAGGGCCATTTTGTGCCTAAACTACCATTTTCTTGTATTAACGGGTGAAGTTAATCTTTTACATTAATTTTCTTTGAATTTTTACTTTTGGATCTGATTTTTCATTTTAAGTTGATTAAAATAGTTTGAGTCTTCTATATTAAAGGTTAATAGACTATTTTACCCTTTGAGAAGTAATTATATTTTTTTATACTCATTCTTTTTGACTAATTTCTTTTCTTTTGACTTTTAACGTCTTAGTTGGTCGATGTTTGACTTTGGTTTTACTTTATGTGTAGCGACCCGTATTTTTTTTAGGTTATAATTTTTTATTTGTTTATTTATTTATTTTTTTTCTCTTCTCTTTTGTTAATGTATGGCCCGTCGAGATAGACGGTACGGATATTCGGTGTGACGTTTTCGTGGGAGGATATAAGGTTAATTGTGCGAGAGGTGCATGTATGTGTGTGTGGGGTGGGAGCATGGGATTACTCCCCATGTTAATAACTTCCCCAGGAGACTACTTTCTCCCTTCTCTCTTTTTCTCACTCTCTCGGCAGCCTCTCTCTCCTCCTCTCCTCCGAAAATTTTCTCCTCTCTTCTCTCCTCGATTTCATCTACTTCGAGCGTGATTCCTAGCGAAGTTCAAGAATTAAAGTCGTTCTACGGCGCATGGGCTTTCCGAATATCCATGAAAAATCATGATCGGACCGCGTGGGAGCTCGGTAGACTTGGTCAAAGCACCGGGTTTTGCTCAAAACCCTTGAGGTAGGGATTTCTTACGCTTGTTATGCATTTATACGGTGTTTATGTACCTAGATCGTGCTTTGTTTCGTTGTTTGAGGTTGTCTATTCCCTTTCCGAAAATCTGCAGAACAGGGCCTCTGTTTTTGGGGTTTTACGCCTTCTTAAACTCATGATTGAATTTTGGTTCCTTCATATGAAATAGAGTAGACTTAGAACCCGTTCTAATGCCGCTTGAATCACCCGAAACGGTTGAGAATTGAATTAATGGTGGATTTTAGAAATCTGGTCTGCAATCTGTCTCGTTTTCTGGGTTTCAGCCCACTTCGAACGGCCATAACTTCCTCGTCCGATGTCCAATTTATGCAAACTTTATATCGATTCGAAGGTCTTGAAGTTAGCTTTCATTTGCCACTAGAATCGCCTTAAAATTCTTAGTACATCGAAAGTTATGATCATTTGAGTGGAGATGTGTCAATCTGTCACGCAGATTCGTATCGCTTCGGTAAATGCCTATTTAACCATCCTTGAAGTGCAGATTTGACTAGGGTTCCTTCATACCTTTTAAGCTTCATTCACTCGCACAACTTTTGGGACTGTAATCGTTCAAAAATATTAAGAACTCGATTTATTATGATTTTTAGAAGATTACCCTGTAATCTGAAAGTCTGGGCAGCGTACAGAGCTGTGTTTTTCATTGTTTGCTATGGTTAAATGACGGTATTGGTTATGGGTCCTTATGGGTTTTAAAGATTGGTAAGTTGGTGAACTTTTGGTGTTGGAATCATTGAAAAATATTAAGTATGCTATTTTTAATAAATTTTTGAACATTGGTTGTTCTGCTGAAAATCAGAATATCTGAAAATCATTCCTAAGTTTGAAAGATCGTATCGTACGATTCATCGAACATATCTGTGCCATTGGTTTTTCGTTAGCATAGTTGGAGTATTATCGTAAAGGCTATAGTAGCGTAAAGGAGTCCGTGAACATCGTAGAGCATAAGAAATATTGTGACGTGCGTAATTGGTAGAGAAGTACTTCTTTGATTAAATTGAGAAATGACTGGATGGTTGGGTGCTAGTAAATTGGAAACGCGAATTGAAATGTGAATAACAATCGGACACAACGAGAACATACAGGGCTCTTCAATGAGTAATTGCCTGGAAGCTATATGCTCAAATCGTATAATTACAGGGCTCTTAAATGAGTAAATGCCTGGGAGCTAAATGCTCAAATCGTATAATTACAGGGCTCTTGAATGAGTAAATGCCTGGGAGCTAAATGCTCAAATCGTATAATTACAGGGCTCTTGAATGAGTAACTGCCTGGGAGCTACATGCTCAAATCGTATAATTACAGGGCTCTTAAATGAGTAACTGCCTGGGAGCCATATGCTCAAAATCGTATAATTACAGGGCTCTTAAATGAGTAACTGCCTGGGAGCTTTATGCTCAAATCGTATAATTACAGAGCTCTTGAATGAGTAATTGCCTGGGAGCTATATGCTCAAATCGTATAATCTTGAATGAGTAAATGACTGGCAGGAGCTAAATGCTCATATCATTTGTCTTCAGGGCTACTTATTGAGTAAGTGCCTGGCAAGAGCTTAGGTTCAGACATGTGACACGAAATTGGTTTATGAAGTTGATGAAAGAGATTCTGATGACTGATGATAATGAGAAATGGGTTTTGGTGATGAAATGTGAAATGTGAAAGATTGTGAAATTGTACGAGATGTAATGAACGGCACTAAAGCTGTTGTTTGTTTACTTAGAATGATATAGGAATATTGATGGTCCTTGTTTGACATATGAGCGGATGGATAGATCCTTCATATAGGTCGCCTCGAATCCCTGATCATAGTGTGCTGATGTTGACAATCTTGTGTACTTGGGTTTATCTGTCGTTACTCTCTCACTCTAGATGCATAACTCATCATATTTTCCTATAACTTGCGTATAGATTTCTCTACTGGGCTAGTGTAGCTCAACCTATTATTTTCAGGTAAAAAGCAAGGAAATCGGCATGACGTGCATCACGTGCTTGTTGTTCGTGTGTCTCGGAGGTATAAAGGATGGGTTGAATTTGCATCTTATTTGAAAGTAGTATTCGGAAGAATGAATATTGAAAATTGTAATATTATTTTGGTATTTGCATAACTTGGGGTTTCGAACCAGGATTGTAACTTTTAAATTTTAACTTTGAGAACTGGGAAAATAAGTCATTTGGGTATTATTGGTATGTCAATATTGATTGTATTTATTGAAAATGATTATTATTTATGTTGAAAATCGAGGGCATGACATTATGTTTAGGTTCGGGTGTGCGAGGGTGAACCAGTGGGACACGTCTAGCCTTAGCTGCTGTAGAGATCCGTAATTTATTTAGTTATTGAAATTAATTATTAAATGCCTAATTGAGAAAATAGGAATTATTTGGTGATTAATTAGATTGGGGCTTGATTTGAAAGAGTAGAAAGTTGAGGGAGTATGTGTGTGATTTAAAGATATGTGGGTATATAAGGTGGGTGTGTGCATTGTAGGAGATCAAATTCTCCTCTTCCCACTCTCTCTCATCCGTTCTCTCCCTCTCCCCACCGGCTATCTCTCTCTCTCCTCACTTCTCACCCAAAACTCCACTCAATCTCCCAAAATCTTCAAGAAGCAACCTCCCTCCGGCCTTGCAATCGCGTTCTTGAGCTCGGAGATCCTCGGGTCAAGTTTAAATCGAAGTTTCGGAGTTCAAAAAGCTAGGGCTCGTTCAAAAACGCTTGAATCTCGACCATTATTGCGAGGTAGGGACTTCTTTACCTCTTTTACATGTTTATGTGTTGATTTGGTGTAGAATCGTGCCCTTGATTGTCAAATTTTGGTTGTAAAGCATGTTTGAAAATCTGCTGAAAGTTCTACCCGAAGCCCCGTGGTATCGATACGGATTAAGGGCCGTATCGATACAGTAAGCTTATCTTTTTGGACAGTTGATTCCGTATCGATACGGATTAAGCGCGTATCGATACAGTGAGCTTATCTCCAGTTTTGCACCTTTTGCTTCTCCGTTGATTGTTTTGGCCTCCAATCACTTCTAAACCCTTTTGAACACCTCCTAAACTATCTCAATCTTGTCTAATTGACTTCCTATGATGGTTCGATGTACTCCTTGGTCCGTTGGTCTTCCGTTAGCAATAACCGGATAAGAATTGACTTAGTTAAACGATGTAATGTACTTTCTATAGATTGTTGGTATCGTGTGATCATTCATGGTGCATTTGTGATGACTTTGGCATAATGTAGGGTGTTCCATCTATGAATGGGTTCATGGGGAAGTCTAGGTTTGCGTGTTGTATGAGGAATGGTCGATTTTGGGTCGAAGGTTGGTTTAGGACGTTCCGTAACGCAAGTGGTGGTAATACGGAGACTTAAAGGGTTTCGTAACGCAAGTGGTGGTAATACGGAAACCCGAGTCCTTAGGGATCACCGTGACGCAAGTGGTGGTAACACGGTAATCCTTATGGTGTTATTCCGGTAAAGCAAGTGGTGAAAATACCGATGATGAAGTTTTAGGTTAGCAAGTCGAGTTGGGATTTGTAGAGGGGTTAGCATCGTAGGGCTCATGCATACGATTTCGTTAAGGGTTCATTTGCAAATTGATTGGTTACCGTTTGTCGAGCTGTGTTTCCTTACCCTCTCATGTTTGCTCTTATCATCATATTTGCATATAAATTTGGTAAAGATTTTCCTACTGGGCTAGTGTAGCTCAACAAAATCCTTCTTTTCAGGTTCAAACGTTGGGCTATAGACTGCATGTGACGGCGTGCTTGTACATGAAGATTTTTGGGAGCTAACCTTGTTTTAGTTACTTAATCATCTTTTGTAATCAATTTGCTTTTGGTAAAGATGAGTATGTAACTAATTATTCTTAAATTCCTTTTGACTAGAAAGCGGTAATATTTTGAGTTGGCTGTGCTTGTAACTAAGTTAATTTCGGCCATGGTGCCAAGATTGTGTTTCTGTAACTATGGGGACTTGTTCTGTAAATTTGACAGGTGGGAAATCCTTTTGGGTAATATGTACGATTCGTGAGGTTCCTTTATTAAAAATGTAATATTTATTTATGTTGAAAATCGAGGGCGTGACAAACTGGTATCAGAGCATCTAGGTTTGAATACTTTGAGACCGTGGGGAGACTTTTAGTCTCATGGGTTCAAAAGTCACGCCTTTTGAAATATCACATGTGTGCTTGTGTGCATTGACATTACTTGGCTTATGTGACATTGCATTTCAATACCGTAGAGTGGCTTTGACCCGTGTTGGGATAGTTGGAGGTTTTGACCTCATTAGACAATGTTGCTATTGATCAGTCTTTCTTCCTTATAACTTGTAGCTAGATGCCTCCGAGAACGCGTGCTAGGGCAGGTGAGGCCGAAAGTAGGGGTGGTCGTGGCCGTGGTCGCGGTCGTGGTCGTGGCCGTGGTCGTGGCCGAGAAGCGCTGGTTGAGGATGAGGTTAGCCACCATGGGGAAAATCCGAGTGGGACTCCGAGGGAAGGGACCGAACATGGTCGAGGAGAAGAAGTCCCGGTCGTTCAAAACCCTTTTGCTAGGGATTTCGTTGCAGCTCTGGCAGCTGCAAACCTTTTGAACCCTGCTCCAAGGGAAAGCGCCGACAGTCGGGCTATGATAGCAATGAGGGAGTTTAGCCGAAGAAATCCACCTACCTTCGATGGGTCGAGTAGTGACCCTCTTGTGGCCGATCATTGGCTAGCCCAAATTCGAAAACTCTTTAGAGCTCTTCAGATCATGGAGGATGACTTGCGAGTCAATATCGTAGCCGTTCAACTCACCGGGGAAGCGAATGAGTGGTGGGAATCGGTACTAGAATCACGAAAGGATGCGAGGAGAGCGGCGAGGACCGCGGCTCAAGCAAACGAGCCAGATGCTGAGAACCTAACTTGGGCCGAATTTGAGGTGCTCTTCGAGGAGCAATATTTTCCGGAAACGAGTCGTGACCAATTGAGAGATGAGTTTGAAAGGCTAGAGCAAGGGGATATGACTGTGTCGGAATATACCTTAAAGTTTCAATCCTTGTCCCGTTTCGCGCCGGAGTTAGTAGCTACCGAAGAGAGGAAATGTAGGCGATTTGAAAGGGGCTTGCACGATACCGTGAAGAAGTTTGTCATGGCACAACGCAAAGGGAGGTTCTCCGAAGTCGTTGAATGTGCGAGGAGCATTGAGACACCGAGGGAGGCACCCAAAAACACTAAGGTTTGGGAACCGAGACAACCAGCGGGAGGTATGAGTTCTTCATCAGGGAGTTTCGGTAGTCAAGGAAGAAAGAGACAACGAGATCAATCGTCAGCTTCACAGGTTCCGTCAAACTTTAGGCCTCCACCTTCATCTTCGTTTGGGACTCGGGGAGTTTCTAATAGACCTTCAATCGTATGTCACGAGTGTGGTCAAACGGGGCACATTCGCGCCCAATGCCCGCGATTGTTGAACACGTGCTTTACTTGTAGGAAGCCTGGTCACTTTGCAAGAAATTGTCCACGTGGGGATGGGGCTCGTAGCGAGTCGGGATCGGTGCAGCAGCCGAGAGGTGGACAGGGTTTTGGCCGGCAGTCATTCCGGGGTAATCAGAGGCAGCAGCAGTCTCACTTTCGTCAGAACACTTCGGCTCAGGGATCTCAGGCTGAAAGAGGAGCTAGTTCGTCTACACCTACTCAGGGCTCTAGTCATCGGGGTGGACACGTTCAGGGTCAGACCACTCAGGGGAGGGCATTTGCTATCACTTCTGCTATTCCGCCTCCACCACCTCCTGTCACTTCTCAGGCCCCGGACACTTCGGTTGTGAGGGGTACATTTCTCTTGTTTAACTCCTTTGCTAGAGTGTTGTTTGATTCAGGAGCATCGCATTCATTCATTGCTGCATCTATTGCTTATGCTTTGGGGTTGGAAATCGAAAGTATTAGTCCCCCGTTGTTTGTTGACACATCGATAGGAGGTAGGTCGCCATTAGACCGCATTTGCAGGGATTGTGAGCTTACTATTCGAGATCGTCATTTTACATTTGATTTTATCGTGCTGAATATGTCGGGGTTTGACCTCATTTTGGGAATGGATTGGCTGTCGATGTTCCATGCCACTATAGATTGCTACAAGCGTCGGGTCCGTATTTGTCCGCCTGGGGGTTCTTGTTTCGAATTCTTCGGGGAGCGTCGGGAACCGATAGAACCATATCTGTGCGAGTTTCGGGAGCGTGAGTCGGTGTATGCTCTGTTAGCGAGTTTGGCCTTAGATGAGGACGTATCCACGCGTGGGGAGTTACCTCTTGTCGTTTGTGATTTTTCGGATGTGTTTCCGACGGAGTTACCTGGTTTACCACCTGAGAGGGAAATCGAATTTTCTATAGATTTGCTTCCTGGTACTGCTCCCATTTCCATACCTCCTTATCGTTTCGCGCCTGCCGAATTGAGAGAATTGAAGATCCAGTTGCAAGAATTGGAGGATTTGGGGTTTATCCGTCCGAGTACGTCACCATGGGGAGCACCGGCTTTGTTCGCTCAAAAGAAAGATGGGTCGCTTCGCTTGTGTATCGATTACCGTAAATTAAATCGTGTCACCATTAAGAATAAGTACCCTATGCCTAGAATCAACGACTTGTTTGATCAACTTCGGGGCGCCACTTGTTTCTCTAAGATCGATTTGAGGTCCGGTTATCACCAGTTGAGAGTTCAGAGGGAAGACATTCCCAAAACTGCTTTTCGTACTCGATATGGCCACTACGAGTTTGTTGTTATGCCCTTTGGTTTGACGAACGCACCGGCAACTTTCATGGATCTAATGAACCGCATCTTTCGTGCTTATCTTGATCGTTTCATAGTCGTTTACGTGGACGACATCCTTATCTACTCATCTTCAGAGGAAGAACATCAATCCCACCTTTCCATCGTTCTTGAACTTTTGAGAGAGCACCGTTTGTATGCCAAGCTTAGTAAGTGTGAATTTTGGTTGTCCAAAGTCAAGTTTTTGGGTCATGTCGTATCGAAGGATGGGGTGTCCGTTGATCCGGGAAAGGTAGAGTCCGTGATGAGTTGGCAGCGACCGAAGAATGTGTTCGAGATTCGTAGCTTTTTGGGCTTAGCTGGGTATTATCGCCGTTTTGTGCTCGATTTTTCTCGCCTAGTGGTTCCATTGACTAAATTGACTCGTAAGGGGACTCGTTTTATTTGGAGTGACGCGTGTGAGATAGCTTTTCAAGAATTGAAGGAAAGATTGACTACTGCACATGTTTTAGTTGTGCCCGAACGGGGAGTTGGTTATTTAGTGTATTGTGACGCTTCGAAAGAGGGATTGGGGTGCGTCTTGATGCAATTGGGGCGAGTGGTGGCGTATGGATCGCGGCAACTGAAAGCTCATGAGCGAAACTACCCTACCCATGACTTAGAGCTTGCGGCCGTTGTTTTCGCTTTGAAAAGTTGGCGTCATTACCTTTACGGTGAAAGGTTCGAAGTCTTTTCCGATCACAAGAGTCTCAAATACTTGTTCTCTCAAAAGGAGCTTAACTTACGGCAACGCAGATGGATGGAACACTTAGAGGACTACGATTTTGAATTGCAATATCATCCGGGAAAGGCGAACGTGGTAGCGGACGCACTAAGTAGGAAATCGATGCGACTTGCGAGTTTAGCCATCCATGAGTGGAAAATGGTGAACGACTTAGGTTCGTATGCGCTACATTTCGAAGAGGTATGTGATGGAGTCACTTTGTGCAATTTGACCGTCCAATCAACCTTGTCGACTCGAGTGATTGAGGCCCAGCAGCAAGATGAAGAAGCGGACGAGTTTCATACTAAGCTTCTTAGCGGGAATGCTCGAGAGGGGTGGATGATTCATGCCGATCAAGGTTTGCGATACCAAGGGAAATTATTCGTACCCATTTCGTGTCGGGAGGAAATCTTGAGGGAATTTCATCACTCACCTTTAGCCGTGCATCCGGGAGGAACGAAAATGTACCATGACTTGCGTAGACAGTTTTGGTGGCCGGGAATGAAGAGAGATGTCATCTTTGTGTCTAAATGTCTTACGTGCCAACAAGTCAAAGCCGAGCATCAACGACCAGCGGGGGAGTTGCAACCATTACCAGTGGCTGAGTGGAAATGGGAGAACGTGACTATGGATTTCGTTACCGGTTTGCTGAGATCGCCGAGGGGCCACGATGCCATTTGGGTGATAGTCGATCGATTGACTAAATCAGCTCATTTCTTACCGATTCAAGTTACGGATTCGATTGATGCGCTTAGCCGTTTATATATTCGCGAGATTATCCGTCTTCATGGTATCCCCGTTTCTATCGTATCGGATCGAGATCCAAGGTTTACCGCACACTTTTGGCAAAGTTTACAGGCCGCTCTTGGCACCAATCTCTTATTTAGTACCGCGTATCATCCTCAAACAGATGGACAATCCGAGAGAACGATCCAAATTTTAGAAGATATGCTTCGGGCTTGCGTTATGGATTTTCGGGGTAATTGGGAAGATCACCTACCGTTAGTTGAATTCGCGTACAACAATAGCTACCAATCTAGCATTGAGATGGCGCCGTATGAAGCTTTATATGGGAGACCGTGTCGATCACCCGTTTGTTGGACTGAGTTGGGCGAGGCTACGTTAATTGGGCCGGAATTGATCCAAGAAACTTCCGAGAGCATGAAAGCGATTCGTAGACGTCTTCTTGAAGCGCAAAGGAGGACTACCGAGCAAGTCAAAGTAATTCGCCAACGGTTATTAACCGCACAAAGTAGACAAAAGAGTTATGCCGATCGTCGTCGCAGACCGTTATCGTTTGAAGTGGGGGATCACGTGTTTCTAAAGGTATCGCCACGCCGGGGACTATCTCGTTTTGGGCAGAGGGGCAAGCTTTCTCCACGTTTTATTGGGCCATTTGACATTATCGAGAAGATCGGGGAAGTAGCGTATCGGTTGGCATTACCACCAAGATTATCGAATGTTCATGATGTGTTCCACGTATCGATGTTACGTAAGTATGAGCCGGATCCGTCACACGTTCTAGAGTGGTCCGAGTTAGAGTTAGAAGCCGATGCATCTTACGGGGAGGAGCCGATACGTATCCTCGATTCGCGCGAGCAACGCTTGAGGGGTAAGACTATTCCGTTAGTGCGAGTCTTATGGAGTCATCTTGGGAAAGAAGAGTCAACGTGGGAAAGGGAAGACGAAGTGAGGGCGAAGTACCCGCATTTGTTTTCAAGCTAATCAATGTGAGTTTTGAAATTATAATCTTTTGATTGTTAGCTTATTGTTTGATGATATATATTATGGCATGAGCATGTATGTTTGATGCATAATCTTAATTGACTTACGTTGAAAATTTCGGGACGAAATTTCTTTAAGGAGGATAGATTGTAGAGATCCGTAATTTATTTAGTTATTGAAATTAATTATTAAATGCCTAATTGAGAAAATAGGAATTATTTGGTGATTAATTAGATTGGGGCTTGATTTGAAAGAGTAGAAAGTTGAGGGAGTATGTGTGTGATTTAAAGATATGTGGGTATATAAGGTGGGTGTGTGCATTGTAGGAGATCAAATTCTCCTCTTCCCACTCTCTCTCATCCGTTCTCTCCCTCTCCCCACCGGCTATCTCTCTCTCTCCTCACTTCTCACCCAAAACTCCACTCAATCTCCCAAAATCTTCAAGAAGCAACCTCCCTCCGGCCTTGCAATCGCGTTCTTGAGCTCGGAGATCCTCGGGTCAAGTTTAAATCGAAGTTTCGGAGTTCAAAAAGCTAGGGCTCGTTCAAAAACGCTTGAATCTCGACCATTATTGCGAGGTAGGGACTTCTTTACCTCTTTTACATGTTTATGTGTTGATTTGGTGTAGAATCGTGCCCTTGATTGTCAAATTTTGGTTGTAAAGCATGTCTGAAAATCTGCTGAAAGTTCTACCCGAAGCCCCGTGGTATCGATACGGATTAAGGGCCGTATCGATACAGTAAGCTTATCTTTTTGGACAGTTGATTCCGTATCGATACGGATTAAGCGCGTATCGATACAGTGAGCTTATCTCCAGTTTTGCACCTTTTGCTTCTCCGTTGATTGTTTTGGCCTCCAATCACTTCTAAACCCTTTTGAACACCTCCTAAACTATCTCAATCTTGTCTAATTGACTTCCTATGATGGTTCGATGTACTCCTTGGTCCGTTGGTCTTCCGTTAGCAATAACCGGATAAGAATTGACTTAGTTAAACGATGTAATGTACTTTCTATAGATTGTTGGTATCGTGTGATCATTCATGGTGCATTTGTGATGACTTTGGCATAATGTAGGGTGTTCCATCTATGAATGGGTTCATGGGGAAGTCTAGGTTTGCGTGTTGTATGAGGAATGGTCGATTTTGGGTCGAAGGTTGGTTTAGGACGTCCCGTAACGCAAGTGGTGGTAATACGGAGACTTAAAGGGTTTCGTAACGCAAGTGGTGGTAATACGGAAACCCGAGTCCTTAGGGATCACCGTGACGCAAGTGGTGGTAACACGGTAATCCTTATGGTGTTATTCCGGTAACGCAAGTGGTGGAAATACCGATGATGAAGTTTTAGGTTAGCAAGTCGAGTTGGGATTTGTAGAGGGGTTAGCATCGTAGGGCTCATGCATACGATTTCGTTAAGGGTTCATTTGCAAATTGATTGGTTACCGTTTGTCGAGCTGTGTTTCCTTACCCTCTCATGTTTGCTTTTATCATCATATTTGCATATAAATTTGGTGAAGATTTTCCTACTGGGCTAGTGTAGCTCAACAAAATCCTTCTTTTCAGGTTCGAACGTTGGGCTATAGACTGCATGTGACGGCGTGCTTGTACATGAAGATTTTTGGGAGCTAACCTTGTTTTAGTTACTTAATCATCTTTTGTAATCAATTTGCTTTTGGTAAAGATGAGTATGTAACTAATTATTCTTAAATTCCTTTTGACTAGAAAGCGGTAATATTTTGAGTTGGCTGTACTTGTAACTAAGTTAATTTCGGCCATGGTGCCAAGATTGTGTTTCTGTAACTATGGGGACTTGTTCTGTAAATTTGACAGGTGGGAAATCCTTTTGGGTAATATGTACGATTCGTGAGGTTCCTTTATTAAAAATGTAATATTTATTTATGTTGAAAATCGAGGGCGTGACAGCTGCGTCGGCAGGACGAGAGGTGAAACATGCACTATCTTTACTATGCTTGTTTTTAATGCCTAAATCACCTTTGCATGTTATAATGAAAAAGGAATTTCTTATGAAGTAATGCTGAAAAGGAATATATAATTTTCTTGTCGATGCATCTGAACATGTGTCCCTACTTGAGGACGGTAAAAAGACAAAGTGGAATTGGAGTAATAAGGTTGGAGGATATTGATCAGATATCCTGATGGTTTGACGTCATTCCCTTTTATGTAGAGGTAGCTCCTCTAGATTTCTGATTGAAACTTGTTCATGAAAGATGCATGAAATCGACGAACAGAAAGATAATATGATATCTTGCATATCTAGAAGGTTTTCTACTTAAACCTGTAAATGATAAAATTCCATGTTATCGATTTAACTTGGGTTGATGAATCCATGACATAACAAGGATGCATGGTTTTGAGAACGGAAGAAAGAACTTGTTATTTTCTCAAGAAGTTTTTCAAATTAAGCTTTGAGTACGATATGTCATGTTTCACACGAGCTTTAGCTTATGAATTTTCAAAACAACCCTTTTCAGGTCAGCAGCCGTAGATGGACTAAGCTTCTCCTCAAGTTGAAGTTCTTTTGTTGTATATATATATGTTCATATGTGCTGTTGTGCTTAAGATCTGTTATATAGGATAGTTTTTGTTAGCCGGTTTGTTCCGGTCTATGTCAACTTAAGTTGTATAATCTATGTACTCGCAAGACTTTTTGCATCCGCACATTAGAACTCTGGATATTTTGCAATATGAAAGTTGGTAACTTTTAAAAAAAACAAAAACAAAAAGGAAGCTACATTTGAAATCTCAAAACCTAAGTCTTTTGGCAACTAGTATGAAGGGTTTTAAATAAATCTTCTCTTAACTGTTTACAACTTTAGACCTAAGGTGACTTAATTACACTGGTCGGTCATTGATCCATATCATGTCGGGTTGGGTCGTGACAAATGGCATGTTGAAGTTGGGATAGAAAGTAAAAAACCACAGTTCCAGCATTTAAGGTGGTCTGGACTGCAGCAATACAAGCACGTTGGTACTGCATAAACCTAGTGTCTACCAGAGCAAGTCTGGAAGTGACAGGCAAACCTTTTCTGCCATGGAAAGTGATAGCCAATTTGAATGCTCCAAAGTGAAGATGAGTAAATCCTTGTTGTTGCCAAATACGAGGCAAATCAATTGGAATTTCCAAGGGTAAAAGTTGTTCAGCCTCTGTAGCTGGAATGAAACACTGATCAAATTTGGAGGCTTAGACATATTCTTTTACGGAAGATGGTCATTTTGTAGAGAAGAGTTGGGTGACAGTTTTTTTTATAGAGGTTTGTGGTCTAACAAAGGCATTATAGGGATTTAGGAAAGGGAGATCAGTAAAAGGAACTTTACTATTATCAGAAAGGTATTTAAATTCATACAAGTACTCAAGATTAGGAGAAGAGACGGAGCAATTTCTACTGGTGGACGATCGTGAAGGGACAAGAGACGAGGTGGCGGAAGAGTGAGTAGAAAACAAATAATTCATTTTTAGGTAAAATTTTGGGTTCTTCGTTTCCTCATACAGCAAATCTTTTTCTTTCCAATGTAAGATCCTTAACCAATTTTGATTAATAAAATTCTGTATACTAGGGTAGATAAACTGAGACATACCGCTCAAAAGCCAAAAGTCTCAATGTACTTTTAACCCAATGATACAAAATTCTTTAACCAAAATAGTTAATAAAGTTTCTGATGTGAAGGATCCTTAGAAGGTAACCACATAGCATACGCTTCAATTTTTTCCTTTTCTTTTAAAAAGATTTGAAGTAGTTTCAAAAAAGAAGTTCCTGGAAGGAGTTTAAGCTAGATTGAACAACATTGGCTCTGATACCAAATTAGATAGACACGAAGTGGGTACAAATACAAAGTAGGTTAGGATCAAAGAGAGAATACAAGAGAGAACACAACAAGGGATTTATTATTTTTGAGAACACACTGATTGACACTGGCTTAGCTTCTTATAGAGAAAGGGTGCCATCCTTTTATAGGCGTAAGGAGGCACATACACCAATAATGCTACTTTACTGTTCACAGCTTACATCATCACACACCAATTGTATTACTTTACTGTTCTTAGTCATCCACAGCTTTTCTACTACATCTAGTCATACCCAACTTTTCTACTACATCACACTGGCTTAGCTTCTTACAGAGAAAGGGTGCCCTCCTTTTATAGGCGTAAGGAGGCACATACACCAATTGTAGACACCCCAATCTGACTTCCCGATCGTTTTACTTCATTTTTTGGTTTCTTGTTTCCCCGATGATGAATCAGGTCAAAAACAGTCTTGAGAAGATGAAATGGTTTGAGCTTGGTGTGTGTGGAACCCATCCTTAGCCCTGAAACCCTTGAATCCAAACCTCGACCTCAGGTTTGACCATCGCACGACCCAAAACCCTTGAATCCAAACCTCGACCTCAGGTTTGACCATCGCACGACCCACTTGGTCTCTCGCGAGATGATTTACTTGTCAGGTGGTGGTCAAAGTCAAAGTTTTGACTGTTGACCATCGCGGGGCTAGTTGAACACTTGCGCGATGTAGTCACACCCTCGCGCGATGGTCAACACCTGTCACTTCTACCTTTTTCCAGCTGGATTTTGTGATAATCAGGGGTCTACAAACCTGTGTAACCCTGTTTCGTCGACTGAACAACGTTCTGCGAGGCCACCCTTGCACCACCTCTCCCCCACTCTCCCATCAACTTTTGCACCAAGTAACTGCAGCCAGCCTTGTTGGCTGGTTGTATTACCTAGTTTAACTAACCAACAAATCCCCCATTCTTCCTATAAGTACCCCGAAGGGTTCCTCTTCCAAAGGGTTACCAAAAATTCCCAAAAGAGAAGAAAGAGTCATAAGCCTAAGCACTTCTTCCGTTCAAATCACTCCTACATACTCATTTCCCAAGCCATACCACCTTATTCAAGCCATTCTCAAGACACTCAAGCAAAGGTATAACCCTTACTGTTTACTGTTTTGACCCCTGAGGGGGGCTGACATGGCCAAGGCTGGTAATCAATACCAATCCTGGTCCTAAAGCCAGCAAAGTTACAAGTTACTGTGGACTAGCACTTCCACCCGCGAGACACCCACTTCATCGCGCGACTGTTCTAGTCAGCACGATATGGTTCTCGTGGGGATGAGATCCTTGTCCTTATTCATTTACACAATTTTCTGCCTTCCCGTAAAGAATATTTAGTATATCTCACTATTATGCATATTAAAATATGTAGGTTAGCTTAGCTTACTTATTTGCTTTTTTTGGAATGCCCCTGGGTTGCTTCTGAATATGTCTCAAAGCCCAGGCATGTAAAGCAACTCCTGGAAGTCCAGTCAGAACACTCGCGCGATTATCTGACTCCATCGCGCGACGGTCAGTCTATTTCCAGTGGTTGCCCTTGCATAGGCAGTCAGGCTCTTGGCCTCTATTTTGATACCCTCACTGTTTAAGGGTTGCATCTCATTTCTGTTGATCTTGATTGTAATAATTATTTACTTTCAGTGCATATAAACTGCTTGGTTTAAGGGTGTGCACTGGTCCTTCCAGAGCCCAGAAGGGGATAAAATTCAACCTATTAGAGGATACCGATTCTCACGCGATTATATGAGTATGTCGCGCGATGGTGGATTTGCATGCACGAAAGTCCATGCATGCAAACTAGCCATTGTTTGTGCCAAACTCACATAAACGCACTGTTTTGGCATCTGATTTCAGTGTTAGATCTTATCTCATTTATTTTCATTTGCTCTCGCATCCATGCTATTATCTATCACATCTTGCAAACTGTTACAGTTTTAATCCCCGATTAACTGTTTCCCCACCCTAATTGGCTAAAGAATTGATTAATCAAATGGAATCGCAAATAAAAAATTTTCGCAAATGCCTAAGTAGAGACCGATCTCCGGATTGGGCGAGAGGGGTGCCATAAAACCCTTCCCCTCTCGTAACCTGGCTCCCGAACCCAGATATGGTTATGATAGACTGGTTCCTTAACTTTTTCAAATCAAATAGCGCGGCAAGTGCTTCGAAATACGGTTCTTTGGGTGTCGGACCTTCAAACCCGAGTGGCGACTCTGTATTTTTGCGAGCGCTTGTCGTCCAGCTTCAAAAGCGCTCCTGCGAACCGGCAGCATTTTCTCTTTTTAGGAGGGGAACGGAATCCCTTCCCAAAGAAAGAAAAAGGGGCACGCATGCCCACACCAATAATGCTACTTTACTATTCACAGCTTACATCATCACACACCAATTATATTATTTTACTGTTCTTAGTAATACACAGCTTTTCTACTACATCTGGTCATACATAGCTTTTCTACTACATCATATTATGGTTACTTCATCCATTAAATATCTTATAATATCTCACCTATTGGATTTGTTTTGGAATGCAGTTTCTATCTTCGATTTTACCAGTCATCTAATCGATGCAAAGTATTATGTGTCAGATAAATATAACCATAGTGCGGAAGCAGGTGGTTCGGGTTACCTTGCGAACTTTAACCAAGCTGGACCTTTGTGTGGATGGATTACGAACTCTCGATCACGTGCCAAATCAGCGACAAATTCCTGAGATGGAGTGATACTACGAGGGTCAGTTAAACATAATCATAGTGCGGAAGCGGGTGGTTCAGGTTACCTTGCGAACTTTAACTGAACCGGACCTTGGTGCGGATAGATTACAAACTCTCGATCACGTGCCAAATCAGCGACAAATTCCTGTGATGGAGTGATACTACAAGGATTGAGTATCACCCTCTATTCCATAATGCGAAAGCTCGGATTGCTCTTTATTGGTAGAGAGAGAACTATTGAAGAGAAAGAGAGTTTCCCGAAACTCTATTTCATTTTTGTATGTCTCTTGTGTTTATTCTTGTGGGTGTTCTGTATGAACCTCTTGCAGAAAATAAATAGAGAGAGAGCATCCTAGATGCTTTAGAAGTCTTCTAATCCTAAGAGATTAGAATTACTTCAACTTCTCCTATCTTATCTCCAAGATGAGATAGGACTCTCTAATTTATGGGTCACCGGGTCACGCCCACATGGGCGACCCGATTTGGTCCCAGACTGGCCCCAAATTTCAACATCTCCCACTTGTCAATGCATGGGCATGACAAGTTGTATCAATCTCTCTTTCATCTACCCAATTAAGAAGCAAACTTATACACGCTAATGAACCGTGCGATCGCTGGACCACCTGCAAATGGGTGCTCTACACTTGAAACTCTTTAAGAGCTAGCATAGAGACATCAACCAATAAGAGTGTCTCATTTACCTTGAATCCATTTAGTTACACCGGACCAAGCATCTTTAATCCTTCCAAAAATCATGCTTGACCCCCCCAACATCATGCACTCTATATTCACACCTGATCCGCGTCCCAATAGAGCCATTTGAGTTATCGACAGTGAATATATTGCAAGGATGTACTACTAAATGATCCTCTTTTTACCCTCATGTCACTTCATTTTAACCTTGCTGCTTTCCCAGACATGCTCCATGGGACCTTGACGTTTCGTGGTCTTAGGTAGTTAAGCTAGAGTAGCAACACAAAGTCTCTACTACATGACATAGTCAAAAATCAAAGAGCACAATTAATATATATGCAATCACCTTATCTAAATGACTGCTTAGACTCACACAGTGAGGAAACAAGGATCCATTCACTCCCCTCTAAAATAAATGATCGCCAAGCACATGTATATTTGATTCTTTTTATCAAACCATATCACAGGTCCAACCTGTATATCTTACTACCCATCCGTCTCATCTTCGCTTGCTATCTCAAGTGCTGAAGGCGATTGCCTATGTGAGTGAGCCAATCTAACCTGCTGACATCAATCTTTAAATTTTGTATATGTTCAATAAACAATTGACCAAATCGCAACAATAATAAGCTAATATTAAGTGCACAAATGGTATAAATATCCCAAAAGTCTGAAAGAAGTGATTAATGAAATTAATAAATAAAACACATCTATCATCATCTACGCAATCCTAAAGCCTTATCATAAGTCTCAAAAGCCCCCTTAGCAATGGGCTTAGACAAATGGCATACAACTATGCTACTCGTAGCTATGTGTTTTATAATCTCTTTCTTTTGCGCAACAATATCTGACCCGACTAGGCATAGATTCACACTTTGGATGCAAGGCATCTAATCAGCAGTCCCTTAGAGATATGTTAATAGCTTCTGGACTGCATGTCAACGATCACAACCAAGATTGGACCAATAACTACTTATAAGCTGCCAATGATACTTGAATATGGTACATGGGCCATTAGTTCCAATTCTTTAGGAGTTTTAGGTTCCATGTTAAGGCTCTAAGTCTCGCCTTTAACAATAGAAGTGTCTATGAGTTTGCAGCTTTGTCTTCGGAATCGTTCTAAAAACATTCTTAAAGAAAGAATCTTCCTAGAAGGATCCCATAAGATCTCAACTCTGAGCACGTAGCTTGCAGGCCCATTCCTTCATCTCATAAGTGAAGGATAACCGCAACTTTGTGGTGACAATCATCTCCTAGTTGTTCCAGCCAATTAAAATGTCGTCAACATAGAATGACAATATCAAGAAACTATTTTTGGACTGTCTCATATGCACGCAATGGCCTTCATTGATCATCGTAAACCCAAATGGCTCAATGAAATCTCAGGTACCACTGCCTGGATGATTGTTTTAAGCCATAGATAGACCGTTGGAGTTTGCAAACTCTACGCTCCTAGTTTATTGCCTTAGCATCCATCTGTCCATCTATAATAGTTCTAAGGTTAGAATAACTTCACCACTAAGCGAGTCCTATTGCTCAGTATGGGACCATCTACTTCGCGTTTGATTTTAAGAACCCATTTGTTCCCAATGATCTTGCGCCCAAGCGACAATGATCTTGCGCCCAAGCGAAAGATCAACCAAGTCCCAGACAAGGTTTATCTTCATAAACTCCATTTCATCTTACATTGCAGATATCCATTCCTTACTAGCAAGCGATAAAGGAGTTTCTCCCACTGTTTTGGGCTGTCCTTCATCTTCAGGAGCAATCATGACAAACTCCCCCTCAATCTCAAATAGACAACGAGGGATTATTCAATGTTTGCTTCTAAACCTATGAGGATCTTGAGAATCCATATCCATTCGATCTAATGCATGATTAAGCAAGTCGCTCTCACTATCCCTAGGAGGTAGGAGAATTTCTTCTCCATTCTCAACTAGATGATTTGGTGCGCCTTCCGTTAGATTCTCCATCTCATAGAGTTCTACATCTCTACTAACCTCTCATCTGATAAGGAATTCTCCTCGAGGAATCTACATCTCATGACTCAATTTTAGTCGCA
Source organism: Rhododendron mucronatum var. ripense (assembly GCA_019656295.1). NCBI lineage: Eukaryota > Viridiplantae > Streptophyta > Magnoliopsida > Ericales > Ericaceae > Rhododendron > Rhododendron mucronatum. The sequence continues at coordinate 1,909,740 of BPLT01000035.1, read as the reverse complement.
CTTCCATTGGGTTGCATACCAATAACACACATAGCCCTTAGAGTGATCACTGTAACGCATAAAATGCACTACTCACCTCTTAATGCTTAATTTCCCACACTTAGGAGAAGTATTATGTGTTTGAGCAGCCAACCCCAATGGCCGCAAAATTACCTTAATAAGGTTTTCTATCGGTCCATAGCTCATATAGGATGGAAGGTACTGCTATGGAAGGCACATGGTTATGGATGTAGGCCGCAGTTTAACAATGCATCTCCTCAATACAAAATTGAAAGATTACGCTGCGCCATCATCAACTTAACCATATCTAGCAACATATGATTCCTTTTCTCCACCACATTGTTTTGTTGTGAAGTACAAGAAATTGTTAATTGCCCTTACATCATTGAGCCACAGATGTTTAAATGGGTAGGCCATAATGGAACAAATGCCCTTATGGTTTTCTGAATGATTTTCTAATTGCTTTTCTTGTTGGGCAATGGTCACAAATGGGCAGGTTGACTAACAAATCCCCCTCTTGCCCAATGTGACCTAATCTAGAATGCCATTTTAGAATCAACATCAACATAAGATGTAACAAAGCAAATATAATCACTAGTATTATTATTAAAACCATCCAAAACCATAACAAATTATACCCAAATCAATCCTCACTAAGCTACTCTCAAATAGAAATAAAAACCTAGAACCACCGTGCTAGTGACTAATAACAAGTTTCGTCAAATTTCTGAGGCATAAAGTACTTCATGAAAAATCAAAGTACGCCCATGTCACATGTCCAGCTTGCCAATGCCCAGCACCAACACACTAAACTTGTTCTTCATGAAAAATTATTTGGCCACCAACTAGAATTCGGTGATACTCCACAAACCTATCTTGTTTCCTCGCTAAGTAGCTGGTTGCTCCTAAGTTTATAGCCTGCGAATGAGGAGAATAAACAACTAAACCTTCACATGTTCTAAAACAGTCAAACACGAGGAACAAAAATGTTGAGTACCTTCTTACGCTCAGTGGACTCATGAACAAAATGTCCCAACTTGCCACAGTAAAAGCACGCCTTTCTGGCCTTGTTTTTGTTACTACTTTTCTTCTTGCCTCTATTGCGCTTAAAAGAACCAGCACCAATAGGGTTAAGGCCTATAGCAGCTCCTTTCTTAAGGGCGCATTTAGCCTTCGTTCGCTGGTACCCAGACCTACGAGGGAAAGTCTCAAGTATGATGCATGAACCATAAGGCTCAGCTGTCTCTTGGCGCTTAGCCTTCATGTCCTCTAAATTATGTTCATCATTACATTTAAGTTCGAGACCATCTTAGTCAAGAAGTCGATATCATATTTCTGTTTGATAGCTTCCCACAATTTATGAGCAGTCTCCCAGTACTCAAACTCACATATCAAATAATTGTGCATGCTGCGCACCATAGTAAGTCGCGCACACTGATCTTTGTTGTACCATTTTTCGAAGGCCTCAAGATCACAAAGATACTGTGGTGAGTCACTAAGTTTTGGCTCAACCATCTCATGGTCGAGGGTCTCCAAGGCCTCTAGCTCATTGAGGAGAAATTGGATCTCATAGTGCCAAACATAATAATTATAATTGTCACTTTTCAATTTCTCAACCTGGGTCAAATCAACTACAACTTTCTTAGCTTCCATTTCATCTTTATCAAAGAAATGCGCATGAGATTATTAATAACACAACACAGAATTATTTTGTGGCAAGAATCTAAATTAGAAAATAATAATACCATACATGTCGCAAGATCGAAAACTCGCAAAGTTTATAATCGTCTCCTGCGCCTCTAAGTATTTTATTATTACAATTAATTTAATTCATGCGCAAAATTTCAGCTTTCGAAAGAATATATGAAAATATTTTCTCTACCGAACAACCACCCACTAGATATGGCATATCACAAGCATGAAACAAATTTATTATAGTGCATAACACAATTTATGCATTAAAAAGTATTTTTCGTGCTATCAAAATAAATAATTTAAACATTAAACAATGCCAAATATTATCCAAACATGCCACATACAACATGTAAAATAGTCCAAAACATTAATCATGTTGTTTTCAATATTTTGTGTATTTCTAGTTGCTCACATGCAATTATTGTCAATTTTCAGAATTTATTCGAATTCTCCAAGAATAATTAACAAGTAGGAAATGCCAAATAATATCGACATTTACTGGAAAACTACACAACCTACACCAATGAATAGGTACTGAATCCAGGAGGTTGAATCCAAAATTTTTTAGATTTTTATTCTAATTTTCCCAAATTATCAACGGATAGAAAATACAGAATAAAAAACTAGTGTACACTGAAAAATTACACCAACCACTCCTGTAAATTGGTTATGATTCTAGGAGGTTAAATCTGAAAATTTATAATTTTCTAGAATTTTATTCTAATTTTTCTGAATAAACAACGAACAAAAAATACAGAATAAAAAACCATGCTCACTGGAATATTACACCTCATACCCCAAACAATGGGCAACAGTAGCAGAATATGCCACAAGAAATTTAGTTCCCAACAGAGGAGGCATGTATCCCCACTCTCTTATAAACCGAGTAAAAAATTTCATTTTTCTTGTATTTAAAATTCTGAAAAATAATTTTATTTCAGAAAAATAAAATAAATACACAGAAACGTAGGAATTCAATTTCGAGTTCAGCACCACTCTTGGGTTTTCCATATGACGACGGTAAAGAGAAAGGTGAATCTCACTCTCTCTCGGTTGAGAGTGAGAGTGTGCAGAATTTGCACTTCATCTTCTCCAATTAGGATTAGAGTTCTCCAAAACATACTCAAACTAGGGTTTGCCATAACTTTTGATCCGTATCTCCAAATCAAGCTTATAATATACCATTGCAAAGCTAGAAACAAGTGCTACGCAACAATTTAATACCCGTATTCCAAATCAAAATACAAAAAAAGCTCTGTCCAGTCAAAGTTTTGGGAAAAATAACTAGGGTTTGATTTTTATCACAAACGGTTTATCCATTAAACACGAAACTTTCCAGATGTGATCTACATGTTATCGACTACGTTCTTTAAAATTTTGAAGCAATTCCGAGAACTTATGAAAAATTATGTTTTTCGGACCCATATTCGGCATACACGAAAATCAGTCAATACATATGCCTAAAACATGATACAGATGGCTATTCAAGTACTAAAGAGCATGAAAACATCCAACTAAGGCTCTGATACCAATGTCAGATAAATATAACCATAGTGCGGAAGCGGGTGGTTCGGGTTACCTTGCAAACTTTCACCGAACCGGACCTTGGTGTGATTGGATTACGAACTCTCGATCACATACCAAATCAGCGACAAATTCCTGCGATGGAGTGATACTACGAGGATCTAGTATCACCCTTTATTCCACGGTGCAAAAGCTCGGATTGCTCTTTAATGGTAAAGAGAGAACTATCGAAGAGAGAGAGAGAGAGAGAGAGAGAGAGAGAGAGAGAGAGAGAGTGTGTGTGTGTGTGTTTCCTAGAACTGTATTTCATTTTTGTATATCGCTTGTGTATATTTTTGTATGTGTTTTTTATGAACATCTTGCATAAAATAAATAGAGAGAGAGAGAGAGAGAGAGAGAGAGAGCGAGAGAGAGCATCCTAGATGCTTTAGAAGTCTTCTAATTCGAAGAGATTAGAATTACTTCAATTTCTCCTATCTTATCTCCAAGATGAGATAGGACTCTCTAATATATGGGTCACTAGGTCATGCCCACTTGGGCGACCCGATTTGGTCCCAAACCGGCCCCAAATTCCAACATTATGGTTATTTCATCCATATTGTTACTACATCTATTTTGATATCATTTGCAGGAAAACTTTTTAGGTTTGTTATTCAGGAACTTCTTGTCTAAACTTTTGGTTTTCATGAGATCTAAGCATTCTGTAATCATATACTAGTATTTTCAAAGCTAAAGAGGAAAACATTAACAAAAATAACACATGTTTCAGCAAAATGGATGCTGAAAATGGATGACAGAGCCAAATTTCTGCACTATATCCTAATTTTTTTAACAACTAGTAAATGTGCACGTGACGTACAATCAAAAGGAATATAACTTCAATGAGACTCAAATCTGAAACTATTTGGGTGGATGTTGTAGAGACCCATATTTAACTTAATTAATTTTAATGTTTATAAATGAAGAAACATGAAATAATTGTGTTTATGTGACTAGGGGCTAATGTGATAAGATGATTAGTTGGAGGGTGCACGTGTGATTTGTGAATTTGTGGGTATATATTGGAGGGTGAGATAGTAGAGAATTATTTTTCTCTCCTCTCCCACACCCAACTCTTTCCTCTCTCTCAGCTCTCTCCCTTTCTCTTGCTCTCTCTCCAAATTTCACTCCAAACCCACTCAAAACTACCTCAAATCTTTCATCCCTATGCGTATTGTGACTCTTATCTCGCTGGCTTGAGCTCGGGGAAGTCGTATTCCGGTTGGATCAAGGTTTTCGGAAGCTAGGGCTCGTAACTTCTTGGGTTTCGTGCTTCAACTTCAAGGTAGGGATTCTACCTCTCAATATATGTAAAGGATATGTTTTCTAATCTTGAATCCGTGCCTATGGTTGTTGTTGTTAGATCCTTGAAAATCTGCTCGAATTGTCACCGTATCGATAGGGGTACCATAAGAAAACAGAAGCTTCATAATTTCTAATTTGCATTCTATATCGATACTTCGTTTTTGCTGTATCGATACCAGATCATTATGGACAGGTTTTGCTACTATGTTCCAAACTTCATCGTTTTGACCCCTGATCGTTTCTAACTCGTTCTAAGTACTTCTAAATCACCCCATAACATGATTAATTGTATCAGTTGAGTTCATGGATCTTCCTTGCATCTCTTGCCCTTGTTCGGTAAAATTTTACATTGAATATCCCTTAAATCACGGATGGAATGAAAAGACACATTGTGTGAGTACGAGATTCCTGGACACCTATTGACACAACGAGAACATTCGGGGCCCATCGACGGGTGGGTGCCTGGCAGGGGATATCGGGGTCCCATAATTAGTCCGGCAAGAGTTAATCCTCATATTGATCACTCAAGGCCCAACCTTCTAGGTGGGTGCTTGGCAGGGGATATCGGGGTCCCATAATTAGCCAGGGAGGAGCTTCGGCTCAAGACACAGACGATGAGATGGTGTTGGACACATAATAGGTGGGAATGGTTTTAGTGTAAGTTAAACGGTGATCGTCAAGTTGTTGTTTCGAGATTAATAAGTCAAGAGTGCTGATTATAGTATTGTCCTTGTTTTTGTATCTATCCCTTGATCACCCTTGCATTTCTTTTGCATATGATGTTAGATTAGAATTTCCTGTTGAGCTAGTGTAGCTCAAACCCTCCATCATTTTCAGGTACTAACTCAGGGCAGTAGCTAGCATGACTAAATGCTTGGATGTGGATACATTTTGAAAGCTAACGTGGAGGAGTTACTTGTCCATATTTGTAAATCGTTTTGGAAGATGTATTTGTAACTCCATTTATAAATCTTTTGATTTGGAATGTAGTAAACACTTAACTCTCTTTCAATACTCTGTACTTCTATCAATTTGGGGCCTCGGAGCCAAAGATGTAATATTTTTGGGACTTTGGATGTTGAAATGAAATCACGGAAATGGAAATATTGTATTATTTTGGGATATTGTATCGATCCCTGTGAGATGTTATTTATGGACATCTTTTATTAATATTATGTTGAAAATCGAGGGTGTGACAACTTGGTATCAAAGCATAGGTTTTGAACACCTAGAGACCGTTGGGAGACGTTCCATCTCATGGGTTCAAAATGTCGCGCCTTCTGACATGACTTGTGCATGCTTGTGTGACTAACAATCATGTAGCTATTGAGCATTGCATTTTCATCATTGTAGAATGGTGTAGAGTTATTAACCCGTATTGAGAAGTTGGGGCTTTGACCTCATGGTTATAATGTTATGATTAATAGTTTCCTTTTCTTACATTATGTAGTAAAATGCCTTCGAAGAAGCGTGTTAGGTGTGGTGTGGCTAGAAATCGGGGTGGTTGTGGCCGTGGTCATGATCGTGAGGTATCTCCTGAGGATGAGGTTAGTTAGCATGGGGAGAACTCAGGTGGGAACCCGGGGACAGGGATCGATCGGGGTGCAGCAGTAGCACCCACTCAGAGTCAATTTGCTAGGGACCTCGTCGCAGCACTTCCGGCAACAAACCTTTTAAACCAAGCTCCTAGAGAGAATGTCGAGGATCGGGCCATGGTAGCGATGCAATAGTTTAGCCGTAGGAATCCTCTGATGTTTGATGGGACAAGTAGCGACCCTTTGGTAGCTGACCACTGGTTAGCTCAAATCCGTAAGCTTTTTAGAGCTCTCAACATCATCGAAGGCAATATTAGAGTAGGTATTGTAGTTGTTCAGTTGGTAGGAGAAGCCGGAGAGTGGTGGGAATCCGTTTTGGAGAGTAGAAAGGATGCGAGAAGAGCGGTACGGACCACGGCTCAAGTAAATGAACTGGATGTGGAGAATTTGACGTGGGCCGAATTGAAGCGCTCTCTGAAGAGCAGTACTCTCTGGAAACTTCCCTTGAAAATATGAGAGATCAATTCGAGAAGCTGGAACAGGGTAATATGACTGTCTCAGAATATGTGCAGAAGTTCCAATCATTGTCTCGTTTCGCTCCAGAGTTGGTAGCAACGGAGGAAAGAAAATGTCGACGGTTTGAGAAGGGGCTACATAGCATTATGAGGAGAATGGTGATGGTCCAGTGTAAGATGAAGTTCTCTGAGGTGGTGGAATGTGCAAAGAGCATCGAAATACCAAAGGAGGCACAACGAAATGTGAGGGCTTGGGAACCAAGGCAATCGGTGGGAGGTTTGAGTTCTTCTTCAGGCAATATTGGGAATCAAGGAAGGAAGAGGCAGAGGGAACTATCTCAGCAACCATCTAGTCGATCCAACTTTAGGGTGTCTTCTTCTTCGGGGACTCGAGGTGCTTTGTTTAGACCTCCACCTGTGTGCTACAAGTGTAATCAACCTAGACACATTTGTGCTCAGTGTCCACACCTCGAGGAGGCTTGTTATGTCTGTGGTAGAGCGGATCATTTCGCAAGGAATTGTCCTCAGGGGTCGGGAGTGCGTAGCCAGTCAAGTTCCGTGCAGCAACAGGGAACAGGGCATAATGCGGGCCGACAGTTTAGGGGCACTCAGAGGCAGCAGCAGTCTCACTTCCGCCAGACTATGTCGGTTCTGAGTTTCGGGGTTGATAATGGAGCGAGTTCTTCTGCGCCTACTTAGAGTTCTGGTCAGAGGGGAGGTTTTGTACAAGGTCAGAGTACCCAGGGGTGTGTTTTCAACATTAACTCAAATGCTTCACCTTCTATTTCTCAGGCTCCAGAGGCATCTGTTGTGAGGGGTACTTTTCTTTTATTCAATTCTCTTGCTAGAGTACTCTTTGATTCTGGAGCATCGCATTCTTTCATTGATGTATCATTTGTACGTGCATTGGAGTTAGACACTGAGAATCTTGATTTGCCATTGTTCGTCGAGACACCATTAGGGGGAAGGTCATCTTTGGGTCGTGTCTGTAAAGATTGTGAGCTCATTATCTATGACCATCGCTTCGTCTTTAACTTTATCGTACTTGATATGTTGGGGTTTGACCTCATTCTGGGGATGGATTGGTTGTCTACGTTTCATGCTGCGATCGATTGTTTCAAGCGTTGTGTTTGTAAATGTCCGCCCGAGGGTCCTTGTTTCGAATTCTTTGGGGAACGTCGAGAACTGTTAGAACCGTATTTGTGTGGGTCTCGGGAAAACGAGTCGGGTTATACTATGTTGGCGAGTTTGACGTTAGATGAGGATTTGTCGACACGTGGGGAATTACCCTTAGTAGTTCGCGAATTTCCCGATGTATTTCCTGAGGAGTTACCTAGTTTGCCTCCTGAAAGAGAAATGGAATTTGTTATCGATTTATTACCCAGTACCGCTCCTATCTCTATACCTCCGTATCCATTCGCGCCTACCGAATTGAGAGAGTTAAAGACTCAGTTGCAGGAATTGGAGAACTTGTGCTTCATTCGTCCGAGTACGTCACCGTGGGGAGCACCGACTCTTTTCGCGCAAAAGAAGGATGGTTCACTCCGTTTGTGTATCGATTATCGTAAGCTAAACTGAGTCATCATTAAGAACAAGTATCCCATGCCCAGAATCGATGATTTGTTTGATAAACTTAGGGGTGCGACCTGGTTTTCCAAAATCGATTTGAGGTCCGGTAATCACCAATTGAGGGTTCGTAGAGAAGATATTTCTAAAACCACTTTCCGCACTCGCTATGGTCATTACGAATTCGTTGTGATGCCATTCGGTTTGACGAACGCTCCAGCTACTTTCATGGACCTAATGAATCGTATCTTTCGAGCGTATCTTGATTGTTTTGTCGTTGTTGTTGTGGACGATATCCTTATCTATTCATCTACGGAGGAGGAACACTGAACTCATCTTGCCATTGTTCTTGAACTCTTGAGAGGGCACCGTTTGTATGCTAAACTTAGTAAGTGCAAGTTTTGGTTGTGCGAGGTCAAATTTTTGGGTCACGTGGTTTCGAAGGGTGGAGTATCTGTTGATCCAGCAAAGATAGAGTCGGTTATGAATTGGTAGCGACCGATTAACGTGTTTGAGATCCATAGTTTCTTGGATTTGGCCGGGTATTACCGTCGTTTCGTTCTCGACTTTTCTCGTTTAGCGGCACCGATGACTAGATTAACACGTAAGGGAACGCATTTCGTTTGGAGTGACTCATGCGAGACGGCTTTTAAGGAGTTGAAGAGGCGGTTAACTACCGCACCAGTTCTAATTGTGCCCGAACGTGGAGTTGGCTACTCCGTTTATTGCGATGCATCTAAGGAAGGATTGGGGTGCGTGTTGATGCAATCGGGGTGAGTGGTGGTGTATGGGTCGAGGCAGTTAAAAACTCACGAGTGAAACTACCCTACACATGATCTAGAACTTGCGGCCATCGTTTTTGCTTTGAAAAGTTGGCGCCATTATTTGTACGGTGAAAGATTTGAAGTCTTTTCTGACCACAAAAGTTTGAAATATTTGTTTTCTCAGAAGGAACTTAACCTTCGACAACGCTGTTGGATGGAGCATTTGGGGGATTACTTCTCCTGTGCTAAGAGTCCATGGGCGCACATGAGCCAAAGACCTCACAGATTGGCATCAATGCACCTGCGAGTTGTGGAACCTGGACAGGCAATCACAAAAAAGAAAAAAAGAAATGAAATGGAAAATCAATGGCAGATGTTGAGGTATGGGGATTTTTACATGCACAAAAGCTCACCCTCTCGCTTTGGTTTCCATTATGATTTCTGGTCTTTTATACATCTTATGGCCTTAAACATACACCATCCATTGCCTGAACTAAGTGCAATACTCATGTGTTGTGTTTTTACAATACGAAGATACATGTAATAAGGTAATGCATATAGAAGTCATTTTCCACTCAGATGAGGAGAGGCATATGTATTGTCTAGTTTCTTTCTAGTGCACAACTGTCACATAATTGTATAGACTTTCTTCATCATATCACAAGGAATGAAGTCCTCTTCTCTGTTCTTAGCAATTTGAAAAAGGAAAGAGCTTATATTAACGATTTGAATAACTTGACTGCAAAAAGTAACAAATTACTATAAGCACTTCAGGCTTGTTCATTATGTCTCTAAAGCAAATTTCACTATATAAGATGAAAAGATTGCATGCTTCCAGAAGTCAACCTACCACACCATGTACGGAAAAAATCTGAACATGATCAATAAACGATATCCCCATAAGGAGAACATTCAGAAATGGAGCATAACCTATCAAATGACTCTCGCTTCCAGAGTAATCTGAAGGAACTGGAGGTGACAGCAGTTTGGTAATCAAAAGAACAGTATGTTCCTGCAGGTAGAGATGAAAAATATAGTTTAAAAATCAGGAGCAAAGGGAGGGTGAAAAACTGAAAGAGATATCTACGCTCAAGAATATACTACAAAAGATCCATTAGAATGATTCCATAATGTGCAGCAAGGTACCTGAATATTCCAATCGCGTATTAGAGATGCCCCACAAAGAATTTTCGCAGCAGATATCTTCTCCTCATCAGAACCACTGACTGCGATCTCATATATCTTTTCTATTTCTGCTAAGCTTCCATCAAATCCACGAGTTTAAATTCAGTTGCCATACAACTAGTAACTTAACAAAAATACCATATGATATAGTTGGCTTTAGGAAAGAAAGGATTTGGCTGAAGAACATTTCTTATTGTTATAGTTACTTGTATGGTTGCCAGTTTCACATGAGCCGAGAAGTAAAATGGGCCTTAGTTACACGAAGCGGGAGCGGGAGCGGGGACAGGAGCGGGGGTGGGGGAGCGGATGATCATAGAAGTGTGGGAGCGCCATTGGGAGCGGTTAGGAAAAATTATTAAAATTATAAATATAATTTGAAATTTTATATTGTCAAATGTCAATATAAAAATATTATTCTACCACATAAAATATTACTATTAAAATTATAAGTTTCTAGTTATATTTCAACATTTTTATTGTAGTACATGATTACACAATAGAGCTCTTGTGCATATTAAGTAGGCATAAAAGTTAAAGGCATTAGTATGACTCTAGAAGGTTAAGATCAGATGTGCACACCAATGAGAATAAAACAACTTTAAAGGTACCAATTGCAGCTTGAATCGTAAGTCTCTCAACCATTTTTTGGGTGTAAGTTCCCGTATAGGTAAGGAACGAGTTCCCGTCGTCATTGGGACGAGTTTCTTGGAGTTTCCTTCAACGGGAACATGCTTCCGTGTTCCCGTCGAAGAAACGTAGGCGTAGTTGAAGGTTCCTGCAACTAAGAAATGGGCACACACAAATTGGTATTGGTAAGAGCTCCATTTTCAGTTTTTCACTGTAAAATTAGCTATGAGTAGAAAAGCTTTATTTGATTATGTTGGTGAACCATCCTACTATTGAATTTAAAAAAGAGAATTAACCTATATCTGCGGCAAAAAATACAGGCTAGTTGGCAGGATTGGACTTGACAAACAGGAACTTCCTTGAGCTAAAATTCCATCAATTGAAACACGTGCTTAGAATTGAGTCAATGAATATGGCCCAACAGGTTTTGAAGTTCGATAAGATCCCTTGTTGAGGACAAGATATGGTTGCAGTGGGGAATAAATTTGAGATACTGGGCTGTTTCCATTAGATTCCGCTACTGCCCATCAGAGTTTAGGGAGCCCAGGCAAAAAAGAAAAAAGAAAAGAAAATAGTATACAACTTTCAACAAACCTTGATGCCGGAGTTGAAACCAATGCATTTACCATTGGAGGTGTTAGAGGGGGACCCCTTCATCAAGGATGACCAACCAGGTGTTGAGCAGAAGTGCTATGAGGTATTTGGTTGCTGCGGCCTTTTACATAGCCAGGCCATAAATATGCTGACGTGTCCAAAATATTTTTAGCGTTGCAAGCCTCAACAATCAGATCGCTCATGTTTCCAGCTGCGAATGAGTTTTTATTAGTTTGTTGCACGTCAAATAAGTGGCACTGTGATAAAGAACCCACTGAAGTGAGCTAGAAAAATAATGAACTATGAAAACCCAAGATGAACATCATTGAAAAGCAATGATGTCAAATTTTTGTTGCCCTTATATTTTGTGCTAGTACAAACATGTCAAGCAAGAATGCTTTACCGACATGATCAGCTTATTGTAAGAAAACACACCACTAAGTCATTTAAAAAAGTCACAACTGTAATGTGAGATTGGAGGAAGCAAGCTATGTAAGTTCTAAATTATGACAAGACTTCCATGACCCAAAAATATCATTTAGAAAGATGCAAGGATATCCTTCATAGAGAGCAGATGCAAGGTTTTTTCCTGTTCCGGAATTAATTTGTAGAAGCCTGATATGCATTCTTGGGTCCATTCCATGACACCTGGAGTATTAGGCAAAAGCAGAGATCTAGCAAGGTATCAAAGCCTCAACTCCACGAGCCTGTAGCTTCAAACTCTCTGTTTTTCCTACTTTATTTGCACTCAATAATCGGTGTTTTTTGGCTTTGATTATTAGCAATGGGTGATCTAACCCAGTTGATGTGAGAAAGATAATTGATACTTACAATAATTCACTGGCATGTCATTCAAGCTCAGTCCATCAAGGTTTCCTCCATTCCCAACTGTTAGGCCTGAAAGAAACATCATTGCTTGGGCAGTAGCTTGATTGGCTACTGAAATTAAAGGTAAGGGAGGAGCCAACAAGTCTTCATAATCACCCAATTGTTGTAGGCTGGAAACTAGATCCCTGCGGTGCTTTTCCGAAACATATTTCTGTTTCCTTAAACTGGTGGCGCTGCACTCAACCTCCTTACTCAGGGCTGTAACGACTCTAATTTTTAGTAAATAAAAATTTTGTTAAATATTTGAATTTTATTTTTTTAATTACTTGGATTGCTTTTAAAATTCATTTTTAATTTTTAATAGTCCGTCATAATTAGATTTTAGTCCTTGAAAAATGATATTTCTTGACTAGAAACCATAATTGGCAAATGGAATGGATTCTAACCGATTAGTTGGAGGAACCAGACTACCATTTCTCCTAGTTACACTTTCCTAACCCTAGATGGACCTTTTTGACCATCTTTGAGCCTTATGAACCCCTCTAAACCTTAATTGAACCCTTGAACCCTATGTAGTAATCATTTTATTCCCATGACTAGTCATTCAAATCCTAATCATCACCAATATTCCTTTGTCCATTGGGCAATAAATGTTAGGGAAAATATTATCCTTTGGACAATAGATGTTAGGAAATGCCAATGAATGTATATGCTTGACAAGACTAGTCATACCAAAGGAAGTAATCATTATATTCCCATAACAAGCCATGTCAAACCCTAATTATTACCAATATTCCTCTAACCATTAGTTAATAAATACTAGGGAAATTTTTGACCATTGGATAATAACATTTAGGTTGCCAATGAAGCCTTGATTTGACAATACAAAATCTGGACCAAAGAAGCCATCATTTGCTTCCAAAAAAGTAGAATTAGTCTTACCATGCATGCAACCCTCAGAATTATAGCCCTATACCTAAATTGCCCACCAAAGTTACTTTCTTAGATTCACCAAGTACATATATGCTTATATATAGGTATTTATACCTCATAGCCTAATACAAACATGCCTATATAACCTTATATGCACTTTCTAGGGAAATATTACCCATGAGACAATGTTCTTGTCATTGAAAGCCTTAGCACAATCATCTCCTATTCCATAGACCTATTAGGACTACTTTGTACTTTGGTATACTTATACTTATATACCATAAACATATATATGTACTAGAGAGAGAGAGAGAGAGAGAGAGAGAGAGAGAGAAGGCTGAGAGGGAGAGGGAGAGAGAGAGAGGGGCTGAGAGTGAGGGAGAGAGGTGGAGTGTGTGCATGTGTTTTGATTACTTACACAAGTTACCTTTAGCCCATGAGCCTAAAACCTACTTGACAACCCATTTCTAGTCTTTCTAAGTACAAAGTTAGCCAATGATTTTTTTCTTTCTTACAAGCCAACTCTTCCTAGGATAAGACAAGCCAAAAATCCTTCATAATAACCTAGATTTGGAGCATAAAATTGGATGACAAGGCATGGCATGCTTGAAAGGCATGCAATGACAACTCAATGGAGCAAATCCATGGGAGAATGGGAGAGAGAGAGAGAGAGAGAGAGGGCCGGCCATGTAGGGGAGGGAGAGAGTCCAAAATTTTGCCATAAATAGCACCCCCCACCCACCATTCAACTCACACCTTCATCCTCCAACTTCTTTGTCTAGAAAAATCCTTGTATTCTTACATTGTTCATCTTGTTCTTGAGTGTTTTTGAAGTTCTTCCTAAGTTCTTGAAGAAACTCATCCAAGACCGCCACTAAACCGCCACTCGACCACCCCCTCGATCCAAAAACTTACGTAGTGTAGTCAAGAACTAGTTTCGAGAGAAATCTTTCTCTTTCGAAGCTACTGGAAGCTACGTAGGTAAGTCACTCCGTCCGAAAAGCAACTTACCTTCCCGTAGCCGCCCTACTGCCCAGAAGAACGGTAGAATATCTCTACTTACTTACTCTAAGTATACATTAAAATTTCCTTATTCGTTAAACTCTAAATATAAGTGTATGATGCTTGTATGTTGAGAAATTCTTGAGAAACTTGAGAGGTATTTTTCTTAAAAAGATGAAAAGGAAGGGGAGTATGTTGAATATATCGACTTTATTTTTCAGAAAAACATATGTTGTTCAAAACTTCCCACAAAAGAAGAAAGAACGAGTTTTAAAAGATAAAAATTTACCCTTGATTGTACGTATTCGAATTTTTGATCTTTAGAATGGTTATGAGAGCGTATACATGTTTATTATGATTTCTTGCATTACTTCTGCTTGTAAATAAAGCATAAGTGGTCTCCACACCAAAGGCGTCCGCACATGTGGCTTTATGCTTTAAGTTTGTGATTTGAGCTAATATAGAGTTGGATGATCTTGCTAGTTTAGTTTCAAGATTTTAATAAATGATTTTTGATTTCGTAAGTAGAAAGTCCTACCGCGGAGTCATTGCATAAAAACGAGACACGGAAATTGATAGGCACGTAAATGTTCACATAAGCGCCCCTTAATTTATCCTCGCTAAGTCCATTTATATTATTACTCAGTGCTTAATGCTTGATTTTTGTGTTTTAGGTACTCGGAGGTTTTAACATTCTAATGGACCTTATGAATACTCCTACTGTGCACATAAATCCTGGAAGTGAATTGGATGCTGAAGAATACATATGAATCATTTGTACAGATTCATGTTTGGTGGGCCCAAATACTTCCTATTTTGATTTATAATTGGACCAAGTAAAATAAGGCTTGAGCCATTCTCAGCATTGGGCATGGCCCACCATATTTGGAGAAAATATTCTTGCTAGAGCTTGGGAGCCCACTGAGGAGGGAATTAAAAAGGGTCGGCTACATGGGTTATAAAAGGAGACGCATAGAACAGAACAGAGGGCTGCGAATATATTTGCCGCACGATATCAGAGAACGAAAAGCCGAGACCAAGAGCTGTGCAGAACTGTTTCTTCATCAGTGAAAGCAATATCACGATGAGTTCCACCCCGATGTCCGGCTAAACTCTTTTCTAGGGTGTAGATGAAGCTTGAATTTTGAGTAACAATTTATATGTTTAGATTTAGGTTTTATTATTCAGATCATGGTTATATGAACAAGGATTTATTTATAAGATTAATTCTTTCCATCAAATCTTGTGTATTGAATCCTAGGTTTTATGCACGTTCATACAACGGTTTTAATTGTTTTGTGATAACTGGTTAGATGGATTATACTATGTAAGACGAGTCGTGCCGGTGAGACAATCCGTGCTTGATTAGAGACGATTCGTGCTAGGCGAAAATAGTCCATACCAATTGGTGATTCATAAATTATTTTTAGGAGGTATTGCTTGGGCTTGCAATCCTACGATATCCAGATTGATTCGAATATATGATCTACAATCGAAACATATTTAGGTTACGAGGTGAAAGAGTGGATTCGAAACCCTAGAACTTTTTCCCTTCAATTCTTAACCTACTTTTCGATCGTCTTTAATTTCAGTTCAATGGTTTTAAGAAATCAACAATCAAACAATTAATACTACTCAAATGAATAGTGATAAGTATTCTGAGTATCGCTCCACAGGGATTATAAGGCTGAGTTGCAGTTATTTCAATTAATTTCTATATTAATTCGGATAAAAAGATTGATTGATTGTTGATTTCTTAAAACCATTGAACTGAAATTAAAGATGATAGAAAAGCAGGGGAAGAATTGATGGGAAAAAGTTCTAGGGTTTCGAATCCACTCTTTCACCTCGTAACCTAAATATGTTTCGATTGTAGATCATATATTCGAATCAATTCGGATATCGTAGGATTGCAAGCCCTAGCGATACCTCCTAAAAATAATTTATGAATCACCAATTGGTATGGACTATCTTCGCCTAGCACGAATCATCTTATTAGCACGAACCGTCTCTAATCAAGCAAGAATCGTCCCATTGGCACGACTCGTCTTACATAGTATAATCCATCTAACCAGTTATCACAAAACAATTAAAACCGTTGTATGAACGTGCATAAAACCTAGGATTCCACACACAAGATTTGATGGAAAGAATAAATCTTATAAATAAATCCTTGTTCATATAACCATGATCTGAATAATAAAACCTAAATCAAAACATATAAATTGTTACTCAGAATTCAAGCTTCATCTACACCTTAGAAAAGAGTTTAGCTGGACATCGGGGTGGAACTCATCGTGATATTGCTTTCACTGACCAAGAAACAGTTCTGCATAGCTCTCAGTCTCGGCTTTTCGTTCTTTGATATCGTGCGGCAAATATATGCGCAGCCCTCTGTTCTGTTCTATGCGTCTCCTTTTATAACCCATGTAGGCGACCCTTTTTAATTCCCTCCTCAGTGGGCTCCCAAGCTCTAGCAAGAATATTTTCTCCAAATACGGTGGGCCATGCCCAATGCCGAGAATGGCTCAGGCCTTATTTTACTAGGTCCAATTATAAATCAAAATAGGAAGTATTTGGGCCTACCAAACATGAATCTGTACAAATGATTCATATGTATTCTTCAGCATCCAATTCACTTCCAGGATTTATGTGCACAGTAGGAGTATTCATAAGGTCCATTAGAATGTTAAAACCTCCGAGTACCTAAACACAAAAATCAAGCATTAAGCACCAAGTAATAATATAAATGGACTTAGTGAGGATAAATTAAGGGGTGCTTATGTGAACATTTACGCGCCTATCACACCCCCAACTTACACTTTGCTAGTCCCGAGCAAAGAAAACAAAATTTCACTAAAGAAAATAAATTCAAACTGATAGTTCTTTTAAACGCCCAGGCGGCCCCGGTAGGACGAGTGAAGTCTCGTGAGGGTTTTCAGTAGTGATCACCCACAAAACACCGTGAATCCCCTTACACGAGGAGACTCATAACCTGCAAGTAACTCATCAGTCTCTCAAGCCAAGGCACAAAGTCATTGCACAAGTATATTAGGCAACATCAGTTCAAAATGCTATGACGACATGCATATAAACCATGGCACCTAATTTAGCGTGTGTGAACACTTGGACTTAGTCACCAATGACATGCCACTCAAAGTTCTCTCCGGACCGAGCGTCGACTTCAATTCTCACAGTGTCATGCACTCACAAATAAAATTGCTCAAAACAAGATGCATTATGAACTCTCAAGTGTGCGGTTTGGAAGTTATATAATTGAACGCAAAACACTTCGCACACTATGACACTAAAAGAACGTTTACTATGGTGGACACACGGTCTCATGGACAGAACACCAAGCATTGGAACTCACTCTCACATCCATCAATCCACTTCCCATCACCCCAAGGATCAAATAGGACTTTAATTTCGGTAGTAATGTTAGGTAAGAAAAAATATTTTAAGGTAAAGGTAAAATATCAAGTGTCCGAGAATAGGCAAACAACTTAAGGCTAATTTAATAATGTGCGTCCATTTTCTTCTCTCTTTTCAACTCCACCTTATCTCTTCTTCTAACCTTTCAACATTTTTCAACCATAAAGCACAATTCCTCCTTTTCAAATATATTGGTGCCACTTTCTGCTTCTTCTTCTTCTCTTTTTTTTTTTGTGAGTAATTTTTCCCCTTTCTATCTGTATTTTTTGTGTGTCTGTGTGTGTGGTTTTTGGAGGATAACATTTTGCAGGTTGTTCAATTCAAGTTGGGGGTTTTCCCTCTCACCATAGCTTACCCTGCTTAGTTCCTCCTATTCGAGGTGATTCCTCTCTTTTCTGTTTTTGTCCTATCTTTTCCTTTTCATGCTTTCAATGCGGACATTGAATAGTTCATGTTGGGGGGAGGGATCACTTTATTCTTTTTGCATAGTTAGAGCTTAAAAAAAAAAGCTTAAAAAAATTGAAAAAAAATATAGTGAGATCTTTCTTGCATGGGACTTGGAATTTGCGAGGTATTTATTAGTTGCTTGAATTGAGGCATGTTAACATTGTTTGGGTATTTTGTGGACTATTAGTTCTTTATGCTATCTTGTTAATGCATGTAGCTATGGCACTTGCACCTCTGCAATTCACGTTTATTTGGGCTTAGTTTGCTTGTGAGTGTCGTTTGAACGCTCTCAATGGCTAAATTAGTGGAGACTTATGCCTTAGTGAGCTTTCGAGCCTTATCTTTTATTGGAGTGGTGTCACGTAACTTCTTAGTATGTCAACGGAAAGAATATACTTGTTGATGGTCTCATTATTCTTGATTGCTGAGTGTTGGAACTTGAACGCATGATATATAATATCTCTTGATTTTGGTTTGCCACATGGGTGTTACACCCCTAGGAGAGGATTATAGGCATTTTCTTGATACTCGAGCCGGTTCGTTCCTTTGTTTTTCACATTTATCCCTTGCAAGCCACTTTCAGCCTTTTATACTTAGCCTTTTCTTGGTTAGCTCCACCTTCCATATTGTGTTTGGAGAAAGGCAAGAATGTAAAGGTAAAATTTGATCGGATCGTTTGTGAATTTTTTTGCCTGAATTGGTGGTGTCCCTTAAAAAAAAAAAAGGAAAAAAAAGAGAAGAAGAAGAAGCAGAAAGTGGCACCAATATATTTGAAAAGGAGGAATTGTGCTTTATGGTTGAAAATTGTTGAAGGGTTAGAAGAAGAGATAAGGTGGAGTTGAAAAGAGAGAAGAAAATGGACGCAAATTATTAAATTAGCCTTAAGTTGTTTGCCTGTTCTCAGACACTTGATATTTTACCTTTACCTTAAAATATTTTTTCTTACCTAACATTACTATCGAAATTAAAGTCCTATTTGATCCTTGGGGTGATGGGAAGTGGATTGATGGATGTGAGAGTGAGTTCCAATGCTTGGTGTTCTGTCCATGAGACCGTGTGTCTACCATATTAAACATTCTTTTAGTGTCATAGTGTGCAAAGTGTTTGGCTTTCAATTATATAACTTCCAAAACACACACTTAAGAGTTCATAATTCATCTTGTTTTGAGCGATTTTATTTTTGAGTGCATGACACTGTGAGAATTGAAGTCGAAGCTCGGTCCGGAGAGAACTTTGAGTGGCATGTCATTGGTGACTAAGTCCAAGTGTTCACACACGCTAAATTAGGTGCCATGGTTTATATGCATGTCTTCATAGCATTTTGAACTGATGTTGCCTAATATACTTGTGCAATGACTTTGTGCCTTGGCTTGAGAGACTGATGAGTTACTTGCAGGTTGTGAGTCTTGTGTAAGGGGATTCACGGAGTTTTGTGGGTGATCACTACTGAAAACCTCACGAGACTTCACTCATCCTACCGGGGCCGCCTGGGGTTTAAAAGAACTATTAGTTTGAATTTATTTTCTTTAGTGAAATGTTGTTTTCTTTGCTCGGGACTAGCAAAGTGTAAGTTGGGGGGTGTGATAGGCGCGTAAATGTTCACATAAGCGCCCCTTAATTTATCCTCTCTAAGTCCATTTATATTATTGCTCAGTGCTTAATGCTTGATTTTTGTGTTTTAGGTACTCGGAGGTTTTAATATTTTAATGGACCTTATGAATACTCCTCCTGTGCACATAAATCCTGGAAGTGAATTGGATGCTGAAGAATACATATGAATCATTTGTACAGATTCATGTTTGGTGGGCCCAAATACTTCCTATTTTGATTTATAATTGGACCAAGTAAAATAAGGCCTGAGCCATTCTCGGCATTGGGCATGGCCCCCCATATTTGGAGAAAATATTCTTGCTAGAGTTTGGGAGCCCACTCAGGAGGGAATTAAAAAGGGTCGGCTACATGGGTTATAAAAGGAGAGGCATAGAACAGAACAGAGGGCTGCGCATATATTTGCCGCACGATATCAGAGAACGAAAAGCTGAGACCGAAAGCTATGCAGAACTGTTTCTTCATCAGTGAAAGCAATATCACGAATGAGTTCCACCCCGATGTCCGGCTAAACTCTTTTCTAGGGTGTAGATGAAGCTTGAATTTTGAGTAACAATTTATATGTTTTGATTTAGGTTTTATTATTCAGATCATGGTTATATGAACAAGGATTTATTTATAAGATTAATTCTTTCCATCAAATCTTGTATATGGAATCCTAGGTTTTATGCACGTTCATACAACGGTTTTAATTGTTTTGTGATAACTGGTTAGATGGATTATACTATGTAAGACGAGTCGTGCCGATGAGACGATCCGTGCTTGATTAGAGACGGTGCGTGCTAATAAGACTATTCGTGCTAGGCGAAGATAGTCCATACCAATTGGTGATTCATAAATTATTTTTAGGAGGTATCGCTAGGGCTTGCAGTCCTACGATATCCGGATTGATTCGAATATATGATCTACAATCGAAACATATTTAGGTTACGAGGTGAAAGAGTGGATTCGAAACCCTAGAACTTTGTCTCATCAATTCTTCCCCTACTTTTCTATCGTCTTTAATTTCAGTTCAATGGTTTTAAGAAATCAACAATCAATCAATCTTTTTCTCGGATTAATATAGAAATTAATTGAAATAACTGCAACTCAACCTTATAATCCCTGTGGAGCGATACTCAGAATACTTATCACTATTCATTTGAGTAGTAGTAATTGTTTCGTTTTATTAATTATTTTTGGTACGAAAACGACCCGACCAGAAATCAAAAAAGTAGAAACATGGCACCTAGGGTGTCGTTAATGGAAAGACGTGTTCCGAAAAAGAAAATATTTTTGAAACTACATTGTGGCCAGACGTGGTAGCCCAATGTGAATGGTGTGTGTGTGTGCGCGCCAATGGGAACCCGGAGCGGCGGAACCATTGTGAGGATACTCGGGAACCCGAAGCGGTGGAACCGAGGTTGGGTGTATAGCCTGGTATCTGCGGAGAGGAGCCAATGCAATTGTGTGCCAATGGAAACCCGGAGCGGCGGAACCATTGTAAGGATACTCGGGAACCTGGAGCGGCGGAACCGAGGTTGGGTGTATAGGTTGGTATCCGTGGAGAGGAGCCAATGCAATTGTGTGCCAATGGGAACTCGGAGCGGCGGAACCATTGTGAGGATACTCGGGAACCCGGAGCGGCAGAACCGAGGTTGGGTGTGTTAAAAAGAGATTTTGCAAATGTTGATTTGGTAAAAGAAAAAGGTGACACGGTCTACGATAAGTCGCGTAGGAGAAACACAAAAATCATGGACACCAACGTTACTAGATTAACGAATGCGGATGTGTCATTGTTAACTGATTTTGCTTAAGCATGCACGACCTATATGAAAATCGTTAATTACATGTTTGTTAGTTTATTTGGTACTTTCCAGGGTTGTCCAAAACGCACCATATTGCATTGGTATTTCTTTCACTGAATTGTAATAGGGTAGGTTATAGAGGGGGTAGTTTCTCGCGTGATGCTCCTCCCCTTGCCTTTGCCAATTTGATCCTGTGAAGCCGTTCCGTTTATCAAAGGTAAAATCATTCACGGCATATCATGCATAATATTTTATTTGTGTTCAAAAAGCTTAAATTTGATTAAAATCGTGTTGTGCATGTTTGGGTCAAGTTTTTATATTAAGTGGATCTTGTTACCAATTTTAGAGTTTTGGTATTGCACGTAATTTCCGTTTGACACACGCATCTTTAAAGGTGATTTTTTTTTAGAATAGAAAAAAAATTGGAGGCTAGGATTTTGTTTTGTTATGGGCTATTATTTCCTATTTTGATTAGGGTTTTGTTTTACAAGGAAATCATATAAATATATCCTTAATCTATTTTGGAGATGACTGAACCTCTCTGAAAAAACCCTATCATAGTTATAAGAGTTTGGGTTTCCGTAGTTTTTATGAGTTGACAACCGCATCAACTCATATTGAGTGTTTGTGACAATCCTGTCTCAACATTCTTGCATCCTGCATTCATCCGAACGTTTTTGGATTGTCCTGTTCATACCGTACATCATTTATCATTCATTTGGTGATCCGTTCGTGCCTTGTTGCTGTTGGCCGAATTGACGAGAAGTCTATTCGGAGCCGGTTGATTCCGGAGATCGAACTTGAGGTTCGTGGCAGACTGTTGAATCAAAAGAAGCTCGGGGAGCATCATAAGTTGGCGAGCATAGGTAACGCTTAAGGGTAAGGCTTAAGGTAATCTGTTTCGCAACTTGTAACTCTTTTTGGTTAATAGAAAATAGTGGACTAGGCCGTGGTTTTGTCTTAGGGTTATTCGGAACCTAAGATTTTCCACGTATATCGCGTGTCTTGTCTCTATTTATTTTTCTGCTGCTTAATTATATTGCTCAAGAGTGTGTGTGTGACATTTTGGAAAAGGTTGTATTTTGGCTCAAGCATAACTGTTTTCTTACTCAAGCAAAACAACCTTTTTATCTATACGAAAATTTGTCATTTAAATTCTAACCCTTTAGTCCATTTTCGTTGGTTGTGCTAAAATAAACCAATCACACGACATAAGGTTAATTAACTTCTTGATTGCTTTTAAAAAGGGTATAATCCAAAAAAAAAAATTTATTTGTCCTATTCACCCCCCCCCCCCCCCCCCCCCCCCCCCCTCCCTCTAGGACAGGTTTACACTTCCGCGTAATTTCAATGTTATTAAGTTAGGGGTAGCAAGTAGGGTTATTCTATTGAGCCTTTTTAGCTCAAGGTGTTACCTTTGGTGACCCTAACATATTATATTGGCGGCGACGCTGGTATAATATGTCAGATTTCATAGATGAACAGGGTGAACTCTACACCTTGGAAGCTTTCGAAGCCGAGGAGCTGGCTAGGATGGGAGGAGAAAATGGAGTAGTAGATAGGAACCCTAGTTTTTCCCTTCCGTATGTAATAAAACTACTTTTGTGAGAATTATGTTGTAATAATTAATGAGCATGACTCTACTTAAGTTTTAAATAAAATGTTATTTAACGTACCCAAAAATTAGGGGCGTTACAAGGGCAATTTCCTCCTCCTCAATGATACTAAAAATAGCAAGTGTTGTGACAGACAATAACATGCACGAGCACGTATCCAGATGCAGTACAGGACCTTCACTGGAATCTCTTTCCTAAAATAAACAAGAGGAGAAAAAATTCGATAAATCTTTATCAACATTACAATTTTTAAAACACTTGTAGTTGCATATTGGCAAGGGGCATTATGAGCAAATGAAAACCTAAATGAGGCACCACGTGAATTGGAACCAAGGATAAACAATATAAAAAAGAAAAAGTTAGAATGGCACTACGCTTAATATTGAACAGATTATTGAACCACTGCTAAACCTTCCTCCAATTTTTGAAACCCTAATTTCTAAACGACCAAACAAAATCCCAAATCCGAACTGAGAATCTTAGTCCAGAACCTATACATATGTAATGTTCTGAGAGAGAGAGAGAGAGAGAGAGAGAGAGAGAGAGAGAGAGAGAGAGAGTTGTACCTCAGCTATGGAGTATCCACCACCTTGGATCCCAAAAATAATTAAGAGCCCTAGTATCGCTCCGTAGGAACAAATTCTAAACTTAATCAGCCAATTGTACTTTAATAATTGTTGATATGAACCATTAGGATTTCACGTCTCACTGATTCCATCATCATCGCCACAATCGATGATCATCGAATATCGACAACTGCCTAATCGAATAACATTTGATGCATTTGAGGCATTAAAGTATTAGATTACAACACTTGACCCCAGCAGAGTCTTCCTTTTTTTTTTTTCGATCGGAGCTCTCCATCTTTTACATATGATGGAGTACATCGTTCGTACAAAAAACGAAATTAATCGAGTATCGCCAGTGGCGTAGCCAAAAATCTAAGTGGGGGCACCTTTTAAACATATTTCAACCAAAAAATTTCGTACTAAGCAAAGCTAAAATGTTTGTGCTAAGAATTGAAAAACCTAACATATTTATTAATATAGTAAATTATATAGAATAAAAAAACAATCGAATTGCTTGAATTGTCTCAGTGTATTAAGTCTAGGAGCAATTCAATATACAATATTTAGCAATATTGCTCCCATTGGTAACAATTGCTAAACTATAAAATGTATAGCCCATGGCTTAAGCATTTTTGAATTTTGGACATTATGCATTAGAGAGTTCTAATTAGTAAGTGACTGCTATTTTTCACATAAGACATCTCATTTCGCCAGTGTAATGATAATGTTCAAATATGTGAAAAAAAAAATTGAGAATGAAATGATATTTGACATGTCTTAGAAAGATTAAAAGTAAATTTATGAAATATAATTAACGAGACAAAATGCAAATTATACATTTTTAAATCTTAAATTTAAAAAAAAAAATTGAGTGGGGGCACGTGCCCCCGCTCGTCCCATTCTCCCTCCGCACCACTGATTAGATCGAACAGAAAAACTCATTTTGTTAACGACATTGTGTCTCGATAAAGAAGCTTTCTAAATTTGATCGACACAAATATTTTTGAAAAAAATTTATTCAAAAAGGAAAAAAGAGCAACGGTCTGAATCATCGTAATTGAGTCATAGTCGAATAGCTACCGTACGTTCAAATACAACACAAGATTTATTGTTAACAATTACACTCAACGTATAGAATTCAAAGGTCATTACCAACTCAATTTTTACGGTGGTTGATCTGAACTGTTAGGATTTCATGTCTCATTGATTCCATTGATGTCACCAAAAACGGTCGGCGACCACTTGATCAGACGATATTTGATGCATCTCAAGCCATTAAAGTATTAGATTGCAAGGCCTGACCCCCACCAAAGCCTTTATTTTTCAATCTGAACCATCTATCTTTTACATATTACGGAGTTCATCATTGATACCGAGAATGAAGTTGATCGAGGATCACTACACGTTTGATCAGACGATAACTATCATCCAAAAAATAAAATTTGTGTCCCAATCAAGGAGCTTTTTAAACCTGATTGTGCCAAATTTTTACGATAATGATTTAATCAATAAGCACAATGAAATCAATGGCCTCGACTGGTAAAATAGCTTTGTTTTATTGAGATCCACTCAAATTTCTTGTAGTGGATGAATGCTACCGCCCTCTAAAACCCACCCAAAAAAATCTCCCCTTTAATGGACGACAAAAAAGAATTCCTCAACCAAAGTCTTTCCTTAATTTTGTGAGGAACTATTTCGTCACGTAATAGTTGCAAGTATCTATACAACGTATGGAGGAAACGGATTTGCGATGAAACTTATTTTTTTGTCACTTTATATTTTTTTGTCCACCTTTTTGCTCACGAAATTTATTTTTTCGTTACTGATTAGATATTTTTGGTGACAAAATAAAATTTCCTCACCTTAAATTTGTCTACCTTCTTAATTGGTGACGAAAAAATATTTTCCTCACAAAAATAGGCACATTTAGAGACGAAATCTACTTTCCTCACTAGTATTTCGTCACATATTCTCATTTTTCTTGTAGTGGAGTTCCAAGCAACCAAGCTCCAAAAGTTTTGAATCAACCGAATACTCTCATTCCAAGTTAAGACCCGCGAATTCCAGGCTCGACATCACTCAAATACAGCAAATACAAGATGAATCTTTGCGGGTTCGAGGTATTGAGAGTGTTCTAAGTGATCGAGAGTGAGAGAGCCGGGTGAGGGAGAGAATAGGAGAGAGGCGAGAGGAGAGAGAGAGAAAGGAGTAAAGTGGGTTTTCTTTTTTCTTATACTATATAACAATTAATTTATAATCACACACACTTACACACAAAACTCTCTCACATTGAGTAGTGGGGCCTACATACTCTGTGTGTGTGCAGTTTGTGTGAGAGGAGTTTGTGTGTGGTTGTAAAAGAGTTGTATATTTATGCACAACTGTTGTTTGAGAGAGGAAAAAGTGTAAAGGGTGTTAATTAACCCTAATCCAAAGATTCAGACGCAGCTACAGATGCACATCCCCGTACTATCCCAAACTCGGCAATCAATTGAAGAACACAAACTATATATAACTATCCAAATGCTTAAGCTCACAAAAATAGAAGACTACTCTCCTAACTTAAAATTTCATGTAATTGTGCCTATTAAGGGTAAATGGTTACACTCACACCCTTCTCCTATCATACACATGCAAGTTTAGAACATTAGATTTTGTTTAAGAACTCAAAACTTCATACATAGAGTGAATTTTAGGTATAAAGGCTCTTATTGAACCAGTTAACAAAATCTGCCATTTTTAAATTGAAAAATCATAATTTATTCATACAAGGTCCAAAAATGTTGAAACCAACGCCAAAAGTTGCACAATTTAAATTATTATTCTTAGTAAAATATTCATAAATTAAGAAGATAGTTCTCAGTAATCAAAAGAATACAAATCAACTGCAATTTCTGTTCCAGTTACACGACCATACTTTAAAAATTCTCCGAAAATCATATATTTATCCAAATAACATGATTCCAATGCCTAAATGCCCCTAACATAAAGTACTACTCTCTATAAAAATATTATAGCCACTAAAATTGTGAGAAATTCAAAAAAAATCAAAAGAAGATAGCTCTGTCCAGATTTATAAACATATGTATCCGTCTATATTCCAAATATCATAACTAATTCTATGTTGATCAGTTTTGCATGTTCTTGGTACCAATCTTTTCTTCTTTAAATGTACTTCGAAAGTTGTGAAGACTTCACAAATTGAACCATAGCAGAAGAGTTCTCAAAATACGAATTTCATAATGGGTGTTAATCTATATCAAGAAGCTGGAATGGTTTTATCTTTTTTTAGGGTAATCACATCCTAACACCAAAAAACCTCTTTCATATGTTGAGAATGTGATACTAGATGTACGGAATTAGAGGCTTAGAAGTTTCCAATTTTGGTTATTCACACACACACAAAAAAAAAAAAAAACATTTACCTAGTTAATCTTGAAAGATAAATTTAGTGTCTAAGGGTGGTAGCTTCTTCTCCTCCTCCTCCTCCTTCTTCTTCTCCATCTTCTCCTCTCTCTCTCTCTCTCTCTCTCTCTCTCTCTAAATTCCAAGAGAATAATAATAGTATATTCACATATATGTATTAAAGTGAAAACAAAATATACTAATTTTCCTAGGATGCATGCCACCACACATACATTTGGCACTTTGCCAAGTTAGTGGATTTTGCCAAGTGTTAACTTGGTCTTGACAACTAGCTATGCACGTATGGGTAGTTCTGGAGCGCAACTCGCATGCAGCTCAAAATATTGTACAGGTTTCGGACTCAGAAAAATATGAAATTCGCATGGTACCTTATATAAATTATTCTAAGAATAACCCCATTCTTGGAATTTCAAGAAAAAATCCAAAACATAGAGATTTCAAATGCCTGGCCAACTGACTTGTTAAAAGTGTTTATGACTCTGTCCGTGACTGATAACTAATGTCAGTCACGAATTATCATCGTACTAATACTTCTAACGTGAGGGCTCTCATAGAAATAGTCCAACCAATAGAGAATCAAAACAGACCCACCACAAGATTATGGCTATTGATAGGACCAAAATCCCTACAGGTAGAACCTGAGTTTTCAGCGCATGATTTCAAGTTTTTGAAAGATTTCACCCAACGAAGAAATGGAAGTTCAAACACCCTTAAACACACGAAATAAATACATAAACACATAAAGGAGGAGAAAAATCCCTAGCTCAAGTCCAAAAGTCAAAACCAAGGAGTTCAAAGCAAACCCTAGCTCCAAAAGCTTTGAATCAATTGAATACTCTTATTACAAGTTAAGACCCATGAATTCCAAGCTCAAGAACACTCAAATACAACAAATACAAGATGGATCTTTGACTGTTCGACGTATTGAAAGTGTTCAAAGTTATAGAGAGTGAGAGAGCCGAATGAGGGATAGAACAAGAGAGAGGCGTGAGGAGAGAGAGAGAAATGAGTAAATTGGGTTTGTTTTTCCTTGACTTTGATATATATAACAATTAATTTATACTCCCTCCGTCCCTTAATGTTTGGCATTTTCAGGAATGCGTGCCATTTTTAAATTGCATATATCTTTTAATCCATAATATTTTAGGTGATTTTTTGAACTTTGTTTAATAGAACAAATCAAACTCTATCAAACAAGATCCATATTGCTTATAAAAAACATTATGGATTAAAAGATATAATCAATTTTTCCGTAAGGCTGGAATAGTGAAAGTACCAAACATTATGGGACAGAGGGAGTAACCACACACACATACTCTCTCATATTGAGGAGTGGGACCCACACATACTGTGTGTGCTGTGTGTGTGAGCCCTACTCCTCATGTGAGAGGAGTTTGTGTGTGGATGTAGAAGAATTGTATATATAAGCACAACTGTTGTTTGAGAGAGGGAAAAGTGTATATGGTGTTAATTGACCTTCACACAACGATTCAGACGCAGCTACAGATACACAAGTCCGTACTTCCCCCATCTCAACAATCAACAAATCTTTGTTGAAGAACACAAACCATACACATAACTATCCAAATGTTTAAGCTCACAAAAATAGAAGACTAATCTCCTAACTTAAAATTTCATGTAATTGTGCCTATCAAGGGTAAATGATTACACTCATACCCTTCTCCTATCATAAACATCCTAGTTTAGAACATTAGATTTGGTTTAAGAACTCAAACTTCATACATAGAGTGATTTTTGGTATAAAGGCTTTTATTGAACTAGTCAACGAAATATGTCATTTTTAGTTTGAAAAATTATAATTTATTCATACAAGGTCCAAAAATGTTGAAACCTGTAGAGACCCACAATTATTTTCTCAAATTTTAAACGTTTAATATGTATTTGGATTATCAAAGTATGGATAATGATGAAGATATGAGTTGGGTCAATGTGAGATGACTTGTAAGTTGTGGGAGTTGACGCAACACAATAGGAGTGAAAGGGTATAAGTGTTATTTGTACTATATAAGTAAAAAATTGGGGTAGGAAATCATTTTTCCCTTTCTTTTTCTTTCCCGGCCGGCTCTCTCTCTCGGTTCTCTCCTCTCCCACCTTCTCTCTTCGATTTCATCTATTACGAGTGAGAGTCTTGAAAAATCCCAAGTACAAAAGTTGTTCTATGCGACGAGAGCTTTCAATCCATCCAAGAAAATTCATGATCGGAGCACTGTGAAGTTTCCTCCATGTTCGGGCTTGCTTCTAACCTTCGAGGTAGGGATCTTCTACCTTCTTTACATGTTTAAGTGTTAGTTGGATGTACAAGAATCAAGTTTGATCATCTACTTTGAGTCTTGAATGAATCTTGAGTATGCTGAAAATTTCGTAGGTTTTGGTAATCTGTCTTTTGGGAGCTCTTCTGCTAGAAATTAATTTTTGGTGTCTTCATAACAGTTGAAGTACGTTTTGATACGAAGATTTTGGTACCAAGATCATGAAAAACCGATAATCACACAATTAGTTATGAACTTTTGAATACTGGCTGTTTCCTGGATGCGCGAATCTGCGCGTGGCTGTCTTCTTTTAATTTTCTGGGCATGATGAACAATTTGGGTGGCCTTGGGTCTTTTACAGAAGCTGCATATTTAAGTTAAGAAGAGATTGGCGTTGGAATCTGTTAGAACTGTGGCTCGTAGAGTTCTAGAAAGAAGGCCAGATGCCGGAGGATACAGACCAAATCTGATTAGGGTTAGAATAGAGTAGTTATAAATACTCTATGTTGTAAACCCTAATTAATAACTGTGATAATAAAGAACAGCCGCTCTCGCTCCCGTGGACGTACCCGATTTTGGGGAACCACGTATATCTCTGTGTTTATTCTTTACTGTTCATACTCGTAAATCGTGTGCGTGTGTGTCGATCCTAACAAGTGGTATCAAAGCATCAGGTTGTTTTAGATCACACAGAAGAACGATGTCATCGAGTTCGTCTGTTTCAAAGTTCGATGTGTTGAAGTTCGATGGAACTTCGAATTTCGGATTATGGCAACAACGGGTAAAGGATCTGTTGTTGCAGCAGGGATTGTACAAGGGGTTGAAGGCGAAGCCAGAAGCCATGTCGAACGACGATTGGGAAGAACTCCAGATGAAGGCGGTGAGTACGATTCGTCTGTGTCTTGCAGACGAAGTTATGTATCACGTGTTGGGTGATGAATCGCCGGCTGGGGTCTGGACTAAACTGGAGAGCAGGTATATGTCAAAGTCGTTGACGAACAAACTGTTTCTGAAGCAGAAACTGTTTGGGTTGAAGATGGCCGAGGGTGCTGATCTGATTCAGCATATCAACACGTTCAATCAGGTTGTGAGCGACTTGCAACGGATTGACGTAAAATTTGAGGAGGAAGACCAAGCGTTGATGTTACTGTGTTCACTACCGATTTCTCTCGAAACCCTAGTTACAACCTTACTCTGGGGGAAAGAAACCCTAGAACTGGAGGAAGTCACTGCAGCCCTTCTGGCGTATAATCAACGCAAGCAACAAACAGAATCGCTGCAGGGTGAAGGTCTAGTGGTTAAGGGGTACGGGGATCGAGGCAGGAAGAATGAAAGGGGTAAATCAGTTTCGGGGCGTGGGAGGTCTCAGTCAAAGAACAGGTCAGAGGGCACGTTTGAGTTCAAGTGTTACAGGTGTCACGAACCGGGGCACATGAAGAAAGACTGTCCGCAGAAGGGAAAAGGGACTGACTGGAAGAAAAAGGGAAAGGCAGGGGAGAAGAAAGATGGATCAACTTCTGCAAACATTGTGGAACAGGAGTCAGATGATGGTGATATGCTTTCGGTCTCAGCAAGTTCAGATCACATGGAAGATTCGTGGATTTTGGATTCAGCATGTTCTTTTCACATATCTCCTATCAAGGAATGGTTCAACACATACAGGTCAGTGAATTGTGGTAATGTTCTTATGGGTAACGATGCATCGTGTAAAGTCATAGGAATAGGCACAATTAAAATCAGAATGTATGATGGTGTTGTGAGAACTTTGGGGGATGTTAGACATGTTCCAGATTTGAGAAAGAATTTAATTTCGTTGGGAACTTTAGACTCCAATGGCTGTGGGTATAAAACAGAGGGTGGAGTCATGAAGGTAACGAAGGGTGCTATGGTGATGATGAAAGCTTGTAAAGTTCCTGGTAATATTTACAAGTTGGTAGGGAGTACAGTTGTAGGTGGAGCTGCTGCCACTACAACAGACGATACTGATGATACTATGCTTTGGCATATGCGGTTAGGACATATGGGAGAGCATGGGATGTTAGAGCTGCATAAGAGGAATCTGCTGAAAGGGGTTAAATCGTGTAAACTGGATTTCTGCAAGTTTTGTGTTCTGGGGAAACAGTGTAAGGTGCAGTTTAGGAATGCAACTCACAGGGCGAAGGGAATTCTTGACTACGTTCATTCAGATGTTTGGGGGCCAGTGAGGGTAGCTTCGAAAGGAAGATCTCTGTATTTCTTGTCCTTTATCGATGATTTTTCGAGGAAAGTTTGGGTGTACTTCATGAAACACAAGTCTGAAGTCTTTGCTAAGTTCAGAGTGTGGAAAGCCGAAGTGGAAAACCAGACAGGGAAAAAGATTAAGTGCCTCAGGACAGATAATGGGAAGGAATTCAAGAATGGGCCTTTTCTGAAGTTTTGTGAGGAACAAGGGATTCAGCGACACTTTACAGTTCGAAAGACACCTCAGCAGAATGGGGTTGCAGAAAGGATGAACAGAACCATTGCAGAAAGGGCAAGGTGTTTGAGATTGAATGCGGGACTTCTGAAGGTATTTTGGGCAGAAGCAGTGAGTATGGCATGCTTTGTTATAAACAGGTCACCGAGTGCTGCTTTGGATGGGAAGGTTGCTGAGGAGATATGGACAGAGAAAGAGGTTGACTACTCAGGGTTGAGAATCTTTGGGTGTCCAGCTTATGTTCATGTTCCCAGTGATGAAAGGTCAAAGCTTGATGCGAAGTCTAGACAATGTATCTTTCTTGGTTATGAGAAAGGGGTCAAAGGGTACAAGCTTTGGGATCCAGAGACAAAGAAGGTGGTGATCAGTAGGGATGTGGTATTTGATGAGGACTCTATGATCAAGGCACATCAGAAGGTTCAAAATTCTGAGTCAGAGGAAGTGAACAGCGGACAGCAGAGCATACAGATTGAGCTGGAAAGTTTTGATATAGGCGATACTCAACCAGATGAACAGCTTGATCAACAGCAGCAACCGGAACAGCAGCAAAACTTGGCCACTGGGAGAACCAAGCGGACTATCAAGCCACCGGTGAGGTATGGGTTTGAGGACTTGGTTTCTTATGCATTGACTACTACTAGTGGGGATCCATCTACTTTTCAGGATGCTATTACGAGTTCTGAAAGGGACAGATGGATGGAAGCCATGGTAGAGGAAATGGAGTCTTTGCATAAGAATAAGACTTGGGAGTTGAAAGAACTGCCTAAGGGAAAGAAGCCAGTGGGTTGCAAGTGGGTATACAAACGGAAAGAGGCAGCAACAGAAAAGGAGAGGGAAAAGTTCAAGGCTCGGTTAGTGGCAAAAGGGTATTCACAGAGGAAGGGGATTGATTTTGATGAGGTCTTTTCTCCAGTGGTGAGGCATACGTCAATCAGGATTATCTTGGCATTGGTGGCTAGCTATGATCTGGAGTTAGAGCAGATGGATGTGAAAACGGTATTCCTCCATGGTGATTTGGAGGAAGTCATATACATGGAACAACCTGAGGGGTTCAAGCAGCCAGAGACTGAGCATCTCGTTTGTAAGTTGAAGAAGTCACTTTATGGGCTGAAACAGTCTCCAAGACAATGGTACAAGACGTTTGACTCTTTCATGATGCGGATTGGGTACACACGCTGTGAGTATGATTGTTGCGTTTATGTTAAGAGTCTTGATGATGGTTCTTATATTTTCTTGCTTCTTTATGTGGATGATATGCTGATTGCTGCAAGGAGTATGGTTGAAGTTAACAGGTTGAAGTCTTTATTGGGTAAAGAGTTTGACATGAAGGATTTGGGAGCAGCTAGGAAGATACTTGGAATGGAGATTCGCAGAGATAGGTCAGCTGGTAAGTTGTGGTTATCTCAAAAGAATTATGTGGTAAAAGTGTTGGAGAGGTTTAGTATGAATAATGCCAAACCGGTCAGCACTCCATTAGCAAGTCATTTCAGATTATCTTCAGCTCAGTGTCCGACGTCAGATGAAGAAATTGAGGATATGTCAAAGGTGCCTTATGCAAGTGCAGTGGGTTGCTTAATGTATGCAATGGTTTGTATGAGGCCCGATTTGGCACATGCAGTTAGCACAGTCAGTAAGTACATGGCCAAACCAGGCAGAGAGCATTGGAAGGCAGTCAAGTGGATGTTCAGATACTTGAGAGGTACTTCGGATCGCGGGATTTTGTTTGGTAGGCAACAAGGTCAGATTTCAGTTGTTGGGTATGTGGATGCGGATTATGCTGGGGGTTTGGATGACAGAAGGTCGACAACGGGTTATGTGTTTACACTTGTGGGTGGGCCTATTTGCTGGAGATCCATGGTACAACCTCTGGTGGCTTTATCTACTACTGAGTCTGAGTATATGGCAGTGACTGAGGCGGCTAAGGAAGCATTGTGGTTGAAAGGGTTCGTTAAGGAGCTTGGCATAGATCAAGGTGGAGTTCAGTTGCATTGCGACAGTCAGAGTGCCATTTATTTGGCAAAGCATCAGGTGTATCATGCTCGAACCAAGCATATCGACGTGAGGTTTCACAAGGTGAGAGAGTTGATTGATGCAGGTGATTTGATACTTGAAAAGGTGCACACTTCTGAGAATGCAGCTGATATGTTGACAAAGACAGTTACTGCAGTCAAGTTCGAGCATTGCTTGGACTTGGTTAATGTCTCCCGGTGCTAGGAAAAGGGAGGCACCCCCCCTAGCTTACTGGATGGTGATGGTTATCTTCTGAATGGGCGAGAGTAAATTCGCCAAGGTGGAGATTGTTAGAACTGTGGCTCATAGAGTTCTAGAAAGAAGGCTAGATGCCGGAGCGTAGCGGAGCGGAACGAGTGGAGCGAAGCGCAACGAGTGGAGCGCAACCGTACCCTTGTACGGTACGGTTCGGTCCGTACAAGGGTATTTTTGGGATACAGACCAAATCTGATTAGGGTTAGAATAGAGTAGTTATAAATACTCTATGTTGTAAACCCTAATTAATAACTGTGATAATAAAAAACAGCCGCTCTCGCTCCCGTGGACGTACCCGATTTTGGGGAACCACGTATATCTCTGTGTTTATTCTTTACTGTTCATACTCGTAAATCGTGTGCGTGTGTGTTGATCCTAACAGAATCAAGTAATTTGGTTAAATATACAATTTTTGGTGAATTTCTAAAGCAGAGTTGGTTGACTGGGGCGGAAATGATTGCGAATCTGTTTTTCTTTTGATTGTTGGGTTAATCCCCTCTCGTTTCTGAACCTAGGATTTTTACTGAGTGTAGGGCTTGTAGTGGTGCCACTTTTGGCGTTGGTTTCAATATTTTTGGGTTTAAG
Organism: Rhododendron mucronatum var. ripense; assembly: GCA_019656295.1. NCBI lineage: Eukaryota > Viridiplantae > Streptophyta > Magnoliopsida > Ericales > Ericaceae > Rhododendron > Rhododendron mucronatum. Next base: position 1,875,165 of record BPLT01000035.1, on the reverse strand, counting down.
ATGAATGAGTTATGATTTTTCAATCAATTCTACTTATTCTCGCGTAGAATCTGGCAGCACCGGCGGACTTTGGTAAAATGGTCTTAACTCTTAGCTCGGGAGTCGAAACGACACACCGTTTATTTTGTTAGAAACTAGACACATAGAGCTTTCCAACGATACATCCCATGCATCATGGGTATGTCCGAGCGATAACAGATTTGCATCCAAAATTGACCCAAATCTGTCTTTGCACTAGTTTCACCGTTATGTTGAGTTATACTCGCGAGGCCGTAGTAAGGTTGCTTGAACTCTGTTTCTGACATACGACCTATCAACTCGAAGAAGAAGTATACCTTTCAATGGTTTAAATGTCTTTCTTAAATTTATGTTATTTGATCGGTTATGGTCAGAACTTGAAAGTGTGAATGATTAATTTAACCTATTGGATATATGGGGATACGATTAGTTGATCTAGATGACTACTTATTGGGATATGAGAACTAGTGAGCATAAGGGTTAAATACTTATAAACGATTGGAATAGAAAATGGATTAGATGGATAATACGATCGATGATAAATTAAGTTGTAGAATGTTTGACGCGATGTGTAAATTATTTGATGTCTTTCCATGAGATTGAGACTTTGGGCTTGCGGGATACTTGTAGTGAGTTAAACAAGATTTGGTGAATCACTTGGCATGAGTGCATGGTTGCTAAGCATTGATGGGTGCTACATTGATGAGGATCTTTATAGGTAATTGCAAACTAGATTCTTAATGGAGATATCACAACGGGGTTCCAGTAGGTGGTAAAATGAGATGTGAAATAAAGGGTCGATTTACTATGTGAAGGATGTGGGTTTTTGTGCTTTCTTTACTGAAATGATGAAGATGAGATTATTTACGTGTAACTGAATTTAAGTATTGGTGTGAGAGATATTGAAATTACGCGAAAGCTCAATCCAGTCCTAGAGGGGGGTGAATAGGACTAGGTTAAACAAAATGATTACCCAGTTTAATAAAACTTCTTTTTATTATCTGAAAAAGATTTACGAAGAACTATAAACAAAACAAGTGCATAAAAAATAAACAGAGACAAGACACACGATATACGTGGAAAACCTTAGGGTCCGAATAACCCTAAGACAAAACCACGGCCTAGTCTACTATTTTCTATTAATCAAAAAGAATTACAAGATGCGAAATAGAATAACCCAAAGCTTACCCACAAGTGTTACCTATACTCGCCAGCTTGCGATGCTCCCCGAGCTTCTTTAAGATTCAACAGAAGTCCACGAACCTCAAGTTCGATCTCCGGATTCAACCGGCTCCGAAAAGACTCCTCGTCGATTCGGCCAACAGCAGCAAGGCACCAACAGATCACAAGATGAAATGGTGAATGATGTGTACTGTGATCTAGACAAACCCAAAACGTACGTTGGGAAAAAAAAATGCAGGAACAAAAACTCTTGGTGGCTGCCCAAAAAATTTGTCTCAATTGCCGTGCGTAAATCCCTAGCAACCATGCAACGCTTTTTATATCCCCGAAAAGAAAATCTTTTTCTGATTTCTATATACGAAAGCCAGCCACCAAACTTTCTATATTCAAAATAAATCTTTCAATGATATAGATTTATATATAAGGAAAACGTATCTTTCCTAGCCCCTAATTATATATTATGAAAAATAAATCTTATATATGTGTAAAAACAAATTGGTAATAAAATTTATTTTCATATGCATGACGTGCCGTGCAATGCACTTACCTGTCACACAAAAAGATCGACTTTCCAGCATTCAACTTGGCGTAGAAAATGGGAGGAGCATCGAGCGAGCAACTACCCCATAATTAACAGCCTACCCATTGCAATCAACAGAGTCGATACAACAAAAGAAAAACAATGGAGGTTTTGGACAACCCCGGAAAGTGCCAATATATCTAACAATCTCCCCCTTTGGCATTTCCGGGACAAAACCAACCAACCAAAACAGATAAATAGCTTTTACAGATTAAAAAGAGTAGCTAGGATAAACTTAAACTACTAACAAGAGCAACTTGATCAATAGACCACAAAACCTGCATTCAAAATCCATCAACAGAAATATGCCACAATAGATGTATCCATGAGAAATAGCAATATATTCAGGATAAGGTAGTTCTGATAAGATAGACAAAAAATTGTACCTACCACGTCTAATCACGCAAGCCAAGCCAGCTTAATATCCAAAACAAACAATTTTCCACCAAATACCCAAATGAATATAAATCGCGCTCTTTGCACAAAACAACTTCTCCCCCTTTTTGTCACGGAAAATAAAGGGTCGACCTACTGCCCACAAAACCACACCGACAATCAGACAGAGTTGCGATGGAATCCCAATTGATAGATCGGTTGACCGACTTTACTCTTGAAAAAGGGCTATAAAATAGCCTAACCACCTCGACCCAAAAAGCTAAACAGTTAATGACAAAAATGACTAATTTTTTTTTTTAAAAAAAATGGAGTTTGATGTTGCACACAATGAATTCACACGGAAGCAGCGAGAACAAAATCCATACACTCCTTGCGAACAAAAGCAATGTTTGCCATTATCAAACACCTTATAAGCAGAACAAAAGAATTCGCAATGCAATCTTTCAGCAAAGAGATAGTTAGAGAAAGAATGAAGCATAAAACACGGCTGTATGACAAAGTGTGTGTGTGCATCACGTAAATAATGTCAAGCTTAACTCAGTCCAAGAGGAATATTCTCATGTACGCAAGGATTTTCAAGATAACTCCCCCTCAAAAAGTCAAACCAAGCTAGGTCCTCAAAGTGAAACAAAGAGAAACACAAACTCCCTCTCAACAGAACAATCCCCCTTTTTTTTTTCTTCTTCCCCTTTTTTTTTTTTTGTAGGGGATAAAGACATCCATTATTACTCCACTGCTGTTTGACGCGAACACTCACTGCTTACTGAGGCAAGAGGCCCGGTTACTAGGCAAGTGACCCAGGAGTCATACATACCTTCACAAGGTCTATCCACCTTTTGACGCGAACACTCAGAGGGAGAATACCTCACCCCAATTGTCCGGTTACTCAATGAACGCCCGGATAGGTAGAGAATATAAAAGAACCAGATAGATGTTTGCAGGAGATAACAGAACAAGGTAATAAGAATCACTAGGGAATAGTAGCCAAAGGTCAATCTCAAGGGGACATACACATGAACATGTCCCAGTACATGAGAATAACCAAAAGGAGTTGAGGGAGCAATAAATTGCGTACGTGATATAGTGAAAATCATAAAGCCATGAAATATGATACATTCAAAATCTAGAAATTCTCAAGGATGAAAAAAACACATTGGATGCAAATATTCTGACTATAAGGGTCATGAACATGAGAAACAAAGACCACTTGTTCACAAAAATGGAAATAAACATAAAAGAAAAAGTTTTACATGTCTACTCTAGAATGATGGCACACAAAGCAGGCAAATGAGAGACATGCAAATTCACTTAATCTAATCCATGGAAACGAGACCAATAGACTTCCTAAGGTACTCAAACCTAAGGGAATCTAACGGTTTTGTAAAAATATCAGCTTTTTGGTCATGAGTGGGTACAAACTCGAGAGTAATGACTCCATCTTCTACAAGTTCACGAATAAAGTGATGACGGATGTCAATATGTTTGGTCCGAGAATGTTGGACAGGATTCTTGGAAATATTGATTGCGCTAGTATTATCACAAAATACCGTCATTTTGCCTTGAGGTAGGCCATAATCTTTCAACATTTGTTTCATCCACATAAGTTGTGTGCAACAACTGCCGGCCGCTATATATTCGGCCTCGGCGGTAGATAGAGAGACACAATTTTGCTTTTTACTATGCCATGCAACAAGACAATTTCCTAGATAAAAACACCCGCCCGAGGTACTCTTTCGATCATCAGCACTTCCGGCCCAATCGGCGTCAGAATACGCAGCTAAATCAATATTAGTACCATACGGGTACCAAAGACCCAGTGAGTTAGTGCCCTTAACATAGCGTATTACCCGCTTGAGAGCGGTTAGGTGAGATTCTTTAGGGTCGGACTGATAACGAGCACAAACACCAACGCTAAAAGAAATATCAGGACGACTAGCGGTGAGATACAAAAGACTACCTATCATGCTACGATAAAGAGTAGGATCAACACTCACGCCATCGACATCTTTACCAATTTTAATACTCGTGCTCATGGGTGTACGTGTGGTTTTAGAATCTGTCATGCCAAATTTTTTGACTATATCTTTAGCATAAGTAGACTGAGACAAAAATATACCATCACCCATTTGACGAATTTGAAACCCAAGAAAATAAGTCAATTCCCCCATGAGACTCATTTGAAATTCGTGGGACATTTGGGCTCCGAATTGTTTGGCATGAAACTCACACGTGGAACCGAAAACTATATCATCAACATAAATTTGAGCAATCAGAAGATCGCTTTCTATTTTACGAATAAACAAGGTTTGGTCAACTCCCCCTCGAACAAAACCGGTATTTAACAAATGATCAGTGAGACGCTCATACCAAGCACGAGGAGCTTGTTTTAAACCATATAAAGCCTTACGAAGGCGGTACACATGATTGGGAAAAGAAGGATCAACAAAACCCTTAGGTTGTTCAACATAAACTTCCTCTTTTAAGTCTCCATTTAAAAAAGCACTTTTGACATCCATTTGTGAAAGTTTAAAGTTTAAATGAGATGCAATGCCAAAAAGTAATCTAATTGACTCTAACCTTGCCACCGGAGCAAAGGTTTCTTCAAAGTCGACTCCTTCAATTTGTGTATAGCCCTGAGCGACCAATCTCGCTTTATTTCTAACCACAATACCATCACTGTCCTTTTTATTTTTAAAAATCCATTTGGTGCCAATGACGTTTGTGTGCAAAGGCCTAGGGACCAAATACCAGACATTATTACGAGTGAATTGTTGCAATTCCTCCTGCATGGCCCCTATCCATAACTCATCACTCAAAGCTTCTTCTACCTTTTTGGGTTCTAGAGAGGAGGTGTAACAGACATAGTTGGCAATGTTTGTAGCTTTCCTTCTGGTTAACATACTTTCATCTAGATTTCCTATGACAAGATCTTTAGGGTGATTGAGTTTGACTCGAGCTGATGGTTCTTTAGCATTTGAGGGGATTAAATCATGTTGTCCTAACTCCTCATCATAGGATGACTCGCTAACGGCAGACTCGGTTTCAACATCCTTCTCTTTCTCACTAGGCTCTCCCCTTACATCAAAAGTAGGAATATCTATCGGAGTGCTCACAGTTGTCTCCCCTTCAAAGATTTCCCAACTCCCCTCATCATCATCATCAACCTGGGGGACTGACTCATCAACAGTGTTATCGTCAACTACTACATTGGCTGACTCAACTAGGGTGGAGGTGCGAAGATTATATACTCTAAAAGCTCTACTTGTGTTGGAGTATCCTAGAAAAATACCATCATCACTCCGAGAATCAAATTTACCAAGAGATTCGCTATCTCTCAAGATGTGACATTTACTTCCAAAAACCCGAAAATATTTTACAGAGGGTTTCTTACCATTCCAAATCTCATAAGGAGTACATGTAGTTCCAGGTCTCACATAGACCCGATTTATGGTATAGCAAGCAGTGTTAATGGCCTCGGCCCACAAATTCCTAGGGACACGCTTGGCATGGAGCATGACTCTAGCCATTTCTTGGAGAGTTCTATTTTTCCTCTCAACAACCCCATTTTGTTGAGGTGTGCGAGGAGCTGAGAACTCATGCTTGATGCCTTTATCATCACAGTATTTTTCAATTTCGGAGTTCTCAAATTCTCCACCATGATCACTTCTAACACGTATGATAGGATATCCCTTTTCATTTTGAATACGATAGCAAATTGATTTAAAACAAGCAAAAGCATCGGACTTTTCTCTAAGATAACCGACCCAAGAAAAACGAGAGAAGTCATCTACAATAACTAGAATATATCGTTTACCTCCTAAGCTTTCAGTGCGAGAGGGACCCATAAGGTCCATGTGAAGAAGTTCAAGACATTTAGTGGTAGCAACGATGTTAGTCTTTTTGTGGGAACTTTTGATTTGTTTTCCTTTCATACATCCTCCACAAACTAATCCTTGCCCATTGGCAAGTTTGGGCACACCTCTTATGACTTCGTTTCTATTGATACGATGCAATTCTGAGAAATTAACATGCCCTAAGCGTTGGTGCCAAAGTTCAACATCATCAAGCATAATACGATTACACACAATAGGATTATCCATTTGAACACAGTAGCAATTATCAGACGATCTAACTCCTTTAACTACGCAAACACCAGATTCATTAACAATAGAGCAACCATTTTTAGAAAATTGAACTTCATGCATGTTGTCACAAAATTGTCCAATACTTAACAAATTAGCTTCCAATCCCTCAACATATAAGACATTTTCCAAATGTGGAAGACCGTTAGTAGATATGTTACCTTGTCCAACAATCCTCCCTGTATTACCATCACCAAAAGTGACAAAGCCACCATTGTATTTTTCTAATTTACTAAACCAAGACTTATTGCCAGTCATATGCCTAGAGCAACCACTGTCTAAATACCAAGCATGAGAGTAATCTGCTTTGAATGCAGTGTGAGCAACATTACACATTATATCAACTTTCTTCCAAACTTGTTTAGGTTTATTATGCATTTGAAATAGGTGGTTGAAAGAACTCTGGCTCGGTGAGGTATTGCGTTCGTTTATTCCTTTGGCAAAACTAGACAGTTTTTGAATTTCCTCAACAATGTGTGATGTCTGATTGGCCAAATGACTCAATTGTTTTTTCAAAATTTTCATTATGTTTTTCAGACTTAGGTTGAGATATCTCACGAGGTTTTCTAAAATTAGGGACATTATGTTTTGGCCCATAATAGACATTAGGAATTTGAAACCTACCATTTCCATTTTTAGTATTGTTAAGAAACTTGTAGCAATAAGGACGAATATGACCTAGAGTACCGCAATGGTGGCAAGTGATAATCCGTTTCTTAGGGATAGGACAATCTAAGGTCTTAGGAATAGTTGAGGAGATGGATTTCACAAATTTGATCTCCTTGTTAGGTTTTTCACTAGTCTTAGGAGCAAGAGATGACGGGTCGATGAAACCAAGGCCGCTTCTATTTCTAAAAGTATGAGTCAATTCGGCTATACGAGACGCGCCACAGTCATTTCTTTTAATAGCCTCACTGGCCTCTTTTAAATCATGTTCCAATACTTTGACTCTCTCTTTAGATATCCCAAGAGCCTTCAAGGCCTCCAAACGTTCTTTTTCAATTTTAGCAAATTTTTCATTGAACTTTGTTTGGTGCGCCTTTAACTCTTCTATTTCTTGAATACTAAAATCAACATCGACACGAAGACCATTTCTCTCAGTTTCAACCTTTTTAATGACAAAAATCAATTCTTTCTTTTTCTTTTTTAGTTTAACGCATTCTTTGAAAAGTTCATTATATGCATCATGAATAGATTCTAAGTCATCCTCATCATCGTTAACATCCTCATCACTAGATTCATAGTTATCCTCAATACTACACATAGGTGTGGACACAAACGGTTTCGGTGATGTAGGAGATGTCACGCTAGCAACAAGGACTGTGTATCTCGAGACTTCATCAGTTTTATCATGACTATTTTGAGAATCGCTCTCTTCCTCACTATCATCATCCCAAGTGACTCTGTACCCCCTGTTGGATTTCTTTTTAAGTGTGTTAGCACATTCAGCTTGAACATGACCAAAACCATGACACTCATGACATTGAATGCCTTGGGGTTGCTTAGATTTATCAGTAGAAAACTTCTTATCACCAAAACCAGAGTTGTTCATTTTAGGTCCATCATTAGAAGCTGAAGAGTTTCCTTGCTTATTATCTTTTCGAAACTTCACAAATTTTCTGAATTTTTTAGCAAAGAAAGCAAGTTCCTCTTCATCAAGTTGATCATCACTCTCTTGGGAAACACAGAATTTTTCATTGGAAGTTTTAAAAGCAATACTCTTACTAGCCTTAGAGATTGGTTTCTTAGACAGGTGATTTAGTTCAAAAGTTTGGAGTTTTCCAACTAACTCCTCAAAAAGCATACTGTCAACTTCAGGCCTTTCTTCAATGGCCACAACTTTGGTTCTAAATCTTTCAGGAAGAGACCTAAGAACTTTACGGCAAACTTTGAGATTGGAAATGGGTTCACCTAAAGCATGAAAAGAATTAACAATGTCACTCAGTTTGGTGATAAAACTATCAAAATTTTCATCTTCAGACATTCTTAGTTCCTCAAAGCGTGTTGTAAGCATTTGGAGTTTTGAAGTTTTAACTGTCTTAGTACCCTCGTGAGTGACTTGGAGAATATCCCAAGCCTCTTTTGCAGTGGTGCACGCGGAAATACGACTAAATTCAGTTTTACTTAAAGCACCATAAATAGCTCCTAAAGCACGGGAATTTGCCTCAAAAATTTCATTATCAGCAGTGTTCCATTCGGTGTCTTCTTTAAGTCTCATCTGCTTGGTAGTAGTATCCTCTATTTTAGGAGTTTCATACCCGTATCTCACAGACCTCCAAACCTTAATACCTAGGGAACTTAAGTGTGTCGTCATTCGTGCTTTCCAGTAGGGATAATCATTCCCATCAAAGTAGGGTGGCCTCGAGTTGGAGGCTCCCTCACGAGGTGCATTTGTGTCCATGATCACAGGATCAAAACTCTGGTGATAAAGCCAAAAAAAATGAGCAACTAGGCTCTGATACCAATTGAAATTACGCGAAAGCTCAATCCAGTCCTAGAGGGGGGTGAATAGGACTAGGTTAAACAAAATGATTACCCAGTTTAATAAAACTTCTTTTTATTATCTGAAAAAGATTTACGAAGAACTATAAACAAAACAAGTGCATAAAAAATAAACAGAGACAAGACACACGATATACGTGGAAAACCTTAGGGTCCGAATAACCCTAAGACAAAACCACGGCCTAGTCTACTATTTTCTATTAATCAAAAAGAATTACAAGATGCGAAATAGAATAACCCAAAGCTTACCCACAAGTGTTACCTATACTCGCCAGCTTGCGATGCTCCCCGAGCTTCTTTAAGATTCAACAGAAGTCCACGAACCTCAAGTTCGATCTCCGGATTCAACCGGCTCCGAAAAGACTCCTCGTCGATTCGGCCAACAGCAGCAAGGCACCAACAGATCACAAGATGAAATGGTGAATGATGTGTACTGTGATCTAGACAAACCCAAAACGTACGTTGGGAAAAAAAATGCAGGAACAAAAACTCTTGGTGGCTGCCCAAAAAATTTGTCTCAATTGCCGTGCGTAAATCCCTAGCAACCATGCAACGCTTTTTATATCCCCGAAAAGAAAATCTTTTTCTGATTTCTATATACGAAAGCCAGCCACCAAACTTTCTATATTCAAAATAAATCTTTCAATGATATAGATTTATATATAAGGAAAACGTATCTTTCCTAGCCCCTAATTATATATTATGAAAAATAAATCTTATATATGTGTAAAAACAAATTGGTAATAAAATTTATTTTCATATGCATGACGTGCCGTGCAATGCACTTACCTGTCACACAAAAAGATCGACTTTCCAGCATTCAACTTGGCGTAGAAAATGGGAGGAGCATCGAGCGAGCAACTACCCCATAATTAACAGCCTACCCATTGCAATCAACAGAGTCGATACAACAAAAGAAAAACAATGGAGGTTTTGGACAACCCCGGAAAGTGCCAATATATCTAACAGATATGTTTTGCTAGGTGTGGGGATTAGAGAAAACGGTGGATAAGGAGATTGCTTGCTCAATGAGAATATGTGACACTAATGGAATGAACATAGGACGTACGGGGGTCCCTAAAGCCCGAAAGTGCACAAGAATGAACATAAGACGTACGGGGGGGGGGGGGGGGGGGGTCCCTAAAGCCCGGAAGTGTACAATAAAGAACATAGGACGGACGGGGGTCCCTAAAGCCCGGAAGTGCACAAGAATGAACATAGGACGGACGGGGGTCCCTAAAGCCCGGAAGTGCACAAGAATGAACATAGGACGTACGGGGGTCCCTAAAGCCCGGAAGTGCACAAGAAAGCCACGGATCCACTGAAAAGTGTGATGCCGGAATGAACATAGGATGCACGGGGTCCTTATTGCCCGGAAATGAAATCGAGACGTGTGACATAGTGAAAACGGAGAATCTTGTTATTATTTAGCACCATACTAAGATTGAAATGTCAATTTGGGTTGGTAACTTAGATAGTCTAAGATGTCGATACTAGCATATATTCCTTTTTTTAGACCTCCAAATCATTGTGGCTTGTTCTCTTGATATGTGGTGGGCAACTTGTTTGTGTGAATGCATATTTGGTACCTTGTGGTATTACGTATTGCGAGAGTTTCATATAGGGTGTTGCACGCTAGACTTCTACAAGAAATCTTATTGTGAATGGATTGGCTAGATGTTAACTTGAGATTTGAAAATTGGTGAGGGGTTGGCTACTTGCATGAGAAAAGAAAGTGAAAACATCTTATTAAAGAACTTGGAGTAATCTTTAGGTCTTTGAAATGGAAATGAAAAAGCAAGGATTGATTTGGGTAACGCCGTAACGATAAGCTGAGATTTTAAAAATGTTTGTGTGTGTAGGTGAGAGTGTTAGTGTTTGAGAAATGGAGCTAAATATTCTCTAGCATGATTATGGTATTTTGAGTTTCACTTGTCATAAAACAAATAAGCTTTTGGAAAATGTTTTTCCTTGATGTCTGTCTTCGCTTATGCATATAATTTAGGTATGGATATCTCTACGAGCTAGTGTAGCTCACCCTAACCTTACAGGTACTCGTCATGACACTTAGCTTGGCTTGCATGGGGTGCACATTGCGGCGTCTCTTGAGAGCCTCATTGGAATCTTTAAGGAGTGGTTTATCATCAAGTTTAATTCATGTAATGTACTTTACTCGCAATTGAGGGTTGTACCATTTGATTAGATCATATGTAAAGCTATGTATAAACTCATCTCTTTGATTATTGTGAATCTCTTTAATGGAAGATGTTTGGGAGACTTTATGTAAAAAAAAAAATAATTTTTGAGAGAAGAAGCGACTTGATTTGCTTTCCGGATTTACATGACATTTAAGGATAAATATAGTTGAGAGAAAGACTTTTGTTTATAGAAAATATATTAATATTTAGTAAAAAAAAAAAAATCGAGGGCGTGACAAAACCAATGCCAAAAGTTGCACAATTTAAATGATTATTCTCAGTAAAATATCTCACATTCATAAATTAAGAGGATAGTTCTTAGTAATCAAAAGAATACAAATCAACAACAATTTCTGTTCTAGTCACATTGCCCTATTTTAAAAATTTACCGAATATTGTAGACACCTCCCAAAGCAGGGCATCGCTATATAGATTGATCGTTGCTATTTGTTCGGTTGTTTCCTTCATAAACGAAAATCGTGGATTTTCCCATGGCTAGAAACATCGCCACACGATAGCGGTTATCATCAAAACATAGTCGCCACCTAGTTTATAAAACTAGGAAAAGCAATTAAAGATTTAGGGTACGGGAGCCAAGAGTACAATAAGGGGTGTTAGGCACCCCTCTTTGCCCAGTCGTGAGACTAGCCCATAATCGTTCGCCATATGATTAGTACTTGCTTTATTTAATTCTAAACACATAATCGGTTATTTAGCCTTTAACAGTTGATAAGATGAGCCAAAACGGTAATGAAACCATACATTAGCAAAACAGGATAAAACAAATCTGTCCCAGGGAGATGGATCCCGTGGCCGATGAAGAGATGTCACGGCCGAGGGATCCAAATGGTTTGATGTACAGGCTGATGGATCGAAGACCCAGCAGATGTTCTCCTCATACCAGACTAAATGATTAGCAAAAAATCAAGACACTGCGATTACTGTATAAAGACAAGAAATAAACCAAACCATAGGCCATTGGGCCTCACCACCTTGATCCCTCAGTTACTTGATCGCTTCATATTAGAAGGGATTGATTGATTTGCTTCTCGAAAACCCTAGGGTTAGGGTTTGTACTTCGGGGTTTGATCGTCGGATCGCGGCTGCCTTTGGGAGGTTAGGGTTTTTGTAGATGGGATATGAGAGAGTATATTGGCAGGATTTCGTGGCTAGAGGGGGTGAATGAACATATGAATTGTGTATATTTTCGGAGCCCTAAGGGCCCTTTATATAGGCATGGGGGTGACTCACTTCAACCAATCATAATCCACGATCAAACTTGGAATTGTAGGGTGATTCTAACTCTTCATGGTAATCTCTTTACATAGCCCGAACACATCGGGATTTGGCTGCTAGGGTTTTGTGAACGGATCAAACGTATGACAGAACATTCTAGAATCTGAAAAATAGATGATCTGGCGGCCGGTTAAAGGATTTGGCAGCCGAGGAAATGATTAAGCGACCGAAGGATAGACCTGGCGGCTAAAGGATCAATCTCTCAGGGAGATTTTCAAGCAACATGTTTCACGAGTGAAAGAATGAAGTTGAGGCCGTAACATAAATGTTACGACCGAAAGATAGATTTTCCTGAGATACTGTATTTCTATCTGAAAGGCTATTTGGCTTTGAATTGGGACCTCTAAGTGGCTAAAAGTACTCACCATAAGTCCAAGTCCATGAGAAGTCAATCAGTAATCACTGTATTCATATCATCATCGGGATGGTCCCCAAGGTGAGACTTGTAATAATCCTTAGGCCAAATTGGGGTGTCTACAAAAATCGTATATTTATCCAAATAACTTGATTCCAATGCCCAAATGTCCCTAACATAAAGGACTAGTCCCTATAAAAATAGCCACCAAAGTTGTGAGAAAATCCCACAAAATAAAAGAAGATAGCTCTTCCTAGATTTTGAAATATATGTATCCGTCCATATTCCAAATATCATAACTAATTCTGTGTTGATCAGTTTTGCATGTTCTTGGAACTTGTCTTTTCTTCTTTAAATGTACTATAAAAGTTTTGAAGACTTCAAAAACTGAATCATTGCAGAAGGGTTCTCAAAATCCGAATTTCTCACAGGGTATTAATCTGTCTCTAGAAACTGGAGTGGTTTTACATAATCTTTTCTAAGGGTAATCAACTCCTAACACCTTAAACCCAATACATATGTTGAGAATGTGATACTAGATGTCCGGAATCAAAGGCTTAGAAATCCATAATTCACACAAAAAAAAATAAAAATAACTACCTAATTGATCTTGAAAGAGAAATTTGGTGTTTAAAGGCTTGAGGGTGCTAGTTGCTGCTGCTACTGGTTCTTCTTCTTCTCCTTCCCTTTCTTCTTCTTATTCTTCTTCTTTTCCTCCTCCTCCTCCTCCTCTCTCTCTCTCTCTCTACCATACTCTCCTCTCTCTCACTTTTATGTCTCACTAAATTCCTAGAGAATAATAACAGTATAATTACATATATGCATTAAAGTAAAAATTAAATATACTAATTTTCCTAGGGTGCCACCACGCATACACTTGGCACTTTGCCAAGTTAGTGGGTTTTACCAAGTGTTAACTTGGTCTTGACAACTAGCCATGCACGTGTGGTGAATTTCGGAGCGGAACCCGGATGCGGCTTGAAAAATGTAGGGGTTTCGGATTCAGAAAAATATGAAATTCGAACAGTACCCTAAATAAATTATTCTACGAATAATCTCATTCTTAGAATTGAAGGAAAAATCCGAAACACAAAGATTTGAAATGCTTGGCCGACTGACATGCAAAAAGTGTTTATGACTCTATCCACGAGCAATAACTAATGTCAGTCACAAATTATCATCGTACTAATATTTTTAACGTGAGGGCTCTAATAGAAATAGTCCGACCGATAGAGAACCAAAACAGACCCACCGTAAGATTGTGGCTATCGGTAGGACCAAAATCCCTACTGGTAGAACTTGAGTTTTCAGCGCACGATTTCAAGTTTTTGATAGATTTCACCCTACGATCGATTAAATGGAAGTTCAAATAGCTTAAACACACCAAATCACACGTAAAGGAGGGGAGTAATCCCTACATCATGTCCAAAAGTTGAAACCAAGGAGTTCAAAGCAATAGCTCCAAAAGCTTTGAATCAACCGAATACTCCCATTCCAAGTTAAGACCCGCGAATTCTAAGCTCTAGAACACTCAAACACAACAAATACAAGATGGATCTTTGCGGGTTCGAGGTATTGAGAGTGTTATAAGGTATTGAGAGTGTTATAAGGTTATAGAGAGTGAGACAACCAAGTGCGGGAGAGAACAGGAGAGAGGCGTGAGAGCGAGAGAGAGAGAATAAGTAAAGTGGGTTTTGTTTTTTCGTCACTTTGATATATATAACAATTAAATTATAACCACACAAAAAAAAAACACTTACACATTGAGGAGTGGGGCCCACACACACTGTGTGTGAGCCCTACTCCTCATGTGAGAGGAGTTTGTGTATTTGTTTTTGGTTATAGACGAGTTGTAAATATATGCACAACTGTTCTTCGAGAGAGGAAAAACTGTAAAGGGTGTTAATTAACCCTAACACAAAGACTCAGACGCAACTATAGATACACACATCTTTACAATCCCCAACTCTGCAATCAACAACTCCTAGTTGAAGAACACAAACCGAATATACCTATCCAAATGCCTAAGTTCACAAAATAGAAGACTACACTCTTAACTTACAATTTCACGTAATTGTGCCTATTGAGGATAAATGATTACACTCATACCCTTCTAGTATAATAAACGTCCAAGTTTAGAACATTAGATTTGGTTTAAGAACACAAAACTTCATACACAGAGTGATTTTAGGTATAAAGGCTTTTATTGAACCAATTGAAAAAATCTCACTTTTAATTTGAAAAATCATAACTTATTTATACGAGGTCCAAAAATGTTGAAACTAACACCAAATGTTTCACAATTTAAATTATTATTCTCAATAAAATATCTTAGATTCATAAATTAGGAGGATAGTTCTCAGTAATCAAAAGAATACAGTTCTACTGAAATTTCTGTTCCGATCACATGGCCCTAATTTAAAAATTCCCCGAAAATCATATATTTATCCAAATAACATGATTCCAATGCCCAAATGTCTCTAACATAAACGACTAGTCCCTGTAAAAATATTATAGCCACCAAAGTTGTGAGAAATTCCTAGAAATCAAAAAAAATTGGCTCTTCCTAAATTTTAAAACATATGTATCCGTCCATAATCTAAATATCATAACTAATTCTGTGTTGATCAGTTTTGCATGTTCTTGGCACCAGTCTTTTCTTCTTTAAATGTACTTTATAAGTTGTGCAAACTTCAAAAATTGAATCATAGCAGAACGGTTCTCAAAATACGAATTTTTCAAAGGGTAATAATCTGTCTCTAGAAACTGGTGTGATTTTACCTAATCTTTTTTGAGGATGATCAACTTCTAACACCAAAAAACCCCATACATATGTTGAGAATGTGATATTAGCTGTCCGGAATTAGGGGCTTAGAATTCCCTAATTCATGTTCTTGACAAAAAATACAAATAAAAATAAAAACCTACCAAGTTGATCTTGAAAGAGAAATTTGGTGTCTAAGGGCTTGAGGGTCCTTCTCCTTCTTCTTCTTCTTCTTCTTCTTCTTCTCCTTCTTCTTCTTCTCCTCTCTCCCCCTTTCTGCCATACTCTCCTCTCTCTCTCTCTCTCTCTCTCTCTCTCTCTCTCTCTCTCTCCTAAGTCTCACTAAACTCCTAGAGAATAATAGTTGTATAATTACATATATGCATTAAAGTAAAAACAAAATATACTAATTTTCCTATGGTGCCAGCACACATACACCTGGCACATTGCCACGTTAGTGGGTTTGTCGAGAGTTAAATAGGTCTTGACAACTAGCAACGCACGCATGGGTAGTTCCAGAGCGCAACTAGCGTGTGACTCGAAAAATTGTACGGGTTTCGGACTCAGAAAAATATGAAATTTGCACAGTTCCCTAAATAAATTATTCTAAGAATAACCCCATTTTTGGAATTTCAAGAAAAGAATGCAAAATACAGAGATTTGAAATGCCTGGCCGACTGACTTGTAAAAAGTATTTATGACTCTGTCCGCGACCGATAACTAATGTCAATCACGAATTATCATCATACTAATATTGCTAACGTATGTTAGGGCTCTCACAGAAATAGACCAACCAATAGAGAACAAAAACAGACCCACCACAAGGTAGTGGCTATCGGTAGGACCAAAATCCCTACTGGTAGAACCTGAGTTTTCAACGCACGATTTCAAGTTTTTGACAGATTTCACCCAACAATGAAATGGAAGTTTAAACACCCTTAAACACACCAAATCAATACATAAACATATAAAGGAGGAGAGAAATCCCTACCTCATGTCCAAAAGTCAAAACTAAGGAGTTCAAAGCAAAACCCTAGCTCCACAAGCTTTGAATCAACCAAACATTCCCATTCTAAGTTAAGACCCGCGAATTTCAAGCTCTATAACACTCGAATAAGGCTCTACTGCCCAGGCAAGCCAGCTTTGTGAAGCAAAACTTTGGAGGCCCAGCTCAGCAGCAGAATGGGCAGAATAAAGGGAAGCAGCCCTTGGGAGCACAACAAGGCACTGGAGGGCGTATCTTTGCGTTGCCGACCGAGGAGCAAGAGCCGGATCCATCTGTGATCCAAGGTACGCTACTATTATATAGTACTTGCGTACAAGCCTTGTTTGACTCTGGTGCATCGCATTCATTTATATCTACTGCTTGCGTATCTGCTCTAGCACTAGAAACAGAACCCCTAGGTAAATGTACGATAGTAACATCGCCAATGGGGGGAAGTATAGCTGTTAGTCTAGTGTGTAGAGGGTGCAAAATAGAAGTAGCCAACCTACGCCTTACCTGTGACCTCCGAGTAATCGATATGGCGGATTTCGACATAATTCTTGGAATGGATTGGCTATCAACCCATCGAGCATTCGTAGATTGTCATCAGAAGACGGTGACGGCTTACACCCCAAAAGGGACTCGTTTCCGTTTTAAGGGGGATAGAGAAGCCACGAGTTCGACGACGAGGAGATCAAGATGGGAGAACCAGTTATTTGGATGGCTAGCTAGTCTCCAAATGGAAGAAGCCGATAGGATGGAACTGGGATGCCACACATCGTTTGCGAGTACGCCGATGTTTTCCCAGAAGAACTTCCTGGCTTACCACCTCAGAGAGAGATAGACTTCTCTATAGAGCTTCAACCGGGAACCGCTCCAATTTCCATGGCCCCATACCGAATGGCCCCTGCCGAATTGAAGGAGCTTAAGACCCAATTGCAAGAGCTGCTAGACAAAGGATTCATTAGACCGAGCACATCGCCTTGGGGAGCGCCAGCATTGTTCGTGAAGAAGAAAGAAGGAACCCTTCGACTGTGTATCGACTATAGGAAGTTGAACCAAGTCACAGTCAAAAACCGATATCCGTTGCCTAGGATCGATGACCTGTTTGATCAGTTAAGGGGAGCAACTTGCTTTTCTAAAATTGATCTCCGTTCAGGCTATCATCAGCTAAGGATTCGAGATGAGGATATCGCCAAGACGACTTTTCGCACCAGATACGGCCACTACGAGTTTGTAGTAATGCCGTTTGGACTGACCAACGCTCCGGCAGTATTCATGTGTCTCATGAACAAGATTTTTCAACCCTATTTAGATAAGTTTGTAGTGGTGTTCATTGACGACATTTTGATTTACTCCGCCAACAAGGAGGAGCACGAAGAACATCTTCGAATGGCACTACAAATACTCCGGGATAACCAACTCTATGCCAAGGCCAGCAAGTGCGAGTTTTGGCTGGAAGTGGTTAAGTTCTTGAGGCATGTAGTATCCAAGGATGGAATCGCAGTGGATGAAAGCAAGGTCGAAGCAATGCTGAAGTGGAAGCAACCAACCTCCGTGTTCGAAATCAGAAGTTTCTTGGGATTGGCTGGGTATTACAGAAGGTTCATATCGGACTTCTCAATCTTAGCCAAACTAATGACCAGGCTAACTCAGAAAGGAGTGAAACTGGATTGGGATGGAGCCTGTGAGAAATCTTTCCAAGAGCTGAAGAAGAGACTAACCAGCGCACCGATACTCATCATTCCTGAGCGTGGTGTAGATTACACTGTTTACTGCGACGCGTCAAGAGACGGATTGGGATGCGTACTGATGCAGAATGGGAAGGTAGTAGCCTACGGATCGCGACAACTCCGACCTCACGAGAAGAACTACCCCACCCACGACTTAGAATTGGCCGCAGTGGTATTCGCCCTGAAGTCATGGCGTTACTATCTGTGGGGAGAACAATTCGAAGTATTTACCGACCATAAGAGTCTCAAGTACCTTTTCACCCAGAAGGAGTTGAACTTGAGGCAGCGCCGATGGATGGAATACCTAGAGGACTACAAGTTTACGCTGCAGTATCACCCCGGCAAGGCCAACGTGGTAGCTGACGCTCTGAGTCGAAAGGAAAGTGTCACGCCCTCGATTTTCAACACAATTAAGTAATACATTTCAATAAAAGAGAGACCTCGCATATCATATATAATACCCCAAAGGAATTTTCCACCTGTTTAATTTACAAACAAGTCCTTAAGTTTAGATAATTACAACTTTAGTCAAAAGGAAAATTTAGGAGTAATTAGTTACAAAACCAACTTTAACCAAATGGTATCTTCACAAAAATGACAAGATAACCAATGAAGTCAGCTTCCAAAAGTCCTTTACTGTCAAGCACACAATGCATGCAATCTATTGCTCGGCATCAAAACCTGAAAAGAAAGATTTGGTTGAGCTACACTAGCCCAGTAGAGAATTCTATGCTCAAATTATATGCAATTCAGGAGATTAGGACAAAAAGAAGTCAAGCTCTAGATAACAAATGAGGATGCTATGGAAACCAACTTCGAATCGGCAAACCGAGGCTCAAGGAGTACTTTTCTATCGATAGTCAAACTATTAGTCATCTTTTATCTTTCCTTTTTGTTCAAACTTCAATTTAGAACATTTGTTTTGTATTAAACGACTTATATTCAGGTTCTAGGAACCCCGCACGCCTCCCCTTGATCTCCAATATAAGTTTAAGTAATCCCTCCTCCTTTAACTCGTCAAATAGCAATCTTAGGAGAACTTTCTGGGTCTTAGGGCCCCATATACCCACGATACTTTCCGGGTACTCATGACCCCGTACATCCACTTCACATTCCGGGATTAGGGCCCCATATACCCACAAGACTTTCCGGGTACTCATGACCCCGTACATCCAATTCACGTTTCTCATTTCGCATTTCACCCTATGTGTTTCCAAAATTTCAATTGCAAGAGTACGGATGAGAGAGGATTAATGATGTTAAGTGGATAGTTCACACATCAACTCAATCGTATTTTCTATTTTATTCCCAAACTTGTTATCTCAACTCAACCTTCGAACTATTCGATATTTCGTGTCAAGCTATCGCATGCCGTTTATGGGCTCAAGTGAATCGTTCGTACAAATATCGTGCATGAAGCTCGAATTCATCATTCAATAGCTCAACCAACTTAAACAATTTCAAAGGTACATCACGTGATCATGGGGAATAGCAGAACCACCTGATTTTCTTATCATATGAATATAACCAATGATGAAACCCATGGAAAAGTTTAAGGCTTTAGTGAACGTGGAAGTACAGCAACGTAATAATTTTTTTTGTTCTTTGACTGGTGGCCTACCGGTAGGAATACGGGGCTACCGGTAGAAAGCTGAGACAGTGGGAGCAAAAACTCTGGTTCACAAGTTCTCTACCGGTAGAAATAAAAAGGGTACCGGTAGGTGAGAAAAATTAGCAGTCCTACCGGTAGGGAACAAGTCTTACCGGTACAAACACAAAACAGCGAGTACACGTTATCACAGAAACAAGGTTCTATCGGTAGAGAAAAAGATCCTACCGGTAGGAATCCAAAATTTGACGATTTTTCATCAGATAACAGATTTTCGTCCAGACTAAACCACAACCAATATAAGCTCAAACAAAACATGGAGATACTCAAATAGGACATAAGAGAATCTAAATAACATATAAAGAGAGGTAGAATTCCCTACCTCGAGTACCCAAACACAAATCGAACAAATGAAGCAAGCCTTGCTTCCGGAGTTCCAAACCAAGCAAAATACTCCAAACCACGTCTTGTCCAACATGATACGAGGCCGGATACGCACGCAGATGATGGAGTTGAGAGTGATTATTGTGGATTTTGAGTGATTGGGTGAGAGAGGGAGAGAGATCGAGAGAGCCGAGAGAAATGAGAAGGAAATGAAAAGAAAAAAAGAAAGCTTCTCCTGGTATATACACGTTGCACACATGCACTATTCACAAAAACACCCATGACTTTCAACTTCTTTCACATTTAACCCCCAACTTCAATTTCCAAGCCATTTTCACCTCTTCTCCTTTCTTTTATTTCCTTTTACTACAATATTAAAATTAAATAGGAAATTTACGGGTCTCTACATCCTACCCTCCTTAAAGGAATTTCGTCCTCGAAATTAGGTAAGTCTAGCAATCATATAAGCCAACGATTAAAATATGCCTATTATCCAACGACAACAAGAACGCAACAAGCCTTTAATCACAAAATTCAAGTCATGTAATTCATAATGATTACAATCTCGACAAGTCCAGATACTTCCTCTAGCATCAATCTCCTTTTTCCACGTGGACTCCTCGTACTAACGGTATCGACTTACTTTTCGATATTCGATCACGCAAGTCTAGGATAAGTATCAGATTCTCACCATAGGACACTTTAGCTTCTAATTCAATTCCGGACCTTTCTAACACATGCAATGAATTTATTTCATACCTCCTCAATCTCCTCATACATAATGCATCATATACATTGAAAAATTTAGGCGGCAACGTCAAACGGTTCACAATTTCCAAACTTTTCTTTATTATACAATTCCTATACACAATTCTCTATCTCGCCATAGAGATCTTACCTCCTAAGTATAACCAGATAATCCAATTGACTTCCCGAGACTTCCATCTAGAATGGGCGGTGATCAAGCGCCTCTTCCAAGTGGATTTCACCGGTTGTCACCTGGGTATCCCAAAACACGCACATAGTGCCCGACACTCAAACTGTCTTTCTTACGGTGAACACTTCCTTTCTGCCCAAAACGAGACAAACCCCAACGCAACTATGCTTTATGAAACACATGATTTCCCTTCTTCAAATAACATTGGGTGACGTCGATGGTCAACACAATCCTTTGGTCAGCCCTCCGCAGTTAGCAATCTTTGACGATCTTTACCTTCCTCTTATCGATCATTCTCCCTCGAGCTTCCAATTTTCGTTGGCGAATCAAATTCATTGTTTTAGCGGGTTCATAACACAAGCCAATTCTTCTAAAAGTCGCACCAAATTCTCATTCTATGTTGGGTCATTCTATATTATAAGAAGAATTCGATGTGTCATCTCAAACGAAACGAGTAAACTACAAAACTCAAACAGCATTAATCAAGGATTTGAAGAATGGTAACGAGGCATCTGAAATTCAAAGAACACACGGAATCTTCACGGCGGTTTGACAACAAACTCAAAGTACCTCTCTATAGTGACCCAAGAAATTTGAAATGACAGATCAGGACTTTCTTATTGCTTTACGAGTCGACAGAGTCAGTGAATGACCTTTAGCAACTGAACGATGTCGATACTAAGAATGATCACAAAGAAGTGAAACGGATCTCTGGTGAATTAACTGATATGAGCTCATAAATTATCCGACACCGGAAACGATGAGAACTTCCAACAAGTTAAGGTTGAGTGTTACATAATGAGTCATCACATGTCTCCAGAATTGAAGAACCACAATAGAGTTGAATGACACTGAGAGAAACGTCAACATGTGAATTTAAATTGAGCAGCAACTATAAATCAATATCAATCAATATGCCACCATAAAGTTAGGCCCCGATAGGTGAATGTGACGACATAAGAATTTGAATAGGGTAGGAATCTCCAATAGATAGACTAGTAGTCGCAAAGATGGGATCCAAACCAACCAATTTTTTTTGACACGCAAACCAATGCGAAGTAAAAGCGAATTCAAATCACGTAGCTTCAAG
The DNA here is from genome assembly GCA_019656295.1 of Rhododendron mucronatum var. ripense. NCBI lineage: Eukaryota > Viridiplantae > Streptophyta > Magnoliopsida > Ericales > Ericaceae > Rhododendron > Rhododendron mucronatum. The sequence goes on along the minus strand of BPLT01000035.1, from coordinate 1,852,994 downwards.
ATTGGGGGGGTCACAACAAACTGTGATGCCAAAGTAGGCGACAATGGCAACAAGGTCCGCATTGACAACAGATTCAAGACTGACAAGCAGATGCACATCCAACGTTGTCCAACATCAGGTGGTGTAATACGCTTACTACGCCGGTATGAGACAATATAGGACAAACCATGTACATCCGAAGCTGAGAACTATGACATATATTTTTTTTAAACTCCCGAAAGAGGCCACAAATACAACAAAATTTGAACTTGATAACACAATGGATACAATGTCACTGGAGATATCACTATTAACTTTAGCTCCAATAGATGAAGTCCGAAAGAGCAAAGGCCAAGTGATTAACAACTACGAATTTAGGGAACTTGCAACCATAGCGACGAGAGTAGAACGAGAATAAGAGACGAGAAGTACTCATAGATTTCGGCGGCAATTACATCAAAGTCAGTAGCAAGCACACCACGTGATATCTCATGACAAGGATTCGTACAACATAAGTAGCACCAGGAACAATTGTGTTAATCAATATAGATGTCAAAATCCATTCGAGCCGATGAATAAACAACTTGATGGATAGCAAGCCCAGACACAAATTTCAATCACGGTTCAGTTAGACCTCAGAGAAAATAGCAATAAAAGAACAACTCGAATAGATATGCGCCCGGCATATAGCAACGATAATGAGTATAACCAATCCTTTCTCAAGACAAGACCAAACCTCGCCTCATGCAAGACAGTAAGATTACAGACAAAACGACAACCCAGAATAGCCAACCATAGTCTCAGCAAGTACTGTCTAAAGAGGTTACTCAACAAACACCAACGGTTTAGAAATCCTCAAAGTTCAAATTCAAGTTAAAGAAACTATGCAAACCACGGTAAGATGATATGTTCCTAAATAGAAGGAATCCTAGCAAAGGATTAAATGAGGGAGAAGAAATTACCCCACACGTCTGGTGTCTCTGGAGCCTGATAAATGGTAGGACTCGCTCCTCGCTCAACGTATGACCCTTGACCCGAAGTAGAATGGAACTGGGAATGATGCCGAACAAAACTCTGCCCTGGTCTCACTGAACTAAGCCCACTACGCTCTCCTACTTTTTGAGGGCATCTTCTTGCAAGATGATCAGGTGCGCCACAAATGAAACATACCTTCTGTTGTTGTGTACACTGGGCACGAAAGTGACCCGGCTGACCACACCGATGACATACAATTTGTGGTTTGACGGAAACTCCATGACTTCCTGATGATGTAGGTGGTCCAAAACTTTGCTGAACATGAAATGATTGAGGTGGTTCCCGTTGTCTCTTCCTCCCTTGGCTCCCAGAACTCCCCGTCTGCAAACTTACACTAGAGGTCGGTTGGTTAGGTTCCCGCACGTTCACATCTCTCTGCGCACTCACTGGATTCTCAACACTCCTTGCACATTCGACAATCTCAGAAAACCTCCCAATGCGCTGGCTCACCACTAACAACTTAATAGACAGGTGCAATCCCTTCTCGAAACGCCTACACTTCCTTTCTTCTGAAGCCACTAGTTCCGGTGCAAAACGAGACAAAGACTGAAATTTTGTAGCGTATTCAGAGACGGTCATGTTACCTTATTCTAGCTTCTCGAATAGTTCTCTAAGTTGTTCACGATACGTTCCTGGAAAATATTGATTTTCGAAGAGTTCTTCAAACTCAGCCCAAGTCAGGTTCTCTACGTCTGGTTCATTTATTTGATTAACCGCCCTTGCCACTCTCCTAGCATCTCTTCTTGCTCCTAAAACCGATTCCCACCACTCATTTGCCTCGCCGGTAAGTTGGATAGCCACAATACTCACTCGTAGGTCATCTTCAGTAATCCTGAGAGCGTTAAAGATTTTACGAACTTGTGCAAGCCAATGGTCAGCCACAAGAGGATCGCTACTTTCCCCATCAAACTCTGGTGGTTTCATACGACGGAACGCCCTCATCGCTTCCATGGCACGGTCATTCGCGTTAGCCCTAAGCGCTGAATTCAAAAGGTTCGACTCAACAAGTGCCGCTACAATTTCTCTAGCAAGGTTACTCTCACGTCTCGGTGGCATCGTGCTACAAGAATTGAAAATATAACATAATCAATGACAACGACTATCAACAATAACAACCACGACTCCATCGTGAGACCAATCGTCCAACTTTCCCAACATAAGTCAACCATACTTTAACAATCTACATTATCGTAAAATGCAATGTCGTGCCAATGTACTGACTCATTAATGCAAGCACACATGTCATGTAAAAATTTTGCTATGATTTTGAACCCATGAGACTAAAGTCTCCCCACGGTCTTTAGGTATTCAAACCTAGACGCTCTGATACCAAGTTGTCACGCCCTCGATTTTCAACACAATTAAGTAATACATTTCAATAAAAGAGAGACCTCGCATATCATATATAATACCCCAAAGGAATTTTCCACCTGTTTAATTTACAAACAAGTCCTTAAGTTTAGATAATTACAACTTTAGTCAAAAGGAAAATTTAGGAGTAATTAGTTACAAAACCAACTTTAACCAAATGGTATCTTCACAAAAATGACAAGATAACCAATGAAGTCAGCTTCCAAAAGTCCTTTACTGTCAAGCACACAATGCATGCAATCTATTGCTCGGCATCAAAACCTGAAAAGAAAGATTTGGTTGAGCTACACTAGCCCAGTAGAGAATTCTATGCTCAAATTATATGCAATTCAGGAGATTAGGACAAAAAGAAGTCAAGCTCTAGATAACAAATGAGGATGCTATGGAAACCAACTTCGAATCGGCAAACCGAGGCTCAAGGAGTACTTTTCTATCGATAGTCAAACTATTAGTCATCTTTTATCTTTCCTTTTTGTTCAAACTTCAATTTAGAACATTTGTTTTGTATTAAACGACTTATATTCAGGTTCTAGGAACCCCGCACGCCTCCCCTTGATCTCCAATATAAGTTTAAGTAATCCCTCCTCCTTTAACTCGTCAAATAGCAATCTTAGGAGAACTTTCTGGGTCTTAGGGCCCCATATACCCACGATACTTTCCGGGTACTCATGACCCCGTACATCCACTTCACATTCCGGGATTAGGGCCCCATATACCCACAAGACTTTCCGGGTACTCATGACCCCGTACATCCAATTCACGTTTCTCATTTCGCATTTCACCCTATGTGTTTCCAAAATTTCAATTGCAAGAGTACGGATGAGAGAGGATTAATGATGTTAAGTGGATAGTTCACACATCAACTCAATCGTATTTTCTATTTTATTCCCAAACTTGTTATCTCAACTCAACCTTCGAACTATTCGATATTTCGTGTCAAGCTATCGCATGCCGTTTATGGGCTCAAGTGAATCGTTCGTACAAATATCGTGCATGAAGCTCGAATTCATCATTCAATAGCTCAACCAACTTAAACAATTTCAAAGGTACATCACGTGATCATGGGGAATAGCAGAACCACCTGATTTTCTTATCATATGAATATAACCAATGATGAAACCCATGGAAAAGTTTAAGGCTTTAGTGAACGTGGAAGTACAGCAACGTAATAATTTTTTTTGTTCTTTGACTGGTGGCCTACCGGTAGGAATACGGGGCTACCGGTAGAAAGCTGAGACAGTGGGAGCAAAAACTCTGGTTCACAAGTTCTCTACCGGTAGAAATAAAAAGGGTACCGGTAGGTGAGAAAAATTAGCAGTCCTACCGGTAGGGAACAAGTCTTACCGGTACAAACACAAAACAGCGAGTACACGTTATCACAGAAACAAGGTTCTATCGGTAGAGAAAAAGATCCTACCGGTAGGAATCCAAAATTTGACGATTTTTCATCAGATAACAGATTTTCGTCCAGACTAAACCACAACCAATATAAGCTCAAACAAAACATGGAGATACTCAAATAGGACATAAGAGAATCCAAATAACATATAAAGAGAGGTAGAATTCCCTACCTCGAGTACCCAAACACAAATCGAACAAATGAAGCAAGCCTTGCTTCCGGAGTTCCAAACCAAGCAAAATACTCCAAACCACGTCTTGTCCAACACGATACGAGGCCGGATACGCACGCAGATGATGGAGTTGAGAGTGATTATTGTGGATTTTGAGTGATTGGGTGAGAGAGGGAGAGAGATCGAGAGAGCCGAGAGAAATGAGAAGGAAATGAAAAGAAAAAAAGAAAGCTTCTCCTGGTATATACACGTTGCACACATGCACTATTCACAAAAACACCCATGACTTTCAACTTCTTTCACATTTAACCCCCAACTTCAATTTCCAAGCCATTTTCACCTCTTCTCCTTTCTTTTATTTCCTTTTACTACAATATTAAAATTAAATAGGAAATTTACGGGTCTCTACAGAAAGAGCATAGAAAGTCAAGACTACCATCAAGGAATGGGAAATGGTGGACACTCTCAACGAGTTCAATTTACGCCCATCATCGGAAAGCGGGAACGCTCGATTGTACGCTTTGGTTGCGGAACCAGCACTTCACCGGGAAGTTTTGTTAGCTCAAACATTCGAGCAAGATTGTGAGTTCGTCCGGCATCAAATCCGAGAAGGAAAGGCGGTGCCAGGATGGACCATCAGGAGGATAACAGCTTGATATTCAAGGGAAAGGTATTTGTACCTAACATTGGAACCCTTCGAGAAGACGTACTCCGAGAAGCTCACCATTCGAACTTTGCAGTTCACCCTGGCGGTACAAAGATGTACCATGATCTGTGAAGAACGTACTGGTGGGAAGGAATGAAGAAGGACGTAGCTCGTTTTGTATCAACCTGCCTTGTGTGTCAGCAAGTCAAGGCAGAGCACCAGAAACCTGGAGGAGATCTGCAACCCCTACCAATACCGACCTGGAAGTGGGAGCACATTTCAATTGACTTCGTAACTGGATTACCAAGATCTGCCAAGTCCAACACTGCCATTTGGGTGATAGTGGATCAACTCACTAAATCTGCGCATTTTCTGCCTGTTAAGATGACAGAGAACGTAGAACAGCTGAGCCTGTTGTATATTCGAGAGATTGTACGCCTGCATGGAGTACCTATCTCAATTGTATCTGACAGGGATCCACGTTTCGTCTCACACTTTTGGAAAGGACTGCAGAAAGCATTGGGAACGGATGTAAGGCTTAGTACGACCTTTCACCCTCAAACGGACGGACAAACGGAGAGGACTATTCAGACATTGGAGGACATGCTGAGAGCCTGCGCCTTGGATTTCTCTGGGAACTGGGAGCAACACTTACCATTGGTGGAGTTCGCCTACAACAACAGCTATCAGGCGAGTATTGAGATGGCACCGTACGAAGTTCTATACGGTCGACCCTGCCGATCTCCAGTCTGTTGGACCGATGCTGGGGAAACAAGATTGATTGGACCTGACATAGTGCGGGATACCACGGAGAAGGTCAAGACCATCAGGCAAAGGATCCAGACCGCTCAGAGCCGACAGAAAAGTTATGCGGACAAGAGAAGCCGACTATTAACCTTTGATGTGGGAGATCATGTGTTCTTGAAGATCAGACCAAAGAAAGGAGTTATCAGATTTGGGAAGAAGGGAAAGCTGTCCCCGCGCTACATCGGACCATTCGACATCGTGGAGAAGATTGGAAAAGTTGCATATCGTCTAGCCCTGCCACCCCAGCTGGACCGAGTGCATAACGTGTTTCACGTTTCCATGCTCCGCAAGTATCTAGCCTTACCCACTCATGTTCTCAATTGGGAAGACATCACTATCGAGGAAGATGCAACATATGAGGAAGAGCCTATAGAGATTCAAGATCGAAGTGAGAAGGTGATCCGAAACAAGACCATCAAGTTGGTTCGTGTTTTGTGGAAGCATCGAGGAGCTGGAGAGACCACATGGGAAAGAGAAGAAACTATGAAGATGAATTACCCTCACCTGTTCGAGTCCGAGCGTACACCTAATTTCGAGGACGAAATTGTTTACGGGGGATAGGTTCTAATAACTCTGAATTTCAATAAATAAAAGCTTATTTATTATTCGAGTTATTTATTTAAATTTCTTGTATTGCTTTAATTTTCCGGTAATTACGTTTCTGCCCTTCAAATTTGATTTATTGCGCTTTAGCCCTTCAACTTTTATTTCTTGCGCTTTAGTCCTATTTAGCAGGCCTAGTTAGCTTCTAACCATCCGGTTGGAGAAACTAACTTAGGAAGCCATCTAGTCACCGCAATTGGACCGTTTCGCCCCTCGTGAACCTTTTGAACCCTAGACTAAAGAATTGAATATTCTTTTTCTTTTAATTATTTTGGTTTTATTCTTTGTCCATTGGACATAGATTGTTAGGGAAACTATTATCCATTGGATAATAGAACCCCAATTGTTTTTATTAAATGAATACTTGGTCAAAGTACTAAGAATATTAAAAAAAATACTTTTTAATTTCTTTAAAGTACTTTTGGGATTAATTTATTATATAAGTTTGCCTAATAACTATTATCCATTGGATAATAGATGTTAGGGGAATTTTTTCCCAATGGACAAAAGAGTTAGTCTTTCAAAGTACCATGGGGATTATTAATTAAACTTTTTCTTTAACCCATGTGATTAAGTTCACACTACTTTATTAGAAAAAGTACTTAGTAATAGATTCTCTTAAGTACCTTTAACCATTTTATATTAAGGGTTTTGATCTTCCTAAGGTACATGGGTACATATGTATATATTATATAAGTACTTGAAAGACTAGAGTATTACCCTAAAAGTACCATGTGTCTATTTGTAGTATAAAAGAGAATCCTAGCCTAAAAGACTACTTTTGATCTTAAGTACTAAAGTACTACTATTTTATTTGTTCTTCTTCCATATATAGATATATATTGTACTTGAGAAAGCAAGAGAGCAGAGAAGGGAGAGAGAGAGAGAGGCGAATAGGGAGAGAGAGGGAGAGGGGGGCCGGTTGGGAGAGAGAGGAGGAGGGAGATTTGGTTAGTACTTGGCTTGATCATTCAATGTACAACAAGATTCTTGGATGGTTGTTCTTCCAAGCCAACGTAACTTCCAATTGTCCTCTTTTGTACATTCTAGTATTTGTTTAACCTAAGAATCTTGTACTAATCTCATCTCCACCACTAAATTGTTCAAGATCAAATCCTTGGTACACCATAGCCATGCAAACCTAGGATTTTAGCCTTAATTCTTCCATGTGAACACATCTTTTTGGATTAAAAAAATTGGGGAATGGAGGAGAGAGAGGGGGCCGGCCAAGGGGGTGAGAGGGGGAGGTCTTGCCTATAAATAGAAGGCCTCACTAAGCCTTGAACTCACACCTCAAAGCAATAGCTCTTCCTTCTCTCTAAGAAATTCAAGTGTTCTTAGTTCAAAGTTCAAGAACTTTCTTTGTTCTTGAGGAAACCACTAAACCACTTTCAAATACCACTCTTTGATCTTAAAAGTAGCTTAGTTAAGGTTAGGAAGTTGTTTCTAGGAAAAGAAATACAACTCTTTTCCTTTCGAAACAATCCGGAGGACGTTACACCACCAAAACCAAAACCGACAAACAAATCTTCCGTAGCCGACACCGCCTAGAAGAACGGTAGTTCAATCTTACTTTATTCTTTTCTAAAGTAGTTAAAATCTTACTACTTTAAAACTCTACTTATTTTTCTAAGTATGTGAAGTTTAACCTTGTACTTAAATTTTATGTATCGCATGAATCTTATGATGTTACTTTAATCATCGATAATGTTATCTTTCGTTAATTGGTGGATATGCATGATGTTCGTTTATTATCAAATGTTTTCAAGCATGCTATGTATCTTAGAGTTGGAGGATCTTGTGAAATAATCTTATGTGATGCATGTTTGAAAGTAAAGTTCTACCCCACGAAGTCTTGCATGATAACGAGACATGAAAACTGTAACGCCCCGAATTTTGGGTACATTAATGAGGCATTTATTACATAATAAAGAGAGTTTGGCTCATTATTAAATTATAAATACATCAAAAGAAAGGGTACATTCATTCGACAAAGGAGGAACTAAGTCTCCTAACTACTGCTCCGCTTGCTCCTCCATTCTGGCACACTCCTCAGCTCCGAAGGCCTCCAAAGGAACTGTTCATCTTGATTATCTACAAGATCTGACACATTATACCGGCATCGCCACCAATATAATATGCCAGGGTCACCAGAAGGTAACACCGTGAGCTACGAAAGCTCAATAGAGTAAACCCTACTCACTAACCCATAACTTACAAACAAACGATCATAGAAATCACATAAATGACGATAACACATCCACATTCACTATCTAACGTTGGTGTCCAAGATTTCCCGATTTCTCCTACGCGACTCGTCGTAGACCGTGTCAACGTTTTCCACTTACAAAACTATCTTTCAAAATTCTTTGCATTGGCTCCGTACCGCGGATAACCAAGCCTTTCAAAATCATTTGCTTTGGCTCCGTACCACGGATAACCAAGCCGTACACACCCAACCTCGGTTCCGCCGCGCCGGGTTCCTGAGTATCCTCACAATGGTTCCGCCGCGCCGGGTTCCCATTGGCACACATTTGCATTGGCTCCTCTCCGCGGATAACCAAGCTATACCTCACCATGGTTCCGCCGGTCCGGGATCCCATGGGAACGCACGCACACAACCTCACAATGGTTCCGCTATTCCGGATTCCCATTGGAACACACACACACACATAATGCCCTCGAAATGGTCATTATGTAGTTTCTAAAATATCTTTTTCCTTGGAAAACATATTTTCCTTGTCAACCACACCCTAGGTGCCATGTTTCTACTTCATCGATTTTCGTGTCTCGTTACATACAAAGACTCCGCCGTAGGACTTTCCACATACACAACAACAATCATTCAACAAGATCGTCCAACTCTATTCTACATAGCATGCTTGAAACATCTTGAAAGTAAACCATGCATTTCTAACATTCAAATAAAGATAACCTTATCTACTTTAAAAGAAATGATCAAAGTTACTCCCAAACAATCATACGATTTATACAACACATAAATTTGAGTGCAAGGTTAAACTACTTTATACTTAGGAAAAGTTAGTAGAGATCAATCTACCTTGATCCGAAACTAGTCGGGGCCGAATAAGCAAGTTGGAAAATCCACGGGTGATGAAACTCGCGAATCTGGCCCGAACTTTGGAAGGCAGTAACTCAGTCAATATTTGGCCAAATATGCTTTTTCTTGGGTCCAAATCGAAGCTCAAGAAATTCTCTACAACTTTTGTGAAGAAAGTTGATCCTAGAAACTACTCTAAGTAGGAGAAAAATGGTGATGAAGGAGAAGACAGTAAGCTGTCTGGAAATGGAAATCCGAGAATTTCACTGAACTTCGGATGCCAATATCTTGGTCATTTCTTGACCGATTGGGGTGGTTCTTGAGCCTAACTTGAAGCTCTCTAAGTGTTCTACAACTTTCCCAAAGGAAGTTGGTTCTAAAAACTATCCTAAGAAGGAGAAAACTGGGGATTTACAAAGGACAGTAAGCTGCCCAGAAATGGTTTCTAGAGAGAAGGAAGAGCAATGCTTGAGGTGTGAGTTCAAGGCATGGAATGGCTTGCTATTTATAGACAAACTTGAGCTCCTCTCCTCTCCCTCAATGGCCGGCCCCCCTCTCTCTCTCTCCTTTCCTCAATTTGACACTTGTCATGCCAACTAGAAAGATCAAGGCAAATCCCTAGGCTTGCATGGCTAGGATTTGATTCTAGGAGACTTGGTGGGCAAGGAGGTGTGAACAAGATTAATTGTACAAGATTCTTGATTAAACAAATCAAGGAAGTACATTGGAGGTTAATGGTGGGTTAGTTACTTAGCTAGGAAGAAAGATATACCAAGGATTTTAAGTACAAGGGAGATCAACCAAGGTACAACCAACCTCCTTCCTTCCTCTTTCCTTTCTCTCTCTCCCTCTCTCTCTCTTTCGCCCTCTCTCTCCTCTCTCTCTCTCTCCGGCCTCTCTCTCCTCTCTTGCTCAAGTACACACACACACATATATATATACACAACCATGTGTAAGAAAACAATTAAAGTAAAGGTACTTTTGTACAAAAGATCAAAAGTAGACTTAAGGGCTAAGATTTTCCCATTAAACTAATCAATAGGCACATGTGTACAATGCTAATTAAACAATCATCCTAGTACTAATATATTAGATACACATGTACCAAATAATCTAGGAAGATCAAAACCCTTAGATAAAATAAGTAAAAGGGTACTAATGAAATCTTAGGATTTTTAAAGGCCAAGTACTTTCCAATTAAAATAATGGGTACTTGACACATGGGGTTAAAAGAAAGTACTAATTTAATAACCCATGTGCTTGGGTGGAAGAACAACCTATTACCCATTGGGTAATAAATTCTCTAACTTCTATTATCCAATGGACAATAGTAATTAGGTAACTTTTATAATAAAATAGTAGTACCTTTGCCACATAGGAATTAAAAAGAAAGATTAAATTAATAACCCCATGTACTTTGTGAAAGATTTAACTTTTACCCAATCACTACTACAAAAACCTTAAAAGATGACACTCAAAAAATTGAAACAATGATAGTTTTTGTAAAACTGTCATCGAAAATATGATGGTAGACTTTTGATGACAGTCCATCTTACAAACTGTCATCTTTGCGATATAAGATGACGGTTTAGAATAAAAGTGACATTATTATCTTTTTCTTTAATGTCAGTTTTTTCTTAAAACTGACATTAAAACATGCGCTTCCGGAAGCCCATATGGGAAACCTTTTAATGATAGTTTTCCTTAAAAGCGACGTTGAAACTAAGCCCTTTTAATGACAGTTTTAGTTAGAACTGACATTGCAGTTGACCATAAAAGATGACAGTCAGAAAGTGTCATAAAAACATATAAGATGATAGTTTAAAACTGTCATGTCATACTTTCAATGTCTACGATGACAGTTTCATCCAAAACTGACATTAAAAGTACTCATCGTAAAATTTTCGAAAATATACTATACATGTTTTTGTTTGTCTTTTGTTAACAATAAGCGTGCCAGCTCAGATGGTAACACGCGCGTGAGGAACTGAAGTTCTTGAGTTCAAGTCCTGGGGCAAGCAAATATTTGCTGGCCACACAAGTGCTAAGTAGGCGACACACAAGTGCCACTGGGCGGCCATGCGAGAGGCACGTAGGTGCCACGCGGGCGGCCACGCATTCGAAAGAGAATTGGTTTTTTTTTCTTGAATGGAGAACAGATAAGATGACAGTTTAAATCCGTCATCTTTGCGATTAAAGATGACAGATTAAGACTATCATCTTTTATTACAAAGATGACAGGTTTAAACTGTCATCTTATATGTTTAATGACAGTTTTTTATTGTCATAACAAATCTAGACTTTTAATGACAGCTCCATAGATGACAGTTTCAAAACTGTCATCTTTCACGTTTAATGACACTTTTAAACTGTCATCATTTACGATTATTGTAGTAGTGAATGGATAATAACCACCCTAACTTTTATTATCCAATGGATAATAGTTGCTAGGGAGATTAAATATTAAAATAATCCAAAAAGGTACTTTAAAGTAATCAAAAAGTTACTTTTTAATATTCTTAGTACTTTAACCAAGTAAACATTTAATATAAACAAATGGGGTTCTATTATCCAATGGACAATAGTTTCCCTAACATTTATTGTCCAATGGACAAAGAATAAAACCAAAATAATTATAAGAAAAAGAATATTCAATACTTTAGTCTAGGGTTCAAAAGGTTCACGAGGGGCAAAACAGTCCATTTGAGATTAGGAGAAAGTGACTAGGTGACTTGCTAGCTCAGCTCCTCCAACGAGTTGGTTAGAAACTAACTAGGCTTGTCAAGTGGGGCTTAATGTCAAGAAACGAAATTTGAAGGGCAAAAACGTAATTTTGACAAACCGCAAGAGTATTAAAATAAAATTCAAATATTTAACGAAATTTTCACTGACCGAAAATCAGGGTCGTTACAAAAACTGAGGAAATAGAGACATGACGCCTAGGGTAATGGTTTAACAAGGGAAAGGTGTTTTCCGAAAAAAAAAAAGATATCTTAGAAACTACATAATGACCATCTCGAGGGTATTGTGTGAGTTGTGTGAATGTGTGTGTGCCTATGGGAACCCGGCGCGGCGGAACCATAGTAAGGATACTTGGGAGACCGGCGCGGCAGAACCAAGGTTGGGTGAGTAACATGGTTATCCGTGGAGAGGAACCAAAGTAGATATGTGCCAATGGGAACCCGGTGCGGCGGAACCATTGTGAGGATACTCGGGAACCCGGCGCGGAGGAACCGAGGTTGGATGAGTTAAAAAGGGAGTCTTTGGAAAAGAAAGGTAGTAAACACGAGACACGGCAAATGACAAGTCGACACCAATGATAGTTGTAAGGCGGTTGTGGATGTGCCAAATGTTATTGTCTTTATAATTGCTTATTTCATATCATGTGGAAATCGATGTTATAATGACCCTATATTCATAAGTTATGGGTTAGCAAATAGGATTTTACTATTGAGCCTCCGTAGCTCATGGTGTTACCTGTGGTGACCCTGGCATATTATATGGGTGGCGGCGCCAATATAATATGTCAGATTTGATAGATGAACAGAGCGATCTCTTCACTTTGGAGGCGTATGGAGCCGAGGAACTCGCTAGGATGGAAGAACAAGAGGAACAGTAGTTAGGAACCCTAGTTCCCTATTTGTTCCCATTTTGTACTTAAAATACTCCTGCGGGGGTTATGTTGTAATAATGAGCAGTGACTCTATTTAATTTCTGTAATAAATTATCCCTTTAACGAACCTAAAATTAGGGGTGTTACAAATAATCTTAAGCTCCCCGACGATGAAATAAGGAAAAATATACCTTCAAGGCTTGGATTATTGCTCCTTTGTCACTCCCTCTCTAATCCTCAAGAAAACCTCTTCCCAAACATGTAGGGTGGCCCCCCGATTCAATTGCAAAGAGAAAAATGTGTTTGCTTGATCAAAAAGACCTTTTTCCATGACACACTGAGGGTAAAATGGGCACACATTTCAATTATAAAATATCTTTGAATAAAACTAATTGGGTTAGAAAGAGGACTCGACAAGCTTTCCAACGCTTTGAAAAACGCCCAAATCCGAGTTCAAGAGTGTCTGGGGCGCCCCCGCGAAGTTTGGTGTGCTGTGCTGACACACAATACCGCGCGGCGTTTCAAAGCGTCGCGCGGCATTTGAGAAACGCAGCGCGGCATTTCAGAAAATTCCAAAAAAATCACTCCACCGCACGAGATTTCAATATACCACTCGGCATTTCTCTTTATGTCGCGCAGCGTTTTGGGGAAAAGTTCTAACAGTTGCAGAAAGTTGTCGGCCACGCCTGCAGGTGTAGAGAATAATTTTTATTCGGCCCAGAAGTCACGTCCCCTCTTTGTAGTGCTCATCCTTGGCTCTCTTGCCTATAAATACACCCTCCCTCTAGTTGAGAAGCACCCCTTCAACTTCAAAGTAAAGTTACTCTGCCATTTTTTAAACTCTCACCTAAAAAGACCCCTCTTGATTCTCTCTCTATAACTTCTTACACCCATTACAATATACATCTCTCTCTCTCTACACTCATTTGCTCACAAGTCTCTCAAAACTCAATCCAAATCAACATCCACTCCCCATCTTCAAGCGCATCCAAGCTTCGATCAAAAGTCTCTCAAAACTCAATCCAAATCAACATCCACTCTCCATCTTCAAGCACATCCAAGTTTCGATCAAAAGGTATAAACAAAATTCTTGGGCTAAACTACGTTTAATTTTGAGGGGAGCCGATCGAGGCCCTTCTCAGTCTTTCTATACTGAGTTTGGGTATCAAGCGAGCTTTATATTAAAAAAGCACAAAAAAAATAGTCTCTGTACCGAATACGCTACATCGTGTGGCGTTTTACAACTCCACACGGTGTAGTGTATTACGCCGTGTGATATTTTATTTCTTTTACATACTCCTTCTTATGTTATTTTGTTTAGTCTGTTTATTATTTTTCTGTGCGGGTACATTCTAGAATCAAATTTCATGTTAAAAGTCTTTATTTTTAATTTTTATTAAATCCTTTAACATTTCAAAAGATTTTTAACATTGCTTTACATGATAAGATAAACAAAATGATCTCGTAAATCATTTTTTTTCAGAGATTCGGAAAAATATAAAAAACTATTTTTGTGGATCTATGGTTTGTTTTGTCATGTAAAAGCGAACTGATTCTGGAATGCGTAGACAGGTGCACCGTAGTTTTAGTTACACCGTGCGATGCATCCGGTCCGTTGCGCGGCGTTGCACATGATATTGGTAGACTGCTTTGATGTTATTTCACATTTCGTACATTGCTCATCCATTTCGTGTTGTACATTTTGCACCACAAGTACGGCAATGTGTTATATTAAACCCCATGTACCTTTCCCGTACATGTTTTAATCAAAGTTAAGTTTTTTAAATAATATTAAATCCCCCATTTAAAATGCTAAGTAGAGACCAGATTTTACCAGGCGAGCGAGGTGCTTTTCCAACAAAACCTTCCCCGTTCGTTACATGGCTCCCGAACCCAAAATCTCAACGTTTTCGCTAGACCAAAAGCCTTTTTCTTTTCAAATCAAGCTCTCAGTTTCTCGGATCATCCATCTCAAAAATCCGGATGGCGACTCTTCTTAGGCGCGCCAGGGCGGGGAGCCCACAAGGTATTGAGAGTGTTCAAAGGTGAGAGAGTGAGAGAGCTGAGTGAGGGAGAGAACATGAGAGAGGTGTGAGGAGAGAGAGAGAAAGGAGTAAAGTGGTTTTTGTTTTTTCTTGACTTCGATATATATAACAATTAATTTATAACCACACAGTTACACACACAAACTCTCTCATAATGACAAGTGGAGCCCACACATACTATGTATGTGCTGTGTGTGTGAGCCTTACTCCTCACGTGAGAGGAGTCTATGTGTTCGTGTGGTACATAAGCACAACTGTTGTTTGAGAGAGGGAAAAGTATATAGGTTGTTAATTAACCGCAACACAAAGGTTCAGACGCAGCTTCAGATACACACGTCCATACTATCCGCAACTCAGCAATCAACAATTCCTAGTTGAAGAAGACAAACCATATATAACTATCCAAATAGCTAAGCTCACAAAAATAGAAGACTAGTCTCTTAACTTACAACTTCATGTAATTGTGTCTTTTAAGGGTAAATGGTTGTGCTCACACCCTTCTCCTATCATAAACATCCAAGTTTAGAACATTAGATTTGGTTTAAGAAATCAAAACTTCATTCATATAGTTAGTTTTAGGTATAAAGGCTTTTATTGAACCAGTTAAAAAAATTTGTCATTTTTACTTTGAAAAATCATAACTTATTCATACAAGATCCAAAAATGTTGAAACCAATGCCAAAAAATGCACATTTTAAATTATTATTCCGAATAAAATATCTCAGATTCATAAATTAATAGGATAGTTCTCAGTAATCAAAAGAATATAGATCAACTGCAATTTTTGTTCTAGTCAAATGCCTTACTTTAAAAATTCACCAAAAATCGTATGTTTGTCCAAATACTTGATTCCAATGCTCAAATGTCCCTAACATAAAGGACTAGTCCCTGTAGAAGTATTATGGCCACCAAATTTGTGAGAAATTTCCAGAAATCAAAAGAAGATAGCTCTTCCCTGATTTCAAAACATATGTGTCCGTCCATATTCCAACTATCATAACGAATTCTGTTTTGATCAGTTTTGAATGTTCTTGGCACTAATCTTTTCTTCTTTAAGTGCACTATAAAAGTTGTGAAGACTTTACGAATTGAATCATAGCAGAAGGGTTCTTAAAATACGAATTTATGAAAAGGTATTAATCAGTCTCTAGAAATTGGAGTTGTTTACCTAATCTTTTTTTGGGTAATCAACTCCTAACACCTTAAAATCCATTGCATATGTTGAGAATCAGAGGCATAGAAATCTCTAATTCAGGTTATTCACACACACACAAAAAAAAAATAATAAGAACAACTACCTAGTTGATCTTGGTGTCTAAGGGCTTGAGGGTGCACGCTGCTACTGATGCATCTTCCTCTTCTACTACTTCCCCTTCTCTTTCTCCTTATTCTTCTTCTTCTTCTCCTCCTCTCTCTCTCTCTCTCTCTCTCTCTCTCTCTCTCTCTCTCTCTAAATTCCTAGAGAATAATACTCCCTTTGTCCCATAAAATTTGGTACTTTCACTATTCCAACCTCATGAAAAAATTAACTAAATCTTTTAATCCATAATATTTTTTACAAGTAATATGGATCTTGTTTGATATAGTTTAATTTGTTTTATTAAACAAGGTTCAAAAAATGCCTAAAACATTATGGATTGAAAAATATATGCAATTTAAAAATGGCACGCATTCCTGAAAATGCCAAACATTATGGACAGAGGGAGTAGTAGTATAATTACATATATGCATTAAAGTAAAAATAAAATATACTAATTTTCCTAGGATGTTGTGGGCACACGGCCCGAAAATCATTTCGCGATGATGCGGGTGCTCCCCTTTTTAAAGCACGGCAAAGCGCTCAATTCAGAGTCGCCACTTAGGTTTTTGATGGATGACACCCAAGGAACCGAATTTGAAACGCTTGCTACATGATTTGATTTTTGAAAAGGCGTAGTCCAGTTCGTTGTCACCTTGATATCTGAGGTTCGGGAGCCAGGTTACGAGAGGAGAAGGATTTTAAGGCACCCTTCTTGCCCAATCCAAAGACCGGTCTCTACTCAGGCATTTATAAAACGTTTTGCGCTTTCCTTTCATTAATTGACTTTAGCCAATTAGGGCGGGGGAATAGTTTAAGTGATTTAAAACTCTCGTTAATTGATTTTAGCCAATTAGGGCGGGGGAACAGTTTAAGGGATTTAAAACTGTAATATGTTCGCAAGATGTGGTAGATGGCATGCTTGCTTATTGGAACAGTTAGTATAGGATGAAAACAAACTGCTGTGGGGGTTTTAAATAGATTGAAAAGCTCCTGTTTCGAAGTATCGTGCACAGGAAGAAACTAGCACTGACCAAGTCACTGCATGCTAACTAGACCTGCGTACGCCACACACAGACCTGCGCGCGCCAGTAGGGTTTAAACCCACAGCTCTTAATCTCAACCCTCTAGGCTTTGAAAATGACCAGTGCACACCCAGGACAAACCAAATAATTTATAGGCAATTAATATGCAGTTCTACACATTTTAAATGGGCTTAAAGGCCACCAAAAGAATAAGACACCCCATAAACAGTGTGGGGATAAACACAGAGGCTAAGGCCTAGTTACCCATGCAAGGCCAACCACTGGTCAAGAAGAGACTTGCATGCGCGGGTAAACCACTCCAACACGTAGGTTTGAGCCTTTGACCAGTGTTTGGTTTTACATTTTCTGGGTTCTGAGACATGTTCAGAAAGACCCCGGGGGTATTCCATAGTAGTAGATATGACTATTGAAATACAACTAGCAGTTTTAACAAAGGAAAGCAATAGACTGATTTTTAACATGCTCACAATGTTATATATGGAAAGAAAGAGTTAAAAGAATAGGGCACTAATCCCCACGCAAGACCTCCGCGCGCAGCCAACGAGTGGCGCATGCATACTTATGGCCAGCGCACACTGGTTCCCACCATAACGGCTTTAAAGCCTTGCTAGCTTTAGGGCCAAGGCTTGGTATGGATTACCAGTCTTGACCCTACCAGCCCCCCTTCGAGATCAGAACAGAAAGTAGAACAAAAGTATTATACCTTTGGTTTTTGCGTTTAAGAGGATGTTTAAGCTTGAGCTTGAGGGTTTCTTGATGGAGAGTGTGTATGGAAAGATGAGAGGGTATGGTATTTTGCTTGCTAATATCTTCCTTTGGTAAGAAAGAACGAACAAGAGTTTTGTAACCTTGTAACTTTGATAACCAAACTTGTAACCCTTTGATAGACCATGGAGGGGGGAGGGGTGGGGGCGGAGAATATATAGGAATGGAGAGGAGTGTAACCAGCCAAGAGGTGGCTGGTTGGCTTGAAGTATAAGTCTCCCTCTCATTAAATGAACGGGAAAAGGTGATGGGTGACTTCTGTGAGGAGGGCGGGGGGAACATCCCCTGCCCCAAGATCAACTTTCAGACGAATAAACAGAGCCTGGGAATGCCCCAAAAGTCACGTGATCATGGCTACATAAAGGTGATGGGACAAGATTTGATCGGCGTATGCAAGTAGTTGACCTGCATGCGTGAGTCCAAACTGCCCTGCCCTGGTCAACGGTCAAAGCTGACCGATGACAAACACGTGGCAAATGGACCTGCGCACGCTAGTTTTGGACCGGCATGTGCAGGTAGGATTTTGGCTGAGCCTTTTTTGGGTTAGGTTTAAAAGGGGTTTAAATGCTCGAAGCTCAAACACACTAACATTCTCGGGGTGTTCTTGATCTGTTTCATCTTCGGGGAATCAAATACCGTAATTAAAATAATCTGGGGAGCCCAGATTGGGGTGTTTACAAATGCCACCACTCAAACACTTGGCACTTTGCAAAGTTAGTTGGTTTTGCCAAGTGTTAACTTGGTCTTATCAACTAGCCATGCATGCATGGGTAGTTCTGAAACACAACTCACGTGCGGCACGAAAAATTGTACGGGTTCTGGACTTAGAAAAATATGAAATTCGCACAATACCCTAAATAAATTATTCTAAGAATAAATTATGACTCTGTCCGCGACCGATAACTAATGTCAGTCACAAATTTTCATCGTACTAATATTTCTAACTTGAGGGCTCTCACAGAAATAGTCCAACCGATAGAGAACCAAAATAGACCCACCACAAGATTGTGGCTGACGGTAGGACCAAAATCCCAACTAGTGGAACCAGAGTTTTTAGCGCACGATTTCATGTTTTTAACAGATTTCACCCAAGATTGAAATGGAAGTTCAAACACCATTAAACACACCAAATCAACACATAAACACATAAAGGAGGAGAGAAATCCCTACCTCAAGTCCAAAAGTCGAAACCAAGGATTTCCAAGCAAACCCTAGCTCCAAAAGGTTTGAATCAACCGAATACTCTCTTTCCAAGTTAAGACCCACGAATTCCAATCTCTAGAACACTCGAATACAAGATGGATCTTTGTGGGATCAATGTATTGAGAGTGTTCTAAGGTTATAGAGAGTGAGAAAGCCGAGTGAGGGAGAGAACAGGAGAAAGGCGTGAGGAGACAGAGAGAGAAAGTTGTAAAGTGGGTTTTGCTTTTTCTTGACTTTGATATATATAACAATTAATTTATAACCATACACACTTACACACACAAACTCTCCCACATTGAGGAGTTGGGCCCATACACACTTTGTGTGTGCAATGTGTGAAAGCCCTACTCCTCAAGTGAGAGGAGTTTGGGTGTTTGTATGTGGTTGTGAAAGAGTTGTATATAAAAACACAACTGTTGATTGAGTGTGGGAAAAGTGTAAGGTGTGTTAAAAGCACAACGCTAGATGCATATGAGGAAGAACATCGACTGGGGGATCCATCCTTCAGTCAATACATTGACCCAGTGGGATTCCTTGACCGTGACATTTATTCACCGGCCGAGGGATCTATTTTCCTGGAATATTTATCTTTTCTGCTTATTTTGATGCATGCTTTCATTACCATTCTGGCTCACCTTATCAATTGTTAAAGGCCAAATAACCGGATTATGTGTTTAGAATTAAATAAAGCGAGTATTAATCATATGGCGAACGATTATGGGCCAGTCTCATGATTGGGCAAAGAAGGGTGCCTAACACATTCCCCTTATTGTACTCTTGGCTCTCGTACCCGGAATCTCTAACTGTTTTTTCTAGTTTTATCTCGTACCCGGAATCTCTAACTGTTTTTTCTAGTTTTATAAACTAGGTGACGACTCTATTTTGATGATAACCGCTATCGTGTGGTGATGTTCCTAGCCATGGGAATATCCACGATCTTGGTTTATGAAGCAAACAACCAAACAAACAAATAGTGATCAATCTATATGGCCATGCCTCATTTGGGAGGTGTCTACAATTTTTGGCGACTCCGCTGGGGACTTGAGAGCCATAACCAAAAAGTTTGACATAGGACTAATACATGCTTTATTTAATTCATTTATCATATGCATCTAGCGTGCAACCTCGTTGAGTTCACCTAATATCCCGGCATGTCACGAGCTATGTTTGGGGTACCAGCAAACTCCATAGTCACTTGTAACTAGTGGTATATCAAAAAAGGGAACCATCCGATTGCCGCCTATGATGGGCTGGCGGAAGGACTGGTGCCCTTTAACAACGGAGCACCTTTGAGTCTACCCAAACCTTACATGCGTTAGAGAGCCATTGTACTTATCAAAATAAGACAAGAACCCACAGGTTAAGGAATTTTCCTGTATTTTGCTTTAAAGTTCTTCCTCATGCCCTGTATCATTTGTTGTTGTAACATCTCTTTCTGTGCAGAAGGGTTGGGATTGTCAACCCAAATCCTAACCCTATACAGCCAAATACTGACTTTAGGTATTTCACTTTTAAAGCAGGCACGATAGGTAAAACAAAGAAGCAACCACAGCCAGTTTTGTACTTTTACAACACCCGAAGCTACTCCAAACAGAGGTCTTTATAGCCATCCTGCCTGTCATCCCGCCTGTCAAAACACCTGCATCGCAACAGTCCCAATCTCTTCGTGGTCATCTTCTCAGCAAACCCGAACATCTACCAATCCCCAAGCTTCATCAAGCTATCCTCCCACTCCCATTTCAAGAATGACAGGCAGTGACGCCACTATAGCTGAACTCCAAGCTCAAATCGCTTATCTACTAGTCGAGAAAGTAGCAAGAGATGCTGAAGACAAGAAAGATGAGGAAGAAGCAGAGAATCCCCATGAAGTGGTGTTGGCAAAAAATCCTGAATTGGCCAAGCAAGTCAAGGAGATCAAACACACCTTGGCCCGTTCCCAAGGGGACCAAATTCTAGACTTTGAAGGGCTTTGCCTTTTTCCGAATTCTCAACTGCCTGAGAAATTCAAGATGCCAAACATTGAGAAGTTCAACAGAACTGGTAACCCAACCATCCATGTCCGCCATGTTATCAACATCCTGAAACCAATGGGTTTGAGTGATGAGCTCATCGCTCAATTATTTCAAAGGACTCTCACTGGAAGCGCTCTCGATTGGTTTCTCACTTTGGAATTTGGGCACTATCAAACTTGGCCTCAAATTGCCAATGCTTTTATCAAGCAATATGCATACAATGTCCAAATTGAGCTAACCACCTGAGATTTAGAGATGACCAAGTAAGAGTCAAACGAAGATTTTGTTACCTTTGTGGCCAAATGCATGGTGAGAAAAAGCCGCCAAAATGAAAAACGTCCCGAGGAAGATCAAGTGAGGATAGTTGTCAAAAACCTGCGACCTAAGTGTCTTAGGCATATCTACACTCAAGCTATCACCAACTTCAAACACTTGCATGCTACTGGGCTACAGATTGAAGATGGAATCAAGCTAGGGCTCATTGGGAAAGAAGAAGCTCCTCCTCCACCCAAGAAAACCTTTCCAACCCGCGCATCTCACGCCTCGGTAAACACTCTTGACCCATCCTTACCTCAAGACCCTTTCCAAGCTAGCTCATTCCGAAACTCAAATCACCCTCGCCGCAACTTTGACCCTTTCTATATGACCTCATCCCAACCCTTAACTATTGTAAGCCATCAAGGGCATCTGAAGCCCTTGAACAACCCAGCACCTTAGCCACCTCATGGCCCTAACTATGATGCGAACAAACAGTGCACTTACCATCAATACTCTGGGCATGAGACAGACCCTTGCATGCATCTTTGTCATGATATCCAAGATCTCATTGATAGCCAAGCTATAAAGCCACCCAAACCTAACATGCAATTCAACCCACTCCCCACTCACAATGTTGAACCACCACCTCGAAACATTAATCTCATAAGCCTATCCAACAACTCCACATATAACCCTACCCAATGCATAATCCCAACTACCCAAGCCAAACATCTTTGACTTTCCCTAAGGATAATGGGTGTCTTATGACGAAAAAGGAGTTCAATTTCCCTTTCATCTATGCAATTGATGATAGGGATTGGTGGTTGGAAGTACGTCAAGCTCTGCCAAGCGATTGGGGAACCAAAAGAATCGAGCCTACTGATCCTTGGAGCACTCAAGAAAAAGAGATAGGTCATCTCACCCGAAATGGAAGGGTGTACAAGCCACCCAAGCTTAGTGGAGAAGGATTGGTCACAACCCGAGTAATGGAGGAAGAAGACGAAGAAAGCCAAAGGATGGAACCTGAAGAAGACAGAGTATTAAGACGACTAAAGAAAACTTAAGCTGATATCTATATCTGGGGACTACTCATGTCTTCTTATTAGCATCGTAATTCCTTTGTCAAGACCTTGGGAAAAGCCAAAGTTCCCATCGATATCACTCCTGAGAATCTAGTGGGCCTTATAATGGCATCCAAAGCCTCAAAACCAACAATAGCTTTCACTGACAAGGATCTCCCTCTTGAAGGTCTTGCACACAACAAACCCCAATACATCTCCCTTAAGTGTCTCACTAAGTGGATCCCATTGGTTTTGGTGGATAATGGGTCCACTTTGAATGTGTGTCCTCAAAGAACCCTCGACAAATTATGGGTAGGCATTACTGACATACTCCCCTCAAGCCAAGGCATAAGGGGGTATGACAATTCAAAGAGAAGAGTGGTTGGGTGTGTTACCCTACCAGTGGAAGTGGAAAAGATCAAGAGAAATGTGGAATTCCATGTCATGGACATACCAGCCACCTTCAAGCTCTTGTTGGGAAGGCCTTGGCTACATGACACTAGAGCAATACCTTCCACTTTACATCAAAAAGTTAAGTTTGCAGTAGACGGAAGGGTCGTGACCATTCTAAGCAACTCATCGATCCGAACTTATTTTGATACACCTATACAAGAAGTAGGGGCCGAGGAAGCCTTTCTTACTGGGTTTAGTCTTGAGGAAGCAACTATCGTACAAGCTTTGAGGACTGAGAGAAGTTTCTACAAAAGCACCCCTGCCATACGAATGATGAAGAAGCAAAACTACTTTCCTGGATTGGGTTTAGGCAAAAGATCACAAGGCATCCCACAAATGGTTGATTTCCTGCATAATCAATACGCCTTTGGTCTTGGCTACACCCCGACGGAGGCCGAGATAGAAAAGAAGAAGAAAAAAAGCATGGAAAAGGCTAGAGCAAAAGGAAACATAATCAAGGAAAAGGCATTTGTGGTTCCAAAAACACTCAACAGTTGGTTTGTGAGAGAAGGCGAGGACTTCCCCTTTTGTGGCTTCACAGAAATATGGGAAGATCCAACCACCAAGCAAAGGTATCCTGGGATGCAAATCTTCTTCGATCAAGAATGGACCGACAGTGACATGGAAGAAGAACCAACAAACTCATCTCCCATCCCCAAAGACTGGATCGAGGTGCTAGCTGGATTTGACCTAAAAATTTTGTTTGGCAAAGAAGAGGGTAAAGAAGAGAATAAAACTGTGAAGGGCAAGGAAAAAGAAGCAAAACCCCGAGATGCTGCTGTAATTGCAAAGTCATGACATGGCAAAAACATTAAACATTAATTTTGTTTCCTAAATCAAGCTAGGACATGTTTTGGGCCCTTGTTTGGGCATTTTTTATGACTAAATGAATTCCCGTATGTTTTTAACAAGAAGGAAAGAAAGGACGAGCCTTGATTGCTTAGAACTATATTTTTGTCAAAACTTCGAAAGAAGACGCGATCTCCGCAAAAACACTTAGAGTTAGCTTGCCCATCATGAAAGTACAAACACAAAGGAGATTCAGAAAGTTGTCTCCACCAAATTCTTCTCCAAAGATACAAAAGCCCTCGTATGTGAAATGCTCGTTGGGTAACCAAAAGAACCCAAGCAAAAGAAAGAGCAAAGCCTACTAGGAAGTGCAATAGCACAGCCTAGGCAAAAGTTAAGGCTTTCAAAGAAAAGCTTGCTAGGTACTCAACCTCCATTAGGTAACCTAAGCAAAATTAAGAGCATGTGAGAAGAAAAACCAAGAGTGGAAACCCAACCTCAAAGGTGGTGATTTTTGGAACTACGTTCATGGCCTGATTCCCTGATTGGGATACGTAGGCAATCTCACATTGAGATACGGCCCAAACATGTGGAAAGAAGGAAAAAATATCAAAGGAGTCTGTACTCAATGATAGGCATAGCTAACCCTACGTATTGAGCTCACAAAAGATGAGTTAGTCATTTTTTCAAAGAATTGACAAAAACAAAAGGTCACGAGAATCATTGCTCGTCCTCTCGGACTCAAAGGTCATCAATATAAAGGACAAGATATCCCAGATATCCTAAAGCATGGTAAAAGACTATAGAAATGGCAAAAGCAAACAAAAGGCATAAATCAAATTCAAGCATTAGAAGGAAGGAACGCCACTTGGCTAAAATGAAAAGTCTAGCTTCTCTAGGAAATAGAAGTAATAGCCGAAGAATGGAATCTTCAGCCGAGCAATCGGTTCTTCGGCCGACGTTTTGATTTACCTACCAAAGGACCGTTTTTGCTGTAAAATCGTTTACAAGGTTATCAACTCTCATTGCTCATAGCAAATATTTGTTCAAAACAAGCCATTGCATACAATCCTGAAGTATCTCAAGGACAAGACATGTTCCCTTAAAACAAAGAGTTTAAATCATAAACTCGCCAAGCATGCTGAGGTTAGTTCATAAAAATACATATCATTGTCTGTTTTAGAACTAACAAATACAGAAACAAAAGGGCTAAACTATTGCCCGCGGCCCATCTTGGGTGCATGTCGAGAAGAGGAAGGACAAAAACACTTAGGAACTGGGATAGGAATCCTCCATTCAGCACCCCAATCACCAGCTCTTGTACTCTGACCTTCACTGGCATCAACACTTTGAGTAAAAGACATCGTCGACGCCCGCTCTACTTCAAGCTGTAAGACATAGAATTTAGGTCACACAAATATGGAATGATAAAGGCAAAATTAAGGGAATGCATACCTCAGCTATCCGGCTACGCTGTCTCCGAATTAGGGCCTCTACATTCTGAAATGCACACAACCACTCCTGAACTACATCCGCTGGCACTTGCAAAGGAGGTCACATTATTTAAAGCAAAGCATAGGAAGGATATCAAGAGCAACTGAAACTCGCAAAATTACCTGTTGAACCCCAGTGGGTAGTACATAGAGTTGAGTTGTGCATGGGGTCAGCGTTAAACGCTCCTCCTCCCCATTGTTATTATAGAAAGAGACGAAGCTAGGGGCCCGTGGCCAAACAAGAGGAGCACAAGTAGTGGTAGTAGTAGGCAAAGCCAACAAAGCTAGTCAAAAGGATGAATAATCTCCTGCCTCAAGAAAATCCGTGGCTATTTGTCTCTCAAGGGCAACAAACAAGCCCTCTCCCGTCAAAAGGTGAGTCGACCTCATACCAGCAGGGGGAGGAAGGGGAACAAGCTACAACGCCTCTGAGCGCGGGAAGTACTGGCAAGCCACCCTCTCTCTGAGATACCAAGCTCTCGAGAAAGGCCCCTCCAGAAGGAAGTTGGCTGTCCAAAGCCTGAGTTGAGGTCAACTCTAGAGGAGCATCGTCAAGCAGAGTATCCCATGGATCGAACTGCACCTATGATAAAGGAAATGACATTAATATAACAAAACAGGAAGATGGCATGAAAGAAATGGGGTAAAACATGTTATACCTGATCCACCGTCAAACGGTCCAAAACTCGCCTCCAAGCTAGCAGGTCCATAGCGGGCGATTGTGTCCTCCGAACTCCTTTCAGCCAGCGGGCCACCTGTAGAACGAACCTAGGCTCTCCATGCCTAGTCAGGGGAGAAAACTGCAACAGGTGCTTAAAAGCCCATAACTGCAAGCAAAATTGAAGGATAAGCATGGAATGCAAAAATTAAAGCAGTAATGACAAAGAAAGCTGAAACATTTACCTCAAGAACGCGGTGGTGCGCACCCAAGGAGAGGCTAACACCCTGAGAGCAAGCACTCAAGTGCCCATACAGTGTAGCCAAAGCAGGAGTCCCCCAGTCAGACTCGGCTATAGTCTTCAAGCTTACCAAAGCAGCCAAGAATTGAACGTGCACCGAGTTCTCCTTGTTGCAGAATAAGGTTTGACCAAGGAGATAAAAGAGGAAAGCTCGTACCAGCTGAGAAACAGATACCTCTGTCAAAATACCTTCCCGATCATAATGTGCCCAGAGCCATGAATAGGTGATGTGACCGCTTTCCGACACATCAGGGACTTTCCCCAAAAGGTACTCAAATACATCCTTCCATTCATGGATCCGTGGATCAATAGGAAGAGGATCCCCTCCAACTCTCAGGCCTATAAGCAAAGCAAAGTCTCCTGGAGTAATTGTCATCTCTCTAGCTCCTAGTCAATGAAAAGTATTCGTGGTATCCCACCACCGCTCCACCAGCTCTGTAGTCAAACCTAACTCAACCTTCAGAAGGTGGAAGACGAGTATCAAGCTCTCAAAACCAGCCAAGACCACTGCATCCTTGGCATTTTGAGGAAGTCTCTCATACCACTCATAAACCTAGGGACAGCTCCCCTAAATGCATAGTTTCTCGTTTGCCTAGCAAAATACAAAAGAGGATCAATACAATAGCAAAATCGCCCATACAGGGGGCAAATTCTAAAACCAAATTTCATTTCCAAAACATCAATCATTATTTTATAAATTCTTATACAAGCAATATCATTGGCAGGAGAAAAATTACCTTTATATGGGTGAAACCAAAATGCTGCTCCGGCTCTCTGTGCAAAACCTCAAGTGAAACGTCACTGAGAGGAGGATGATATCGCAACGAACCGCCCCGCCCAATTATGTGAATATGAGGGACATACGTATCGGCATTGAATAGCGGCAAAGCTTCATTACCTGTATCAGAAGGGGCTTCGAAATCTGTTTTAGGAGGAATGGGTTGTGAAGAACTTCCCCTGACAATAGGTGTACACCGACTCAAGTGAAGAACGCGGGTACTCGAAACTCCGCCAAGAACAGCGGCCTCAATGGCCGGGGCCTTTCCCGCATCCCTTGACTCAACGGTAGAAGACGAAGGGAGGTCAAATGGTGGAGGAGGAGAATGCGACGGATCCATAGGAAGGAAGCAAGATGGCGACCGGTGGCAAGAACGATGGTGACAGGGGAGAAGGAAACAGAGGAGATTGCTCGGACGAAAGGAAAGAAGGAGAGGTTGAAGAAGAAAGATAAAATGGCTCGTGAGATCGATCGGACCCGAACATGTGGCGTTATGCTTTAAGCGTTGATGTAAGCGTGATTAGCAATATAGAGTTGAATGATCTTGTTTGTTTACAAGGAATGATTTATGTTTACCTTTGTCCTGCCTCGGAGTCTTGCATGATAACGAGACACGAAAACCGAGGAAATAGAAACATGGCACCTAGGGTGTGGTTAGCAAGAGGAATATGTTTTCCGAAAAATAAGATATCTTAGAAACTACATAATGACCATCTCGAGGGTATTATGTAAGTCGTGTGAGTGTGTGTGTGCCTATGGGAACCCGGCGCGGCGGAACCATAGTGAGGATACTTGGGAACCCGGCGCGGCGGAACCAAGGTAGGGTGAGTAGCATGGTTATCCGCGGTACGGAGCCAATGCAATGTGTGCCAATGGGAACCCGGCGCGGCGGAACCGAGGTTGGGTGTGTAAGGCTTGGTTATCCGCGGTACGGAGCCAATGTCAAATGATTTTGAAAGGCTTGGTTATCCGCAGTACGGAGCCAATGCGAATGATTTGAAAAGGTTGATTTGTAAATGTGAAAATGTTGACATGGTCTACGATGAGTCGCATAGGAGAAACTCGGAGATTCTTGGACACCAACGATAGATGATTAGTGATTATGGATGTGTTGTCATTATTAGTTTGATTTCTATGATCGTTTGTTTGTAAGTTATGGGTTAGCGGGTAAGGATTTCCTATTGAGTGTTGTAGCTGTAGAGACCCGTATTTTCTTAAATTATTGAAAAGTTTATTAAATGACTAATTGGGAGAATATGGTTTAATTGGTGATTATTTGATTTGAGGATCTAAGTGAAAGAATAGAAGATTGAGGGAGTGGATGTGTAGTTTAAGGATATAAGAGTATATAAGGTGTGTGTGTGGGGTGTAGGGAATCATTTTATTTCTCTCTCTTTCTCCCGTCCGTTCCTTTTCTCTCTCTCTCTCTAGCCGAAATCTTCTCTCTCTCTTGCTATCTCACAAAACTCCACTCCATCTCTGTCAAGATCTTCAAGAAACAACTTCCCTCCAACCTTCCATTGGCGTTCTCAAGCTTGGAATTCCTTGGGTCGGGCTTGAATCGAAGCTTTGAGGTTCGAAGTGGTTAGGGCTTGCTCAAATCTTGTAGATCTTGGTTATCGTCGCGAGGTAGGGACTTCTTTACCTCTTTTATATGTTTATATGATGATTTGATGCAAGAATCGAGCTTGATTTGCCTCCCTTTGTTCATCTCGATCGCTGTTGAAATCTGCAGAAAATCGCCCAAATCGCGTAGGGATCGATCCCTAAACTTGGGGGATCGATCCCCCTTTGTTTTCTGGTCCAGTAAGCCCAGGGATCGATCCCTGGTGATGGGGGGATCGATCCCTCCCCTCTCTGGAAGTTCTGCCCGTCTTTTGAGTTTCAGCCCAATTTCAAACGGCCATAACTTCTTCGTCCGATGTCCGTTTCATGCAAACCTTATATCGATTCGAAGGTCTTGAAGTCAGCTTTCTATTGCCACCAAAATCACCTAGAAATTCCAAGTACACAGAAAGTTATTACTGTTAGAGTGGGGGCGTGTCGACCTCCTAACCTCCTTTGACTACTCCAATGATTCTAGTTTATTCATGACGACTTCCTATGTTTAGTGGATGGTATTCTTGACCCATTGGCCTTCCTTTAGTGAGGAACACATAAGGAATTGCTTAGTTGAAATTTCCTTTAAATGCTTTCTATCGTTTGGTGGCTCTTGTGAATTTTATGCAAATTGGTGATTGACTAATACTTGTAAACGTTTGTGGCATAATTGTGATATTGTTGGCATGTCGTGGCATATTTCTTGAATGTATGAAGTTATAAGAAAGCTTTAACTTGTAGGTTGATTGTGGAAATAGTTGTATGGGTCGGTGGTTGATTTAGGAAGTCTCGTAACGCAAGGGGTGGTAATACGACGGCTTATATGGTCTCGTAACGCATGGGGTGGTAATACGGTGACCTTAGATGTTGGTGTTCACCGTAACGCTAGGGGTGGTAATACGGTGACTCTCGTGGTATTATACGACAACGCAAGGGGTGGAAATGTTGATGGTGGAGAATCGGGATAGTGAGTCGGGTTAAGGTTGTTATTTGCATGAGTGTTGTGAACCCTATGGCATAACGTGATTTTAGCATATCTTAGAATGATTGCCTTGAATGTTTGACACATCGTTGAGTTGATTGTATTTAGTCGTCTGAGCTACACCTTCCTGTTTTCCGTCATTGCACATACCATCATGTTTTCATATAAAGTTGGTAAAGATTTTCCTACTGGGCTAGTGTAGCTCAACCTAATCTTTCTTTTCAGGTCACAACGCTGGATAATAGCCCGTAAGCAATGTGTGCTTGTGAATGAATGACTTTTGGAAGCTAACGTCATGAAGTTACTTAAGCATCTTTGTATAAACTTTATTTTGACAGAGATGTATATGTAACTTATCATTTCGATCCTTTCGACTTTTCGTTTGTAATATTTTGAATACGTTCGTACTCGTACCTAAACTAAGTTGGGCCGTGATGCCGAAGTTGTAATTATCCAAATTTGGGGATTTGTTTGTAAAATGGAATAGGTGGGGACTCTTTTGGGATATTATTAATGATATGCGAGGACTTTTTATTAAAATAGTTTATTTATTTATGTTGAAAATCGAGGGCGTGACAAATTGGTATCAGAGCGTCTAGGTTTGAATACTTTGAGACCGTGGGGAGACTCTTAGTCTCATGGGTTCAAAACGTCACGCTTTTATGCATAACATATGTGTGCTTGTGTGCATTGACATCACTTGGCTTATGTGACATTGTAGTTTTAATATTGTGGGGTGGCATAAAGTTGCTTTGACCTGTGATTGGGATAGTTCGGGGCTTTGACCTCTTGAAATAGTATTGTTATTGATGAATCTTCCTTTTTCTTATAACTTGTAGTAAGATGCCGCCGAAAACACGTGCTAGAGCAGGTGAGGTTGAAAGCCGGGGTGGTCGTGGTCGTGGCCGTGGCCGTGGCCGTGGTCGTGGCCGAGAAACGCCGGTTGAGGACGAGGTTAGCCAACTTGGGGAGAATCCGAATGGGAATCCGGGGGATGGGGTCGGACGTGGTCAGGGAGGGGAAGTACCGGTAGTTCAGAATCCGTTTGCTAGGGATTTCGTTGCGGCTCTTGCGGCTGCAAATCTTTTGAACCCAGCTCCTAGGGAAGGTGCAGATAGTCGTGCTATGTTAGCGATGAGGGAGTTTAGCCGTCGAAATCCACCTACGTTTGACGGGTCGAGCAGTGACCCTCTTGTGGCTGACCATTGGCTAGCCCAAATTCGAAAACTCTTCAGGGCTCTTCAGATTACGGAGGACGACTTGCGAGTTAATATCGTAGCTGTTCAGCTTGTCGGGGAAGCGAATGAATGGTGGGAGTCAGTCTTAGAATCGAGAAAGGATGCAAGGAGAGCGGCAAGGATTGCAGCTCAAGCAAATGAGCCAGATGTTGAGAACATAACCTGGGCCGAATTTGAGATGCTCTTCGAGGAGCAATATTTTCCGGAAACGAGTCGTGACCAGTTGAGAGATGAGTTTGAAAAACTAGAGCAAGGGAATATGACCGTATCAGAGTATGCCTTAAAGTTTCAATCCTTGTCTCGTTTTGCGCCAGAGCTAGTGGCTACTGAAGAAAGGAAGTGTAGGCGATTCGAAAGGGGCTTGAATGATGCCGTGAAGAAGTTTGTTATGGCACAACGCAAGGGAAAGTTTTCTGAAGTCGTTGAGTGCGCAAGGAGCATCGAGACCCCGAAGGAGGCACCCAGAAATCCTAAGGCTTGGGAACCAAGACAACCAATGGGGGGTACGAGCTCCTCTTCGGGGAGTTTTGGTAGTCAAGGGAGAAAAAGACAAAGGGATCAAATGTCAACATTGCATGGTCCTTCAAATTTTAGGCCTCCACCTTCTTCTTCGTTCGGGACTCGGGGAGTTTCCAATAGACCTCCAATTGTGTGCCATGAGTGTGGTCAGACGGGGCATATTCGCGCCCAGTGTCCGCGACTTTTGAACACATGCTTTATTTGTGGGAAGGGTGGTCACTTTGCAAGAAATTGCCCGCGTGGAGAAGGGGCACGTAGTGAGTCTGGTTCGGTGCAACAACCAAGGGGTGGACAGGGTTCTGGTCGGCAGTTGTATCGGGGCACTCAGAGACAGCAGCAGTCTCACTTCCGTCAGACCCCTTCGATTCAGGGATCTCAGGCTGAGAGAGGAGCTAGTTCATCTACGCCTACTCAGGGTTCTGGTCATCGTGGTGGACATGTTCAGAGTCAGATGACTCAGGGTAGGGCTTTTGCTATCACTTCGGCCATTCCGCCTCCACCACCTCCTGTTACTTCTCAGGCCCCGGAGACTTCGGTTGTGAGGGGTACATTTCTCTTATTTAACTCCTTTGCTAGAGTATTATTCGATTCTGGAGCGTCGCATTCATTCATTGCTGCATCTTTTGCTTGTGCCTTGGGATTGGAAATCGAAAACATTAGTCCCCCATTGTTCGTTGAGACACCCATAGGAGGTAGGTCACCATTAGATCATATTTGCCGGGATTGTGAGCTTATTATTCGGGATCGTCATTTTACTTTTGACTTCATCGTATTGAATATGTCGGGTTTCGATCTTATATTGGGAATGGATTGGTTGTCCACGTTTCACGCTACTATAGATTGCTTCAAGCGTCGGGTCCGAATTTGTCCGCCTGGGGGTTCTTGTTTCGAGTTCTTTGGGGAGCGTCGGGAACTGATAGAACCGTATCTGTGTGAGCCTCGGGAGCAGGAGTCGGTGTATGCTTTGTTAGCAAGTTTGACCTTAGATGAAGACGTATCCGCGCGTGGGGAGTTACCTCTTGTCGTTTGTGATTTTCCGGACGTGTTTCCGAAGGAGTTACCCGGTTTACCACCCGAGAGAGAAATCGAATTTTCTATTGATTTACTTCCTGGTACCGCTCCTATTTCCATACCTCCTTATCGCTTTGCGCCCGCCGAGTTGAGAGAATTGAAGACTCAATTACAAGAATTAGAGGATTTGGGGTTTATCCGTCCGAGTACGTCACCGTGGGGAGCACCGGCTTTGTTTGCTCAGAAGAAGGACGGGTCGCTTCGCTTATGCATTGATTATCGTAAGTTGAACCGTGTCACCATTAAGAACAAGTATCCCATGCCTAGAATCGATGACTTGTTTGACCAACTTCGTGGCGCAACTTGTTTTTCAAAAATTGATTTGAGGTCTGGTTACCACCAGTTGAGAGTTCGGAGAGAAGACATTCCTAAGACCGCCTTTCGTACTCGATATGGCCACTACGAGTTTGTTGTCATGCCCTTTGGTTTGACGAACGCACCGGCAACTTTCATGGATTTGATGAACCGTATCTTTCGTGCCTATCTTGATCGTTTCGTAGTCGTCTTTGTGGACGATATTCTTATTTATTCGCCTTCGGAGGAGGAGCACCAATCTCACCTTTCTATAGTTCTTGAACTCTTGAGAGAACACCGTTTATATGCTAAGCTTAGCAAATGTGAGTTTTGGTTATCCGAAGTCAAGTTTTTGGGTCACGTTGTGTCGAAGGATGGAGTGTCCGTTGATCCGGGAAAGATAGAGTCCGTACTGAATTGGCAGCGACCGAAGAATGTGTTCGAGATTCGTAGTTTCTTAGGCTTGGCAGGGTATTATCGTCGTTTCGTACTCGACTTCTCTCGCCTAGCGGCTCCGATGACTAAATTGACTCGTAAGGGAACTCGATTTGTTTGGAATGAGATGTGTGAAAAGGCTTTTGAGGAATTGAAGAGAAGGTTGACTACCGCACCGGTTTTGGTTGTGCCTGAACGGGGAGTCGGTTATTCCGTGTATTGTGACGCTTCGAAAGAGGGATTGGGGTGCGTGTTAATGCAAATGGGACAAGTGGTGGCATATGGATCGCGGCAATTGAAAACTCATGAGCGAAATTACCCTACCCATGATTTAGAACTTGCAGCCGTTGTCTTTGCTTTGAAGAGTTGGCGTCATTATCTTTACGGTGAGAGATTCGAAGTCTTTTCCGATCACAAGAGTCTCAAGTACTTGTTCTCTCAAAAGGAGCTTAACTTGCGACAACGCAGATGGATGGAACATTTAGAAGATTATGACTTTGAATTGCAATATCATCCGGGTAAGGCGAACGTGGTAGCGGACGCGTTAAGTAGGAAATCGATGCAACTTGCAAGTTTAGCCATCCATGAGTGGAAAACAATGAATGACTTAGGTTCGTATGCGTTGCATTTTGAGGAGGTTCGAGATGGAGTCACCTTGTGTAACTTAACCGTTCAATCGACCTTATCGACTCGAGTGATTGAGGCTCAACAGCAAGACGAAGAAGCGGATGAGTTTCGTACTAAGTTTCTTAGTGGGAAAGCTCGAGAGGGGTGGATGATTCACGCCGATCAAGGTTTAAGATACCAAGGAAAATTGTTCGTACCCATTTCGTGTCGGGAGGAAATTTTGAGGGAATTTCACCATTCACCGTTAGCCGTGCATCCGGGGGGAACGAAAATGTACCATGACTTACGTAGACAGTTTTGGTGGCCGGGAATGAAGAGAGATGTCGTCATCTTCGTGTCCAAATGTCTTACGTGCCAACAAGTCAAAGCCGAGCATCAACGACCCGCGGGGGAGTTGCAACCATTACCAGTGGCCGAGTGGAAGTGGGAGAATGTGACAATGGATTTCGTTACCGGTTTACCGAGATCGCCGAGGGGGCACGATGCCGTTTGGGTGATAGTCGATCGGTTGACTAAGTCAGCGCATTTCTTGCCGATTCGGGTTACCGATTCGATTGATACGCTTGGTCGTTTATACATAAATGAGATTATCCGTCTTCATGGGATACCTGTTTCTATTGTGTCAGATCGAGATCCAAGGTTTACTGCGCGCTTTTGGCAGAGTCTGCAGGCCGCCCTTGGCACAAATCTCTTATTTAGTACCGCGTATCATCCTCAAACGGATGGACAATCCGAGAGAACGATTCAGATTCTGGAAGATATGCTTCGGGCCTGTGTTATGGATTTTCGGGGTAGTTGGGAAGATCACCTACCGTTAGTCGAATTCGCGTACAACAATAGTTACCAATCCAGTATCGAGATGGCACCGTATGAGGCCTTGTATGGGAGACCGTGTCGATCACCTGTTTGTTGGACCGAATTGGGCGAGGCTACGTTGGTTGGACCGGAATTGATTCAAGAAACTTCCGAGAATATGAAAGCTATTCGTCGACGTCTTCTTGAAGCACAAAAGAGAACTACCGAGCAAGTCAAAGTGATTCGCCAACGGTTGTTAACCGCACAAAGTAGGCAAAAGAGTTATGCCGATCGTCGTCGCCGACCGTTATCGTTTGAGGTAGGGAATCACGTGTTTCTTAAGGTGTCGCCGCGTCGGGGACTATCTCGTTTTGGGCAAAGGGGTAAACTTTCACCACGTTTTATCGGGCCATTTGACATTATCGAGAAGATTGGGGAAGTCGCTTATCGATTGGCCTTACCACCGAGACTATCGGGCGTTCATGATGTATTCCATGTATCGATGTTGCGGAAGTATGAACCGGATCCGTCACACGTTCTAGAGTGGTCCGAGTTAGAGTTAGAAGCCGACGCATCCTACGGAGAGGAGCCGATACGTATCCTAGATTCGCGTGAACAACGCTTGAGGGGTAAAACCATTCCGTTAGTGCGAGTCCTTTGGAGTACTCTCGGAAAGGAGGAGTCGACGTGGGAAAGGAAAGACGAAATAAGGGAGAAGTATCCTCAATTGTTTTCGAATTAATCAATGTGAGTTCTAAGTTTTAACTATATGATTGTTAATTCATTGTTTTGCGATGTGTGCTGTAGCATGAGTATTATTACTTGATGCATAATTCTGATTGGCTTGAGTTGTAAATTTCGGGACGAAATTTCTTTAAGGAGGATAGACTGTAGAGACCCGTATTTTCTTAAATTATTGAAAAGTTTATTAAATGACTAATTGGGAGAATATGGTTTAATTGGTGATTATTTGATTTGAGGATCTAAGTGAAAGAATAGAAGATTGAGGGAGTGGATGTGTAGTTTAAGGATATAAGAGTATATAAGGTGTGTGTGTGGGGTGTAGGGAATCATTTTATTTCTCTCTCTTTCTCCCGTCCGTTCCTTTTCTCTCTCTCTCTCTAGCCGAAATCTTCTCTCTCTCTTGCTATCTCACAAAACTCCACTCCATCTCTGTCAAGATCTTCAAGAAACAACTTCCCTCCAACCTTCCATTGGCGTTCTCAAGCTTGGAATTCCTTGGGTCGGGCTTGAATCGAAGCTTTGAGGTTCGAAGTGGTTAGGGCTTGCTCAAATCTTGTAGATCTTGGTTATCGTCGCGAGGTAGGGACTTCTTTACCTCTTTTATATGTTTATATGATGATTTGATGCAAGAATCGAGCTTGATTTGCCTCCCTTTGTTCATCTCGATCGCTGTTGAAATCTGCAGAAAATCGCCCAAATCGCGTAGGGATCGATCCCTAAACTTGGGGGATCGATCCCCCTTTGTTTTCTGGTCCAGTAAGCCCAGGGATCGATCCCTGGTGATGGGGGGATCGATCCCTCCCCTCTCTGGAAGTTCTGCCCGTCTTTTGAGTTTCAGCCCAATTTCAAACGGCCATAACTTCTTCGTCCGATGTCCGTTTCATGCAAACCTTATATCGATTCGAAGGTCTTGAAGTCAGCTTTCTATTGCCACCAAAATCACCTAGAAATTCCAAGTACACAGAAAGTTATTACTGTTAGAGTGGGGGCGTGTCGACCTCCTAACCTCCTTTGACTACTCCAATGATTCTAGTTTATTCATGACGACTTCCTATGTTTAGTGGATGGTATTCTTGACCCATTGGCCTTCCTTTAGTGAGGAACACATAAGGAATTGCTTAGTTGAAATTTCCTTTAAATGCTTTCTATCGTTTGGTGGCTCTTGTGAATTTTATGCAAATTGGTGATTGACTAATACTTGTAAACGTTTGTGGCATAATTGTGATATTGTTGGCATGTCGTGGCATATTTCTTGAATGTATGAAGTTATAAGAAAGCTTTAACTTGTAGGTTGATTGTGGAAATAGTTGTATGGGTCGGTGGTTGATTTAGGAAGTCTCGTAACGCAAGGGGTGGTAATACGACGGCTTATATGGTCTCGTAACGCATGGGGTGGTAATACGGTGACCTTAGATGTTGGTGTTCACCGTAACGCTAGGGGTGGTAATACGGTGACTCTCGTGGTATTATACGACAACGCAAGGGGTGGAAATGTTGATGGTGGAGAATCGGGATAGTGAGTCGGGTTAAGGTTGTTATTTGCATGAGTGTTGTGAACCCTATGGCATAACGTGATTTTAGCATATCTTAGAATGATTGCCTTGAATGTTTGACACATCGTTGAGTTGATTGTATTTAGTCGTCTGAGCTACACCTTCCTGTTTTCCGTCATTGCACATACCATCATGTTTTCATATAAAGTTGGTAAAGATTTTCCTACTGGGCTAGTGTAGCTCAACCTAATCTTTCTTTTCAGGTCACAACGCTGGATAATAGCCCGTAAGCAATGTGTGCTTGTGAATGAATGACTTTTGGAAGCTAACGTCATGAAGTTACTTAAGCATCTTTGTATAAACTTTATTTTGACAGAGATGTATATGTAACTTATCATTTCGATCCTTTCGACTTTTCGTTTGTAATATTTTGAATACGTTCGTACTCGTACCTAAACTAAGTTGGGCCGTGATGCCGAAGTTGTAATTATCCAAATTTGGGGATTTGTTTGTAAAATGGAATAGGTGGGGACTCTTTTGGGATATTATTAATGATATGCGAGGACTTTTTATTAAAATAGTTTATTTATTTATGTTGAAAATCGAGGGCGTGACAGTAGCTCACGATGTTACCTTGTGGTGACCCTGGCATATTATATCGGTGGCGACGCTGGTATAATGTGTCAGTCCTTGTAGATGATCAAGATGAACAGTACACTTGGAGGCCTTCGGAACTGAGGAGCTTGCCAGAAGGAAGGAGCAAGCAGAGCAGTAGTTAGAAGCCTTAGTTCTCCTTTGTTGATTATATGTACCCTTTTGAAGTATTTATGATGTAATAAACTCTCTTTATTATGTAATAAATGCTTCATTAACTTACCCAAAATTAGGGGCGTTACAAGTTTTCACGTGAAGTTTCAGGAAAGTACTGCTCCTCAAAGAGCATCTCAAACTCAGCCCATGTCACTCAACGTTTGGTTCATTCACTTGAGCTGCGGTCCATGCCGCCCTCCTTGCATCTTTCCTACTTTCTAGAACAGATTCCCACCATTCGCCGGCCTCCCCAAATAGCTGAACGGCCACGATACCCACTCTAATGTTGTCCTCTGCGATATTTAGAGCTCTAAAAAGTTTGCGAATCTAAGCTAGCCAGTGGTCGGCTACCAACGGGTTGCTACTAGTCCCATCAAACACCGGAGGGTTCCTATGGCTAAACTCCCTCATTGCTACCATAGCGCGATCCTCGACATTCTCCGTAAGAGCTTGATTTACAAGATTTGCAGCCGTAAGTGCTGCGATGAGATCCCTAGCAAACTGAGTCTGATTAAGTGGTACTTCTGCACCTCGACCGGCCCCAACCCCCAAATTTCCACCTGGGTTCTCCCCAAGTTGGCTAACCTCATCCTCAGGAGGTACCCCACGGCCACGACCGCAGCTTCTACCACCCCGAGTTCAAGCCCCACTTCGTCTATTGCGCAACTTCGGAGACATCTTACTACATGATATAAGAAAGGAAGACTATTAACCACAGCATCATCACTATGAGGTCTAAGCCCCTAACTTCCCAACACAAGTTAACAACGCTACACCACTCTACGATATTAAGAATGCAACACCAAGTAGTCATATGAATGTTGGTCACACAAGCATGCACAAATTTATGTTAAAAGGCGCGACATTTTGAACCCACGAGACGAAATGTCCCCCCACGGTCTCTAGGTGTTCTAAACCTATGCTCTGATACCAAGTTGTCACGCCTTCGATTTTAAACATAATAATAAATGAATTTTCATAAATAAAACCTCACAATCATCTATACCATACCCCAATTTAGTTTGTCATTTCCACTTCCACAATTACACTTCCAAGTCCAAAGGATTTCCAAATAATACATCATCGGCTCAACGGCCTCAAAACCAACATAAGTATCGAATATCGGACCAGAGTTAAGAGCTTACAATATTTATTAAATCAAAAGATTTACAATTAGAGTTACAAATACATCTTTCAAAAATAAATTACAAAGATGCCTTAATAACTCCTTGATGTTAGCATTCAAAATCGTGTCCACAATCCATGCACTCCCAACATGAAGTTACTGTCCAGAGTTAGTACCTGAAAATAAAGTAAGGTTTGAGCTACACTAGCCCAGTAGAAAGTTCTAATCTAACAATGTATGCCTATGAGATGCAAGAACGATAACAAGAAGAACAACGGCAACTGAAACCAATGGGATGGGGCGACAACAGTAATCCAACTTCAATCTTTCGTTTCCAAATTCAAGCATATTTCTCAATGTATGACCTTTGAAAACACCATGTATCAAAACGTGTCTCGCACATGTGTCATGAGCCGAAGCTCTTACTGGGCCAATTAAAGGACCCCAATGTCCTCTGCCAAGCTCTTTACCCTTTCGGGATGTCCTGATATGTTCTCATCGCATTTGTAAGTTTCAAAATCCTTTTTCCAATAGGTTCGTACCGTTCAAATCCAACTTTGGTTTATAAAACGATTTTCGTACAATCATGTTCAAATGAGCATTTAGTTGAGCTAGACGTCCGATGAAGTCATTAGACATGAGTAATCAAGTTAAGGATCATTTGGGAGGGGTTTGGACGAGTTGGAAGTGATCAACAAAGCAAAACAGTGAAAACTGAAGATAAGCAACAGGTATCGATACCAATAAAAATGGTATCGCTACCATTTGGTCAAAAATCATTCCAGACGCAAGGGTATCGATAAGGATGACACATGGTATCGATAACGATGAATTTCTGGGTTTGGTAATGCAAAGGTATCGATAACGATTGCAAGAGGTATCGATAACAATAGGTTTTCTTGGCTTTGGAACACAATGTTATCGATAACAAAGAAAATGTTATCGATAACAATGACCTTCGAGCAGATTTTCTGCAGATTCTCATGGGTTTCTCAGCAGCAACAATACCAACAACAACAGCAATGATCACAAACAAGAATTGTAACGCCCCTAATTTTAGGCACGTTAAGGGTTTAATTTATTACAGAAATAAAATAGAGTCATTGTTCAATATTACAGCACGGCTCTCATAAGAGCATTTGAAATACAAAATAGATAACAAAAAGGGAGCTAGGGTTCCTATTCTACTGCTCCTCTTGCTCTTCCAACCTAGCGAGTTCTTCGGCTCCATATGCCTCCAAGGTGAAGAGATCGCCCTGTTCGTCTATTAGGTCTGACATATTATATTGGCGTCGCCACCCATATAATATGCCAGGGTCACCATAAGGCAACACCATGAGCTATGATGGCTCAATAGTAAAATCCTACTACTAGCATTGATTTCCACATAATAATTACATAAGCAATAAACAAAAGACAATAACAGCTTGTTCATGTTCGTTTGATAACCATTATCGGTGTCAAGGGTTCTCGATTTTTTTTTTCCTACGCACACATCGTAGACCGTGTCATTCATTGCTACCTTTCTTTTCCAAAGACTTCTTTTTAACTCACCCAATCTCGGTTCTGCCGCGCCGGGTTCCCGAGTATCCTCACAACGGTTCCGCCGCGCCGGGTTCCCGTTGGCACACAAAAACTTGCATAGGCTTCCTACCGCGGATAACCTTGCTACTCACCCTACTTCGGTTCCGCCGCGCCGGTTTCCCGAATATCCTCACTATGGTTCCGCCGCGCCGGGTTCCCATAGGCACACACACACAACTTACATAATACTCTCAAAATAGTCATTATGTAGTTTCTAAGATATCTTCCAACCGGGAAGAACACATCCTCTTAGTTAATCACACCCTAGGTGTCATGTTTCTACTTTTCTCGGTTTTCGTGTCTCGTCCTCATGCAAGACTCCGTCGTTTTAAGACTTACATAAACACATGCATTCAATTAAAGCTTGGAAATAATACAACAAGATCATCCAACTTTTACTAAGTAGCATGCTTGAAACATTCCAAAAGTAAATCATGCATCTTCAAAGTTAACGTCATTCATGATCAAGTAACTTCTTAAAACTTTAAGTAAAGTAAGTAGAGGTTTAAAGTAGCGAGATTTAATCAACTTAGAAAATAAGATTGAACTACGATATAGTAAAGATTTCACTACCGTTCTTCTAGGCGGTGGTCCGCTTACGGAAGTTTGATCGTCGGTTTTGGTTTCGGCGGAGTAACGTCCTTCGGATTGCTTCGAAAGGAAAAGTGTTGGACTACTTTTCCTAGAAACAACTTCCTAAGCTACTTTTTAGGATTAGAGAGTGGTATTGGAGGTGGTTTAGTGGTTTCGCTCAAGAACTCTCAAGAACAAAGAAAGTTCTTGAATCTTTTGAACTAAGAATTCTAGAGAGAAGGAAGAGCTTTGGTTGAGGTGTGAGCTTCAAGTGTAGAATGGCTCTCTATTTATAGGCAAGAGCTCCCTCTCTCTCCCTTAATGGCCGGCCCCCCTCTCTCTCATTTCCCCAAATTTTTAAATCAATTAAAATCCAACTTTTCAAAGAGGATCAAGGCTAAAAAGGCTAGACTTGCATGGCTATGTTGTCCTTAGATTTGATCTTGGAACAAATGGATGGTGGAGATGAGTTTGTACAAGATTCCAAGGATTAAACTAATGTTGGATGTTGGATGTACAAAAGAAGGACATGAAGTGAAGTATTGCTTGGAAGCACAAGAATCTCATGGTACATGGAAGTTCAATGGCCAAGTACCAACCAAATCTTCTCCCTCCTCCTCTCCTCCAACCGGCCCCCCCCCTCTCCCTCTCTCTCTCTCACGGCTCTCTCTCTCCCTCTCTCCTCTCTTGCTTCAAGGTACAATATATATACATACACATGTTCAAAATGCAAGTAAACAAATAAAAAAAACTAAATACTTTTGTACTTTAAGGACAAAGTAGACTTAAGGCTATGATTCTATTTTAAATAAGTCCATAGGTCACATGGTACTAAGAGTATTACTTTAACCTTTAAAGTACTAGAATATATATATATATATATATACTTAGATACATAAGTACCTAGGAAGATCAAACCCCATTAGAAAAATAATTAAGGTACTTTTGAGAATCTTGGTACCATGTACCTTCTTCTTAAAATATTGCTATGCTTTCACATGGTTTAAAAGAAAAAATTAAACTAATGGGACACCATGGTACTTTGGAAGACCAAGTCTATTGTCCAATGGGTAAAATTTCCCCTAACATCTATTATCCAATGGATCATAGATATTAGGTCACTTTTAATATAAAATAGTCAAAAGTACTTTTAAATAGTCTATTTATATATTTTTTTTATCCCAATATACTTTTAATATAAACAAATGGGTTTCTATTATCCAATGGATAATAGTTTCCCTAGCAATCTTTGTCCAATGGACAAGGAGTAAAATCAAAATAATTAAAAGAAAAAGAATATTCAATACTTTGACTAGGGTTCAAAGGGTCCAAAAGGTTTAATGAGGGTCAAAACGGTCCAATCATGGTGACTAGATGGCTTCCTAGTTTAGTCTCTCTAACCGGATAGTTAGAAGCTAACTAGGTTTGCTTAAATAGGACTAAAGCGCAAGAAATAAAAGTTCAGGGGCCCAAGTGCAGAAAATGAAAGTTCAAGGGCCTAAGCGCAGTTTTAACAAACTATTGGAAAATGAACATAATTCATGCAATTAATAACAACAACTCGAATAATAAATACATTTTTATTTATAAAATTTCAGAGTTATTACAACCTATCCCCCTTAAACAATTTCGTCCTCGAAATTAGGCGTACGCTAGGATTCGAATAGGTGAGGGTATTTCATCTTCATGGTTTCTTCTCTTTCCCAAGTGGTCTCTCCTGCTCCACGATGTTTCCACAAAACTCGAACCAACTTGATTGTCTTGTTCCGGATAGTCTTCTCACTTCGATCTTGAATCTCTATCGGTTCTTCTTCGTATGTCGCATCTTCCTCAATGGTGATGTCTTCCCAATTGAGAACATGAGTGGGCAATGCGAGGTACTTGCGGAGCATTGACACATGAAACATGTTATGCACTCGATCCAGCTGAGGTGGCAGGGCCAGGCGATAAGCAACCTTTCCAATTTTCTCCACAATGTCAAATGGTCCGATGTAGCGTGGGGATAGCTTCCCTTTCTTCCCAAACCTGATGACTCCTTTCTTTGGTCTAATCTTCAAGAATACATGATCTCCTACGGCAAAAGTCAACGGTCGGCTCCTTTTATCCGCATAACTCTTCTGTCGACTCTGAGCTGCTTGGATCCTTTGCCTGATGGTTTTGACCTTCTCAGTGGTATCTCGTACGATGTCAGGTCCAATCAATCCTGTTTCCCCAGCATCGGTCCAACAGACTGGAGATCGACAGGGTCGACCGTAAAGAGCTTCGTATGGTGCCATTTCGATGCTTGCTTGATAGCTATTGTTGTAGGCGAACTCCACCAACGGCAAATGCTGCTCCCAGTTTCCAGAGAAATCCAAAGCGCAGGCTCTAAGCATGTCTTCCAGAGTTTGAATAGTCCTCTCTGTTTGTCCGTCTGTTTGCGGGTGGAAGGCTGTGCTAAGCCTTACGTCCGTTCCCAATGCCTTTTGCAGTCCTTTCCAGAAGTGTGATACAAAACGTGGGTCTCTGTCGGACACTATCGAGATTGGTACTCCATGAAGGCGCACGATTTCTCGAATGTACAACAGGCTTAGTTGCTCCACGTTTTCGGTCATCTTGACAGGCAGAAAGTGTGCAGACTTGGTGAGTCGATCTACTATCACCTAAATAGTTGTGTTGGACTTGGCAGTTCTTGGTAATCCGGTGACAAAGTCCACCAATATGTCCTTCGCAAGTTGTGATACATCTTTGTACCACCAGGGTGAACTGCGAAATTTGAATGGTGAGCTTCACGGAGTACGTCTTCTCGAAGAGTTCCAACATTAGGCACGAATACTTTTCCCTTGAATCTCAAGCTGTTGTTCTCCTCGATAGTCCATCCTGGCACCACCTTTCCTTCTCGGATTCGATGCCGGACGAACTCGCAATCTTGCTCAAATGTTTGAGCTAACAAAACTTCCTGGTGAAGTGCTGGTTCCGCAACCAAAGCGTACAGTCGAGTGTTCCCGCCTTCCGATGATGGGCGCAAATTGAACTCGTTGAGAGTGTCCACCATTTCCCATTCCTTGATGGCAGTCTTGACGTTCTGTGCTCTTTCCTTTCGACTAAGAGCGTCTGCTACCACGTTAGCTTTGCCGGGGTGATACTGCAACGTGAACTTGTAGTCTTCCAAGTACTCCATCCATCCACGCTGTCTCAGATTCAACTCCTTCTGAGTGAACAGATACTTGAGACTCTTATGAACTTCGAATTGTTCTCCCCACAGATAGTAACGCCACGACTTGAGAGCGAATACTACTGCAGCCAATTCTAAGTCATGAGTGGGGTAGTTCTTCTCATGCGGTCGGAGTTGTCGAGATCCGTAGGCTACGACCTTTCCATTCTGCATCAACACGCATCCTAAGCCATCTCTTGACGCATCACAGTAGACTGTATAATCGACACCACGCTCAGGAATGATGAGAACCGGTGCACTGGTCAGTCTATTCTTCAGCTATTGAAAAGATTTCTCACAGGCTTCATTCCAATCCAGTTTCACTCCTTTCTGAGTTAGCCTAGTCATTGGCTTAGCTAAGGTGGAGAAGTCTGGTATGAACCTTCGGTAATAACCAGCCAATCCTAGAAAACTTCTGATTTCGAACACAGAAGTCGGCTGTTTCCATTTCAGTACTGCTTCGACCTTGCTTTCGTCCACAGCAATCCCATCCTTGGATACCACATGCCCCAAGAACTTAACCACTTCAAGCCAAAACTCGCACTTGCTGGCCTTGGCATAGAGTTGGTTGTCTCGGAGTATTTGTAGTGCCATCCGCAGATGCTCTTCGTGCTCCTCTTTACTGGCGGAGTAAATCAAGATGTCATCAATGAACACCACTACAAATTTGTCTAGGTAGGGTTGAAAAATCTTGTTCATGAGACACATGAATACTGCCGGAGCATTGGTCAGTCCAAACGGCATTACTACAAACTCGTAGTGGCCATATCTAGTGCGAAAAGCCGTCTTGGCGATATCCTCATCCCGAATCCTTAGCTGATGATAGCCTGATCGGAGATCAATCTTAGAAAAGCAAGTTGCTCCTCTCAATTGATCAAACAGGTCATCGATCCTAGGCAACGGATATCGATTCTTGATCGTAACTTGGTTCAGCTTCCT
The DNA here is from genome assembly GCA_019656295.1 of Rhododendron mucronatum var. ripense. Taxonomy (NCBI): domain Eukaryota; kingdom Viridiplantae; phylum Streptophyta; class Magnoliopsida; order Ericales; family Ericaceae; genus Rhododendron; species Rhododendron mucronatum. The sequence continues at coordinate 1,808,127 of BPLT01000035.1, read as the reverse complement.
ATAGTCAATGCACAGCCTAAGCGTTCCTTCTTTCTTCTTCACGAATAGGGCTGGCGCTCCCTAAGGCGATGTGCTTGGTCTAATGAATCCCTTGTCTAGCAGCTCTTGTAGTTGCGTTTTGAGCTCCTTCAGTTCCGCAGGGGCCATTCGGTACGGGGCCATGGAAATTGGGGCCGTCCCAGGTTGAAGTTCTATGGAGAAATCGATCTCCCTTTGAGGTGGTAACCCAGGAAGTTCTTCTGGGAAAACATCGGCGTACTCGCAAACGATGTGTGGCAATCCCAGTTCCATCCTGTCGGTTTCTTCCAGTTGGAGACTAGCTAGCCATTCAAACAGTTGATTCTGCCACCTAGATCTCCTCATCATCGCACTCGCTGCCTCTCTATCCCCCTTAAAACGGAAACGAGTCCCTTCTGAAGTGTAAGCTGTCACAGTCTTCTGATGACAGTCCACGACCGCTCGATGTGCCGATAGCCAATCCATTCCAAGGATTACGTCGAAATCCGCCATGTCGATCACTCGGAGGTCGCAGGTCAGGCGTAAGCTGTCTACTTCTATCTCGCTCCCTCTACACACTAGACTAACAGTTATACTTCCCCCCATTGGTGATGTTACCCTTGTACATTTACCTAGGGGTTCTGTTTCTAGTGCTAGAGCAGATACGCAAGCAGTAGATATAAACGAATGCGATGCACCAGAGTCAAATAAGGCTTTTACGCAAGTACTATATAACAGTAGCGTACCTTGGATCACCGAAGGATCCGCCTCTTGTTCCTCGGTTTGCAACGCAAAGATTCGCCCTCCAGTGCCTTGCTGGGTTCCTGCGGGCTGCTTTCCTTTATTCTGCCCATTCTGCTGCTGAGCTGGGCCACCAGGGTTTTGCTTAACGAAGCTGGCCTGCCCAGGCTGTTGTGCCTTCTAGTTTCCGAAGCTTCCGTTCCTCTCCTTCAGAGGCTGGGGGCAGTCACGCTTGTAGTGACCCATTGCCTGGCAGTTGAAGCACTGCACAGATGCCTTGTTTTGGCCAAATCTCTGCAAGTCACCACGCCCTGGCGTAGTATTCTTCCAAGACTGGTTGCTTTGTCCAGAAGCAAAGGTTTTGGTGGGATAGGGCCCACGGTTGTTGTTGTTGGAAGTTTGAGTTCGGATCGGTCCGCCAGTATTGCTGGTCACCTTCTTCCAGCGGGCCTTGAAGTCGTTTCCCTCGCACTCCAGTCGCAAGGCGCACTTCACTACACCGGAGTAGGTGGGAAGAGTTTGAGCTACCACAGCCTGTTGAGCGATTGTGAGCCCCCACTCGAATCTTCTAGCCTTCTTGTCTTCAGTTGAAACAGCATCCGGGGCATAGCGGGACAGCTTTTCGAACTTGGCCGCGTACTGCGTAACGGTCATAGTTCCTTGCTTCAGGTTGTTGAACTCCTGTTCCTTAGCCAAACGAATTGGCGTGGGGAAGTACTTGTCAAGAAACAGAGTCTCGAACTGAGCAAACGTCATGGCAGCCACATCATGCGTTGCCTCCATCAGCTCCCACCAATAGCGGGCTTCTCCCTTCAGCTGGTATGTGGCTAAGGCCACGCGGTCTCCATTACGAGTGATCTCCAAGGTGTCCATGATCACCTTGATTTCTTTCAACCATGCTTCCGCCACAGTGGGGTTGGTATCGCCGTTGAAGGTCGGAGGTCGACGCTTGCAGAACTCGTTCATTGCCCGGGTCCGAGTCATAGGTCCTTCATTAGGGTTCGGGTTTTGACGGGCAGCGTTCAAGGCGGTCACGAGCGCTTGCATGACTTGAGCGAGGTTGGGGTTAGGGTCAGGGTTAGGATTCGAAGATCCACCGGCCTCATACCCTAATCCACTCCGACGGTTCACCATCTACGAGCGAAAAGTGAAAAGGGGAAGGTTTAGTTTTAAGTAAACTATTTTCCTTTGCACAAGGTAAGATGTAATCACATAATCAACAGTACTTTTAAAACAAAAGCATCTTCTTATAGATAATGAAGAATTACATCATGAAGCATAGAGTTTTACTACAAAACACATAAACTAGAGCAAGCTTCCTACTAAAAGCTGAAACGGTCCTACACAACCTACTACATGGTTCTTCTAGTACAAGTGCTTGAAAGGCAACTCGAGCTTTTGGAACCTTATTCTAATGCTACTATCCTACTAGCTAGGTGGAACGACTCCAAAGAACTCTCTCAGCTGAATCTTCCATTCCCTCTCTCTTGTCGTCAGCCATTGCTCTCCCTTAAGGCGAATCTGCTCAGCAAGCTCTCTAAGTTGCGGATCCTGGGGATCGAGGTTCTCGGTGGTGCCAGGTGGAAATACGACTATCTCGCAAAGTTGGTCGCCAGTCGCGGGGTCAATGATCCCTGGAAGAGGCATCGGTAGAACGCTCTCGAGTGCAAGTAGCGCCTTGTAGTACAGAAGGTCGGCTACAGAGGCCTTGGCGGGGAAATAGCTATCCATATCTACAATAGGGAAAGTTATATATTAGACTTAACAGTGGAGAACGAAAAGCGTATACAACAGGTGCAAGTACAACAGTGATCACATTAGATAAAACACAAGTCTTATATTACCAAAAATAACGAGTACATCATAAATGGCTGATAAGCCAAAGCTGCCTACAAAAGATCCTACCACATTCTGCTTATAACAAAAGGTCCTACTACTTGTTAGTCTTGATAGCAAATCTAGAAAATAGGTGGAAATTCAATCCTAATTGCACCTATGTCGTCCTCGTAAGGTGGTGGCGGCACGTCTCCAGAATCGGTGTTCATGTCCAGAAAATCAGGCACAGCCCATGGGGGCTGCAATTCCCCGAAATCAATATTTTCCTCATCGTCGGAATCCCAACCTATCGATTCCTCCTCGGGAATTTCCTCAGGGTCTTCCTCCTCTTCATCATCAGATGGCAAGTCTGGATTCGGCATGTTCATCAGATGCTCCCAGTCAGCTTCGTTAACTGGTGGGTCATTGAACTCCTCAGGTTCTTCATCAGAATCCTCCTTGAGGTTTTCTTCGGGATCCTCCTCTTCTGGGTCTTCCTCGACTTCCATGTGGTTAGGAGGTGCTACGGCCACTGCTTCGGCATTACCGGGAGGTGGAAGTTGGACCAGAACTGGTACTGCATCAACCATGTCTTCTTCCTCCTCGTTTACGGGACGGACAAGAGCGCCATACTCTTGATAGAAGTCATGGGTATAGGGGAAAGTATGAGGAAAATAAGGATCCTCCACCAGTTGATGGGTCATGGACCTTACAATGCTTGCAAGTTTGTGAGCTTCAGCAAAAAGATTGATTTGGTAGGGGCTCAAGTGATCCATCTACAATAGGAGAACTATCTATTAACCTAACAAAGCATAACAACACATCTTTATTATAGCATAACTTGCAATACAACTTAGATAGCGGGAATCCTATTTCTGAACATCCTATACCACGGCTACGGAATTTTATTTAGGGTGCTCTTCCTAATCTTCCTCGATCTTCGAGCTTCCTCAATTTGCGGGGTTTCCTTCCGTGGCGTCTTCGTTGTCGACGGTTCTTCCTTCCTCGTTCTCAATTTCGGTGTTTGGCATTAGGAGTAGGAAACCAAAATACTCATAGAATGAGCTTAGGAGAGGAAACATGTGGGGAAACCAAGGGTCTGTTTCTAAGGGATGAGGGGTATTCCACTGCACTCTCATGAAGTCAAGCTGCTCTGCATGCATGGCGGCAATGAAGTTGGGGTCCCCCAAATGCTGGGCTGTCATCCTTTCTAAGACATAGTCTTCGACTGACAGATCGGTTGAGGGTTCCATCTATAAGAAAATTTCGTTAGTAACGTTTTGAAAATATCTAGTTTTTGGTAAAACCATAGGAAAACTTTTCAGGTTTCTATGTTACACATTCGATCCTTGATTCAAGTCATCATCCAATTGTTCGGGAATTCCCAGCTCGGCGGTACTGCCAATTTCCGCGCCTTGCTTCAATCCGAAGATTGTTTTGACAGAATTCCATCCAATTTGGGATGTTAAACTTAAAAATCGAAGTCACGTTTGTGCAACGGCCAAACTAGCTTAAGGTTCTACATGGCTCTACCCATTCTACCCATGGTCGAGGTTTTGAACCTAAAGCTCTGATACCAAGTTGTAACGCCCCTAATTTTAGGCACGTTAAGGGTTTAATTTATTACAGAAATAAAATAGAGTCATTGTTCAATATTACAGCACGGCTCTCATAAGAGCATTTGAAATACAAAATAGATAACAAAAAGGGAGCTAGGGTTCCTATTTTACTGCTCCTCTTGCTCTTCCAACCTAGCGAGTTCTTCGGCTCCATATGCCTCCAAGGTGAAGAGATCGCCCTGTTCGTCTATCAGGTCTGACATATTATATTGGCGTCGCCACCCATATAATATGCCAGGGTCACCATAAGGCAACACCATGAGCTATGATGGCTCAATAGTAAAATCCTACTACTAGCATTGATTTCCACATAATAATTACATAAGCAATAAACAAAAGACAATAACAGCTTGTTCATGTTCGTTTGATAACCATTATCGGTGTCAAGGGTTCTCGATTTTTTTTTTCCTACGCACACATCGTAGACCGTGTCATTCATTGCTACCTTTCTTTTCCAAAGACTTCTTTTTAACTCACCCAACCTCGGTTTCCGCCGCGCCGGGTTCCCGTTGGCACACAAAAACTTGCATAGGCTTCCTACCTGCGGATAACCTTGCTACTCACCCTACTTCGGTTCCGCCGCGCCGGTTTCCCGAATATCCTCACTATGGTTCCGCCGCGCCAGGTTCCCATAGGCACACACACACAACTTACATAATACTCTCGAAATAGTGATTATGTAGTTTCTAAGATATCTTCCAACCGGGAAGAACACATCCTCTTAGTTAATCACACCCTAGGTGTCATGTTTCTACTTTTCTCGGTTTTCGTGTCTCGTTCTCATGCAAGACTCCGTCGTTTTAAGACTTACATAAACACATGCATTCAATTAAAGCTTGGAAATAATACAACAAGATCATCCAACTTTTACTAACTAGCATGCTTGAAACATTCCAAAAGTAAATCATGCATCTTCAAAGTTAACGTCATTCATGATCAAGTAACTTCTTAAAACTTTAAGTAAAGTAAGTAGAGGTTTAAAGTAGCGAGATTTAATCAACTTAGAAAATAAGATTGAACTACGATATAGTAAAGATTTCACTACCGTTCTTCTAGGCGGTGGTCGGCTTACGGAAGTTTGATCGTCGGTTTTGGTTTCGGCGGAGTAACATCCTTCGGATTGCTTCGAAAGGAAAAGTGTTGGACTACTTTTCCTAGAAACAACTTCCTAAGCTACTTTTTAGGATTAGAGAGTGGTATTGGAGGTGGTTTAGTGGTTTCGCTCAAGAACTCTCAAGAACAAAGAAAGTTCTTGAATCTTTTGAACTAAGAATTCTAGAGAGAAGGAAGAGCTTTGGTTGAGGTGTGAGCTTCAAGTGTAGAATGGCTCTCTATTTATAGGCAAGAGCTCCCTCTCTCTCCCTTAATGGCCAGGCCCCCCTCTCTCTCATTTCCCCAAATTTTTAAACCAATTAAAATCCAACTTTTCAAAGAGGATCAAGGCTAAAAAGGCTAGACTTGCATGGCTATGTTGTCCTTAGATTTGATCTTGGAACAAATGGATGGTGGAGATGAGTTTGTACAAGATTCCAAGGATTAAACTAATGTTGGATGTTGGATGTACAAAAGAAGGACATGAAGTGAAGTATTGCTTGGAAGCACAAGAATCTCATGGTACATGGAAGTTCAATGGCCAAGTACCAACCAAATCTTCTCCCTCCTCCTCTCCTCCAACCGGCCCCCCCCCCCCCCCTCTCCCTCTCTCTCTCTCACGGCTCTCTCTCTCCCTCTCTCCTCTCTTGCTTCAAGGTACAATATATATACATACACATGTTCAAAATGCAAGTAAACAAATAAAAAAATCTAAATACTTTTGTACTTTAAGGACAAAGTAGACTTAAGGCTAGGATTCTATTTTAAATAAGTCCATAGGTCACATGGTACTAAGAGTATTACTTTAACCTTTAAAGTACTAGAATATATATATATATATATATATATACACACACACACACACACACTTAGATACATAAGTACCTAGGAAGATCAAACCCCATTAGAAAAATAATTAAGGTACTTTTGAGAATCTTGGTACCATGTACCTTCTTCTTAAAATATTGCTATGCTTTCACATGGTTTAAAAGAAAATATTAAACTAATGGGACACCATGGTACTTTGGAAGACCAAGTCTATTGTCCAATGGGTAAAATTTCCCCTAACATCTATGATCCAATGGATCATAGATATTAGGTCACTTTTAATATAAAATAGTCAAAAGTACTTTAAATAGTCTATTTACATTTTTTTTTATCCCAATATACTTTTAATATAAACAAATGGGTTTCTATTATCCAATGGATAATAGTTTCCCTAGCAATCTTTGTCCAATGGACAAGGAGTAAAATCAAAATAATTAAAAGAAAAAGAATATTCAATACTTTGACTAGGGTTCAAAGGGTCCAAAAGGTTTAATGAGGGTCAAAACGGTCCAATCATGGTGACTAGATGGCTTCCTAGTTTAGTCTCTCTAACCGGATAGTTAGAAGCTAACTAGGTTTGCTTAAATAGGACTAAAGCGCAAGAAATAAAAGTTCAGGGGCCCAAGTGCAGAAAATGAAAGTTCAAGGGCCTAAGCGCAGTTTTAACAAACTATTGGAAAATGAACATAATTCATGCAATTAATAACAACAACTCGAATAATAAATACATTTTTATTTATAAAATTTCAGAGTTATTACAAGAATCAAGCTACAAAAAACAAGTCATAAACATATATTGAAAGTTAGAACTCCCCACCTCAATATTGAAGAACAATTTCAAAGAAATTCTCTAAGCCCTAGCCTCAAGTCTCGGAACCGAACGGAATACGCTTCCTCCGAGCTCAAACCAATGAAATACGGACTCCACCACGCGAAGGAATGATGGATTGAAGGGTGTGTTGTGGAGGTTTTGAGTTGTTTGGATGATATTTGGTGAGAGTGAGAGAGTGAGAGCCAAGAGAGAGAGAGAGGAGAGAACAGGAGAGTGAGAGAGTGAGAATTGGGGAAAATTGTTTCCCTGCCTCTCACACACAAGTCATATACACACTACACACACCTCACACTATCACCCCTTAAATGCAACACTCTTTCACATTAACCCCAATCTCAATATTCCAAATCAATTTCCTCCTTTTATTTCCTTTTAAATCATTTAAATCAATTTTATAAATTTACGGGTCTTTACAGGTGCTGTGGTGGCCGATGGTCGTGATGGTGTAGGGGGAATAATATGACAGTATGAGGAGGGAGAAGGAGACTAGTTTGGTGGGTGCTTGTATTTTGGTGGTTGTATGTAGTAATTTTAGGAGTATTTTTGTCAATTCATATGAGGAATTTTTTGTCCGATTTTTTTTTAAGTTTTAAATGGGTTGTTTTTTTGCAAATATGTGGGTGCAAATAGCAGCACCCATTAAACAAATAAACATGTTTGAAAGAGATTTTGGATGTGCAAAGGCAAAAAAAAAAAATTTAAAAATTATTTATGCTAACATATAAATAGCAAAATTAAATTTCGATAAATAATGATTATTTTTGGGGACAAATAATGACTACTAAGCTTGAATGGAAAAAAAAAATAATGACTACTAAGTAACATCATTGAGGGCTAAATTAAGTATTTTGTAAATTTCAAGTACAATATCATCGAAAATCTTTTGTTTATCAATCTCTTTTACCCATCTCAATCTTAGCTACTGATCAATCTCTTCTACTCATCCCAATCTTGGTTGTTAAGGCAACTGGTGGCAATCACTGTCTTGGGAGAGAGTATGTTTTGCAGATAGATAATCTTGTAACTCTTTTGGATGCTTGGCTGGTCACTAGACAAATGCTATCATATTGGTTGTTACGTCTCAATTTGGATTCTTGGTCTAACTGAAATCAATGTGCATCCCTTAGGCTTTTAAAACTTGTCTCATTTCTAGGGACACTTGAAGGGGCTAACATGACTTTGATACCAGAATTGCTTTGCCGTGGGTGATTGTAGCTTTGGATCAATATTGTTTTTGGATGCTGCACTAAATTTTGGGTAGTGTCTTGGGTGGAGCTCTGAATTCTCTCATCACAAGATGTTTGAGTTTCATTTTGCGAAGCTCTGAGGATTTTATCTTCATAAGATGGCTGGTGTTCATTTATATCATATTTGGGCATATGCCCCCCTTTGTGTGTGTGTGTGTGGGGGTGGGGGGGGGGGGGGGGGGGGGGGATAGACAATAAATGTAACATCAATATTGCCTAAATTAAGTATTTTGTAAATTTCAAGGATAATATCATCAGAAATCTTTTGTTTATGAATCTCTCTTCTACCTATCCCAATCTTGGGCTACTAATGCAACTGGTGGCAATTACTGTCTTGGGAGAGAGTATGTTTTTTAGATAAATAATCTCATAACTCTTTTAGATGCTCTTCTAGTCACTAGATGAATGTTGTCATATTAGTTGTTGTTTCTCAATTTAGGATTCTCAGCCTAACTAATATCAAAGTGGTCCCTTAGGCTTTTAAAAACTTATCTCATTTCTACGGACACTTGAAGGGACTTACATGACTTTGATACCAGAATTGCTTTGCTGTGGCTGATTGTAGCTTTGGATAAATACTTTTTTGGTTGTTGCACTAAATTCTGGGCAATGTCTTGGGTGGAAGATATGGAGCTTGTTCTCCTCTTCTCCTTTTGTGTAGGATTGTGGATATGGAGCTTGTTCTCCTGTTTTGATTAGTTCTATTTTTTACTTTTTGGGTTGATTTCTTATCAACTCTAGGTTGAGTAGCGGAATGATTGTCGCGGGGTAGGGTGCCAACATAGTTGAGATGTTGGCATTGTGACGTTTTCCACTCTTGTAATCCTTTTTTGTATCAATAAAATATTTTTCTTCGCCGTTTAAAAAAAGAAATCTTTTGTTTATTGAACAAATGGAATATGTGAAATACGAATGTAAACCTTAAGGGCCTGATTGGATGTTGCATTAGGGAGGGGTATTAGCTCATTTGAACAGATGAAGGGATGAGTTGATGTTTTTGGCTTGGTTTGGATACAAGTTTCTCCCCTAGTGGGACTCATCTCTCTTCCAATTTCATTTGGCCAAAATCGGATTTAGGGCCAAAGATTATGGAATACTCTTGATCAAGGCATAAATCATCCCCCCTTATCCCCTTTTTTTTTTTTTTTTTACTATTCCTCCCCTCCTCATTTGCCCTCTCCCAACCCCTAATACCCCTAGCCCTGTAACGCCCCGAATTTTGGGTACGTTAAATAAACAATTTTATAGAAATTTAGCTAGAGTCTGGCTCAATATTTCATCATAAGCCTTACAAAAGTACTTTTATTCAAATAAGGAAGGGAACTATGGTTCCTATCTACTGCTCCGCTTCGTCCTCCATCCTGGCTAGCTCTTCAGCTCCAAAGGCTTCCAAGGTGTAGAGTTCACCATGTTCGTCTATGAGGTCTGACACATTACACCAGCGTCGCCACCGATATAATATGTCAGGGTCACCAAAGGTAACACCATGAGCTACAAAAGCCCAATAGAATAAACCCTACCCACTAACCCTTAACTTACAAGCAATAGATCATATAGTTAACGATTTCCACATAGCACATGCATATTTAACAAAACAGCTAATAATAACACATCCATATTCACTATCCAAACTAACGTTTGTGTCCATGATTTTATGTGTTTCTCCTACACGACTCATCGTAGATTGTGTCATTGGTTTCACCTTTCATTTTCCAAATCAACATTTCCAAAATCGTTTTTAACACACCCAACCTCGGTTCCGCCGCGCTGGGTTCCCGAGTATCCTCACAATGGTTCCGCCGCGCCGGGTTCCCATTGGCACAATTTGCATTGGCTGCTCTCCACGGATAACCAAGCCATACCTCACCATGGTTCCGCCAGTCCGGGTTCCCATGGGAACGCACACAACCTCACAATGGTTCCGCTATTCCGGATTCCCATTGGAACACACACAACCTCACAATGGTTCCGTTATTCTAGACTCCCATTGGAACACGCACACACACACACACACACACACACATTTCACATAATGCCACCAAAACTGGTCATTATGTAGTTTCAAAAATATTTCTTTTCACGGAAAACACATTTTTCTTGTCAACCACACCCTAGGTGCCATGTTTCTACTTTCTTGATTTTCGTGTCTCGTTACATGCAAGACTTCGCGGTAGGACTTTCCACATAAGTAGTCACAAATCATGCATTATAATCTTGAAACTAAACTAGCAAGATCATCTAACTCTATATTACTTACAGGCGACAGATAACGTTATATACTTATAACAGATAACCTTATATACTGACAGTCAACAGATGACCTTATATACTAGCAGTCAACAGATAACCTTATTTACTGATAGACGACAGATAACCTTATATACTAACAGTCAACAGATAACCTTATATACTTACGACAGATAACCTTATATGTTAGAGAAAACGGTTAAGAAAGCTCTATTTTAAACCTTGAACTAGAAAGTAAGGACATTATACTTTTCAACATACGGTTCTATAGTATACGTAGAGTTAGTAGACTAGGGACTCTACTTTTCTTCTTGGCGGTAGGGCGGCTATGAAAAGTACGTCAGTGGTCTGGCGGAGTAACTTCCTACGGAACGCTTATGGTAGCTTTGAAAGAGAAAGATTTCTCTCGAAACTAAGTCTTGACTATTACTACTACAACTTTTGGATCGAGAGGGTGGTCGGGTGACGGTTTAGTGGCGGCCTTGGATGAGTTTCTTGAAAAACACAAGAAGAACTTCAAGAACAAGAAGAACTAAGCAAGAACAAATGAAGAATACAAGTTTTTCTAGAGAGAGAAGTTGCTAGGTGAAGGTGTGAGTTGAATGCTTGAACAAGGGTGCTATTTATAGCAAAAGTCTTGGCTATTACCAAATGAATAAAATTTTCCCTAGCAATTATTATCCATTGGGTAAAGATTTTCCTAGAAAAATAATAGGCCAAAAGGTACAAATATCCCATTAAAGTAATCTAATTATGCACATGTTCTTATTAAACTATTGGATCATGTACTTTAGGAAATATGATATATATGTACTCATGTCCACATAGTTAAATATATAAGTAGGTACTAAGTATCCAATAAAATATAAGGCTAGGATTCTCTTATTAATAAAATTCACAAGGTACTAGTACTAATTTATTTATTATAGTACTTAGCAATCTAGGATTTGGATACACCCCTTTTTTATGCAAATAAGCACATGGAAAATCTATGAAAATGATTTATTTAATGAACCCTAGTACTTGTTGAAAGATTTATCCTATTATCCAATGGATGATAAATCTCCTAGTAATTATTGACCAATGGACAAAAGTAATAGGAAAATTTTCATAATTAAATAACCAAAATGTCCTTTTAAGCATGTATAAAAATCTATATTTAACTATATAATATTACTTAACCAAATCTAGCAATGAATATCTTTAACAGAAAATTTAGGGTTTCTATTCTCCAATGGATAAAAATTTCCCCAACTTTTATTGACCAATGGATAAAAGGTAATATATACTTGAATAATATTTTAAATAACCAATGCTTTGTTTGGTTGGTGTTTTAAAAATTTTTTTGAAAAATTGTAGGGGTAATGAGTGGAGAGAGATAGAGAGAGAAATGTTAGAAGTAGGGGGAATCTAGGGAGAATCTAGGGGGAATTTTTTGAAAAATTCTTTTTGAGTTTGGAAGAGAACAAGGCAGAATGTCCTTTAGTCATGTGAATATGAGTACTTTATCAAATCTAGTACAAAATATTTTTGATGAAAAATCTAGGTAGTAAATCCATAGTACATATATATACTTATATAATCACATGGTGGATCTAGGAAAATATTTATTTAGTCCATCTTAGTACTTGCTAGTAAGACTACTCTATTATCCAATGGGTAATATCTACCCTAGTAGTTATTGACCAATGGTTAAAGAAGTAAAGTAATATATATACTTGAATAATATATACATGTACTTTTAGGCATGTGTATATAAGACTATATATAACTATATATGTGTAATTTTAACAAAATCTAGAATGGTACCTTATGTGGAAAATTATGGTTTTCCTATTGTCCAATGGACAAAAGTTTTCCTAACTTTTATTGTCCAATAGGTAAAGAAAAAAACTAAAATAATAAAAGAAAATATAAAATAATTTTCTAGTCCAGGGTTGGAAAGGTTCACAAGGCTCAAAGATGGTCAAAAAGGACCATCTATGGTTAGGAAATTGTAACTAGGTGAATTGGTAGTTTGTTTTCCTCAAACTCATCGGTTTGAAATTAACTCTACTTGTCAAGTAGGATTTCTAGCCAAGAAATATAATTTAAGAATTTATTTTTTACTCACTAGGAAAATATACAAGTGCTTCTACAAGCATACTTGTCTTTAGAAAATGACTAGATTGTCCGGTGTGCAAAGATAAAATTTTTATAAGTCTCAAATCTAATTATGACGGATTATTAGAATTTAAAACGAATTTTTTTTAAAAGAAACCAAGTAATTAAAAATAAAATTCAAATATTTAACGAAATTTTTATTTACCAAAAATCAGGGTCGTTACAAGCCCCCAAATTCAAAACCCTAAACCCAATTTTCAAAAAATTTGGAAATTCAAAAATCAAACCCCTACACAATTCAAAATTTTAGAAGACTTAACCACAACAAACACTCACCGACATTGCTACTGCTCATCACCGCCGTGAATCCCGTAAGCCAATTGTGAGCCACAAGCAACCCTAGATATCGCGAAGAAATATGGGGAAGAGAGTGAGAGATCATGAGCGAGAGAGATAGAGATGGGAGATGGTGAGAGAGATCGATCGGAGTGCGGGTGGTTTTACCGGAGAAGAAAGAGAGAGAGAGAAAGAAAGAAAATGTTATTTGGAAAAAAAAAGTAAAAAACAAAACGTAAAACTCCCATATAAAGGTACAAACATTGTAAGTAAAAAAAAAAAAGTAAAGTTTTTTATAGCTTAGTTATGAAACGTAATCAATTTTTTTTGGTTTTGCAAACGCTATGTAATTAATGTTATGCATAGTTACATTTACGACTGCACAAGGGCAAAAAATTCATTTAACAACTTTTTATATGATTCACCCATCCTTATCTCCTCATTCAAACCAGCTGCTCCCCCGTCTCAAATTCTTGGTCATCTTTCCTTTTTTGAAAGTCTCAAAAGATTGGTTATATCTTTTAATTTATAATATTTTTTACAGAAACTCTATGTGCACAGCATGCTGTGCACAGCAGCTGTGCACAGATGCCGTTTTCTCTCGCCTCGGGTCGCACAAAGATGATCGGAGCCGCTCATTTTGTTCAAAATATGTTGTTTAAGGTCTCTGTAGAAAATGAGCTTCGTTCGATATCGTTAGAGGTGTTAACAAAACACCCAAAATCACTTCAGAATTTAGGCCATTTTGAACAAAATGAGCGGCTCCGATCATCTTTGTGCGACCCGATGCGAGAGAAAACGGCATCTGTGCACAGCTGCTGTGCACAGCATGCTGTGCACATAGCACGGCTCTATTTTTTATATATCAAATATGGATCTTATTTGATAAATCTCAATGAGCTCTATTGTATAAAGTTTTTAAACTCACCTAAGAGATTATATATTATAAGATATAATTAATTGAAAAATGACACGCACTCTCAAAGAGAACCAACATTTTGGGACAGAAGGAGTACTATTTTTTTATCTTCCTTCATAAAAGTCATAAAATGTGGGCCTACCCTTTATAAATAGTATATCACTAGCTGATCCCCATCCGTAAATAATACCCTCAAAATTCATCCTATATTCAATTGGGCCTAAGAAAAAGTGAATCATTTCTCACCAAGCGGTACTTGTGGAAAGTTGGTCGGAACAAAATCAGTGGGGATCTAGGGAATCTATATGGCAGCCCGCCCTACAGAGTTGTAGTACAGTCGATTTGGCTTCTATTTTAGCAACGAACAGCTCGGATTTTAATTCGAGCATTGGACGGTTCAAATCAATAGGAGTTCGGATTAAATTTGAGTTGTCTATGCTAAAATAGATGGCCTGATTGGCCACACTACAACCTTGTAGTTTGGCTGTGCACTACAAGAAACCCCAATCTGTCTATAATATTGGGTTTTTCAAAACAGTATGTACCGGCCGATACCTGTATGGAATCTACAACTTTAATTGGTACAAGCTGCAAACTTCAAGGTGTGTGAGAGATATTTGCCCATGTAAAAAAGGAGGCAAGATCCTCTGTGCCAAGAATTCATGTCCCTCTGTGCTGAGGAGTTTTTCGGCCGTTCAAATTTTAAAATATACACAACAGAGGCACGGGGTTTTTCGGCTGTTGAATTTAAAATTAAAAAAAATCACATAATCTACCGGTCGAATAACCTCTCGGCGCAGAGGCACAAGAGTTTTTGGAACAGAGGAGATCGGACCCCATAAAAAAGGCACCTTATATAGTATTTGAACACGCCCCACAATTCAACCTCGCTAGCTACCTGTCGCAGTATTCAAACTCTTCCACTGAATTTCCACGAGGAAAGAACGGAAGAAGTTGAAGAATCAATGGAAGGGGAAACTTCACCGTAAGCGCGCGAACGCACTGCTAATAATCTATAACACTAAACTTGACTTAGAAAATTCAATTCCTATCCCATAATCAAGTTATTTTATTCATGTAAATCGATTCAATTACTAAGTACCGTAAGGTATGCAGGTTTGAGAGCAGCGAGATGCTGGCATCATTTCTCGCATCTACCCCACTGCTTTCGGTGTCATGGAAGCTCTGCAGCCACGCCAACGCGGCCACGCCCCAGATTTTCGTGTCGAAAAGAATCGGAGACGTGAGTTACGTGGCCTTCTCGGGCGCTCAGAGGGTTGCCGGGTTGGATCTCGGTTGCCGCCGGAGCCTGGTGGCCGTGGACACCGCGGCCGCTGGAATTTTCCCAGCGTTGCAACGTTACGGCAGTGAAGCAGAGGAGCCCGTCATGGTCCACGCGGGGATGTTACGTCTCTTCCTCTCCATGATTAACAACTTTCAAACCCAGGTTAGTTATTTCTGATTCTTATCCTATAATTGACCCAATACATATGCTTCTTTTCTGTAGAATTATGGCCAAGGAATTACGTAGAAGTCTTTCCATTATGTTTTCTGGAATACATGTACTCACTAAAAAAGGATATAAAATAAAAATATTGTATGAAATTAGTTAGCTTCACTGAAAAAATTACATTCTGTCAATTCCGAGAGTACTTATCGCAGTGGTTGATGGACTTATCTTAAGGGGGCTTACCACCCCAACATCTCATGGCTGATTCCCCTCGATAACGATTTGTCCTTGAGCTACTTTACCTCAGGGACGGAAGCAGAATTTCTTCAACGAGGGGGCCAAACTACAAACAATAATTTTTGAAATTTCAAGTTTGGGAATCTAATTGTTTATTTGATTTGAGTTTTGAGGAGATTTTTTGGGTAATTAGTGGAGAAAGATAAAAAGAAAAATGAGAGAAATAATTGAAGTGAAAACTGATGGGAGACCGTGCACAGAGAGAGAGAGAGGGGTTGGATTTTGAGATCCAAAACAAACTTAGTCTAAAGCATTAAATGTTTAAATAACACCCAATACCAAAAAAGAAAAAAAAAAAAACAATCTATTGTGGCTCTTAACAAACAAAAAATAAATAATCTTAATATTTTAAAAACAAGTGGAGTGCAAGTGGTGCGATTCCCGAAACCACTCATCCTCCTCCCTAAGTTCCCTAGGATAGAGTAGATTAGATTTAACTAATAACAAAAAAACTATTTAGAATATATATATATATAATATTTAAAAAAATACCCAAAACTACGCAGCAGCCGTGGCCCACATATATAAGCCCTCACATCATTCCGTCTCTGCCTCACCTCAATCAAACACATGGAAAAGACTGTGGGAGTAGTTGAAGAGATTAGTCCGGTTTATAACTATCCAGACACTCTTCATTATCAAAAAATGGAAGGAATAAAAAAATTACACTTCCATTCTGTTATCTGGAATTCATGTTCTTACTGAAAAAGATAAAATAAAATTCTTGCATGAAATTAGTTGAGTTCACTGAAGGTTTCTCAGGGTTCCAGTTTATAATAACAATATGTGGCTCAGCAGTATAATATGTACAAGAAGAAAAAACCAAAAACAAAAAAAAGAGTAAACTAAACGGACTGTTGAGTATCTTATACAACGCTGTAACTACATAAACCAAAATAAAATATCCATAAATCATCAGAATGGTTAAAAATTACAGCTTAAATGTTGAAACTTAAATAGTGTACGTTAATACCATTGAATATGAAGAGTAGACTTGAATATTGATCTTCATGATACAATTGATATTTTGGTTCCTTCATTGATTTTAATTAAGTTTTGTTGTTAGCATATGTTTAGACACGTAAGTAAGACCCATTGGTGAAAATTTGAATTGGAATACAATTTTTAACTAAATGGATGAAGCTAGACGTGAACTTTTATATCATCAAAGAATCTTTATATCTCCATTGGCAATAGGTTTGTAATTTAAATCAGGCATAAGTATTTTTTTGGCTCATATTTACTTTAAATGACTTATATTACGATGCATTGCACGCACCATTTCTATTTACAATACATGGAATGAATGTAAACATGATACGCAATACATTATTATCATGATTTGTAAATTGATCCCCCACTAGTGAACTGTGGAGGATCTCTTAAAATTAATTAAAGTGTGTGCATAAACTGGTCTGGACATATGAGTTATTAGGGAAAAAAAATTACTCCTATTTCCCTTTTTTCCCAGAGACCCTTATGAATAGTTGGCAGGTTCAAGGACCTCAACCAATTTTCTATCACCCGAAAATTGCGTGTGGTTCTTTTTGTTTTCGACTTCTACTGTGGCATTCCCTAAGTGATTTTTCTTTTTCAAGGCAATAAAATGTTAGGGTTAGTTGTTAGTGGTTACAACGAGAATCAAATTCCTCTTCTATGATGTCACCAACTCAGAACCTCTCCTAAAACGCAAAATACCAACCACACTAGGTGTGATATTAATTCTTTGATCCTAATTAAGCGATTAAGGGCTTCATACTTTGATCCTCTGCTTCGAGTTTTCCGACCTCTTTCATTTCCCATATATGAAACATACTTTCCTTCATATTCTAGAACAAAAAACATATACTCCCTGTCTTCGTCCCTTTTTTAAGAAAAGACTTGTATTTTCAGATAAAAATATAGTACGTTAGTGCATAATTTAAAAAAAAAAAATTTTACCAAATTAAAGATCTCATTTAGTTATTGGTGGAAATAAGTTTTTAAAAATATGCACGAAAATACCTTATCCTTTTATTCAAAAATTGCATGTCTTTCTCTAGGGGACACTTAAAAGGGGCCGAGTGATAATTGGCGGGTACTGTTGGTATAGCATATAATTTGTGTGTACTGTCACAAGTGTAATAGTATAGGTAGGTTGTCAGACTTTATAATAAATATTGCATGAAAGTCTACGTAGGTAGACTAGTAATAGTAACTTGTAATAATGAAGGGTGTGAACCCATTATGAAGGCAGTCCCTCCTTACGCCTATAAAAGGATGAACGCCCCCGTTGTAAAGAATCAAATATCATTTTGTGCATATAACAAAGCAGAAAGCTATAGTACACTTAATTGTACAAGAGAAATGTTACATATTTTTGATATATGTTACACATATTTTTTTGTTACCTACGCAGGGTGCACCTTGAAAATGTGGTACTCATAGTTTCGGATGACGATAGAAATTTTTTTGGTGAAATTACAGATTAGTGTGAACGGTATACCCCAAAATAATTCCGCATTTTTTTGGTGTTAGTTACAATTGCTTTTGATAACCAACAATTTTATAACCAAATTTTTTTTTTAGGGGGGGTACGTGGCTTCGCCCGTATTTGCATTGAAATGGTCCAGGTTTTTTAGGCAAAGATTCGACTTGTAACGGAGAAGATTAACATAGGTGGCTTATTTTATTTCCTATTGCTGTTTTATAATGATCACTGACTTAGTGCGGGGTGTACCGTTCACATTACGTACATACTTTATTGTCATTTGTTATTTGGGTTTGAATTTTTTTTTTTTCCCAACAATTAAGGGTGTCTGAGCCAGCTCACACTCATCTCAAGTAATCCTTTCTCCGATCCAATCAAAGGCTGAACATTCACATCCGGATTATCATATGAAATTACTTTCTTACGATCTAATCTCAAAATTCTAATCAAATCTTAGTCAATTATGTAAAAAGCAAACACATTAAACAACGGGACTAACCCTTTTGCTAGTTTGGTTTTATTCGATATTGACCATCATTTCTCCAAATTGGCCACCGCGTGCCTTGTGGGCTAATAAGCTGTGTTTTGACTTGAATGAAAAGGATGTGTGGTCCTTTCACACCGCGTAATTTCGTGGCCCATTCAGCCGGAAGGGGCCCCAATAATGTGTTGGTTTCATTGCACTCTACTGCCTTACGAATAGGAGATTTGTTTATTTGAATGATCTTTCACACTCTGTTTTCAATAAATAATATATGGGAAAATTAGTCATAAAAACGGTAAAATAGTTTTTATTTTGAGAAAGGACACTAGAAAAATAATTTTCATTAGATGTCCTTCAACTTTTTGACTTTTTTAGTCATAAGGCCAAAACATTTTTAAGTACTTTCATAGAATTTTAGGGTGCACTTTATTCTTGTAGGGTTTTAATGATTTAGGCACTTTCATAGAGTACCCTAAGATTTTAGGCACTTTCATATATAAAGTACCCCAGAATTTTATGCACTTTCATAGGGTACCCTAGGGTTTTAGGTACTTTCATAGGTGCTTTAGGATTTCACTTTCATTGAGCACATTTGTCCTTATATTTGATTGCAAAATCCTCTCAAACCACTCGAGATCTCTCTAAGTGTATCGTGAATTGTTAGGGTCCAATGCATACCGAACTCTCTCTGGCCATAAAACACCAAAGTGCATGTTCTTGAGCTCAAAAAACGTAAATATAAGGAATTTTTGACTTAGTCTCCCTAAATATATCCTTAAATTTATCTAGGGAAAATTAGCCATAAGGACGGTAAAATAATTTTCATTAGGCGAAGGACACCAACAAAATAATTTTCAGTGTTTGTCCTTCAACTTTTTGAGTTTTTTAGGCATAAGGCCAAAACATGTTTACGCACTTTCATAGAGTTTTAGGGTGCACTTTTGTATTATAGGATTTTAGTGGTTTAGGCACATTCATAGAGTACTCTAGGGTTTTAAGTGCTTTCATGGGATATATCCTAGAGTCTTAGGCACTTTCATGGGGTATTTTAGAATTTTAGGCAATTTCATAAGCACATTTGTCCTTATGTTTTATTGCAAAAAATGTTTGTCCTTGAGTTCAAAAAATATAAATATGAGAGATTTTTGACTTTAAGTCTCCCATATCTCTTCTAGTGTGTTTTAAAAATGATAGCAATGTGTGTAATTTTAAGCATTGAAATACTATTTTTTTATTAGAACTCAAAGCAGGTACTTTAACATTTTGGAAGGCCGCAGAGAACTTTAAAGTTGCGGCCCTACATACTTTATAACACACAAACTAAATAGCAAATCAGCCCAGGAATGAAAACTTTTACTCCTATATAATAAGGTAGGTAGATGAAATTATCGAAAGTATTGATTATTACAAGGAACATAAAATGATCACTTAAATAGCACTCCTCTTGGCCAACCAAAAATAATAATAATAATTACATACATTCATATATATCACTCTTCTTGCGGTTTTACCTTCAAAATTGGTAATTATGCTACCATAATCCATCTATTTAGTTCAAAATGGATCTATTTTTCTCGTCTTTTCTTAGGGACGGACCTGACTTGAAGTCAAATTTGAAATTGTATTTTAAATAAAGTGAAGTGCAAAGAATTTTTTTTCTCTTTCTTTTGTGGGATACAAATAAGAAGTTCACATAAACAGCAAAGTTACAAAATCCCAATGTTTCATAAGTCTCGTCTGATATGAGATGTTTAGTAATGGGTGGATGGTAATGATATATTCCATCCGTCCCAATTTAAGTGTCCTTTAAGGGAAATCGTGCATTTTAAAAAGTCAAAATTTTTACTCTAAATTTTCAAAAGTAACCTTAAAAATGGTGAAGTTAATTATATGTATGAAAATCGTTTATATCTTTCAATATGAATCTCAAAAAATATGTAATATGGATCTTGTTTGATAGATCTCACTTAGTTTTATTATACAAACTTTTCAAAATCATGAAAAATATTATAAATTGAAAAATACTATCTATCTAAAAATGACACGAATATAAAAAAAAAACTGTCAAATCAATGTGTACTTTTTCAGGATAAAATTGGAAGTTTGGCATGTTTTGATGGTTATTTTAGAAAGTGGACACTTAAATTAGGACAGCGGGAGTGTGTGTGTGTGTGTGTATATATATATTGTAACCCCATTTTTAGGAGTAACGTGAGATGATAAATACAAAATTCAGAGAAGAGAGTCATCCTAACGTTCCGCGAACTTTAGATTAAGGTCTCTATAGCAGTATATCTATAAGAGAAACAACAAACGGGTTGGCCTAGTGAATGGTTAGTTCTTAAGTGTGTCGATTTCAACTTGTATGGTTATTATTTTTTGCCTTTCTCCGACCGTTCGCTAAGATCAATTAATCCATTCAAAACCATCTCAAGTTACATAGAGTTGTGACTTTTTCTGTCTAGTTTTGCTATAAGTACATAGCTAGGGAGAAGTAAAGGGAAAAAAAAAAAAAACAATATAAACCATGAGGCGGAGTCAAACACCACCTCTAAGCCAGCGCACGGATCTTTCTTGATAGAGTGGCGACACACCGACACTGTATAGAACCATAACTTTAGGAAAAAACACGCGAGGGAATGTCTGATACATTTAGTCTCACATGATAGATGATCGCATAATGATGTGACATTGTTACCCTATAATTACTTAAACTTTCCTGATGAATTAATCCAAAGTTAATTTGTACATTCAATGTTTTTTAGTTTCAATAACGGACTTGTGCGGACCATTCCCTCGTACACTAATTCTTGCAAAAAACGTGCACAGATTATGACAACTTGTGGGAATTAGGCAGGAGGAATACAAAATGGAACATGACAGAACCCTTTAACACTAAGCTCGTAGAGCTACCAATCAAAATGAGAGGCCCGACTTTGGTTGTTGAGAAAATGGTGAAAGAAAATCTTCGAGATCCACCCACCAATCCATAGCTACAGAAAATCCTTGCTTTTTTTTTTTTTGGTGGTTGTTGATATATTAGTTGGCCCGTTTGATAAACCTCCAGGGGTTGGGATTGAATTATCAATTCCAAGGGATTATTAATACTGTGTTTGGTAATCCAAAATGAGTTGAGATTATTAGTCTTTAGGACTAGTAAGGTGGGTATTAGTGGAAATTGAGAAGAGCCTCACCCACTTGGTATTAACAATCCAATCTCATCCTTGCCTATGCACAAATACGAAAATAGTCTTCACCAATCCCATCTGATTACCAATCCTATCCTATGTGATGGGCAAAAACGGAAATGTATACTATCAATCAAATCCTATCCCATGTGAAACAAATATAACATTAATAATTTCATCTTCTAATCTCATCTCAAACAAACATATTCATCACCAATCATATCTCCTTACCAATCCATTCTCATTATCAATCCCAATCTTAATCCCATTTCTTTATAAATCTCAACCATCTATCACTGTTATCAAACGGGGCCTAATACTGTACTTTCTCTGCTATCTTCACCATTAATGTTCTTCCCATTCTTTTTTCCTGACAAAATAGAAGTTTATTTTACTCTTTGCTTTTTCATCAGTTCATTTCTAGCTCATTACACAAGTTTTCCGTAATCGGGGCAGAACTACATGTGAGGGTGAGGTGCTCGGGCAGCCCCCACTTTGCCTGTGACCCCTAAAGTTATATATGTACATTTTTGCGAAAATGTAGTAAGATTTTAATAAATGATTGTGATTTTGGCACTCCAAAAATTAATAGAGGGGCTCTAAAATTGTACTGTGTTGATAAATAAAACGACGTCGTTTTGGAATCTATACCCTATATATATATACACACACACGGGGCGGTTCCGGGGACAGTTAAACAAACCCTCCAAATCTTAATCTCATAGTTTCCGATCAAATTTTGATGATCCGAGCAGCTCAATGTGTTTAAAACGTGATTTTAAGGTTGCCCGCGAGAAATTAGCAAAAAAATGACCGGGAAGGGCTTCATCCGAACAGTTTTTTATCGATTCAATAAAAAACTGCTCAAATCAAGCTCTTTTGCCGGTTAGTTTTTTTGCCAGTTTTGCGCGGGCACCCTTAAAATCACGTTCTGATTACATTGAGCGGCTCGGATCATCAAAATTCGATCGGAAACTTGGAGGATTTTTTTAAGTGTCCCCGAAACCGCCCCGATATATATATATATATATACACACACATGCATATGTATGTATATGTACGTGTAGTAAGATTCCTAGTTGAACTTTTAATTGTTAGCACACCCTTTCTGAAAATCTTGATTCCGCCACTGACCGTAATGAAACCCTAACCTTATTTTTTTTGAAATCCTTTCCTAACTACGGGTCAAATGTAGTGACATGACTTGATGGTGCAAGAGGGGCCTACACATATATTCTATGTTCAAGACATGCATGGAAACAGAGGACTCCTTTGTCATCTAGTTTTAGTCTACGCGTCAATCAAAGACCGACCACTTAATTTGGAACTAGCTAGCCCATGGACTGGGGTTGTGCGACTCTCATGTCGGCCAAACTTGATTAGCGGGTTATTGAATTCAATTCAAACCAGCTTTCTGCATGTATTGACAGATTTTCGTGGCTAGTCTATTGACCACCCATCACATGTCCTATTAGCTCATATATACTACTGTTTCTGTTCTTTTTCTTTTTCTTTTTCTTTTTTGTGTGTGTTGGTTCTTCAATTAGATATACGTACAGATAAAATTACTGCACATATCCGTAACAACATCTTCTTGTCACAAAACAATTTGAGAAATAGTAATAGCCAGTAGTAGATAAGAAGGGGATTTGGATTTGCATATCAAGTGCCTAAATTGAAGGCCCGGTAGTGAAGCCCTCCGTATATGAGGCGTGTTGTCTTAGTTTGAACCTCATTCACACGTTCTCGTATCGTTGACTATTTTGAATTTGTTTTTGTTTTGTTTTTTTTTTGGCAAGTGCATGTTCTGGTTTATGGTAGGAGGACTTATCCCTTTGTAAGAATCTTAGTAGGATCAAGAAGTTAATGTACATGTTTTGCAAACTTTTAAAAATACTGAAATCTGAATTTGTTTTTCTTTGTTTGTAAAATTCACCTTTTCATTCATAATTAAATCGAACATTCAACAAGTTGTTGGACAGTATTTTCACAGCTTTAGATTTAACCATATTAAACATATGTTTCTAGAAAGTGATACAGGATGTGTGATCCCTTATTGCGTACCGTGTTTGATATCGGAATTTCACTAAAAAGAGATGATCCTCTTGATTATTTTAGATAATCCAGGGTGCCCAGCTAATTTACGAGCCGATGACTAATTTCTTGGGGACCTCTCTCACAGTCCATTTGCAAGGGATGATCCTCTGGACTTGTTCTCTCTCATAATCGCAAGATGTCATGTCTTGCTATAGTACTAAACAAATGAAAGAACTAGGAAATTTTTACCTCATTTAAGCAACGAATGCTGCATCAAATCGCAATTATATTCCACATGGCTTTTCTTTTGTTAATTTCTTCTGGAGTCAAAATGAACAACCAGCAGAGGATACGGTACTAAGTATATATAGTTCTGCAATTATTTTACAAAGATTAGTTTAAAAGTGTTGGCCCCTAATTTCGAATGTTGTTCATTTTTTCCAATTCATAACTATCAATTTGCTAAAGCAATTCACCTGTATCTCATGCAGGTGTTTGACATAATGAAGGAAAGTAAATTAGTAGTTTTCACAGGTCACTCCCTCGGTGGAACAATGGCTTCTCTTTCAGCCCTGTGGCTCCTCTCACATCCTCAATCTACTACTACCGTCCTATCACTCACCTTCGGCACCCCTCTCCTAGGCAACGTCACCCTTTCCCGAGCCATCCTCCAAGAAAGATGGGGAGGAAATTTCTGTCATGTGGTGGGAAAGCATGACATCGTGCCAAGACTCCTCTTAGCTCCTCTAACTCCCCTCACTCCTCACCTGCATTCCCTTCTTCAGTCTATGACTTCCCCGTATTTCAGACTCCTCACACTTGAGTTGTCCGATGAAGGGAAGAACTCACTATTTCGCCTCGTGTTGTCTTCTGTCGAGGCATTGGCAAAATCGGGAGAAAGTATTGGGAGAGATTCCTTCTGCCCTTTCGGGAACTACGTGTTTTGTACGAATGAGGGAGCTATTTGTTTGGACAATGTGGCGGCTGTTGTGAAAATGCTGCACTTGATGTTCGCTACAGGTTGTGCAACTTCTTGTATTGAGGATCATCTCAATTACGAAGGATACGTTGGGAAGGTATCTTCAGAATTCTTGAAGAGTAGAGGCTTTGCAGAAGGGGAGTTGCCTGAGTCAAGCTATGAAGTTGGAGTTACACTGGCATTGCACTCCTCAGAGATAGATTGTCGGGTAAACCACCGTACCCCAAGCTTCATCTCAATTCTTACATCATTGACTATGTCCTTTTTGTTTATAGCTCTCATTTTGCGGAAAACAAAAAAACTTGCTTTGGAAGCTGTTTTTCTAGAATCGTTTTTGGAAAAAGATTTTTGGGGACAAATCCACTTCTTAGTGAACACCGAAATGTTGTTTTCATTAAAACGGAGACAGGGAAAAACAAAAAATCAAATACCTGAATGATCTTTTTCATATTATCTTAAACTTGCAGGAACCAGTCTGGGAACCAGCAAAAGACTGCCTAAAGACAGCCAAACGCATGGGGCATGCTCCCAACATCAAGAGTGCTAACCTTGCAAAAGTTTTATCTAAATTCTCACCATTACGAGCCCAAATCGAATGGTACAAAGCATCTTGTGATGTGTCTGATGATCGAAAGGGGTACTATGATACATTCAAGCTAAGGGGACCGTCAAAGAAGGATGGCAAAGTTGACATGAACCGGAGAAAGCTTGCCCGGTTTTGGGATGACCTAATTCAAATGTTGGATACAAATCAACTACCTCATGATTTTCACAGGAGAGCAAAATGGGTAAATGCTTCCCAATTCTATAAACTCCTAGTCGAACCATTAGACATTGCAGAGTACTATCGAACCGGAATGCACCGAGAGAAAGGGCATTATGTGACGCATGGAAGAGAGAGAAGGTACAAACTTTTCGATAGGTGGTGGAGTAATAGAAAGGTCGGTGAGGAAGAGAACAATCAGAGGAACAGGTATGCTAGTTTGACACAAGATTCGTGTTTCTGGGCGAGGGTGGAGGAGGCGAGAGATTGGATAGAGATTGTCAGGAGCGAGAGTGATTCTAGGAAGCTCACTCTGATATGGGAGAATATCGATAAATTTGAGAAATATGCAAGAAGTCTTGTTCAAAAAAAGGAGGTGTCTATAGATGTCCTCGCAGAAAATTCAAGCTACAGCTTGTGGATGAAGGAATTAAGAGAACTAAAATCACAGCTGCAACAATTCTCTCCTCAGTTCCCTGGTTTTTTCGGACTGGGAGCCATTCCATAGATTAATGCTTTGTACCGTGATGTTCCTTGTTAACCAGTTACATTCTTCAAAACTCGAATGTTATTCATAGATTTTCAATTACTGTTAGGGAGAACTTTATATATCCTTCTCTGCTTTATCACTTATCAGAGAGAGTTAATGCCCCTCCAAATTAAATTTTGGCACGCATGTTCCGAAGATCTAAAGGATCCCAAAGTTTTTCCTATTTTTTATTTTAACATACAGGGAAAATTAACTTCAAAATCTAGAAGCAATGGACCATTGCGAAGATACTGCATAAGAAATGTTCATTTCAGCTAGGCTAGAAATGTGTTTCACGTCAACATGTTGAAGCAAAAAATTTATCTTGTTGACTGTTCATTCCTTGAAACAATTACATTCTATATATGACAATCAATGTTCCTAGCAACATATCATGCTACTCCAGCAAAATCAAAAGTGAGCTTCAGTGAATACACAAAGAATTTGATCAAACTGTGGGAGTCAGACTTTCCCATTTGAAACATCAATGTTCCTAACAGGCCCCTTAAACCATTTTCTGGCATCTACTACCCACCAAAGCAATATGACACCAAGACCCACACCCAGAGCAACAGGTGCATAATTGAAAGTATTCCAAGTGATCGGATAATATGTTGGGAGAAGGAAAACGGAGCAGGTATAACAAATCCATAACACAGCCACCAAGCAAATTGGCCTTCTTGCTTTTCCCAAGTAAAATGGTCCAGCTTTGAAGTTCTTTTCGTCCATGGTCAATCTTGCAAATATTGGAACAGCGTAACCACCAACCCAGCCTATCGTGCATATGGAAGTTATTGCCGTAAAAATTACATTTACTTTCAGGATGGGGAGTCCGAGAAGAATGCATATGGCTGCACAAAGCCACACTGCGTTCGAGGGAACTTTGTGTTTCGGGTGAATTTTTCGCCACACGGATGAAAATGGAATCCCACCATCTCTTGATAGAGCGTATACCTGAAGGATGCCATAATGGAGACCCACAATTACACTTCAAGAAATAGGTAAACATTGGTATGGGATGGTCTTAAGATGGTATTTCTAAAATGAATAGCAAAAACGATTTCTGAGACCTTGCATGAAATTTTCAAATTTTGTAATGTTTCATAGTTGCTCGAAATATTATTCGATTGAGGATCCTAAAAAAAGAAACTGATTTGTTAGATAATTTAACGCTAGACATTGCTATTAACATAAAACTCAAGTTCATTTGTGTTTTATGACTTTATCCATCTTTATGTGCAGAAAAAAATGGGTTTGTACCTCTACCTTGCAAAATTAGAAGTTGATTCTCTATATATACTATTAGTCTGTTAGCATCTTCAATATGCCGATAAATATTGAAACAAAAGTATCGGTGTATACTTATAGACCATAAAAAAAATTATCCTACATTGCTTACCACTCTGGCTGCACTTGTGGTGATTGAAAGCCCACCAAAGAAGAATGAGCCCCAGATGACGAAAAGCAAAATGATAGCACCCGTAGCATTTTGATATCTCCCGTGGAATGCATCGTAGAGTATTTGAGCTGGTACAAATGTCCCAGCAGTTTCATTCGTTGGATCAAACAGGTAGCTTGGATTCTGAAAGATGAGGTGTAATCAAGTAAATAAGTAAAAGTAGGCCACATCAAATTTGATATTGAAATGAACTTAGCGAGACACAATCACTGCCTAGTGAACAACTTTAAGCTGAAATAGTTGCTCTACACTGAAAAAAATCTATTCTGCCATGAGTTACTTCTAAATGCCCCCAAGAAAATAACAAGCAACATCAATTTGAAAAGATACCTGAATGCTGAAAGTGAGGGCCAAGATGTAAGCCCAACCAAATACAGTAATTATTCCAATGCTAGAGAGAATGGCAATTGGTCCATTCTTGTCTGCACCCTTCGTTTCTTCAGTCAGATGTGCAGCAGCATCATATCCGTACAGTGAATACTGACTGACAAGAAGAGAGAGAATTGCTGCATAAGCTTTGCTTGATATCCCAGTGGATTCTGGTGCCACTTCAAAAGAAGTGAACACATATGAAGCAGGCTGCGTTGTCAGCGCTACAAGGGGTAGCATAATAACTATGACAAGTCCTCCAATAACCTGTCAAATAAACTTACTTAGGAAATATGACCATTTTCATCATACGCACTAGTATAGTAAGTCAATATTGTGTTCCTCTTCGAAATCTAGAAAGTAGGAGGTTCAACCAAAGATGGTGTGAGTTTGTTTCAATCCATGTTTTAGTTTATATTTTATTGCTGTTCTGTTTTCTTAGAGAGTTAGTATCCAAGTCTGCTCTGGGCTCCAAGTGTTCTGAACTTGAATTTTCAATTTGACTCTTGACGCACAATCTAGGCACTTCTTGAAAAGAAACAGATTGTGCTTATCCATACTAAGATATATTGGGAGAGCATCAATTTCGTGTCTCTCTTTATATAAGCCCTGACATGATTTTTAATTTCCAAAATCATCCTAAAGTACTCTCATATTACACTTTGAATGGGCATACACACCTTACCCTAAGAGATAAACTGGGAAAGAAAATGAAGTCCTCAAATTACTGCTTCCTTCAGTTTTTAAAGCCTGAAACAATTTCAACTGCCAAAATTTTCTATCACTCCACCCTCATACTCCATGAATCCTCATAACCATTGTAACATGCAGTTAATGAAAGAGAATTTACACTGTTTTCCTCATGGTCCTGATCGAAATAATGACCTGGAGTTCATAGCAGACTACGGAACACTAGAATTCGTTGCATCTTTCTAATGGTGGCATGCTTTTTGGCGAGTTGATCAGGGTTAGTGTTCATTGAAGTGAATATGATGGATCTAATTTTTGTCGAACCGAATGATGAATTGTCACATTTTGATCCCTTACGTGAAAATCAAGTGTTAAAAGGATATATTGGTTGTATCCATAAAAGTGTTCTCTCGATGAATATGTGTGCGTTTCCACAGTTGAACTATTATGTTTTGTGACTCACTCACTCATGGCATCTCTTTTTGTGAATGTTTGTTAATTTTGATAATTGAAATTCTGACCTTATGAATCATCCCCAATTCATTAATGGGTGAATTTTGTTAGTCATAGGTTAAACTGGAGTGATAGGTTGTAAATTGAATTTTGTTAGTGTGTGCCACTCTTCTAGTTTCTATTAAGGCCTTGAGGAAAGAAGTAGTATTTAATCAACGAAGTAGATAGCAGAAACAGTGAAGTTCAGTTCACATGATAAGTTTCTTAACATGCTTTCAGGAAATAGCTGAGGGATACATTCTCACTGTTTAAGGCAATGACTTTGTGAAAATATAACATCTAAGTTAGATCCACACCCTAACCAGTCCTCCCAGTGCTCAATGATATTGTTTAGAAACTGAAGGATTATGACGATATTTTAGACGGTATAAAGGATACGCTAAATGAAAGTAACACTTTGACACTTGAAAGCAAGCTACAGAACAAGTTTATATATAGCATACCTGCCACCATATTGAAATGACATCAATGAAAGCAATAACTTCCAAAGCAAATGTGTTGAGGAATGCCCATATTACAGTAAGGCCCATGTACATGCACAAGAATAACCATTTTGGAGCCAAGTAGCCTCCATCCTTATTCGTGCCGGTGCATAACAGAATGATACTTTGCAAAGTCTGAGAACCTGCATAAGCCTAAAATAAGGAGGTTAGAGACCGAACTTGGGAAGAAGTAATAAAATCATGCCATTCCTATAGTATTAGTTTGTGCATAAGAAATTATTACCTGTGTTCCTATGCCCGCTATTAGCCCTATTGTCTCGAGCCAAGCACAGCACCACGATGCGAATGGCCCCCATTTGGGGCCTGCTAAATGGGCAGCCCAGAAATAAAGAGAACCCGTAGTCTGTATAATTACGAAATTCGCCAACAATTTGAGAAACATATATGCATGGCATCATAGGATTAGGCTTCCTCAACTAATTAATTGAAATCATGACCTACATAATGCTTTGTCTGCAGAAATTCAAAGTTACAAGGAAAACGTGTTCATGCGTTCCCGGCACAGTTGAAAAAGTTTCCAATATAATGTTAATTGGGTTATCACAATAGCTTCCATAAATTATATATAGTTGCAAAAGTTTCCACTATAATGTTAATTGGACCTCATCAGAACCACACACAACCATGCATTTATGTGGGGTCCATGCACTTAGTCGTGAACTCCACAAGAAATGTGTGGCTGTAGAGTGGTCCGGAGGGTCCGGAGCACCACGTGGCGCCGTGGTGGCCGTCCCGGATTATTGAATAATTTCACGATATTAAGGTTTGTATATATTTTCAAGTCAAAGGCGTGTAAGTTCTTCAAGCATAAGGCACTGTTGGGCGCATAACGCCTGTGTGTAAGGCCTGCATAGAGTAAGAGAGCCTCAGGTGTGGTTGGTTATTCAGTGCTCTTGGAGCGCATTACATAGTGCTTGAGGATATTTTTTTTATTACATATTTATACAGGAGCTACACACTTTGTGATAGAAGTCATGGTAAATGTGTGATAAACATGGATCATAGAGTGGTGCTCCATGAGCAATTAAATAATTATTAAATTTCACAGTATCACGTGCTCCCTCATACTTTTGTAATCTTCCACAATAGGCCTAATATCTTTTACACTTTTAATTATCCCCAAAAGAATGACACTCGTGTCCCCATATATTTCTAAATTATGAAACCAACCAGGCTTTTTTATGCCTTAACTCATAATATATATATATATATATATATATATATGTGTGTGTGTGTGTGTGTGTGTATCGGGGCGGTTCCGTGGACAACTAATTAGACATCTAAAAAGATAACTCATAGTTTCTTATCAAATTTTAATGATCCGAGCCGCTCAATGTGATCAGAACGTGATTTTAAGGGTACCCATGAGAAATCAGCAAAAAAAAAAGACCGGGAAGGGCTTGATCTGAGCAATTTTTAGCTTAGATTTAATGAACGGTTCAGTTAAAAATTATTCAAAACAAGCACTTTCCGGTCATATTTTTTGCTAATTTCTCGCGAGCACTTTTAAAATCATATTCTGCACACATAGAATGGTTCGGATCATAAAAATTTGATCAGGAACTATGAGATTGAGATTTGGAATTTTTTTTAGGTATTTAAATAATTGTCCGCGGAACCACCCCGTATGTATGTATTTGTGTGTGTGTGTGTGTGTGTATATATATAATGACACTCAACTTGTGTGAATCCCATTTTGGAGTGTCACGCAAATGATCGGAGCCGTTCAATTTGTTTAAAACATTTTTTTGAGAGTTCTGGTAAAAAATCAAATCATTCCTATATCGGTAAGTATTTGATCGATTCATTTATTTTTTATCCTCTCAAATTTAGGGACAAATACCGATCAAGCCCTTACTGATATCTAAATGAGTTTATTTTGTACGGGAACTCTCAAAATTATGTTTTAAGCAAGTTGAACGGCTACGATTATTCTCTTGAGCTCTGATTTTGTGTGTGTCAAAATATGTATTTCCAGAGGACCAAAACTGCCCCCAGATATGTATTGCGCATTTAAACAAATTCAAATCTATCAGCTAAATAAGAACATTGTATACCAATAAATTCTAGCCGATCTAAAATATCCTTAAAACAAATAATCTAATAAATTTATCAGAATAGATTAGATTGTCAAAACCAATAAACTATCAAGTATGATAATTCATCAAAACAGACATGACTAATACTGTATATGACAAAAACAAAGTTCCATATTTACATAGTCACATGGGTCAATTCAAATATGATAAATTCACTGTTTGATTGTGTGTGTGTATGACTAGTAGAATCTTTAATTCCTTTGGTGCATTTCTTCCTCTCTCTTCCTTATCTGCTCTCTCTCTCTAGAAAAAACTTCCGAGCCTGGTTTTCGGGGAGGGGGGCCGCCGCGCCGCCGCCTCCCGCACCCTCCTCCCCCCCCTTCTCCCTCCTCCTAGATCTTCTACCCACGTTTCTTTCCGCTTCCCCTCTCGGC
Source organism: Rhododendron mucronatum var. ripense (assembly GCA_019656295.1). Classification (NCBI taxonomy): domain Eukaryota; kingdom Viridiplantae; phylum Streptophyta; class Magnoliopsida; order Ericales; family Ericaceae; genus Rhododendron; species Rhododendron mucronatum. Next base: position 1,776,147 of record BPLT01000035.1, on the reverse strand, counting down.
CGTTCTTTTGGAGTTTTCCGTTTTCCTATCCGGTGGTCCGGCTCTAGTGACGGAGTTCCGTCCGTGTTGTTCGGCGATTTCGGTGCAGATCAGAGCTGAGGAGGCGGCGTTTGGTGGTCCGGCAAGCGGGAAAGTTGGGTAGTCAATAAAGGTGAGGATGGGTTTTAGGTTTTTTCTTCTTTTTTCCTCTTTGCCGGCTTTTTTGGCCTGGTTTTCTTCCGGCGGGTCTCCCCGCCCGGTCTGTACCGGTCTAGATTCTAGATCCGGTGGGTGTTGGTGGTGGGTAAATAATCTCTCTTAGTTAGGTTTTGGGTGTTTGGCCGGAGGTTTCAGCCGCGATTTAGGCCTCTTTTCGCGTCTGGGTTGTGCCGGCAGCTTCGGGCGCGTTTGGGGTTCTGCTGCTCGGAGCTTTTCGGTGTCCAGACTTCATTTGCGCTTTCTCGAGTTTGAGTTGGGGTCCTTTGGGATTGTCTACTACCTGGACCTAGATTGGTTCCTAATCTAGGCGTTTCGTCGGTCTTGCTTTTGCAAGGGGTGCCTTTGTCGAAGTCTTGGTAGTTTTGATTCATGCTTGTATATTTAATGGAGTCTGTATTGCCTTCGGGCTTTGTTATGAAATGAAATTGACATTTTCAAAAAAAAAAAATTTTTGTGTGTGTGTGTGTGTTTTATGGCAGATTTATTCATGTGGAAAAATAAAGGGGTGAAAATAAATTTTAACGCAATGGTGAAACTGGTATGCTTGAAAGGATAATCACCCGTGAAAAAAAAAAAGGGATAATCACGGATGAATCAAACATAGTGTAATAATGAAGACCAATCATCATCTGATATAAAGATTAGAAACAAGGGAAACGAAATTTTCAATACCCACAATGAAGATCGGGCGGGATTGTAGAGACTTGGAATTATTTTATTTTATAATTTTATTGTGTGTTTGAACAATTGTTTGGAACAAGCACTTTCTGAATTTATTTTGAGCTGATTTCCCGTGAGTAATCTTAAAAACATGTTTTAAACAAGTTGAACGGTTTGAATTATTAAAATATGACTTGGGAATGGAAGGTCAACACTGTAAGAAAAATGAGGGTTATGAGAAAGTTTACAATACATACCCTTTAAAATGGTGTACCATATACACATATCTTATGGTTCATTCATAAAATTTTAATGTGTTTCGTAGCATTTATTCTAGAATTCATAACCTTTCAGCAGTACGATTCGTAACATTTTTATTATGATTCATAATATTTTGGTATATCTCATAACTTTTATATGATTTGTAACCTTTTAGCAATACGATTCGTAACATTTTCTCTATAATTAATTACATTTTGAGGAGTGCATATAATACATATATTCAAATAAGGGTTATGAATTTTAGTTTTCCCGATATATATCCACAAGTGACTTCAAAAATTTACTATTGATACTTTAACGGCTATAAAAGGAGTTTCCAAACTCCAACAGTTTAAACCCGGCCGGCCACGTCAACCAAAGTGATTAATGACCGAAGGAAGTTATAACGTTCCAAAGTAAATGAAACATGAGGACTTACAGGAAAAGAGGAGCAGATTTCAGCCATTGCAATGCCAACAAACCAGGTGAAAAATGACACCACAACCCATCCCCAAACAAGGCTTGCTGGCCCTGCGTATAGCAGGCTTGAACCATACAGAGGAGTTATTCCTGTGAAAAGTGTCATTGTCGAAAATGATATTGCCAGCGTCTTGAACAGAGTCTGCAACAAGATTACAGGGACAAAACATTTCACATAAACAAATCAAAGGACTAAATTAATATTTGGGCGCAATAACAAACCCTTAGCTAGGGTTTGGCCAAGTAAGTAGGCATATACTATGCGAAAGTAAATAAGTATTTTTCCTTATTGAGGTCGCATATTTGAATCCTACGTACTGAAGCCAAACATTTCAAACTTGAATTACTTGAGATGCGTGCAAGCTGGCCTAGACATCCGGTCATATATAACAGAAAATGATGTAAACAATATTGAGATTAAGAAGAAATTAAAAAAAAAAAAACTGGAGTGGGAATTTCAAATCACCATCTCTCTCCTGAGTTCTTGCTTGTATCCTAGCTCATTGAGCCTTTTCTCCCCAGAATCCATTTCCCCGACGAGGTTCATTTCTGATAAGTCGTTCCCTTCCATTCAAATGGAAATCCAGCTCAAAATGTAAAACTATATATGCTGAACTGGCTTTTAAGAGAGAGAGAGAGAGAGAGAGAGAGAGAGAGAAGAGGGACGATGGAGTTATTTATTTTAGTTGGGTCGGGAGTCGGGACGGAGTTGACTCGTTCAATTAACTTACTACTAATATTCGTTTCAGTGTCCCCAAAATGTGAAAGGTAGGGTTGAAAAAACAAGAGGGGGGTTGGGTTAATGTATGTATGTTCAACTCAAATTAGTTGGCCGAGTTTGAATTTTCGTTATTGCTGTCTCTGTCCTCCAAGCAGATGAGACAAGACTAGTTCCAAAAAAACGGCTACGCACGTTGAATTAAAAATTGAAGTCCAATTTCACATTTTGGTCGGCTAGGTCAACTTCGTTTATTTTGCCTGAGTTTAATTTCCTCAAAATTCAGTTTTCATGTGTAATACAGTATGTTGTGCCAATTTTCTGCGCAAATGTAATTTTTGGACAGTATCATATCAATCATGTGCTCCACAGATTTCTTGTAGTAGTAGTAAGATTTAGTAAAACTTCATTAAAAAAATCTTTTCTCGTACGTACACACACACACGGACGGTTCTGGAAATAACTAATTAGACACCTAAAAAAACACCTCATAGTTCCCGATCAAATTTTAATGATTCGAGCCGCTCAATGTGATCAGAACGTGATTTTAAGTGTATCTGCAAGAAATTAAAAAAAAAAGACCGGGAAAGGCTTTATCTAAACAGTTTTTAGCTTAGATTTGATAAACGGTTCAATTAAAAACTGCTTAAAACAAACACTTCCCGGTCATGTGGCTCACTAATTTCTCACGAACACCCTTAAAATCACATTCTGCACACATTGAACGGTTCGGATCATAAAAATTTGATTAGAAATTATGAGATTGAGATTTGGGAGTTTTTTTAAGAGTTTAATTGGTTGTCTGTAAAATCGCCACTATATATATCAGTCCGGATCAAGTCAAAAGGCAAAAGGCCGGCAAAAATAGTAAAAAATAGTAAAAATAGTACTCCCTCCGTCCCTTTTTAAGTGTCCTGCTTCGTAATTCGAACTTATTAAAAAGACATCATCATTATATCTTTCACATCAACTTTTTCCTCCACTTTCACTATTTACCCATCATCATTACACTTTTACTCACTAAGTTTTTAAAATGGAATCTACTTTTAGGGACAAAATAGATAATGCACCACTTTTACCCACTAAATTTATAAAATGAACACTTATTAAGGGACAGTCCAAAATAGAATACCAGACTATAAAAAAGGGACGGAGGGAGTACTAAAAAGGCAAAAGGCATTTCTATATGGAACAAGAAGCTAGAGATGATCCTGCGCATCACAACATCATCGATAACCTAATTTATGGTTACACACGGGGGGCCATGCCAGCAGTTTCCCTTGATATTATGAAAGAAATTCTGACTCTAGCTATTTGTTAATGGCTAAAATTGAGCAGCACAACCACAAAATCTTTTCTGGATAGATTTTAGAGTACCGCCTTAGAATCAAATAAAATAAAACTTGAACATTAGACGTGTCTCAGTAGTTACCATTTTTATATACGCATTAGTTAGAGCACAAATAATAAGGGGAAACAAGTCAAGGCATCAGCAGGTATTAGGGAATTATATATACAAATATAAATCAAGTTGAGAGCGGTAAAATGTCATCAGCTGGTAACCTCAATCAAGTGGTCACACTCTAAAGAGAGAACTTGTGGACTTCACTAAATTTAGTTATTAACAAAAAATTGTTAGTTTTGATTATCCAAGAGCTAAAATTTAATTAGTTGCTAAGAGGTTAGTAAATTTGGTTAATTCAATGTGAGCACTTTTTTTAAACAAATATTGTTAATCTTAACAACATTTGAGTTTTGATTATGCCACTACGGATGCTCTAATGATCGGTTTCTTTTAGAGATTTGTCCATTGTTACTGAACTAAATACAATAAAATAATAATGCAGCAGTGCAATTGTCACAGTTCTAAGCCCATTGCACACATGTGGGACCCACTCTGGGTTTCAAAAAAATACAGAAAAATATTAATAAATTTTAAAATAATTTTTTATGAGGTCCGGTAAAAAATCAGCTCCAACGGATATCGATAACTATTTTATTTTTCTTGAATTCATAGGAGCGAAACTGAGCAGTTAAGCAGTTTCACTCTACGAATCTAGGATTGAGATTGAGTTTCTCATTTTACCAAAATAAGCAATACAATACTCAATAGAGCTCTCAGGGTTGAACTACGCACCTTTAAAAGAACGTCTGCTCGAGCTAAATAGCTTAGCGTATGTTGGCGATACTCATGGGTGGAGGAAAGACTTCTTATCAAAAGAACGAGTGACGTGATGCGATCTACTCAATTAATAGGGAACAGTCTATCCTAGTGGTTTAAACTGCAGAGAGTAGACACAAGAAGATTCTTGATTTTTTATCGAAATTCAAAAAAAAAATTTACTTACCAATATTCATTATTTAGAGATGATTTTTTACAGAGCCCAATAAAAACTATTTTAAAATTTATAAGTATATTTTATATTTTTGTGGGACCCCAAGTGAGCCCCATATGCTTGTGGTGGACATATGCGGTGAACCTAGACTTTTTTATAATAATGAAAGAATAAAATTGTCACGACCTTAAACCGTTTCTAGAGGTTAAGTCATAACATAGTGATGGTGGAAACTCCCACCAAGGCCATTTCAAGTAACAATTTGTGTAGCGCCCGAATTTTGGGAACGTTAAATAGACATTTTTATTGAAAATCTAAACAAAGTCTCGCTCATTATTACATCATAAGTCTCACAAAAGTACTTTTATTACATAAGGGAGGGAAACTAGAGTTCCTAACTACAACTCCGTCTGCTCCTCCATCTGAGCCAGCTCTTCAGCTCCAAAGGCCTCCAAGGTGTACAGCTCACCTCGATCATGTACAAAGTCTGACACATTATACCAACGTCGCCTCCGATATAATATGTCAGGGTCACCAAAGGTAACACCATGAGCTACAAGACCTCAGCAGAATAATCCTATACCCACTAACCCATAACTTACAACAATAGATCGTAAAGTTAACGATTGTACTTGCATATTTAACAAAAATCTAACAATTGCATATCCACATTCACTATCCAACTAACGTTTGTGTCCATGATTTTCTGTGTTTCTCTTACGCGACTCATTGTAGACTGTGTCATCGTTTCCACTTTCTTTTTCCAAATCGTTTTTAACACACTCAACCTCGGTTCCGCAGCGCCGGTCTCCCGAGTATCCTCACAATGGTTCCGCCGCGCCGGGTTCCCATTGGCACACAAAACATTGAATTTGGCATTGGCTCCTCTCCGTGGATAACCAATCCACAATTCAAAACCCTCGGTTCTGCTGCTCCGGGTTGCTGAGTATCCCACAATGGTTCAGTCGGTCCGGGTTCCCATTTGGGTTTTCGAAAATCATTAAAACCATTGCTTTGGCTCCTCTCTGTGGATAACCAAACCACAACTCATCCCTCAGTTCCACCATTCCGAGTTCTTGAGAATCCCCACAACGATTCCACCGGTCCGGGTTCTAATTGGGTTTTTCGAAAACGTTTTCACACACACCACATAATGCACTGCCAAGTCTGGCCCCATTGTGGTTTCAAAACTTATCTTGCCTTTAACACACCCTAGGTGTTATGTTTATACTTTCTCAGTTTTGGTGTCACGTTGCATGCACAGACTCCACAGTAGGACTTTTCACATACGTACACATAAATCATTCAATGTAATCTTGAAACTAAACAAGTAAGATCATCCAACTCTATATTAGCTATCATGCTCAAATCACAACTTAAAGCATAACGCCACATGTACGGACGCCCTTGAAATGGAGACCACTTATGCTTTATCACACAATCACAAGTAATGCAAGTAGTCACATATGCATTCTCATAACCATCAAGATCAAAATACGAATACTTTTGCTCAAGTTTATATTTTGAAATCCGTTCTTTCTTCATTTTAGGGAAGTTCAAAATAGTAACATATGTTTTTTTTGAAAATAAAGTCGATATATTCAATATAGTCATATTTTCTTTGAAGCCTTTATTAAAACACTTTTCAAGTTCACATGCATTTTCAGGAATACAAACAATAAATCGTTTTACTTTCATACTTATGGGAATGAGTAAGGAACATCTACCGTTCTTCTTGGCGGTAGGTACGGCTACGGAAAAAAAAAAAGTAAGTACGTCGGCTATCGAACGGAGTGACTTCCTACGGTAAGCTGACGGTAGCTTCAAAAGAGAAAGGTTTCTCTCGGAACTAGTTCTTAACTAAACTACTAAACTTTTTGGATCGAGAAGGTGGTCGAGTAGTGGTTAAGTGGCGGCTTTGGATGAGTTTCTTGAAGAACTCAAGAATAAAGGAAGAACTTTAAGAATAAAATAAGAACACAAGAATTCTAGAGAGAGAAGTTGAGAAGTTGAAAGATGGAATGTGTGAGTTGAAAGGCAAGTGAGGGGTCCTATTTATAGCAAAACATTGGCTCTCTCTCTCTCTCTCTCTAAAATGGCCGGCCCTCTCTCTCTCTATTTCTCTCATGGATTTGTTCCATAGTCTTGTCCAATCAAACCTTCCAAGCATGCCATGACTTGTCTTTTTCTTTTTAGGCTTAAGGCTATATAAAGCAAGTAGGATTTTAAGCTTTTTAGGCAAAACCTAGATAATTATAGTCTAGGAATGGGTTGTCATGTGGTAATTAGGTTTAAAGGCTAAAAAGTATAAGGAATCATAGCTTTCTAGGATAAAGTAGGCACATGCGCCCACACACACCTCTCTCCCTCTGTCTCTCTATCTCTCTCTCTCTCTCTCTCTTCCTTTTTTCCTCTCTCTCTCTCTTCCTTTTTTCCATGTGTCCATATATATATATATATATGTAGGAAGAATTTAGGAAAGTAACTTTGGAAAAGTAGTTAGGTTCAAGGCTATTAATTCTAGGTTTGCATGCATGAACACCTACAAGGAATCTAGGAAAGTAACTTTGGGAAAAGTAATTAGGTTCAAGGCTATTAATCCTAGATTTGCATGCATGAACACCTACAGGGAAAAGTAAGGGTAATAAATAAAAATGAGATTTTAAAATTCAAATATTTAACGATTTTTTTTTATTCACCAAAAATCAGGGTCGTTACAATTTGCAACAACAAAAGAAACAAAACATAGATTCAGCGAAACAAAACTTACATTACCATAACGAACTCCACAGGCTATATACATGGATTTCTTTGTTAACCCTTCATGTGCCTTTTAAATGTCTTACAATATAATTACACACATACAAGTCTCAAAAGTACAGTGTAAGGAACAAATTCCAGAGTCTTTGTGTATTGGCAATTCTGTATGTCAAAACACATAATTTTATCCAGTTGTAATTTTATTTCTTTTAATAAGCTAGTGAGTCTATATAGGATTAGAGTAGAAGGAATCATTATTGTTTGTATTCGAGAGTGTGCGTTTCGGATAAAAATGAAGCCGACTACAGCGAGACGGTTGTTTGGCGAAGATGGATCAATCGGTTATCAATCGGCACCATCTGTTCATTTAAATAAAAGTCAACGTGAAAAAGAGGAAAGAGGATGGACTTTTTATTTCCTAGGGTTTGACTACATGCAGCAATATAAAAGGAAAAGGGGGTCGCCATGCAATAGACTATTGAAGCCACACATATATCATATACGGTGATTAAAAGAAAAAGGGCAGTAGGAGCAATATGTGAAAAATACAGGCGGCTATTTTTGTGAGAGTTATTCCTAAGGGATTTTTATTAGGTCTGTTGGAGGGCTTGTGGACTCAAGGCCGTTGGCGATCAAGATCACTGGGTGCGGTGTACATGTGACTCGGCAGGTAGTACTTAGAACGTTGTGAGGATTTACACCGTTTTGATAGGTATATCTGTAACTGCATAATGGTTATAGTGATTTGATTCCTTCCCATGGTTTTTACCCATTCTAGGGTTTTTCACGTATATCTTTGCGTTGTGCGATTGATTGTTTTGCATAGTTTTTGATGATAATTTTACTTAGTGACTCACATTCATACTGTTAGGGTTTTTTATGAATTATTAGGGAACCCTGATTTTTCATTTGGTGTCAAAGCGGGCTGCTCTTTCCGTTAGGATTTATTTTCCTAGAGCAAATCCATCATGAGTATGATCATGAATCACATGTCTAGAAATTTTCCTACACTTGATACTGATAATTTTGATTATTGGAAATCTAGAATCAAGGCTATAATGAGATCAGCAGGTGAAGAAATTTGGGACTCTTGTTTTGTGGGGTACAGTCGACCCATGAAAATTGTAGACGATAAGCTGGTTCAAAAAACTTAGTCTGAGTTATCAAGCACAGAAAAACCTTTACTTCAGGCTAATAACCATGCACTTGATATTTTATTTGTTGCTGTTGATATAATGAGCACAAGAAAATAGCTCACTGTGAAATTGCGAAAGAGGCCTGGGATATTCTGGTTACTTGCCACGAGGGGACAAACGTTGTTAAGCAATCTAAGCTGCAAAGGCTTACCACAGAGTTTGAGACCATCAGAATGCAGGTGGAAGAGACCTTCAATCAATTCTACTCCAAGCTCATCGCCATCGTCAATAGCTGCGAGAACTTGGGTGAGCCAATTCCTTCTTTTCGTATTATTAAGAAAATTTTGTGCTCCTTACCTCCAAGATTTAAAATTCAAGTTACTATGCTAGAGGGTAATAAAAAGTTAAAAGAAAAATCTGTTCAAGAAATAGTTGGGATTCTCCAAACTTATGAGGCAGATCTATTGCAATCTGAACCTGTTAAACCCAAAGTAAAACCTTCGGAGACTCCGATTGCTTTTAAAAGTACTCAGAAATATAAGAAAGGTTTAGATAATGATAGTGATGTCGATCATGAGGAATTGAAAGCATTTTTCAAACAATTTAAAAATAGTACAAAAAAGAAAAATGATAAAGGAAAAGGAGAATTTTCTGAAAAAAAATAAAAAAGAGGGTAAAGGACCACCTGATGGACCACAATGCTTCGAGTGCTATGGTTTTGGTCATTACGCCCAAGAATGTGCTAACAAAATGAAAAAGAAGGCTTTTATCACTAAAACGTTGGATGATAGCGATTCTGATGAATCGAATGAAGAACAGGGGGCCGATGAAAATGATAAAAGAAACTTTTTGGCTTTTGGAGTAACCTTAAATTCACATGGTCATTCCGAATCAAGTGGTTTTGAAACAGATAATAGTGAGGCAGATAGTTATGATGACATAGATGAGGTCAGAGAGAAGTACAACAAACTTCATGTTTTTAGTAAAAAATTAATAGAGGCGAGTGAAAAGCTTTCTGATAAGGTTAAGAAGTTAGAGAATATTTTGAATGAACGCACTCAAGAGAGGGATGAGAGAAATAAAGAAATTGAGCTCCTTCTTGAGAAAAACAAAGCTTTGACTGCTAGCTCCAAATCTAAGGATAAATCAACTATGACACACAGACAGGGGCCAAAGTGTTGGATCATATTATGTCCATCCAACGACGACCTAACGATCGTTCAGGGCTTGGTTATTATGCAACGTCTTCAACTCCGTCGATAGAGAAACGAAACTAAACGTCAAGGTAAGAAGACTAATGTGAATGACATGCAGAACATGATTAATTCTCCTACGACAAAAAAGTAAATGGCAACAGAGGTAAGCGGACATCCTAAGCGCAAGGAGGTAAAACCTACGGTTATTAATACCGATAAGTCTAACGTTTTTACTCCCGTTGCTAATAAATTTGTCCCCACTTGTCATTATTGTGGTATGATTGGCCATATTAGACCGTATTGTAGGAAGATGCATGAGTAATACACTTCACATGCACATGTAGCTCGTTCTTACAGTCATAATTATTTTGTGCCCACTTGACATCATTGTGGACTTAGAGGCCATATTCGTCCATACTGCTTTGCCCTTCATGGTTATCATAGGACACCTCCCCATTACCCTAAGTTGAATAATCGTAGGGAGTATTTTCAGAGGCCTAGACATAGGATGGCTTCGCATGCTAATGTTGAAAAACCCATGACCACTAATGTTGAAAAGGGTGAGACTAGACAGATTTGAGTTCGTAAAACTGAGTTGGTCTCTAATGTTGATGATGACCTTGATTCTCTAGATGAACTAACCTCGCCTTTTGAGGCTAGGACATGGTTCTATAACCTAGGTTAATTGTTTTTGCATATTTCATTGTCTAGAATTATGGAGTTTAATAGTTTTGTGTTTCTTTTGTTTCATAGTTTTTTATTGTTTTTAGTCTTAAAAAAATAAAATTAAAAGGGGGGGGGGGGGGGGGGGGGGGGGGTTGTTATGAGGATTGAGCATGATAGTCTTTGGTGCGTAATTGAATATCATTGGATTTTATGAACATGTTCATCCAAATTTTTGTTGCACTTCTTTCATGGTATTCTCACTGTAATTAAGTTTGAATGTTAATATATCATAAGTATTCGACATTATGTACACTCATCCATGGCTATTGGTCAGGTTCTCAAATAAGGATCACTCTTCTCATATGCTTCGTTTTATCTTTTGTCTTCCCTGAGCCGTGACCACCTTTATTTGGTTTCCATAGATAGAGCCCTCGCTTATTCAAAAAGAAAAGAAAAGAAAAAGGATAATATATATCTTAGCTTTTGCTTATCCTGGCGTTCATCGAGTAACCAGACAATTGGGGTGAGGTATTCTCTCTCTGAACGTTCGCGTCAAAAAAATGGATGGACCTTGTGAAGGCACCCATGTTGGACCATTTGCTTAGTAACCGGGCATTGAGTATAAGGTATTCTTACTCTCAATATTCGTGTCAAACAGCGATGGGGTAAAAGTAAAAATACGGTTGGAATTTCTATTGATTACTTATTAAACAACTGCCTGCTGTTGAGGGGGAGCTTGTGATTAATTATCTGTGACTTGTGTGGGCACACGCCCCAAAAAATTGCCGGATTTTGGCTTGCATGGATTGAATTGTTTGGGGGCGGCGAAACGCTTCGATTCAGAGTCGCCACTCGGGTTTTAGCGGTGAGGCACCCAAGGAACCGAACTCGAGAACGTTTGCTACGTTTTGCTTTGATTTGAAAAAGGGTTTGATTTGATTTGAAGAGGCGCAGACTGGTCCGTCGTCACCTTCGATATCTGAGGTTCGGGAGCCAGGTTATGAGAGGGGAATGGTTTTATGGCACCCCTCTCGCCCAATCCGGAGATCGGTCTCTACTCGGGCATTTTATTAAAATATTTGCGTTTTTGCTCTCATTTGATCATTTTTAGCCAGTTAGGGCGGGGGAACAGTTAATAGGGGTTAAAAGCTGTAACAAGTTGCAGTTTATATGACAAAATGTTTATGGATGATGATTTGCTTGCTTGAATTGAATTAAACGTAGGAACATAGATTGAGAACAAGCACTGTGAATAGTTTCGTCAGGATGATGTACGCTGTTTTTCTGACACGTGAGCAGGCAACATGCTGGCACGCAATGGCCAAGCCCCTGCACGCCACCAAACCCTGCGCACGCCACCTCAAAGCTGGCGTACACTACCCTACTGATTTCTTACAGCTTTTGCTCTCAACCCTCTGGGCTCTAGAATGGACCAGTGCACACCCAGGACAAACCACGCAGTTGATGACATAGTTTATGCACATGTTACAGGCAGGCAGATGTAAGAAATGGCTAAGAGCCAGGAAAACAGCAAGGCAGACCCCATAAACAGAGTGGGGAGAAGAAAGAGGCCAGGATTGATCTGTGATGTAAGGGCCAGGCACTGGTCTGTGTAAAACATGCTTGCATGCTAACCAGTGTTTGGCTTTACATCATCTGGATTCTGGAACATGACCAGAAATACCCCAGAGGCCTAGTAAAGCAAGAAGATACAAGTATTGAAAGCTACATTTGAACAGTTCTAAAATACAGAAAGTAATAAACTGGTTATTAGCATGCTAGGAGGTGATGACAGAAAAGGAAATAGGCAATAAATGGACATTTCATGATCCCCACGCCAGCCATGCGCATACAGCCAAAGGTGGCGTACGGCTTGATCGAGCTGGCGTGCGCCATGGTTTGTCCTCTACAACTGATTTATCTTACCAGAGAGGGGTCTGGACTAGTATCAGTTACTAGCCAGAACCCTTCTGGTTCCCCTCAGGAGCTAAAAACAGAAGGCAGCACAAAGGTGGTATACCTTTGGTGCAAGAGATGGAAGGATGGTTTGAGCTTTGGAAGTTGAAGATGGAGGGTGTATGATGACTGATCAGTGGTGTGAGGTGTGAGGTACTCCTCTTACTCTTACTCTTTCAATGGAGAAGAGAGAACAAGAGGAAGAAGAAAAGGGGAGCTTTAGTTAATGAATGAAGCTAACCTTTGCAAATGAATGCAAGGGGTTGCATTTATAGAGGAGAGAGGGCTGAGATCAGAGCTGATCAGCTGGGGTTAGGGTGGTTGGGTTGAGTTAGAAGGGAACCTCCCATGCATTAAATGCATGGGACTAGGTGATGGGGTGTGTAGGAGAGAGAGGGGGCGTCCCATGCAGAAGGCAATGATCAGGGGGCTCTGCAGGGTACTCTGGCAGTTACAAAGTTTCGAGCACGTGACAGAAAAGCGGTGATTTGACTGGCCTTGACCGTGCGTACGCCACCTATACCCTACCGTGCGCCAGGCTAAACTCAGTCAACGGTCGATGTCCGACACGTGGCAATTTCCTGGCGCACGCCAAGGAGGAGCTGGCGTAAGCAAGGTTCGGTTTGAAGGGGTTTGAAATGGTTTGAAAGAGGAGGGTCCAACACTCAAAGCTCACGACCTTCCATCGACCTCGGAGAGTTTTCAACTGTTTATCATCATTGGGGTAACAAAAAAGACCGCAAACGTGGTGATCCGAATAGCCCAGAATAGGGTGTCTACAGGAGCCCCCCTTTGACAGCACTTGGAGTACCGTTCGATCGGGTACAAGTAACATCGAAGGTTTTTCTAGACACCCTCTTGCGAATATCCGAAATAGAACGCCCTTGGTCGACAAAGACGTGAATCATAAAGAACCTGATTGATGAATTCAGCCAGACAGATTTATTTGAGAAAGATTACTGCTCGCGGAGGGCAAGAATAGGCGGACGGATCGCCGTTGATTTGAGATTGGGCGGACGGATCGCCGTTGATTTGATAATGGGCCGACGGATCGCCGTTGATTTGATAATGGGCCGACGGATCGCCGTTGATTTGATAATGGACGGATAGATCGCCGTTGATTTGAAATTGGGCGGATGGATCGCCATTGATTTGAAATTGGGCGGATGGATCGCTGTTGATTTGAAATTGGGCGGATGGATCGCCATTGATTTGAAATTGGGCGGATGGATCGCTGTTGATTTGAAATTGGGCGGATGGATCGCCGTTGAAATGCGGATGGATCGCCGTTGAAATTGAAATTGGGCGGAACTCTGCTTGGGATAAGCTCTCCAAGGGTATAATTTAAGCATTGGACCACCCGGGCTCTATTTTAAGAAGGAAATTGGTCCAAGCGGCGTTTGGGCTCACGGCCCAAAATAAGATGGCGTACGGTATGGCCACCCTGGCGTACGCCAGGAATCTTTCTTGGCTCGGTCCAGATCCAAGCCCAGACCCGGCCCAACTGGTTCCCATGTCATATAAACTTCTGCAGAAGGCAGAAAACCGCTCTCCTACGGTTTTTGAACTCCCAAAGGCTTCGGAAAAACTCCCAACTCTTCTCAAACTTCCATCCCATTCTCAATCTCCTTCATCCTTTCAAAGACCTCCTTACCCACACTCATTTATGGCCGAGACAGGCAGCGGCGGCGGCAAGGATGAGGAACGGCCAAGAACGGGCGGAGACGGGGCCGGGAGGCCTCGAATCGACGATCAGGCGCCAGGCGAGCCTTCGTCGGGCATTGGTGCAGTGATCTCAGGCGGCGGGGGGGACGACGGCAGCCATGCAATAGAGGTGGTCGACGGCGACGGGCGGCGTACGCCAGGGTCGACTGGCCGTACGCCAGCCGTGGTCGAGGCAGGGGGTCCACGGGTAAGTTGGTTGGATTTCCGAAGTGAAGTAGAGGGGCTAGTTGTTACGGGCCTGGGCTCGGTCGGGGCCGGCGGCAGCGGTGGTGATGTTAGTGGCGGTGATGATCGGCCGGAGACGCCGAAGAGAGATCCGGCGAGGGGTAAGGGTGTTGTGGCGGAGGAGGACGCTCCTATTGGGGTATCCACAGGGCCAACAGAGTTCAGACCAGCGGCGGGGTCCTCGGCGCACGTTCCCATTACGCGCGGGGACTTCGCGGAGTTTGTGACAGAGGAGGTGCTTGACCGGCTACTGCGCGAGAACCCAATGGTGGTTGAGGCCGTGATATCAGCCCGGGAGGAGAGACTGAGACAGATCGCGCAGGCTCAGGAGGACGAGCGCTTGAGAGCTGAGGCCGAGAGGGCTAAGGCTGAAGAGGAGGCTTTTGTACAGGAGATAGAGGTAGCCGAGCGGGCCCAGGAGGAGGGTGGCCTAGCTCGTGAGCGGGCGGTGGCGCGGGCAGAGGCAATGCGGGCTGCAGGCCGCGCGGCGTTTGAGGCAGGGGCCTATGTTCCTCCAGAGCCACACTTGTTCATACCATCCGGGTTTGAGAGCTACATCCCATGCCACGATGATTACGACGCAAAGCTCGTGCTGAGAGACCCAGAGTGGCACTTGTCGGCGGACTGGGCGCAGGTATTCCATTGGACTTGTTTTTTATTTTCGCGTGGTCCTTTGTTACTGTACTTGTACGTAGCCTATTTGTGCACGAACCTTGATAGCATAGTGACATATGTATGCCTGATAGCTTGACTTGATAGATAGAAACTCGGGTAGAAAGCACTTGAACTTTGACTGTAGACTTGCCAGCACTTTGATGAGAATCACGTGATAACGAACTTGAATCGACTGTAGGTTGCCTCAACTTGTTAATATTCCGGAACTTGAATTCGACCGATAGAATGCCAATGCCTTTGATTCGACTGAGTAGGATACCTCATGCACATAAAATATCGTGTTTTTGAAATAACTTGTTTCGACTTCATGGTAGACGCGGACCTTGGATTAACCATAGAATGTTGGATGCACTTTTGATCCCGGCTTAATTGCCTTTACTTGTGGCTTTTCTTGATTCGACTGCCTGTTATCCATGCTGATGAATTCTTGTCCATTTTGCTTTTTGTGGTGTGCAAAGGACGAGAGGTAGTACGAGAGGGCACGACGGTCCTGCTAGTTCCCTTGAGTTGTACAGAGGGCTGCCCGAGCGGGTCAGGTCCTTGGTCGATGCTGCGGGTTCAGGCCGTTCATTCTCACACAGACGGCTACTCTTAGCGACCATGCCCTGCTCACGGCGCTGGCTGAGAGGTGGTGGGATGCCTCCAATACCTTCCACCTTCCGATCGGGGAGATGACTGTGACTCCGGCGGACTTTGCTGCTTTGACGGGCTTGAGGGTAGGAGGAGAGCCCATCCCATTCGACACGGGGATCCACAGAGATCCGGATGCGCTACAGTGGTTCTTGGGCTTCGTGCCTGTGGGTATTTCAGAGACGTTCTCTCATGACCAGTTCCACTGGCATTTGAAGGACAGGGTCCCGCGCTCGGAGCAGGAAGAGGAGCAGATGGCGAGGGCCTACTTGTTGTACTTGTTCGGGGCTTCGCTGTACCCCAACAAGCGGTCCACAGTGCACTTGGCCTACTTGCCAGCCCTGTTTAACTTGCGCACAGCGGCTAGGTACGACTGGGGAGGCGCTGCCCTGGGGACGTGCTACAGCTTCATGGGGGAGTTCTCTCGACAGAAGAAGGCGATTGCCGGCTACTGGAGGGTGTGGGAGGTAAGAAACCAAATTTGTAGGCCTTTACTTCTCAAGTATTTCCCTTTATTTTGAATTGTAACTGCTTTACTGATGCTTTGACTGTTTAAACTTGCAGCTATGGGCATATGAGGTGCTGAAGATGTACCCTCCGGAGAACTCGTGCCCAGACTTGAAGATGCTCCCCCGAGCTCTGATATGTGGGCCACAGTACAGAGGCAAGAAGGCGGCAAGAGGTAGCCTCCAAGCCTTTCGGGCGTACCTCGACGAGCTGTCGGGCACCCAGGTAGAACACAGCCTTCTATTGCCTATCATTACCTTTGAATTGCTTCAATGCTGTCGCTGATCGACTGTTTGTTGCTTGATTGCCGAATGTTTGCAGGTGGAGTGGGATCCTTGGAGGACCGCGGAGGCTGAGCCAGAATACCTTTCTCAGAGTAGGGTGGTAGCCGCGAGCCGCGTGCTGCTGGAGTCGATCTTTGGGTGGCAGTGGTGCTTGGGGGACCGAGTGACACGGCAGTCACTTGAGGCCTCAGAGTTCGTTGTGCCGGGCCCATTTCCACCTCGTGCTTCACACACGGACCAGTACACGCTGGCTGAGCTGCAGCGCTTCACCGTCCCGGCAGGCCTTACTACTTTCTTGAGGCCTGAACGCAACTATGCTGTCTATCAGAGGCAGTATTTGGTGAGGCCGCTTGGAGTAGTCGAGCACGGTGCGGTAGAGGCGGAGGCTAGAGCGGCTGGAGAGGAGAGGCGCGGACAAGGCGGCAGGACTGCCCGCTCGAGGGAGAGGAGTGAGCCAGCTAGAGCGACGGGCCTTCCTCAGCTTTCTTGGACACTGGCTGTGCGGGACGCTCAGGGAGAGGAGGCCACTGTTCAGTTCGAGTCTGCTAGGAGAGAGCCCGAGGAGATCACAGGACCGGTACGATACTTAGCATCCCTTGTACTTTCCTTGCTTCGACTTTCACATGTATACTTGCTTTGCAAACTGATTCGACCATTTATCATAACACAGGCCCCGATGGAGTGGGTACAAGAGGCAGTGCGCCTGATGAAGGCTATGGAGAAGGAGTTTCACAGAATTGCTAGCGGCGCCCAGTTGCGGCTGCACTATCCACCTCCAGCTCCAGTTCCTACTGTACGACCTGAGGTATGACTTTGAAACTTTGATAGAACAATGTCCTGCTTTCAACATTTCAATATATACATGCAATATGTACACAAATGTTAATAAGCTAAATGCAATGCAGGGGCAGGCTAGGGCTGCTCCTAGGAGGAAGAGCGTGCGACCTCTTCCGCAAAAGAAGGCGGCAACGAGCTCGTCCCGACCAGCAGCGAGTGCTCAAAGAGGGGTACAGATAGCGCCGGCTAGCGAGGACCTCCCGTTTCGTTGAGAACTGAGGAAGAGGTCCGCGGAGAAGAGGCCTGCTGAGGGACCTTTGCAAAAGAAAAGGAGAGAAGAGGAGGAAGCAGAAGAAGAAGAGGAGAGCACGTCCCTCAGCAGTGGCTCTGATTCCGCTGACGACCCCAGGTTCCGGATGGATCCGCGAGAGATGGAGGAGAGCGAGGACGACGACGACGAGAACTTGTTTGACGACTGAGGGCTATCACTAAGCCTTGGTCTAATTTGCTGTTTTGCCTTTTGACTTTGATACAGTAGACACTCTCTGGTTTTGGATACGAGGCCTGCGTGCCTGTTGACTTTTTTTTTGGGCGAATGTGCCTTGCTACCTTTAAGTTTGCTCGGGCCGGTGTGCCACTTGATACATCCCTACCTTTTTGCTTTTTAGGGCCTTGATATAGTAGTAAATAATATCTGCATCGTCTGTTTGTTGATTCCTTTTTAGTTATTGGATTTTGCGCTTAAATGAATGAACAAACCATCCCCTAATATCCAACATGCATTGACGATGGTTCTGAATCGACACGGACACTTGCACATGCGCACAAAGGACATTGCTCGAATAAAGGATGGACAGAAAGGCCCTAGGATACAAGATATACCCCAGACACGCGGAGGATACGGGAAGATTGGCATTAATAGACCAAAGTCCGTATTTCTCCAAAACGGAAGAAACTGACACTTTTGAAAGACTCTAAGGATGTACAATGACTTGTACGAACCGCCAATATCGACAAAAGCACCCCGGTATACGGCGAATACTGATAAAAAGCTAAAAATGTCACAAAAAACGGACATAAGACGCAAAAGATGACTCGATATGGTCCCGGACTGAAACCGACACCCCCGTGCAGTCACACAAGTCCTATGTGACGTGTACGGTATAACAAAACTTGGCAAAACTTTACAAAACGAGATTCGACCCTCCGTATCCTTGATTTAAGCTTGAAACGGGCCTTCAGGGGTCCAAAATCTTCGCCGGGCGCGGCTCTTAAGATCCGACGCTTCGCTGCAGTCCCAAATGATGTTCGAGACTTGTGGGAATCAAGAAATGGCCAAAGCAATCCCCGGAACTAAAAACGACCATGCGACGGCGGTAGCTGCTAGAAACTGCTGTTCTGGTGCATCAACCTACCGTACGCCAAGGGTTTGGCTCCGTACGCCATGATTGAAGAAACCGTGTGTACGCCAGCTTTTGGTTGGCGTACGCCAAGCTACTGAGAGTCAGGTCCACTTGACTGACCAATTGTCCTTTTTCAGGGGGGGTTTGTTTTTTTACGCTCACACGGCTTCCCCACGGTTTCTGAGGGTTTAGGGGAGGCAGAGTACTTGGTATAATGTTCCCTTGGAGGCTAGTTGATTGGCTTCATCCTCCATGTGAATTACAACGGCAAATTGAAAGCCTATAAAGCTAGGGTGCCTCCTTCAGGGCATTCACAGCATCAATTACTCCCTTTTCTTCTCTAGCATATACCCAGCTTTGCCCATGGATAATCCTCTCCCAACACTGCTCAGGCCCTGGCTAGTGTCCTTTTTAAGCGTTAATTGGCTTAACTTCCAATATCACGGGCTTTCTTCATTCCGTTTTTCTTCGACATGTGCCAATCCGCCCGGCGCTGTTGTGGGCCGCCCTGAGATTCTGGGATCCGGACGTCCATGTCTTTCGCTTCGGTGATGATGAGATGTGCCCGACCATGGAGGAATTCCAGGCGTACCTCCGCACCTACGCGTCCCTGACGCTCGTCGTTCCTCCCTATCAAGTGAGCATGCCGAAACTATTGGCCAGCTCGCTTGGCATTTCTCGGGGTCTGGCGAACACAATCCTGGAAGGTGGCCAGGTGAACATTATCCGGCTGGTTGAAATGTACAGCCCGGATATCGACTTGGATAGCCCGGGCAGCGACGAAGTTCAAGCGCGTCGGCGCTTCGCCCTTGTCATTTGCCTGCTTGCGGCTTACCTGCTCGTTCCTGCCGACGGTCGGGTCAGCCCTTCCTTGGTGAGCATGGCTGCTCAAATGGAGGACCGAAAGAATGTGATTCCCTTGGTCCTGGCTGAGACACTCCTGGGTTTGGATTTAGTGAGTACAGGCCAATCGGCCGTGTTCAGCGGGAGCCCGCTCTTGCTTCAGGTAAACTCACTCAGCTCACCTTTTTCTGGTTTTTCGCACATTCTCGTTTTACCTCAACACTCGGCTTAGGTAGCTTCCTAGCTTCTTACTTGTTTATTTTTCGCTCAGGCTTTATCTGACTCCTTACTTGTTTTGTCACTCATGCAGCTGTGGTTGTCGGACAAGCTGAGTCTATTACATCCACCGGCAGCGGGCTGGAATCTGTTTCCAAAACGGGTTCATCAGAAGGAGATGCGGTATCCTGAATTGGATGTAGAAGGCTGGTACGAATTCATGCAGGAGATGCAACCTGATGAAATTGCTTGGAGGTGTCCTTGGCTGGACCTTCCAGACATGACCATCCATTCTGACGGCTTTGACAGGGTGGTCATCGCGGGGCTGACCAGCTTCACGTTTTATATCCCCGGGCAGATCCTTCGCCAACTGGGCGCTTCGCAGGAGAATACCCAAATCAGTACCGGGGGTTTCCGTCTTCCCAATCTCAATGCTCAGACGCTGGGCGGTTATCAGAGGCGCTGGGGCCAGAGGATTCTCCAGGCAGAGATGTCAGATTTCAACCCTCGGTTAAAGAATCGCTATAGACAGTGGCTGAGAGCAGATGTGCATGCAAGAACAAACATTTGCTGACTCCAAACCACTTTGCTGTATTTAGAATAAGCTGTGAGCCGTTAGGCTTCTCAAGCATTTTGTTCTGTTTTTCATGCTTCAATTCTTTTTTAAGGCTTTTATGCTCAGCTTGTTTATTAGACGTAGCAATTTTGCAAAATAAAGTTGAAAGATGAAGGGTTTCCCCCTTTTGAACTCTCCAACGCAGCCCCAGCCCGCCTTTTGAATCTTTGAACTATCTCGGCCTTGGTACAAACCCAAAATGGCAAACCGTGGATCAGCTTGATAGGATATGACCGGGTCTCATTGAGAGACTGCCTACGTATCCCTTTGCAGGGAATCAGGTCAGAACGTAGTTCAGGCAAAGGTTCGCTCGTGTATTTTACCTCTCCTTTTACGCTC
The DNA here is from genome assembly GCA_019656295.1 of Rhododendron mucronatum var. ripense. Lineage (NCBI taxonomy): Eukaryota > Viridiplantae > Streptophyta > Magnoliopsida > Ericales > Ericaceae > Rhododendron > Rhododendron mucronatum. The sequence continues at coordinate 1,755,540 of BPLT01000035.1, read as the reverse complement.
TAACTTTTGCCTAGAACCGCCTTAACAGGTTTTCGGTCTAGCGAGCTCTTTGATTTTGCCTATTTATTTTTGCCTAGACCGCCTCCTTAGGTTTTCGGTCTAGCAGACTGCTCTAATTTTTGCTTGGAATCGCCCACCCTTGTGGTTTTCTGTAACGCCCCGAATTTTGGGTACGTTAAAGAAACATTTTATTGATAAAAATTAACAGGAGACTGGCTCATTATTACAACAAAAACTCTCACAAGAGTTCAATATTACAAAAGAGAGGGAAACTAGGGTTTCATAACTACAGCTCCTCTTTCTTTTCCATCCTAGCCAGCTCCTCGGCTCCGAATGCCTCCAAAGTGAAAATCGCCATGTTCGTCTATGGGATCTGACACATTATATCGGCGTCGCCACCCATATAATATGCCAGGGTCACCAAAAAGGTAACACCGTGAGCTACGAAAGCTCAATAGAGTAAACCCTACCCACTAACCCATAACTTACAAACAAACGATCATAGAAATCACATAAATGACTATAACACATCCACATTCACTATCTAACGTTGGTGTCCAAGATTTCCCGATTTCTCTTACGCGACTCGTCGTAGACCGTGTCAACGTTTTCCACTTACAAAACCATCTTTCAAAATCTTTTGCATTGGCTCCGTACCGCGGATAACCAAGCCTTTCAAAATCATTTGACATTGGCTCCGTACCGTGGATAACCAAGCCACACACCCAACCTCGGTTCCGCCGCGCCGGGTTCCCGAGTATCCTCACAATGGTTCCGCCGCGCCGGGTTCCCATTGGCACACAATTGCATTGGCTCCTCTCCATGGATAACCAAGCTATACCTCACCATGGTTCCGCCGGTCCGGGATCCCATGGGAACGCACACAATCCTCACAATGGTTCCGTTATTCCGGATTCCCATTGGAACACACACACACCACACACAATGGGCAAGGCCGGCCACACTGCGGTTTTCAAAACATTTCACTCTTTTCAAACACACCTTTTCATTAATCACACCATAGGTGTCATGTTTCTACTTTCTTGGTTCTTGTGTCTCGTTTACATGCAAGACTTCGCGGTAATACTTTTCCACATAACAATCATACGACATTCATTGTAATCTTTAAACTAACAACATTATTCAACTCCATACTACTTAGCATATTCAAATCAACGCTTAAAGCATAACGCCACATGTTCGGACGCCCTTGGAGTGAAGAATCACTTATGCTTTATCACGCCACAAGTAATACAAGCAATTCATATATGCATTCCCACAATCATTTCAAAGATCAAAATACGAATACTTGAGATGAAAAGTAATTAAAGATAACCACATATACATAGGATAAGTGGTAAGGATTTAACTACCTTGATCCGAAACTAGTCGGGGCCGAGTAAGCTATTTGGAAAATCCACGGGTGATGAAACTCGCGAATCTGGCCCGAACTTTGGATGGCAGTAACTTGGTCAATCCTTGGCCGAATATGATGGTCCTTGGGTCGAAATCGAAGCTCAAGAAATGCTCTACAACTTCCGTGAAGAAAGTTGATCCTAGAAACTACTCTAAGTAGGAGAACAATGGTGAAAAAGGAAAAGACAGTAAGCTGTCTGGAAATTGGGAATCCGAGATTTTTACTGAACTTCGGATGCCAATATCTTGGTCATTTCTTGACCGATTGGGGTGGTTCTTGAGCCTAACTTGAAGCTCTTGAAGTTTTCTACAACTTTCCAGAAGAAAGTTGGTTCTAAAAACTACTCTAAGAAGGAGAAAACTGGGGATTTTTGAAGGGACAGTAGGCTGCCTGGAACTGGAATCCGAGATTTCTAGAGAGAAGGAAGAGCAAATGCTTGAGGTGTGAGTTGAAATGCTTGGTATGGCCTTCTATTTATAGGCAAAGCTTGGGTCTCTCTCCTCTTCTCAATGGCCGGCCCCCCTCTTTCTCTCCTTTCCTCAATTTGACACTTGGCATGCCAACTAGAAAGATCAATGCCTAAACCTTAGGCTTGCATGGCTAGATTGTGATTCTTGCAAGACTTGGTGGGCAAGGAGGTGTGAACAAGATTAAACAATTGGTAGATGTACAAGAGAGGACAATGGAGTTAATTCCTTAGCTAGGAAGGAAGAATCCCATGGATTTTGAAGTACCTTGGAAGATCAAGAAAGTACAACCCAATCTTCCTCCTTCTTTCCTTCCCCTCTCTCTCTCTCTCTCTCTCATGGTACACATACACACATATACATGCAAGTAACCAATTAAAATATAGTAATTTTGTACTAAAAGATCAAAGGACTCTTAAAACTCAAGATTTTCCCAATAAACTAAGAATTAGGCACATGGTACTTAAGGTATTATTTAAACATTCCAAGTACTAGAATAATATATACTATGGTACCCTTGTCCTTAGGAAGATCAAAACCCCATTAGAAAATAGTTTAAGGGTACCCTAGGAATCTTGGTACTAAGTACCTTCCCATTAAAATATAGTTGTGCTTTCACACATGGTTTAAAAAAAAAGACTTAATTAATAAATCCCCATGGTACTTTGAAAGACTAAGCTTTTATCCATTGGATAAAAATTCCCCTAACTTCTATTATCCAATGGATAATAGTTATTAGGCAACTTTATATACTAAAATAATCCAAGAAGTACTTTAAAGTAATTAAAAAGTCTATTTTTTTACTAATACTAGTACTTTAACCAAGTATGCTTTAATATAAAGAAGGGCAAATTTTCGTAGTAGTCCCTGTAGTTTTATGGTTGTCTCACTTTCGTCCCTCTAGTTTCAAAGTGCTCGAATTTCGTCCCTGTAGTTTGTTTTTCGTTCCAAATTGGTAAAATCGTTAACACCGTTAACGAAACTAACGGAAAAAAAAATAAGTGTTCCAATTTTCAATCCGTTTGAATTGGTGTGAAGATCTTATTTTTTTGATCATTTTATCCTAAATGGTCGTAATGAATTTTTGCCTCTAAGGCCTTTCAATGAGCACCCTAAGAGAGCCCTGAAACTAAATAAGAAGTCTTCGGGTGCTCGTTGAAAAGCCTTAGAGCCAAAAATTCATTACGACCATTTAGGATAAAATGATCAAAAAAATAAGATCTTCGCACCGGTTCAAACGGATTAAAAATTGGAATACTTATTATTTTGTTCCTTTAGTTTCGTTAACGGTGTTAACGATTTTACCAATTTGGAACATAAAACAAACTACAGGGACGAAATTCGAGCACTTTGAAACTAGAGGGACGAAAGTGAGACAACCATAAAACTACAGGGACTACTATGAAAATTTGCCCTATAAAGAATTGGGGTTCTATTATCCAATGGATAATACTTTCCCTAACATTTATTGCCCAATGGACAAAGGATAAAACCAAAAATATTAAAAAGAAAATGAATAATCAATTCCTGTTCTAGGTTTCAAAAGGTTCAAAGTGTCTAAGGGGGGGCAAAACGGTCCATTTGCGGTAACTAGATGGCTTCCTAGTTTAGTTCCTCCAACCAGATGGTTAGAAGCTAACTAGGCTTGCTAAGTGGGGCTAAAGTGCAAGAAACGAAATTTCAAGGGGCAAAAATGTAATTTTGACAAACTATAGAAATTTAAAAGTAAATCCAAGTAATAAAAATAAAATTCAAATATTTAACGAAAGTTTTACCGACAAAAAATCAGGGTCGTTACATTTTCAATCCAACGAGCATTTCTCAGGAATAGTAACGCTTGAGCTGATCCAGGTTGACCAAGGTACTGAACTCATTGCCGTCGAGGTCGATGAGCCTGGCAGCACCCCCGGACAGGATGGTCTTGATGATATATGGCCCAGAGCGCTTCAGCCAGAATTTTCCTCGATGATCGAACACTGGAGCCCAGATCTCCTTTGTGACCATATCTCCTTCGACCAAACCTCTCGACTTTACTTTCTTATTGAATGCCCGGGCAATTCGACGCTGATACCCTTGGACGTGATACAGTGCACGGAGCCTTCTCTCATCAAATAACATTAGCTCGACAAATCTGCCATTCAGCTTCCTCGAGACCACTTTCAGCCATGATTCTCAGAGACGGGATTTCGAGCTCAACAGGGAGAACTGCCTCCATTCCATAAACCAAAGAGAACGGAGTTGCGCCGGTGGAAGTGCGGATCGAAGTACGGTACCCCCAAAGGGCCAATGGTAACAACTCATGCCAATCCCTTGCAGACTCAGCGGTCTTCTTGATGATCATCTCGACGTTCTTATTCGCCGCTTCGACTGGCCCGTTTGTTTGAGGACGATAAGTCGTGGAATGACGGATTTTGATCTTAAATTCTTTGAAAAGCTCTAGGACCCTGCCTTTTGAAATGACTCCCATTATCCGAAACGAAAGCCTAAGGCACACCGTACCGATAGATGATGTTCTTTCGAATAAACTGCGCGACTTGAACGGTTGTCAGAGTCTTGTAGGATTCAGCCTCGACCCACTTGGTGAAGTAGTCGATGGCTACCAATATGAACTTGTGGCGGTTTGAAGCAGAGGGTCTGATCATCCCGATGACGTCGATTCCCCATACCGAGAAGGGCCAGGGCGAGGTCATGCCGTATAGTTCAGATGGAGAAACATGCTGCAAGTTCGCGTGAATCTGGCATTTGTAGCAGCGCCGCACATAGTCAATGCACTGCGATTCCATTGTGGACCAATAATAACCCAGCCTGAGGATTTTCCTTGCGAGCATGACGCCGCTCATGTGAGGACCGCAGACTCCTTCGTGAATCTCCTCCATTATCCGTGTTGCTTCGGCACCATTCACACACAGCTTGTGCATCTCGCAGTGAGACCTTCGATACAACTTTCCCCCACAGATGATGTACTGAGCGGCCAAACGTTGCAAAGCGACCCGATCCTTCCTAGTAGCCCCAGCGGTAAACTCTCCGTGCTCCACAAAGTTCCAGATGTCATGGTACCAAGGTAGGCCATCATTGACATCATCGATGGCGTTGATGTGTTCATAAGCGGGCAGGTCCCTCTGTGCGATCACAATTGGCCGCATTTTGACCCCTGTCGGGAGTTCTATCATTGAAGCCAAGGTCGCCAAGGCATCGGCGAACTGATTCCTCAAGTGGGGAACATGGGTGAAAGTCACCTTATTGAAGCGAGAAATCAGTTCCTCCAAGTCTTGGTGATAAGGCTTCAGCTTTTCCTCACGAACCCTCCAATCTCCGTTGGCTTGGGAAACCACCAAGTTTGAATCTCCGATAACTTCGAGCTTCTCGACTCCTAATGCAATTGCTGCTTCCATCCCGACAATGCAGGCCTCATACTCGGCTTGATTGTTAGTAACATCGAAATTCAGTTTGAAAGCGATCGGAATATGAGTGCCAGCGGGCGTAATCAGCAATACCCCGATTCCGAATCCCTTTTGGTTGGCAGCCCCATCAAAATAAAGCGTCCACACCTCCTCGACCACAGTTAGCACATCCTCGTCCGGGAATGTGAAATCCACATCTTCGGGCCCTTCCACCGGGTGATCGGCCAAGAATTCTGCCACAGCACGGCCTTTCACTGACTTCCTTGTAACATGTTGGAGATCGAATTCAGCTAGCAGAAGCAACCAACGTGCTAGCTTATGGGTGAGCGCTGGCTTCTCGAACAGATACTTGATAGGATCCATCCGAGAAATCAACTTCACCGAATAGGCTAGCATGTAGTGTCTAAGCCTTTTGGTGACCCAAACTAGTGCCCAACATGTCTTTTCCAGAGAGGTGTACCGCTCCTCGCTTTCTGACATCTTTTTGCTCAGATAATAGATGGCTCTTTCGGCTCTCTTTTCCCCATCCTGCGCCAGCAAGCAACCCATTGCTGTCGGAGTCACAGACAAATACAGAATTAGCGGCCGACCCGGAGTTGGCGGCATCAGTACAGGCGGATTCTGCAGGTATGTTTTGATTGACTCGAAAGCAGCTTGGCACTTTTCTGTCCACTCGAACGGGACATCCTTCTTGGGCAATCGGAACAGCGGCTCGCAAGTCGGAGTCAATCTGGCGATGAATCGGCTGATAAACTGAACCTTTCCCAGAAAACTTCACACTCCCTTCTCAGATTGCGGGGGCTCCATTTCGAGAATCGCTTTGATTTTAGACGGGTCGACCTCGATTCCTCTCTTGGTGATCAGAAATCCCAACATCTTGCCTGCCGTAACCCCGAATGTGCACTTCTGCGGGTTGAGACGTACATTGTACTTGCGGAGCCTTTCAAGAAACTGTCTAAGTGAAGGGAGATAGTCCTTTTCCTCTCTTGCCTTTACGATCATGTCGTCGACATACACTTCGATCGTCTTGTGGATGAAGTCATGGAACAGGGTTGTTTGGGCTCTTTGGAAGGTGCATCCGGCATTCTTTAGCCCAAACGGCATCTTCACGTAACACTAAGTCCCCCATTCTGTGACGAATGTTGTCTTCTCCTGATCCTCTGGGGCCATGAAGATCTGATTGTAACCTGCGAATCCGTCGACAAAGGAGAGCAGGGCATGCCCCGCGGTGTTGTCCACGAGCACATCAATGTGAGGCAAGGGAAAACTATCTTTGGGGCTTGCCTTGTTCAAATCCCTAAAATCAACACAAACTCGGATCCTTCCATCCTTCTTGGGTACAGGTACGATGTTGGCGACCCGCTTGGGGTATTCAGCAACCCTTAAGAATCCTGCGTCGATCTGCTTGGTGACCTCTTCCTTGATCTTCTGAACCCAATCTGGCCTCATTCTGCCAAGCTTCTGTTTGACAAGAACAGCCCCTGGTAGCAAGGGAATTCTGTGCTGGACTATTTCGGGATCGATACCAGGCATGTCGGCAAGAGACCAGGCAAAAACCTCGAAGTATTCCTTGAGCGCCTCGATTGTACCAGCGTGATTTTCCGGGGACAAAGTGGAACCGATTTGTATCATTCAGGGGTCACCCTCATCTTTCAAATTTATTGAAATTACTTCATCTTTTAGAGGCTGAGTATGCCTTTCGTCTTCCCTTTCGATGAGGGAACGCAACTCGGCCGGGATGTTCCCGTCAAAGTCGATTTCTTCATCGTCGGGATCGACACAGTTTATATAGAAGTCAGCAAAGTAGTCGGAAGCAGGATCATGCATTTCATAAAACCCAGAGGGGTTGCCAAGTACAGTCGACTCAAACTCAAAGTAAAAGCTACGACGTGGAGGGCCAAGAGGCACAAACTCCGACTCTGAGCTAGACTTAGACTCGACAGACTCCGTGTCAGATTCAGATACATCGTCAATGCATGTTAGACGGGGAGTAAAAATGCAGTTATTAAGACTACCCTTTGCTTCGACGATGAGGGAGGTAGGATCGTTGAGAAGATCTGGGGAGTCGGGCCTAAGCATCAGCACTTCAGCCTCGTCTTCCTTGCCAACCAAACCCACTTGGGAGAACAGCTCCTCTAGACCCCCTTGAACAAAAGCAACCAACCAGTCAGCCCTTTCCTTGATTGCGACTAACTGCCTCTTGAATTCCTTTGCAGCCATCTCCTCCTTTGCAATTTCCTCTTCGTCATCAGACCAAGTGTCGGCAGCAAAGATCTCAAAGCCCGGTAGCCAGGTCCTAGTCACTTGATCCCAAAAAGGTTCAGCCTGCCCCAGATAAGCAATGCCTCCTCCTTCACGGACGAAATAGCTGTCGGGGTTACCATAAAGGGTCCGAGGTTTTCCCGTGTCTTTCCCTAGTTTGGCCTTTTTGGTAGGGGGAGTGTATCCCAGGCCAAAGCGGCCTTCGGTAAAGGGAAAGACAGGGAACTCAGCGATCCCTTGTTGGTTGATCCCGAGCCCTAAGCCAGGCATGAATGACATCCTCCTCATGATTTCGAGGGCAGTAGAGCTGATTATGAAGTCATCATCCATGACAATAGCTAGGACTGAGCCGGAGGTGTCAAAAGCAAATCCCCCAAAGTCTGAGTCTTCCTCCCCGTGCATGATTCCCAGAACAGGCGTCCCATCGTCCTTGAGCGGGCGGATCCCAGAGTCTCCGCAGATGGTTAGAGTCCCAGTAGGAAGCCCCAGCATGACCTTCTGGTGGAGAGTTGACGGTACAGCCATGATGTCCGCTCTATGCAGCCATGGCCTTCCCAACAGCAAGTTGAAAGTGGCAGGGATGTCAACCACATGGAATTCCACGTCCATTTCAAAGCCCTCGGCATCAAGCTTTAGCATGAGAGTCCCTTCTACCACACGGCGCGTGTTGTCGTAAGCCTTGACCGCTAGATTGGAAGGTGTGAGGTCAGCCTTGGTGAGCCCCAGACGGTAAGCAACCCTCATTGGACAGACATTGATTGCAGACCCGTTATCGATCAGCACAGTCGGCACCCAATGTCCCTTGCACTTGATGGTAATGTGCAACGGGCGATTATGAGCAGTTCCGTCGACAGGTAGGTCCTTTTCGGTGAAAGTGACGGAATGCTTGGAAAGCAACGGCAAGACTAGAGCAACCATGGCCTCGGGGGTGATGTCAGTTGGCACAGTAAGATGGGCTAGCGCTGCAGACAGCCTTTCTCGATGCTCCTTTGATGACGATATCAGACCCCAGACAGAAACGGCGGCAGGGATCCTATTAAGCTGTTTCAGAATAGCATCCTCTTCAGGTACTCCGCTAGGAATGGCCGGAGCGTTCTTTTGAGCAGAGGGAACGGTGAGTCTTTGATCACTGCCGGGATTGGACGAGCTCCCACCCGAAAGATTGGGCGGTTGGAAAACTCGACCGCTCCTGGTAACATTAGCAACCTCCCACCAAGGCGACGTGTCCACAAAGTCCCAGAAATCAGCAGGCACTTCCCCTAGCTTGCTCTTCCCCTTGTCGATTGATGCAACCTGGTCCGGAGCCGTAACCCATTCCAAATCACTCATGACTAGTCCTTCCCAAAAAGCCGGATCCTGAGCAGCAGCTTCCTCAAAAGGTGTCCCCGAGTTGGTGACGAGCGGTACATCCCAAAAGCCTCCGTCCACTAAAGCAGTGTTGACAGTCCAGATTTCATCCCCGACCTGCATGTCGACCACTCTGTCATCCTTCCACAAGTCAGCCGGGAGGGGGTTCGTATTTAGATCGACGATCTCATCCACATCCCACAGATCATCGGGTGGCGCATTGAGGACCATGATTGAGCAGTCCTCACTTGGAGCTATCAAGGGACGCGGCTGATCCAAAGAGACGATGTTGAAGGTTGGCCCCACCACAAGATCGTACTCATGCACAGCATCCGAAAGTGTATCAACCAGAGGTAAAAAGGCTCCCAGCCAGCGGGGCTCATCAGAAGCACCTCCCTTTTCGACGTAAAAGTTTAAGGTCTGCTCATCTATGTCATTGCTAGTGTCGACTTCTCCCATGCTGAGATCCTGGAGTTCGACGGGCTGTACAACATCGGGTTCCACACCCCACACGTATTCCTTATCTTCCTCTTCGGGCAAGACTGGCTCTGGTTGGTAGAAGAGCATGAATAGCGACAAACCATCTAACGGGTCGGCTCGCGCTGCGATCCATTCTTCCTCCCACTGGTCTAATTGCTCTTGATCGACCACGGGATTCTGAGGGAAACCTAAATGATACTGCTCATCCCAGTCGTGAGCAAGCTCTTCCCACTCTCTTGCTTTGTCTTCCAGGTTCCACCCGACGGCTAGCATATTGATGCTGACGTCCTCCGGGAAAGCCACAACAGGTTTGGGATGGAAGGTTGGGGCTATATGGTCGGTGGGGTTGAATATGGTGCTAGGTTGGATTATAGTGGAGGTAAGGTTGATTTGGTTGATTTGAGGGTGGCCGTTGTGCTGCGGCATGGAGTTGGTAATAACGTTAGGCTTAGGAGGGGTAGGAATGGTTCCGCTATCCACCAAGTCTTGTATCGCATGACGGAGACGATAGCAAGAGTCGGTGTGATGACCAGGCATCTGGTGATAGGCACAGAAAGCGTTCGGGTTATGGCTAGGGGATGGATTCTGGGGCAGTGGAGTTGGATCCAGTGGTTTGAGGTGACCGGATTTGGTCAACCTTTCTAGCACTTGAGAGAGCGGAGCTTCAAACTTGGTGAAGTTCCGGGGTTGGTTGCAGTTTCGGGGTTTTGGAGGGGCTTGGACCTGATTGACATCGACAATGCGGTTAGACTCTTGAATAGTGCTGCTACCGGCAGATGTGGCATTGGCGTAACTGTTATTGCCGAACAAAGCAGCCCTGCTCCCCGTGTAAGCACGAGGTTCGGCTTTGGACCCCGAGGAGGAAGAAGGAGGGTCGTTACGCGGCAGAACCCCAGTTTGGAGAGCTTCTTCAATGGCAAGGCCGGATTCAAAGAAGGTGTCCCAATCGGCCCCTTGGACTAGCACCAGATTCTTAGCAAAGTCGGGCAGCAGATTACGGGAGATGATACGGATTTGGTCCTTCTCACTCGGCCGATCGGTCATGACTGTAGCTTAGTCCTCCAACGCTTGATAAAGTCTGCAAAAGACTCTTTTGCATTCATCTTGGTAGACTCCAACTCTCGGGTGGTCATTTTGAGTTGGGAGTTGGAGTTGTAGCTGTACTGGGTGAAGAAGGCCGCGCCAATGTCTTCCCATGTTCTGCGCTTGGAAACGTCGAGAGACAAGAACCACTGAAAAGCTGGGCCGGCCAAAGTCTGAGGGAACAATTGGGCCATTGCCTCCTCCTCGACCCCATGCAGTTTCATCGCACCGTGGTAAGCTAGCAGGTGTGTTTTCGGGTCGCCCGTCCCGTCGAACTTCGCAAAGTCGGGCATTTTGAACCTTTCCGGGAGCCGTGCGTTTGGAAAGGGGCAGAGACGGTCCATGTCCAAACCTCCGGCACTGATTCTTTCGGATTTGGCAACTGACTCCTCCAGTTTAGCCATTTTGGCTATCAAGGCAGTCATTTCGGGATTCGCAGCAGACTGCTCGGCTGGGATGTCCTCCCCAGCTGGGTTTTCACGCTCTTGCCTCTCGCCTTTTATCCTTGCGACTGGGAGCCTCTCGTTGATAAGAGCCTGCAGATTAGCCATGGCAGTATCGGCCTGGTCAGCCCTTTGCTGCATGATGGCGAGGTTGTGCTGGAGGTCAGCCAGCATTGTAGTAAGATTTGGTGGAGGAACATCTGCCATGTCTGGGTTTTCTGTCTTGATCGGTTTTGGAGTTATGGGTGGAGATGGAGAGGACGGAGGAGATTCGTGCGGAGTGGTCGGCGGTGAATCCTCCCTTGACAGAGTGCAGAGCTGTGCTTCCGTTGTGATGAGCAGAAAAACGATTCCCCAAAACAGACCCTCAAACAGACCCGACGGATGCTCCCAAGCAGGTTTGGCTCTTGATTTCGAAGCTCCCCATGGCTCAGCTAAACAGCAAAATAGATGGGCTCAATGACAGCCTGCAACAGCTTATTTTGAAAAGAATTGAAAGAAATGGGCATGCCAACGTCGTCGGTGTCCTCCTAGACTCTAGCACTAGAGGGAGTCCAACTCATGCTGTTAGGATGCTGCCATAGAATCCTCGGATTTCTTTTCGACGGTGTATCCTTGTTTTGAGTCGATGGACACTAAAGGATGTCAAGACGATCTAAACCTTTTGACTGCTCCTTTCTCGAAGTTTCAACTTTGGAGGTCAGAACAACTTGGTGTAGATGGCGTGATACCATAACCGAAGTGGCGTAAGCAGCACTGTGTCGGAGCCTTGATGGTGTAAGTGATTAGCACTTTAACCTGGATGGTGTGGGTATCACGACATTCTCTTCGTTGTTCCTAATTTTCTGTTTGAAATTTCGACTAGGTTTAGACAAAAGACTTAAACAGCCTTGATTTCCCAAAGTCTCGCTGACTCAAGGATTTTGGAAATTGATAACGCGCAACATTGAGATGCACGACTCTTCATCGGTCCATGGCAGGGCCCTAACAGTCACGAGACGAACTCGAAACCAACCCTAAAAGCCGCCCTAGCATGCTCCTACGCAAAGCGGGATGTATGTATGCAAAGGCATGCGATAAAGAAAGCAGTAACACATAGACAGTTTATGGGGGTTAGATGCAAGTAATCCTACCCTGCAGGCTCCTGTCTTAGGTTGAAAGGTTCTAGTGTTTTGTACGCATGGCGAGGCTGGTTTTGGCTGGAAGGGGTTCCTCTGACTAGAGCCGCGGTATACCTCCCACTACAATGCGTGCAGCAAAGCGGTGGTCGAACGGTATTACGACTCATCATCATCCAAGGTTGTTGGGCATTCGAGGACCCTGGGCTCCAGTAAACTGTGCCGGTTACCCAAAACACCTCAACGGGGCTTATCCAACATCGATGCAAATGGAGAACGCCGAAGAATGATCAAATGAGAGAGAAACGCAATGCTTTTGAAAAGAATGCCCTTTTGAGTTTGACCCACTTTCATCAATCAATACTTGGACAAAACTACACAAGTGAACAATAGTAAAAGCCCCAGTTTGGATTGGTCGGATGCTGAGATCCTATTACGTTACCATTCAATTCTTCAGCAGCGCGGAGCGTACTGTTTTGACAGACTTTCGAAGTTTGTTCATTTATGTATTAATGCCCAAATACTAATCAATGCAATGGTCCCCAGCAGAGTCACCACTGTGGGCACACGCCCCAAAAAAATCACAGAATTTTGGCTTGCATGGATTGAATTGTTTGGGGGCGGCCCTCTTAGAAAACATAGCGCGGCGAAACGCTTCGATTCAGAGTCGCCACTCGGGTTTTAGCGGTGAGGCACCCAAGGAACCGAACTCGAGAACGTTTGCTACGTTTTGCTTTGATTTGAAAAAGGGTTTGATTTGATTTGAAGAGGTGCAGACTGGTCCGTCGTCACCTTCGATATCTGAGGTTCGGGAGCCAGGTTACGAGAGGGGAAGGGTTTTATGGCACCCCTCTCGCCCAATCCGGAGATCGGTCTCTACTCGGGCATTTTATTAAAATATTTGCGTTTTTTCTCTCATTTGATCATTTTTAGCCAGTTAGGGCGGGGGAACAGTTAATAGGGGTTAAAAGCTGTAACAAGTTGCAGTTTATATGACAAAATGTTTATGGATGATGATTTGCTTGCTTGAATTGAATTAAACGTAAGAACATAGATTGAGAACAAGCACTGTGAATAGTTTCGTCAGGATGATGTACGCTGCTTTTCGGACACGTGAGCAGGCAACATGTTGGCACGCAATGGCCAAGCCCCTGCACGCCACCAAACCCTGCGCACGCCACCTCAAAGCTGGCATACACTACCCTACTGATTTCTTACAGCTTTTGCTCTCAACCCTCTGGGCTCTGGAATGGACCAGTGCACACCCAGGACAAACCACGCAGTTGATAACATAGTTTATGCACATGTTACAGGCAGGCAGATGTAAGAAATGGCTAAGAGCCAGGAAAACAGCAAGGCAGACCCCATAAACAGAGTGGGGAGAAGAAAGAGGCCAGGATTGATCTGTCATGTAAGGGCCAGGCACTGGTCTGTGTAAAACATGCCGTACGCCACCCCATGGAGACCGTACGCCAGGCTTGCATGCTAACCAATGTTTGGCTTTACATCATCTGGGTTCTGGAACATGACCAGAAATACCCCAGAGGCCTAGTAAAGCAAGAAGATACAAGCATTGAAAGCTACATTTGAACAGTTCTAAAATACAGAAAGTAATAAACTGGTTATTAGCATGCTAGGAGGTGATGACAGAATAGGAAATAGGCAATAAATGGACATTTCATGATCCCCACGCCAGCCATGCGCATACAACCAAAGGTGGCATACGGCTTGATCGAGCTGGCGTGCGCCATGGTTTGTCCTCTACGACTGATTTATCTTACCAGAGAGGGGTCTGGACTAGTGTCAGTTACTAGCCAGAACCCTTCTGGTTCCCCTCAGGAGCTGAAAACAGAAGGCAGCACAAAGGTGGTATACCTTTGGTGCAAGAGATGGAAGGATGGTTTGAGCTTTGGAGGTTGAAGATGGAGGGTGTATGATGACTGATCAGTGGTGTGTGAAGTGTGAGGTACTCCTCTTACTCTTACTCTTTCAATGGAGAAGAGAGAACATGAGGAAGAAGAAAAGGGGAGCTTGAGTTAATGAATGAAGCTAACCTTTGCAAATGAATGCAAGGGGTTGCATTTATAGAGGAGAGAGGGCTGAGATCAGAGCTGATCAGCTGGGGTTAGGGTGGTTGGGTTGAGTTAGAAGGGAACCTCCCATGCATTAAATGCATGGGACTAGGTGATGGGGTGTGTAGGAGAGAGAGGGGGCGTCCCCTGCAGAAGGCAATTATCAGGGGGCTCTGCAGGGTACTCTGGCAATAACAAAGTTTCGAGCACGTGACAGAAAAACGGTGATTTGACCTGCCTTGACCGTGCGTACGCCACCTATACCCTACCGTGCGCCAGGTCAAACTCAGTCAACGGTCGATGTCCGACACGTGGCAATTTCCTGGCGCACGCCAAGGAGGAGCTGGCGTAAGCAAGGTTCGGTTTGAAGGGGTTTGAAATGGTTTGAAAGAGGAGGGTCCAACACTCAAAGCTCACGACCTTCCATCGACCTCGGAGAGTCTTCAACTGTTTATCATCATTGGGGTAACAAAAAAGACCGCAAACGTGCTGATCCGGATAGCCTAGAATAGGGTGTCTACAACTTGTATGTCGAACCTAAAGAGGTGTATCTTGTTGAGGCGGAGTCACTAGATAAACCTAAGCACTTGAACATCTTAGCCTTGTTTTGAGTTGCTGAATTTTTTGGTCATGGATGCGCACACACACTTTCCTCCCATGTTGATGTTCTTGGTGTATTGCATTCCTTCTGACTTGCATGGTGTTATATCATTAAGTGATGCCTTAAAATTTAGATGTCTTTTTCATCTCATCTCATGATATTTTACTTGCAATATAGCTATCTCATGCTCGTATCTTCAGATTTCTCATTCTTCTTTAGCGTTGAATTTAATTTTGTTTTATTGAGTTTTGCGTGCCTGAATTTAGCTTCCATGCTATTTATGCTATTATTTGCGTTTTGCTTAAATTTCTTATTTATCCTATTCACCCTTTGTCACTTCAAATCAAAAAGGGGGAGAATGATGAAAGGGGGAGTATGTTGACTATTGTTCTAATATGTTTGGATGTTCAGTTTTGCTTGCAGCTCCTCTACAACTCGATCTTAGTTCGTTAATTTTTCAATGTAGTGTGTTTTGTCATGAAAGTGCCAAAGGGGGAGATTGTAAGAAACAAATTCCGAAGTCTTTGTGTATTGGCAATTCCGTATGACAAACCACATAATTTTTATCCAGTTACAATTTTATTTCTTTTAATAAGCTAGTGAGTCTATATAGGATTACAGTGGAAGGAATCATTATTATTTGTATTCGAGAGTGTGCGTTTTGGATAAAAAATGAAGCAGACTACAGCGAGACGGTTGTTTGGCGAAGACGGATCAATCGGTTATCAATCGGCACCATCTATTCATTTAAATAAAAAGGCAACGTGAAAAAGAGGAAAGAGGATGGACTTTTTATTTCCTAGGGTTTGACTACATGCAGCAATATAAAAGGAAAGGGGGGCAGCCATACAATAGACTATTGAAGCCACACATATATCATATACGGTGATTAAAGGAAAAAGGGCAGTAGGAGCAATACGTGAAAAATACAGGCGACTATTTTTGTGAGAGTTATTCCTAAGGAATTTTTGTTAGGTCTATTGGAGGGCTTGTGGACTTAAGGCCGTTGGCGATCAAGATCACTGGGTGCGGTGTACGTGTGACTCGGCAGGTAGTACTTAGAACGTTGTGAGGATTTACACCGTTTGGATAGGTATATCTGTAATTGCACAATGGTTATAGTGATTTGATTCCTTCCCGTGGTTTTTACGCATTCTGGGGTTTTCCACGTATATCTTTGCGTTGTGTAATTGATTGTTTTGCGTAGTTTTTGCTAATAATTTTACTTAGTGATTCACGTTCATACTGTTAGAGTTTTTTACGAATTATTAGGGAACCCTGATTTTTCATACAGCTTCGCTATCCAGAAAACAAAAAGTACAAGTCTTCTATTTACAGCCTATTTTCAAAAAGAACAAGTCTTCTATTTACAGCCTAGGCACACAAAAGAGTCCATGTCAACACTTTAATCTCCGTTTCCTATAGGGTGGAGAAAATACATAGGCTAAAACTCATATGAGTGACCAATGCATAATTTACACATTTTTTCATGGAAATGATAAAAACATTTAATAGAGATTCAATCATAGAAATATAGCATTAGTATATAAAGCACATTCCCCATAGTCTGTATAGCTACCAGGGGTCCCTGATAGTGGATAAACTTCGATGTCTTAGCATTACCCCATAGCGTATAAGTGTCACATAGTATGAATGCCTTTGCTAGATAGAAAAACATAGCCACCTTTCATGGATTTCCATGGAGTTCAACTCATAGTACAAAACATGTAGAACAAGTTTGAATTGAAAAACTTGTATAATACCATGTAATTTAGGTATTATGTTACTCACCTTAATCCACGAGTTGACTTGAACTTCCTATAACATTCAATCAAATGGAAACATGTTTAGACAATACTCAATAATCCTATTTATGCTTAATATAATGTCCTAGAAGTGTTTAAGTTCAATTTAATTAATCCAAATTAAATCATAACTAATTCAATTGAGATCTAAAAAGAACAAGACTAGGACCTAAAGATAGCTAACTCACAATAGTATTTCCAGAAAGATATTGAAAACCAAAACTCCAAAATGTTTCATTACAAGAAGGCAAACCGATCATTATTTTTGAACAGAAAACTTCACAGGAAAGCCCAACTTTAAAAAAATTACCATAAATCGAGCTTTTAACATTTTTCAGAGATTCAAGTGTCAAAAGTTGCGGAACTGGATATGCTACAAAACTTGTGAAGCAACCCAGTCAAATTCGAAACCTAAGGATGGAAAATTGAGCAAATACAGTAGGTTCATGAATCTGTTTGGAAACAGATTTTCTGATTTCAACCCAAATTTCGGAAAATCACTATAAATTGAATTCTCAGCGATTTGAGCTATTCTACTAGCAAGAGTACAAGTTTTAAGTCTACTTTCAATCTTATGAAGGAACCAATACCTAATTGGAAGTTTAAGATTGAAAAATCATGTAAAAACTGAGACCCAGTTTACTATCAGGAAAATATATACGAAATTTTGCTACTCAAATCAATAAAATTCATCACCAACTCCATTGCTATGGTTTCATGGTTTCTATGGGTTCAATTTTATGGACACATCGACAAGTTCAACAATAAATCAAGAACAAGAAATATGAATTTACCAAAACAAAGCTTCAATTAATCAACCAAACGCTTCCCCTTCGATTTCAAAACTTCTATGATGCTCCCAAGTGGTATGGGAGCATCATATTCCCAATGAATATGGACCATTGAATTGAAAATAGGGTAAATTCTAGATACACCCCCTGTACTTTGGTCATTTTTCAACTACACCCCCTCTACTTCATTTTTAATCACTCACACCCCTTGTACTTAAGACCGGTTTGGAACTGTTAGTATTTCCGTCCAAAGTAACGAAAAGACTGAAATACCCATTCGTATTCCCCTTTCTTATTCCCCTTTTTTCATTTGCGTATTATCCCCCCCCCCCCCCCCCCCCCCCCCCTCTCTCTCCAAAGCTCTTAGCTCTGGTTCTGCAATGGTGGAGAGAAAAACATAGGAAAACATATGCGCCGTTTATACTATAGGAAAGAGCCAACCAACCAGCTCTCTCTCTCTCTCTCTCTCTGCACTATTCATACTAGGAAAGAGCCAGCCAGCACTCTCTCTCTTCCTTCAAACCTAACGCAGACAGCTGCAAATATCAAAACAAAAGATTGCCACAGCCCTCATCTCCAAATCAACCGACAACCCATCTTCCTCTTATCGCGTTATCATTGATTGAGACCTAGCAACACCAGCACTCCGACTTGATGACGCCAATCTTGGTATTTTGTCGGCTTTGCCGGATCACAAATCCAATCCTAACGGTCAGATTTTCACTCTTTCTTGATTCACTCTTTCTGGGTTTTCTTCAATCAAGGCTATTGATTATGTATTCATCGAATTCAAATACAGAGCCTTCTTCTAGGTTTCCCAATTTAAAAGAAGTTAACCTAGATATTGGCTTGGGTGAGCCGTTAGGATTTGAAAAGCCAGCATTTGGCTCAGCGGCATCTGGCTGTTCGAGGCCGAGACTTGTGAAATTAAGAAAACCGAAAGGTAGGATGGAAATTGGTAAAGATGATTATGGGTTTAACCCGTTTCGACCCGTTTCAGATGATTCTATTTCGGGAGCGGGTTCTTTTTTTTTTGGGAAAAAAATTGAACTTTGGAAACGTTGGTTGTGAGAATTTTGTGTTTGTAGGCAATTCGGATCCTAATGTGGACAACTCTAGTGGATTTGTGGGAAATAAAGTTCTTGATGACATGGGGAAATTGAAAATTGGAAGCATTTTGAACACCAATGTTGAGAACTCTAGTGGGTTTGTGGGAAATAGAATTCTTGATGGCATGGGGAAATTGAGATTTGGAAGCGATTAACTGAGAATCCAATGTCAAATGTAAATGCAAATGATGGAGAGAATTTTAGTCATGTTGAAGGCTCTGATATAGTGATTGCTGTATCTGGAGGTGTCTTTAAAGGGATCGACATTGACAAAAATGCGATGTCTAAACTCCCGGAGGAGATTGGTAAGTTGAACATTGAGGGTTCAGCAAATTTGGAAAGGTCGAAAGATGTGAATTTTAATGTAATTAAGTGCAAAAAATAAGACCCATTTCAGCTTTGGAAGTAGTGACAATGCTGCGAAATCATGTGTTACGAGCGTGGCATCAGAATTTCCAAATGAGTAGAAGAAGTTGAACATTGGTAAGGGTAGTAGTTCTTTAGGTGGAAGCTCAGCAGCAAGTATACTTCCTGAAAAGATGATGAATTGGAACGTGAATGATGCAACAGATGAAGATTTGGTCTTTGCGACTCAACGAATGGATATTAACTATGATGAAAGAAGAAGAGGCCATGGGTGGGTGATGCTCTATTTTTCATTCTAACCCGTCGAAAAATGGTATATATAGGATGTAAATAGGTTTTGGGGGCAATTTGGTCTTAGAAAAGATGTTTTAGGAGGGAAAATTCTCGCCAATAAGCCATTACCTGCTTTTTCGTTACTTTGGACGGAAATACTAACAATTCCAAACCAGTCTTAAGTACAAGGGGTGCGAGTGATTAAAAATGAAGTAGAGGGGGTGTAGTTGAAAAACGACCAAAGTACAGGGGGTGTATCTGAAATTTACCCTTGAAAATAGCTAAATCACAGCCCTTGAATCAAAACCATAAACCAAAAGTTGAGTGGTTTTGTTAAAACCGAGATGGTTTTGTTAACTTTGACACAAAAAAAAAACAAAAAAAAAAAAACCAAAAGACTACTTGCCACAGAATAGGCAACATTTACCATAGAATAAGGCAACACTTACCATTGTGTAAGCCAACACTTACCACAGAAATAGGCAACACTTACTACAACCGACTGGTCAGGTAACAAGTTACCATTATTTTTTTTTTTAAAAGTACCCTGTTTTTTGGCAGGAAAATTTGGAGATTTTTGAGATTTTTTATATATTCATACCACTTTAAACTATATACACCATTTTTTTTTTCCTTTTTGCTAAGAATTGGGCAGTGAAAAACCTAAAAAAATGGTGTTCAATTATAAAGATAGTTTAAGATTTTAATTTGTTATAA
Organism: Rhododendron mucronatum var. ripense; assembly: GCA_019656295.1. NCBI lineage: Eukaryota > Viridiplantae > Streptophyta > Magnoliopsida > Ericales > Ericaceae > Rhododendron > Rhododendron mucronatum. Next base: position 1,735,788 of record BPLT01000035.1, on the reverse strand, counting down.
AGATGTAATTAGAAGAATTATCTAAAAATCAAAAATTTGACAAATATTTTTCATAATTTCCAAATAACTATTTATTTTAGATATATTTAAGTAACTTACTTTTAAATGTTATGGAAAAAACAAGATAGTCATTTAATATTTTGATATCTTACAAATTTAGTTAATATATATTATAAAAGAATGCTATAAGTTGATTGTTACAACAAAATTGAACAATAAATATATTTTTGCTTAATAGATATTAAATAATTTTGTAGGATTCTCAATTAAATTTATGGTAGTATTTAATGAAATTAGACTATGTAATTTCATTAATATAGTTTATAGGGATCAATATGATATAATTTGCAAATCTAACAACTAATAGTATTGATATTAATATACTTAGCAGCGATTAATCAACGATGATTGATTCATTTGTAATTGATTAATCTGGTTATGTGTTCAGTCAATTAATCAAACAATTTGAATCGATTACGATCATATTTGGCAGATGTGGTAGTTAACAATGATGTTGATTGATAATGATTAGTGAAGATTAATTTGCTAAAGTATGTTGACTAATTTGTTTAATTGCTTAACAACAGACTTATCTATTTTAATCCTTCAAATTACACAATTAGCGAATTTTGAAAATGGTTATTTGATGGTAACATTGATCACCTTAGCAAATGATGGAGTAACAGTCTTTATGGTTAACATTGATCACTTGGTCAATGTAGGAGTAACCACAAATGAACTAGTAAATTGAAATATCTCATTTATTTGATCCTTTTTTAAAAGTAATTTTATTAATATAAATGCTTTTATTAAATTTATCATAAAAGTAATACAACTAGATCCAAATAAAATTTAATGTGGTAGGTATTATGAAATTAATCATGATACATAAATTTATACTTACCTGTCATTAATGTCATACTTACTATAAAACAAGACTTACTTACCAAAGCATAAGGCTAAAGATAACACAAGCTAAATTTTTACGATGGACCAATATTCGTTGATAACATTTACCACGTGATTAACAATATTTACCATGCAATAAGGGCAAAATACTATATGCTTAAACCAGTCTTCTATATGCAATAATGGTACTAGGTTTCTATACACCTACCTTAAACCTTGCAAACTTATCCACTCTAACTCCTCTAACTCCCATTCATCTCTCCTCTTGTCCAAAAAAATGAAGATTCAAGAAAAAGCTCCATAACAAGTTGAAGAAGCTCACCAAGTAAGTTTTTTTCAAGAACAAATTGAATTTAATTATGATTATTATCTCGTACCAACTTATCGAAAGATTATAAGTTGAACAATCTGGAATAAGTGTTTCACAATAATCTAATGAAACTTTTCAGGTTTTTACATTTTTTATGGTTATACTTGTCATTGCTTATGGCTATACTTAAATACCACTTTTTATCTATGTTAGTTTTTACCACTATTTGTGATCCTATTTGTGTGGATCAGATTTTGAGAGATAGATGACAATGTTCAGGGGAATGGGAAGACTGTAGTGATTGACATTTGTGATGACTAGCAATGATGACAGAAATGACGAAAAACGGTTGAATGAATTAACGGAAGAAAAAATCTATTCAATGACATTTGACATGAACGTATCTATAATCGTGGTAAGACAGTGAGTACGATTATTGAAACGGTAAGTATGCCTAGATTTTGTTAAACACATCCTGTTTATATGGCAAGTATTGTTATGAAAATGGTAAGTATGCCCATATTTCTGTAAGTATGGGTATGCCCAAATTTCAGTATATATGATTATTGAAATGGTAAGTATGCCCAGATGTCAGTAAGTATACCATGTCTATATGGTAAGTATTGCTATAGAAATGATAAGTATGCCTAGATTTTTGTATGTTTATTAAAATGGTAAGTATGCCTAGATTTTAGTAAGCATAACATGTTCATGGTACACCAAATAACACCACAAAGATACTAAGGTCACAATTTATCAAACATCAAGAGCCACCAAGTTTATAAAAAGGCAGCATTTGTGATATCAAGTTACAACAAGAGACACCAAGCCATATCAGATTCATCAAAGTTTACAACATGACTGAAATTTGTCATATCATCAATTTCACATGTAGAGACTCGTAAATTTCTTTATTTAATTTTAATGTTTGTAATTAAGGAAAAAAGGGTAGAAAATGATGTAAATGTGAATATGGAGGTTAAATGTGCAAGAGTTTGAAAAATATGGGTGTTAGTGTGATATAGTGCATGTGTGTACACGTGGGTGTGCCAGGGAATATTATTTCCCATTTCCCCCATCTCATTCTCTCTCCCGCTCTCTCTTTCTCTCTCTCTCTCTCTCGGCTCTATCTCTCCTCTCCCACACCCAAAAACTCACCTTCAAATTCAAAACCCACAACAATCAACCTCAACTCCATCTTGTACTTGTGTATTGGGGCTCATATCGTGTTGGATAGAGCTCAGTTTGGTGTATTTGGCTTGGTTTGGATTCCGGAAGCTAGGGCTAATTACTCAATCTCTTTGGTTTCAGCTTGGATACTCAAGATGGGGAATTCTACCTCTCTTTATATGTTATTTGAGTGTTCTTGTATCATCTTTGAGCTTGTATTGGTGGTTATTAAAATTGGATCGAAAGTTGAAAATCTAACAAATCGCTTGAAAAACACTCTCCCTACCGGTAGGACAAGTGAGAAATTCTTCATAACCAGCTCAAAAAGTACTGCAGCAGCTCAAAATCTTCATTTCCTACCGGTAGGAATTTTTCTTCTACTGGTAGGCTAAGTATTAGATTTTTACGTTCAAAATGTTGGCCTCTCTGTTTCCATTTTCTACCGGTAGGAACTTTCACCTACCGGTAGGACAAGTGCAAAATTCTCCTCTTCTACCGGTAGGACTCAAGCACCTACCAGTAGGCACATTGTCTATGAGTTGCTTTTTCCTATGTCTTCCAATTAACTTTTCTAGAGCTTTTCATCAATTCAAATGAGTTTGTTTATGCATTCGTTCAAGTATTTTGGAGAGTATTACTTGTTTCACACTAGAGTAGTATCCGATGGACTTAAATGAACTCGTTGAGTTAAGAAATGTAAAATGTACGTTATTGCACGTTGAAATACAAACAATACACATGAGCATGTGAACGAAGCGCGAACACTTGGGGCCCGTCGACAGGTGGGTGCTCGGTAGGGGATATCGGGGTCCCATAATTAGCCCGGTAGGAGCTAATGCTCATATTGAACACTCAAGGCCTAACCTTCAAGGTGGGTGCTTGGCAGGGGATATCGAGGTCCCATAATTAGCTCGGCAAGGGCTTTGGCTCAGACACACTGATGATACGAGTTATTGGAACATGAATGAAATGAATAGGATATAAGAGTATGTCGAGATGAAGGATTGGTGACAGTTGGACACTTTGTCCATGATAAGTTGTGCTTACATACGTTGTCGTTTGATTTCCTTCATTTATTCATCCGTGTTGCTCATTTGCATATAGAGTTTGCATAGACTTTTCTACTGGGCTAGTGTAGCTCAAGCCTTATATCATTTTTAGGTGCTAACCCAAATCAGTAGCTTACATGATTGGAATGCTTGGAGAGTGGACATACCTTATTGAAAGTTAACCAAAGGATTTACTTATTCATCTTTGTAAATTTCTTTTGAAAGATGTTTTCGTAACTTAAGTTATAACTCTTTTGGACTATGAAATATTTGTAACTCTAAACTTTCATGACGCTTGATACTTATATTAATTTGGGGGCCGTTGAGCCCACGATGTAATATTTTGAAAACTTTTGGACTTTGAATGTAATTATATGAAATGGAGGTACGGTAAATCTTTGGGTTTCGTACGGAATATTGTGAGGATTTATTTGTGGAAATCCTTTATATTTATGTTGAAAATTGAGGATGTGACATAACAAAAGGGCAGCATTTGTCATATCATTGTTTGTCCCCATAACTGAAATTCAACTACATTTGTCATTAAAAAGAACTCCAATGGTCATCAAATTATCCTTCTAGTGCCACAATTTTTGTTGAGCCATTTGGATGACTTCATCAAATTATCCTTCTAGGTTCCCGATCTTCGAAGCTAGATTATTTAAGGAATAATCACCAAATACAGCCTAGAGCCACAAACAACCATTGTTGTCTTTTGAGACTCTATGTACGCAGGAAAGTGACGGAATAGAGCATGTGCAAGAAAGTGCTCCAACAAATGAAACATTCCTTCTTCGATTCACTAAATGCAAATTCGATTGTGCAGCGACGATAGTTCCAGTCGTAGAAGCACATGAAGATCACTAAATGCAAAAAAATGTGAGGAATGGAATGACCTTATGCAACCAAACAACAATTTCCCTTGATCAATAAGAACTCCGACCAAGTCTTGAAACCACACCTTCTTACCCTGCAATCGACCTTGGGATTTTCCGCTGGAATGTGGTTCTTATGATGGAGAAATAATTAGATGGCATCTTATCCTCTCAAACAAAGCAACCTCTCTTCCGCCCGTTCATTATGAAAACTAGCAAAATTTACAGAAGATGATTTCACAACTCTCACTACATCATATTTATCCCAAAAAAAAAACTCTCAATACATCAAGTTCCAAATTCTCAAGTAGCAGACTAATCCACAATGAAATCAGCAACCTGCAAAGCATAAACGAGCTATATATACTTTAAGTAGGGAAACAAAAACTCCTTCCACTAATAGGAAAATGGTAACCAACTAAACACCTTTATGAACAGTTGTTCCTTCAAAAAATTTCACAAAGTGATTGAAATGATTAAAAAAAAGGCCTCGTTTCTAATTTCTACGAATGTGAATACCAAGTGAACGGAGGTTACATTCTATTTCAACTAAGATATGGCAGCTTTAGTTGTACTTATAAGTGACTTTCAAAGTAGAGTGGAATATGGATTAGAGATAGAGCATGTCTTCCTTTTAAGAACATGATGCGGTGTGCATGGAAGAAGAATACCACTTTAGGCATCGAGTGGCATAATCGTAAATACGTGGCGGTGCGACTGTGGAATTAAGAGTTAGGTCTACCTAGGTTCGAACCGGAACGGCCCAACGGTCAGGACACAAAGGCAATGTGTCGTGTGTTTTTTAGCCGTTTTCGGCCATCTAGGGCTCCAAACGGGCAATTTTGCCGTTTTAGGAAATATTTCGGTTGCTTATGACTTTTAGTAGGAGAGTCCACTTTAGTCCGAACTTTTTCCAGAAGTCTTATTTTTTCCTCTATTTTTTGATTACGTAATAATTTTAAAATTTTCCAAAATTGGTATTTTTTTCGTTTTCCTGCTACGGTTAGGATTTGCGGCCTATATAATGCGTTGTAAGCTTTAGGGCTAAATAGTTTTTGATTATTATTGAATGACAAAGAGTCTAGAGAGAGTTTTTCTAAATCTATCCCGTTTGTGATTGTCCTTGTTGCGCGTTTGTTCTTTGTTTCATAGTTTCGCCCTGCATCAAAACATCTATGATTATAGTTTTTATTGCTTTACAAAAAGGATTCAAATCACTACTCTTTAATAATTGTTTCGAAGCCATCATTATAGGCTTCTAAATTCAATGTTGAAATCCATAGGCAAGCTTCAATAACTTGATGGATGAATAGTACTGTCAAGTGTCAAATACTTCCATTTGAAGTCCAAATCTATTAAATGGAACCCAACAGCACGGATAAGGACACGATGGGGATGCAGACATGGCAATATCTGGCCCAATACTGTTGAAGTTATAAATATTTACTCCTGGAAAACTTTAAAATTCATATAAATCACACTGTCATGTGCCCATGTCTGTTTCCAATGTGTTGCGTGTCCCAATGACACATTGCCTTTGGCCATGTGCCATGTGTTTTTTAGACCATTTCGGCTGTCTAGGGCTCTGAACGGGCAATTTTGCCGTTTTAGAAATTATTTCGGTTGCTTATAACTTTTAGTAGGAGAGTTCACTTTAGTCCGTTCTTTTTCTAGAAGTCTTACTTTTTTCCTCTATTTTCTGATCACATAATAATTTTGGAATTTTCCAAAATTGGTATTTTTTTGTTTTCCTGCTACGGTTAGGATTTGCGGCCTATATAATGCGTTCTTAGGGCTAAACAGTTTTTGATTATTATAAAATTACAAAGAGTCTAGAGAGAGTTTCTCTAAATTTATCCTGTTTGTGATTGTCCTTGTTGCACGTTTGTTCATTGTTTCGTAGTTTCGCCTTGCATCAGAACATCTATGATTACAGTCTTTATTCCTTAACAAAAAGGATTCAAATCACTACTCTTAAATAATTGTTTCGAAGCCATCATGATAAAGCTCCTAAACTCAATGTTGAAATCCATGGGCAAGCTTCAATAACTTGACGGATGAATAGTACTTTCAAGTGTCAAATACTTCCATTTGAAGTCCAAATCTATGAAATGGAACCCTACAACACAGATACGGACACAATGGGGATGCGGACATGGCAATATTTGGCCCAATACTGTAGATGTTATAAATATTTACTCATGGAAAACTTTAGAATTCATATAAATCACTATCATGTGCCCATGTTTGTTCTCGATGTGCTGCGTGTCCCAAGGTGTCCGTCACAGACACATCTATTTCTACGAGTTTCGGACCATAGATGGAGCCCAGAGGAACACACGACGATGATTTCAATGCAAGCAAATATTCAAACCAACAAAATTGGAAAAGAACCAACAAAAAAGGAAAATAAATCCAAACTAACAAGCCAGAAAAAGGAAAAATAACGTGTATTGGTCAACATAGTACCTGAAAAACAATACTATGACCAGAGTTATTCACTCAACATGATAATTCCCGTACATAGCACAAGCTTCTCCAAATCAAGAACAATAGACAAGCTACTGTAACCACGTTTCATGGTTGATTTTCGCTATGAATTGAAAAAAAAAAAAAAAAAAAACCCTTTACAAAAACTACCTAATTACATTAACAGAGTTTGTAGCACTCCAAAATGATGCTTATGATACAATAGGGCCGGCCCTGAAAGAAACCCATAAAGCCACAGGTTCAAGACCCACAAGAAATGCTACAAACAAGGGCAAGTAAATATATAATACTCCTACATCTGTGCTAAATCTTCAAGGATTCACTCCTAAAGGTGGTTTTTTTTTTCAAGAGGCGGGAGGGAGGAGTTGTGGAAAGGCCAGGAGTGTAGGGATGACGGGAGTTTTCGACTGACGGGAGGCATGAGGAGAGAGAGGGAGGAGGGGCAGAAAATTAGGGCTTTCAATTTCTCGTCATTTTCAGAACCGGAAGTAGGAGGTAAATGAGAGGGAGGGGGAGTTTTCTACCAATGGCTGAGATTAGATTCATAATATCCAACGGTTCAAAAATAATGGGAGTATGATGCTCTAAAACCGCCTGAGAGCATCATAGCCGGACACCATTGATTTCCCTCTTTCTTCTTCTTCTTTTCCTATGGCCGTTTCTCTCTCGTTTTATCGCATGTGAAATGTGAATGAAGCAGAAAAAGGAAAAACAACGTGTATTGGTCAACACAATACCTGAAAAATTAAGTATCCGAACTTGGGCATTTCTATACTCCAGATTTAAGACTTTAAAAGTCCTGGCTTAATTCAAAGCCTTTGTGGTGGGAGTTTGGTAACTTTTTTGTTTCCAGTTTTTGGTTTTTATTTTTACTTTTTTGAAAACTAATGAAGAAAACTTATTTGGTTTCATAAACGTTTTTAGAATTTTTGTAAACTATGGAAACTACAAAAAGGTATTTTCCCCAATTTTTTGTTTTAAAACAAAACTATTGCCAAACATGTTTCTTGTTTTTATTTTTATGAAAACATAAATAAGTTTCTACTTCTAGTTTCTTAAAAACAAAAAACTGAAAAGATTACCAAAGTGGCTTAATTTTCTAGACTGCGTATTGGATATTTCGAGGCCATGGCGGCATTATTTTTGAAATTCCGACCCTGAGGGGTCCATTTACTGGTTTAATTTTATGGCTATTAGGGACCATTTACAGCACCATTTGAGGCAAAAATAACAGCCAATCAGGTTGATTTTAAGACCATATGAGGCTTCTCAAGCCAATTTTTGTCACGGCAAAACTGATGCCTAGAAACCAGTCCATATATTGCGCCGTCTCACGGCTTTTCAACTTGGTGCCGTCCCACGGCTTTTTTATGGAATTTTAATTTTGCACCGTGGAATTTAAACCTTGCGCCGTCCCTGATGGGCACCACCTCACGAGTCACGGCAATGGAATTTACACTTTTGCACCGTCCCCGATGGGCACCGCCTCACGGCAATGGAATTTTTAACTTTTCGCCAGGAACGATCCCGGCACTGGAATTTCAACTTTGCGCCGCTTCACGGCAATGGATTTAAACCTTGCGCTGTCCCCGACAGGTGCTGCCTCGCGGCAATAGAATTTAAACATTGCGCCGTTCCCGACGGGCGCTGCCTTACGGCAATGGAATTTAACTTCTTTTCGCCGCCTCACGGCAATGGAATTTAACTTTTTGCGGCTTCACGGCAATGGAATTTCAACCTTGCACCACTTCACGGCGATGGTATTTAGCAAATTGATACCAAAAGAAGAAAGAAAAATTTTATGGAGAGAGAGAGAGAGGTGTTAAGGAAATAGAATCCCACATTGTTTGGAAGTGGAATGGGTGATCACTTAATATTATTTGGGACCTCTCCATTCATTGCCAATTAATTTTGAGATGGACATAAAGTTCCTACATGGTATCAAAGCGGGACCCATTCCACCTCACATTTTAAAATTTTACAATCTACAGTGAGGGGGGATGTTAAGGAAATAGAATCCCACATTGCTTGGGAGTGAAATGGATGATCACTTAATAACATTTGGGATCTCTCCACTAGTTGCCAATTGGTTTTGAGATGGACATAAAATTTCTACAAGAGGAACCCACACTTGCACGGCAAATCTGGAATGCCTTCTTGATAATTTCCTCTCTGTATACCTTTCTCCACTCAAAGTTTCTCTCTACTCCTCTTTATTTTTCTCCCCGTTCTGTTTTCCTAGTCTTGGCCAGTTTATATAGAGATGCCAAGAACATGGATACACCCCCACGTTGTCCTCATAATAGGAGACATCAGACATGGTACTGAAATGAAATCAAAGGTGGACTTGTTTCAGACAGTAGGGGAAAATTCAGACTGCATTGCTCAGGCCAGTATGTCAACAAGAAGATTATGACCAGCGGAAGTAGTTGCCCTATGTAGCTGGATGTAAAAGAATTCCTGAACTACAAACCTTCACAAACTCGAAGACGCTGCCTATCCATATGAAAATGGATAACTTGTGTTACGGATGTTTGCATATATCCAACCTGAATAACTTTTCAGGACAGATGTCTCTTTTGTGATGTAATATAAAGTGTAGTAGTTATCCTCTTTTTTGGAGAGGGTGAAAATTAGTAGTGTGTAAGTCTGTAATAGTAATAAAGTAGTAAGTACGTATGTATTAATGACCTGAAATGTCATTGTCAATAATTGGTGCAAATTAGTCTTCGTAGTGTAAAATAGTCAAGAAGGATTGTCTGTAAGAAGACCAAGAACAGTAGTAATCAATTATATGTGTCATGTCCCGACTCCTATAAAAGGAGGAGGCCACTCCCAATGTAAAGGCAGACCTTAAATAATAAGATCAGTGTATTCTCTAATATTTCTCCTTGCTTTCTCTTCTTGTGTTTAAGCTACTTTGTGATCCCTACCTACTTTGTGTTTGTACCCACTCAGTGTCTGTAATAGTGGTATCAGAGCCATGTCTTCCATTCTAGCTTAAAACCCCTTCTGGGAACTTCTTTTCCAACACTATTTCAAATCTTTTCTAAAAGAAAAAAAAATTGAAGCGTATGCTCTGTGGTTGCCTTCTCAGGATCCTCCACATCAGAAACTTCACTAACTATTTTGGTTAAAAGAATTTTGTATCAGTGGGATAAAAGTACCTTGAGATTTTGGCCCAATGAGTTGGCAGTGTATCTCGGTTTATCTTCCCTAGTATACAGAATTCTATTAATCAAAATTTAGTTAAAGGTCATACTTTGAGAAAAGGAAAAACGTTTGTTGTACTGTGGAAAAGAAAATCCCAGATTCTTTCTTAAAAACTTTTTCTTAACAAAATGAATCGCTTGTTTACCACTTACTCTTCTGCTACGTCTTCCTTAGTTCCATCAATGTCGTCTGCCAGTAGAAATTCTTCTTCTTCCTCTTCTAATCTTGAATATTTGTATGAGTTTGAGTACCTACCTGATGACAGTAAGGTTCCCCTTACTGACCTCCCTTTCCTAAACCCTTATAATACTTTTGTGCGTCCCCAAACTTCTGTAAAAAAGTCGGTAACCCAACTTTTCTCTACAAAACGCCCAACCTCAGTAAAAGAGTATGTCCAAGCTTCCAAGTTTGACCAGTGTTTCATTGCAGCTACAGAAGCTGAACAGCTCTTACCTCTAGAAATCCCAGTTGATTTGCCTCGTCTTTGGCAACAACAAGGATTTACACATCTCCACTTTGGTGCAATCAGATTGGCCGTCACTTTCCATGGACGAAAAGGTTTACCTGTTACTTCCAGACTTGCTCTGGTAGATACCAGGTTTATGCAGTACCAGAACGCATGCATAGCCACAGTTCAAACCATCCTAAATGCCGGAACTGTGATTTTTACCTTTTACCCCAATTTCAACATGCCATTAGCAGATCCTCATCTGCTATCAGCCTTGAAAGTCCAGGTTCAAATTGGTGGTGCCTCCCAAATTCCTACCACATATGCAGCAACCCTTCACTACCAAATGGCCTACCGTCTCCAAAACCATGCTTTTGACATGTCCTTACCTTCCTCCACAGATGAAGCCCTCTTCCTAACCGTAAATGCACCTCACCAAGCCTCGTGTGTCCATGTCCCACGACAAATCTCCCGTCCTGAACTTCTCAAGCTTCTCCCAGAATCTTGGGTCACAGCTTACGAGAAAAATCAAAACAAGCCTGTTCCTGTCCAATCCTCAAATCCCACTTTTATTCCAAAACCTGATGGTACCGTGGAAATCTCTTTTCCAAAAGACACCTCTGCCTCATCTTCCACCCATCCTGTCATTTTTCCCTCGAGCATTAACATGTTTGTTGATGGCTCTCGACCTGGCCCTCCAATTCAATATTTTAAATCTAGTGGCAAGCCAGTCTACTATTTTAAAAATCCAGAAACAGGTCATTGTTACTTTGATGCCTGTGACTGTGATGACTGTTATGAAGAAAGTCTTCGTTTAGAAGATGATGAAGACTTTGAAGATGACCCTTGTCCACAATGCATCTCTCCATCTCTTTCTCCTTGTAAATCTCCACCGTCTCCTCAACCTCCATCTGATGATGGCTCTTCGAGTCAACCCAGTGGGTGTTTCATGTTCACCTCCTCGTCTTCCTGGACTGAAGCAGATTTTCCTCCTTTGGACTTCCATAGTTCCCAAGAGAGGACAACCCACCGTCATAAAATTCCAGACCCTACTACCATTCTCCCTTATGGTAGTACCAAAGCAGTATCGGCAGCAGATGCAGCGATAAATTGGCAATCAGCCAATTCTCTTGCTCAAAACAAAATCCTCCAGAGAATTGCTAACTCTCAGCAAAATTTGGAGAATGTTGTTCATAAGAAGTTATCAACCTTGGAACTTCTTATCAGAGATTTGCAGCAGAAAATTCAGAATGTTCACCAAGAACTTCTTCAAATGGCATATGCAAACCAAGCATTTTCAGCAGCTTTTTACCATAAAGATGCTGAAATGAAGCATTTGAAAAATCAGCTTCATTCTCTCCAAGCTCAGCAGAATTCTCAGCAAAAAAGCCCATTTGACATGTTCACCTCTTCCTCTCAACAAAGTTTGTTTGGATATCCTCAAATGTCTCAGCCTTTACCTGTAAACCCTACCTCAATATTTGGTGAGTCCAATATCTTTGGCAGCTCATCAGCTTTCCTACCTCCACCAAAAAGACCATCTCCACCAAAACTTCCTTTTCCAAAGCCCCAAATAAAACATGTTCAACATTCACCTGTTTTGACTTCACCTTCCACCTCTACCACTGCTCCAGTGACCTCCATTCCCTCTCAACCAGCCGACCCAAATTCTAAATCACCACAGTTAATGGTTCAGCCAATTTCTAGCCCTTCCAAAAATTCAATTTCCACTCTCCTAAATACCTTAGCCACTATACCTGAAACCCCATCTCCTGAACCAACCATTGAGTTTGATTCGGATACTGAATCCACAAACTCTGTGCCACTTCCTCATGTTTTCATGATGAACCCGGAAAACCCAGAGGAAAATGTTGATGATCCCATCATTGAAGAAGAACCTGAGTTTGAAACGTCTCCAGAAATTCCAACCTTTGATTCCTTCTCACATTCTAATATTCATACCCAAGGTTTCTCCTTTGATACCATTCCCCCATCAAAATGGTTGGATAAACTCTATGAGATCCATGCTTGGTGCACAGCCGCTTTGCTTTCTCCCAATGCTACACTAAGTATCGTTCTTACTAAGTGTACAGCAAAATTTCTTGGCCGTCTCCGTCAATGGTACTTAGCTCTTGGTGAGTACCGACAGCTGCAGCTGAAACAACTTCCGACCCTTGATCAATTTATCTCAGTTCTGCATACTGAATTTCTTGGAGACCATGACAACACTAAAGAATTCGTTCGAGAAGAATATCTCAGCATGAAGTGTTGTTCATTCAAAAGAAAGGACTTGGAGATCCACTATAATCGCATGTCTCAGAGATTTTATCTCCTCAACGGCATGGATGATGTCAACCTTAAGCAAGCTTTTCTCAATTCCCTTCCCGAACCATTGGGAAATGAGACAACAAGGCTCCTTCAGACAAAAGGATTGACGCTGAATGCCACATCTCTTGGTGGTATTTACCAAAACTCCTTGATTGCCCTGGAAAAACTGTGCAATCACCAGAAATTCCTCAGAACTCTTGAAGAACAGGGAAAACTTCTTGGTAAAGCATGTGACCGTCCAGACTTATCTATAAAGTGTAAAGACAAGAAGTGCACTTGCCGTCCTTCGTATCGGAAGACCAAACACTTTCAGAAATGGAAGTTCCGATCCCCTGGCAAGTTTTCAAAGTTTCCTAAATCTGGCAAGTTCTCACGCCGGAGAAAATGGAAATTCTTTAAGAAGAAGCAGTTCAGAGGACAGCGAAAATCTGATCGCTGTTACATATGCGGAAAGAAAGGGCACTATGCAAAACAGTGTCCTAATAAAGCAGCAAGAGACAAAATGGTGAACTCTTTGGCCCTCATCAATGATGATCTTGAAAATGCTGATGTTGAATCTCTATTTTCCATTGATGATGAAGCAACAGATGAAGCAGTCCTTGCATTCACATTTGATGACTCTTCCTCAGAATCCGACGATTCTTCCGATGAGCCTGACTCTTTCTCTTATGAAATCCAAACCTTTGGATTTTCCAATATCATGCTGGCTCAACCTTTAGCCAAGGTCAACATCCTGCTTGGCAAATATGAGAAGCCCATACCAGTTATCGCTTTCTTTGATACTGGTGCAGCAGCCTCCATTCTCAACCCAGCAATTCTTCCCAGGTCCTATTGGCAGTCCTATTTCAGACCCTTTACTGCAGCCAATGGAGAAACATTTGTCATCACCTTGCTCAGTAAGCCTATTACCATCCAACTCTTCCCTGGATACACCATTAAACACCAAGTTTATGGTTCTGATCTCCCAGGAAAAGATTTATTGTTAGGCTTTGATATCCTCCAAAATCTCAGCAAAATCTCTTGGCTGAAAAAAGGCTTGAAATACAAAAACTACCTGTTACCTTGGACCACTCAACCCAATCTCTTTTCCATAGAAAACTTTTCCACCATCAAAGAAACCATAATCCAAACCTCTTGTGCCGAATCTCATTCCCAGTTCCTCACTAAATGTTCCAACCCACTTTGGAAAAATCCAGACTTCTTCATTTCTCTTCCCTTTAAGAAAAATGAAGACATCAACCCTACCAAAGCCACCCATCATGGAATGAACCCAGAACACTACCAGCTTGCTCTTCAAGAACTCCAGCAACTTCAGTCAGAGGGTTTAATTGAGCCCACAACCTCTCAGTGGGCCTGTGAAGCATTTTATGTCAACAAAAGAACGGAACAGATAAGAGGAAAGCTCCGCCTGGTTATCAATTACCAGCCTCTTAATCATTTTCTGCAGGACAACAAATTCCCTCTTCCTCGAAGAAGTGTTCTTTTTGCAAACTTGCCTAAAGCTCAAATTTTCTCTAAGTTTGACTTGAAAGCAGGTGTCTGGCAGCTGGGCATCCATCCAGATGATCGTCCCAAAACAGGTTTTTGCATTCCTGATCACCACTTCCAGTGGTCAGTCATGCCTTTTGGATTGAAAACAGCTCCATCTTTATTTCAAAAGGCCATGATTCGGGTATTTGCTCCTCTTCTATCCTCAGCCCTTGTATATATTGATGATATTCTACTCTTCTCCCCAGATATTGAGTCTCATGCTCTCTTACTACAATCTTTTCATTCCCTTGTCCAAACCCATGGTATAATGCTCTCAGAGAAAAAGATGCTTCTTGCTCAACCAGAAATTGATTTTTTAGGGATGCATATCTCTAAAGGTCAATATACCCTTCAGCCTCATATAGCCTCCCAACTTGACCATTTTCCAGATGAAAACCTCACAGTCAAACAAGTTCAACAGTTCCTTGGAATTGTTAACTATATGGCTGATTTCATCCCCAACCTTGCCCAATACCGTACTCCTCTCTCAGCTCTACTAAAGAAAACTCCTCCTCCTTGGTCACCTCATTGTACAAAAGCTGTCACCAACCTCAAAGCCATATCCAAAACCCTTCCTCCATTAAACATACCTTCAGATGGGAAAAGAATCCTTCAGACAGATGCCTCTGATCTTTATTGGGGAGCAGTTCTTTTGGAAGAAAATTCAGAACAAAAGCGCAGAATTTGTGGATACAAGAGTGGTGCATTCTCTCCAGCAGAACTCCATTACCACTCTACTTACAAAGAAATTCTGGCAATCAAAAGGAGCATTGAAAAGTTTGAATTTCATCTAATCGGTCATCATTTCCTAATTGAGACTGATATGATGAGTTTCCCCAGCATGCTCAAGTTCAAACAGAAGCACCTTCCAAAGGCTCAGTTACTCAGATGGGCAAATTGGTTTTCAAATTGGAGTTTTGATGCTGTCCACATAAAAGGAAAAACCAATGTCCTCCCTGATTTTCTGTCAAGGCTTAAAAAAGAAATCAACCAGTTTTCCAAAACAAAACCATATTCTTTTGTCCCTGGTTGCTTTCCCATGATTTCCTGTTTTCACCCAGTAAATCTTCCTATCCACCTCCAGTGTCATCTTGTTGAGTTAACCCTTCTTTCCAGGTGTGTCCAAATGTGTCAAAACCTTCAACATCTCTGTATTTTCAAATATGGTCTTGATGAAGGTCCCATAAAAGGTCTACCCTTCCATCCTGTCTATCCTTTTCTCACCCAGTTTGAAGTATCTTACCATAATGTTTTTTATTTCAAACTAGAAGCATACCTTCTCTTGTGGTATTTAGTTGATGTGTATACTATAAGTGTCAGTTTCAATAAATCAGCAGTCTTGGTGTATCTTGCCCGTGCAGCATTCAATCTAGTTCAACCTCCAGAGGATTTCTTTTTGAAATTTCTCTTACTTTTTGGCACCATACCATTCTGGCAACAACAGATCAGGCAAGTCCCCATTGGTCCAAACGAAGACCTCCAATTTGCTTTTTGGACAAATCGCAACAACAGATGTCTTCCTAATCCAGATGGTTCTCTCACTTGGCGAAAGGAGTATCACACTATGTTCCTTTCAACATTTCCAGCGGCCCCAAGCATTGAAATTCACAATGGAAATTATCTGGTCATGACTCAAACGATGTGTTCACTAAATGGCTTGACACCTGCAGATGTTCCCTCATCTCTCCTCCATTATGAGTCTGCAAATTGGAAATTCAATGATACTTATCCGGAAGAATGGCGCCAAAATATCCGCTATCTTTTGGAGCAGTATTATTTGACTGAAGACTATTCTGGAAGCAGTGGATCGGATAAACCTGAATAACTTTTCAGGACAGATGTCTCTTTTGTGATGTAATATAAAGTGTAGTAGTTATCCTCTTTTTTGGAGAGGGTGAAAATTAGTAGTGTGTAAGTCTGTAATAGTAATAAAGTAGTAAGTACGTATGTATTAATGACCTGAAAGGTCATTGTCAATAATTGGTGCAAATTAGTCTTCGTAGTGTAAAATAGTCAAGAAGGATTGTCTGTAAGAAGACCAAGAACAGTAGTAATCAATTATATGTGTCATGTCCCGACTCATATAAAAGGAGGAGGCCACTCCCAATGTAAAGGCAGACCTTAAATAATAAGATCAGTGTATTCTCTAATATTTCTCCTTGCTTTCTCTTCTTGTGTTTAAGCTACTTTGTGATCCCTACCTACTTTGTGTTTGTACCCACTCAGTGTCTGTAATAGCTCTTGGATCTCATTTTGTCGTGGTAGTTGCTTATCTTAGCTATTGCTTTTTGTGTTCTTCTCAATCTTCCAATCTTATTTATTAGATAACTCTTCTTGCTGTAACGACTCATACCATATCTATGAAGTTCTTCGATGCCAATCATGAAAATCTGTGTCCAACCATCGAAGACCACAAGATACAATGGCAACTACACAACACATCTAGAGTCATACACTCATTGCATGATTAATTGAAACTGATACTAATCACGCTGATTTCCTCAAAAAAAAAAAAAGGAAGAAAAATTAGGCTGACAGGGTTACGAGAGAGGCTTCTTTTTTTCTTTTTCTTTTTCTTTTTTCTTTTTATTTTTTATAATCGTGCTCCAAATCAAAAATCAACAGAACTGAATACAGCTCAGTGGTAAGTAGCCAAACTCACTCCGTGATAACATGAATTTCACCTGGGGTCCTAATTTGATAGTGCTATTAGATGTTGACCAAGTCCTGCATGCCAAACCATGCTTTTTCAAAGCAGGTTTTGCAAGCAACTAGTTTAACACCATAAAGTAGAAGCCTGCGCCGATAAAAACAAATAAATAAATAAAACAAGTAGAAGCCTGCAAAGATTTGATAGTAATAATTCACCAAAAGAAACTCGTTTTCCACCTCCCAACAACATACGAAAGCAGCAGTATCATTCACCATTACGCTAAAGTTCCTTGAAGATAAATACAGCAGTTTCAGTTGCACTTCTTACAGTTCCATCAGTGACATCAACGAGAAACCTAAATCCTTCAGCTAACTGTTCCCACCACCAACTGCCTTGTCAACTTCATCCACATGATCTCGAAGTACATTCCACTGCGTAAGGCAAAACAAAATAAGGGAACTTCAAGAGTAAAGAAAAAAGTAAACGAGACTGAAAGCAAAAGGAAATCAGAAGCATACCTGATCCATGCTTAGTGAAATACCTGTACCAATTTACAAACTCAACATCAACGCATTACAAGTCAAAACAAAAACAACAAAAAAAAAAACCTCAAGACAGGAAAAGGGTTGTGTAGTTAAGGAGCACATTGCTTAAGTCGGAGATATCATATTTCGTCAAGACTGTAGCTTCCAAAACCAAAGTAGAACAATCAATCCTACACATAAATTAGGACTGCTACTTCAAAAGGCTGGTAAAGTTCTTCCATGTGTAGCAATTTAGATCAATAGCCCATAAAGGGCGAATCACAAGAAAGAACATTTAGCTGCATTTGTTACGCTACTATTTGGAGACGTGTAATACAACTCCTTGGTTTTTGAGGTAAGATTGGATCTTGATTCGTAGATGTATCCAACCACAATATAGGGACCTGCATGTGACTCCTCGTAAGCGTTGGAGGGATCGTTTAGGGATGGTTTCATACAATATATAAGTACCTAACAAAGCTAAATATAATTTTCATAATTGCGTCAACTGCAAATATTTTTTAGTGTACCTGAGCAAATTTGAGTTTATATTTTTCCAGTATCTCATCATTATTCCAGATTTCCTCTTCTTGGTATCTTTTACTTCTGATTCTTTGGGGATATATAAGCCTGAGAGAATTTATCCTACTTGAGAGCGGGTTCCTTTCTCAATAGGAGCGAGGTTCCTAGGAAAGTCTATTTGTCTTGGTTCATCTTCATCTACATTGATGTCCTTAGAACAACTCTCTCATGTCCCCTGGAGCCTTGCCAGTAGAAATGAGCATGAAATTATGGGACAGGTAGACAGGGACAACAGCATGTCTGAAGCGGTCTTGTCTGAAATGAGCATGAAATTATGGGACAGGCAGACAGGGACAAAACATGTCTGAAGCGGTCTTTGTCTGACATGTGTCCAGGACTCCGAGGTGTGTGCCTAGATGTGGTAGACATGTGTCCAAGACGTGTCTGAACATATTTGTGCTCCAGATGTGGGACACTGGTACGTCATCCCAGAATGCATGTGAGTACTTCATAGTTAATTATTTATCACTTATATTGCAACTTTAATATCATCGGCTTGATTAGCCAAAGTACGAATGAAGGCAAGGGAACACATAAGAAGTAGGCTCATACGAGAAATAAACAAAATTTTTAAAAAAAACTAAGAAAAGCTACAGGAATGAAAGAAAGCATTAGGAAATTCTTGTGGGTGTAGACACGTTAAAAATGCTTTACTGTCTGTTTTGATTTACTGATCGATCCACAAAAGTAGTTTGTGGTTCAAAACGTTGCCACACGCTTTTTTTTCCTATCAAAGAATTCCAATCAAAACACTATGTGGAAATATCATTCCAATTTGTTGGTTTACTATCGCCCCTCTGGGACAGCAGCCTGCGCCCCGAAAGCTCACAAAATACCCTTGCCTCACTTCCTATTCATTTGTGGGTAAGAAGTAACAACTGTAAGATAGTCAAGCAAGAAGTCACAAAAGTGAAATGATATCATGCATGTTTCATGAAAATATAACTCCCCCTAATCCTGTAAAAATGGTCTATTATGAAAAGGCATGCAATTTTCTAATAAAAAAAGTAAGTACTTGCATGCATATTTTTCAAAATTATTTGCACCATATTAAAGATCTCAACTAGTTCTTTAACTTGGTGCAAAGAAATTTGGAAAATTATGTACGGAAGTACTTTAATTATTTATCTAAAAATTGTAGGTCTTTCCGTAGCGAACTATACTGGCGCGACAGAGAGAGTACAACAAATTTTCTACGAATAAATAGTTTTGATGATATACATTACTGGGTGAAATATAATTAGTGGTCAGAATTTTATTGAAGCAAAATAATTTCAATATCAAAGTTATGAAAACTATCTTCTTTTTGTTTCCTTTTCGATATCCACCATAATGTTTAAAAAGAGTAACAAATAGACATTGTGTGTGTGTGTGTGTGTGTGGGGGGGGGGGGGGGGGGGGGGGGGTGGCATAAGTCATTGGAAGATTTGTTTATTAATAGACCAGCAAACAATTCAAAATCTAAGAAAACCATAAGATAAATACATCAACAGTATCCCCATATATCAAAACTTGGAATGGATATAATTTACAGATACTCATATCTTCTTTTTTTCAAACTTTTCATTCTTTTTTTAATCTGGATTGTCCAATTTTGGGGAAGTACTTGTGTCACACGACATGAAACAACACAGGTGCGGGTACATGAACTGTGTCGCGTAGAGCTAATTTTCTTCAGACGGGTGAGTTATGAGATGAGAGAAGGGTGAAGATGTGTGAAGAAGAACAAGAACCAAACCTAGTGCAAAAGGATTCAAAAACACAGCAGCAGATCGCCAAAGACCAACTGGAAAGATGAAGAACCAGCAGACATTAAAGCCATCGGAAGAGGAAGCAGAACTGTTACAGGAGAGGCAAGCGCACGCACATTCACTGAGTCTGCATCTGTGTGTGTGTGTGTGTGTGTACTGGTGTTTTTGATTCTCCATTTTCCAGCATCTTCTGCAGAAGTTATAACTCCTTCAGCTATCTAGCTGTAAAATACATAGGTGTATGGACTTATGGGCTTCAAATGTCAGCTAATTAATGCATGCTTGATGAGTTAAATTTTTTTGACAAAGGCTAAGAACTAATTCGGTAGGTGGACTTCAAAACGGGCTTATCTACCTATGTCTTACTTGTGAAGCAAAGCCCCACATCGCATGAGTACCAACGTAATACTCCCTCCGTCCCATTTTGGTTGTCCATTTTCATTTTTCGTGTCGTTCTTTCAACGCTTATATCTCCCAATCTACAATGTTTTTCATAATTTTGAAAACTTCGTATTATAGATCTAATCGAAAACTATCAAACATGATCCATATTGCATATTTTTGGAGATTCGTATTGGAAGATATAAGCGTTGAAAGAACAGGCACGAAAAACGAAAATGGACAACCAAAATGGGACGGAGGGAGTATGAAGTATATAAGCGTGAGGGCACCCTCGCTTCAAAAGCTAGCTTTAGGGGTTGAATTCTGCCCAAGACAGTGTAACATTACTTGCACATAGTGTGCTTCAAAATTGGACTATTGCGTCTATATTCTACTTCTATTGTACAGAATTCATAAATTTTCATGCATTTTATAGCTTTGTACTTTTGTTCAACTCTATTCGACTTGGACATATCAGAATGTTGGCTTTCTTTCACTATATAAATAAACATAAATAACTTAAGAAATTATTTCATGTATCCTCGTATGTGTATCCAAACTTAGATCCATATCCTCTATTTTTAGACTCAATCAGGATACCTTTACACAGATTTTATGCACAGATTTTGCGCGAAGCCCACTATGGGTCTCACACAAACGATGAGCCTTTTATAAAATGTAAAACATTTTTTCAATGGGCCCCATGAAAAATCAGCTTAATCCAATCATCTAACTTTTAATTATCCTATATCTAAATGAAAAATTAGATGATTGGATCGAGCACATATAAGTATCGAATTGAGCTGATTTTTTGCGGGGGCCTTTGAAAAAATATTTTACATATAATGAACGGCTCGGATCATTTGTGTGGGACCCGTAGTGGGCCCCACAAAAAATCTATGTAATCTTGCTGTGTGAGTAGCAGCACTGTTTTCGAATTGAGGTGCCCAAACCTTAGATACACACCCGTACCCGATACCCCACCCATGTTCTCATTATATATAGGGAGGAAGGCTTGAGAGACACTACGATTTTTATGGAGATGCCACGTGGACTACACATGCTTAACATATAGTGTGTGTGTGTGTGTTACTGTGTATATATTAAGGTATTTACTGGGTTTATGGTTGAATTGGGTTGACTTCAAGTGAATGATTGGGTTGGATACGGGTGGTTATCACCTAGCTAAATCAGCCCTAACTAGGTTAATCACCCATTAAAAACCCAACCTATTTTGTACACACCCAAACCTACCAGTTTTTTAGTTGCACGAATAGGGAGCAAGGGCGTGGGAGCAAGAGGAGCTAATGTCAAGCGCCTCTATAGGAGTGTATGCGCATACATGTAACATATGTACGTATACACATATACCACACATAAATACTCAGGAAAATGATGTTTGTTTTTATCCAAAAACACGTCAATTAGTAATTGGTGTCGCCTCCAAATGCTACTCTTTGTAAATGTGAGTCAATATTATGCCTATACTGAGTACTTGAGTAAACTTGAACCAAATTTTTTCTAGCTCGGTCATTTTTCTTTTTCCTTTGGATTCATACGTTGGAGAGATTCTATCCTAGTTGGGAGCATGCCCCCTTCTTTTTGGAGAGAGGTTCCCTAGGGAATCTGAATAGGCAGCGCGAGAGCAAAGTTCTGAAGTGGATTCATTGCTCTAGAGGAGGATCGTGCAACTAAGACCCATTTGCCACCCCTACTAGTACTCACTACCGTGAACAACTATACACATTTGATAAGAACGTGAACTGCTTTGATGGTATATCTTCTGGAAGAGGAATTGGCACCAGGGACTAGAGGAGGGAGCCAGGTCGAGTTGAAGAATCAGTTTACAAACCGAAATCCTTAAGCAGGAGCAGGTGCGGTATCAAAAGCGGGAGCATGGAGTGGAGACAAGTAGAGGACCTTTAAGGTTTGGAGCGTCAATATATATATATATATATATATATATATATATATATATATATATATATATATAGGAATTTTCAAGTGAGGGATCCCTCATTTTGTTAAATTGCGGGACTTTCATTTCCTAATCAAAATTTGAAAATCCGAGCCGCTCAATGTGTGCAGAACGTGATTTTAAGGGTACCCGCCAGAAATCAGCAAAAAAACTGACCGCGAAGGGCTTCATCCGAGCAGTTTTCATTGAACCGTTCAATGAAAACTGCTCGGATGAAGCCCTTCCCGGTCATTATTTTGCTGATTTCTCGCGGGGACCCTTAATTCACATTCTGATCACTTTGAGCGGCTCGGATTATCGAAATTCAATCGGGAAGGGGAGTCCCGCATTTTATTAAAATGCGGGATCCCTCACCGGAACCTAACTCTATATATATAGTAATGTAAATGAAACTCTTCAGAAGCATGTCCTTCAATATCTGTGCTTGTTTAAAAAGGAAAAATGTCCTTCCATTTATCGCTTAATTGTTTGAATTAACAACTACAGTAATCTCACTAAGTGAGTACTGTGGGGAATACAAATAACTCTCTCCAACGGTGGTTGTCTTTCACAAAACCAATGTTGCCGGAGAAACCAATGTCTTAGCGACCCAAACCCAGGTTGCTAATACGATGGGGAATACAAATAACTCTATCCAATGGTGGTTGTCTTTCACAAAACCAATGTTGTCGGAGAAACCAATGTCTTAACGACCCAAACCCAGGTCACTAAGGGCTTGCTCCCATCTTCGATAGAGCATCGTGCACCTATCTAGATGGAGTTGCACTACCATCGCAAACCGTCCTCCGAAGCACAACTCCCCGCTATTGTGTCGGGTGCAACCCCAACTTACAGCCCTGCAACTAAGGATCCAACACAATTTCTTCTAAGAAACTTTTGTGTACTTTAATCTTTTTTCCTTTTCCATATGGCATAAATGGCTTATAATTGCAGCACCAAACAGAGAGAATGAGGACTCACATGCATGTCAAAGCTTGTATCCAATGCATAGAGGCTGGGATCCCAATTATAGACTAGGAAAGGTAGTAGGTGGAACGTCCCTATCCCCACTGTCAAGTTGATGAAGTCACTTAAACTCATGCTAGAATGCAGAGCATGATAGATCTTGCAATTGTGCAAGCTCAAAACATGACAAACACATAAAACAACAGATATCCCAAGCCCCTAAAACCCATTACATATTTGACAAGTAGAACTATTTAACATATCATAGCAACACCTCATCAGCCTAAAACATTTTTCCTTTAGTTAGTCAATGCCGGATCCATTTGCTATAACTCTAAACATTGCTACAGCTTATTACTCTAGATGTCTCATGTGATTACTTATGTTCGTGCTTTTGCTACTTCTATTTCGTCTATCTTTGTTCCTAACAAAGTTCAGGAGGCCATATCTATTTCTAAGTGGTGGATAACTATAGAGGATAAGATGTCTTCTCTTCAACAAAATGGTACTTTGAATTAGGTTTGTCTTTATTTTGGGAAAACCACGGTGGTTGTCACTAGGTGTTTACTGAAGTACCATTCCGATGAGTCTATTGAGCACGACAAGGCTCATCTTGTTGCCAAGCCATACACAAACTTATGGTGTTGATTATGAGACGTTTCGCTTTATATCTCCCAAGTTGGCCATCTTGGTTGGCCATTGTTTCAATTGGATGTCAAGAATACGTTCACTCCAGGAGGAAATCTGTATGGAACATCCATCTGGGTTTGTTGATCAGGGGAGAGTACTTAGGTTAGTCGTAGACTCTTCATTGCAGTAAGAAGGTTTGGCAAGTTTAGTGATGCAATGTTGAGTTTTGACATGTGTCGCTGTCGTTACGAAGTTTCCGTCTTCTATCTCACATCTGACCTCAGTAAGATATTGTCGAATGTCTATGTGGATGGTATTAACAGGTAAGATGCATTGAGTTGAAGAATTTTTTACAATGTCAGCTTCTTATCACGAACTTGGGCACGTTGCGATATTGCATATGGGGTATTGACATGGCGTGGTTGTAGGATGGAATTAGTTTGTCTCGGAGGAAGTACGTCTCAGATAATTGGACAACACAGTTTTAGGGCGATCGAGACCCGTGGATTCCCTTATGAATCCCAATGTCAAATTTTGTGCTGATCAAGAGTTGCTTCCTAATCCTGACCAATATTGTTGCTTGGTTGGTATGTTGAACTATCTTACCATTACACCAATTCACGTTCTGATAACTCTTTTGGCGTTAGTCTCGTGAGTAAGTTTATATCAGCTCTCTATCTTCCACGTGGTTTGTTTTACAGAGGTAGCGGCCACTTGCATGTTAAAGCTTATACTGATTCAGATTGAACAAGAAGACCATCTAACAAGAGATCCGCTACAGGATATTGCACCTTCCTTGGTGGAAATGTATTGCTTGAAAAAAAAGAAACTGTCAAGTGTTGCATGAGCATGACCTAGTGCAAAAGCACAATACAAAGATATGGCCTACAAATGTTAGATGGTATGGGAACGCTCCTTTCTTCAAGAGACAGGTGATTTTCTTCTAGCATTCAAAGCTCTTTATTCCGGGGGCATATATGAAACGTGGGCTCCCGCCTAGCACGGGACACCTAATAAGACCACTTAGATCGAAATAGCATTCACAGAAATATTCTAACAAAGAGTATAATGGAATATTAAAGAGATAAGTTGACAATGGTCAAAAGAAGGCCCCTTATAGCCCCAGAGGGAGTATGCAATTGCCTATGAATGTAGCATGTGATAATCAAGTAGCAATACATATTACATCCAATCCAGTCTTCATGAGAGTGCTAAGCACATTGAAGTCAATCGTTATCTTGTTCAAAAAAAGTTGGATGGTGGTGTGATAACTACTCCCTTTGTGGCTTCCGTACCCAGTTAGTTGACATGTCTACGAATTCGTTGTTCAAACCACAATTAGAGTTACGATGTAACAAGCTGGGACTGTGTAATATTTCCAACTCAAGGAGTGGTAGGAGTTATGAGGTTTAGTATTAATGAGTGAAGGCATATTCATCTTTATTTTTGTCTCGCAATATATGTGTCAATATTATGCGAGTGTCAGGGTCAATCAAACCCTAATCAATTTTCTCTTCCTCTCAAACAACACTTCGCAAAAACAAAGAGATGCGTAAGAGAAGGTGAGGGTGTAGCATTGAAATCTTTGTTCTGCAACAGCATATATCTTGTGTTCTCAGGTTTGTATGATTGTTTCGATCGATATTGTTTCTAGATAACAGTCATATTATGAGAATATTTATCCATCAACCCCTCCTTAATATTTCCATGTTGCCATGCCTATAATATCCCGCACTAGCACATTCCCTCTTAGATTTGCATGCATGCTTCTAGGTAACAGAAACACCATCTGGACAATTCTTCCTAAATAGTATTAGCCATGCACTTCCCTTCCTAAATAATACATGTGTAACAAGAGTATAGACCAAACCACAAGATTACGAACTAAAAATACCCACAATCATCTCCCTAAGGAGATTGATAATAGCAAAATTAACTCCCATGCAACCTTATAAGATTATAAATAAGCATTAGTTTCTTCGCATCATAAAGTGTCGCCCCTCACCATCAGAAAAGAAACTTGTTTCTTTTCAAAAAGTTCTACCAAATAACTGCAAGCATTTCCACATTGACTTGACATGAATTGCAGTCTATCGAATATCAAGTGTCGAACAGTTCCAGAGCTAACCAGAGCAAGAACAACATAATTCTGAAAAGGGATGAAGGGACAAGAGGACAGAAGGACTAAACAATACTTCCTTAACTCTAGGGTAAAGCTTAAAGATTCTAACATTTGCAAATGATGTTTTCTAGAACAATATAAATAGGTAAAGCATGTAATAACTCCAAAGAGTTGCACTCGTCAAATGACTATACTCAAACAATATGCAAAGCATAAAATTGTGGGGAGACAGTGCTGTACGTCCACAAAAATTATCCCCACAGTACTCTCTCATACCACACACTCGCACCCCCACACACACTACCAACTTCAAAATCTTTGATTTAGGGAGCTCAAGATTCTTAAATTGCCTAGCTATCAACAAAAGCATTACTTCAAACCACTGTACAACTTGCAGTTGTGGATCCTAAGATATACAGATAGTGCAAAACTGCAAACACAAGATCCATAACAATAAATTTCAGAACTACTTAAGTTGATGGAAGGCTTCCAATTTCCATCACCTTTTCTACATCACGTAGTCATTCCACCGTTATATTTCAGATGAATTTCATAGCTCCATTCCCCATGACAATGACTATAATTTGAACAAAACTCGGAATACCAAAACCAAGAAAGAAAGAAAAACCTGTAACCCAAACTTTGTCATTGAGCTCATCACACTCCAATCAATTTCAGAAACTTATCACGAAAATATATCCCGAAAATCCAAACATAATCATCATTTCTTGTTTGGGCACAAAGAAGAAAAGAAAATCAGACATCTAGATGAAGCTATTTGCAAAAAATTTAGACCTAGATATCAGTTCTCCTATTTTCAGGTTTCATATATTTCAAAAGAAACCATGGTGAAAAAGTCACAAAGTAAGATGGCTTTTCTTTTGCATCTTCTTTTTGATTCACTATCGAAAAATGAGAAAATCTAGCGTATCCCTCCAGTGTGTAGGAAATTCATGGTTTCCATTGGTGCCAATCCAATCACCTCAATTTAAGATGAGAAACGAATTCCAATTACAAATTGTGAACGAAGCCTCGGTGCAGCCACCAAACCACCGCCACCACAGTACAGCCAAAGTTACCACAATAGCAACAAGCAATATGCCGCAAAATATTGTAGTGTATATAATTGCATGGAAAAAAAAAAAAAAAAAGGTAACAAGAAGAATGACAAGTGAAAGAAATGGACCTTTCTTGCCAGGCATTTGCTTTCCATCTTTGACATAAAATTCCCGAATATCTACGACGACTTTTCCTTGAAAAATCCTCACAGATACTCTCCGATTCCTTGAAAGCTATACCCCAAAAAGAAAAGAAAAGAAAAGAAAAACAATGAAACAACACAAACTACAAATTATTTGCAAGGGAATGAATACTAGGGAGTAGAGTAAGAGAGACCTCGCAGATGACGATGTCGTCGTCGTCGTCGGAGTCCTTCTTGGAGGTTTTCTTCGCAGGAGCGTCCTCATCGGAGACATAGTCGTCGTCGTCGTCCTTTCTCTTTCCCCTTTTCGACATTCCTCGACCGGCGGAAGATAAAAAACCCAGAGAGCGTTTTAATTTTACCCAGGCTTGTCACCTCGTGGCCGGCCCGCAGATGAAAGGGCGCGCCTATTCGCAACCAATTATTTTCTTTCATAACCCACCATATTTCGGCAAGTGGTTATTGAAAATCATAAATAACATTTCGGTAAATAGCTGTTGAAAATAATATTATATTTCGGTAACTACATGCCAAAAATATGTTCAACTTTCGATAAACAACTGCCAAACATGCATTTTTGATAAATAGTTGTTGAAAAAATATCATATTTCAGTAACTGGATGCTGAAAATGTATCTCAATTCCGGTAACAAACTGTCGAGTATAATTGAAAATTTTTAACGGGTTATGGGAGAAAATCAAGGGCTGCAAATATCCGCGCTCCAGATGAATCATACACTTGTAACAAAAGAAGGGTAAATTATAGTTAACCCCTTCAAACTATGCCTCGGAGACACTTTATCCCCTCAAACTTTTATTTTTGGCACTTAACCATCTCGAACTAATGAAAATACAACTTCCATTCGCGATCCGTTAGAATTGGACGGAAAATGGACACGTTCTACTCACATGCCCTCTCATCTTAACAATTGAGACGTTTTTGCCCTTTCTCTTCTCTACATCTATATACATCCATAATATATATACTGTTATACATACATCATCCATGATCCATATATACGAATACCATTGAACCAAATCCAACAACAAAAACAAAGAAAAAATCATACCCACCACAAATCCCATCCGATCAGCCATATCCCCAATCTCACCTCGCACCAACCAGTTGGCAAACCCTAACAAACAAGACTGGAACAGAGAGCTGCTGGAGGAGCGATTTGCGATTGCATGATGCCGGTGACGATGTTGGTGGCAGGAAAATCAAGTCCAAGTGACTGAAGGAGTGATTGGCAATTGTGTGATGCCAGAGGAAACGAGACTTGAACCGCTGCTGCTGTACGGCATCACTGGAGAATCCGGTGGTGAGTAGTAGGGTTGGTGGTGAGGGCGACGGGTTTGTGTGGCACGGGCGGCTGCAGGTTGCTTGCCTGGAGAAAACTCCATTATAAAATGGGTTTCGGCAAACTAATAGGTTTGACATACCAAATCCTAGCAGATCAATCCAAAGTCACCAACCCAGATTCAACTATTCCGAATATACCATATTTATCTAGCTCTTCACCCTTGTGGTCAACGATTTTAAGGGTCTTCTTCTTGATTTTCTTGCTATTGGTTTTGGGCTTGATTGAGCAGTTGTTGATTTGGGTTTTCTGGGTTTGGAGAATTTTGGGTTAGGGTTTGAGGAGATTGAGGTTGAGATTTTATTCTTTTTGGTAAACCGAAAATGCTTGCATTTTTTTTTTGTTGTTGATGATTTTGGAATTGAGATTCAATTATTGTTGATGATTTTGGGTTAAGTAAAGGTTTTGGGTTTGGGGAAAAGTACGTTTTGAGAGCCCAGAGATTCAACAATTGCTTGCATTTCCATTTTCTTTTTCAATAGAGCGCGAAATGGTAACTTACGTCCATTCCCTTACGGCAGTTAGTCAATTCTGTGTTTTCATTAGTTAGAGGCGGTTAAGTGCCAAAAATAAAAGTTTGAGGGGGTAAAGTGTCTCCAAGACATAGTTTGAGGGGGTTAATTATAATTTACCCATAAAAGAAACAATGTTGGTAAGCCAAGGCATGTGTTAAAATTACATTATTACCCTGAAGTTTTTTCTTCTGTCTCGTCCTTGCATGTGTTGGTCTTAGGATAGATTTGGTATTTTGCGTTATACCTAGAAATGCTCGAGAGCGAGATAGAGAACCGCATCGCAATTTTCACCGTTTTCCGTGGATGTCGTACCCCGATTTCAACCGTGTTTTGCGTTGTTTGGTCGACAAGTTGGAAGTACAGATCTACTATTGTACTAGCGGTTGTCATCCTTCATAGGAGTAGCCGCATTATTTATTGCTTCAATTCTGTGTTCGTTAGGGCTCCAAGCTAGAAATCGCGTGCTTTGCTCTGATTTGGAATTTCGATTTTGCAGAGGTAAATTTGCATGTGGCCGGATGCATTTGGACGTTCATGGGAGATGAAGTTGTCCAATTTCGTAAGCCACTCCTCTCCTCTACACTCCTATCCTATACGTTTTACTTTTAGGACTTGGGTTTTGTAAGATCTTGCCCATTGCAATGTGTGATCTGATAGGTGACCAATACAAATACAAATTGTTGTTGTTGCTCTGTGAACACTTCATAGCAGATTAAGTGTCATGCCCCAAATCCGGGAGCATGACCAGCCGTGTACCATGAAGCCATCATGGGACACGAAACCTAATCAAAAATATTTTTACAATTCAAAACTAATAAGAGAAAAATTGGATATTTTATTAAAGCAAAATGTGCAAACTCAAAACCAGTAGTTTTGTTAAACAAGATGGACACAACATCCAATATTCTCCAACTCCAAATTCTACAACAAACTGCCAATAAATAAAAGTGCAGAAGCATTTTGACAATAGAAAAGAAATAAAGATGCAAATGTCCTAGAGGTCGAAACAGAAGGTCCCAACAATGCCACAAAGTCCACTACAATGCTCCATGCACTAACCTGAAAAGAATGTGAAATAAATCCGTCAGCTGAAGAGCTCAGTGAGTAGTTAAGCATGCTAAGGGTAATAATACAAAGTGGCATACATATAAATCAATGATAACAAGGGCTCCAAAGAAATGGTGTCAAATTAAGGAAGGTCAAAGGTTCAACGAATAATACCAACAAACTAACGAAGTCAATAGCACAGCAAATAGTATCGAAAGATGGATGACTGAATAACAAATTATCACAACAACAATCGAACAATGATAACAATCATTTTATACCAACAACTTGCTCAACAATATCGGAACGAGCAACAACAATAATGAGGTAGTCCAAACCAAAGTGGGAATCACCAATTACCAAGTACCAAATGCCAAATATTTTCTTAGGGCTTCGCCCGTTGGATCCAACACCGTACTTAGAGTCACCACAGGATGGCGCCTGTGACCTTTTCCCTAAGTCGATCCGGAATAGGGTCACAGGGTATTTCACAAGTCTTTTCCCTATCCGTTAAGCACTAGAGTCACAGGGTATTTCACAAGTCTTTTCCCTAGCGGCCAAAGTCACCACTATATCTCACGGGTCTTTTCCTTGGACTTTAATAAATATAAACATGGTCCATGGTCCCAAACACAAATAGAACAACGGCGAGCCGGAGGCACCTGCACCAGGATTATTCTTTGAATCGTTGCAGAGTCACAATAATATTATGGAGCAACAAGAAAAATATGGGCAATTCAACAATCGAAAATATCATCAATAAACCTTGTATGCCAAAGGGTACGTCGATCGTCAATAAATAAGAGAGCGACGAATAAGAACATCACTTATCAAATTACAACCAGTAAACGAATTGTCAAGAACAGATAGGCTCAAGGGGAATCCAAAAGAAGGGATCACATGCTTAACCACTCACCTCAAGTCTGAAAGAATGCAACCAATTGCGATGTTGAAAACATTCCACTAGTCTGTATTGCAAACAGAAAGAAACAAATAAATCTACAAGTGTTTGAATGATCCACTGCACTGTAACTAGTTAATGCCTAAAATTATACGACTACTAATAATTAATTCTTAAACCTAAAATCAAGTGCCACCAACCAACTATACTCCAACATGCAAATCACCAGAAACTTAATTTGCAATTAAATACCACCATTACTTCTCACCTTCACACACAGCATGCACACACAACACCACATGCACACACACCCCCCTCTCTCTCTCTCTCTCTCTCTCTCTCTCTCTCTCTCTCTCTCTCCACCCCACCGATTCACTTCTCAAACAACAAAACCCATATTCCATTATATGATCTTAAAAGCCTAAAGGCTAAGTTACATAATATAATATCTAAGAGAAATTAATTAGAAGACTTACCTAAAAATCACAACTCCGGTGAAAACCTTCCCACGCCATCGCTCTATCTATTGCTCTCACAATTCTCTAAAGAAACTAACATAACCTACGTCTCTCAACACTTATATATGCAAATAATGGCCCACTCTCCCACAACCCTTAAAATTCTCTCACATAGATAAGTAGGTACGTATATATATCT
Source organism: Rhododendron mucronatum var. ripense (assembly GCA_019656295.1). Classification (NCBI taxonomy): domain Eukaryota; kingdom Viridiplantae; phylum Streptophyta; class Magnoliopsida; order Ericales; family Ericaceae; genus Rhododendron; species Rhododendron mucronatum. Next base: position 1,704,219 of record BPLT01000035.1, on the reverse strand, counting down.
CATACACTGACATTTAGTATAAAACCACATAATAGTCCCGATATTATGAAATTTAAAATAGTAGTATTTTATTTTATAGAGAAGTTCGAAAAAGTAAAATGGAAGAATTAATTATTTGCGTCAAAAATATATATATATATATATATATATATTTTACTGAAAAATTGGGATGTCACATTAAGCCCCCGTCTATTGTTTCTAATATGTTTAGCTGTTTCAGGTCTTAAGCATAGTTTCTATGTAACCTGGGCTGAGGGATTCATATGTGAGGTAAGGAAATTAATGATGGGTTAGGTTTTCGTTTCGGATTCTTCTCATGTGGTAGAGTAAAAGGAAGTTATTTACTTGTACATTGGAATTTTGGGATTATTTTTTCGATAACTCATGTGTCTAGGCCAGCTTATGCACATCTTGACTACTTCTGGAGTTTAAGATTGTTTTCTTATTTGAAATGAAATTTGCCCACAAGAAGAATAGAGTTTGTAGAGACCCGTATTTAGTCCAATTAACTTTAATGTTTATAAATGAGAAAAATGGAAAGTAAGATGTGTTTATATGATTTGGGGTTAAAGTGTTTGAATTGATTGTGGAAGGGTGCAAGTGTAATTAACATATTTATGGGTATATATAGGAGGGTGAGAAAGCATTGAATCATTTTTCTCCCCACCCTCTCACCGGCTCTCTCTCTATCTCTCGGCTCTCTCCCTCTCTCTTGCTCTCTCTCCAAATTTCACCAAAATAACTCAAAACCCACTCAATACAACCTTCAATCCTTCACCCTCTATGCGTATTGTGGTCCGTATCACACCGGTTGGAGCTCGATGGAGTCGTATCACTCTCGGTTTCGATTTCGGAAAGCTAGGGCTCTTATTTTCGTGGGTTTCGTTCTTCGGCCTCGAGGTAGGGATTCTACCTCTCAATATATGTAATAGAAGTGTTTTCTAGTCTTAAATCGTGTCCTTGGTTGTTGTTGTTGTTGTGGTTGTGGAAATCGTCGAAATCTGCAGAAAATCTGGACGAACGCTCGTTTGTATCGATACTGCTCTGCTCTGTATCGATACAGGAATCTCTGGAACGAAATTAGTTACTGCCGTATCGATACTGATTTAATAAATCAGTATCGATACAATCGTCTTTGGAGCATTTTTAGCCTATGTTGTATGGATACTGAGATTCGCAGTATCTATACAACAGTACCTTAGCTCAGCCTTTGTTCTTTGTTTCGAACTCCATTGTTTTGACCCCCGATCATTTCTAACTCGTTCGAGACATCACCAAATCACTCCATAATATTGTTAATCTTACTCCTTGAGTTCGTTGAGTGTCCTTTGCGTCCCTTGCCCTTGCTCGATAAGTTTTGACGTCGATTAACATATGAACTTCGATTGAATTGAAATGACACGTTATGAGAACATGAGACGTTTGGATCTTTGTTGACACAACGAGAACATTCGGGGCCCATCGACGGGTGGGTGCCTGGCAGGGGATATCAGGGTCCCATAATTAGCCTGGCAGGAGCTTATGCTCATATCGAACATTCAAGGCCCAACCTTTTAGGTGGGTGCTTGGCAGGGGATATCAGGGTCCCATAATTAGCCTGGCAGGAGCTTCAGCTCATGACACATACGACGAGATGGTTTTGGACGCATGGAAGGTGGGAATGGTTTTAGTGTGAGTTAAGCGGTGATCGTCGAGTTGTTGTTTCGAGATTAATAAGTAAAGAGTGTTGAGTTCCGTTTTGACCTTGGTTAGGTTCCTATTCCTTGATCATCTTTGCATTTCTTTTGCATATAATGTTAGTGTAGAATTTTCTACTGGGCTAGTGTAGCTCAAGCCTATTATCATTTTCAGGTACCGACGCCGGGCAATAGCATACATGCTTAGAGTGCTTGAATGTGATCATTATTTTGAAAGCTAACATTGAAGAGTTACTTAGGCGTCTTTGTAAATCTCTTTTGAAGATGTATTTGTAACTTTATTTGTAGATCTTTGACGATGGAATATTGTAATCCTTAACTCTCGAATATTCAGTACTTATGTTAATTTGGGCCTTGGAGCCAAAGGTGTAATATTTTGGGAATTCTACATTATTTTGGTTATCGTAAGGATTATGGCGAAGTTTATTTATGAAAATCATTTATATTTATGTTAAAAATCGAGGGCGTGACAATTTGGTATCAGAGCGTACGTTTAGAATACCTAGAGACCGTGGGGAGACTTTCAGTCTCATGGGTTCAAAATTCACTGCGTACTCTTACACAAAAAAAAAAAATGTGTGTGCTTGCATGAATGACGTGTTTTTCACTAAACTGGCATTGCATCTATGTTTGCATGAAATGGTGAAAAGTTGATGACTCATGTCATAAAAGAATATAGAAGTTTGACTTCATTGTAGTGACTGTGGTCACATTAGTTGTTATTATCGTTATTGCTGATGGCAGTCTTGTTCTTGAATTCCATGTGGTAAGATGCCTTCTATACGTGATGCTAGATGGGGTGGATCTAGAAAGACATGATGGTTGTAGTGATTATGCACAGTGGTGATGCCGATGTGTGAAAGATGTTATTCATTGGCATATATATATATATAAAGGGGAGTTAGAATATTAATGAGACTTACGAGTTAAGTGTTAGATGTACTTTTGTTTGAATTGCATGGATTACGTATTTATGTTTTAAGTATATTGAGTAGATCTTATGAGATATGAGTTGTGTTGAGTACGAGAACGAGGAGAATAACGTATATGTCATGAGTTGAGTTAGATAGTGTCTTGAGGTGTTTATAGAGGTAATGACTTATTAAGGTAAAGTTTGTTGTTGATCGTTGTAGTGACAGTTATTGGGGTTGTGATTGTGAACATAGGTAGAACAAGGTGAACATTCATAGTGGTTTATATGTAGCTAAGGTTGATATAGGAAGATGAGGGTTATAAGTATGGTGTCAGGATACGGTATGTGTCTTCTGGACACCCATGCGACTACCGATGAGATCCAATTGGAAGAGGCGCCTGATCACCGCTCTTTCTGGATGGAAGTCTCGGAGAGTCAATTGGACACTAGGATTGTGTATAGGGGTTAGATCTTTAGGTTTGAGGTAAATGGTTTGTACGTAGAAATCTCGTAGAAAATGAGAGTGTTACGGTGTTGTAGTCTTCATTGCTGAGGTGAGTGTCATAATGATGTCGTTATGATAGATTGGTAGGAAGTAGTGAAAACATTGCTTGGTGAGAGGGACAACAAGACGTGAGGTGAACGATATCAGTGTGACTTAAGAAGAGTGATTGATGTCAGGGTGTGGTGAGAGACTTGTTCGGAGTGAGGGCAATATGAGTGAGAACCATTGTGGTTGATGATGCAGTGGAGTATAGTTGATGTCCTGAGTGCAAATGATAGAAACTTTGAAGTGATAGGTATGTGGAGAAATAGTATGTTGTGAATTGAAGGATTGGAGTGTAAAAATCGTGTAAGGTGTGTAATCGGATATGTAGACGATACCAATGACTGTATAGGACATGTTGAGATATGCCATGGAGAATATGAGTCTGTTTAAGAGAGATTAAGAGACAGTAGTGATAATGATAGTGATAGTAGAGATGATAGTGGCAATAGAAGTCGTTATTTTTGAGATCGAGTGTAGAGGTGGCGAATGCCTTAGAGAAATATTGAGGTTGATATGATCACTTAGTTAAGAGAAAATTTTGAGCTGTGAAACTTATGGCGAGTGGAATTGTTAGAGGTTATTGGTGCGAGTAAGATTGATTCTTTAAGTGATGGATTAGTTGGAGTCTTAGAATGTAATGAGAAGTATAGATTTGTTGTTTGAAATCCAAGAGTCTTTGGGTATGTAGGTAGATTTTTTATTTATTTTTATTTTTTTTTGTTGTCAACGGTTTGTATTGGTGACTAGATATTAGCATAGAGATATTCGAGATTATTGTGTTTTTATTGGTGCAGCCATGACCATATTGTGTGTGGGTGTTTGAATGATGAGATATTGTCAAATTGCAATGCTGTCAAGTCATAACAATGATTAGGTTTTAAGAGTACGTGTGTTTGGTGTGTACATTATATTTACAGTGATATTTAAAGTCGTTAAAAAAAAATTGAATATCTAGCTTGGCTAGAGTTACTGAATGTGAGTATTCAAGATTGATGGGCGAATGAGAAACATGAAAGCTATTGCGAGAATGAGATGAAATGATTACTGTTAGGCTTGCAAGAGCCAGGAGAATATGATGTACTGGGTGCCAAGCGAGTTTGTTAATACGTGGATGAAGCTGATGTGGTGTAAGTTGTCAATTAGTAAGGATGGTTTGTTGATATATATTTCATGTACGAAATTTATTGTAGTTTAGCGTTAACATACATGCTTGACTTGATGTGCAATTTCAATATTTGTAATTTGCTCGTTGTACGCGGTGTGGGGTGGACACTGATGTGTGCAAGGATGTTTGTTACGGAGAGACGATCTTTGGTTAGAATCTGACGTGTGTCCTTACTACTCTTTTGTATGATGATTAGAAAGTTATATATGAAAGGTATCAGCAGTATGTCAACCCTTAGGTAGGAGTAGTTAATAGCTTGTGATAAAGAGAACAGTGAATTTGGGAGTTTGCCTGAACTGTCTTAATGTCGCGTTGTATTGAGTTATGTAGAAGGGATGTATTTCCATAGATGCGAGTTTAGATTTTCGAAAATAGAAACTAGTAATGATTCTAAGTTGGCTAGGGAAAGTGGAGTAGTGTTAGACCCTTGATTGTGTTTGAATATTAGGTGGATGAAAAGACATTCGATGTTTATATAGAGTTGATATAAGAGATTTGTGGAAAACATGGATGTGAAATAGAGGTATCGGCTAGCAGTTTTGTGTTATAAGTGCACTGATGTATTGTTTGAGGTTAATTATGTCTTTAAGAGAGGAAAGTGAGTAGCGAGGTGCGTGAAATAATTTGAGATTGTTAAAGGGAATGGTAAAACTGTCTATTATTTGTGGTATTGATAGAATTGAAATAGTTGTGAGGTGTGTCTATCTATTTATTTTGGAAACAAAAGAGGTATTAATAACTTTGAGATGTGAGATGTTTAACTAGGGTGAGTTAGTGTTAAAATTGAGAAAAAATGGTAATGAATGTTATGTAGTCAAAATTGTTGAGTTTTGGATTTCTTGGTTCTATTACAGTGGAGAGTAGTTGGGTATTCAAAAAAATATTGATGGATTGGCCAATCGGTTGGTGTTGGGAAGATGAAACTTAGAGTATAGAATTTAAGTTTCTATGAGTAGTTTAATTTGTCCTTCTAGGAAGTTCGAGGAGTACTTGGTGGAATAAGTTGCATGGAACGAAAATGTAGAATTCGGAATTTGGGAAAAAGTGAGGTTATTGTTTGTCGGGTTGTGGTCTAGCTATCATGATTGGTGTGTGGGGACTAGGATTCTTGTATAGATATTGGAACTTGAGGATGTAATAAGGATGATAAAGGTTCAAGATTAAGTGTTCAGTGGTAGAACCATACTGATAGTGAGAATTTTGTGGAGTAATTAGGATAAGAAAAGTCTACGTAGAAGAGAGTGGATGATGTGATAATTATGAGGTTGTAATATGAGATTTGATATTATGGTCGGTAACTCAGTTAGAATTGGGCCAATAAATTGCGAGGACGATTCAAATTTTAGAAGATATACTTTGGGCCTGTGTGATGGATTTTCGGGGTAGTTGGGAGGACCGTTTGCCATTAGTAGAATTTGCGTACAATAATAGCTATCAATCTAATATCGATATGGCACCGTACGAGACTTTATATGGGAGACTGTGTCGTTCGCCTGTATGTTGGACCGAATTAGGGGAGGCTACGTTAATAGGACCAAATATGATCAAGAAGACTTCCGAGAGTATAAAAGCTATTCGTCAACGCCTTAAGAAAGTACAAGAGAGAACAACCGAACAAGTCAAGGTGATTCGCCGAAGGTTATTGACTGCTCAAAGTAGACAAAAGAATGATGCTGATCATCGTCGTCGCCCGTTGTCGTTTGAAGAAAGGGACCACGTATTCCATAAGGTATCACCTCGTAGGGGGTTTGTCACGTTTTGGGAAGAAAGGGTAGCTTTCGCCACATTATATTGGGCCGTTTGATATCATTGAGAAGATTGGGGAGGTCGCGTATCGTTTGGCTTTGCCACCAAGGCTATCGGGTGTACATGATGTGTTCCACGTGTCTATGTTGAGAAAATACGAACCGGATCCATCGCACGTGTTAGAGTGGTCCGAACTTGAGTTGGAGGCCGATGTGTCTTATGGAGAAGAACCGATACGTATCCTTGATTCGCGCGATCAAGTACTAAGGGGTAAGACGATACCGTTAGTGCGAGTCTTGTGGAGTAATCAAGGTAGAGAAGAGTCGACGTGGGAAAGGGAGGACGAAATTAGAGAGAAGTATCCACACTTATTTCCGGAATGAACAAATGTGAGTGTTTCGTATTTAAGTATTATGATATATGACCTGTTGCATAATATTGATGTCTATGATTGTTGCATGCATGTATGATGTGTATGTTAGCTAGCCTTGGCTTGTAAAATTTCGAGGACGAAATTTCTTTAAGGAGGGTAGAATGTAGGGGTGTCAAACGGGCCGGGTCGGCACGACCCGACACGGGCACGTCACGGTTAAATGTGGCACGGCACGGGCACTTGCACGGTCGTGTCTTGGCACGGCACGACACGGCACGGTCTTAATGAGCACGTGGACGGGCACGGGCACGGTTTTTGCTTGGCACGACACGACACGACACGGTTTTTAATGGGCACGTCGACTGGCACGGGGCACGGAAGTGGGCGGGCACGGCACGGGCACGACACGAAAGTTGGCCTGACACGACACGACACGACACGATTTAGCCAAGCACGGACACGACACGGTAGTTGAATGGGCACGACACGGCACGACACGGTTCTAGGCCTAGACGGGCACGACACGGGTTGATGGGCATAGCACAGGCACGGCACGGCACGGTTTTAGTTGAGCACAGCACAACACGACACGATTCTAGCTGGGCACGGCACGACACGGTTCTAGCCGGACACGGCATGGGTTGACGGGCACGACACAGGGCACGGGAAAAAAATTGTTAAATAATTTGACTTGTGACTCATAAATATAATGTGATTAATTAATAATAATTTTAATTACAAAACAAGGCATTTTAGTTTCATAATTTATATTAAAAAAAAGCTTTTAAATTGGAACAACTAACAATAAATAAGGAAAAAAAACTAATTTTAAAGAAAAAACCTTCATGTGATTCAAATCCAAGTTCTATGGAAATTGTCACACATCACAATTGGTTTTATGTTTTTATTTGGAACAACTAATAATAAATAAGAAACAAAATTGGTTTTAAAAAAATAATCTCTATGAGATTCGAACTCAAGTCCCCAAGGACTTGACACACATATCAAACCACCAAGGCCAACAATCTTATTATGCTTATAATTGAAACAACTAATATATATTATATAATTTTACTCTATAAGAATGGGCCTCTTATACGGTAGCCACACAATTTCAACACAGTTATGACGATCCATATTGTTCATTTTATTGTTCTCGGTGTTTTAATCACTCTCGCAAATTTTCGAGTCTATCGGGGTTTGGAAACCCTTTCATCGGCAAGTAGATTCATTAATAGAATTTTTTTTGTCATGTGCAATCAAGTATATAACGATAACCAATTTACTTTATTTTTTGCATGAATGATATAATCACTCTCACATAAAAGGTAGACGGTTCCGATTTTCAAAAAACAGCTCGGGCGACCCTCAAGTGGTGCATTATAGGACTTTAACGCCTTTGAAAGCATCGAATGTGTTCCGATCATGTGGTTTCTGACATCCGATTATCTCCAATTTAGGGGAGAATAATAAATTTGATAAGATCTTAAATCGTAACGGTTTAGATCGAACATTCGAAAAAATGAGTCTGCAGCTACCTTTCAAATTTATATATCCAACTTATTTAGTTCTGAACTAATGTATTATGTTGTAGTCCAATGTACGTTAGCCACACGATTGCGACATAGTTATGATGATCCATACCGTTCATTTTGTTGTTCTTAGTGTTCTAATCACTCTCAAAAAAATTCGGGTCTATCGGGTTTTTGAAATCCTTTCATCATGACGTAGATTCATTAATAGGAAATTTTTGTTATGTGCGATCAAGTATATAACATTAACCAATTTATTTCATTTTTTGCACGAATAATATAAACACTCCCACATAAAAGGTAGACGGTTCCGATTTTTCAAAATGAGCTCGAGCGGCCCTCGAGTAATGCATTATAGGATTTTACGAGAATTTTCCGCTATTTGGTGGCATGGTGCACACAGATTGTGGTGTGACATATACACACAATCACACCCACATCTGGGGTATATATAGAAAGCAACCGGCTGCTAGGGCAGCACAACTCTCTCGTCTCTCACTCTCTGACTCTGACTCTCTCATTCTCTCTCTCACGGTCTCACTGTCTCACAACGTCTCTCCGAGAGACTGAGACCTCAACGGCTCTCTCTCTCTCTCTCTCTCTCTCTCTCAACGCCTCCGGCGGTGAGTCGGTGACTGGTCTAGAGCTCCATAGCTCTCAATCACACTCGCATCGGATCTGAGCAGCCACACACAAACACACCAATCTCTCTGACTCTCTCTCTCTTTCTCTAACTCTCATCACAAAGACTCAAACGGTCAATACCAACCCGACTCAAGTGAAACCCTAGAATCTAGATCGAGAACTAAATCTGAGTTTGCTGTTGCCGTTGCCATTCAGCGGTCCAAACCCTAGATCCGACTCCGTCCAGCAGTTGAGGCATCTTTTTTATCGGTATCTCTCTCTCTCTCTCTCTCTCTCCCCCCCCCCCCTTAAACGAACACTTAGGTGTATACCCGAAGTTGTGTGTTGTGTTCCCTTCCAGACTTGGATTTAAAAGCTTTAGCCCTTTGGATTTAAAAGCTTCAGCCCTTTTTTTGTGTTTTTTTGCAGATGGATCCTGAACATATACATTTTGGGGGACGTGATCACTCTGACTCTGAGTCATCTGACTCGTCTCATGATGAACATGGAGCAACTCCTTCAATTTCACCCCCGCAAATGGGTTCCATAGGTGAAGCTGGTTCAAACACTGTTGCAGCAGGTTCTACTTCTACAGGTACTTGTGGGGCAAAAAAGAGACGCCTCACTTCATATGTATGGGAGCATTTTCAAAAAGTTGAAAATTTCATAGATAAACATGGTATTAGTCAAGGAAAGAGAGCTGTATGCAATTACTGTGGAAGTGATTTTAGCTGCAATAGTAACCATGGCACAGGGTCTACTGGTAGACATTTTAAAAACATACATAAAAAAGATCTAGAAGAAGGCAGACTAGGCAGTAGTGGACCTAGTGGTGGTTTGTCGAAATTTAAATATTCGAAACCTAAAATGAGAGAGGGATTGGCCCGTTACGTAGCTGCAGCAGAACAACCATTTACTTTTGGTGATGACATTAGATTTGAATATTTTGTGAAGAATTATCTTAATCCCGAATTTTCTAAAGTTTCTAGAAATACAACTAGAAGTGATTGTTTGGGAGCTTTTGGAAATACTAGAAAAGAAATGATAACTGAAATTAAAAAGTTTGATAGTACAATCTCTTTTACTTCTGATATGTGGTCTGGTATAAATAATCTTGGTTATATTTGTGTGACTGCTCATTATATAGACTCTAGTTGGATTTTGAATAAAAGAATTATTGCTTTTCGTTTAATGGAGCATCCTCATAATGCTAATCAGATTTTTCAATGTATAAGTGGTGTCTTTAGGGAGTTTGAAATTGTTGATAAAGTTTTTAGTATCACTTTTGATAATCATACTGCTAATAGCGCTGCAATTGAATTGTTTAAGGTAAATATGACAAACTTGCGTTGTCAATTTTTTCATATGCGTTGTGTATGCCATATCATTAACTTGGTTGTGCAAGATGGTTTGGAATCTATAGCACCACAGATACGAAACATTAGAAATGCTCTTCTTTTTATTGCTACTTCTGGAGCTAGGCAACAAGAATTTGATGCATTGTGTAAAAGTTACAACGTCAAACCAAAAAGAATGAAAACTGATATGAAAATTCGTTGGAATTCAACCTTTCTTATGTTAAAATCTTGTAGGAAACACATGGATGTGATTACTGCTTTTGTTAATGCCAAGTCTGATTGTGGTTTAACTCATTCTGATTGGGCGATTGCTTTTGAGTTCATGAAATTTTTAAAAGTATTTTATGTTGCTACCTGTGCTCTTTCGGGTGTTCGTTATCCTACTTCTTGTCTTGTGCTTAATCACTTGTATAATATCAGTTTCACTTTTAATACTTATAGAACAGAAACAAATTTCGTAACTGCTTGTATTAATATGGAATCAAAATTCAAGAAATATTTCAAGGACATGCCTAAAATATTTATTGTAGCTGCAGTAATGGATCCAAGGATTAAGTTAGATGCTGCTCAAATGCTCTTAGATGGAATTTCTGTTAACTTAATGATTACATTACCTTCTCTTACTGAAGTGAATTCACTATTGACTAATTTATATGCTTCTTATGAGTCTAAGTTTGCAAGCACTACTATGACAACGAGTACTACTACTGTTCCTTTACCATCTACAAGTAGCAATGACCCATCCTGGTCTCTCATTTCCAAGAAAGGTAAAAGTGCAAGTGCGCGCTCTGAACTTGTTAAATATTTAGAGATAGAGCGTCTTATCGAAAATAACGACTTAAAAAATTTTGATATCTTAGACTGGTGGAAAAAAAATGAAAGGACATTTCCCATTCTATCCATAATGGCACGTGATGTACTAACAGCTCCTGTCTCTTCAGTTGCATCGGAATCTGCTTTTAGTGCAGGTAAGAGAGTGTTGGATGAGAAAAGGAGCAGACTAGCTCCAGACATTTTGGATTGTCTCCTATGCTTAAAAGATTGGGAGGATGCACGTCTTGGAATTCAAAAAAGATCAGCTAAAGATGAATTCAGAGATTATTTTTCGGACTCTGATATAGATGGTGATGATTAGGGGAGATGCATTACTAATGTGATGCTGCTGGTAACTTATGACGGCCTTAATGGTAACTTAACGTTGCTGCAGCTTCCAGGTGGTGCTATTCTTTATACATCAATGTGTGTGTGTACTGTTACCAAATGCCCTGAAAACTGTAACCATTTATTGGCTATGATGATAAAAATAAAAAACTAACATCTGAAGGGTACGGTTAGGCAACTTATGAAGGCCTTAATGGCAACTTAACGTTGCCACTTAATCCTTTATAATGCAGCCAGTCCGTTCCTTATCGAAATATCTATTAATGGCCTTGGCGGGGTAACTTTTGTTGCAGCCAACCATGAGTACTTTTGGCTATGATGTGATAAAGCTGAGCCAAATCTTTGCATAACAGGTTTTGGCAAGTAATGTGTGACTAACAAGGGCAATGATGAGTCAATTCATTTGTTAATTGAGGTAGGTACCTTGGCGGGGCAACATTAGTTGCAGCTAATGAGTGCCCTTATGATTACTTCCAATGTCTGAGCCCAAATGCTTATTTTTTGCAACTTTAAGCCATGAGTACCACGTGTGTATGTGTGTGTGTGTGGCTGTGTTCCAACTCTGGACAGCCAATGAGTGGCCACTGGACAATATGTGTGTGTGTGTGTGCAGCTGGCAATTTTCTGCACTTATTACCTTGCTGTTTCTGCTTCTTGTTTCTGGGTTGTGCAGATGTTTTCTGCACTTAGCCCAAAGTGGCTTCAGGTGTGCAATGCAGTTTAGGTGGCTGGTTTATTGCAGTTATTTGGGCTGGTTTTGTATGGGCTATGATGATAGTTTTCTGAGCCAAATGGCATAAATGGTTTTTGTGGGCTATTATGCAATATTGACTGCTCCTCTGTCCAGTTGTTGGCTGCTTTGTGTCCACGCTGTTTCTGTTCTGTTCTGTTCTCTCTCTGTGTGTGTGTGTGTGTGTGCAAACTGTAGAAAACAACATGCTGTTCTGGGGTTGTTGCTGTGTGTGTCCAAACTGCAATTTTAATGAAGATTGGAGGCTGTTTTAGAGCAGTTTTTTTGTGTTACCGCTGTGTCCAACCTTTGTCCATCCTAACAAGTGCAATGATGAGTCAATTCATTTGTTAATTGAGGTAGGTACCTTGGCGGGGCAACATTAGTTGCAGCTAATGAGTGCCCTTATGATTACTTCCAATGTCTGAGCCCAAATGGTTATTTTTTGCAACTTTAAGCCATGAGTACCACGTGTGTGTGTGTGTGTGTGTGGCTTTGTTCCAACTCTGGACAGCCAATGAGTGGCCACTGGATAGTATGTGTGTGTGTGCAGCTGGCAATTTTCTGCACTTATTACCTTGCTGTCTCTGGGTTGTGTAGATGTTTTCTGCACTTAGCCCAAAGTGGCTTCAGGTGTGCAATGCAGTTTAGGTGGCTGGTTTATTGCAGTTATTTGGGCTGGTTTTGTATGGGCTATGATGATAGTTTTCTGAGCCAAATGGCATAAATGGTTTTTGTGGGCTATCATGCAATATTGACTGCTCCTTTGTCCAGTTGTTGGCTGCTTTGTGTCCACACTATTTCTGTTCTGTTCTGTTCTCTGTGTGTGTGTGTGTGTGCAAACTGCAGAAAACAACATGCTGTTCTGGGGTTGTTGTTGTGTGTGTCCAAACTGCAATTTTAATGAAGATTGGAGGCTGTTTTAGAGCAGTTTTTTTGTGTTACGGCTGTGTCCAACCTCTGTCCATCCTAACAAGTGTTCGACGCGTATCCAAGCACACCACCGAGTCCCACAAGAAAAAGAAGCAAAGGAAGACCAAGAAGACGAAGAGCATTGTAATTTTTTCGTACGTTTCGTATGTTGTATTTTGCTGGCACATTTATTTGATTCGGAATGAAATTGTAAATATAATTTTGAGGGCAACGAATAATTTCTCGTTACCTTTCCTGCCTATTCATTGTGATGTATTGAGAGCAGAGAGATAAGATGGTAGCAGAAGAGAATAGAGAGTAGAGAGTGTAGAGCTGCGAGGGCTCCTTCGTTGAGGGAGTGATACACGAGTGATGGTGAGGCTATTGAATTCAGTGTGAGTGATTGTAATACTCTTCTACAGATAGTGAATCCTCTGACCTCCGTGGATGTACCCGTTGTTTTGGGAAACTACTTATATTTCTGTGTCATGTGGGATTGATGGTTGTGTGCGTGTTTCCAGGATCCTCGCCTTCCCTCTTTAAGATTGCCAATAGCATGAAATGGTACTTAATAGCTTTTCGGAATTTGTCTTGCCTTTGCAATGAGGCTCCTGGAAGAAAAATATTTCAATAGTCTAATTCAATATAACATACAATCGTTTCATTGAGCAATCGTCAAGAAATAAATAATCTCTCCGTAGATTATTGAGCAAGCGATCATATCAAAATGAGTAACGCAATTTTGTGGACACAATATTTGTAACCCAGATTGTAAACCATATCAAAATGAGCACGACACGATTAAAAAACGGGCCAACACGATTTAAGTAAATGGGCCCAGCTCAGCACGATTGAAAAATAGCACGACAAGATTAAAAACGAGCCAATACGACACGACACGATTTAAGTAAATAGGCCCAGCTCGGCACGACACGATTGAAAAAACGGCACGACAAGACACGATTAAAAAACGGGCCGGCATAGCACGACACGATTTAAGTAAATGGGTCCGGCCCGGCACGACCCGATTGAAAAACGGCACGGCACGGCACGACACGATTTAAGTAAATGGGAACGGCACGACACGACACGATTGAAAATGACACGACACGGCACGACACGATTTAAGTCGATTTAAGTAAACGGACACGGCACGGCACGACACGAAACACGATTGGCACGGAAGTTGAATGGCACGGCACGGCACGACACGCACGTTTGACACCTCTAGTAGAATGTAGAGACCCGTATTTAGTCCAATTAACTTTAATGTTTATAAATGAGAAAAATGGGAAGTAAGATGTGTTTATATGATTTGGGGTTAAAGTGTTTGAATTGATTGTGGAAGGGTGCAAGTGTAATTAACATATTTATGGGTATATATAGGAGGGTGAGAAAGCATTGAATCATTTTTCTCCCCACCCTCTCACCGGCTCTCTCTCTATCTCTCGGCTCTCTCCCTCTCTCTTGCTCTCTCTCCAAATTTCACCAAAATAACTCAAAACCCACTCAATACAACCTTCAATCCTTCACCCTCTATGCGTATTGTGGTCCGTATCACACCGGTTGGAGCTCGATGGAGTCGTATCACTCTCGGTTTCGATTTCGGAAAGCTAGGGCTCTTATTTTCGTGGGTTTCGTTCTTCGGCCTCGAGGTAGGGATTCTACCTCTCAATATATGTAATAGAAGTGTTTTCTAGTCTTAAATCGTGTCCTTGGTTGTTGTTGTTGTTGTGGTTGTGGAAATCGTCGAAATCTGCAGAAAATCTGGACGAACGCTCGTTTGTATCGATACTGCTCTGCTCTGTATCGATACAGGAATCTCTGGAACGAAATTAGTTACTGCCGTATCGATACTGATTTAATAAATCAGTATCGATACAATCGTCTTTGGAGCATTTTTAGCCTATGTTGTATGGATACTGAGATTCGCAGTATCTATACAACAGTACCTTAGCTCAGCCTTTGTTCTTTGTTTCGAACTCCATTGTTTTGACCCCCGATCATTTCTAACTCGTTCGAGACATCACCAAATCACTCCATAATATTGTTAATCTTACTCCTTGAGTTCGTTGAGTGTCCTTTGCGTCCCTTGCCCTTGCTCGATAAGTTTTGACGTCGATTAACATATGAACTTCGATTGAATTGAAATGACACGTTATGAGAACATGAGACGTTTGGATCTTTGTTGACACAACGAGAACATTCGGGGCCCATCGACGGGTGGGTGCCTGGCAGGGGATATCAGGGTCCCATAATTAGCCTGGCAGGAGCTTATGCTCATATCGAACATTCAAGGCCCAACCTTTTAGGTGGGTGCTTGGCAGGGGATATCAGGGTCCCATAATTAGCCTGGCAGGAGCTTCAGCTCATGACACATACGACGAGATGGTTTTGGACGCATGGAAGGTGGGAATGGTTTTAGTGTGAGTTAAGCGGTGATCGTCGAGTTGTTGTTTCGAGATTAATAAGTAAAGAGTGTTGAGTTCCGTTTTGACCTTGGTTAGGTTCCTATTCCTTGATCATCTTTGCATTTCTTTTGCATATAATGTTAGTGTAGAATTTTCTACTGGGCTAGTGTAGCTCAAGCCTATTATCATTTTCAGGTACCGACGCCGGGCAATAGCATACATGCTTAGAGTGCTTGAATGTGATCATTATTTTGAAAGCTAACATTGAAGAGTTACTTAGGCGTCTTTGTAAATCTCTTTTGAAGATGTATTTGTAACTTTATTTGTAGATCTTTGACGATGGAATATTGTAATCCTTAACTCTCGAATATTCAGTACTTATGTTAATTTGGGCCTTGGAGCCAAAGGTGTAATATTTTGGGAATTCTACATTATTTTGGTTATCGTAAGGATTATGGCGAAGTTTATTTATGAAAATCATTTATATTTATGTTAAAAATCGAGGGCGTGACAATTTGGTATCAGAGCGTACGTTTAGAATACCTAGAGACCGTGGGGAGACTTTCAGTCTCATGGGTTCAAAATTCACTGCGTACTCTTACACAAAAAAAAAAAATGTGTGTGCTTGCATGAATGACGTGTTTTTCACTAAACTGGCATTGCATCTATGTTTGCATGAAATGGTGAAAAGTTGATGACTCATGTCATAAAAGAATATAGAAGTTTGACTTCATTGTAGTGACTGTGGTCACATTAGTTGTTATTATCGTTATTGCTGATGGCAGTCTTGTTCTTGAATTCCATGTGGTAAGATGCCTTCTATACGTGATGCTAGATGGGGTGGATCTAGAAAGACATGATGGTTGTAGTGATTATGCACAGTGGTGATGCCGATGTGTGAAAGATGTTATTCATTGGCATATATATATATATAAAGGGGAGTTAGAATATTAATGAGACTTACGAGTTAAGTGTTAGATGTACTTTTGTTTGAATTGCATGGATTACGTATTTATGTTTTAAGTATATTGAGTAGATCTTATGAGATATGAGTTGTGTTGAGTACGAGAACGAGGAGAATAACGTATATGTCATGAGTTGAGTTAGATAGTGTCTTGAGGTGTTTATAGAGGTAATGACTTATTAAGGTAAAGTTTGTTGTTGATCGTTGTAGTGACAGTTATTGGGGTTGTGATTGTGAACATAGGTAGAACAAGGTGAACATTCATAGTGGTTTATATGTAGCTAAGGTTGATATAGGAAGATGAGGGTTATAAGTATGGTGTCAGGATACGGTATGTGTCTTCTGGACACCCATGCGACTACCGATGAGATCCAATTGGAAGAGGCGCCTGATCACCGCTCTTTCTGGATGGAAGTCTCGGAGAGTCAATTGGACACTAGGATTGTGTATAGGGGTTAGATCTTTAGGTTTGAGGTAAATGGTTTGTACGTAGAAATCTCGTAGAAAATGAGAGTGTTACGGTGTTGTAGTCTTCATTGCTGAGGTGAGTGTCATAATGATGTCGTTATGATAGATTGGTAGGAAGTAGTGAAAACATTGCTTGGTGAGAGGGACAACAAGACGTGAGGTGAACGATATCAGTGTGACTTAAGAAGAGTGATTGATGTCAGGGTGTGGTGAGAGACTTGTTCGGAGTGAGGGCAATATGAGTGAGAACCATTGTGGTTGATGATGCAGTGGAGTATAGTTGATGTCCTGAGTGCAAATGATAGAAACTTTGAAGTGATAGGTATGTGGAGAAATAGTATGTTGTGAATTGAAGGATTGGAGTGTAAAAATCGTGTAAGGTGTGTAATCGGATATGTAGACGATACCAATGACTGTATAGGACATGTTGAGATATGCCATGGAGAATATGAGTCTGTTTAAGAGAGATTAAGAGACAGTAGTGATAATGATAGTGATAGTAGAGATGATAGTGGCAATAGAAGTCGTTATTTTTGAGATCGAGTGTAGAGGTGGCGAATGCCTTAGAGAAATATTGAGGTTGATATGATCACTTAGTTAAGAGAAAATTTTGAGCTGTGAAACTTATGGCGAGTGGAATTGTTAGAGGTTATTGGTGCGAGTAAGATTGATTCTTTAAGTGATGGATTAGTTGGAGTCTTAGAATGTAATGAGAAGTATAGATTTGTTGTTTGAAATCCAAGAGTCTTTGGGTATGTAGGTAGATTTTTTATTTATTTTTATTTTTTTTTGTTGTCAACGGTTTGTATTGGTGACTAGATATTAGCATAGAGATATTCGAGATTATTGTGTTTTTATTGGTGCAGCCATGACCATATTGTGTGTGGGTGTTTGAATGATGAGATATTGTCAAATTGCAATGCTGTCAAGTCATAACAATGATTAGGTTTTAAGAGTACGTGTGTTTGGTGTGTACATTATATTTACAGTGATATTTAAAGTCGTTAAAAAAAAATTGAATATCTAGCTTGGCTAGAGTTACTGAATGTGAGTATTCAAGATTGATGGGCGAATGAGAAACATGAAAGCTATTGCGAGAATGAGATGAAATGATTACTGTTAGGCTTGCAAGAGCCAGGAGAATATGATGTACTGGGTGCCAAGCGAGTTTGTTAATACGTGGATGAAGCTGATGTGGTGTAAGTTGTCAATTAGTAAGGATGGTTTGTTGATATATATTTCATGTACGAAATTTATTGTAGTTTAGCGTTAACATACATGCTTGACTTGATGTGCAATTTCAATATTTGTAATTTGCTCGTTGTACGCGGTGTGGGGTGGACACTGATGTGTGCAAGGATGTTTGTTACGGAGAGACGATCTTTGGTTAGAATCTGACGTGTGTCCTTACTACTCTTTTGTATGATGATTAGAAAGTTATATATGAAAGGTATCAGCAGTATGTCAACCCTTAGGTAGGAGTAGTTAATAGCTTGTGATAAAGAGAACAGTGAATTTGGGAGTTTGCCTGAACTGTCTTAATGTCGCGTTGTATTGAGTTATGTAGAAGGGATGTATTTCCATAGATGCGAGTTTAGATTTTCGAAAATAGAAACTAGTAATGATTCTAAGTTGGCTAGGGAAAGTGGAGTAGTGTTAGACCCTTGATTGTGTTTGAATATTAGGTGGATGAAAAGACATTCGATGTTTATATAGAGTTGATATAAGAGATTTGTGGAAAACATGGATGTGAAATAGAGGTATCGGCTAGCAGTTTTGTGTTATAAGTGCACTGATGTATTGTTTGAGGTTAATTATGTCTTTAAGAGAGGAAAGTGAGTAGCGAGGTGCGTGAAATAATTTGAGATTGTTAAAGGGAATGGAAAAACTGTCTATTATTTGTGGTATTGATAGAATTGAAATAGTTGTGAGGTGTGTCTATCTATTTATTTTGGAAACAAAAGAGGTATTAATAACTTTGAGATGTGAGATGTTTAACTAGGGTGAGTTAGTGTTAAAATTGAGAAAAAATGGTAATGAATGTTATGTAGTCAAAATTGTTGAGTTTTGGATTTCTTGGTTCTATTACAGTGGAGAGTAGTTGGGTATTCAAAAAAATATTGATGGATTGGCCAATCGGTTGGTGTTGGGAAGATGAAACTTAGAGTATAGAATTTAAGTTTCTATGAGTAGTTTAATTTGTCCTTCTAGGAAGTTCGAGGAGTACTTGGTGGAATAAGTTGCATGGAACGAAAATGTAGAATTCGGAATTTGGGAAAAAGTGAGGTTATTGTTTGTCGGGTTGTGGTCTAGCTATCATGATTGGTGTGTGGGGACTAGGATTCTTGTATAGATATTGGAACTTGAGGATGTAATAAGGATGATAAAGGTTCAAGATTAAGTGTTCAGTGGTAGAACCATACTGATAGTGAGAATTTTGTGGAGTAATTAGGATAAGAAAAGTCTACGTAGAAGAGAGTGGATGATGTGATAATTATGAGGTTGTAATATGAGATTTGATATTATGGTCGGTAACTCAGTTAGAATTGGGCCAATAAATTGCGAGGACGATTCAAATTTTAGAAGATATACTTTGGGCCTGTGTGATGGATTTTCGGGGTAGTTGGGAGGACCGTTTGCCATTAGTAGAATTTGCGTACAATAATAGCTATCAATCTAATATCGATATGGCACCGTACGAGACTTTATATGGGAGACTGTGTCGTTCGCCTGTATGTTGGACCGAATTAGGGGAGGCTACGTTAATAGGACCAAATATGATCAAGAAGACTTCCGAGAGTATAAAAGCTATTCGTCAACGCCTTAAGAAAGTACAAGAGAGAACAACCGAACAAGTCAAGGTGATTCGCCGAAGGTTATTGACTGCTCAAAGTAGACAAAAGAATGATGCTGATCATCGTCGTCGCCCGTTGTCGTTTGAAGAAAGGGACCACGTATTCCATAAGGTATCACCTCGTAGGGGGTTTGTCACGTTTTGGGAAGAAAGGGTAGCTTTCGCCACATTATATTGGGCCGTTTGATATCATTGAGAAGATTGGGGAGGTCGCGTATCGTTTGGCTTTGCCACCAAGGCTATCGGGTGTACATGATGTGTTCCACGTGTCTATGTTGAGAAAATACGAACCGGATCCATCGCACGTGTTAGAGTGGTCCGAACTTGAGTTGGAGGCCGATGTGTCTTATGGAGAAGAACCGATACGTATCCTTGATTCGCGCGATCAAGTACTAAGGGGTAAGACGATACCGTTAGTGCGAGTCTTGTGGAGTAATCAAGGTAGAGAAGAGTCGACGTGGGAAAGGGAGGACGAAATTAGAGAGAAGTATCCACACTTATTTCCGGAATGAACAAATGTGAGTGTTTCGTATTTAAGTATTATGATATATGACCTGTTGCATAATATTGATGTCTATGATTGTTGCATGCATGTATGATGTGTATGTTAGCTAGCCTTGGCTTGTAAAATTTCGAGGACGAAATTTCTTTAAGGAGGGTAGAATGTAGGGGTGTCAAACGGGCCGGGTCGGCACGACCCGACACGGGCACGTCACGGTTAAATGTGGCACGGCACGGGCACTTGCACGGTCGTGTCTTGGCACGGCACGACACGGCACGGTCTTAATGAGCACGTGGACGGGCACGGGCACGGTTTTTGCTTGGCACGACACGACACGACACGGTTTTTAATGGGCACGTCGACTGGCACGGGGCACGGAAGTGGGCGGGCACGGCACGGGCACGACACGAAAGTTGGCCTGACACGACACGACACGACACGATTTAGCCAAGCACGGACACGACACGGTAGTTGAATGGGCACGACACGGCACGACACGGTTCTAGGCCTAGACGGGCACGACACGGGTTGATGGGCATAGCACAGGCACGGCACGGCACGGTTTTAGTTGAGCACAGCACAACACGACACGATTCTAGCTGGGCACGGCACGACACGGTTCTAGCCGGACACGGCATGGGTTGACGGGCACGACACAGGGCACGGGAAAAAAATTGTTAAATAATTTGACTTGTGACTCATAAATATAATGTGATTAATTAATAATAATTTTAATTACAAAACAAGGCATTTTAGTTTCATAATTTATATTAAAAAAAAGCTTTTAAATTGGAACAACTAACAATAAATAAGGAAAAAAAACTAATTTTAAAGAAAAAACCTTCATGTGATTCAAATCCAAGTTCTATGGAAATTGTCACACATCACAATTGGTTTTATGTTTTTATTTGGAACAACTAATAATAAATAAGAAACAAAATTGGTTTTAAAAAAATAATCTCTATGAGATTCGAACTCAAGTCCCCAAGGACTTGACACACATATCAAACCACCAAGGCCAACAATCTTATTATGCTTATAATTGAAACAACTAATATATATTATATAATTTTACTCTATAAGAATGGGCCTCTTATACGGTAGCCACACAATTTCAACACAGTTATGACGATCCATATTGTTCATTTTATTGTTCTCGGTGTTTTAATCACTCTCGCAAATTTTCGAGTCTATCGGGGTTTGGAAACCCTTTCATCGGCAAGTAGATTCATTAATAGAATTTTTTTTGTCATGTGCAATCAAGTATATAACGATAACCAATTTACTTTATTTTTTGCATGAATGATATAATCACTCTCACATAAAAGGTAGACGGTTCCGATTTTCAAAAAACAGCTCGGGCGACCCTCAAGTGGTGCATTATAGGACTTTAACGCCTTTGAAAGCATCGAATGTGTTCCGATCATGTGGTTTCTGACATCCGATTATCTCCAATTTAGGGGAGAATAATAAATTTGATAAGATCTTAAATCGTAACGGTTTAGATCGAACATTCGAAAAAATGAGTCTGCAGCTACCTTTCAAATTTATATATCCAACTTATTTAGTTCTGAACTAATGTATTATGTTGTAGTCCAATGTACGTTAGCCACACGATTGCGACATAGTTATGATGATCCATACCGTTCATTTTGTTGTTCTTAGTGTTCTAATCACTCTCAAAAAAATTCGGGTCTATCGGGTTTTTGAAATCCTTTCATCATGACGTAGATTCATTAATAGGAAATTTTTGTTATGTGCGATCAAGTATATAACATTAACCAATTTATTTCATTTTTTGCACGAATAATATAAACACTCCCACATAAAAGGTAGACGGTTCCGATTTTTCAAAATGAGCTCGAGCGGCCCTCGAGTAATGCATTATAGGATTTTACGAGAATTTTCCGCTATTTGGTGGCATGGTGCACACAGATTGTGGTGTGACATATACACACAATCACACCCACATCTGGGGTATATATAGAAAGCAACCGGCTGCTAGGGCAGCACAACTCTCTCGTCTCTCACTCTCTGACTCTGACTCTCTCATTCTCTCTCTCACGGTCTCACTGTCTCACAACGTCTCTCCGAGAGACTGAGACCTCAACGGCTCTCTCTCTCTCTCTCTCTCTCTCAACGCCTCCGGCGGTGAGTCGGTGACTGGTCTAGAGCTCCATAGCTCTCAATCACACTCGCATCGGATCTGAGCAGCCACACACAAACACACCAATCTCTCTGACTCTCTCTCTCTTTCTCTAACTCTCATCACAAAGACTCAAACGGTCAATACCAACCCGACTCAAGTGAAACCCTAGAATCTAGATCGAGAACTAAATCTGAGTTTGCTGTTGCCGTTGCCATTCAGCGGTCCAAACCCTAGATCCGACTCCGTCCAGCAGTTGAGGCATCTTTTTTATCGGTATCTCTCTCTCTCTCTCTCTCTCTCTCCCCCCCCCCCCCTTAAACGAACACTTAGGTGTATACCCGAAGTTGTGTGTTGTGTTCCCTTCCAGACTTGGATTTAAAAGCTTTAGCCCTTTGGATTTAAAAGCTTCAGCCCTTTTTTTGTGTTTTTTTGCAGATGGATCCTGAACATATACATTTTGGGGGACGTGATCACTCTGACTCTGAGTCATCTGACTCGTCTCATGATGAACATGGAGCAACTCCTTCAATTTCACCCCCGCAAATGGGTTCCATAGGTGAAGCTGGTTCAAACACTGTTGCAGCAGGTTCTACTTCTACAGGTACTTGTGGGGCAAAAAAGAGACGCCTCACTTCATATGTATGGGAGCATTTTCAAAAAGTTGAAAATTTCATAGATAAACATGGTATTAGTCAAGGAAAGAGAGCTGTATGCAATTACTGTGGAAGTGATTTTAGCTGCAATAGTAACCATGGCACAGGGTCTACTGGTAGACATTTTAAAAACATACATAAAAAAGATCTAGAAGAAGGCAGACTAGGCAGTAGTGGACCTAGTGGTGGTTTGTCGAAATTTAAATATTCGAAACCTAAAATGAGAGAGGGATTGGCCCGTTACGTAGCTGCAGCAGAACAACCATTTACTTTTGGTGATGACATTAGATTTGAATATTTTGTGAAGAATTATCTTAATCCCGAATTTTCTAAAGTTTCTAGAAATACAACTAGAAGTGATTGTTTGGGAGCTTTTGGAAATACTAGAAAAGAAATGATAACTGAAATTAAAAAGTTTGATAGTACAATCTCTTTTACTTCTGATATGTGGTCTGGTATAAATAATCTTGGTTATATTTGTGTGACTGCTCATTATATAGACTCTAGTTGGATTTTGAATAAAAGAATTATTGCTTTTCGTTTAATGGAGCATCCTCATAATGCTAATCAGATTTTTCAATGTATAAGTGGTGTCTTTAGGGAGTTTGAAATTGTTGATAAAGTTTTTAGTATCACTTTTGATAATCATACTGCTAATAGCGCTGCAATTGAATTGTTTAAGGTAAATATGACAAACTTGCGTTGTCAATTTTTTCATATGCGTTGTGTATGCCATATCATTAACTTGGTTGTGCAAGATGGTTTGGAATCTATAGCACCACAGATACGAAACATTAGAAATGCTCTTCTTTTTATTGCTACTTCTGGAGCTAGGCAACAAGAATTTGATGCATTGTGTAAAAGTTACAACGTCAAACCAAAAAGAATGAAAACTGATATGAAAATTCGTTGGAATTCAACCTTTCTTATGTTAAAATCTTGTAGGAAACACATGGATGTGATTACTGCTTTTGTTAATGCCAAGTCTGATTGTGGTTTAACTCATTCTGATTGGGCGATTGCTTTTGAGTTCATGAAATTTTTAAAAGTATTTTATGTTGCTACCTGTGCTCTTTCGGGTGTTCGTTATCCTACTTCTTGTCTTGTGCTTAATCACTTGTATAATATCAGTTTCACTTTTAATACTTATAGAACAGAAACAAATTTCGTAACTGCTTGTATTAATATGGAATCAAAATTCAAGAAATATTTCAAGGACATGCCTAAAATATTTATTGTAGCTGCAGTAATGGATCCAAGGATTAAGTTAGATGCTGCTCAAATGCTCTTAGATGGAATTTCTGTTAACTTAATGATTACATTACCTTCTCTTACTGAAGTGAATTCACTATTGACTAATTTATATGCTTCTTATGAGTCTAAGTTTGCAAGCACTACTATGACAACGAGTACTACTACTGTTCCTTTACCATCTACAAGTAGCAATGACCCATCCTGGTCTCTCATTTCCAAGAAAGGTAAAAGTGCAAGTGCGCGCTCTGAACTTGTTAAATATTTAGAGATAGAGCGTCTTATCGAAAATAACGACTTAAAAAATTTTGATATCTTAGACTGGTGGAAAAAAAATGAAAGGACATTTCCCATTCTATCCATAATGGCACGTGATGTACTAACAGCTCCTGTCTCTTCAGTTGCATCGGAATCTGCTTTTAGTGCAGGTAAGAGAGTGTTGGATGAGAAAAGGAGCAGACTAGCTCCAGACATTTTGGATTGTCTCCTATGCTTAAAAGATTGGGAGGATGCACGTCTTGGAATTCAAAAAAGATCAGCTAAAGATGAATTCAGAGATTATTTTTCGGACTCTGATATAGATGGTGATGATTAGGGGAGATGCATTACTAATGTGATGCTGCTGGTAACTTATGACGGCCTTAATGGTAACTTAACGTTGCTGCAGCTTCCAGGTGGTGCTATTCTTTATACATCAATGTGTGTGTGTACTGTTACCAAATGCCCTGAAAACTGTAACCATTTATTGGCTATGATGATAAAAATAAAAAACTAACATCTGAAGGGTACGGTTAGGCAACTTATGAAGGCCTTAATGGCAACTTAACGTTGCCACTTAATCCTTTATAATGCAGCCAGTCCGTTCCTTATCGAAATATCTATTAATGGCCTTGGCGGGGTAACTTTTGTTGCAGCCAACCATGAGTACTTTTGGCTATGATGTGATAAAGCTGAGCCAAATCTTTGCATAACAGGTTTTGGCAAGTAATGTGTGACTAACAAGGGCAATGATGAGTCAATTCATTTGTTAATTGAGGTAGGTACCTTGGCGGGGCAACATTAGTTGCAGCTAATGAGTGCCCTTATGATTACTTCCAATGTCTGAGCCCAAATGCTTATTTTTTGCAACTTTAAGCCATGAGTACCACGTGTGTATGTGTGTGTGTGTGGCTGTGTTCCAACTCTGGACAGCCAATGAGTGGCCACTGGACAATATGTGTGTGTGTGTGTGCAGCTGGCAATTTTCTGCACTTATTACCTTGCTGTTTCTGCTTCTTGTTTCTGGGTTGTGCAGATGTTTTCTGCACTTAGCCCAAAGTGGCTTCAGGTGTGCAATGCAGTTTAGGTGGCTGGTTTATTGCAGTTATTTGGGCTGGTTTTGTATGGGCTATGATGATAGTTTTCTGAGCCAAATGGCATAAATGGTTTTTGTGGGCTATTATGCAATATTGACTGCTCCTCTGTCCAGTTGTTGGCTGCTTTGTGTCCACGCTGTTTCTGTTCTGTTCTGTTCTCTCTCTGTGTGTGTGTGTGTGTGTGCAAACTGTAGAAAACAACATGCTGTTCTGGGGTTGTTGCTGTGTGTGTCCAAACTGCAATTTTAATGAAGATTGGAGGCTGTTTTAGAGCAGTTTTTTTGTGTTACCGCTGTGTCCAACCTTTGTCCATCCTAACAAGTGCAATGATGAGTCAATTCATTTGTTAATTGAGGTAGGTACCTTGGCGGGGCAACATTAGTTGCAGCTAATGAGTGCCCTTATGATTACTTCCAATGTCTGAGCCCAAATGGTTATTTTTTGCAACTTTAAGCCATGAGTACCACGTGTGTGTGTGTGTGTGTGTGGCTTTGTTCCAACTCTGGACAGCCAATGAGTGGCCACTGGATAGTATGTGTGTGTGTGCAGCTGGCAATTTTCTGCACTTATTACCTTGCTGTCTCTGGGTTGTGTAGATGTTTTCTGCACTTAGCCCAAAGTGGCTTCAGGTGTGCAATGCAGTTTAGGTGGCTGGTTTATTGCAGTTATTTGGGCTGGTTTTGTATGGGCTATGATGATAGTTTTCTGAGCCAAATGGCATAAATGGTTTTTGTGGGCTATCATGCAATATTGACTGCTCCTTTGTCCAGTTGTTGGCTGCTTTGTGTCCACACTATTTCTGTTCTGTTCTGTTCTCTGTGTGTGTGTGTGTGTGCAAACTGCAGAAAACAACATGCTGTTCTGGGGTTGTTGTTGTGTGTGTCCAAACTGCAATTTTAATGAAGATTGGAGGCTGTTTTAGAGCAGTTTTTTTGTGTTACGGCTGTGTCCAACCTCTGTCCATCCTAACAAGTGTTCGACGCGTATCCAAGCACGCCACCGAGTCCCACAAGAAAAAGAAGCAAAGGAAGACCAAGAAGACGAAGAGCATTGTAATTTTTTCGTACGTTTCGTATGTTGTATTTTGCTGGCACATTTATTTGATTCGGAATGAAATTGTAAATATAATTTCGAGGGCAACGAATAATTTCTCGTTACCTTTCCTGCCTATTCATTGTGATGTATTGAGAGCAGAGAGATAAGATGGTAGCAGAAGAGAATAGAGAGTAGAGAGTGTAGAGCTGCGAGGGCTCCTTCGTTGAGGGAGTGATACACGAGTGATGGTGAGGCTATTGAATTCAGTGTGAGTGATTGTAATACTCTTCTACAGATAGTGAATCCTCTGACCTCCGTGGATGTACCCGTTGTTTTGGGAAACTACTTATATTTCTGTGTCATGTGGGATTGATGGTTGTGTGCGTGTTTCCAGGATCCTCGCCTTCCCTCTTTAAGATTGCCAATAGCATGAAATGGTACTTAATAGCTTTTCGGAATTTGTCTTGCCTTTGCAATGAGGCTCCTGGAAGAAAAATATTTCAATAGTCTAATTCAATATAACATACAATCGTTTCATTGAGCAATCGTCAAGAAATAAATAATCTCTCCGTAGATTATTGAGCAAGCGATCATATCAAAATGAGTAACGCAATTTTGTGGACACAATATTTGTAACCCAGATTGTAAACCATATCAAAATGAGCACGACACGATTAAAAAACGGGCCAACACGATTTAAGTAAATGGGCCCAGCTCAGCACGATTGAAAAATAGCACGACAAGATTAAAAACGAGCCAATACGACACGACACGATTTAAGTAAATAGGCCCAGCTCGGCACGACACGATTGAAAAAACGGCACGACAAGACACGATTAAAAAACGGGCCGGCATAGCACGACACGATTTAAGTAAATGGGTCCGGCCCGGCACGACCCGATTGAAAAACGGCACGGCACGGCACGACACGATTTAAGTAAATGGGAACGGCACGACATGACACGATTGAAAATGACACGACACGGCACGACACGATTTAAGTCGATTTAAGTAAACGGACACGGCACGGCACGACACGAAACACGATTGGCACGGAAGTTGAATGGCACGGCACGGCACGACACGCACGTTTGACACCTCTAGTAGAATGTAGAGACCCGTATTTAGTCCAATTAACTTTAATGTTTATAAATGAGAAAAATGGGAAGTAAGATGTGTTTATATGATTTGGGGTTAAAGTGTTTGAATTGATTGTGGAAGGGTGCAAGTGTAATTAACATATTTATGGGTATATATAGGAGGGTGAGAAAGCATTGAATCATTTTTCTCCCCACCCTCTCACCGGCTCTCTCTCTATCTCTCGGCTCTCTCCCTCTCTCTTGCTCTCTCTCCAAATTTCACCAAAATAACTCAAAACCCACTCAATACAACCTTCAATCCTTCACCCTCTATGCGTATTGTGGTCCGTATCACACCGGTTGGAGCTCGATGGAGTCGTATCACTCTCGGTTTCGATTTCGGAAAGCTAGGGCTCTTATTTTCGTGGGTTTCGTTCTTCGGCCTCGAGGTAGGGATTCTACCTCTCAATATATGTAATAGAAGTGTTTTCTAGTCTTAAATCGTGTCCTTGGTTGTTGTTGTTGTTGTGGTTGTGGAAATCGTCGAAATCTGCCGAAAATCTGGACGAACGCTCGTTTGTATCGATACTGCTCTGCTCTGTATCGATACAGGAATCTCTGGAACGAAATTAGTTACTGCCGTATCGATACTGATTTAATAAATCAGTATCGATACAATCGTCTTTGGAGCATTTTTAGCCTATGTTGTATGGATACTGAGATTCGCAGTATCTATACAACAGTACCTTAGCTCAGCCTTTGTTCTTTGTTTCGAACTCCATTGTTTTGACCCCCGATCATTTCTAACTCGTTCGAGACATCACCAAATCACTCCATAATATTGTTAATCTTACTCCTTGAGTTCGTTGAGTGTCCTTTGCGTCCCTTGCCCTTGTTCGATAAGTTTTGACGTCGATTAACATATGAACTTCGATTGAATTGAAATGACACGTTATGAGAACATGAGACGTTTGGATCTTTGTTGACACAACGAGAACATTCGGGGCCCATCGACGGGTGGGTGCCTGGCAGGGGATATCAGGGTCCCATAATTAGCCTGGCAGGAGCTTATGCTCATATCGAACATTCAAGGCCCAACCTTTTAGGTGGGTGCTTGGCAGGGGATATCAGGGTCCCATAATTAGCCTGGCAGGAGCTTCAGCTCATGACACATACGACGAGATGGTTTTGGACGCATGGAAGGTGGGAATGGTTTTAGTGTGAGTTAAGCGGTGATCGTCGAGTTGTTGTTTCGAGATTAATAAGTAAAGAGTGTTGAGTTCCGTTTTGACCTTGGTTAGGTTCCTATTCCTTGATCATCTTTGCATTTCTTTTGCATATAATGTTAGTGTAGAATTTTCTACTGGGCTAGTGTAGCTCAAGCCTATTATCATTTTCAGGTACCGACGCCGGGCAATAGCATACATGCTTAGAGTGCTTGAATGTGATCATTATTTTGAAAGCTAACATTGAAGAGTTACTTAGGCGTCTTTGTAAATCTCTTTTGAAGATGTATTTGTAACTTTATTTGTAGATCTTTGACGATGGAATATTGTAATCCTTAACTCTCGAATATTCAGTACTTATGTTAATTTGGGCCTTGGAGCCAAAGGTGTAATATTTTGGGAATTCTACATTATTTTGGTTATCGTAAGGATTATGGCGAAGTTTATTTATGAAAATCATTTATATTTATGTTAAAAATCGAGGGCGTGACAGAGTTAGACTCCAACATGTTTCGTTTGGTAAGACGTCATCATTGAGTGGATTCAATATTGTTGCCAAATTATAGTTTTAAAACTCTTTTTTTTAGACATCGTATATTCGTATGCATATGGCTTTTTGTTTTGTCTTTTCGGTAGATTTGGATCAATTCTATGTGCTATGTAATTGAGCATTGTCGTGGTGGTTTTCCATAGTCGAAGTAATGTATGGGAAAAAAAGAGAAATATAAGTTCTGACATTCTAAACGTATTCTTAGGTTCTATCTGCTTGCCTTCTCATTAAATTTTTGTTCAAGGAGTGAAGAGGTCTTGTGATGAATGGTCCAATTTTGTTATTATTCTTATTGTGTGTTGTGGAGGATACCACATTATTGTATGTCATGCAAATGATGATTTTTAATCACCGACTTTTGATTGAAATCCTGGATGCTTCTTTTCGTGAAGCTAACTCATTTGAAATTGAAGGGTTTTCATTGACTTTTCTTTCAAAAAATGGAGGTGGGCAGTGGTTTCGGTGGATGTGGCCACTACCAGTTGGTGCTAAAATGACTTTGCTGAAATCATTTGGGAAAATGACGGCTCAGGACGTGTTTTGATAATTAATACCTACCAAGGACAAGCTAAGAACATTTGTTAATGCTGAAAATGTCCCTAGCGGGTATTAATTATCAAAACACATCCTTGGCCGTCATTTTCCCAAATCATTTTTGGGCTTGCTACAGAGTCAACAAGAAGAAGAAATGTTGTTTCATCCGTTGGCTACCATTTTGGGACAATCTTAAATCTCAACCATAGGATGAAAACCATTTTCTTTTTCGAGACAAATCCGTTGGCTTGATGATGTGGGAAATTTGACAAAGCCAAAGTTAGTGCCAAATTTGGCAAAAAAGATGACTTTACCATTCTTGGCAGCAAATGATAACAACGGGTAGACTTGATTTTTGCCACAAAAAAAAAAAGGAAAGAAAAAAAGAAGTAAAGTCCTAAATGGCTCATGGGTGGACCTGCTAATAGTACAATCAACTGAGCTTGTAAATTCACTTACAGGACAATTTCCCCCCATCTTTTGGGTTTGTGAATTTGACTAAGATGACAATGCACTATCACCCATCTATTTTAGGCATAGGAAATAACACCAGTGGCTATACAAGAAACTTGTGTCACGCCCTCAATTTTCAACATTAATAAAAAAACCTTTTCGATAAAAGATCATCGCGTAAGATAAATAATATCCAAAAAGAGTTCCCACCTGTTTAATTTACAAACAAGTCCCCAACTTTAAGGAATATACAACATAGCCACACTGGCCTTAAAATGAGATTAGGTACAAATATGAACAAGTTCTTTTGTTACAAACGATTTAGCCAAAAAGAATTTCTAAAATAATTAGTTACAAAGCCATCTTTAACAAAAGGGAGTCATTACAAAGATGAATAAGTAACTAAACAAGGTTAGCTTCCAAAAAGATCTACCACTTCCAAGCACACGATGCAAGCAAGCTAAGGTCCAGCATTTAAACCTGAAAAGAAGGATTTTGTTAAGCCACACTAGCCCAGTAGAAAATTCTCTACAACATTTATATGTAATGAGATGATAAGCATGAATAAGTGAATCAAGCTAAATGGCAAAGTCCAAAATAACACATACCAATACCATATACTAGCATCAGGCGCTCATTCACACATATACTCACACACTCTTCTTCCCACGTATTTCCACCCCTTGCGATTTTGTGTTTCCACCCCTTGCGTCACAATAAATTCCACCCCTTGCGATTTTGTATTTCCACCCCTTGCGTCACAATAAATTCCACATTTAACTTCACAACGACAACCACATTATCATCACTATCAACACCGGTACCATATACTCATTTCACACATAACAACATTATCTAACACGTCACAAATAACTCATGGATCACGAATATCAAGATAAAAATACATCATTCATAAGGATTTGAAATCCTCGTACCCTAAGGTATTCCATACGAGCCATATATAGCAATCAATCACAAATATCACATGAAATCACCAAATAACATGTAGAAAAAGAGAGAAATCCCTACCAAAGTGGGTTTTGAGCAAACCCTAAGTCTATCAAGAGGTACAAGCTCGAATCCACCAAGAACAAGCTCCACCCAAGCTTTGGTACAATATCTAGAGAGAATACAACTCAAAACAAGATAAACAAGCAAAGATTAACATGTGATTGAGAGGAGAGAGAGAAAAACGTGGGTGAGAGCCGAAAAGTGAGAGAGCAAGGACATAAGACTCAACCCTTGTTCACCAAATGCAAGAATCAAGGCTTTGTTCGGTTGCCTTTTCATTTTCGTTTTAGTTTTGGAAACCAATCATTACCCTACTTCTTTCCCCAACCATTACCCTATTTTTTCAATTATTTCTTTCTCATTTCTCTCTATCTCTCTCCAATCATTACCCCTATTTTCAATCATTATTCTATTTCTCTCTCCACCCACTACCAAAACTAAACTAAACTAAACTCCCAACCTAACACAACCCAAGTGATTTTGAGGAAGGAACCCCTTGGATCTTGGAGATTTGAGGTAGAAATCAAGAGTTTTGGGTGAGATTGGAGTGGGGTAGGTGAGGGGGGGTGTTTCTAGATCTGTTTCGTGAGTTTGGGTGTGAAAAATCACAAAAGGGGGTATTTATAGGCGTCTGAAATGCGTGCTAAATTTTTGAAATTTTCACAGCAGGTACCGGTACTGGAAATTGCAGTACCGGTACTGGAACCTTCAAAATGCCAAATTGGCTAAGTTCTGGACACTGGGTACTGGCACTAAGAAAATGCAGTACCGGTACTGGAACCTTCAAAATGCCAAATTGGCTAAGTTCTGGACACTGGGTACTGGTACTAAGAAAATACAGTACCGGTATTGGCTGGGCAGAAAAATAAAATTTTCGAACAGTCATTGAACCGAACCTCAATTGTTACCAATGCTTCCAAACAACATTACAACATCAAAACTCACATTTTACTATTCTCCGAGTGTCCAACACACGACATTAAACGTATATCCATATATCCTCACAAACAAACGTGCAACTTTATTAATAATACGATTATTTTACGCATTAAAGATTACCAAAATTATAATAATTTACGGGTCTCTACAACTAGAGCTAAGTTGATTACCTACAAGAAGCAGCCGGTAGAGCCAACAAAATTCCTCAGTATATGTTCATGTGGATCTCGTTTTATGTCCATGAATTTAACTGCAAATTAGTTGACTCTTACCCACATGTACTTTAGGGATTAGGAAATAATACAACTGATTATGAGAAGTTAAAGCCCACACTCAATGGGTGTGGAATGCCGACGGTGATTGCCAAGGTATCAAGGATTGATTGGCTGAAGAATGTAACTGTCAATGAAGCAAAGGAACTGGCTACAAGTTTGTCACAACCACTTACTAGGGCTATTTTTCATTAAATTTCGAACTGCCAAATACATGGTGTTGTGAACATAACCTCCTAAAAAACTGCCCATGTTGAAAATCAGGGTAGTAAAACCATCAGTAGACTCCCACTGTGTGCAGTAAGCACACTAAATTGTAGTTTCTATATGGGTCCTCAATGACTTCTCCTTGTGGTGACAACCTTGCTTCTATTAGAAATACCCTTCTTTATGTGTAGTGTATACCACTCCCCTTGGGGTTTCAATTGGGTGTTTTGCAGTGTTAGCCTTTGATATTTACTAGAGCAATTCTTGTTGGACCATTACAGACAAAGATTTTTCTGTTTCCTATTCTTAAACTGCATTAGACCAACAAGCAAATTCTCATTCCCTTAAAAGGTCACTTCATGTGGCAACTAGAGTTTGAGGAAAGACACCATCTTTATGTGAATCCTCATGCATAGACATTCGTTTATAGCAAATTTAATGAGACCAAAGTTTTTTTGAATTGAGGATAGCTTTTTATATGCAAGGAGGGATGTAAATCCATACATGCATGTTTGCACGCGTTGTTTCACCCTTTTGTTTGGGGATGTCATTTTTAGTTCTATGCATTTCTCTATGAGAGTAACAAATTCACTTCATCTTATTCCTCCTTTTTTTGAAATGCATGTTAGCTCTTAATCATTGTTTCCTATTCCACAAAGCAACTGTAACTGTCCACTATCCAAATCTTGGAATTCAAAGTTTAGGAGTAATTTCCCAAAAAATCCACTGCATAAGCTACACGTTGTGACCATTATTTTTGTGTTTAATTTCCTAAAAAGTAAAAGTGGCATAGTTAACTTATGTAACCTAAATTATGTGCAATCTTGAAAATATAAGTACGTGTCAAATCAAACAACTTCGGCGGGAAAAATTGATAATCAAGAAAATTTTATTGTCAGTGGAACATCATCTTAATTGGAGAATAACCAGGAGGATGGCTAGCACGTGTTTACATGGAAGAATTTGAGTTGTCCCATATTTTGTAGTTATTGACTCTAGGAATCCGCACTTGTATGTATAATCTTATTTGATAGTTTTGTTTGAATTCTCTTTGGATCCTTTCTATATTTGTATTGTTTCCTATCCTTGAGACTTAAGAGCCTGTGTTAATCACTAGTGTTTCTCCTTTCAGCCCACCTCCAGAAGGTTCACTAGGTGTTATTGATCAAACTAGGGAATTATGTTGAAGAAAATGCTCAAAAGTTGTCTATGCTCCGAAACTAAGATATTTGTGTCTAGCAGGGAGATAAATATTCTCAATATAACACTTTAACACCCACCCATGAAATTGGGAAGACTCAAAAGTTTTAGTTTGCAACTCTATAATTGTCAGCTTGGCTTGTTCCATTTTGTATATTTCATTCCATTGCAAATGGTTGACAGTTTATAAATAAGGTCATCTTCACATGTGTAGAATTGGCAAATAACTTCATCTCACTTGTGTATTTTGGCAGTATAGCTTCATCTCTTTTATACATTTTGGCAATACAACTTCTTTTTTTATCTCCTTTCTCTCCACTAGTACATTTCTATTACCATTCTACATTGTAAGGTCTATGCAATGCATTTTAGACTACTTATCACTGTTTTGTATTCTTCTATTTATAGGTTAACTTATGTTAATAGCTCGGATTTATTCAACATTCATCAGTTTTTAAGTGTTCAGTTTATGAGAAAATTCCAGTCTCTTTTTTCTAGATGGGTTTTAATTTCGAAGGAAAAAAAATCTGAATTTCCAGGAGAATTAAGTCTCATGAGGTTAATTTTTGGTTTTTTTTGTTGAAATCTTAGGGAAATTTAAAGTCTAAAGGGGTGGATTTGGTTATTATAAGGCACTAATTTCACTGTACATAGCTTTTATGAGTAGATAAGGATGTTAGATAGAGGCATGACAATGCCCTTTAATTCGATAAACTTTCCACTAATCTCTTCTGGTAAACGAAACAAGAACCGAAACCATTAGAGAACAAGATTCAAAAAGAAATTCCTGATATGATGAAGATGAAAAATTGAAGAGGATGATTAAGATACATATATTATGTTAAGTGTAAATATGGGGGATTGGGATGCAATTTGCTCTTTTAGACTTCTTTGTTGAGTCTCTTCTATTTTTTGTCAAATTAGTTCCAGTCTTTTTAAGTTGACTTTTAAGAACTCTATTTAAGCAAGCGATCCGATTGCTGTTTTTGATGTACCAAGGAGTTGTGTTAACTTATGAGAACATTCGATTATGAATGCATGATTTTCTCCTATTCTTTTGCATGTATAAGATATGTAGTATAAATGATTAGAGTGGATTAAAAAATCATTGATTTAAGGCCTAAACGTTGTCCTCTTTGTTCAGCTACTGCATTCTAAGCTGTAGAATCCCGTCTTATGGGTTATGGTGTTTATGCTATAGTTTTTATATCTTTCTCTACTCCGTTGATGCCCTGTGGAACCATTTTAATGGGTTTGTTGTGCCAAAAAAATAAATGCCTACTATTTCAAAAACTAAAACTCATTTATGCGGCAATAACACCTCAATATTTTTCTACTATTATCACTAGGAAAACCCAAAACAATTCCCGATACCAATTCATCCCATGAGTACGTGGAAACGTGCAAAGCACGAGCATTAGACTAGTACTGTAATAAAAAGAAGACGACACTTCTCTCCCCTCTTTTCCCCTTTTCTTTTTTTTTTTGGCAAATCTCATTTAATTTAATGGGTACTTTTATAAAAAAAACTATGACCACGTACTGAAACTGAAGCCCCGCAACGTCGCCTGAAAATGATCTAGCTGAAAAGTTTTCAATGGACGCCCAATCTTCAATCGTGGGATTGAAAGAGAAGATGATTCGACGGTAGAGGAAGAGAATAGAGGGAAAGTGATTTGGGGGGGGGGGGGGGGGGGGGGGGGGGGGGTTTGAAGATCCCTCCCCTCCCGCCGCCTGAGAAGGGGGGGAAGGGAAGGAGGAGAAAGGTTGTTGGTGGCTAGGGTTTGGAGAATTTTAGAGAGAGAGCCTACCTTGGGAAT
This sequence comes from Rhododendron mucronatum var. ripense, assembly GCA_019656295.1. Taxonomy (NCBI): domain Eukaryota; kingdom Viridiplantae; phylum Streptophyta; class Magnoliopsida; order Ericales; family Ericaceae; genus Rhododendron; species Rhododendron mucronatum. The sequence goes on along the minus strand of BPLT01000035.1, from coordinate 1,668,525 downwards.
TGTCACGCCCTCGATTTTCAACATAAATAAATAATCCATTTCAATAAAAGATCTTCGCATAAAATAAATAATACCCAAAAGAGTTCCCACCTGTTTAACTTTACAAACAAGTCCCCAAGTTTAAAAATATACAACATTGGCACTCCGGCCCCAAACGAGTCCAAATACAAGTACAACCAATTACTAAGTTACAAAATGATTTAGTCAAAAGCAATTTTTGATAATTAGTTACAGCTCATTTTGATCAAAAGGAAGTCATTACAAAGCCGCTTAAGTAACTCAATGAAATTAGCTTTTAAGAGTCTTCCACATCCAAGCACATGAATGCATGCAAACTATTGTCCAGCGTTTGAACCTGAAAAGAAAGATTAGGTTGAGCTACACTAGCCCAGTAGGAAAATCTTTACCAATTCTATGTATAAATATGAAGCCAAGTGCCAATGAGATAACAATGAGATATAGTTCAAACAAGAGATAACAATGAACTTGTAGGTGTATCAACATTCATTACGATCATTCAAGGATATGCTATTATCCCAAATGATCACACAATTCACAAGACTCTTGCACTCTACTACCTCAACACGACTCGCTATCCCAAATTCCCACCATCGGTATTTCCACCCCTTGCGTTACCGTATAACACCACGAAGATTACTGTGTTACCGCCCCTTGCATCACAGTGATCCCTAACAACTCGAGTCACCGTAGTACCACCCATTGCGTTACGAGACTCGTCTAAGTCTCTGAATTACCACCCCTTGTGTTACGAGACTCCCTAAACCAACTTCTAACTCAAACAACCACTTTCTCACACGATATGCAAGTTAAGACTCCCCCATGTTCACATTCATAGATGAGACTTTATACAACATGCCAACGTTATCACAAATATGCAACAAACATTCACAAGTGCCAACAATCAATAGAACGTTTAAACAAAGTTTTAACTAAGTAATTCCTTATTCGTTCCTCACTAACGGAAGGCCAATGGGTCAAGAATATCATCCACTAGTCATAGGAAGTCATAATGACAAAACAAAAATCATAGGAGTAGCCAACGGATGTTGGGAGACGGACACACCCCCACTCTAACGGTCATAACTTTATGTGTACTTAGAGTGTTTAGGTGATTTTGGTGGTAATGAAAAACTAACTTCAAGACCTTCGACTCGATATAAAGTTTACATGAATCGGACGAGAAAGTTATGGCCGTTTGAAGTTGAGCTGAAACCCGGAAGACGAGTAGAATTTCTAGAGATGGGAGGGATCGATCCCTCCTCTCTTGGGGATCGATCCCCAAGGTGAAAATGTCCAGATTTAAAAGAGGGATCGATCCCTCATGCTTGGGGATCGATCCTTAGGCAATTTCTTCAGTTTTCTGACAACTTTCAAATGAACAAAGGGAGACAATCAAAACTCGATTCTCACATCACAACAACATATAAACACATAAAAGAGGTAAAGAAGTCCCTACCCCGTGACGATAACCAAGATCTACGAGATTTGAACGAGCCCTAGCCTCTTTGAACATCAAAACCTCGATTCAAGCTTGACCCAAGGATTTCTGAGCTCAAGAACGCGATTTGAAGGTTGGAAGGTTGGTGATTCTTGAAGTTCTTGAGAGATTAAGTGGAGTTTTGAGTGAGATGAGGAGAGAAAGAGTGTTGGCTGGCTAGAGAGAGAGAGAGAGAGAGAGAGAGAGAGAGAGAGAACGGTAGAGAGAGATATGAGGGGATGAAAATTATTCCCTACACCTACACACCCACATATTTATACCCCTATATCTTTATATTACATCAAAACTCCTTCAAATTTCAATTCATTCACTTCAATCCCATATCTAATTAGCCACCAAATAAATCACAATTCCCAACTAATCATTTAATCAACATTTCAATAATTAAAAAATTATGTGGGTCTTTACGTTCTTCCCTTCTTAAAGAAATTTCGTCCCGAAATTTAAGCAAAGCATTGCAGACACTTGATCAAGAATCCTAATCTCAAAGGCTGCACCTACTACATAAAGCTTTTTTCCCCAACTTCTGTATCCACAACGCCAGAAAACTCTGTAATAATGCAGTTAACTGGCATAGCTTATTATCGAAACAATCACCAAGTTCTAACACTAACACATATCATACCACGAAGTCATAAAATTCACACGAATTGTAATCGTGTTATTAACCAATCCCGGTCTCAAAACTTGTATCCACTCATTTCACTTTCTATCGATCAATTCCGGTTTCCCAGACCGTATCGAAACACATGGTAGAATTTCATACGTTGTAACTCAACAATCTCGCAAAGTAAGACATAATCAACAAATTCTAATGACTTTCAATACTAACTCAAGACAAGCTCCCTCGAAACGGCGAATGCCAACTTGATATCAATGTGTCTGACAAGATGAAGTCTAACTGAACGATGATCAAAAGTTTGCAACTTACAATTTCTAAAGCATGGGCGTAGTGTCATAGGTCATTAAGTAATCTTGATGAAAATCTAGCCTTGTTGAAGATTCAAGCGTGAGAAGTGTTTTTTTTTAAAAAATCTCGTAACATGCCATCTGTGCAAACTTTTACAAAATTTTGAAAGGGAAGGTTTGTTTTTTGTTTTTTTGAAAGACATTAGCCACAATCACTCAAAACACCTCACATGGTTATTTCAAACAACCGCAATCTAAATGACATAGTAAAGAATTACCGATGGTACTGACTCCACTATAATGCAACTGACTCCACGGTGGCACCATTTCCAATTCTAAAAAAAAATAGAGTATTTTAAAGATCCAATTTCACAAAGCATCACCCCTTTTCAGAAAATCTTAAATTTCAAACATGTACCTTCATAACAAATCTTGAAACAAAAGTTCACTACCCTACATGTTTTACCATACTCGCTCAACACCCCAAGTAAGGATATCAATTCAAATTCGACATACGCCCATAAAGTCCAACTAGTCTACGTTGTTCAATATCTTACGAATAATTTAGCTAAGCTGACACTAGTCTCACAAAGACCGTAGTTAAGAAATTGAAAGATAGACAAAGTTATCATTAAACCATAAGCTAAAATAGAACAATGAGTTGGGACAAAAGGTTCCAATTATCACATAGCGTCACATCTACCTAAGAGGTTCGCGTCACCCACACCGACTCCTTCAAACACACACATGCCCTCCATACTAGCATCAAATCTATCTTCTAACCAAGTTTTCCTTCCTCCAGGTTTTCCTTATACGTCTAATATACAAGTACCGTTATCAACCCTTCAAAATACATATATCATATCACAATTACCAAACATGCATTCATACTACATAAAAGCTTATACCAATATCATAACAATAGGTTATAGTAATTAAAAAGTTTATAAGAAGATAACAAGGTTGGTATCGATATTTCAAACGATCCAAGGTGCCAAATCCAGTTCAATGTTCACAGTTTCTCAACTGAATACTTCATTCGATTCCTTTCATAAACCACAAACATTCAGATTCGACCTTAATAGCATGCAACCAAGGTGTAAATAACGATCTAATTTCACAATTTGAATCGAAAGACACATATTCACTGACCACTACATTTCCACCCTTCGCGTTGCAGTAAAAGTTATCCATTAATTGGGTCTCTGCATTACCACCTCTTGCGTTGCAGTAATCCTCACATTCCAATTCTTAACTACAGCCCTTCAAATCACACTAGTCTAGCAGCTTTACCATTTGACATTTTTCTCAAATCAATACATAACAAAACACGCTAACAAAACCAATTCATAGAGCAAACACATCTAAATAATCTAATCGTTACAATTTCAATAAGGACGCAAAATTCCACATCTTTCACACAGGAAATCAACCTTTATTTCACATCTCTTTTTACCACCTGACGAATCTCCTTCGTGATGTCCCCGTGCATTAATGGTCTAACTAACAAGTACCTATAAAGACTCTTAACTATATAGCACCCATCAATGCATATCAACCATAAGTTCTTGCCAAGTAATTTTACCAACCTCCATTGGTCATACTACAAGTGTCAAATAAGTGTTCTACCACTCAACGTCACGTCACGACATCAATTAACTTATCCATCACGTCAACAATTTGCTTGTCAAGTTATCATCAAAAGTATAATCCATGTAATCCATTTTCTATTCCAACTGCTTCATTAGACATCCAAATCTTCATAAAATAATCCCCATTTGTATTACACATGACTTTTATGTAATATGATTATTCCCATTTCTAATTTTAATCTAACTATCGACCATCTCACATTGCCTATCTGCTATAACATTTCTTCAGTCATTGGTATACCACTGCCTCTCCAACTATCGAGAATACAACTACCAATTTGCGTGGGCAATGATAACTCTAACGCTTCATAGGTGTCCTCTTCTAAATCTCTTACGATAATCATTCGACACATTCAAACATTCCGAACATGACTAATACAATATGGTTAACCCAAATCCTACACTCTTAGTAAAGATTACGCACTCTATAGTCACTATAGCTCAACCCTTTGGAGAACTCTATCTCCTATTGCAATAGCAACCTCCCGTATACTTCTTCAAATTGCAAACTCCCACTATAGATGATTACCCTCCACCAATTAAATCCTTTTTGTCTGTCCACATGACATAAAGAAAAGCAACCTTTCATCTTTCGAACATATATTAGATAAGGGTAACATAGGACCATTTCACATTCCTCTGACTGCATTTTAAAGTTCATGTAGTAATTACACATTGCTTTCACCTAAATGAACAAGTTATCCAACACTATAACTTGACCACGCTTAGTCAAATAACTTAAGAAGAATAGATGCACTTGGATGTCCCAAGACTACACAAAGTGTTCAACTAACAACAACACTACAACCTAATCGCCTAAATAAAAAGGGTTAAAAAGTACGACTTAAGGTGCACCTAGCCACTCTCTAGGTGTAGTCACTCAAAACAACAAGCTAGACAATTGAAATTTCTCTCTTTTTTTTTATAACCCCAAGTCTCCTCGCATTTTGTCTTATAAACTCCGGTACGCTCATCGACTTCACAAGATTCCCAAATCGGGCCTAGATCGCTTGTCATATCACTATAACAACTCTGTTTATGCCTAGATCTAGATTTAACAGCACACAGCACCTAGGGGTGTGTCACGCCTTCAATTTTTAACATAAATAAAGATAGCTTTTCATAAATAAAACTCCCCACTTTATATTCCTTATATTCTCTAAACCCTCGTTTCGATGTCAAAGACTCATATGGAACCCAACGACCCCTACAAAGCCTTGAGTATACAACTAGCCTCGTCAAACCATTCATCTAAGTACTCAGGAGAACCTAAGAACGTCCATGTCTCACCCAAACGATTCTAAGGAAAAGGATTACCCAACGTATACAAACATATTCACCTTATTTTGGCTATCAAATCTTATCGGCATGGAATTAGGCTATGAGACCACCACAATTGGAAAGTAGACCTTCCGTACATCAATTTCGATATAAAATTTGTCCAAAATGGAGTTTGGATGAAAAAGTTATGCCCTTCCGAAGTTTTACAAAAAAAAATGCTGATTTTCTATTTCCTACCGGTAGGAGACCAGAATTTCACAAAATGACTATTGGACAACGTTTCTACCGGTAGGGCCAAAACTCCTACCAGTAGGACCTGGGTTTTCAGTTCACGACTTTCAGCTTTCACCAGAACAATTCCAACAACGAAACCAACGATCTAGGACACGATTCAAACTCCAAATCAACACATAAACATATAATAGAAGTGAGAAATCCCTACCTCGAAATTGAAGAACGAAACCCAAGCTCGATCATGCAAGCCCTAGCTCTAAAAACCTTAAATCAACCGAATACTCCATTCCGAGCTACACCAAACGAAATACGAGCTCATGATCGCGTGCAGAAGGTGGAGTGAAGGGTAATTTTCATGGGTCTCGAGTTTAGAGGCGTGATTTCGAGAGAGAATGAGAGAGAGGGAGAGAGTCGGGCGAGAGGGAGAGAGGACCGAGAGAGAGACGTGAGTGGGAGAATGATTCTCTATCACTCACTCTCACCTATTTATACTACCACACATGTAACACCCTGAAACAAATACATTTACCCACACACAATACGCTCCCACACACCTACGGTCAAAATTTAACTATAAGTTCTTCTAAGTCAAACCATCACTCTGATCCTGACCTTCACGCATCTAATCCAAAATCTACTCCATTATTCATAATGGTCAACTAAGAAACTAAAAAAAAAAAAATGGCTCACCGTGGATTTTCTCTTTTTAAACCAAATTTTCAAACCTCTTGAATTAAAATAAAACTCACCCTCTCCAAAACTGAGAACCAACACTTGGTGAGCATAGAGGAATGGAGGCAATCCTCCTTTTTCTTTTCTTTTAAAACTGTTTCTTCCCCCATCTCCTCCCCCTTTTTTATTTCTTCCCTTTCTCCTCTTATCCTTTTTAGAGGCGTGTCCATTTTCCTTTCCCTGGGCATTAGTCATGCAGGCACAAAACACCTCCCCTCATCAGTCATGTGCACCATAAACTCACATTGTGACACCTAAACCTTGACATGCAAACTAACCTTAAATATCACCAAGGCCCTTAAATTTTAACCCAATTTCATTTGAATCCCACAAAATACTCCACGATCTTTAAACCCATTTTAATTGTCACATGATATTTATCTTCTTTAATTTCACCCAATCTCAAAATGCACAATAACGAATGACTCGGGTCTCACAACACTTCCCTCCTTTTCGAAATTTAATCCCGAAATTTAATTTGCCATAAATTTTGTAAAATTCCACTCCATTGATTCGCCGTTGCATGTCATACGCTATCATTGCCATTTGTATACCAAGAGACACTCATCACTATCAACCAGGTATACCCGGAACGAAAAGAAAATGAGACTCATATACTGTAATTGTAATCAACTGCAAGGATAAATCCATGCCAACAAGAACATCATCTGTTCCATCATCAGCATTGCTAATAAGCTGAAAGCAAAATATTAGTTCTTTCCATAGCCCAAGTTTGTTATTAGAACGCCTTGATCAATCACTACTCATACAAAGAACATGGTATATTTTATTAGCTCTCACAACACTTTCACCTCATGATGTTGTTTCACTTGATAATATTTCCATGACACCACACTAGCAATGCCACACAAGCAAAGCCACAAGGCGCAAATTTTATCCAAATAGGCAACAATAGAAGCAAGGCCACAACTCCATAAATTTCACTGCAACAAAGACCAAATTTCACACCACTGTGGCGTCAACCTCATAGCAACATAACATCGCTAAGACAATCCTCACCACTAATGCAATATTCACTATGCCAAGACTATATTTATAGTAAATTGGCTTCCAGCCACTAGCAATTAGTTTAACCAACCACAATCTTTACACCGTAACATACTCTTCAGTTATGCATATATAAGTGCACTCACATACTTGGCTCTAATAAAAAGGCATAAGAATAATAGTCCTCTTCACACACTATAAACATCAGTTCACAAGATTATAAGTACCTTGACCTCATCAATTACTTCTTTTTTTTTTCCAACATTTCCTCATGTAGATCCTTCCTTACCCAGGGTGCGCCCTCCTCTTTCAACTCTTATCTCTAATAAAATTACAGAAGCTCACATGGAACAACTTTTTTTCCATAACGTATTTTCAAGATGAAAATCAAATGACTATTACAATCTTCCCATCTTCAAACTTTCATTCTCAAAATTTGCTACTATAGATATAAAATTTAACCCACACTTGCACAATGCATCATCATGCCTTCATTTAATTTTTTGGAATATTTGTCCTATATACTTGTCACAGAACTATATATACCACGAATACCATCAATTTCATGTCACAGAGATTTATGATACACAAGCCAATGATCAACTCCGCATAGGTCGTTTGCGGCACACATGCAAAAATTAAACACCACTCATGTGAAATCATAAATTTCACACCTTATTATCTAAATTGTCTCACATGCATGATATCCTCGGTGCCACACAGGCAAGTACGTAACATTTCTCCAACTCTCGCGTCACGGCCAAATCGTATATTACACTCTGCAACAAACATAACCTTGTGAGGACAATATTCATAGCGCCATAAGGCTATACTCATAACGCCACTAAGGCAATATTCATAAACACGCCTGTAGAGACCCGTAAATTTATTTTATAATTTTATTGTCTTATAAATGGAAAAGTGATGGATTAATGAAAAATAAAATAAAATAGAATTGGGGGTCGATGTGAAAGAAGTTTAAAGTCGTGGGGTGTTATTGTGATTAGTGCATGTGTGTGGCGTGTATATCTCCTGGGGAAAATTCTTTTTTTTTTACTTTTTCCCATTTCTCTCTTTTCTCTCGGCTCTCTCTCTCGATCTCTCTCTCACCTAATTACTCAAAATCCACAACAATCTACCTCAACTCCATCGTCTACTCGTATATTCGAGCTTGTATTGCGTTGGACAAAGCTTGGTTTGAAGTATTTTTGCTTGGTTTGGAACTCCGGAAGCAAGGATTACTTCTTTTGTTCGATTTGTGTTTGGGTACTCGAGGTAGGGAATTCTACCTCTCTTTATATGTTATTTGGGTTCTCTTATGTCCTATTTGAGTACCTCCATGCTTTGTTTGAGCTTGTATTGATTGTGGTTTGGTCTGGACGAAAATCTGATAACTTATGAAAAAATCGCCAAATTCTGGATTCCTACCGGTAGGATTTTTTTTCTCTACCGGTAGGACTTTGTTGTCGTGATAATGAGCACTCTCTACCTTGCGTTTGTACTAGTAGGACTTGTGTCCCTACCAGTAGGATTATTAATTTTTCTCCGCCTACCGGTATTATTTTTCCTTCTACCGGTAGAACACTTGTGAGCCAGAATTTGTTCCTACTGTTTGAGCCTTCTACCGGTAGCCCCATGTTCCTACCGGCAGGGCACCTGTTAAAACTCCAAAATTTCCTACTTGCCGTAGCCCTTTTCTCTTAAGGCCTTTGACCATTTCAATAGGCAGTACATTCATTTATACATGTCATAATGAACCATGCGGCCATGATGGTTTTTTTTTATGCATGTGTCATGTGATAAATACTTGTATAGATAAATTGGAATTGTCTAAATGGGTGAAATTGGGGAAGGATAACTATGAGTTTTACGCACGACTTTTGTACAAACGGTACACTTGAACTTGTAAACGACGCGCGAACATTCGGGGCCCATCGACGGGTGGGTGACCTGGCAGGGGATATTCAGGGTCCCATAATTAGCCTGGCAGGAGCTAATGCTCAAAATAATTACTCAAGGCCTAACCTTCAAAGTGGGTGCTTGGCAGGGGATATTCAGGGTCCCAAAATTAGCCTGGCAGGAGCTTCGGCTCAGACACACAAAAGCGACACGACATGTTGAGACATAATTTGACGAGTATGATTTACGGGTTGAATAAAAGAAAGATTGGAGATTTTGGAACACACGTTCATGAAAATTGTGCTTCCTCAGTTGTCTTGATCATCCATTGTTCATTCGTTTGTCTCGCTCATTTGCATATAGAGTTTGCGTAGACTTTTCTACTGAGCTAGTGTAGCTCAAGCCTTAAATTATTTTCAAGTGCTAATCCGGAACCGTAGCTTGCATTGTTTGGAATGCTTGACGTGTGGACATTTCTTTTGAAAGCTAACCAAGGAGTTACTCTTCCATCTTCGTAAATTCCTTTTGAAAGATGTATTTGTAACTAAAGTGTAATTCTTTTGACTTGGAATATTATATCTATTAATTCTCTTCGAAATTCAATACTTATGCTAATTTGGGGCCATTGAGCCGATGTTGTAATATTTTGGAACTTTATGGATTTGGAAGTATTTACTTGGGAATGAGAATACGGCGATATCTTTTGGGTACCGTACGGATATTAGTGAGGATCTTTATTATGAAAATCTTTTATATTTATGTTGAAAATTTAGGACGTGACAACGCCACTAAGGCAATAAATTTCACGCCACTAAGGCCATATGTATAATGCCACTAAGGCAATATTATCCACACCACTAAGGCTATAATTAATGCCACTAAAGCTACTTCACACATGCAATATCAGAGTAACATAAAACAACTTGAATTCGGAAGCCACAACATGGTTCCTCACATCACACAACACATATTTTGAATGAGAGTACATGAACTTCTATGAGCAATACAGATACAACAATGCTACTCACACAACGATCTAAACACAACAATTTACACAACCTCTCACATACATGTGGGACCTGTACATAGTAGTGTGTGTAGAACCCACATGTATGTAAGAGATTGTGTTTGGATTGTTGTGTGAGTATCATTTTTGATACAAATAGGCATTCATCAGTACACCATACATTGAATTAAACCCCAACAATAACTCAACATTCATCTGTACACCATAGAGTGAACTAATACCCCCCCCCACCACCCCCCCCCCCCCAAACAGTAACTAATGATTGTGGAAAGAAATATACCGATCAATTGAGAGTAACTAAAATGATAGCATAACTGTGGTTTTTTTTTTTTTTAGCATAGCATGTGACCCATCTTCAGGCATAAAGAATACTAGCATATCCCAAACACACCATTCAGATAAGTACTACGACAACCACCAAGTGTTAAGAAATCCAAGTCACCGTCAACTTGGATAAAAAAACCTTAAGCTAACATGGTTTACAGAATTACCTCAGCTGGATTGTAGAGTGATTAATTAACCGATATTTACCGTACGAATCCGAATCCAAATAAAATCGACCATACGAGGTTATCAAGCATCTCTTGGATAATTATTGTACAAACTAACTCAAAAACCCAAGTAGTTCATGCTAAAATTGAAACTACTCCTGCCAATTAACTACTAACCAAAATATTTCAACTTAACTGACCTGAAGAAGCATCGATCACCCCTCCTAATTTTGTTTATTTAGATTCTACTTAGAATGCAATATACCACATGAAGTTGAGAACACACTATTCATTGCACAGGATCACGTAAAACAATATTAAATCCAAAAAGCTACTCTATATTCTTCGCATGGGCAACATCTATACATAAATCAACGTAAGAGAACCGATTCAAAGTTAAGTCTACGTCAACAACTAAGCAATGTTGTTTTTTTTTTTTTTTTCTTTTTCTGCCCGCGATTTCATTATTAGAGGAACTACTTAATCATAAATCAAGAACCACAAAGTCATTACATGATCCCTATATGCAAGTACTACTTGATGCTTACCCACAAATAATATCAGTCGAGATTAGTCGAGAGAATTATTAAATTTAAGCTCTGATCAAAATTTCAGACACCTCAAAAAAAAATCAATAACCTCAAGTAATCTCTCCCGAGCAATGTGGAACTCCACACTTCCGGTCAGGACTGCTCTGATACCAATTTGTAACACCCCGAAACCAAATACGTTTACCCACACACAGCACACTCCCACACACCTATGGTCAAAATTTAACTATAAGTTCTTCTAAGTCAAACCATCACTCTGATCCTGACCTTCACGCATCTAATCCAAAATCTACTCCATTATTCATAATGGTCAACTAAGAAACTAAAAAAAAAAAAAACGGCTCACCATGGATTTTCTCTTTTTAAACCAAATTTTCAAACCTCTTGAATTAAAATAAAACTCACCCTCTCCAAAACTCAGAACCAACACTTGGTGAGCATAGAGGAATGGAGGCAATCCTCCTTTTCCTTTTTCTTTTAAAACTGTTTCTTCCCCCATCTCCTCCCCCTTTTTTATTTCTTCCCTTTCTCCTCTTATCCTTTTTAGAGGCGTGTCCATTTTCCTTTCCCTGGGCATTAGTCATGCAGGCACAAAACACCTCCCCTCATCAGTCACGTGCACCATAAACTCACATTGTGACACCTAAACCATGCCATGCAAACTAACCTTAAATATCACCAAGGCCCTTATATTTTAACCCAATTTCATTTGAATCCCACAAAATACTCCACGATCTTTAAACCCATTTTAATTGTCACATGATATTTATCTTCTTTAATTTCACCCAATCTCAAAATGCACAATAACGAATGACTCGGGTCTCACAACACACATCAATTACAATTGCACCTCAAACTTTCAAATTCTATCACATTCAACCCAAATCACATATTCAAATCACACTTTCTCTTTACCTCAGTATTCTAATTTTATTCTAACATTAAAATTATTGAAATTAAACATAGGTCTCTATAGGGTGCCAATTCATTTTCAAGCAAGTAAGATCACATAAGCATAAACTCTACAGAGCACAAAGCACGTAAGCATGTAAGTGTCAGGCAAGCGGGCACATAGGCACATAACTTACAAAAGACTTGTGTCAGTTAACATTTAATAGGAAATGCAATAGAGACCGAGTCCTCTCCCTTCAAGGTTCAAGACTAGAGATGTTCAGAGGCTCTTCGTTATCATGAAAGCAATTCATTCTACTATTTTCCCGATTTCGTGAAGATAAACAGATAAGGTAATCTTAACTGCATCTCCTATTTTCCCATAATCCACCAATCTATCCATTAACTTCGGTTCTGATCCTAGTACGCACTAGGCCCCTCCAACACTAACATTCCCTTCAAAATCAAACACATATTTAAGCAAAACATTCAAAGTAACTGATCTTAAAAAAAACAATTGAATTCCTTTAACTCAGAGATGTAACACTTTACACTATATCATGATATTGAGTCAAACTTCTAAAAGTCATTCTCGACAATTCATTTCCCCAAATTGTTTGTAAACCAAGCAGTTTCTCACTATGACACGGTAACACACATCTTTAAAGATATAGAGATATATTCACAATGAACTCATTAGACAGCACGAGGTCATTAACCATGCATACTCGTTATAATGTCACTCTTTGTTCTTTTGCAATTTAAATTTACATATCAAGTATTCCCATATACGAAAGCATGAAATCAGCAAGCAAGTACAATTTTTGACTACGACATCGCATGATCTATCTGAATTCAATTTTATAGAAAAAAATGTAAATCTTTCCATTGTTTGTCCTGTTTAAAAGTTTTATAAATGTCGCAATTGGGGATAATACGAAAAGAGTGTGATTATTTGATTTGGGGTTTAAGTGATGGAATGGAAATTAGAGGGAGTGTGTGTGTGTGATTTAGAGATATGTGAGTATATATATAGTGGGTGTGAGTGGTAGGAGATAAATATCCCCTTGTATCTCTCTCTCTACCATGCTCCCCCTCTCTCTACCGTATATATCTCTCTCTCTCTTGCTCTTCTACCCAAAACTCTGCCATATACCTCGAAAACCTCAAAGATCCATCTTGTTTTCACCTCTAGAATGCAACCCTGGGTTCGTACTATGTTGGGTGAAGCTCGGAGAGGAGATCTCGGTTGATTTCAAGAGTTCGGAGCTAGGGCTCATTCAAATCTTTTTGGTTTCGATCTTTGGCTTGAGGTAGGGATTTTCTTGCTTGTTTTGTATGTAAATGTGTTGATTTGGCGTGAAATCGTGCCTATAATAGTTGTTGTTGATGTTGTTGAAACCCCAAAATCTACAGAAATCGCTGCTCGAGACCTCACTGTATCGATACAGATTAAAAGCTGTATCGATACTCTAAACTTATCTTTCCGGACAGATAGTGTTGTATCGATACGACTTTGGTGCGTATCGATACCACGGCCTTAACTCCAGTTTTGTTCCTACTGCTCTTCTGTCAATTGTTTTGACCCCCAATCACTTCTAAACCCTCTTGGACATCTTCTAATCTATTTTAAACTTGCCTAATTGACTTCTTTTGATTAGTCGACGCTATCCTCATTCCGTTGGTCTCCCGTTAGCAAGAACCTATGAAGGAACTAATTTGTTAAAACGTTGTTTAAGTGCATACTATTGATTGTTGGTATTTTTGATTGTTCATGGTGCATTTGTGATGTCGTTGGCATAACGTAGGATGTTCTATCTAAGAATGTGTTCATGGGGGAGTCTTAGCTTGCGTGTTGTATGTGGAAATAGTTGATTTGGGTAGGAAGTTGGGATAGGAAGTCCCGTAACGCAAGTGGTGGTAATGCGGAGACTTAGAGGGTTTCGTAACGCAAGTGGTGGTAATAAGGTAACCCGAGTCGTTTGGGATCACCGTGATGCAAGAGGTGGTAACAAGGTAATCCTCATGGTGTTATACGGTAACGCAAGGGGTGGAAATACCGATGGTGGGATTTTTGGGTTAGCGAGTCGAGGTGGGATTGTTTGAGTTGTTAGTGTCACACGGATTATGCATTCAATCTCGTTAAGAGCTCATTTACAAGTTGATTGATTATCGTCCACCGAGCTGTATTTCCTTATCCTTTTTGTTTGCATTGGTCATCATATTTACATATAGAATTGGTAAAGATTTTCCTACTGGGCTAGTGTAGCTCAACAAAATCCTTCTTTTCAGGTTCTAAGGCCGGGCAATAGATTGCATGAAATGGTTGTGCTGGGACATGAAGATTTTTCTTTTGGAAGCCAACTCCTTTGAGTTACTTATACACCTTGTGATGATTTTTCTTTGACAAAGATGGGTTTGTAACTAATTATTCTTAAGTTCCTTTGACTAGAAAGTTTGTATTATTCTGAGCTGGTTGTACTTGTAACTAAGTTGATTTGGGCCGTGGTGCCAAAGCTGAATTTCTTTAAACATGGGGACTTGTTTGTAAATTAAACAGATGGGAAACTCTTTTGGGTAATAGAAAATAGAAAAATTCACGGGTCTCTACATATCCGACATGGGTCCCCAACACTCTTGCCCTGTGGCCCACGAGCTTGGGCCTGCACGACCAAACATACATCTACATATATAAAATAAAATTCATTGCACACAAAATTATCTAATTATAATTCCACGTAACCACATCATCAATAAATAAAAATTAAAAATTAGGGACGAGTCTCTACAGTACTGTTGCTCCTATAACATCTTCTACAAGTACTAATGATGAATTTTGGAATTTTATTAGTTCAAATTTAGGAATAGGAAGTAGCACTGTAGCTTCATGCATTGAACTTGAGAAATATTTGGACCAAGAATCTGCTAACGCGAATGACAGGCTTGATTTTGATGTCTTGGCTTGGTGGAAAAAAAAAAGAAGATAAATATCTTGTTCTTTCAATCATGGCACGTGATCTACTAACCCTTCCTGTGTCTTTAGTGGCATCTGAATCTGCTTTTAGTGCAGGTAAAAGAGTGTTGGATGAGAGGAGGAGTAGACTAGCTCCAGATATTTTGGATTGTCTCATATGCTTGAAAGATTGGGAGGATGCAGGCCTTGGAATTCAAAAATGCTCAGCTAAAGATGAATTCAGAGGCTATTTTGCAGATTCTGATATAGACAGTGATTAGGGGGACCTGCTGGCATTTGGTTTGAATCTATTATTCATTTATTATGCTTGGGTTGTGTCTGTGGCTTATTCATTTCAGTATTGTGTATTTGTGTTTGTGGCTTATTCATTCAGTAAGTGGGCTGAAGTGGATGTTGTGGCAACTTATGAAGGCCTTAAATGGCAACATGATGTTGCCCCCACTTCAGTTTTTGGTTATGAAGTATTTTCTTAACTAATATCTGAGCCTAAGTTTTGCTGCATGCCTTGTGGTCTGTTTAGCTTCACTTAACTGAAGTGGATGTTGCCTACATGCATTGTAATGTATTTGTGTTTGTGGCTTATTCATTTTAGTAAATGGGCTGTAATGGATATTGTAGCAAATTATGAAGGCCTTAAATGGCAACATGATATTGCCCTTGCTTCAGTTTTTGGCTATGATGTATTTTCTTAACTAATATCTGAGCATAAGTTTTGCTGCATGCCTTGTGGTCTGTTTAGTTTCACTTAACTGAAGTGGATGTTGCCTGCATGCGTTGTGGTGTGTGTGTGTGTGTGGCAGTGTGGTGTGTGTGTGTCTCCTTTTAGTCTGAAATGAATAAGCCACAGACACAACCCCAATTTTTGGCTGAGCGAAGTGTTTGCAACTTATGAAGGCCTTAATGGCAACTTAACGTTGCCGCATCCATTTCAGTTTCCAGCTATGATGACAAAAAAAAAACTAATGTCTGAGCCATGTATGCTAAAGTTATGAACTATGAAGTGGTGTTGCAACTTATGAAGGCCTTAATGGCAACTTAACGTTGCGTCTATTTCAATTTTCTGCTATGATGATAAAATGAACTAATATCTGAGCAGAATTCAATTTCTCTTATTCATTTTCCTTGTTCATTTGGCTTTCATATGCCTGTTTTCTACTGCTGCTGGTTCTTGTTTTGTAGGATATTGTAGAGGCCAAGGACGAAACCACGTGAAGGCTGAAGCAAATTAATGCCCGCAAAATGTAGAAGGTGGATTTTCTTTCACTTATTTTTGTATCCATGGCTTTTTTATGATTCCCTCAATTAAAGTAAATGGTGCTTATGTGCTGGAAATGGTGTATGTGAGTGCTGAAATCACTATTTTATCGCGGGAACTGATAGTACAAGCTGAAATTCTGGTTTAGTAGCTGACTTTTAGAAGCTGAAATCACTGTTTTAGTAGCTGAAATTCTGGTTTCTCACACGCTAAAAATTTGTACTTAGAAAGCTGAAATTTATGTGTTCAAAATATTCTTTATGCGCTTAATTTGTCCAAAATTTTGAATATCTTTTTCTAGTCTGGTTTGGCACTTGGCAGAGCTTGGTCTAACTACCTCGCTTGGCTATGATGATAATAAATAAAAAAAACTAATGTCTGAACCGTAGCGATATTGTTATGAACTATGAAGTGGTGTTGCAACTTATGAAGGCCTTAATGGCAACTTAGCGTTGCATCCATTTCAATTTTCTACCTTGCTTGGCTATGATGATAAAAAAAAAACTAATGTTTGAGCAGTAGTGGTAGTGTTATGAACTATGAAGTGGTGTTGTAACTTATGAAAGCCTTAATGTTAACTTAATGTTGCATCCATTTCAATTTTCTGCTATGATGATAAAAGGAACTTATATCTGAGCAGAATTCACTTTTCTTATTCATTTTCCTTGTTCATTTGGCTTTCATATGCCTGTTTTCTGCTGTTGTTGGTGCTGGTTCTTGTTTTGTAGGACATTGTAGAGACCAAGGACCAAACCACGTGAAAGCTGAAGCAAATTAATGCCAGCAAAATATAGAAGGTGAATTTCCTTTTCACTTATTTTTGTATTATGGCTTTTTTATGATTCCCTCAATTAAAGTAAATGGTGCTTATGTGCTGAAAATGGTGTATATGAGTGCTAAAATCACTGTTTTATCGCAGGAACGGATAGTACAAGCTGAAATTCTGGTTTAGAAGCTAACTTTTACAAGCTGAAATCACTGTTTTAGTAGCTGAAATTCTGGTTTCTCGCACGCTGAAAATTTGTACTTGAAAGCTGAAATTTAGGTGCTCAAAATATGCTTTATGAGCTTAATTTTTGTCCAAAATTTGAATGTGCTGCTAAGGCTGTTGCTGTTTGTATTGGAGGCTGCTAGCTGAGCTGCTGTTGGACACTGGTTGCTATAGTCGATGAATATGATAATCATTTGATTGCTATAGTCAGTGTGTTTCTTCTGCCTATCCATGGGGGATGTCCATGGTTCTGTTTTGATGTTTTCTGAATTAATGTTGTTGTTTGATTAATTATCTTATCATTACAATCTACCAGACTACCATGGATTATTTTGGAGCTCTTTTCCTTTTGACTGCCCATTTGTTGTAAAATGTGGACCTCTAATGTTCTCAAGTTTGTTGTAGTTTACAAATTTTGCTCCAACAACATTGTACATATTAGAAGTAATTGATTGGTTACATTCCTTCATTTACAATGAAAAATGTGTCATTGTGTCTGAATTGTTGGAGGTATTGTAGAACTTTCCTCCGGCAGTAGTATTGACGAATATATACATTTAGCTAGCAGTAAAGTTTTAAGCAAAAAAGATAGTTACTTTTGCTAGCACACCTCAAATTAGGATTGAAATATTGAATATTACGGTCTACAAACTTAAGAACATTAGAGGTCCACACCGGGCACCAGAATGTGTGTTTTTTGGGAAGAAGTGTTTTTTAAACGAAAATCAGTTCTCGATTTGTGATGTGTATACGAAAATCGATGGCATGGCACGGCATGACACACGATTAAGTAAACGGGCCGACACGGCACAACCCGACAAAAAGGCACGACATGACCTGACCTGACTGGACAAAAAAAAGGCACGACACGATCGACCGACAAAAAAGGGCACGGCACGACGCGGCACAATTAATTAATTGGGCACGACACAATACGATTTAAAAAAAGGCACGGCACGACATGACCCGACCCGACAAAGCAAAATGGTCCACCACGGCACGGCACGACACAAAGCACGGTTGATACGGAAGTAGAATGGCACGGCACGGCACGACAGGCACGTTTGACACCCCTAAACTTACCCTTGCTGCATAGGATAGAGACATGTTTTTCACATAAAAATTTCCTTTTTGAAATTTTAGAGGGAGAGTGAGGTCTGCGATAAAAACAAGATAAGGAAAAAAAAAAAATCGAACAGAGAAGTATTGAATGAAATACACAATATTAGACGAAATATAGGATCTTCTAGACTAACTACTTGGTATCACTTTCCACTAGAATAAAAATAAGAAAGACACAAGATTGTCCCTCCATCCCATAATCTATGAAAAATGAGCTGGAAAGAAAGATGGCCCAATTGAGGGACATCACTCACATACCACGACTGGGACAAACATTCGCAAAGTGGGATGGATCACCACATACATAACACCGTCTACCAGATACGGGGTCACCTGTTGCCGACACAAATGTTGTATCAGCAGCAGCACGTCCACTCCGGCCTCCCCTGCCACGCCCAATCCTCCCTACATTTGCTGGTTCCGCTCTTCTACCCCCATTATTGTTGCTCAGGTTATCCTCCCATCTGCAATTCAGGGGAGCAAGTGAAAAGTGTTTAGACTTGAGGTTTCCGTAAGAAGCAGGCTTCTTTATCCCATCAATAAATGAAGATGAGACTTTCGTCCCTTTTAAGAAACTGCTTTCACCACAGCTCATGCTTTGACAAGAAAATCAGCAGGCACAAAAATATGTAAGTACACTAGTCTAACTTGACATACACGAAGAAGTTGCACCCCTGTGATTGACAAGAATAAAACTTTCTTCCCCTGTTATTTGCAGTATTAGCAGTCCGCAAAAAACATGGCGAGCCACATGTTTCACAAGGAACAGAAGAATCTCCTGCATTATCAACAATTTCAAACAAATATAAGAGAGAGCATGCAGTCATACCAAAGAGTGGGTACTAGAGAAGCTGTTCTCCATTTAACCCTTTTTTTTTTAACTAGAGTTATCTTATGTAAGTGGACAAACTCATAAACGTGCAGATGATTACGCTAAGTGTCTCTTAGAGATGATGATGAACCCTGGTCAGAGAATACCCAATATTCCGTATTGGTATGACGTGTAGTACACACAATTAATCACTTATTCTACATCAAGGTGTACGAGCAAAGCACAACTGGCAGGAAGAGAATATGATTTTCATTCTAGTTGAAACCAGCAATTTCTTCTTATGGCATCCAAAACATGTGGCTTTTTGTGCAGTTTCTCATCATGGTCAATTTTGCAAGGGACAATTTTGTGGGCAGGAAACACTAATATCTTCATGACTGCCCACATCTCCCTGCCTATATCCTTTTACCACTTCCTATTTTTGAACTAAAATGGCACTTTATTTTAAAGTGAATTCTAGATATTCTGGGGAAAAAAAAAAACCCGAAAGTCTAGAGATACCGGGAAAGATAAGAGATTTTACCATTCTGTTGGTTCACACCCTGAGACCGAGCCATAGAAGAGCGAGAAACTTGCAAAGGGCAGACATTTGAAGAATGTCCATATTGCATGCAATGGGTGCAAGCAATCTGCCTTGGATTACGTTGCTGGTTACTGCTGGAGGTTGTAGTGGGTCCTGCTCTTGCTGGAGGATATAGTTCAAGAAAATGCGTATAAGAATAAAGATCAAATTTCGTAATCATTAACTCCTGGTGTGTCATAAGATCTTGAACTGACGGTAAAATATAATTCGACTTTTTTGCAAATGTGTTCAACTTAGGGGGCGTTCCAGTTTCTAAAAAAAGTAACTTTTAGAAAAAGAAGGTAATTTCAAGCTCAAAAATCATGTGTTTATGCAAATAAGTTTCCTACCAATATGGATATTGTTTGATAGATCTCATTGAGATCTTTTATACGGTGCCAAAAAAATTATAAAATTATTTTTCATTTTCATTATATTTGAGTTTGAAAATTGAAAAAAAAGAACTTTTAAAAAACGAAGCTTTACTGGAATACCCCCTTAACCAAATAAGTATCTAATACGTACAAGGTATGGTTGAAGTACTGCGGGAACCAGTTCCACAAATTTCTACCAACTGCTTCAGAATATCATCGCAGCCACCAATGCAACCTGACAAGGCATGTAACAAAGTCAGTGTTTAAGGGGGGGTTAAATGGCATGCAAGTATGTAACTGAAACTTGATATCCATCTTAACTGTTTTTTGTGACTCTTATGGTTAATACATCAATTTCCATAAATAAACCATTTTGTGTCTCAAATAACAGGTAGTGATGCCTTAAATTCTCTACAAGGAAAATGGGGTTCTCTTTTCCTCTCGGCAATTGAAGCAGCATTTTCAATATGTCATGGACAGTTCAATTCCGAAAACAGTACCTAGACTGTTAGGTTCTTGTCCATGACTGGCAAATCCCTATCAGTTGTGTCTAAATGCCATTCCTCAATATTCTGTACACACGTTCTTGCTTCCAATTGTTGTTTGTGACTAACTGGATAAGATTTTTCATACCTTTCAACGGACGGGCGCAGCCCAAACATGAGGATGGCACACAATTAAACGGGATCATGTAACTAAACCCAAACTTACTGCTGGTTTGGAAATACGGTCAATATTTTGCCTTAAACAAGCTGTCTCATGAATCTTGCTTTGTGATAAGCCCTCAATAGTGTAAATAAAAGGGCTTATCTCTCTCATTTTTGTCACCCACACGCGCACAAATGGATTGATTTGAATGATACTGCATGTAAGGTGTGTTTTTGGCGTTTTCAGGTAAATCTAATACGACTAATCTACGCTTTGTCATTCCGTTTACATTGTTACTTGGTATATTTTAGTGTTTTGTAATGTTTGTTGGCCTTGGAGATCGATGATTGAGAAAACGTGCAAATTGGAAGGTCTTACGAAGGGTTGCCACGAAGATTGGCTAGCATTTATTCATTGGAGAAAATAAAATAGCAATAGAATTGGGTTTATGAATTTCACTCATGTTTTCCCCGTGAGCTTACAAGTGAAATTGTTATTGCTAGAATTGTTATCTATGAAACAATACAATTAATTATGCGGTGGGCCCAAGTTGCATTACGAATTTTGGCCAACAGTTGGCCAAAGAAAAGGGTTTTTGTTTCCTTATGCAATTATTTGGTGCATGTACAAGGAAGGAATGGCAATAGGGTATAAAATGAGGAGACCCACGCTATCACAAGGGTCGGCTGGAAAAAGCAGGAGGTGATGGAAAAGAAACAACGGCTGCTATGACAAGAGCCCATGGCCGGCTAACTCCATTCTCTAGGGGGAAGATGAAGCCCCGTGCCAAGTAACTTTGTATACTTATTGGTTTAGCTTTTATTATTCGGATCAATTGTATGACTAAGAACCTGTTTCGTTTCGATCAGACAGAATGTTTTTTAATGG
Source organism: Rhododendron mucronatum var. ripense (assembly GCA_019656295.1). Lineage (NCBI taxonomy): Eukaryota > Viridiplantae > Streptophyta > Magnoliopsida > Ericales > Ericaceae > Rhododendron > Rhododendron mucronatum. The sequence continues at coordinate 1,646,685 of BPLT01000035.1, read as the reverse complement.
TTTTAATTCATTACGTATTTGTGTGCATGCTTTCAAATACGAGTTATACAATGGTTTTCATTGATTGTGGTTGGAATTCTGAGATAGATTATGCTCGTAAGATGGATCGTGCCGTTAGGCGGCAAGACCGTGCTATTGAGACGGTCCGTGCTATGGGATAGTCTATGCCTTTTAACAACTCAATTATTTTCTTGATGATTATCGAAAGAGTTTGCAAGCCCTAGCGATAATCCCTTATTCGAATAATTAACTTAGCCTATGCATGTTGGAGTTACGCGGTCGAAGTGGATTCGAACCTAGATTTCCTCTCCACTCGTTACAAACTTTTAATTTAATTGCTTCTCTTAGTTTAATAAATTCTCCAAAATCAAACAACCAAACTTTCTTTACCCGAATTAATCTAGAAATTAATTGAATTTAGCGTAACTTAGCCACACTATTCCTAAGGATCCATACTTGGACTTAGCCACTATTCTCTAAGTAGTCGTTAATTCTCGATTTTCAAAAATATATTTTTGATACAATACGACACGGTCATGAAGGCCATGGATAGTCCCGAGTGTGTCCAAGTAGCCAAGGCCACGTGACACTCCACCACCGAGTCCCAAAAGACATGAAAAGAAGCTTTCAAGCATACTTGGGATGCCCAACGGTCAAGGGAAGTGAGGGAGATGTGAGGATTTTACCAAGGCAATTCATCTTCCTACCAACTGAGGATATAATCGTCATATCTTTTGATGTACAAAATATTTTTGATCCAAACCACTTGAGTTAGAAAGTAGACTCAACAAGCTTTCCAACGGTACAAAGAACACGCAAATCCGAGTTCATTTAGATTGCTCTTCGCTAAAGAGTGAGCATTCTGCCTTGTTTGCTCAATCTCCATCCAAAAAAGAGATAGAGGGCATAACTATTATCACCTTGCTGGTGGGAGGCGGACTTGATGGCAAGAAACGCACAACATCACTTGCTTAACCAACATCACCTGTATAAAAGAAACGGCTCCGAAGAAAGAAATTGGGGTTCCTTGTCAAAAGCTCCCTTGATCAACCTAACTTGAGGAAGGAAGGGCAACTAAGAGAAAAGCAAGCAAAGAAGCAGCTCCGAACCTTACTGCTGGCTTTTTGCTTTCTTGGAGGAGGTTAAGAAGATTCAACATTTCAAGAGATCCATCTTTCTATCCAATTCAATTCTCCATTCAGATTCCAATCCTGATCTTGATCGCCGAGAGGAAAAAACCACACCTTGATCATGGCTCAAGACCGGGTTCGGAAAGAAAGGCACTACTATATTCTCAAAGATCACAAGGTGCTGAAATGGCAGGATAGTTTTTTCTTCTGCGACTGATCACTCTTCCTCTTCATGCATACTTGACTAAAAAGCTTTCAGCCTTCTCTTCTCTGATAGGAGGATATAACTATACAATTTTCATGCTACTCGGTTGTTCCAAGTCATTTCAATTCCGAATCACCATTCATTGTTTGAAAAACCTGTGCTTGATCTATCTCCCCAACCATAGTAGGAAACTAAAGGATCATTAATTCCACTCTTCTTTCTCAGAGCGGTAATTGTGTGTGTGTGTGTGTGTGTGGGGGGGGGGGGGGGGGGGGGGGGTGGGCGAGGCGTTGCGGGCACAAGAAGTTTCCTTTTGTTTCCAGCTTCAGATAGTCACTAAATTGGCCCTAGTTACTCTTCGGAACGAAGTAAGTGTCCGGAGTGAGCTCGCGAAGTTGTGCAAAATCTAGCAAGCAGGGGTATCGATACCCATACCCCAAGTCTTGATACCCAAGCCATTCCAGAGCCAGACAACACTGGTATCGATACCCCAACACTTGGGTACAGATACCAAAGCCACTTCGAGAACATTTTAGTGGCAATTTTGTAACTAACTTATTAAGGGGTATATATACCATCCTTAGTCCATTTTTTGGGCATCTACCCTTTCCCACTCTCTCTTTACCTCCCTCTCAGGTTTAACTCAAAACTCATGTCTAGGGCTTTGATTCTAGCTTTGATTTTGTAATTTCTTCAACAATCATGTAAGTACTCTTAATTTCAATACATGCTTTAGTTGTTAGTCTCATTTTTCTCCATGTTTCTACCATTTCCTTCATCTTTCTTGCTTAGTTCATCTCTAATGGAGGGGTAGCCTCCTTGGGCTTGGTCATGGGGTGATTTTCATCCCAAAACTTAGGTGTTTTAATGGCTTCTCTCATTTCATGTACTCAATGTGATTTGTGAATGGATTAATATCATTTTTATGTAACAAAACCTAGGGTTGTTAACCTCTTTGATTATGTGTAGGCAAGGACTCGATCTCTTGCCACATATAATGCTTGGAGCTATGTCACTCTAAGTGTTTGCCAAAATGCCTCAAAGAACTTGTTGAGCTCTAATTTTTGGTATAAACTTAGGGTTGTTAACTTCCTTGATTGTGTGTAGACAAGTCTCCTTGGCACACACAATGCTTGGAACCATGGCACTCTGTGTTCGATAAAATGTCTAAATGAGTTTCTTTCATTTCTAAATCCCATTGTATGAGTTAAACTTGATTTTCATGGCTAAATCTCCCGAGTGAGATCATATGACTTTGGATCTCACTTGAGTAAATTAAAAAGAAGCATTGAACGACCTAAGTTATGGGCGGAATGGACCCCTAGACCTTGCCGCCTTTAATTTCTAGTCAAACTTCATTTTCAATTAAAGTTTGGAGGTAGAGAGAATTCCACCCAAATCAAATCCAAAGGTTGGTGGTCCTAACGCTAAAAACCCTTCGTAAATCAAACTTCCGGCCTAGCTCCATTGGCTCCCTGTGGATTCGACCTCGGACTTCTGAGTTTATTATGCTACAACCAACCTAGCCCTACGCTTTGGGCGCTCTTTACAACGGCACACAATTAGGTCGCAAGCACTTTGCATTTCTGGTCCAATTCTCAACTTCTTGGTATGAATTCTCTCCTCAAAACGTCCTCCTTTTGGAATGTTAAACCAAGTCTAATCCAAGACCTGTGTGGAAAGCAATCTGCATGGAAGAGATCTTCTTGTACAGCTCTAATTTGGCTCAGCGGGCTGGGAACAAATCTTTCCTTCTGTACAATATAGGCTTCCAACTGGGTGCCTAGGTCTGAAGCCTAGGTCCTTTATGCAATGGTCCTTGGCCCAAAAGATTACGATGTTTTGGGTAATGATGGAAATTTGTCCTTCAACCAATCCTCCATATTACCGCTGCAAATTATAGGTCTTCTAATTCCTACTCTACCTTTAGACCAAGCATACATGCATGTTTTTTGGAATTCGAAAACATGAAATTGTTCAGCTAAGGGGGCCCATTGTTGTCTTGTGCATATGGACCATCCATACGATTGTTCTAAACCAACTTGGTCTTGTCTATGGTGAGCACCATGCCCTCCTAAAATCACATTCTTCTTGTGGAAATGTGCTCTCAACGGCCTTCCAATCACCAACAATCTTCCTTGGCTATCAAATTGCCAATTGCACATAAGGTGTCATACACTCTGAAACATCCATCATACCAGTTGTACTAGTTGGGCCAAGGCCATTAAGAAACGCATCCACCCGTTTTACCTTCTAACTTCTTCGATCTTCCATTTTGGAATAGGCCAAAATATCCAACACTTTTCCCTGGTACATTCATCAACTACTTGGATTCTTTGAAATGCAAAGAGCCACTCACAATTCCAAAACAGCCCCATTCCCATTAAAACCGACTTCAATCCATGAACTACTTCATTGCAAAATACAAATTCTTGGCCAACCAAAATAGTCCGAAAAATTCACAGTTAACCTTATCCGTTAGTCGTCTCCCTGTCTGAACAGAATAAAATTAAGGGCAAAATCTATGCAACTCGAGGGAATTCAAAGATTTCCAAATGATAGGGGCCTAAATCGCACCTGGACCAAACCAAAAGGGGGGTTAAATGGATTTTTCCCTAAAATGTAGTGATGGTTGTGTTTTATCCAAGAATGGTAAAGCAAGCATTGGAGGGGTTCCCAGGGATTGCTTTGGACAATGGTGTTTAATCAAGCTATTAAAAACACGAGTCTTATTACAAAGGTAAAGCAGTGAGAATGAGTCTCTTACTAGGATGGGATCATAGTTATACTGCATTAGATTTCGAAGCTAATTCCAGCATTGCTCATCTATTGCTTATTGGGTTACCTTGTACTTCACCATGGATTTCTCCTCCTGTTTTTAACTGCAAGAATCTTCTACCCAGAAATGAGACGTCCAAGTGACTCGTATCATCAGGAAAGGAAACTTTGTAGCCGCTTGTCTGGAAAAAAAAAAAAGTGACCTCTACTGGAAGTCCACAAATGTTCCCTTTTCTACCGGATTTGTGTATCAATGCTTCTTTCTTTCATATGTTCGTGGGATGGCAACCCGTCACCCCACGTTTTTGTGTAGCCTAGCACCTTCTATACATACATATATAATTGTTCCTTGAGATTTAATTATAAAAAAAATCTTATGTACATAACATAGATAGTAGTAATAAAGTAGGGCATGACAATTTTAGACAAAAAAATCTATACTGCATTTATCTACAGCTCATTTCACAGACTCAATCTCAACCAACAGAGAACAGAGCATGAATACTTCTTTACAAGCTAGCCATATATGGCATCGCATGCACTCATCTCCAATACATATCCCCTTCTCACATTACCAAAATATCCCAATCACTGACCAATTTGGTTTCCAGAGAACTAAGAACGAATTAAGATGTTACATTTGCAAAAAAAAATGTCATGGCTGACCTTGTGATTTGGTGTAATCTCATGGTGTTGCAATTTGATTCAAAGGGATTTGAGATGGAGATAGAAAAGGTGGAATACGGCAAAGAAGACAGAGGACGATGTAGGGGCAGTGGAATTTGTTATTGGAGTGGATTCAGTTGTCGATCTCAGCGGAGAAGGAGGGATTCCATGGACTTGTGTAACAAAACCATGGGAGCAGAGAGAAATAACAGGTTGAAGATGGGTTTGTGTGTGTGCGCGCGCGCGCGCGAGAGAGAGAGAGAGAGAGAGAGAGAGAGAGAGAGAGAGAGAGAGTGAGTGAGTGAGTTTGGTTTGGCTTAAAAGTTATAACCAAGGGCAAACTAGGAATTTGACACAATTATACGTTATCTACCGCTCATATCCCTTTCTAAAAAAAAACTAAACAAACCAACTAACTTTTAAATTTTTAATCTCCCCTTTTAAAATAATCCCCCCTCCAATCATATCCACCTCTCTATCCCCCTCTTATTTTTTCCCATTCTCCCTTCCAGAAACATATCCCGCTAACAAGCGAGCTGTAAAGTTCTAAATGCCTACATTTTTCAGTCAATCGCAACTAGTGTTTCGAACTTCGTTCCCCTTGGCCTTTCTGAACCTTCAATCAAAAGCCAAGTCCATTGTCCCCACCTGTCTTTGTTGCCAAGAGCCTAAACAAGCAACAGATCAATTCCACTTTTCCATTTCAAATTGCTTATACATACATTCATCCGTACACAGAAGCCAATAAAACGCTTCAAATATTCTGCTCGTCCTTCATATTCTTCAGGCTTAGAAATCTGTAGTGGGACCCCAGTGTTCTCCGTAAAAATCCCTGATGGCTACTAGTTTATACTTGAAGACAGGACTATTTCTGGAAGAATATCCTAAAAACCATGAGTTGGCCACCTTGTACACTCTCTACTGAGGAGGTGAAGCGGACAAAGCTTGCCGAAGGCAACTTTATTATTTATACCTTCAACAGAAGTCATTCGTTGCTAGTCTGTTGTTCTGCTTGTGCTTGATGTAGTTGTTGATGATCTCACATGATTGGTGTAGCAACACCGTATTGTAACTCTTTGAATGTAATTCTCTTACCGTTTGCCATTAAAAAAAAAATACAAAAAAAATAGAAATAAAGAATATGCGTTGTGTGTAACTGAAAAGATTTGGTAGGCCTTACCTTAATTCATAAATTGAGCTCCATCAAATTATGAAAACTATACTTCTGCTTTATTGTAACAAAAAAAGCTGATGCAAGAATGAAATCAATCCGAGTTCTTACATGTCTGTCAAGCAATGCATACCTAAATGGTCGACATTGTAGTTATGTGGTATCTCCAGCCGCCGAAACTTAAACTGAATCATGAAAACAGGGCCTGTGAAACATCTAATATCAGCACATCAAAAGGCATGAAATGAGAAACTGAGAATCACAGACTATAACTACTACCATCACATAATTAAAGCTTAATGCAAATAATAAGAAGACAAATTATTCTAGATAATAGGACAGTATACAAGAAGCGGCATCTAAATAACCTGGAGTGCATATGCTGCAAGTATTAGTGCTAACTGCAGCTTCAGCTACGGATCCAGGAAGCCAGACAACATTCCTACACTGAAAAGATGTAGTAGCAAGTAGTTTTAAGCAAAGGGAAAATGAACTCTGAAAACATAGAAAAAATTCACTAGATTCGAATTGCAGTTTCAGGTGACAGAAACAGAGAAGAAGCAACTTGAGTTTCTCCTTAAACGTTATTCACCTTGACCCATCCCTCAACAATCTGACATTACAGAGAAGTTTTTTACTATGACAAAATACTTGCTGATATCTAATAGCAGCATTTTAGACAAGAAATGGAAGGCAGTGCGCTCTCCCTTTTAGAAGCAGGAGAAAAGAAAAAGGTGAAGGTAATAAGAAAACATCTGTTTTGGAAATGGGAATCAACATTAATTGATACATGACAATGATACTAAGGTACGCAAGAAAGCACATGTTTTGCAAGGGCACTCCTCATTTATTGCATTGCATCACTTACATGGTTACACCCCCAACGACTTCAAAAGAGGATAATGACCCAAAAATCTACCCCGTTAACAAAATCAATTCCTTCTCTATTAAACCGTCATGGCCTGTTTGTTAGATGTGGATAGAAGCTAGATATAAGCATTGGCTGGATATAGAAATCCGGGGTCACTATATCCTGTGCTTGTTTCTACTGTTGAAGCCAGATATGATTTCCCCAGGACAATTTAATCCCCCTCCAGCCTCCTTATTTTTGGACACCGCCCTCCTATCCAAAACATATCCAGGTGATCTGCTACCAAAAACACCCCTGAGCAGGCTGAGCCCCTCTTCACACATCATACAGGGCGAGAGAGGGAGAGAAAGAGAGAGATGTTCGTTGCCAGAATATTACGAGGGTGGCACCCCAAATTACAAATTAAAAATAGCCAATAACTTTACATAAATTCCAAAAATGACTTCAATAAATCACAATAAACAAGCCAAATTACATAATAGAGTAGTATGGAAGGGGAGAGCTCATGGAGAGGATGAGATCGAAGACAACAGAGCAGACGAAGGAAACGGAGCGAATGTGTACTCCGGGGATGCCTTCCCGGCGACCTAGGCCTCCAGTGAATGGACGGTTTTGCCATACTCTGGCTTCGCCAATGCCATGATGTTCGTGTTCATCTTGTTCTAATTTGACCATCTTGGTTGCATCGATCTAACCCATGGCCGGAGTTGGGTCGATCTAACCCATGGCCAAGGTTGCGTCGATCTAACCCATCGGCGGAGTTGGGTCTGAGAACCTATGGCCGGAGCGTAAAACCAGTTTGAGAGAGAGAGAGAGAGTAAAACCAGTTTGCGTCATCTAAACCATTTTCATTTTATCACCCACGGTTTTGATTAGTACTTGTCCATATTCATCACACGTGTCCATATTAGCTTGTACTTTATCCAAGGGCAAAATAGGAGTATCAATCAATTATACATTATTCACCCCATTATATCCCCTTCTAACAAAAACTAAACCAACCAAGCAACTCTTTAACCCCCTTCTAAAATAATCCCCCCTCTCATTGTATCCCCTTCCCCTCTAAAATTTTAACCTCCAACAAACGAGTTGTTAGAGAGACGGTGGTTTGGATCTTTTCATCCAAAGATACCCCTGAAGTTCGTTATATGAGTCTCAGTAAAACAACCAAAAAGAACCCCCCCAAATTCTCGGTAGAAGGTATGCACGGCATTCAAAACCTTAAAATGATACACTCCATGCAAACCTAGAAAATGATTCACAATCATGTAGCTGTCTTATCTGTCAACTGTGGCTACTCTACAATACCAAGACTTAAGAGGGTATTTAGTGTATACCTCTCTACAATACTAAGACTTAAGTGGGTCTTTAGTGTGTACCTCTTACTCGTTGATGTCAACTCTTCAACTTCTAGAATTTAGCTCCATTGAAAAATCTCCCATGATCAAACTTTGAATGGCTAACACACCCTCACATCAAAGGAGAAGAGCGGAAGACGAGATGCTGGAGATGGAGGTATAGAGAGTGATTGAGAATATGAGTAGGGTTCTCTGCTGCTCTGCGAACGACCCCACAGACATTCTTGGAGGGTTGAGTGGTCAACTTTCCTTTTCCGTTGACAGAGTCGCAATTTACGAATTATGGGTACATTAGCGGGTGTCATTGTCCACTTTTGATGTTGATGGAGTGTGAGTGATTGTTGAAATTTGTCCCACATCGGTTAATAACCTCCTCAAAAAACAAGTATATGAGTCTGGGCGACCTCTCAACTCATTGCCAATTGATTCTGAGTTAGATGCTTTAACATGGTATCATGGTATCAGAGCTAAAGTTTTGGAGAATTTGTTCCCCTTGTTCATACCATAAGTGCATCATTGTTTATTGTGATCCATGTTATAGATTGTTTGTTTACCTCTCCACGTGTAAGTCAGGTGTCGCACATGCGGGGGAGTGTTGGAGTTTGTCCCACATCGATTAATAATCTCATACAAAAACTAGTATATGAGCTTGGGCGGCCTCTCAACTTATTGTTAATTTGTTCTGAGTTGGATGCTTTAACAGTAATACATGCCAATAGATGAAGGGGCAGCCTAAAAGGAAGGATTGGCTAGATAATTGATCTCCGGGAGGAGGATTTGAACACTATCTATAAATTGCACCTCCATCTAATCACCTGAATGAACCCAACCTGAATAAATATCAATCATGGACCTCCCTTTAGCATTCATCCAAATTCTCAGTCTCCAACATTGATGGGAACAAACAAATTGTTCCCAAAAGAACACAAAAATAAAACAAAATCAAAAGATGTGTAACCAGCCAAAGGAAGCTAGGCTGGATGACATAATACGACCAAGCTTGGGCTGAAAATCAAAGTAGAGAAGTACGTCTGGCACTAGCAAGTACAAGCTAAAAGAATGTTTTCTAAAATTCCTTAGTAACATGCACTAAACATGGATGAATGTGCCATGATGATAATTTCACTCAAGATTAAGAGGCCACCAGGATAAGACGAACCAAATTGGAAGATATCCAAGCTAGTAAAAAATCAGCTATATCCAAGAGGGAGAAAACTAGTTCATGTAGGAACATCAACTAATGTTATTGGTTTGACAAGAACTTCAGCATAATGAACATAGATTTTTTTTTCTCTTTTGTAGCAATTTTTAGCATTGATGTGGCTTCTTTGGAGAGAGCTGCATCGAAGGCATTTTGATGGTGTTGAGATTTCTATGCATAGAATTAGGTCCTTTGGCTAGTAGTTTGTGTGGTTAGGAATCGAGAGAGTGAACTCTCGACCAATTCCTTGATTTCATAAACCTTTTGATACACAATAATGTATTTTGTTGTGATTGGCACCCCTAAATGTCGTCTTTGAATGTCAATTATAACACAACGCAAAACAGAATACCAAAGTAAAAGACATTAATACATTAACCATATCGAGGACAAACACCTACTTGTGGAAAGCCCAAACACCCAACCATGAAATTTCCATCCTGCAATGAGGGAGCCAATTCTTAATGTGAGAAACAGTAGCAGGTTTACATCTTATATTAGTCCGGATCCTATACGGGATCCCGCACGGGCTTACCGTGCGGGACTCCCCTTTCCTGATCGAATTACGACGATCCGAGCCGCTCAAAGTGATCAGAACGTGATTTTAAGGGTACCCGCGAGAAATCAACAAAAAAAATGATCGGGAAGCAATAAAAAACTGTTCACTTCCCGATCAATTTTTTTGCTGATTTCTTAAGGATACCCTTAAAATCACGTTCTTAACACATTGAGCGGCTCGGATCGTTGCAATTTGATTGGGAAAGGGGAGTCCCGCACGGTAAGGCTGTGCGGGATCCCTCATTGGAAATTTCCTCTATATATATATATATATATATATATATATATATATATATATCCTACCATTTCAAGAATAGATTTACAGGAAAGGATGGAAATAATTGAGAACTTTCATCTGACAGCACACTCAGTTGAAAACAGATTTTTTCTTTCAGAGGAAAACAGATTATAGTTCTAAATTTCAGACTTTGTACCCAAGATATGAGATGAAAAGCAATGATTTATCATTGCCGTATTTCACCTGTTACACAAATGACACTGACCTATTAAAGAGAGCAATAAAAGAACTATATGGCAGTCTTAACAGCAATGATTTTACGTCATGGATATGAGATTCATTTCAGCATAGAAGCTATGTGGCAGTCTTAACAGTTAACCTAATCAACCATTTATGCTGCATAAATATTTGCATCACCTCAACTTTACTGATATCTGGACATAGCGTTCCAAGAAAATTGCAACATAAGAAACTTCGAGCAGAAATACTGCCGCCAATTCTTACCGGTTTCCTTCTAAGCACCATGTCTGATTCCTGGCAAACACCACATCGCCTAGTGATATCTCCACCTGCTTGCTGCTCATCTGCACCTGATCTACCAGATCTGCGAAGGATGGCAGAAGAATGTAAACATAGCGTTCCATCACAAAGGGGCTGCAATTGAGCCAAGGCTTTCCTTGCCAAACCAAACATCTAAATTCGGGCTCAGCTCGCCATTTTGTCAACATGCTTGAGGTGAGTTCGTTTGGCTCTGCTTATGAAAACACATCTATGAAGGGACAAAGAAGAAGTTTGAGCATTCATTCAAACTCAAAACAAGTATAAGTTCTTTTTGATAAGTAAAAGAGTAGTCCATCAAAATAAAATCAAGATTATTGCAGCCAATCCAACAACACAAATCAAATTTTTTTCCAGGATTGTCCTTTTTTCTCGTTGCATTAAAATCGTTTCTAGAACTTGGAACATAAACTAACATATCCAGTGTTATTTCTTTTCCTAACAATGGCAGACTGAAGCCAAGGTAAAGAAGAAGAGTTATGCATTAGGTAGGCAACCAGCACGTAAACATATCGCTGTATTGCTGCTGAAGGTAAAACCAAAAATTCATGGAAGGAAGGATTTGCTTAGGTAAGCCCAATGTTCTAAAAGTCACTATGGGCTAGTCGGGCGGTCGGCCACCTTCAAGCGATTAATCAGATTAGTCGGTGATTAATCGGTGCATATTAATTAGTAATCGGTGATGAATCATTAGTCGGACCTAATCGGATAGGCCCCACCACCGATTAATCGCCGATTAATTGCTTGCTTTAGAACACCAGGTAAGCCTAAAAGTCAACATGATGACTCCTCCATACATCGCAAAAACTTTAACTAATGGACGTTTTAAATTGTTTCAATTGACTTGCCAAATTAAAAGGAGAAAATATAGATAAGTGCCAGAGAAATTAGGAAGACGGCTAAGTAACTGCTATCCATGTATCAATAGATCATCTGAGAAGGAATCAGCATATTAATTACAGTAAAAATATCGTTTTAAAAAGTTGAATTTTTTCTTAAAAGTAATCTCTCTCAAAATTGAACCTAAAGAATGTGTTTGTAATTAAAAAATGACCACTTTCGTGTCTCCATGGTGTGTCCCCAGTTACAGTTAATAGGAAACCCCACCTTCCATGTCCCCCAGCGTGTCCAACACATTTACCGCAACCTATTTGGAGTGTCGATGCTTCATAAGTTACAACTAACAAACTATTACCCAAACCCTAAAGATTGAACTTACAATTCTAAAGAATCTCTTCCGTACTAAACAAGGGATTGTTTGGAGGACCTTTTACTGTAACTAGACGAGCTGAGCCAACCTTGCTCAAGCTATGCTCTTTTAACTAAGAAGCCAAAATTATCATGCTCCAGCTCACTCAGCTGTTACGAAATGAGCTTGGGCAAGCATCTTAACAAGCCAACCTCAATCTGTTCATGCAAAGCTCATTTCATTTGCAGCCCTGAATACCATCAGAAGCACTTGAGAAAGGGATGGAAAACCTTTCAAAGAAAACTTCCATGGCTTCAAATAATTTTGCTTTATTCGACCGTGCCTGCAAAAATTTCAGTATAATTCCTCAAAGCCATAAACTATTAATATTGAATGCAGTATCATGGAAATATTTTTAGAGTTATGTTCCAGCAAAGAATAACAAACAATAGCAATAGCAATGTGTAATGAGATCATTTCGAGATGGATGTATGTTTTGGATATTCTTGGAAAGAGTCAGTCGTAGGCACAATGCAGCTGTCATGCTCCATATGTTATGTTACTTTCTTGGACTGTCAATTTCAGGTTATAGTTTCAACCAAAGCCTATTTTTGTTTAACCTTGCCTACTTGTGCATTTTTCATGAAAGGTATGACACCTTTTGAGTGCCCAATTGAGAGCTTGACTGCATGGTGACCAGATTCTCAAGCCAAGACTCATGAAGCTTGGGAGGACAAATGATGAGGTGAGATGATGAAGGTACATCTCCATGGCCTTGTCCTGCTTTGCTTGGTAAAAGGAGTAAAGTGCCATAATATGAGTGAGCTTGGTACCTACATTGTACAACGAGGTCTAAGGCCATGCAGGGTGTCCCAAGATTCCCAACCATATCCATTGCTTGCCGTGTCTTATCTGTGTTCCATGTTCATATCCTTGCTTGGTAACTTGAAGCACGATAAACAGTACATACTCATTGCATAACAAACGCATTGCATGCACTGTTAAGAAGATGATGAGGCCACATCAGAAAGTTTTGTGGCACATCGTCGTAATAATGCAAACGAAATCAAGGATAGATTTCCATAAGAGTGATAAATCCCTCAAAGGGGAATACAAGTAGCAAAAGCTCTCAAATGTCTATTATCAATATATCAAAGGTTACCTAATGAGCACTCTAAACTCCTATTTATAGACCCTCTACTGACATACATACCCTTAAACCTACTACATCATACACACCCCCACCCAACTTGTCCTCAAGTTGGACAACATGACTCAAGACAACTAAATCAAAGAAAACATAGAACTATAGAAGTATTTATTATGCAGCTCCAAAGTAGGCATGCGGCTGAATTTCTTGGATCCACGCATCACCCTCCGCACAACCAATCTTCAATATGAGCTTCTTCTTGTATACATCCACCAGGGCCATACTTAGGTGTGAATAAGCAATCCATTTGGCATGTTTTTGGTATGGCAAAACACCATTAAAAGATCTCCAAACACATACTCCCAAAATATACTTAGACCAGTCATCATTCGAAGTTATAAGAACATGCACCACATCATACCCAAGACTCGCTCGAGTGAACACCATACCCAAGGGGTCTTCAAATTGTCCCATGAGTGCTTCTGCTTCTTTTGGTAAAGTCCAGGGGATGGGCGTGGAGAGAAGTGTTGGCTTAGGGAGCAATGTACCACAAACTTGCACATCTTGCAATTGGGGAACCCCATGAGGCAACACTTCGTAGCAATCCTCGACCTTTGGTTTAACCAACTTAATCAAATAGTGGAGCTTCCAAATCATTCCCACACTCTTCAAGTTAAGTATCTTGTACCAAAGGCAACTTGAAACTCAAGTCTTGAGAGCAATCTTCAATCTCTAAGGTCACGACTTCCCTGTTCTCCATAACCCTCCTCCAAAAGTTCCTCCCCATCTTGTTTAGGCCTAAGGAAACTTTCCTTGAGCATATCAAAAAGCATTCCCTCCTCATTATCTGTTCAATTGGACGCCAGAATTGAGACCCAAAAGATTAGGGTTATTTTCTCATTACGTTATACAACTGGAAATAGTAATTACACAGTAGATCTCTTTCTTCTAATCTACTTACATAAGAGATTAAGAGTAGATTAACAACTAATTACATATAAACCCATAACTTAACACTCCCCCTCAAGTTGGTGCGAAGATATCAATTAAGCCCAACTTGAATACAATGGGGTGGAAACTCTTGCTACCAAGCCCTTTAGTGAATATGTCTGCTAGTTGATCTTCAGATCTCACAAAAGACATACATATCAAACCCTCGCTCAGCTTCTCCTTGATGAAGTGCCTGTCAATCTCTATATGCTTCGTTCTGTCATGTTGAACAGGATTATGAGCAATGTTGATGGCAGCTTTATTGTCACAATAGAGTTTCATAGGACCATTATCAGCAATTCCCAAATCACGTAACACAGTTCGGAGCCACAAGAGCTCACAAACGCCATGAGCCATAGCTCTGTACTCAGCTTCTGCGCTAGACCTGGTGACCACTGATTGCTTCTTACTTTGCCAAGTAACCAAATTTCCCCCAATAAAAGTACAATAACCAGAAGTAGAGCGTCTATCATCCACAGAACCAGCCCAGTCAGCATCAGTAAATGTCTCCAATCGCAGGTGACCATGATTAGAGAACAAAAGTCCCTTTCCTGGAGCTGATTTGAGGTAGCTTAAGATACGATAAACTGCATCCAGATGCGAAGCACAAGGATCATGCATAAACTGACTAACAACACTCACTGCATAAGTAACATCTGGTCGAGTGTGAGTTAAGTATATTAGTCGACCCACAAGTCGCTGATATCTCTCCTTGTCCATGCACTCCCCCACATTGCCACTAAGACGGTGATTCGCCTCAATAGGAGAATTTTCAGGTCTACAACCCAACATACCTGTTTCTTCCAAAAGATCAAGTATATACTTCCGTTGGGAGATAAAAATACATCTATCAGACCTTGCCACTTCCATACCAAGAAAGTATCTTAGTGATCCCAAATCCTTAATCTCGAATTCTTGAGCCAGACTAGATTTGAGATTAAGAATTTCATTCACATCATTGCCTGTCATTATTATGTCATCAACATACACAATAAGGACATCAATCTTACCAGCACCTCCCTTGATGAACATAGTATGATCTACATGGCTCTGTTTGTATCCAAACCTTAACATAGCTTTGGAAAATCTGCCAAACCACGCTCTAGGTGATTGCTTCAGCCCATATAGGGCTTTCTTCAATTTACACACCTTCCCTTCAGCCTCAGAGGAAGAGAAACCTTGTGGTATGTCCATATACACCTCCTCTTCTAACTCACCATGGAGGAATGCATTTTTCACATCAAATTGGTGAAGGGGCCAATTCAAATTGGCAGCTCAAGAAAGCAGAGCTCGGACAGTGTTCATCTTTGCTACTGGTGCAAACGTCTCCTCATAGTCAATACCATAGGTTTGAGTAAATCCCTTGGCAACAAGTCTCGCCTTGTATCTCTCAATTGTACCATCAGCATTCTGCTTAACAGTGAAAACCCACTTGCATCCTACTGATTTCTTTCCTCCTGGAAGTTATACTAGCTCCCAAGTGCCATTCTTTTTCAAAGATGTCATCTCTTCTACCATAGCTCCTTTCCACTTAGGTATTATGAATGCATCCTGCCAATTCTGTGGAATACATATAGAAGAAAGAGACGAAACAAAGGCATGGTACGAAGGAGATAATCGATCATAAGAGACAAATTGAGAGATAGGATGTTGAGTACATAACCTAACACCTTTCCGAAGAGCAATAGGAAGATTATCAGACTCAATAAGGGGAGGTTCAATAGGAGAAGATTCATTACCAGATAAGTCAGCTGAGGAATCCGGAATTGGAGCAGGGGATTGTAATTGACAAGGTGGTATTACACATGAAGACTTTCCTTTCTTCTGTCTAATGTAGGTCTTTAAGTTAGACCCATACAGCCGTTGTGGTAGTTCCTCAATATTGTCACCAATGTCATGAGTTGCTCTTTCAGCAGATATTGGTTCATCTCTAAATTGTTTCATCTCCCCCTCACCATAATTATGAAAAGAGGTAAACATCTCTTCCTGCCGATGCTCCCCCGAAGAGATGGAGTGGATGGAGAGTAGGACACAGTTTCCCAAAAAGTAACATCCATAGAGATATAAAACTTTCTAGAGTGAGGATCATAACATTTATAGCCCTTCTGGGTAGGAGAGTACCCTATAAAGACACACTTATGGGCTTTAGGACCTAACTTGCCTCCAGAGGGATGAGGGGCATGAACAAAACAGACACAACTAAACACCCGCGGTGGGAGAGTGGTGACACGAGGACTGTGAGGAAGACACTCAATAGGTGTTTTGAACTGGAGAACACTGGATGGCATACGGTTGATAAGATAAGTAGCAGTTAAAATCGCCTCTCCCCAAAAAAATTTGGGAACATTCATGGTGAATAAAAGGGAGCGAGCTACCTCAGCAAGATGACGATTCTTGCGTTCAGCAACTCCATTTTGTTGTGGAGTGTCAACATAAGTCGTCTGATAAAGAATGCCATTTTCTTCTAGGAATGCCCTAAAATTCCTATCTATATACTCAGTCCCATTGTCACCACGGAGAATTTTGATATTCGTATCAAATTGAGTGCGTACCATAGCATAAAAAGATTTAAAACAAGAAAAAACGTCACTTTTTGACTTAAGTAAATAAACCCACGTAACACGAGAACAACAATCGATAAATGTGACAAACCATCGAAAACCTTTAAGATAGGTAACAGAAGAAGGACCCCAAACATCAGAATGGATAACAGTAAAAGGAGACGCACTCCGTTTATTAATAGGGGCATAAGAAGAATGTTTATATTTTCCAAACTCACATACTTCACAAAAAAACTGACTCTTAGGACAATGTCTTATTAAATTAGGAAAAAGTTTATCTAAAATTCCAAAGGAGGGATGACCCAATCTACGGTGCCACTGATGTAACACATTAAGAGGTGCACCCGTATCTGCTTGCAGAGCAAGACCACATGACATTGGTGGACGAGGTGCAGACTCCAAAAAATAGAAGCCACCATGTGATTTACCACTGCCAATCACCTTCCCCGTATCCAGTTCCTGAAAGACACAATGAGTAGGAAAAAAGGTCACGGAACAATTTGCAGAACAAGTAAGGCTACTAACAGACATAAGATTAGTGGCAAAGTTGGGAATATGTAAAACTGAAGAGAGAAATGGAGGGAGAATAGCGAACGGAACCCTTCCCTGAGATAGCAGAGAACGACCCATCTACTATTCGGACCTTATCCTTACCAGAACAAGTAGAGTAAGAATCAAATACAGAGGAACACCCAGTCATATGATCTGAGGCACCAGAATCTATAATCCATGGAATAGTAGAAGAGACAGTAAATGCACTAGCCGAGATACCTGTATGAGCAAAATATGATGAAGTAGGAGCTGCATTGGAGGGAGCTATAGTAGATGGAGAATTAGCCCGAGCCATAAGGCGCCTGAGAGTTTGTATCTCCCCTTGAGAGAAACCACCAATATGATCAGATGACGCCTGAATCCCAGAATCAGGCAAGGTGCTAACTGTAGACTCCAAAATATGGGCCTGGGCCCGAGAACGCACCGGACCGCAGCCATGGTCACTGCGTCCACCCCCACGCCCACGAGTGGGCTTGCCATGTAGCTTCCAACAAAAATCCCTGGTATGACCTGTGTTATGGCAATAATCACACTGGAGTGACGCACGATCAAGAGGCCCGCTGCTAGTACTTGACTGTGACTTACCACCCTGGGGAATAGGCCCACTATCAGAACCAAAAGGACCCTGAGGAGTAGCAATCAGGGCAAAACGATCAGAAATAGGAGGGTGCAACATAGCAACCCTCCTACTCTCCTCCTGCTGAACAATCGAATAGGCCTCTCCCAAGGATGGAAACAGAACGCGACCCAACACCTGCACTCTAATTGGATCAAGCTCCAAATCAAGACCAGCAAGAAAGTCATAAACGCGCTCTTTCTCCATCCGTTTTAGCCAATTAGCAGCATCCACGGCACAAACAGCCTAAAAACCCTGATAGTAATCAAATTCCCCCCAAGCTCCACTCAAGTCAGCAAAATACACAGCAACAGAACGATGATTTGCTCCAATGCACGGAACCTCTTTCTCAACTCAAAACACTGTGCATCATTACCTTGCTGAGAATAAGTTTGGGCTGCAGTAGTCCAAATCTGATGTGGAGTATCAAGCAGCAGGAAAGTATGGCGAATATCAGCTCTCATAGAGTTAAACAATCATGTCATGACTAATGATTTCCGAGATTTAAACTTCTTGAGTTCAACCGCCTCAACTGGTGGAGTAATGAGCTCTGACATCCCTTTGGCTTCAATAGCCAAGGTAAAAATACGAGACCAAATCAAATAGTTGGTACCATCCAACTTAATATGGCAAATATCCAGAGAAAAATTATCTAGAGTCCCTACACGACTCAACTCACCATTTGTACCGGCGGAAGCCTTTTGTTTATCCACCGACATTGCAACAAACCCAGATTATGATAAATTGACTGAAATCCAGAAAAAACTAAACAAGTCCCCTCAATTCCAGAAATAACCAAGAGTACCCAGTTAAAGAGGAAAAAAAAACTCTTTAAAAAACCA
The DNA here is from genome assembly GCA_019656295.1 of Rhododendron mucronatum var. ripense. Classification (NCBI taxonomy): domain Eukaryota; kingdom Viridiplantae; phylum Streptophyta; class Magnoliopsida; order Ericales; family Ericaceae; genus Rhododendron; species Rhododendron mucronatum. The sequence continues at coordinate 1,628,051 of BPLT01000035.1, read as the reverse complement.
ACTGTTCAGTCCAGTAGAAATATAAAATAAAATAAAATAAAAAAACCAATTTTCTAAACCTCTTTAAAAACCAACCTTAGCCAGTCATCCAATTCTCTGAACCTCTTTAAAAACCAACCTTAGCCAGTCATAAACCCACCTGTACGTGATTACTCAGTGGGTGTCGGTAGGAACCCAAAGTCGTACGAGGTCAGAAGGTGGTCGCCGGCGCCCGTCGAGCAAGATCCAAGACTGTCGGCCGTCGTACAGTGTAGTATGCCTCAACGGAAGCAGATACACAACCTGGTCAGAGGTCGTCGGCGGTGGAGAAGCTAGAACGAGATCCAGATCCAGATCGGAGCAACATCCAGATCGTCGGTAGGTACGAACAAGGCCTGCCGTACGGCGTACGGCGTCGTCGGAGACAATAGGGCCTGTCGGTAAGTTGTATAGCAGCCGTTCAAGATCGGTGCTCTGATACCATGTTCAATTGGACGCCAGAATTGAGACCCAAAAGATTAGGGTTATTTTCTCATTACGTTATACTTATACAACTGGAAATAGTAATTACACAGTAGACCTCTTTCTTCTAATCTACTTACATAAGAGATTAAGAGTAGATTAACAACTAATTACATATAAACCCATAACTTAACAATATCAACAACAAACTCTTCTTCAAAGATAGAAACATCATCAATATCTTCATTTGCATACTCATCGTACACAGGAATTCCTATCATTTCCAAGTTCCTCATTTGGAAACTCATTAAAGACAGGAAGGTCTTCGAAACCACCATCTTTTTAAATCAACTCCAAGCTCTTCACATGAGAGCTCATCAAAGATAGGAATATCATGTGAGAACTATCACAATAACATTGTTCCTCGTCCTTCTCAAATGCATCCAGGTTAAGGTTTGTCTCTTTCTCAAGTACATCCGGTTTGAGATTTTCATAGGACTTAGAATCACAGTAACCATCAATATTCTTGAATGAAACGGACAAATGTAGCAACTTCTCTTTTCAATAACATTAGTTGCACCTTATCATACAAGGTAGCAACTTGTTCACTCAACTCTTTAATCTCATTCCTATTTTCATTTGAATTGCAATCATTTTCCCTTCCACATTGTTGAGTAACCTTCAATCCTTCACCATTGTTCACCGAAAATCCTCTACCTCCACCTTCCCTTGTTCCTCTACCTTTTTGAGCCATTTCAATGGTAAATCAGCCAACTCAATAGCAGACCCTGTCAACTCTGTCCCAAACAGACCCAGTTAACTCAATACCCAGACAACTCAGCAAACACACCCAAACTTGAGCAAAATCAAACCCAATCACAAAATCAACCAGCAACTACCCTTTCTACAACAAATTTGAGCCCAAAATCGAAGGAAATCAAGCAGAAATCAACAAAAACTAGCGGAATCACCTGTTTAAGGTCTGAAATCAGTTGAATCAGGTCAAATCGAGTCTCAAAACGAGCTATATAGGCCCCGAATCAGATCAAATCGAGTTGACCCATGCAGATCTGGTTGCGAAAGGACCCGAATCATGTAGAACAGCCTTTGAATCACCAAAATAGGCTTCAGTTTTGGTGTTTCTGAGTTTGATTCACTGTGACAAACTCGTACAAGTCGATTGCAAGGCTTTGCAGTACAAAATGCACTCAAACTTATTCGTGCAGGATGGATTTTGGTTCAAATCAGACAAATAAGGGCTGGATCCAGTGCATAGTGGGCCGAGGTCGAATGGCCTTAATCAAGCATCATCGAGTGCAAAATCAGCTGGAAGTTGTTTTTGGAAGGCTGAACAGTGAAATCAGGTCCAAAATTGGTGAATCCATGGGTGTTTAGGGTCGAAATCAAAATACGGGCTCTTGGGTTGAGTAGATCTACAAATTACGAGTGGATTGGGGCCTCCGATGAGATTTTTCAGAGCCATTTAGCGTTCCGGCAAAGTTTCCCGGTGAGGTTTAGGTTTCCAGTGAGATGAACGGTCAGGATCGAGCCTAGAAGCTCTTATACCAAATGATGCAAACAAAATCAAGGATAGATTTCCATAAGAGTGATAAATCCCTCAAATGGGAATACAAGGAGCAAAAGCTCTCAAATATCTATTATCAAGATATCAAAAGTTACCTAATGAGCACTCTAGACTCTTATTTATAGACCCTCTACTCCAAAGGACTCAAAATGACATACATACCTTAAACCTACTGCATCACGTAATATTGGGATTTTTCCAAACATCAGAAACTTTCATGCATTAATTACGTGGATGGCCGCAGAATGATTTGGATAGATGGCTACAGAATAATGTTGTTAGAATAATACCAAACATAATCAATTGTTCATGTACTGACTTACATCTAGGAAGCAAGCTTTCATCTGCCCCAAGCATGTTTCCAGTACTTCAGCTTTTCTCTTTGCCCCCGTGCTAACTAATTTCATGTCACTCTCCATCATAGCTCGAAGATATGGTTTCCAAAGTTCATAACTGAGAAGAATAACCAAATTTATTATGATTCAGTATAGCCAATCAATATGAAGATTCCCAACGGAGAGAAACACTAAATGGACCTTTACGAGGTAATCGGAATGCATTTATCTCCACTGTGCAGCATTATGGTGGAAACTTTTCCATACAGTGGAGATGGATGTGGCAAGACTTGCCAAGAGAAAATTAGAAAGTAAAACCTTTACAATACACTACAGGCAGGGACGAATACAAGTGGGGGCCCAAGCCCCCATCAATTTTGTAAAATTATATTAATTTTTTACAATATTTCAATTATACCCAATAAATTTGGTGTTCTAATTTAATTACTCTAGATTTTCATTATGAGGATTTTTGTCTGATCTATTTCTTCGAGTGCTAAATTTTCACACCATCTTTTTGTGCAAACACAACCCTTCTTATTTAAGATGAAATTACAAATATAATCATCAATTCGTTATTCTACCAGAAGGAATTATAAATGTACGCATTAAGTTTACTAATTTGTGTGCCCCACTAATGCAAATTCTGAATCCAACCCTGGCTAAAGGTAGCTCCAATGGAACATAAGATGAGAGAAAATAGATTAAGGTGGTTTGTACATGTTTATCATATATCAATATAAGCAGTAGTTAGAAAGAGTGATAGTTACGGAAAAGGGTAGCACACGGACTAGACCAAAATTTGACTTTTGAGGCGGTAGTTTGAAAGGATTTAGGTTTGTTTGGATATCGAAGAAAAGGACGTCTCCAATAGAGCTCAATGGAGAAAACGGATTCAAATATCCGACCACAAATAAATGTGAGTTAAGGCTAGATTGGGTGCAGTTTGGTTCATTGTTGCTACTTAACCTTAACATTAGCAGCTTACCTATTCTAGAACTAACAAATTATGTGCACAAAGGTACTATTGAAAAGCTTGATATTAATTGCTAGGCCCATTCCCTAACAACTTAAACTTTTGAGACCATTCAAAACTTAACATGAGATTGGAGCTCAATTTGGAGGAGTCTTGGGTTCTAGTGTCTCTATTTGCATTTGTTCCCTGTTCGAATTCTGTTTCTCCTTCATATCAAGTTTTGCTCTATGGACATTCACATCTCCATTATCATACTCTACAACCATCATTAGAAGGCTGAGTTAGAGGAGCGAATGAAAGACCACTGTCTAATAAGAAACTATCGCTAGAAATAGAAAAAACAGTGAACTATTTACCCCATGTCATCATATCCCATTACCAGCGCCTCACCCTGAAATCAAATCAGAATCACATCACTAGATTGAAATAAAATCTTGTAGAAGTGGCACACAATCTAATTGCAACAAACTATTCCTGTCAAAGCTTACTCACCAAACAATAATGGTAAATCAAAACAATGTAAGCATACTCAAAACACAACAATGATATATCTGCAAAAAAGATACAATAGTCGCTCCCCATGAGAAATCAATGCCATGCATAACACAAAAATTACTTTCACTCAAAAACTACTTTCACTTTTCTGGGGTATTCACAAGTCTCATATAATTAGCTGACGTAAACAGCTGTGCAACAACAGTTCATAAAGCATCGTCGCTTGTAAAGTGCCGAGAGGTCATGTGCACCCTAGTTTACCTGGTAATTTTCACAATGGGAATAACCTAAGTCAATTGGCCAATAGAGCTACAACAGGTAGTGGAGACATCCACAGTGCCGTAGCCAGAAATTTGTACCAATGGGTGCACAATTCCTACACGCGACTTTGCTGTGAAAAACAAAAAAAAGCCTCTCTTTTTGACGAACCTAGCGTGCCTTGATTTTCTTTTGCACTATTTCTTCAAGACATATCCCTATTTGAAAAGTGTTTAACTATCGCATTATCTTAACATAGCTACGGAAAAAAAATTCAAGAATGGTTTTATGTTTAAATTATAAGTTTCCCAAGTAAAATAGTTTTGTTCTTAGATCGAAACAAATCATCTTAACACAAAAGATAGAGGTATGATTAATAGATTTAAGAAGAAAAATAGAAAAAGGGAGAAGGTGAAAAGGAGCCTCGCTTAACTTGCATTTTCTGATAAGATAGTAATTATAATTCCAAAAACACGTTGTTTTGAGGGCGAAAGTTTAGTGAATAGAGGCTTGGTTGAGTTTAGTAAATAGAGGCTTGGTTGTGAGTAATTAATTATTCAGTGATTTTGGGGCATCCGCATCACCACGTGGTGCCCCAACACCCATCTCAATCACATATTTAGGTTGGACTCATATTTAATTTTGAGTCCCACACGAATATGTGATGGAGAAGAGCATTGGAACACCATGTGACGGCACCCCATGAGCACTCAATAATATTTCCTTCTTCGAATCGTAGTACTCTATTTTTTACAAATGCAAAAAAAATGCCAAAAGAATCCAGTGGGGTCTTATGCCATCCCTAAATATCTCCGCCGCTGGACATCCATACAAAGAAAACAAATGAAGGACGTTTTAGTCCCGGTTCATACATAGCATGCACATGTGCGAATATACATCTTAGTTGCAGAAACCTTCAACTATGACCACGTTTTTTCGTTGGGAACGCGTTTCCGTCGGAGGAAACTCCAAGAAACTCGTTCCCATGACGATGGGAACTCATTCCTAACCTATACGGGAACTTACACCAAAAAAAACGGTTGAGAGACTTACGATTCAAGCTGCAATTGGTCCCTTTAAAGTTGTTTTGATCTTAACCTTCTAGAGTCATAATAATGCCTTTAACTTTTACACCTACTTATAATACACAACAGCTCTATCATGTAATCATGTGCTACAATAAAAATATTGAAACTTAACTAGAAACTCATACTTTTAATAATATTTATGTGGTAGAATAATATTTTCATTTTGACATTTAACTAGACAAAAATCAATAAAAATATTTATAATTTTAATAATTTTTCCTAACCGCTCCCCAATGGCGCTCCCACACTTTTATAATCATCTGCTCCCCCGTCCCCGCTCCCGCTTCGTGCAACTATAATATACATGCATGTCCATCTCACAAAGGCACTCGAACAGAGAAACTGAGGATAGAGAAAAACATCTCCCTCCATTGCCCCTAACCTCACACCAACCATGTAAGAACCTTAACAAAGACGCTCAAGCAAGTTAAGCATGAAATATGGCCTTTTCATTGGAATTTGGAGATTAGTGCTTTCACTAATATTCAATGATGAGTGCTTCTAGATCAATTTATGAATAAAGTGAACGGATGAAGATTTGCTCCACAAATAAGTTTATTCTTGTAACGAAAATAAGAATTTTGTCCCACAGACCCTCAATATTTTCTGACGCATCATCGACAATGTTTTGGTTCCTCTCGAACCAAATAGCCTGAAGAGCCGCAGAAACTAGGCAAGTGCATAAAACCCAGCTTTCTATTCCAACAAAAGCCATTGAAATGAGTATAAAGCATTTGAATCGGAAAGGAATGTAAAAAATGTTTAGTATAAAGCCTCCAAAAGTTTTCCTTCTCCCCATGCTTAGCATAAAAAAAAATCAAGCACATAATCATTTCCATTTATAGGATTTTACCTTAATACATAAAGAATGTGGGGTAAAAAACAATTGCAAGGTGAAAAAAATGGACTTAAAAGGTCTAGTAATAGCTGGAGCTGTGTAAACTTACAAGATTGGTCGGTGAAAAGCGAGTGTTGGAGTCTTTGGTGGCATAACATCGATCAAGCAGCTTTTTAATGTGGTCATGCATTGTGGCATCTGTCCCAATGCCTGCCTAAATTAACTCAGAAAAACTGTAATTTCATTACCCCTGATACCAAACATCTCAGAGAACTTATGACTACATAACTTAAACCATAGAAGAAAAGTACAGAATCAAAACGAAGTACATCTAAATAAAGTACTATATCCTGACCTTGTCCATAGAATTAAGCAAATCGGCTTCACTTAAAAGCGTTGGTGGCCTAGTAACTCCTGAATCAAGAGTCAATGTGGTCGGGGCAAACTGCAATATTACGAGATCATGTACGTCAATCGCCCTGTATTATTATAGAGACTCACGCCAACTGATGCAAATCAAACGAAAAAGGATGAACACGTGCTTCCTTATCTGAAATATTTTCTCCCTCCCTTTTCTCCTAGTGAGAGGCTGTTTGGTTGGTTTTATTCAAATATCATACTATTTAATCTTTTATAGAAAAAAATATGATTTTATTATTCAATTATTGAGCTATACAAAACACCTAAGCTTTACTTTTTATTACCATTAGGAGTTACAAATTTTCATATTAGTGAGTGATGATGTATTTCTCCATCTTATCTGTACTCTCGAGCTATATATCTACAATATATGTGTTAGGGTTTATCCAACACCTTAACACTTTTCAATAGCCCTCTAACAACATGATATCAGACCATGGTACCCTCTGCTACCACCCAGCAACCTTGGCTGCAGTCACCCTCCCTTGCGGCTAACCTTAACCCCAACCAAACCCTCTAAATCTAGCTGACAGCCCTGGCCGAACAACCCCACCCTGTCGCTAGCCCTTGCCGATCATTCTAGTGTATTTCTTGTCAATCTCTATTATTGTTCGCCCTCGATTCATGGTTTGTACTGGTATTTCGCTGCCCGTCATGGTTTTCTCTTGTTGGTAAGCTGTTTTCGATTTTCCTTCATGGTTTGAGTCTTCCTTCATTTGTTGCAGGTAAGTTGTTACTTCCGTTTTGATATGGTAGGATCGCGACTTCGGATGTTTTTGTTCTCCTTAGCTTTGCCCTTGTATGAAGCTTCATAAGGCTAGTGATCAGTTGGTGGTTGCAAAGTTTTCAGAGGCGAAAGCGTAAGGCGAGGCTATAGACCTCTCATGACGCGAGGCATTTGCCTTTGAAGTTTTTTATTTTTTTATTTGTAAACAATAAAACAACTAAAAAAACCATAATGATAGGGGACAGTGTTTGTGTCAAACAAAGGTGTCTCAAGGGGGGGGAAAAAACAGAAAATAGTAGGTAGAATTCACTATAAAAGCATGTTTAGGCATAAAAACATAGCGCATTAATAGATCAAACTTTCAAAAGCACACTAAATCGTCCTGCAAATACTCAAAAACCTGGCGTCTTTGCCCCAACAACATTAAATGACTGACTCCTTACAAAAGAACAAGAATCGACTCTTCTGAGGTGTTTGTCACCGTCATCTGGGTGAAAAAAGCATGAAAAGCGTACGCCATTATATGCCCCCAATGGATGGGCGAATGCTTATGTGGTTCTCTACCTAAAAATTAATGCCCAGAGGCATTTTTGTTGTGCCTTGTCTCAAGGAGAGCCGCAAAGCGAGCCCCAGAACTGCCTTTGAAAACATTAGGGTGGTTAGTTGTTTATTTCTCTACGTTTGTTAGTTGTTGAATTTTCACTGTTTGTTGGGATTTTGCTCCTCATTGTGCCTTGATTTATTTGCTACAACTCATATTTTTAAATCCAGTTCTACCTATAATGTCGCTGCTAGTTTTTATGATTCTCCTTGGTCTTTTGAACATGTTCCTCATTACCTCCACTCGGTTGGATGGTAAGAATTATGCCACTGGGGCTAAGGCTGTTGACGTGTTTCTTTCGGGCAAGTCACAATTTTTCTGTCGAATTGTATATCCACCAAAGGATTCCTGCATAGGTAGTCGAGAATGATAGAATTTGTATTCAGTTATGGAGTAGTATGGACCCTCAAATTAACAATACTTTGGTTTTCATACCTATTGCCAAACTTGTGTGCTGTCACCTGTCAGACTAGGAGTTGTACTCAACTGTTAATAATCTGAATTTCATTAGACATGCTTTTCTCTTGCTCTTGGTGATCGTCTTTCCAGGATTATTATACCAAGTTTGGTTATTGTGGGGAGCTCAACATTTACCAACCTATAGCGTGAGTTTAAGCATGTGGCTCGATTTTGTATAGCTTGCCTTCGTCATATGATCCCATTCATTTAAGCTTTTAGGGCTCAGGATTTACCTTCTCTTAGTGAGGTGTTCAGCTATCTTCATCAGTTGTTTGTATCTATGACTAATTCTACTTCTCTATTACACTTTGATCGTTTTGCGTAGGCTACAACTGTCACTGCGGTTTTTTCTCTTATGCATTAAGCCTTGGTGGTCAGGAGTCAAGGGGTGGTGGTCGTGGTGGATTTGGCCGTGACTAAGGTCATGGTTTTGGATGTCATTATGGTCATGGTGGTTTATCATGAAAAGTCTGTGAGTTCAGTAAACATCACTATCTGTAATTATCATGCCTTCCATTCCAGAAACCATGATCTCCAATCCATAAGTGTTTCTCAGCTATCCCACACTCAGAAAGGTTACAAGTGTTACTTCACTTCCCTTCATCGTAATTTTGTCTATACTGATATAACACTTGATGTAAAGACCCCTGATTTATTCCCCTTTACTTTATTTATTTTAAATGTGAAATGATTAATTTGAACCGAATTGTTTGTTCTCCAATGTGTATGTACGGGTGTTCGGAGGATTATGGAAGTATGTGTTTCTATGTTGTAATGATGTATGGAGGCATTGTGAGTGTGTTAGTGGTGATCGGAGATTGAATCGGTGGACGTTGGAAACGTTTGAAAATTTCCAGGAGGTACCGGTACTAGATTTTCTTTGGTACCTGTACCATTTGATCAGGGGCGAAGCATTTATGACAGTTATTGGAACCAGCTTTTCTTCAGTACCAGTACCACTCGAGCAGAACTGTAAATCTTGTGACAGGTACTGGTACTAACCTTAACCCTGGTACCAATACCACCTGCATTTTTTTTTGAAAATTTCTGCACACGATCCGGACATCTATAAAAGGGTACCCTTCACTCTTTTCTCACCCCAACAATGACTTTAGCCCTAGAAATTGCCTCTCTCACCTCTCTCTTCAACATTTCACCCAAACCACTTGATTTCTACATCAAACCAACCCCAATCTCCAAGATCCCACACCTCAATTTCACTTGGGTTCGAGTTTTGCAAGCAATGGGTAAGTCTCACATCTTTTCACTTAGCTCATTCTCTACCACATTTTTCTCTCTCTCCTCACCGTTGTACTTCGTTTTTGGGAAACCTAGACCTTAAGTCTTGTGGCAAAGCAAGGAGAAAGGTTACTTTGGAGCGTTTCAAGCTAGATCAACTAGATAGACCTAGGGTTTTGCTCAAAACCCACTTGGTAGGGATTTCTCTCTTCCTCTACATGTTTATGGGTTGTTCATGGTTGAGATGTCCATATCTCTTGCCTTTCTTGACTATTGCTTTGATTTATGTTGTGATCGTGAACAAATGAGTTGGATTCATTTGTATACATTGAATATATGGTAGCTTGAAGAACTTTAGAATGGCATTGATTAAATTTGATTCGTGAGTATGGAATGTAGAACCCAAAATGAGATTGGATACCACAAGGTCCCGAATGCTTGATAAAGGGATATCACAAGGTCCCGAACTAAATGCTCGGCAGGGGATATCACGAGGTTCAAAATGCTCAGGTTCGTGTTAGGTCCACCATTCGGTGTGTCGCTAGGTGTTTGAGGTGAAGTATTCTCATTGAATGAAAGTATGATTATTGTGATACACTGTGGATAACTTGAGATTAGATGGGATTGCAGTATTAAAATTCTTGTTTTTGAGCGTTGTGATTATGTTATAAGTAATACCTATTTTGATTAGCTCTTTCCTTATAATATTTTTTCCTTCACTCTCACATGACATCTTATTTGCATATAGAGTTAGTATGATATTTTTCTACTGGGCTGGTGTAGCTCAACCCTTCGTTTTATTTCAGGTACGACCCAATGGCAATAGCATGGAGTGTCTGGCATGCAAGGACCGAAATTCTTTTGAAGATGAAATCGTAACTTCGGTTTGATTTCTTTTGACTTTGGAGGACAGTAACATACTTCAGTTCCACTTTCATCTACTCCTTAAGTAATATTGGGCAGTAGCCCCTTTTAAACTGGTTTGGATTCCTTGAATGAGCATGGCAAACCATTAGTGGGTATCTATGTAAAGTATTGTGGATATTTTTAATTATGAAAAGTTATTCGTAATTATGTTTAAAATTGAGGGAGTGACATTTGAAGAGTAGTCACCCTTTTTGTGTGCATTCTACCCATCTCATTCAGAGTTCTAGAAGTCGCAAAGTGCTGGTCGGGCGGTAGGAAGGCGCTTAGCACCTAGGATCATGGATTAATTAACAGATTTTTTACTTTTAAAAAAATTCAACCACCCACCCCCAAGTTTTGAGTAAGTAGAACAACATAAGAAGAATAAAGCAATACATAATATTCAAAATAGAACATGGAAACTAAGTATTACATGTGTCAATGACAACACCACAAATAAATTGGTAGCCCTATATTATACTATGTCTGGACAAAAACAATAAGTAACTACTAACTAGTCCATACAATAAATGAGAAGAGAGACAGAGAGACAGAGAGAGAGAGAGAGTGAGAGATTAGAGAGTGACGAGAGTACTAGAGGAGAGACACTATAGAGAGAAAAGAGACCAGAGAGAGAGCGGACCAAACCAGTCATTCACAATCGAAGGAGCTTACGCCTAACCAGTCGTTCACAATCCAATCAAAGCAGAAGAGATTAGGTTAGTGAGATCTTTGATTATGTGTAGCGAATATTTATATTTTCTTAAAACTGCACTAAAAGCCCTATAGCACATTACTACTACAGTTAACCCCCCTCACTTTTGCTAAACTACACATTTATTCCCCGATTAATTCTGTCTAACTGACTACTCCTACCCTGCTGATTAGTCGCTGACTAATCCGGCCGCTAATCGTCCCAACAACTACTTCAACGCCTAGGCCCCTAGTCAAGGCGGTGGACCACCGCCTAGGCCAATTTTTCGAACACTAGTCTTATTACATGTTAGTTTTAGTTTTGTCATCTCCTATCAAACCATAGGTGTTTGTTTTCCCACCCGAAGTACCGCTTGCTCCACCGCAGCCCACTACAACGCCCTTTCATCCTAATGCTCAATAGGTATCCTATGATCACTTCTCCCCCTCCCTTCATGCTTTTGCTACCTTTGTTTTATCTATTTTGTTCCTCACAATGTTTGGTAGGCCTTATCTCCTTCGGAGTGGCGGACAGCTATGGATGAGTGTTGGCTCTTCACATAATAGAACATGAGAGTTAGTTGCTCAAGGGGAGAGTTCTCAGGTGTGTAGTATATGCAAAGCTGTATGGATTTATTGAGTATCCTAGAGTTGGCCTAGCAAGGCAAGTGATTCCGAGATTTGGCATGTGTCGCTATCAATTTGGTAATTTGCATCGCTCTCACATCTAATCAAACGAAAATATTGTAGATTGCCTATGCGGATGATATTATCAATTCAGGAAATGATTGTAAATGCATTGATGAGTTGAAGGACTTCATGCTGCGTTAGTTTCATAAAAAGATTGATAAACGAGATACAAATCTTTCGGAATATGAGGTGGCGCGATCCAAAGATGGGATTAGTTAATCTAAGGAAGAGTGAGGGTTGAATTGTTTGAGTGGGATTTATTGAGTCTAAACTTGTTGAGACACGTATTGTTCCAATGTCACATTTTTTGTTTATCGGAGAGTAGATTGAAAATCCTGACCAGTATAAAGCGCGCTTCGTTAGTAAGGTGAACTTTCTTACAATAACACGTCTTCATATCACTCTTGTCGTTAGTATGCTGAGTCAGCTTATGTGTTGTACACTTCTAAGTTAAAGCTATTACCGATTCAGATTAAGTAGACCATCTAACAGGAGATCCACTACAGGATATTGTACCATCCTTGGTGGAAATCTTGTTACTTGGAAAAGTAAGAAAAAAAGAGTTATTGCATGGTCTAGTGTAGAAGCAGAGCTCACAAACCATGTGAGATTGTATGGGTCAGTGGGTGTGCTCCTTTATTGTAGCTATAGGGATCAGTGCGCGCTTATGTAGCTATAGGGATCAGTGTGCGCTTATGAATCTCTAATGTGATAATTCAGCAGCAAGCAATTCACATTGCTTCTTGTGGTAGGTTTTTTTCTGATTGCGCAATGTTTTAAGCGAGCGCATCCTGATTGGACCTGGAATAACGAGGTTACCCTACTCCTGCAAAAGCATCAACCAGTCAGAGACACTCTGGTCAGTGGTGTTTGGCCGGAATGCCCTCTGACGGCTAACAACACCGGAAACGGAAATAATCGGTTCAAGGATAATAGCGTTCTCACTCAGTATCGATTGTCCGATCCACTACTCCTTTGCTTGGGGTTCATATTTTAGGCTTCAAGTGAGTGTCACCTTGGATAATCTCGAGTGGTTATTCCATCATAAGCTACCATTTTGAGTAGATGATTTGATAGCTCATGCGATCCTCCAATAGAAGGTAGTTGGCATATCACTTGAATTTGCATGGCTTGGGCTGCTCAGCTTAGCTGTACGCTTAAGCTCAGGGTGAGAATTCGGGACCTTAGAGGATCATCAATTAATCTGAGAGTCTCAGACATTGATTATTGCAGAGCTTGCAACTAAGTGAATTCGGACAGCTAGTTATTCTGCCGACCTCTTTCCAGTGATGGGTCAGCACTTGCCTAAATAACCTTTGTGCATCCCTTTGACTTTAAATTTTAATTCTTATTTGCACTTGGAGCCTTATTAATTTCACCTACCATACATCTAATCAAGTTTTCCATGAGAGGACTATGCATATTGAAGTCATTTTTCATCTTGTTCGATAAAAGTTCGATGGTGGTATGATAGCTAATCCCTTTGTGTCCAATCAATCCGGTTTACTAAGCCGTTGTTCAAGCCGCGATTAGAGTTACTGTCTAACAAACTGGGACCTTCGATATTTATTCTCTAGCTTCAGGATGAGGGTTAAGAGTGATATATTTTATAATTAGTAAGGGTATATATTTGTCTTTCGTCTTTAGCTTTGTACTCTATCACTATATTATCAATGATACACGTGTAATGTTTTAGGGTTTATCATACCGTAACCACTTTACATTAGCCCGTGGCGATGCCATATTGAGCATTGTGGGTTCAACTGAACCCCCTAGATTTTATATAACCTTGATTAGATATGTACAACTTAACCCTGTGCAGTAAGTAATACATAGGCTAAACCCTCTGGAATATTGACTTTGAACCTTGTACTAGGCTTGAAATTGTACTGGGTAACTAGAAGATATATAACACGATATGCTTGTTGTACAGATGCAATAAGTGTTTTCTTAACATTTTCTGAAACAAGACTGACGCCAATGCTCCTAGTCTATATATGAGGCCACTTCTCCTTCCCCTGCAGGTTCTAGTGTACAGATCCCTACTCATCTAAAAAAAGCAACACTCCAAGTAAATAAGACAGCAGTACTTTATACGCATGATCTCCTTTCCTTCTCTCAAAAACAAAAGCACAGGTTATTCAGGCAGTACTTTTATTGTACTGAGGAGGCGTCATGATTTGACACAAGTCTTGAACCCAGATAAGAGTTCTCTAGCATCGCCCCTGACATTAGCTCTCTAACAACAGTTACCATACTTGGAGTAGTAAACAAGGTAAAGCAAAATATACAGAAAGAGTACGCAACGTCTATTTGGAATAGTAAACAAGGTACTTGGGAGGATTATGTAACAAACCTGTTGCCCAAAAGTATATGTCGGGATCATCGAACCTCCCCAAGATTCGAACCTGTACACATCCAAGTAATTTTTCTGGCCAACATATAGTGGAGAAGTCAAAATCTCAATAAAATAATGACACGAATGCCCCCACAATAAAACAATAATTACGATTTCTAGGATGGTTATCAGAGGCTGCTAAAGAAAAAAGTACCATGAAATCTCACACAAGAACATGGGGAAATTTTGATTTTAGAACATGTGAAATTTTCTTTCCACATAAAAAAGACATTCAAGTACACATTTTGTAAGGCCAAAGATACTTAAACTTATTATCCCACATCTAACCAAATTTGAAACAGCAAATAGTATACAAATGAAATTCTTCATTGTGCTCATCTCACTGATGACAGAATAATTGATACCCTAGTGAATACATGCCAAGTTATTTGCTTTAGCCCCACCGGCCCACCGTTGATGAATGATGATCATATGAAGTAGCATGACGTAGTTAGTTGCTTAAGTTATCTTACTAAGTCAGCCTCACATTGCCAATGCCTATGTTGTTCACATTGTTAGTCAATTTGTCTGTAACACTTGTTCTCTGCATTGGCAGATTTGTCACCACTCTGCATTGGCAGATTTGTCACCATTTTTTTTGCGATATGCAGGAGATACTATTCTTATGTTAATTATTTTCTTCTACTTCGAACTTGACTCTTCAAACTTATGTTGATGCTGATTGATCGAAGATATCTCTAATAGTTCAGGCTTTTGTGTGTATCTCGCTAATTTCTTGGAAAACAAAAAAGCAACATGTTATTGCTAGTTTTGGGTATGCTGGATCGTAGGATAAGGGGAGTGGGATTGAGGGGTGGGGGACCATAGGGGTCACATGCTGCCAACTGCAGTGTCCTAAAAGTCGGCCGCCTAGGCCAACTACTCCCGTCTAGGGGTTAGGCATCCAACGCCTAGATTAGGCAACCAACTATTTTGCACCTAGTCCTTGCCTGGGTGCTTAGGCAGCCAACTAGTCAGCCGCCTAGGAGCCAGGCAACCCTTTTCCGCCTGACTAGCGCCTGCCGACTTTTAGAACATTGGCCAACTGTTTATGATCTGATGTATGTGGACACTCTGGATCAATGAACAGATTGGACAATTGACTATATTTCCATTTAGTACCCCATAAGGCGGATTAGCTAATACTCTATGAGGGTATTATTAGCTAGTTCCCCCTCTCCGGATTATCTCCCTCCACATCCAACGCCCAAGAATAATCCTCATCTTTTTCTCCCATCTTTATCCAACTCTAACAAAACACACTATAATTTATCCAGGTTCATACGATTCCATCCATTATTCCATGGAACCCACATGTCCCTTCTATTTCCATACTTAATCCCATCTTTTCCAATCGTTCATAAAAATACTCCGACAATCAAAAGTGCCCTTTGTAGACAAACTACTGGCTTGCCTTCTATTAGGTTAGCACTATTGATTTCTCTTCCGTTGTCGTAGTATCTCACTTTTGGATACATGAGATTTCTATCCTTCCCTTCTAAAGCTCTCATCTGCTAGAGGATTTCTAAAATCACTCAGACAACATTTGGTTTAGATACCTACAATACAATTATACCTAGATAACAATCACCAATGTAGGGATAAAATAGTAGACAAAGAAAGTAATGCAACAAATCAATCTCTTTCTGGTTTTTCAAATTCTAATAAGTCTTTCGTCTTTTCAAGCATCCCTCTACTGAAACAACAGAGAGGAATGTGTATCAAGTTCTCAAACCTAGGTGTAGGTGCGGTCAAAATTATTAATCCTTCACCAGAGAAGACTATTTGACTCTCCAATTAGCAGCGGACACGTGGCAGTATAGTCCATGCGTAAAAGAGACATCGGTCAAACCTTGAACTGAAAAAAGAGGTTTGACCATCCAATTTGGGAAAGAACACACGTATGAAAAATGGAAGGAGCACCCGCGGAAAGTGTCCGCGAAAGAGGAAATCTCCACGAGAGTCAGCCTACTCCGCGGAAGTTGAGAAATGAGCTCTAAAGACCACTTCAGCAGCAGAGGACCACGGGTGAAGTCCGGTGAGTCAACTAGGTCTGCCAATTACGAAGAAAGATCCAATTAAAGAATCCCCAGAGTTTCATCCAGACCACAAGGCAGGGTCTAGAAGGAGCTCCGCGATGGGAACTCGATCGCCGCGGGTCGCGACCTTGCTCCAGCTGGAATAGGGGAGTTTCTTGTGGCTTGGTGGCTTGGGATGGAGGTCCGAGGTCGCATCGTTGATAATCAAGCTCTCCCGCGGAAAAGAGTCCGCGGGAGGACGAGTTTCTCTAAGACCCAGAGGTGCAGGAGGGACACGTGTTGGGGTTTCATAGGAGCGCCGTCCTGGGCCTGACCTAGGCCCAAGTGCCCTATAAATACCCCTGACATTACTCCTGATTTGACAGAGCTGCCTTTTTCTGGAAAGAGTGTGTGAGCACTAAATTTGAGGAAGGAGAACATTCTTCCCCAGAGAAAAGCCTGGCATTAAGCCTCGCGGAAAGAAACAAGGGACACGCTGCCTTTGTCTCTTCTGTACCCCTTGCTCTTTCCCTCACCCTACAAGATTAGTCCTCCTTTCCCCCTACTGACCATCGGCCAATCGCACCTCTCCAGCTCACGATAGATCTACACACAAACGACTCTCCGCGGAACCCCAACCTACATTAGGCGACTCTACTGGGGAGGTGTCTTTTGGTTTATGGTTAGCACTCGATCTAAGGAATACGTTGAACCCACGTGTAGGAAAAGCAATGACGCATCAAGATACCACCATACCAACTGTTGAGGAGGTAGGAGAGACTAATAGCATGGGTGCAGCTACACAAACATTGACGGCTCACCAAGACGGCCAGCGTCAATTCCTCGACACGCAGCAACAGATACTCGCTGCCTTCACAGGCCTTACAGAACTCATCTCGGTGGCCCTTCTGATGGCTGCGGTCAACCAACACAACGAACCCCCGCAGATCCATGTCGGGGGTAGCACCAGTCAGACACCACAGCCCCAGATCCCCTGTCCTTCCCACACCCCATGCGAGATGTGCTTATGGGGGGAATTGCTGGGAATCCCGTAGGAATACGCGGAAAAGAGCGTGCTGTTGACGACACCAGTACGCCTTCTACAGGGCCTTACATCACGAAGGCAGAAGTGCAAGCCTTGTTGGCTCAACAGAGAGCAAGTGAAGCAAGCAGAAGGCAGCCAGCCGCCGCTGAGGCCAGTATCCCGTCCGCAGGACAATTCATCACCCTGGCCGAAGTGCAGGCCCTCCTTACAGAGGAAAAAGCAAAGACAATCTTACCTTCTCTTCCAAGCCCCGACATCCGTCCCCCGTACCCTGTGGCAATCCTATCGCTACCCTTCCCAGAAGGGTATACCCCTCCAAAGTTCGTAAAGTTCAACGACAAGGAAGGTAGCGCTCAAGAACACGTGGTCCATTTTATAGAATCCCTTGGGGCCCACGCGTCGGACTCCAACTTGCGCCTCCGCGAGTTTTCAAAGTCTCTTACTTCCCGCGCGTACACATGGTACGTCAACTTGGAGCCTTACTCGATCGCCACTTGGGAAGAAATGGTGAATAGCTTCTACGCTAAGTTCTACTTCTTCCAGGTCCGCGAGATGTAACAGTGATTAGCTTGACAAAGGAAATTCACACAAGTGGTGAAGATGTGGTGGATTACATTAAACAGTTTCAGGACCACGAGGTTGACTACACTGAGTCAGTCAAGGAAGGCCAACTTGTAGAAATCTGTATCGAAGGAATGATGGATGAATTCAAGATGTTCATTAACTTGAAATTGGGAACTTTCTCCGCCCAACTGGAGTCCACGTACAACATCCGACATGTGGTCAAACAGTCAGGAAGGACACTTGGAAGGGCAAGACTATGGGCGCCACTGTTGTTGTCGCGGACGCGCCGCGAGTCCAGCAAGCTGCTAGCGGAAGGGAGCGCGAACTCACGCCTGCGCCAGATTACCCTTACAGCATGGACGAAGTAGGAGCATTGGTGTGCACATGGGTGGCAGACGGAGAATTGGAGCTTCCCCCCGTCGAGTATGAGCCCACATGAGAAGATCGCGAACATCTGTGGTACTACACGTAAGGGTCATCATCGGGCCGGGCCGGGCCGGCCCAGCCCGCCAAGTCGCGGCCCAAGCCCGCCCACGGGCCGGGCCGCCCGGGCTTTTTCTTTTTGGCGGGCCGGGCGGGCCGGGCCTCCTACCATAATTGAAGCCCAAGCCCGGCCCACGGGCTACCCCAATTGGCGGGCCGGCGGGCCAAAAGCCGGGCGGGCCAACGGGCGGGCTTAAATTTCCTTGGGCAAAACTAAACCAAGGGAAAAAATAAAGGATTTTTTGGGATTTTGGGCTAATGGGCGGGCCCGTTGGCGGGCTTTTGGACGGGTATGCCGGGCGGGCTCACGGGCCGGGCCTACGGGCGGGCCGAGTAAAAATTCATAGGCCCGAGCCCGCCCATTACAAACTACGGGCCGGGCTAGCCCGCCCGTTTTACGGGCTCGGGCCGGGTAAAAGCCCGGCGGGCAGGGCGGGCTTTGGACGGGTCGCGGGCCACCGGGCCAAATGATGACCCTTAACTACACGTATCACTGCCATACGAAGCACCCAACTAGTGATTGTTGGTCACTAAAGAGACTGTTCAAGAGAAAACAGAATGCAAATGAGCTACGGATAGGGCGACGCGACATCCGCGTAGAACCCTACCCGGCCCACAAACACCACAACAGAGAAGTCAACATGGCGGAGTGCTACCCGTTCATGTATGAAGATGACAATGATTCAGATAGCTACTACTATCTGGAAGAGGAAGGTGAGGAAGCATGGGCCTATATGGTCTCCTGCTATGAAATTACTGAAGAATTTGGAGATGGTGCGGCCCCTGCCGCCACACCTGATCCCAATGCTTCAGTCAAAACGTTGCAAAATAGTACCAAATTCTGCGCGTTCTTTGATGGTTTCGGTTTCACCCCAGCCGCGAGGCTGAAAATTACCAAAGCCATCATCAAATATTACAGAGGTCCACCAAGAGTCGTGCATGTCCGCGCAAGGGTCCGTCCCGTGGACAATCCGCGATGAATCCAACTCAATTACTTTCTCGGATGCAGACAGAAAAGTCCCATATCCTCATAACCGTTCGTTATATGTCACGTCCCATGTTAACGGGACGGAGTTGAAGCGAACTTTTCTCGATGGTGGGGCCTCCATAAACGTGATGCCTTTGTCAACATTCAAGAAGCTTGGAATCCAAGAGAATCGGATAGTGGATTCACCAATCGCTATCACGGGATTTGGGGGCAATAAGAGACAATCCTTGGGATACGTTGTGGTGAATTTAGAGGTGGGAGCAATCCGCTCGGCCACTAAATTCCATCTCATCAACGCAGACCCAAATTATCATATCATCCTTGGACAAAGTTGGATGCACAAGTACGCCGTCGTTCTGTCAAGTTACGAGTGCCTGAAGGGAGTTTGGGCAGGAAAGAAGGTTACTATTCGACCGTCAGAGAACCCGTTTGATACTCACGAGGCACACCTTTCAGACGCGGTATACTTTTCGGAGCTAGGAGAAGTAGCTAAGGCAATCACCGCCAGGCCGCGCTGAGTAAGAATGCCGAAGTGGGAAGACATCAAGGAAGAGAAGCAGGAACCACGAGAAAGAGACCCATCCGCGGCAAAGGCCACCGCCCCCAGAGAGATCACCAAGATGAAAGAAGGGGGCAAGACAGTATACTATTTATGACGGTCCACCGGGGCAGCGGCTGATCATGAAACCGCTAGCCCTGGCAGAACATGTGCCGCACTAGAAGAAGAAGAGTTCATCCTGAAGCCTGAACCCGCACCAGAGTGCTTGCAAGACGAGCCCAAGCCACAACGGAGGCGTTGGAAGAGATCGATCTAAATGATGGAGTTGGCCCCGAAGGCCAGTATTCATAAGACACTGGACGGAGAATTCCGCGAGAAACTGATTTCATTGCTGCGTGATAATTCAGATATCATTGCCTGGGGATGGTTTTGAAGCTCTCGTGGCCAGCACGGATAGTACACACTGGACGCTTAGCTTCAATGGCGCCGCGGGAAGTGGATCAGGTGGCGCGGGGATAGTATTGCAAAGTGATGAAGGAGAAAAGTGTCATCTAGCCTACAAGCTAAGCTTCCCCTGTTCTAACAACGAGGCGGAGTACAAAGCATTGATCTTAGGTCTATTAGCAATGAAGGAAAGAGGGATCAAACACTTAAGGATAGCAGGGGACTCAAAGCTAGTAGTCTTGCAAACAGAAGGGGTCTACGCGTTGAAGGAACAAACACTGGCACCGTACCGAACGACGGTCCAAAAATTGATGAAATTTTTCAAAAGCGTCAGCATCTTTCATAAACCCTGGTCAGAAAATCGATTTCCAGATGCCTCGCAACGCTGGGGGCAAGGACAGAGTTTGAAGAAGAAAAGGCTTACATTGAGATTGTTAAAATGTTCGAGCCGTCCGTAATAAAAGACTTTGCTAAGCCAACCGAAGACTGGCGCGAAGCTATCAAGATACAATTAACCACTGGCGCGAGACTCATGCCCACAGCGGAACTCTCCAGTTTTGTAATTTTGCGAGGAGAGCTGTATCACTGCGCTCCTCAACGATGGCTAGCACGGTGCGTTGGTCTGGAAGAAGCAAAAGAGAGGCTAAATCAGATCCACGAAGACAACTGCGCGGAAAATGAGATAGCTCTGTACAGAAGGATCCAGAGGCAAGGGTACTATTGGCCTAGCATGAAGAAGGATGCTAATTTGATTACAAAGAACTGCACATGATGCTCCCTATACGCGGTCAAGCTGGAATGCTCAATGGTGTGTGCCGGTGATCAAGAGATAGATTGGAGGCAGGTATACATCGACTACCTACGGGAGGGATCTTTGCCTGTGGAGCGGACGGAGGCCGCAAGGGTCGTACGCGGAGCACGTCGATTCTTCCTCGAGAGGGGGCACTTATTCAGAAGGACCCTTGATGGAATGCCGCAGAGGTGCATAAACAAAGAGGAGGCAGAGGAAGTATTGAGAAAGACACATGGAACATAACACCAAGGGTGGAGAAAGCTCTATGAACAGCTGGTTCATTTGGGGTATTTTTGGCCCATTATGGAAAACGACTACAGCGGTTATGAGAGACTTGAAGACCCCCAAATTCACGCCTAGGTGGGAAGGACCTTACGAAGTGATTAGTGCCTCCGAGAGCGGGTACTACCATTTAGCTTGCGTAGAAGATGGGTCCAGGATGGGAGCAGTTAATTACAAGTACATTAAGAAGTTCTATCCGTAAGAGAGGCTATGCAAATTTTTTGTTTTGTGTTGGGGTCTTTCTGTCTTTTCTTTTCAATGATGTTATTTCAAAGTTCAATGGAAAGCGGTTTTGTTCCACTGTAGAATATTATGAGGTTTTGTAAGCTTGAATCGGCGAATTCATTGCCTGGAATTGTTAATGAAATGTCAAGATTTTCTTTTTTTACTTCTTATTTTTATTTCCTATCTTGATTATACATTACTTCAAGAAGTGGGTCGCACAGAGCTTTCCAGAGGACATCCGCAAATAGAGGCTTGACGGTTATCAATTAGAGATAATGTTAAGTCAGAGGTGGTCAGAACATGACCCGCGAGACTTAACGGTTATCAATTAGAGATAATGTTAAGTCAGAGGTGGTCAGAACATGAGCCGCGAGACGTAACAGTTATGAATTAGAGATAATGTTAAGTCAGAAGTGGTCAGAACATGACCCACGGGACTTAACGGTTATCAATTAGAGATAATGTTAAGTCATGAACGGTCAGAACACGACCTGCGGAACCCAAAGCTAACGATTATCAGCTAGAGATAATGTCAAACTACCGATATCCAGAATATGGCCCGCGATTTAAACGTTTGTAAAGTTGGCAATTATCGGTCGAAACAAACAAAGAGATACTAACAATTGAGACACAAACATCTGCCAAAGGTTCCCTCTTTATTAATGAAAGTCGAATAATGGTACATGTGATGCAATAATAAATAGAAAAAAAAGAGGAAAGCCTAAGACGCCAACTCCCCAAAGACAAACTCATTGGGGTCAGGATCCCCAAGATTCAGCGCCGCGGCGGCCAACTTCGCGTCATAACGCCTGGCTTGAGCAAGCCTGGCCTCCAAATCCGTCAAGTGTTGCCTCGTAGACTCCACTTGAGCGGAAAGACTGTGGATTTCAGGCCGCAGAGCTGCTCACTCACCCGCGGCCCTGAGCGCAAAGCCCCTTCTGCTCAACCAGCCCAAGTCGAAACCTAGATCTGCTCGGTCCTGCGTGACCTCCTGCAAAGCTGTCTCCGTGGCGGGGGTGAACTCACCAAAGCGCAGCTAAGCCCAAGGCATCAGCAGGTTGTGGAGGTCTCTCAGAAGCATCGACTCGAGCCGAGGCGACCACAGGTTAAAGAGGGGCAAAAGTCTCCGGGTGGGCCCGAGCTATGGCATTGAGGAGTGGATGATAGACTTCATCAACAAGGTAGGCTGCAGGGAAGAGGCGGATGGGCACTTCCACCTCGTTATTCACGTGCCCCTTCCCTTGCTCCGCGACAGGGCTTCGCTAAGGAGAGGTCTGTTCCCTGGACTTCGCTTCGCCCCTGTTTTGCTCACCCATTTCCAGGTCCAGGTCGGCAGCAAAATCCCCAAGAGCAGCGCTTCCCTGGCCTCCCAACACATCATTAGTCTGTGTGAAAATCATGTCTTTAAATAAGGAATTCAGATCTGAGTCAGTAATGGAGGTGGGGCCCACAAGGGGTTCTTCATTTACCTCCAGTTGTCAGTCCTCGAGAAAGATTGAAGGCTGGGCCGATGGAGGCGGCGGACGTCTCGCGGATGAATGGGGAAGGAGAGTCTGAGAAGTGGAGCACACTGGGGAATGAGGACTGGTAGCGTCTGTAGCAACATCTTGCTCCACGGAGGATCAGGGGTCCCGTAAAATAGAAGCGTTGGAAAGACCCGGGGAACCACCAGCAACCCGGTCCAAGAAGTTGTTAGTGGAGCGGATCCGGGCGCCAGCAGAGGAGTGTTGATGGGAACCCGAATGAATGGAGGTCGACCCAGTCCCGTGCTGGCCTACGGAGGGACATCCCGTGGAGAAGCGAGGGAGTTCTTCAATATTGTCCTCTCCCTCGTCCCTCAGATGTTGCACGGCCGCCGGTGACCAGCTCCCCGGCGATATCGTCTTGGCCGACAGACTCGCTGGAATCTGCAGGCGGGGGAGGCTCGCGGATCTCGAAGGTCGCTGCATGCGAAGGAGAAGGATCTCTATCAGTGGAATAAGAGATAACATTTTTGGATTCTTCAGATGAAGAGGATGACCCGAAAGAAACCGTGTTGGGGTCCCCTCCAAGATCCACGAATGAAGGCTCATCAGGTGTGACATACCTCCCACCACCGCGGAAGCCTCCAGTTCAACCAGAGGGTAAGGGACTGGTCCCGCTCGAGGCTGAACCAAATCTGCGCCCCCTGCCTCCTCTGGAGAGTCTGAGATATCCACGATTATGACATCATCGGCACCAGGCCCCCCCGCGGGCATGGAAGGTTGGGCAGCGTTATCCGTGTCGTCGTCGTCATCGCTGTCACCATCATCATCCTCGCCAGCACCGTCGTTCCCCTCTTCCTCGGAATCCTCCTGTATCACGGCTGTTTGAGAAAAGACCAATAAAATTCTAAGTGTCAGAAGCTCGAAGGAAATAGCAGGAACGACGAATATAATCAAAAGACGTACCCTCAAGACGACGGCGCTTAGCGAGAGAGGCTGAAGCCAACTCTGCCGCCGCCTTCTCCGCAATATCATCCGCCTCCGTTCCTGCGGCGCCTCCCACCTCTTCCGCCACAGCAGCCGTTGGTGGCTCGAACTCCACGAACATGCTGGCATCCAAGTCCCGCTGTTGAAAAAGAAATTGGAATCATAAAAGCAATATTAGAATGACAAAAGCGAAAGCACAATTAGTTGAATGTATGGAAAGGTGAAAATGCGTACCCTACAAAGACGCTTTCGACGTCGACCCCCTCCCGCTGGGGGTACTTGCGAAGAAGAAGGTTGTGACGGCTCCGTTGGGGCCGAAGGCTAAGTTCTCCCCCGGGTAGCCCGCGTTGGAGCACGTCGAGCAACTACTGGGGCCGCAGGAGGGGGCACCGATGGGAAACCCCTGTTTATGGGTTGGGCATCAGCACAGCCCATCTGTTGTAAGGCCCGCGCCAGTCATCTCTTCGAGCTTTGGCGACAACCCGCAGCAAAGTATCCCACATCCGAATCTCGGACTCCTTGGGGACATTGGCCTCCCCGCAGGCGAAAGCTTGGAAGGAGTTCAGGTTCCGCTGCAAAAAGAGACGGAATTCCCCGGTGTAGCGTCCGACATGGTCCCTTGCGGGGATGTCCAGGTGCCTCAATCCTTCCAGGACCGGAATGATGTGCGTCCACGTAAATCGGAGTTGAGAGTCAACAAAGGAAGACATCGGTGGAGCAGCCCCCGAAATTCCTTGATCAAACCCCAGCTGCCTAGCAAAGCAGTCTGGGCGATAGAGGGTCGCGCTGCTAGCCTCGTTGCAGAGGCACGGAAGCCAACCCGGGATCGCAGTAAGGGTGGCATTGACGACCGCCCGTGCGACAGAGTCATTGCCACTCGCGGCTGAGATGGAGGCGCGAACGGGAAGGAGGCATTTACCCATGCCAACCACCCCTGGGGAGGCAAAATTGTAGGGGCGCACGACAAAATTCGCCGCGATATCACACACCTCGTACCACGAATTGTCACTACTGGTCCTGTACCATCGCTCCGCGCTCTACCGCGATGCCGATGCTGGAAAGTTCTGCGCCACGGGAGCGATGATGGGAAAGTGCTCGTAGAAATACGTGAGCGGGAAACTGGTATGGACCATAGAAAGATGGTCGCACCTCCCAAGGGACCTGGCGAGGTCGGAATGAACCAAGTCCAATTGGCGATGAAGGACCCCAGGAACAAGGGGGCCAGAGCAATGGGTTCCCCACAAGCCAAGAAGAAAGCAAGCGGGAAGACCGCTGGAGAAGGACTATCCGACGGATAGTCAGGTAGCACGAAATAGGAGAGAAAGAAGGCGAAGAAGCCCGCCATGTAAAGCCGCTGTTGGTAATGGGGACCCTCAATGAAGTCCCGCGCTTCTCCGGGAATCACCGTCTTCGCGGGCTGGAAGTCCTTAAAGAAGAAGCGAATCCAGCTAGGCAAGGAAGTCTTCTTGGCGTTCGCCGCGACGTCCTTGCGGACACCCTGAGCGGTGAACCGAGGACCATATTGGGCCAATTTGGCCAAACTCATTAGCTCCGCGATGTCCCATTGATCCGTGGCAGAGAGACTATCCAAGTTTAGCGGCCTAACCCCGCAAAGAGAGAGGCCGGTGAGAATGACCACGTCCTCCAAGGAAAGGCCGCTTTCTCCCCAAGCCCAGACAAAGGAGTGGGTGTCAATACTCCAGCAAGAGAACGCAGGCTCCAAATTCTCGTGACTCACCCCGTGCCATGGGATATTCAAATTCCACGACAACATCACGACGACGAAGGTGGTGGTGCCGAGAAGCAGTTGTTTTCGGCCGAGGTGGCTGACAACCTCGTCAACCCATTCTGGCTAGTCAGAGGGTGGGGAAGCCTTAGCCCCAAAGCGGCACGCAGAGTGTGGAAAGTCTCCACGCCCTACGCAGAGGCGGAGGACAGAAGACGGATTGACCAGCTCCGCTTGCCCCAAGTCGACGGCACTCATAAAGAACATGGGGTTGGATAGGGAAGCCCCTTCAGGGGGGTAGGCCTCCACTAGGGCCCAAAATGGGTCCCCGACGATCTGAAGGAATGGGACCCTCCTCCAGTGGTCCGCGGAAGGGACGAGCTCTTCAACGATCACATTACGCGCCGCCATGGATGCTTGGTATGGAGAGAGGAAACTTTAGAACGGAAGAAAAAAGAGAAGAAAGCTGTTGATTACATAGAAAGATCGAGAGCAAGAGAGCTTTGACTGAGGTTTGAACGGTAGGTGAGAAGGAATAAATAATGAGGGCCTTATATAGTAAGCCCATTAATGAGCATTAGTGGCGACCGTACACCAAAGGTCACCTTAGTACACGAAGAGGCACCGCCAACGGTCGAGGAACTCGCCGTTTTGCGGAACAGTTCATGGACAACCGCAAAAACTTGCAAAGGATAAAATAAGCAGACGACATGCACCCGCCGTCCGCGTGTGCTGTCGTCCGCGGGGCATATGTAGGTATGGTCAAAATTATTAATCCTTGACCAGAGAAGACTATTTGACTTTCCAATTAGCAGCGGACACATGCCAGTATAGTCCATGCGGAAAAGAGACATCAGTCAAACCTTGACCTGAAAAAGGAGGTTTGACCATCCAATTTGGGAAAGAACACGCGTATGAAAAATGGAAGGAGCACCCGCAGAAAGCGTCCGCAAAAGAGGAAGTCTCCGCGAGAGTCAGTCTACTCCACGGAAGTTGAGAAATGAGCTCTAAAGACCACTTCAGCAGCAGAGGACCACAGGTGAAGTCCTGTGAGTCAACGCGGTCTGCCGATTACGAAGAAAGATCTAATTAAAGAATCCCCAGAGTTTCATCCGGACCACAAGGCAAAGTCTAGAAGGAGCTCCGCGATGGAAACTCAATCGCCGCGGGTTGCGACCTTGCTCCAGCGGGAATAGGGAAGTTTCTTGTGGCTTGGGATGGAGGTCGCGTCACGGAGAATCGAGCTCTCCTACGGAAAAGAGTCCGCGGGAGGACGATTTTCTCGAAGACCAAGAGGTGCAGGAGGGACACGTGATGGGGTTTCATAGGAGCGCCGTCCTGGGCCAGACCTAGGCCCAAGTGCCTTATAAATACCCCTGACATTCCTCCTGATTTGACAGAGCTGATTTTTTCTGGAAAGAGTGTGTGAGCACTGAATTTG
Organism: Rhododendron mucronatum var. ripense; assembly: GCA_019656295.1. Lineage (NCBI taxonomy): Eukaryota > Viridiplantae > Streptophyta > Magnoliopsida > Ericales > Ericaceae > Rhododendron > Rhododendron mucronatum. The sequence goes on along the minus strand of BPLT01000035.1, from coordinate 1,600,944 downwards.
AGGAAGGAGAACATTCTTCACCAGAGAAAAGGTGACCTCACTTCTGTCCGAAAAAAGCCAAGCGTTAAGCCTCGCGGAAAGAAACAAGGGACACGTTACCTTTGTCTCTTTTGTACCTCTTGCTCTTTCCCTCACCCTAAAAGATTACTCCTCCTTTCCCCCTACTGACCATTGGCCAATCGCACCTCCCCAACTCACGATAGATCTACACGTAAGCGACTCTCCGCGGAACCCCAACCTACACTGGGATTACAAGAAAGAGATGATAAAACATTCTAAGTGTTCTAATTTCTTAAGTTCGCAAGATTGAAAGTCTTGTATGTGACCACTGACTAAAACCTTGTGGCTGAGAAGTCCATGTACGACATGCACAGATAAATATCAATGTCAAAAACAGATTTAGTTCATGCATTAACTTCATGAGCAACATACCATAATTCGATGTCAAGAGCATCAACAAATTTGAAAAATCATAAACTAACCCAACTGAGCGAATTCAAAAAGAAATAATAATAACCTCTTTGCCTAGTCAGTGTTCGAATCTTGATAAGTCTGACCAGTAAACCCACACTGACATATAACACGCGCAACCGGTTTCATGTAACATACCTTTGCTGACAAATTGGTGAACTCTGGAATGCTTCTTTTGAAATGGAGTGCAGTTTAAAGTTATACTAATATCAATCTTGAGAAACAAACATGCTCCCTATCATTCAGAGGAGAAGTATATATGTATTTGCTAAAATCCATTAGCTGAGTCAAGTAAAAGTCCTATAATTATCACACCACAGTATGGTTTGAAACAACACATTAAACTACCCAAACTGCAGAAAGCTTCAGATTAGCGAAATAATCTTAAATTAAATGGCAAGGGAAGATTGAGGAACATGGCAGAAGACTCACTTCAAGTATTACTCTCCCAGATGCAGAAAACAATTCACCGGCAATATCAACCTCAACTGTAGTTTCAGCTCCCACCGCTGGTTTGGAAACACAGGCCAGGAAATGGCGAACAACCAGCTCATACAATCTCTGTACACATTAACAACATATTTTATGAAACCTCCATGACAAAGACCATGCAACTATTGGATTTTATCCTATATTAGCTTGAGTCCCATTATAATAGTACTAACATGGTGATCCTGACTCCATCTAGATTCTCCACTAGAAAACTTAGTCGGGTGGATGGGAGGATGCGCTTTGTCATCGTGGCCACCACCACTAGGGTTTCTCCAAAGTCCTTCTCCAGGGTCCAATAGTCGTTGGGCATATGAACCCCATACAGGATGCCCTTGTTGTTCTTGCACAATCGCCTAAATCAAAGAAAGATACCAAAAAGTCCTTAATCCGGCACAAGCGGCAAATGCAGCCATATGAGAAGCATTATCCAACATGAACTACATAAACAAGAGTAACGTAAACAGATGCTTACTAAACTCGGAAAAGGGAAATTCCCAGAACGGAAATACCCAGAGTGATATTCAGTGAGTTTTTTCACGAAGAACTACATTGTTATCGCTAATGAGTTTGATTCAACTCCTTGGTGAATGCTGTTAAATGTCGCATTCAATTATTCAATCTAACTACTTTCACAAGGATTAAGAAACATTTATGAATAAAAATGATAACGAGTTTTCCAAAATTTTGCAAATATATTTCTATTTTGAGCTGTAACAGTCAGACAAAGATTCCTGGCTATTCGAGTGAAACAACAAGCTCAAAGCGCAGGGCAGAAACTTGGTTATTTAAAGGCAATAACAATTTCTGTATAGCCAAGAAGTTGAGAAAAAATATTTGCCAATGTACAAATAAAGTTACTGACACGCAAATCAGTCCTCTGTGAAAAGCAATCAGTCTCTGTACGAGGGTAACTGATGAAACCAGCTTGGTAGAGGTCTTCCGCCACCTACATAAAAAAAAAAAAAAAAACAGTAAAACAAAATTAACAAAAAAAAATATTCCAAGGTTCTTGGATATAAAGAATATTACTAAAATTGAGACTCCAATAAAAACTATGTCTATATGAGTGATATCAGAATTCAAAGTGCTAAAGCTCGAATGCACTAGATCAAAAAAATTTGAAAAAAGGTAACAGGTGGATATAAAAAGAAACTATTAAGATTTTTGAGTGTCACCATCTGAAAAGATGTAGTTTCGAAAACAAAAAAGAAAGAAGGCAATAATAAAAGGTTTCTTGATTTTTTTTAATATAAAAAACTCAATTTTATAATCAAAGTATTCTCTATTCTGAGTAATTGGTATATATAGATGTTCAACGCATCAATTTAGTCAAGTCGAGAACATAAAGAAACTGTCAAACACCACAGCTGAGTTCCTGAAATGGACCTTCATGGTTTGCTCAGAACTTATCCGGAAGTAACGCGAGGCGCGTTTCTCAAGCTCGATTGTACTTAAAGGATGAGGAGGATACTTAAGTTTCTCCTGTTGTCTAACTTTTGCGACCTGATGAATAGAAAATATAAGTATGAACCGCATAACATGAAAATGAGAAGCAGATATGTGATTGGTGTCGATATAGCTCTGAAAAGAATTTACATTATGTATATCGGATAGTAAGCTGATTTAGAATTCCTCCTTCCATCAAATTTGTTTCTTTCTTCTTAATTTCAGCCATTTGAACAGTAGCTTATGTTTGGCATCTTTGCTATTTCCCCGATCAAAATTCCTTTAACCAACGAAAAAAAATCATGATTTCACATTCATTATGAGACAAAAGGCCCAAAACCATGGCAAGAGTACATCTGATATTGAGTTTAGATCGGAATTTGCCAGTCTAAGAAATCCGGTCATCAATCTAATATCCCTGAAGGTTCATGCTTAATCTAATGTGATAACTATGGGGCCTTCTGTACTATACTAGTGAAGCTCATCAACAAGCTTAGTGGTGGACCACTCAAGTTGCCTCACTTTACTGCAAGCTGAACCCCAATACCATTCATGGTTGTAATTGGGAACAGTTAGTGAGAGCTTGATAGCAGCATTAGTTGTAAAACATGAATTCCGTGCAACTTCTGTAACACTCACAGTTGCAGCGGGTTCCTGTATGCACATTTCATAGATTATCACTGCGCAAGTATAGTCAAACATGTGGCCACGCCTGAAAACCACAAAGCCAAGGAGTTTAAAACATCAACAACCGGACATGGAAAGATGACACTTAAGGTGGAAGATCCTGAGCATTTTACATCCAATTGAAGGTAGCAATGCCTTCATCCGAGTTGTGAGTGCAGTTGATCGTCCAGAATTCTTCAGACTCGTGCGATTGAATCTCCCAATACCGTTCCACAATAAAGCCTAGTGTCGGGAACTGCAGTAGTCGATGACAATTAGAAGATTGGGATAAAGTATGACACTTCCTTGTCCAAGCTACGAACTTGCAGATTATAGGCTTTACACATCCTGATTGACAAATACTTAACATGATGTTTTTAGTTGTAACAGTACCTGACAAGGGCCATAACTTAGAACAACATTCCTGTTATCTCTAGCAAAATCAAGATGAAATGCATCCCTCAACAGCATAGTTTGAAACCTAGTGAATGAAGCACCAATGCGGAGATCTATTTCCTGCAAAAGCATCAGAATTAACCCGATTTGCTAAGTACTTTTTTTCATTCAGGAAGACGGGAGACTAACTGCCATAAATAGCAAAAATTTGTTCCTAAAAACAGAATCAATGGACAAGAAAGCAATTTCTGTCTAAAAGTGTTAAAGATTCTGCACACACAATAATACGAAAGAATGAGCAAGTTGCCAAACTGCCAAAAGAATCTAACTGAGTGCTTCGCTGCCTGTACTCACTTGCCTAACCTCTACAGCATCGGCAAAGAATTGATTAGGTCGAACAAGAGCTTCCACAGATTCACGGATATCCCTGAACATGGCAAGAGTAAAACTCAAGCATGAGAATTGGAATATTCAAAACAGAAAACCGGAGGCGCTGACCATTTTGGCTTAATAATCATGCACAATTATTTTTTTCTCTTCATTCAAATAAAATTTCTCCTTTGTTAGTTTTGCGTCAATTTCCCGTGGATTATTAGTTTGTCTCAACGAGAGTTATCTAAAAAGTGAAAAATCATGATCAAAATCTTCAAAAATTCACTAACAAAAATAATCCAAAACAAACACTTTCTAATTATTTTTGTCTTCATTTGAAAAAAAAAGTTTAGTTCGACAATGCGAAAGTCAACTTGGTGCTTGCACATGCTTTCATTTGATCTGTAATCCTTCTCTCCTCTCCCTTGTATTGTTTATTTGTTATCAATTAGCTGTTACTTTGCCGGTAAAAATAAAAATGCTTGGCCCATTGTCAAGCACTAATTTGACCTCTGTAACAAATTGACCCAACACTAAAAGCGAAAAAAAATTAAACAGAAACAAAAATAAATAAATAATCCTACTAAAAGCCGTAGATTTTCGGGTTGAGTAACAATACTACCTATCAATTAAGGCAGAGAAACGAGCCCTCCAGACATTGAGGTGGCGATTGGCTTGTGTACAAACTTCAACAACCTCAAACGCAATGTTTTCCCCTTCCCTATCGCAGTCCAGCCACAAGACAAGCCACTGGCAGTTCCTAGACTCCTCCTCCAACGTCCTCTTTATGTCCAACTTGTCCTCGGGTACGTACTTGACAACCGGGGCGCGGTAGAGTTGTATGGGGTCGCACGAGTGCCACTTGCGGTATCGGTCGTCGAAGTCGAGCTCCATGAGGTGGCCGGTGACGGAGGTGAAGAGCATCTGGCACTGCTGCCCCCTGATGGTGTAGCCGAACTCGAAGATCTTGTTGAACCTCGATCGCCCCTCCCTCACCCTCATCCCGCCGCCTTGGGAGAGTATCCCTGCCACCGCCTTCGCCACCGACGGCTTCTCCGCCACGTTCAGCACCCTTATCGGCCGGCCCCCGGAGGACATTTCCTTCTTGTCTTGGATAGTGGAATTGAGTTCGACAGCGTTTTCGCTTCGGAGATTTCAAAAGGGAAACTGCTACTGCACCAGGACCATAGTAGGTTTCGTTTCCCCGCCGTTTTGGCGATCTAAATGACTGACCCACCCCACGGGAAGGGAAAAAATTTCAGTGCCGAGCGGGTACCACATTGTGCCCGCTCGCACATCCGAGCCGTCCATGTCCATTACGTGTTTGGCCAGCTCAGATTTGGAGAAAGAAAAGGAGAGAGAGTATTGGAATGAGAGGAGAGAGAGTTTTAATCCGAGCCGTCCAAGAATGTATCGGACGGCTTGGGTGCGCCGAGCGAGTGCCACATCAGCAATACCCGCTCAGCACTAAAAAATTCCTCTCGTCGAAGGGTGTCCAATGCCTTTAATGCCACGTCATAGCTCCAGGCCCCACGAAAAATAGACTTCTTATTCGTCCAATTTTTATAAAGTCCAGTATTCCATTTTGGATTGTTCCTTAATAAATGTCTATTTTGTAAAGTTAGTGAGTAAAAGTTGGTACATCCATTTTGCCTCTAAAATTATATTCCATTTTGAAAAGGTGAGTAAAGTATAATGATGATGTCTCCATTGATGGTAAGTAGGGAAAGTGGAGATAAAATTTGATATGAAAGGTGTAATAATTATATTTTTTTAATAAGTTGGAGTTACGAAGCGGGACACTTAAAAATGGACGGAGAGAGTAAAATATTTGTTTGACATGAGATAGTATTTGATTGAAAATGTATATTCCATTATTACCCTTGTGCAAAATTAATATAGAAAAATGTAAATGAAATGATGTAAGAACATCTCCTGCGTTGACCCATTTTAAAACCCAAACCCAAACTCTTTTCCATTTTTGGATTTTATCCATTTTCTTTTCCAAATTTGAGATAAACCAAACTCATACCCATATCTCTCTCTCTCCCTCTCTCTCTCTCTCTCTTGGAAAAAATTTCGGCAGTCACACAATATTCTAGAGAACAATTTCATTAACAACGATACAATTACAAGATTGAATCAAGTTACAAAATACAAAAACAGTAGACTGAATATAAAGATGAGAATACGAGATACAAACAGAAATCTTTGGATTGAAACCGAGTCCTATCTGGTACCACAGTCTCCTTAAGAAATATTCGCCGCCTACCCTGGGTGTTGTAGGTTGCGTCGGCGACTTTCTCCCAGGGTTGGCTCGGCTAAACCGCAAGCCGTCGGAACACCACCGTCGGCCGCCTTGGCGAACTGACTACCGCCTGTCTCATTCTCTCTCAAAGAACGAATATCAGAGCCTGTAAGGATTGCTGTGTTTGCTTGTACTTTCTCCAAAACGTGAGCCTCCCTTTTATAGATGGATGGTGCCAATTGTAACTCTAGAAAATAAATTGCAGCCATCAAATGCTGTCATCAAATCTGCCATTTGAATGAGGGAGGTTACAGAAATAATGCACCATCATGAGGAGGGTTACGGGAGTTACAGAATCCCACAATCAATACGTCTATTGATTATGATGCGTCCAGATTCAACGAACCCGGGACCGGTTGTCTCGGGAGACTCTCCAAAATCTCGATTTCATTCACCCGAAATTCCGTAAATTTTCAACAACAGATTCATACACACACCTCATTGTATGTTCATGTCTTGAAACCTAGTCTCGCCCGAGCTCTTTCGATTCGCTCCACGACGCTCTCAAGCTCAACCGCGCTGACATCTCCCTTTGCTACGACTCATCGAAAAACGACCCCAATGACTTCCACCTCATCTCTTCCAACCTGCACGTGAGATGTTCAGAGTTTCGCCAGTGAGACGTTCGGAGCTTCACCAAAGCTGCGTTGGAGTTGCTAATCTGAGAATTCTCTCTTGTCTTATTTACATGAATGCCCCTGGGTATTTAAAAAATGATAAATTTCAGTCAAAATAGGATTTTACCATTGGAGATGCTTCTACCCAAAATGAGTTTTTCCTCAAAATTTGACCCAAATTTGAGGAAGGGGAAGGGTAAGGACTGGAGATGCTCTAAGTAGCTGTCCACTTCCCAACCATTTCCACTATCCGTTCTCTCTCTGTTATACGAGAAATTATTTAGGCCTCCACTATGAAACCCACGCCTCCCCTCCCCATCTCACCCACCTCGCAAAAACTACACGATCAAATTACATTAAATATCGACATATACATATGGATCTTACAAAATCGGACCTTAGATTGAATTTTTTTGCGGAAACGATCGAAGCTTTCTTACGACGTCGTCGATTTGGATTTGATTGGACTTCTGGTGTGTTTCCAGATGGAGGGTGAGAAAGGGAGGAGTTGATGGAGTCGCGCTGGCTCAGAAATGGTGGGTTTGTATCTGAGACTAAGAGGTGGTTTCTAAAGCTGTGATGGAACAAGACCACAGCATATCAAAAATCAGAGGCGGTGGCTGCATGTACGGCCATGGCCGACATGATTTTGTACTCCTCGTTCTCTCCCTCGTCTTCTCCACTCTCATCCTTCCCGTGAGCCCTCCTCTTCCCTACTAATTGGTTTATTTAGTGTTCGAAACAATCTGTTTGTAATTTTTTATCAGAACTAAAAAAATATTCCAATTGGTAAATTGGTAGTTCATGATTTGTGAGATATTCCAGTTGATAAATTATTCTAGTTAATAAAATAAAATTGAATTTTTTTTCAATCTCCACGATTTGTGCACGCCGGAGATTGTCGTTGTACTTCTCGTCGTTGTTGTTCTCCGCTTGCAAATAGATACGGAGGAGAAGACGATGGTAATTGTGTTAATACACGTAAAAAGGGAGGGCGTATAAGTCTATCCATCCCATGGGACTCTTGGCGGGGTTTGAGAGCCTACTTTTTAGCTTTTCATTTTTAGCATTCTGGCTTTTTGACTTTTTAGATTATGATCAGAATGTGTTTTGGAATATGAAAGAGTATTTGGGAGATATGTGCAGAATGTATTTTAGAATAGTAGTAGTATTTGGTCGATGAATGATGAAAATGAATTATGGAATAGTTTTTTACCAAATTGCCCTTAGCCTTTTATTGTGATAAAAGCTGTAAAAATGGAGAAGTGGGTATTTTGGTAGTTCAACAGAAAATGGGAAAATGCAAAATTGTGAAAAGGAGCTCCGGAATTCATTCTCAATTTTTGCTTCTTTTGTCAAAATCGAGAATGGATTTTGTAAAATGAGTTTTCAGAATGGAGTTGCCAAAAACCAAAAATGCAATAATGGGAATGAGAAAATGCAAAAATGCACCTCTCAAACATGCACCCCCCTAATCCATCCCAACAAAATCAAACCAAACATATTTTTTCAAGTCCAAACCACCTTGTTAATCCTATCCTAAGGCCAAATCTGGCTATCAAACAGGGCCTTAGAGTATCTTCAACCATTACCCATTTGGGTTGAGGGACTTACACTATCTCCAATCCTTATCCATTTTTTCACTTAAATTTGGGTAGAGATTTGGGTTAGAAGTTTGATTTGGGTGAGGTATCTTCAATATTTAACCTATATTTTTACCCAAATCCATTATTGAATGACACACTTGTAATTAATGAGTGACGCACTTGTAATTGTTGAGAGTGAAAAGAGGATTTGAAAAAAATGAGTATGGGTTTGAGTCTCCCCAAATATGGGTGAAAAAATGGGTAGAACTCAAAATGGGTATAACATTGGAGATGAGTTTTTAGGTTTAATTTTGGATATAGATAGTAAAATAGGTAAGGATTGGAGATGCTCCCATTTTACTACACATATCCAAATTTTGGGTAAAAACCTGGAAAACCCATCTCCAATGCAATACCCATTTCCTTACTCATTTTGAGTTCTACCAATTTCCTCACTCAAATTTGGGGAGCCCCAACCCCATTTTTTGAATCCTCTTTACTCTTCTCATTAATTACAAATTTGTCATTCATGTGCTGCTCGTCCAGTGGTTCATTGTTGTCGTGTTGCTGAAGCCAAGGAGGAAGCCACACCACCTCTTGTCGTCCTAAGACAATATTCAATCGATTAAATCAAGGAAAATTTCAACAAAAACCTTAGTAAGTTGCTTCCCATGAACGAAGAAGCGTTTCTTTAGATTTGATTTTCCAAGGCATCAAATGTAACAGTAGAATGCTGAGTACTCTCGGAGCTTCGCCGGAGTTTCAATAGGGTTCTGGAGCTTCACCAGGGTTCTAGAGGATCGACGGTGCACGGATATGATTAGAGGTGTCAAACAAGCCGTGTCGTGCCAGCATGGCCCATTTAGTTTCGTGCCAACCGTGTCGTGCCGTGCCGGCCTATTAACTTAAATTGTCTCATGCCGTGCCGTTTTCAATAGTGTGTTGTCGTGCCGACCTATTTACTTAAATCGTGTTGTGTCATTTTTCAATCATGTCGTGTTGTGCCGCTCGTTTACTTAATCGTGTCGGGCCGTGCCATGCCATTTTTAAATCACGTTGTGTCGTGCAGTGCTTGTGCCGACACATCACCAATCGATTTTCGTCCGGAAAAAATGGGAAAATTTCAAAATGGAACTTGAACTTTGCACTAAATGTCACAGAGACACCTGAACTTAAGTTTATTTCAATTAAAAACTTGTACTAACAAAATTCCCAAATTTAGACACCTGAACTTAAATTTATTTCAATTAAACACCTGTACTAACAAAATTCTCAAATTTAGACCCCCGCCGTCATACTCCGTCGCAAAAATTGCTGACATGGCATCTCCAACCTGTTTAAGTTGCCCCATTGCACATGTTTCCACCAGAGGACGATGCACCCAAGTGAAACCCATAGGTAGACTTCAGGTCTAAGGTTCACTACTACAAAATGGTATAAAGATCACGGTCCAAAAACTAAAAAGATCTTACTTTTTTTAAAAGCGTAATAAAATGTAATGGACAATAGTTTTAATCTCAGTTATACGAAAAAACTGAGTTGGAAAGATTTTTAATCTCAGTAATCTAAAAAGTGATATTGTAACTTGAAGAATAGATCTCATTCTAAAACAACTGAGATTATATATGAAATAATATATCTCGTTTCCACAAAAACTGAGATGAAAAGATTTTTTAATCTCAATAATCTAAAAGTGAGATTGTAACTTAAAGAATAGATCTCGTTTTTGAAAAACTGAGATTGTATATGAAAGAATATATCTCATTTCAGAAAAATTGAGATAAAAAGAATCTTTAATCTCAATCATCTAGAAACTGAGATCGTAAGTTAGAGAATACATTACATTTTTTTTAGACTCAAGATGAAAGCTTTTATATAGAAAAAGTTGAAAGTCGCTCACCCCTTAATCGACTCCACACGCAATACCCCTATATAAATGTCACTCTCAACCATTATACAAAATAATACTCCATCCATCCCGGTTTGTTTGTCCTCTTTTTGACTTTTTGAGAGCGTTTGACCTCTCAAAGAATTAGCTATAATTTTCAATTCGTAATGTTTTTAATATGCAATATGGATATTGTTTGATAGATCTCAATTAGTTTTATTATACAAAATCTTCAAAATCATAAAAAACATTATAAAATGTAAGATATAAGTATATTTTTGAAAGACACGTATTTCGACAATTGGACAAACAAATTGGGACGGAGGGAGTATTTCATCAAAAAATGGGGTACTTTCGACGATGAAAATACATTTCGTCGCCAAATGGGTACCTTTGTGACAAAATTTATGAAAATTGCGTTTCGTCGCCAAATGTATTTTGAGTATAACTCTATGCTCAAAACTCCATTAATTGAGATAATTCAAATTGGGTTTGAACAATAACACAAAGGGCTACAACTTTTGTGTTTATCAAAATTTCTAATTTTAATATTTAAAGGTTCAAAATGATGTTCGAAATATATTTTAATGTTAAACGTATATGTTATATATTAAATATTTCAATTATATATTGAAAAGTGTGTGTGGTGTAGTTGGTTGAAGTTTTTATGCAAAACTCAAGAGACTTAGGTTCAAAACCCAACAAGATAAATAAAGTGGGATTTTTTCCCTTAGGAAAACGCCACTTTTAATCTTGGTTTTTTCAAAAACTGAGATTATTACTCTCTAAACAACCACGGTTTTATAATGAAACTGAGATGTTAAGCTATTAAAGGTCACGGTTTTGTTATTTTTAATCATAGTTTTTTTTATGTTTTTAGTCACGGTTTTAATGAGTTTTAATCACGGTTTTTGTCCAGTGGTTAAAAGATGGGGACTTTTAATTACACCTTGATAGACCACAATTTTGAATGCGAGATTAAAAGTGAAAGATCACACTAGATGAGCGAGGTCTTTATCTATTTTTGTAGTAGTGGTTGAAAATATGTGCAATTGGGCAACTTAAATGGGTTGGAGATGCCATGTTAGCAATTTTTGGGACGGCGTATAACGGCGGGGGTCTAAATTTGAGAATTTTGTTAGTACAGGTGTTTAATTGAAATAAACTTAAGTTCAGGTGTCTAAATTTGGGGATTTTGTTAGTACGGGTGTTTAATTGAAATAAACTTAAGTTCAGGTATCTCCGTGACATTTGGTGCAAAGTTCAGATGTCATTTTGAAATTTTCCCTTTTTTTAAAAAAAAAAAAGGTATAGCATTAGAGAAGGCAACCCCAAATAGAGTTTTTGATCTAAAATTTCACAAAAATTTAAATTGCAAAATCGGTAAGAGCTAGAGATACGCTTCTTAAAGCAAACACCCCCCCCCCCCCCCCCCCCCCCCCCCCCCCCCCCACCCACCCACCCACCCACCCAAATTTGAGTAAATACTTAATTTGGGTGTGAGCATTTCCAATGGCAAAACACAATTTGTACCCAATTTTATTATTTTTTAAATACCCAATGGCATACATGTAAATAAGATAAAGGAGACAATCATCATATCTAGAGGTGCGAAATGGGCACGGCTGGCACGACACGTCACAGGCACGGTCTTGGCCTAACACGGCATGGTCTTAGTGGGCACGGCACGAGCACGACATGAAAGCTGGCCTGGCATGGCACGACATGACACGGTCTTAGCCAGGCACGGCGCAGACACAGTATGAAAGTTGGCCTGACATGGCATGACACAACACGGTCTTAGCCAGGCACGGCATGAAAGTGGGACAAGCACGGGCACGACACAGTTGTAGCCAGACACGGGCATATAAAAAATAATAATTTCAATTTTGTTAATAATTTCAATTTTGTTAAATAAATTGACACACTATGTGATGATTCATTATGTCATTAATTAAGGTAAAAATAAATTGACTTGTTATGTCATTATTAAATAAATTGACTCTTTAGGTTGCTAATATAGGGTAAAAATAGTAAACAAGGGATTTTAGCTTTGTAATTTAGCTAAAATAAGTTAAAACTTTTTATACAACTAGAAAAATATAAATCAAATATGATGAAATACCGCATGTACATTGCATTTTATTTAACAAACTTGTAAGTTATAAGCAATACATTGTATTATTTTAAAAAATGATTTTGAAAAAATGGCCGGGGCACGGCACAGGATTCTTTGTGTAGAGACCTGTAAATTTTTTTATTTAATTTTAATGTTTATAGTTGCCGAAAAGGGTGGAAAATGACGTGAATGTGGCTGTGGAGATTAAATGTGCAAAGAATATGGGTGTTAGTGTGTATATGTGTGTGCCAAGGGAAAATTTTCCCATTTTCCTCCCTCTCCATCTCTCGGTCTCTCTCTCTCCTCTCTTGGCACTCTCTATCTCTCTCACTCCCTCACCCAAAAACTCATCTCCAAACTCAAAACACACAACAATCAACCTCAACTCCATCTTCTACTTGCGTATCGAAGCTCGTATCTCGTTGGATATAGTTCGGTTTGGTGTATTTCGCTTGGTTTGGATTCCGAAAGTTAGGGCTTGCTCAATCTTTTCAATTTTGGCTTGGATACTCGAGATAGGGAATTCTACTTTTCTTTATATGCTATTTGAGTGTTCTAATGTCATATTTGAGCTTGTATTGGTTGTTATTGAAATTGAATCGAAATCTGAAAATCCTGTCAAAATCACCAAAAAAACGTAATCTCCCTACTGGTAGAAACTTTTCACCTACCGGTAGGTCAAGTGAGAAAATTGCTTCGTAATCAGCTGAAAGATACTCTCCCTACTGGTAGGTCAAGTGCATAAATGTTTTCTGCAAATAAGTTGGCCTTTTTGTTTCCATTCCCTACCGGTAGGAATTTTCACCAACCGGTAGGTCAAGTGCAAATTTTGTCTCTTCCACCGGTAGGACTTGTTCACCTACCAGTAGGTGCAGTGTCCAAGAGCTAATTTGTCTACGTCTTCTAAATTATGTATCGGGGTTTCTTATTGACTTTATTGGGCTTATTTATGCATTCTTTCTTGTCTTTAGAGAATGTTATCTATTTCTTGCCTTTGATTGCATCTAGTGGACTTGAATGAATTCATTCTAAAAAGTGAGAAATGTAAGTTAGTTCACGTTGAAATACGAATGATACATTTGAGCATGTGAACAACACACAAACATTCGGGGCCCATCGACGGGTGGGTGCCTGACAGAGGATATCGAGATCCCACAATTGGCCCGGCAGGAGCTAATGCTCATATTGAACACTAAAGGCCTAACCTACAAGGTGGGTGCTTGGCAGGGGATAGCGGAATCCCATGAATGGCCCGGAGGGAGCTTTGGCTCAGACACACACAGGATACGAGATGTTGAGACATGAATTGAATGAATATGACTTATGTGCATGAAGAGAAGAAGGATTGGTGATGTTGGATACTTGATCATGATAGTTATGCTTATCCTTGTTGTCATTTGATTTTCATCATTTTTTTCTTCTGTGTTGCCCATTGGCATATAGAGTTTGCGTAGACTTTCCTACTAGGCTGGTGTAGCTCAAACCTTACATCATTTTCAGGTGCTAACCCGGAACAGTAGCTTGCATGCCTGGAGTATGGACATTATTTTGAAAGCTAAGCAAAGGAGTTACTTATTCGTCTTTGTGAATTTCTTTGAAAGATGTATTTCTAACTTAAGTTGTAATTCTTTGACTACGAAATATTGGTAAACTCATAACTCTCTTGATACATGATACTTTTGTTAATTTTAGGGCTAGTGAGCCGATGATGTAATATTTTAGAATCTAATGGACTTGGAAGCATAATTATGGGAATGGAAGTACGATAATCTTTTGGGTTTTGTATGAAATATCGTGAGGTTTTATTTATCGAATTTTTTATATTTGTGTTGAAAATTGAGGGCGTGACAGTTTGCTTTTGAGAGGATTTTTTTCCGGAAAAATTTCAAAATGATACCTGAACTTTGCACCAAATATCACAGAGACACCTAAACTTAAGTTTATTTCAATTAAACACCCGTACTAAAAAAATCCCCAAATTTAGACACCTGAACTTAAGTTTATTTCAATTAAACCCCTGTACTAACAAAATTTTCAAATTTAGACCCCCGCCGTTATACGCCATCCCAAAAATTGCTAATATGGCATCTCCAACCCGTTTAAGTTGCCCCATTGCACATATTTTCAACCTTAGACCTGAAGTCTACCTATGGGTTTCGCTTGGGTGCATCGTCCTCTGTTGGAAACATGTGCAATGGGCCAACTTAAACAGGTTGGAGATGCCATGTCAGCAATTTTTGCGACGGAGTATAACAGCAGGGGTCTAAATTTGGGAATTTTGTTAGTACAGGTGTTTAATTGAAATAAACTTAAGTTCAGGTGTCTAAATTTTGGAATTTTGTTAGTACAGGTTTTTAATTGAAATAAACTTAAGTTTAGGTGTCTCTTTGACATTTGGTGCAAAGTTCAGGTGCTATTTTGAAATTTTCTCAAAAAAAAATAATCTAAAACCTAGCGTTTTTTAGATTTTTCCTCTAAAAAGTGAATAAAAATGGCACATTGGAAAATATTAAGGAATGAAAGAGGTGTTGAGAAAAATATGTATAGGTTTGAGTCTCCAAAATTTTGGGTAAGAATGAAATTCAAAATGGAGAGGAAAATGGGTATGACATTGGAGATAAGTTTTAAGAGTTTTTTTTCTCAAATTTTGAGTTTGGATAGG
Organism: Rhododendron mucronatum var. ripense; assembly: GCA_019656295.1. Lineage (NCBI taxonomy): Eukaryota > Viridiplantae > Streptophyta > Magnoliopsida > Ericales > Ericaceae > Rhododendron > Rhododendron mucronatum. The sequence goes on along the minus strand of BPLT01000035.1, from coordinate 1,585,921 downwards.
AAAATGGGTAATGATTGGAGATGCTTTTAGTGTTTGGAGCCAATGGGCTTGGCATCTCGTGGTCCTTCCCCGGTGGGAGGCAAGGTTTGTGCTTCATTAGGGGCATTTACGATTCAAGATTATGGACAAGTTTTGGACTTTTTGTGGAGTTGTTTGATAATTCAAGTCAACACTTAAAATTGAATGTATATCAAGTAATAAGTTATTAAGTTGGTTTGATACCCAAATTTTTTTCTTGTAAGCGCCTCTTAAAATGTAGGCTTAAAAAGTTATAAAAATTAAGTCTAACTAAATTTGTCAATAGTTGCATATCACCCATTCCTTTACTACCTTCACCGCTACCACCCCACCACCATCATGCCACCGCACCATCACCATCACCACCACACACCACTCCACCACCGCCATCATTACTATTACTATCGCCACCATCACCACCACTACTTCATCATTGCCACCATCATCACCACTACCATTATTGCCAACATTGCCGCCACTACCCACAGTCGTGTTTGTGTTAGTTCCTGTTTATTTTTAAAATGTTTTGAGCCTCGCATCTGAGCACTCAAGACCAGTTTTTGAGTGCTCAGGAGTAGAGTTAAGCGCTCAAAAGATGTCTCAACATTTTTGTTTGTTGTGAATATAATTTTTAAGTTTGTGATAGTTTCTGGGAGTTTTTGGGTGTACACTGGTCCTTCCAGAACCCATATCAGTTGTTTCAGAGCCTGCAAGGAAGCAGGACCTAAACGCCTACCAATTCTTAAGTGCTCAGGTCCATAGTTGGGCGCTCAAAAGTGCTTACAAAAATAATGTTTTGTTTTGGTTGTACAATCTGTCATCTCATGCCTATCATCATAAGATGTACATTGATCATACACGTACAAGCAATGTGTTTACTATTTTTGCTCCCTATTATTGTTCCCCTCTCCCTTATTTGACTAAAGTTAAAAGATAGAATGGTTTTAAAATCCCACAAGCACTAAGCAGAGACCGACCCTTGCGTCGAGCGAGAGAGATGCCGTAAAACCATTTCCCTCTCATAACTTGGCTCTCAATTCAATGTTGTCTCTAGTTATGACGGACTGCTAACAAAGCCCTTTTCCAAATGAAAGTGATGAAAGAAACTTTGATTCCTCGGGTGACAAATTAACCACTAAAACCTGGGTGGCAAATCTGAATTGAATGTGTCGTTGCATTTTTCCAAAAAAAGGAAGAAAAGGAAGGCGTGCTCTCTGGGGCGGGAAGCCCACAATAGATTCATTGTTCTGTATTCAAAGTCATTTTTGCCTCATTTAACGTGCGAATTGGACTTTGCATAGACCACGAAAGTTGTTTCTAACGTGATAAACCATGCTCCAGTAAGATATCGTAATTTTTGGAGTTAAATTGCTATTTTTTAGAAATTGAAAGTCATTGGATCATTCTTGTGTCATGTAAATTTAGTACTCGTGCTTTTAATATTTGTTGAATTTAGATTCTCGGACTTATGTGATTTATTGGCCCCACATTGTTGCTTGAACCCTATACTTTTGTCGGTCAATGTTTAAGGTAATATATAAAATTGAAATAATGTGGTTTGGGGTGTTTTTATCTGGCATGGGTCGTGAGTCAGTCGCAATATCGCCAATGATCATGAGCCGTGCCCAGGTCTCAAAAGTGGGCCAAGTGTATGTGAGCCAAAGGTCATGAGCCGTGCCCGAGTCCTAGGTGTAATGCCCCTAATTTTGGGTACGTTAAATAAACAGTTTTATTGAAAACTTAAATAGAGTTTGGCTCAATATTATATCATTAACCTTACAAAAGTACTTTTATTCAAACAAGGGAGGGAACTAGGATCCCTATCTACTACTCCGCTTCTTCCATCCTGACTAGCTCCTCCTCTCCAAAGGTTTCCAAGGTGTAGAGTTCACCATATTCATCTATAAGATCTGACACATTATACCGGCGTCGCCACCAATATAATATGTCAGGGTCACTGTAGACACCCCAATCCAGGTCTCAAGGGTGCTTTAAATATCCCGATGATGAAACAAAGGAAACAAATACCTTCGAGAGCTTGGACGAAGGACTCCCTTGAACCAAAAGCCTAGACCAAACCCAAGGGCCGAGGACTGGACCCTCAGTACCGCACGGCATAATAGATTTCATTACGCCGCACGAGGTCATGAGGTCAACCGCATGGCATTTTGGATAAAGTTCTGACTGGCTCAGCTAGCTGTCGGCCACGCCCACTTGAGCCACTGCTACAAGCTAGCTCAGCCGAAAAGGCACTTCTGGCCCGCCCAGAAAACACCTCCACCATTTGAAATTCAAAATCCTTGGCTTTTGCCTATAAATACAACCCTCCACTCAAGAGAAAGGGCCCTGAATTCTCTTTCTCTCTCATCATGCTTTCATACCCATTCCTCACTCCAAAGCCTTGAGAAAGTGCTCCCAAAAACCTTCTCAAGGTTCTTTCTTCCTTAAAGTCCTCCATTTTTCTCCTCACCTTCGAAGTGAGTTCTCTTACTCACTTTAAGACCCCCAACCCCCAAATACCCACTTATTAAACCGCGTCCACCATCTCTCATCAACCGCTTTCATTCGGGTTCATCCGTAGCCGTCCATTCCCATCCAAGCTCAAAGATCAAAGGTATAAACTAGTTTCTTTGGGCTAGGCTCTGTCCATATCCCTGAGGGAACCTCTCTGTGGTCAGGATCGACCCCCTTTGGGTCGGATCCTGACTTAAAAACCATTTTCAAAAATAAGAACAAGCCTTTGTACTAAGAAAGCTACACCGTGCGGCGTTTTGATGCATTGCGCGGGGTAACTGATTTAGATGCACGACGTTGTAGTTTACTATTTTCTTGCTCAAACCGTCTGGATAATGGCTATCCTCTGTCAGGTCTTTTTGTTATTAAAATATCAGGAGTAGGTACCTCTCAAAATCATACCATATCCACAAGCCATGTTTGGTTTTAGAAAATAAAGCTTCTTCAGACGTTCTGAACGACCAGAAGCTTAAAAGTTGGTTTCTGTTCATGGCTTGGAAGAGCAGTACATTTCAGGGTCGCCTGGTTGCAAAAATACTGTTTAATGTCAGTTGAAAACCCCGTGCGTGCTATCCAAGATGCCGGGCGGTGTTCTTAAACTTTGCAAAAACCTGATAGTGAGGAGGATACCCCGCACGGCATTCTGTAAGACCGTGCGCGGTACTACAAAATGCCGTGCAGGAGGATGCTGAGATCCAGACAGTTTTTGTTAGAAATTTCTTTCATTCTGCATCATCCTCATCATCATTGTACATTTAACACCACGTGCACGCCAACGTGATCTATTACCCATGTCCCTTTCCCCTTTGTTTGTTTATTAAAGAGTTTGATTTCCCAAGAGATATTTTAAATCCCTCCTCCTTTGAACGAGTTTAGTAGAGACCGGTTTTACCGAGCGAACGGGGTGCATTTTTCTCAACAAAACCTTCCCCGCTCGTAACATGACTCTCGGACCCGAAATCTCAACGTTTTCGCTAGACCAAAAGGGCCTTTTTCCTTTCAAACGAACTCTCGGTTTATCGGATCAACCATCTCAAAAATCCGGGTGGCGACTCTTTTCCTGGGCGCGCGTTGGTCGGGGAGCCCACAGTCACCAAAGGTAACACCATGAGCTAAAAAGCTCAATAGAGTAACCTATACCCACCAACCCTTATCTTACAAACAAACAACGATCATAAAATCATAGTACATGTGAATTTAGCAAAACAGTTAACAATAACACATACATATTCACTATTCAAACTAACGTTGGTGTCCGTGGTTCTCTTTGTTTCTCCTACGCGACTCATCGTAGACCGTGTCACCACTTTCCTTTTTCTTTACCAAATCAACATTTTCAAAATCATTTAACACACCCAACCTCGGTTCCGCCATTCCGGGTTCTCGAGTATCCTCACAATGGTTCCGCCGTCCCGGGTTCCCATTGGCACACATTTGCATTGGCTCCTCTCCGCGGATGACCAAGCCACACACCCAACCTCGGTTCCGCCGTTTTGGGTTCCCGAGTATCCTCACAATGGTTCCACTGTCCCGGGTTCCCATTGGCACGCACACTCACACATCTCACATAACGCCACCAAAACTGGTCATAATGTAGTTTCAAAAATATTTCTTTCTACAGAACACATTTTCCGATTTATAACCACACCCTAGGTGCCATGTTTCTACTTTCTCGATTTTCGTGTCTCGTTTTTATGCAATGACTCCGCGGTAGGACTTTTCACATACATAATCATAATTCACTCATTGTAATCTTGAAACTAAACTAGCAAGGTCATCTAACTCTATATTGTTTAACATGCTCAAATTACAAACTTAAAGCAAAACGCCACATGTACGGACGCCTTTGGAGTGAAAATCACTTATGCTTTATCAACAAGTAATACAAGCAATTCACACATTTATACTCATAACTATTCAACATGTTCATGCTTTTATTAACAAAAATCCGATGTTTGACAATCATGCATTTCAACTTACTATAAACAATAGATAACCTTATCTACTTAAAGAAAACGATTAAAGGTATTCATGCTTTGAAATAGGGACATTCTACTTTTCAAGATACGGTTCTAAACTATACGTAGAGTTAGTAGACTAGGGACTCTACCTTACTTCCTGGCGGTTGGTCGGTTTTGGGAATAGGTCGTCGGTTTTGTGATTCGACGGCGTAACGGCTCCGGATTGCTTCGAAAGGAAGGGAGATGGATGTTCTCTTCCTAGAAACAACTTTGCTAACTAAACTAGACTACTTTAACGATCTAGGGGTGGTTTTTGGAGGTGGTTTGGTGGTAGTTCTCAAGAACTTCAAGAAACTTAAGAAAATTTGAACTTTTGAACTAAGAATACTTAGAATTTCTAGAGAGAAGTTGGAGGATGAAGGTGTGAGAATGACTTGAAGTGAGCTTGCTATTTATAGGCCAAGGCTCATTTCTATTACCCAAAGGATAAAATTTTCCCTAGCAATTATTGTCCAATGGTTAAGATTTTCCTAGAAAAATAATAGGCCAAAAGGTACATGTACCCATATATAAATATATTTGTGTACTTAGAAAATCTAGTAAAATACTTTACAAGGTACTATATAATCTTTTAAGATTTTCAAGTATTCATAAAAAAATATAAAATCAAAATTTTCTAATAAACTAATCTAATAAGCACATGTTCCTAATTTTTAATTATAAATGTAGGTACTATTAGGTACCATATAATCTATCAAGATTTCCAAATATCAAATAAAATATTTTGCCAAGAGTTTTCCTATTAAAATAATTCAAGAAGTACTAGTACTTATATATTTATTAGTGTACTTAGAAATCTAGAAAATTAGATATTCACATATCTTTAATGCATATAAACACATGGGAAAATCTAGGAAGTGATTTATTTAATAAATCCTAGTACTAGTTAGTAAGACTAACTTATTATCCAATGAATAATATTTTCCCTTGCATTTTTTGACCGATGGATAAAAGGTATAAAGTGATATATATACTTGAATAATATTTAAAATAACCAAATGTCCTTTAGGCATGTGAATATAAGCCTATATATAACTATAAATGAGTACTTTATCAAATCTAGTATAAGATATCTTTGATAGAAAATCTAGGTTTCCTATTGTCCAATGGATAAAAGTTTTCCTAACTTTTATCGTCCAAAGGGTAAAGAAAAGAAGTAAAATAATAAAAGAAAATATATAATGATTTTCTAGTCTAGGGTTAGAAAGGTTCACAAGGCTCAAAGATGGTCAAAAAGGTCCATCTATGGTTAGGGAATTGTAACTAGGTGAATTGGTAGTTCGGTTTCTCCAACTAGTCGGTTAGAAACTAACTAGACTTGCCAAGTAGGGCTTATGATCAAGAAATAAATTTTAAGGGGTTAAAATGCAATTACGATAAATTAACAAGAAAATTATAAAACCATTCCAGAGAAATTAAAGAATTTCGAATAAAACAACGAGATTTTTATTCATTAAAAATCGGAGTTGTTACACTAGGAGTGGGTCGGGTATATAGGGGAGTCAAAGGTCATGAGCCGTGCCAAGAGTTTAGAGAGTTTGGTTTGGTGTATGGGAGCCTAAGGTCATGAGCCGTGTCAATAGTCTGGAGGATTAGACCTGGTGTATAGGATAGTTGTGGATGAGAGCCGATGTCGGATAACAAGTGGTTGATTGAGAAATTGAAAAGTGAGATATAATATTGTAAATTTGATGTTGGTTGTTACATCCGTTGAAGGATTATGGGTTGTGAACTGTTGAAAAAATTGAGTAGGAGACTAGTTTGTCGAGTTAAGATATTATTCATTGTGTTTGTGTTGTAACTTCTAGTATGTGAATGCATGAGTAATTCTTAGTAAATTGGTGGCTTGGGGCCCTAATGACTGATTTTCACTCACGGTGTTTTTTTTTACGGCCCTGGCACTTCATGCGAGGTTTTGAAGATAATGCACGGATACGAAGAGCCACCTGCAAAATACGAGGTGACAGAGCAGCAGGATTGAGATGGACTGTCGGAGCCGTGGCTCTATCAATAGATCCATTGGCTAGATTGCTCTGTTTAAATTCCTAATTAAGTTTAGTAAAATTTGAGTTTCAGAAAAATTTGAACAATATTCAGCTGCAATAAGTTCATTAGTTTTACCGTTAGTATGCGGAGATTTGAAATTTTTAAAAGATTTAATGAAGTTGACATTTTTTCTAAATAAAATGGAAGATTTTATTTATTAACGTACCCAATTTTTGGGGTGCTGGTTAAAGTGTCACGACCCAAATTTTTATAAATGGATGATGTCTTTTTTTTTTTTAGATGTAATCATCTTGATCCGTGGAAACCAAATTTAAAAGCATCAAAGCAGAAGCTGTTTATTATTCACGGAAGAAAAAACCTTTGCAAAACTTTTCTTTTTACCAACTAAACCGCTTAGAACTAGCTGGTAAAGATCAAAACGTGAAAGAGTGCAAAAACATGATGTTCTCGCATAAAAATCCCTTCATTTTAATAACCACATTTCGAGAAAAATTATTCGATCAAGCCGTCGAAATTCAAAAATTCATTTCTAAGCTCACAAAAATCACGGGAAGCCATTGAAACCTTGTTTAACAAATTACAATGATTAAAACCCCCAAATTTCTTTTTCATTCATTGAAATGTTAGTCTAACCAAAACTGAAAGAATAGTGGGAAAAAAGAGTACAGCTACCCATTTAGACAAAACATGCACAGATTGTGCATAGATTTTGTTATAGGGCCCACTGTGGGATCCGAGCCGTTCATTAAATATAATTTTTTTTTCAAGGGTCCATGTGAAAAATCAACTCAATTCAACACCTATAAGTACTCGATTCAATCAAATTGTGGATGTTTTGTCTGTGTGGGTAAGAATACTCTCTTTTTTCCCACTAATGTGAGTGTCGTTTAGACTTCGAATGCCTGATGGCATTGTTCTGATGTTTCCTTAACATTTAGTGGCTTGTTTGTTAGGTGGACTATGTGGTTGGATAGATTATACATGTCCGAATTAGCTAATTTGATAGTATTTGGTACACAAGCACACCCAACTATTTAATTCAAGGGGCTAAATAGAATTTTTACAGCGGGTTTATTTACAGCTACTCTCAATCATGTCCACCATCAAAGAGCATCAACACCTCCCTCTCTACTTCGTCCTCTAAGCTAAAGTAACAAGTCAACCTCCAAAAATACCCCTTCATCAACCTCGCTTGTGGCTCTTTACTTTAACCAAATTTCCACAAATGCTGCAGTGCCTCGTGCAAAGTCCCGAGCAACTATTCATTTGCTACTTACTATTTTAATGGATTTTATTTCGCTGTTCACGGTTATTTTAATGTTCACGGTTATTTAATATTTTCATTGCACAAAAATATGGTAGAGAGTGTGAGTAAAAAGTCCGATGCTGTGTAATTGGAAAAAACTGAATAGTTAAAGTAGAAAAGTGATTTTTGATGATTAATTTGGTCCAAAATAAGTTGAGGCTAATGCGGAACCAACCAACTTGTGCATTAAAACACATTTGGAACGGTAAAGAGAGAACTTACCTTTTTCGTCATCCACCCAAATTTATTCACCCACACAAACTATTAACCACACCATGTATATAAAGATAGAGTTTTTTTTTCTTTTTATCCCCTAAATTATGCATCTTTTCTCTACTTAGTCCCTAAACTATCAATTTGATAATTTCATCCCCTCAATTATCATACCGTTACCTATTTAGTCCAATAGATAACGGAAATTAGAAATTTGGATGGAAAATGTCATGTAAGGCCCTGTTTGGACCCTGTAAAGCAGATACTTGATTATGAAAGTATTAGAGATAAAAATTAATTATGACACTATAGGATAAAATGATCAGAAAAATAAGATATTTTCATCGGTTCAAACAAATTGAGAATTAGAGCACTTAATTTTTTTACAAAGTTCATATATTAGAATCTTATGTGGCATTTTATACAGACTGACACATACATATTTTATTTTAAAAATATTGAATTTTTTATATAGAATTTAGATTGTTTTTATATTAAAATATGGTTAAAAATTAAGCAATCAAATTTTCAATCAGTGTGAATCGGTTCGAAGATCTTATTTTTCTGATCATTTTATACTAAAACATTATTGTTAATTTTTTTCTAGAGTTCTCATAATCAAGTATTTGCTCTAAAAAGTCCCAAATAAAAAGCAGATATTTAATTATGATAAAAAAAATAATCATGACTCTTGAGAATAATATGATTAGAAAAATAATATCTTTGTACTGTTCCAAACAGATTGAAAATTCTAGTACTTAATTTCTTTAGAAGGCTTATATACTAAAAAATATGGTTAAAAAATTAAGTGCTCTAATTTTCAATCTATTGAAACCAGTGCGAAGGTCTTATTTTTTTGATCATTTTATCCTAAAGGGTCATAATGAAATTTTATCTATAAGGCTCTCATAATTAAGTATCTGCTCTACAAGGTCCCAAACAGGCCTTATATGGCATTTTTCAACCAAATTCCTAACTTCCGTTATCTATTGAACTAAGTAGGTAACGGTATGATAGTTGAGGGGATGAAATCATCAAATTAATAGTTTAGGGACTAAGTAGAAAAAATGTGCGTAGTTTAGGGGATAAAAAGAAAAAAAACTCTATAAGATAATCTCCCATAATTTAATCCCCCTTCTAACACATTCTTCTCATCTCTGCCCTTATTTAATTCCTCAAAGCTAGTCGGGCTAACAAAAGTGCTCTTACTAGCGTTAAGCCTTCATAAATATATTGTTCTTTAGATTTCAAGGTTTTTCTGCTATTTTTTTTCTTATGTTATTTTTTGTTGTTTTTGCTTCATGCCTATTGTTGTTTGAACTTTCAAATTGTTGTTTAATCCATATGATACTTGGAGTCACTTGTGTTTTTGTTCTAAACAGAAAAACTAGAATAGATTGATCAATCGAACCAAACCAAACTACTCTGAATCGTGAAAACAATGTTTTTGTTCGGTGACCAGAAACAGGTGGTCATCAGAGTTAATTGACAACGACTAAAGGTTGTTCAGTGTTCACCAAATACACAAAAATATCTCTCAAATATTTGTGATTATGCTTCGCAGTCCAAATTGTACTTCTTCTCTCTGATTTTTTTTTTTTTTTTTTTGTCTATATTCACTATTTTAATAATTTATTACACTTTTATATGCAATATGATTCTTGTTATGTCGAAATGGGGCAAACAAACTGACACAGAGGAAGGTAGAATTTTGCTGACTAAAATATCGACCTATAACGACTCACATCTTCGTCACCGATAGTGTTCTTTTTGCCTGCTCACAAGCAAAACTTAACTGATCATCTGGCCATAGGATCAAGAGCACTAAAAACATGATCACACCATACGGTTGAAGGTCCAAACCTCAAACTCGCAGCATGATCAATCCTGCCAGGTTTTTTCGCCTGCAACTGTGGTGTTTAGAAACCATAAAAAACACTCCCTCCATCCCTTTTTAGAGTCTAGTATTCTGTTTTAGGTTGTCCCTAAATAAGTGTCTATATTGTAAAGTTAGTGGATAAAAGTTGATGCATTTTTCATTTTGCCATAAAAGTAGATTCCATTTTGAAAAGTTAGTAAATAAAAATGTAAATATGATATCTCCATAGAAGGTAAATAGGGAAAGATGATATAGACTCCACTTTGTTCGGTTCTCCTCTCAGAAATAATCTCTCCAAAATTTTTGATTGTTTCGTCATCCGTGGTTTTTTGTCTTTAGTGATTTTTTGTCAAATGTTTTTACTTATTTTTTATTTTTTGAATGTACACAGCGTACCTTTATTCAAAAAGTAAAAGAGTTTGTTAAAATATTAAAAAAATTTACTAAAGACAAAAAATATGCAAACTTATAGAACTTTTTTATCTCAAAAATAAATCTCAAAACTGCAAACTAAACACAAAAATGTCTTCTTAATAAGTTGGAATTACGAAATTGGACACTTGAAAAGGAATAGAGAGAGAGAGAGCGAGTATAAAAGGCATTCTTGTTTTTCTGAAACTCATTCTTTTTCTTTTTTGAAAAATCAAAATGTCTGAAACTCATTCAAATGTGCTTTTATCCACAGTTATTTTTATGTTACAGGTAATTGTCTTGAGTTTAATCATTATAAAAGTAATTTGCACTAAATGTCCAACCAGAAACAATGCTCTCATAAATCGGACTATGTTGACCGAGAAATTCAACCAGAATCATTAAGATGTATTTTTTCTCTTTTTTTGGCGAATACTCTCAGGAAAAAATACAACCGTGATACACACAATGGATCAAATACTATTCACGAGATCAAGGTCTGTTCAAGCGGCTCCAGATGAGCTAACACATGAAGATTGAAGATCGCAAATTTGGATAATCAAATGTAACCAAGGGGACCAGAATGGGATGAACAGCAAGCTTTCGGGCTCAATGGTAAACTTTTTTCCAAGTCAGAACATGTTTTTAGTTCTTTAATTCTGCTTTCATTTGAAACTTATGTCGAATGTAGATTTCGCAACCGAGAGATCATTCACGCGTTTCTACAATATATCTTGAGTTGATTGCAGTTGCAGAATGTGGGTTGAGTTGATCATGCGATCGCACGATCGATGCAGCTATCCCATGATCAGTCAATTTCGTCTTTTTTTATCCTGCATTCATGCATGATCCTCACCACGTTTTCTTCAACTGTATATTGCGTTTCTTATCTAAAGATGGCCAATTAAATTGCACATGAGAGTTAAAACCAGTTATTGTTTTCAGCCTAGTACAAGGTTGGGGGAAGAAGCATGCTATAACTTAAAGAAACTGGAAACAATTGGTTGCAGTTGGAGAAGTTAAATTCCACATAAGACTAAGACAGTGGGATTAAACTTGACTCGGCAGTTAAATACCATGAGATCGAAAATGGGGTCTCGTACCAAACAAATTTGTTTGCAGGGCACGCTTCGCTTAAGTATCTTTTTTTGGGTCGAGTATTTGCATCCACAACTTTGCACCCTTTGGGAGAGCACCAAAGGACGAACTACCGCTCCTCCGAGTTAAATTTGTGCCAAGCTTCCTGAAACCAAGCATAAGAAAACAATAATCAGTTCAGTACTGCAATGATTATTAAACATGCAATCGCTAGTTGCTTCACACTAACATTTTGTTCCAAGCAAGAGATGAAAAAGACAAAAAGGAGCAGTGCCAATTGAATACAACAGTTCTCCTGTACTCTGTTAAGATGAAAGTGCGACGCCTGTGGCAAAGATCAGCCCGTATTCACCTCTTCCTAATGGTGAAAGTCATGTTCCACTACTGCAATGTGTATTCATCCAAGCTCGATTAATCTCAGTAAGTATCCATCGTTGTTGCTTCATGACAGGACCTTGCCCCCCTTTCTTCCATGGACTTATAGATCTATCCACCAATAACGAAATACGACAAACCCCTATTGTAGCAGTGCACACTGTAAACCCACAATGTTTAGATTGCAAACACCATACTCAGTAAAAAGTGGATACAGATTCCAGTAGTGTTAATGGTCCATCTGATATGGTCACAATTGAAGGGGTTGATTCGATATCAATAAATGCTAGAACATTGCGGGAACTCCTTCTGCACTAGTTACGGTGTTCATAATTTGTCCAACCAAGATCCAAACCAAACCAAGCCTTCCGTCCCAATCAATTGTGGTCAGCTACATGAATACGGTTTTTTTTCCTGAATTTTCCTTCCATGCTATGCCCGAGTGGTATGGGGGCATGGATGCCCCCGTGAATATGGATCTTTAGATTGAAAAATAAGTAAATTTCAGCCATTAGATCAAAACCCCCCCAAAAACGAGATGGTTTATGATTTTTTCCACAAAACTTTGCAATTTTACTTACCACAAAGTGGCTTTACGTACCATTTACTATGATATGACCACACTTACCACAATGTATAATCACACTTTTTCTTCTTTTTTTTTTTTTGCTAAGTCAAAAGGGTGGAGGAGGGGGTGACCAGGCATAGCAACCTTCCCATGGGCGTGACCATAGGGACGCCAGACTCACGGCGGGTCCTAAAAGGGACCAAAGAACCACAACAACTACCGCCCCACCAAGGGCTAGTGGACCACTGCTGAGCTTCGTAAGAGGACCAAATTCAAGAGGGGGTGTTGTTAGCACGACACGAACCCGTGACCTCTTGGCCACCCAAACCCTGTGGGAGTGAGCCATGAGCCACTACGCTACCGCCCCTGGTGGTGACCACAATGTATGGCCACCCTTACTACGAGAGGAATCCAACCAATGGTTGAGATTAAAAATTGGAGATCCAACGGTTGAGGGCAAATAGGGGCATGGATGCCCCCAAACCGAACGGGGGCATCGGGTTTCATGATAGTTAAAAGACATAGATACTTTCGAACTACAGCCTTTAATGCCAATTTTGGTTTACCCCTCCTCTTAGTGTTATCCTCAATCGTAACTATACCACTCCTCCTAACTACTGCATCGGGCAATCTATGATAAACATGTCCAAATTACTTCTATCTTCTATCGGGGCTATCGCTACCATTCTACAAATGATTTCGTTACTAATTCTATCTCACAAAGTCTTACCACACATCCATCTCAACATTCTTATTTCAGCTACACTCATTTTACTCGCAATTTTTTTCTTAGCTTCAATTCTTACTCGCATGTTATTATCCTGTTGGGCCAACACTCCGTGACATACGACATTGTAGGCCTGATAGCAGTATGGATTAAACTGCACGGTCAAAATTTTCATCCAAATTAACTAGAGGTGTCACCCACTCCCATATTTTTAGAGTGGGTATAGGTACATTAATTATTTGAACCCAAGATCACCATTATCTGATTCCAAAATTACTAAAATGCCACTCTTCTTATTCTTCTTCCTCTGTTTCTTCTTAGACCTAAGCTATAATAACTTGCACACAACACACTGAAATCAAACCTGCGAAACACAAACTGTAAGTTTAATTCTATGAGCCCATATCCAAAACCCTAACCCAGACCTCAAGCAAGCAACACATACAGTATAGTAGATAAAAAAAATTCCATCATCTTGTCAGCTACAAAAACTCAGTTTGTGGCTTCGTGCTAATAAACCTCACTCCTTTAACAAATTCAAGGACGTTACCCATCTTTTGGATGGCACTTCTTCCATCGACGGATAAATACACTGGTCTATGTAGTTGGTTTTGTTGTTTCTTCCTTTGTTTTTTCACTTCGGCTTGAGAGAGAGAGAGAGAGAGAGAGAGAGAGAGAGAGGAGATGGGGTTTACAGGTATGCTCTAATTCTTTCACATAGAAGTCTTTCGGTGAAATCCAGATAAGCATTTGCTGATTTTCCCCCAGTCATTATCCGTTGATAAAGCATCCAAAGGGACTGTTCTTCAACCCCTTGCTTTACAGAGCCATAAACACTTGATTGTTTCAAGTAATGTAGGCTGAATATGGAGTTAAAAATGAAAGGGTGTTTTTGTCTTTCCTTGTTCCGTTAAGAGATATAGACTGCAGTTTGATTCATAAACCACATGGGCTATGTGATTAAGTTCAAACGTGCGGTAGGAAAAACGCACCCAACCCAAACAACGAGGTAAAGTGGCCCTTTCCCTAAAACATTCCCTTAAATATTTAAAGGACTAACTAACAAGACCATATCGAGCTCAACAATAACACTACTGCAATAATAAACTAAGGATGACCATTCTGATTTTACCCTTAGGAAGCTACAAAAGAAATGACAAGGATATTTTAATCAAGCTAACTTTCAGCTTTCTATTGCATTGGATTCATTTTAAATACAAATGAATGCTTTCTAGAACATATAGTCGTTGATCAAATCAAATTACTAAAAAGAACAGGAAGCCAGTTAAATACCTTCAGAAGGTCAAAAACCTTTTCGCATATGTACTTTTTCTGTATACTAGCACCTCGTTGTTGCAATTTGTCAGGATGAACACATAGAGTTGCTTTCCTGTAAGCTTTCTTAACAGCTGCAGAAGTTATCACTTCTGTCAATGGAATTGGCTGCCAACCACTATCAGGCCCAAGGATCTGAGATTGGATGAAAAAAGGGCAATAAGAGCTCAGGGTAGTAAAAAATTACAGAAAAATATACAGTTAGAGCACCACGTGAGGCGAGGATGGACACTTTTTTTTTTTTATCAAGGATGAATACTATTACTGAATCAAGGATGAATACTATTACTGAACAAGTTGATCATCATAGAAGCATGGAAAAAACAGTGATAGCATCCATCAAGTGGAAGATAATTGAACGTGGAAATTATTACAGATTATACGGATACAAAGTATGGGCCTTGTTCAGTTTCTGAAGGACTATAAAAAGGGTAGTGATTTTCACACTCTCCTTTTTCATAACCACACTCCCTTGTTGTCCTTGTGAATTTACAAAATTAACCTTTTTATTTGTATAATCTTTCTCTCCTTTTTCACTCTCCTTTTTATTTGTATATACAAATAAAAAGGTTAATTTTGTAAATTCATATCACAAGAGGACAGTAAAGGGACTGTGGTTATAAAAAAGGGGAGTGTGAAAATCAATTACCATTAAAAACCAAGTGAACAAATAAAAGATAAAAAAATCTGCATCAGAAGCAAATTTGTCACTGCAGCCAAATACCTCAATCCAGAAATAGTAGCATGGACAATAGTAAATTTGGTTCCTTTTATGGTTTAGTCATGTTAATAACTGCCAATCTAAGTGATCTCAATATCTAGATCTATACATCTTCAAGACAGTGATCAAGTCAAGCCTGAAGAATTAAGCACTCTAGGATTTACATCACACCAATTATTAGGATCCCACTGAAACGGCTTGTAGGCTGAAAAACAGATTCATGGGACCTTCAAACAGCCAAACAACACAAGGCCCGTAGACAAGCTCACACATTGCAACTCTGTAAGAGGCTTCTGCCCTGAATTATCTTTTCATTTTCTATGGTAAGTACATGCCATAACTGAAGTATAAACATAACAATGGTTCAGAATGCACTTCAATTTGTGTAAATACCAAGAAAAGCACAGAGCACATTTATGTTCAAGAAGGATTAAGGTCATTAATACGTACATATTGCAATGTTGAAAGCAATGCACGCAGGTTCCCTTCTTTTCCACTTGACCATCTCTTCACTTCAACATCAAGAGCTTCAGCCAATCTCTGCAAGCATATATTAATTTGAGCAATTGAAAAGAAGTGCTAGTTCATGGTCGTGGAAATTACACTTATGGAATGATATTTACGTTTTTCTCTGTTTGCTCTTTTAGAGCAAGAAGATCCCGCATGTTCTTCTCTGCTAGAGCTTTCGCCTGGAAAAAAATGACAGGAATGGTGAGAGTTCAGAATAATAGGTGCGGACAAAACAAAACACATTCTACAGACCAATGGAAACCAAATTGAGAAAAAAGAAACATACCGCACGCTCAGCAGTTCTTTGATGCCTCTCTAACCTAGCTTTACACCTCTGAGCTGATTCACCTTCAAATCCTACAAATCTCAAGAGTGTTACTGGAAGCTTGATATAGAAAATGGAAACACATCGCGATTATAAAAAAAGAAGGAAAAATGTCAAAGGTTGATGGAGAAACAAAAATTCACAACATAAAGAAAATTATTATTGGTCACTATGTGGACAGGGCACCCAACAAAATGACCACCGCAGAAAAGGTAAATAAAAAAGAAGTAGCAAAAGGATGTATTAGATAATCCGCCATGTGATTCACAGGCGAATAACCACTGCCCTTAAGCCCATGTTCCTCCCCACAAAAAGGTTCAAACTGGCTCGAGATAAAACCAAAGGTCACAACACTTCCTCATCCAGTGTTTACATTCACTGGGAGGATAGAACCAACAACGAACCACATCTGCCCACAAAACTAACATTGATAATTACATCTTTGTCTAGTATTCGGAAAACAGAGACTTAGGATACCCGTAACACGAATATAAATCTCAAAACTTAACACATGTATATAGATGGAGACCCAAACTCATTTATTCATCAGCCTTATGCTCCATAATGGATCACCCATAGCAGCCCACACACCAGCACCCATACTTCTTTTCTCATCACCTTAATAAGCCATGAATAAACTCTTCATCCCATAGAGGGAAGAAGAGCCAAAGGAGAAGCCAAAAATCAAAATTATAGAAGCTATCCTCTAGCCCCGGTGACGCAACGTAAAAGCGAAAAATAACTCATGCAATAAAGAACAACCAAAAGAACAAGAGATACTCTCTCTTCTCAAGCAAAGCTAAAATTTTTATTAATCAACTGATTTGCCCTAAGGCTTACAGTGTTTATTTATAGGCTACTAGAACCTAAACATATTAGGAAATTAAAAAAAAGGTAATACTTCCTAACCAAACAAAACAATTACCAAAAAGAAGAAACTTCCTAATTAAAAGATACTAGCAAATCAAATCCTTCATATCATGGAAATAAAAGATACTAGCAAAAGCCTAAAGGAGGAGGGATTAATGCCCATAGATCTACATTGTCGTCATTATGTTATTGGATCAGAAGGTTTACTCATTTCAAACCGGCAAAAGTGTTTAACATGTGCTTCAGGGACGGACACGCCTTTCCTAAGTGTCCAAACTCAAATTATTGTCCAGGGAAGCCCAAAAATAGGACTTGGTTGGAAGACTGCTCGACACGTGTCAATTTCCCGCGTGGTTGGAAGACTAAGTGTCCCGCATGATGTCCCATCCTAGACAGGTCACCTTCTGGGAAGAGTATGTGCTTCTTAGCAAAGAAGCAAGGATACGAAGACGGGAGAAAAGATACGACAACAAAGGCACGCAGAGACATTATTTTCCCATAATATAGGACATGGACACATTGGGAATACGTTCAATTAAATAAATCAATCATATTGTTCTGCATCTATACATCACCGTAAGTTTACATCCCAAATCATATAACCAACAATACAAATAAGTTATAAAGAGTACAGTGACATGGGACTCAGAGAAATCCTTAAAGATGTATCACAAGCATAACTAGGCATCCTCAAACAAATTCTTACAAAGATCTCTCCAAACTTTAAGTCAAATTAAAGTTGATTAATCATACCAATTGTTTTTTTTTTACTTTTTTAAAATTATTCACCATTTTCAAATTCCAAAATTTATTGATAGTCTCACGTTAGCAAGGGTCCAACAAATGTCTTAATTTCTTAGTCATGGACACCAAAGAAGTGTTAAGACACGTCGCAAAAACAGTGTCAGACACTCATCCAAATAACGATTTCGGAGAGTCAATGTTCGACACATGTACAACAGCAAAACGTCACCTTCTTTTAAGTGTGAGTGCTTCTTAGTTTATTAGGGTTCAAGTATAAAACTGTAAAAGCTTCTACTCTCAGAAAACTATTCCCAGTGTTACATAGCACATACCACAATGGACTGAGGAAGATGAATATGAATTTCTGGAAAATCCTACTCCCTGGCATTGCATATCCTGCAGATCCTGCAATGTCCGTTCAGTTTAATAGGCTATCCAGCATGCACTTGTTATAACCAATGAGATGAATACTGAATACTCACAGAAAACGAAGTGTTTTGTCTAATTCCACCATTATTGCAAGAAGCAGAGGCCTTATCAGCAACTGATCTTCCAACGCGTTCTCGTGCCTCAAAAGTAGCCTT
This sequence comes from Rhododendron mucronatum var. ripense, assembly GCA_019656295.1. NCBI lineage: Eukaryota > Viridiplantae > Streptophyta > Magnoliopsida > Ericales > Ericaceae > Rhododendron > Rhododendron mucronatum. Next base: position 1,567,695 of record BPLT01000035.1, on the reverse strand, counting down.
CTCATTCATGGCTTTTTGAAAAGCTCGCTCTCGAGCCTCTGCGGTTACTCTCTCAACTGCAGCACGCTCTGCCCTGAGCCTGGCCTCCACAGATGCTTTTTCTGCTAACGATCTCTCTCTAGCCTCTGTATGTGCCTTCTCTAGCCTTTCTCGGGCCTCCGCCATAACTCTTTGTCGTACTTCAGAAGTTGCCCTCTCCAAAATAGCCCTTTCTGCCCTTTCACGGGCTTCAACAAATGCACTTTCACGAGCTTCAGGGCCAGCTCTATCAACAGCCATCCGGTCCTTTTCTCTTTCCCTCTCTCTTTCCCTCTCTTCCTCTATCTTTCTTTGACAGTCCCTTTCCAGCTCTCTTTTCATGCTATCTTGTTTTTCTCTCTTTTCAGGTGCGAGAATATTGCTAAGACTCTTTCCTTTTCTTTTGATGTATTGGCTTGTGCTAGCCTTCTGAGGAATGCGTTGTGCATTTATTTCTTCCTCCAACACGGCTGTCTGATCAGCTCTCATTTTCCTCCCATTTTCAAACAACTCAGTTGCAACTTGTGATGACATGAATTTATCTTCGGTTTCTTCCATCTCAAACGTCACCTCCACTTCTTCAACATTGGGCCCGCTCTCTCCTAGTTGATTACTGAGCACATGTGGCTTACCATTATTAGAGGCGATTCCAGAAGTTTTCTCATCTCTGTCTATCTGTATTGGTTTACAGTCAATGCCAGCTTCAACAGACTTCACACTATCATGTAGATGAAGTGACTCCATGGAGTATTTCTTTCTGGTTTGGTTCTTTTCATGCTGTGGGTCATCTTCAGCCAGACCAGAAGAGTTTGATTGCTCTTCAGTCAGGACATTCACCACTTCAACCGTCACATTAGAAGCCTTCAAAGTCTCCAACTTGGCATTCACAAAAGTTCCTTGGTTAGAAATTAGTCTTCTTCCATTTTCATCCTTTACATGTTGCTCATGATCATTGCTGCATCCCTTAAATTCTTCCAAATAACCTGCAACTTCAATTCCCTTCAGTGTTTCTTCACATTGATTAGCCCCTTCAGGTCTTTTATCAATTTCTTCATGCTCGAGATCCTCTTTTAATCTTTTCTCACTTTCTTCTCTTTCACAAACTTCTTGCAATCTTCTCTCATTTTCATCTTGTTCCCAGGCCTCTGTAAGTCTCTTTTCATTCTCTTCCCTTTTATAAGCCACAGGTAGTCTCTCCTTACTTTTCTCCTCCCTTTCATGAGCCTCTTTTTGTTTTTCCCCATCTCCTCCCTGCTGATAGGCACCTTTCAGTTTCTTTTCAATCTCTTGCCGCCTATGATCGTCTAGAAGCCTCTCCTCATTTTCATCCCTTTCACGGGCCAGTTTTAGCTGTTTCTCATTCTCTTCCTCCTCGAGAGCCATTTTCAGTTTCTTTGCAGTATCTTCCCGCTCCAGAGCCTCTTTAAATCTCTTCTTGTTCTCTTCCTGCTCAAGAGATTCATTAGATCTCTTCTCATTCTCCTCTCTTTCACGAGCCTCTTTTTGCCTCTTTTCTTTATTTTTGCTTTCACAAGCCTCTCCTTGCTGCTTCTCCCTCTCTTCTTGGTTTAGAGCTTCCTTCAGTCTCTTCTCAATTTCTGCCCGTTCAGTGGCCTCTTTGAGTCCTTTCTCATATCTTTCCCTCTCAAGAGTTTCTTTTAATCTCCTTTCATTTTCTTCCCTTTCACAGCAGTCCTTTTGTGTGTCATCATCTTCAATTTTTTCAGTAGCCTCTTTCAGTTTCCTTTCAACTTTCACTCCGTGCTCATTATGCTTCACTTGTGCAAGGTTTTCACACCCTTCACTTTTATCAGCTTCAACTGGAATCTTAGGTTGGGCAACGCTTTGCTTCCCTTTTTCTTCCTGCTCACAGCCCTCTTCATGCATATTGACATTTGTCCCCTGCTTCTCTTGCCTGCTTGACTCTTTAGATGCCTTCGATCTCTCCTCCTTCCCATCATCCAATTCAAGAGCCTCCCTATCAGCTCTTATCTGTGTATTGTCGTCTTCTTGCTCCTGAAGTGCAGCAGGTTCTTTTTGCTCTTGCCTGGGCTCATGAAAAGGTGCATTTTCCATTGATACCCTAGAATCCTCCACCGGGTCAAAGTTATTTCTGCATTTATCTGTTTCAACTAATTGGTAATTATGTGCTTGTCTCCATGCCACAGATGCTTCACTTTCATTACGTACTTGAGATAAATTATCTTTCCCATGCTTTTTATCTGCAGAAATTTTTGCCAAATTTTTATGTCTTTCCTCTTTAGTTGAATCCGAATCTACCAGTGTCGTCATCATTAGTTCCTTCCTTTCATCTCCAGAAAAAGTTTTCATTCCACTGCAATCTCTTTGAAAAGTTCCAAGCGCTCTGTCTTCGTTAAAACAGTTGGACACATCAATTTCCCTGCTTGGTTTTTCCTTCCTATATTTTGCGTCATTGTGCAATCCCAGCTTTGTACGGCTTTGAAGACCTTCCTTCTTTCTCTCCGCTAGTTCTTTCACACTTTTTAGCTTTGCTTCTGCATTTTCCATGGCATCTTTCATAGCTGCAGCGGAGACTGCAGCAGACGAACTTGCATCTACCTCCACATCAAGGAAAGGTGGGGAGCTGTCGCCTGCCGTCTCTCCTAAAGAAAAACTTTTAGAAGCTTTGAACTTCGCTTTCTGTGTTTCCGAATCTCCATCTTTCACAGCTATAACAGGAGGCGGCCTCAGGGGTGGTGGCAACTGAGATGGCTGAGTTCTTAGGCTGATATCAGTTACAGTTACAAATGCCCCATCCATACAAGAAGCACTTCTTCCATGTCTGACAGGTTTCAGATCAGTTCTACAGGCCGTTGTGCCAAAACCACTGGTTGCCTGGTGAGACACGGTTTTCCTGAACTGCTTTCCCTCTCTTGTTCTCCCACTAAAATCCACACTTGGGTTGAGAACATCAGTTACCAGAAATGGCGTATCCCTATCCCCCTTCTTTTGCGAAGGAGGGTTCCCATTAAATATGCAAGTGAAACCAGGAACAGCAAGCAGTTGAGTTCTGTGGGCCATCCCAGTTGAGATATCTTCCTTGCTTCCTTGACTAGCCTTATTATATAAATTATTGAAATGCTTAATGCCATCACTTGACTGGTGAGATTCTCCATTTGACAAGCTCCGACTCCTTTCTGAACCAGCAGAAGGGTCTGACTCATCTGACAAAGATTCACTCTGAGCTGGAGTCCTACAATAAGGACAAAAAAACACATCAAATGATTGAGCTTTTCTGATAAAAAAAAAAAAATGATTGAGCTTTTAAACTTGCTCATAACATAAGCAAAATAGAAAAACTTGGGATATCATTGCCTTGTTGGCATATGGGAAACCTACAATCAATGATCTTAATAGCAGCATAGTGTGACACAAGCATCAATGTTCTATTGGAGAGTTCCTTGAGGAAAAAAAAAAAAAAGTTGCACCCATTGCACAAGGCTTCATTGCAGCAGTGTCTATGAGAGGTAAATAAACATAGTACATACACATATTCATTTATACCTACACAAATAGTTTAACTAAAAGGAGGAACTACAGAACATAAACCTAGATCAATTTCAACAATTAACAAAATCCTCACTAGAAGTAATAAAAAATTGGTGAGTTAAATGCTTTTGGCGCTCCCTTTGCAAGTTTAGATCATTAGCCTGCGCACTACCTTTCGTTTTACTTGCTAGAATCCCCTGACATTTTCAAGGAGCCCATAAAATCTCAAGCTCAAGAATTTAAGTTATGAAGAAAACAATTTCAGAAAAGAAGCCTCCGTTGCATGAAACAGAGTTGCTAACGAAAGAAATTTCCAGAGTTGCTTAGTTAAAAGGCTTCTTAGAGAGAGGAGTCCTTGTACAGTTACATCACTCTTTACACCAAAGAAAGATGGCACTTGGAGAAAGGGCATCAATAGTCGCGCTAGCAACAAAATAACCATCAAGTATAGGTTTCCCATACCTAGACCAGATGACAAGCTTGATATGTTGAGTGTCGCGAAATCTTCTCCAAGATTGATATTAGGAGGGGGTATCATCAGATTAGGATACGACCAGGGGATGAGTGGAAGACAGCCTTAAGACTAAAGAGGGCCACTGTGAGTGGCTTGTCATGCCATTTGGTTTGTCAAATGCACCTTCATCCGTACAATGAACCAAGTCCTTCAATCTTTCATCGGAAAATCCATTGTCATATACTTCGATGATATCTTAATATACATACTATCCAGAGGATCATTTGTCACATTTAAGGCAAGTGCTACACACCCTCAGAGAGAACAAACTTTACGTCAACGTTAAGAAGTGAACATTCTTTGCAAAAAAATTGGTCTTTCTTAGGAATATCCCGTCGTCAACAGGGTACCAAGCTAAACGTTTCTCAAAGGAAATTTTTGTAATACACTATTGAAGGCCCAAAGTGACTTTACAGTATAATCACATAACGATTTTAAGCCTTTGCTCAAATTTGAGTAAAGCTTCATTCCATATTAAGCACTTCAACGAGTAAACTCAATATAACCGTGAATTTGAGTAACAGCTTAAACAAAGGCACCGTTCTGATTCTTCTGAATTCGAAGACACAAAATGGCCACTAAAAGTTTGAGTACATATTTGAGTTTCCCTTGATTTTTTAAGCAATATTTCGCGTAAAACTCAATTTGACATAGGTTTAAGTGAAGGGAGTTTTTTCCCCTGGGGTGGGTTACGTGGGTAGGTAGGGGGTGTGTGTGTGTGTGTGTGTGTGTTGGTGATGGTGTTTAGTTCAAGAGGAGATTTCAGTAAGGGCTGTACATGCTCTAACTGCAGTAACCTGTAAATGCTGTTTTACAAGGAATCAGGTTTGAGTACCCAAATATTAACCACTACGAAGAAGAAGAACAATAAATAAGCATTCTTTGCAGGAATGCAGTTTTTCAGCAAAAATAAATGGGAATAAAAAACAAAAAAAAATTGAACGAAAGGAAAGGAAAATTTAAAAATTTTCTACTCCATTGTTAGGTTTGGAGAGAAAGAGGAGAGAGAATAGGAAATTTTAGTAATGCTAACAGTACAACTGTCTTTTCCCCCACTTTCCCCAAGTTCCAAACAGGGCATAAATGACCAAATGAATGCATAAGGGGGGAGGGGGGTGGCGAGGGAAAGCTGTAGACAAAAAAAATTGCATACCAAGCTTCGTCACAGGAATTCTTGTTCGACTGGTTGAACAATTGTTCGAATGTGACGGCGAAATCGCAAGCGTTGGAAGCGCTGAAGACTTGCGAATAGTCGAAATGGGAGCTTTCCTCGAAGGAAAAATTGGCTTCGTGGTCGAGAGCCGGAAGGTCGAGAATGGGGATGGATGAAGCGCGAGAGGCGTGGAAGCCGCCGAAAATCTCGGCATAGTCCTCGACGCGAGGAGAGAGAGTGGGGAGTCCAAACTTGGGCGGACCTCTGAAGACGTCATCGTACACGGCCTGGTGGTCTCCGAAGCCATTGCCGTTGTTGTATGCTTTCTTCGATAAGCGCGCCATGGAAACGGAGCTTGCAGGGTTTTCTACACCCTCTCTCTTTTTCTCTGTCTTTCTCCCTGTGCGGGCTGTGCAGCGCTATCAGTGCAGAGAGCGAGTCGGAAGGGGAACGATGGTGGGAGGGACACCAGTGGGGACAGAATATTTTCAAGTGGGGACAGAATCACTTTGTTTTAGTACAAAGAAAAATTACCCGGAACGAGCAAATCAATTGTACATATATAATTTAAAGTGAATCTGTATCATTGATTTATTCTTTTGGAGATAAGCTGGATAAATTTTTTTCGAGCCATGCTATTTGCACATATATTTTTACATACATCTTGCACATATATTTTTATGGGACTCATCTCAGGTTCTACCAATATAATCCAAACCGTGCATTGTTTTTAAAATAATTTTTTAAGAGTTTCTGTAAAAAATCAACTCGATAGGATTTCGGTAAGGGTTTTTTTCCAGAAATTGTAGAGTTAAACAGTCTGATTCGCCCTGCGATTTCTGAAAAAAGCCCTTACCGATATCCTATCAAGTTGATTTTGTACAGAAACTCTTAAAACATTATTTTAAAAATAATGAGCGGTTCGGATCATATTGGTAGAATCCAAGGTGGGTCCCATAAAAATGTACGTGCAAAATATGTGTAAAAATGTATGTGTACTTAGATTTATTGATTTTCTTCGCACTTAGAATTTCTTTTTTTCTAAAATTTTTGACTGTTTTGTCATCCGTGTTTTTTCGTCTTTAATGATTTCTTGTCAAATTTTTTAATTTTTGGATGTACATAGCGTATATCTATTCAAAAAGTAAAAAAATTTATTAAAATGTTTTAAAAAATTTACTAAAGACGGAAAAATACACAAACATTTAGAACTTTTTAGGGGAACTTAAATAGGAGTCCTGTCACACATGAATACTTAAGTCCTCATCCTATTAGGTTTGAATACTTATCTTATCATTCACAAATTTAAATAATACCCATTTCACCCTTTATTATTGTTTTACCACATTTTTAATTATAATAGAGTGGAAGGGATTATCCCTTTATTACCGGACCATTATCTTTGGTGCTGGTCCCAATTTTAAGAAAATTGTTTGTACCATCCCTTATTTGTCGCACCATTTTCTTTGGTGCAGGAGACCCTCCGTTATCCTTATCTGGCCCCACCTTCCCATTTGGCGATCAAAACAAGCGAAGAGAAAGGAAAAGGGAAACCGAAACAGCAAGTCCCGTCCTCCGGACGTCTGCTTACCATTCCGGCAAACGAAAACTAAAGAAGTAAGCCCCCATTCCGATTTCTAGTCCTCTCTCTCCTACGAAATTACATTAAACTAAAATCATGACAACATCTTGAGAAATCAAAACACACATATTAAAATTATGACAAAATTTGTGAAATCACCATGAAATAAAAAACATCATATACTCATCATAAAATTGTGCCGACGAAACGACACTAAACCGAAATAATGACAATTCGGAGAAACCGAAACACATACCAAAATCATGAAAAAATTTGTGAAATCGTTATGAAACAAAAAACATCATGAATACGTATCATAAAATTGTGCCGACGAAAGTACACTAAACCGAAAAAATGACAAAATTCAAAGAAACCAAAATACATATACCGAAATTATGACAAAATTTTTGAAATCACCATAACACATAAGAAATTATGAACATGTATCGCAAAATTGTGCCGACGAATTGAAACTACACTAAACCAAAATAATGACAAAATTTAGAGAAATCGAAACACATACATTGAAATCATGACAAAAAGTAATCGAGCTTAATTCATGTCAATTAGGAAACATAGATCACATCAGGCGCTTATTAGAACAAAACCCCACAGACGAGTGTGGCGAGTTATGCAACTGATTCAAAAACCCAAGAAATGAAGAATTATGGTAGACAGCGGGCAACGACGGCAAGGTGTGGGCGGTGTAGGAGCACGACCACTACCGGCGGCCGGAGCTCCATGTATGTCTTTAAAATGATTCCGCCGATGGAGAAACATGCGGAAGCCGGAAGTAGCATTGGCACGGCAACGGGGTTGGGATCGATGATATCCTCGCCAATAGCGCCGCCGGGGCGTTGCTGCTTATTGGCTGCCTTCTTGGTCTCGCTACTAGTCTCCGTTCGATTTTGGTGAATTTTGAGTTTGAATTGCCTGAAATTGGAGAAGAGAGAGAGGAGAGAGAGTGGGCATATGGGTTTTTAATTTAGCATCGAGAAGATAGAGAGGAGAGAGAGTGGGCACATGCAGCGGCAATTTAGGGATAATTACTTACTCCTACAATAAACAATATCTATGTTAATATATAACTAGGGGTATAATTGGGCAAAAATGCATTTTGAGGATGGAGACTTAAGTATTCAAACTCACATGGATCAACACCTAAATAAGTCTCCCTTATAGGATGTCTATTTAATTTCTTCAACTTTTTATCTCAAAATTGACAACCAAATAAAACAAAGTGAATGAAATTTTGAATATTTTCAAACAACAGTATTACGACTCACGCACCATACACCCACCCACAACTCCGAGTTTGGGTCCGGAGCCTAATTGCATTTTTGCATTTTGTATTTTAGGTTGTCCATTGTAGTTTTTTAGATTATAGTCAAAACAGATTATGATACAGTAGAGTGTTGGAGAAATATGTACAGATTAAATTTTAAAACAGAGTCGTGTGTAGAAGTATAGTGATCAAATTAGGTTGTAAATTATTTTTCAACATGTTGCTCTTACTTTTAATGTGGTATTTAACATTTGTGTGAAAAACTCTTCTAGATTCATTGTTATTTTTAGATAGTGATAAGTTTACTATAAGGAACTTGTAGAGTCTTTATTCCATCTCAATAATTTGTAGAGTCCCTAGCCCACTTGCTTAATAAGTCACCAAACCCCCCCCCCCCCCCCCCCCCCCCCCCCCAATCGAAAAGTTTGCCGGAGTGCATAAACCGCTAAAACCCTATGAAACTAAGACTCCATTTCAGTTTCATTTAAAAAAAACTTTTACAAAATGAAGGTAATTTCAAATTTAAAAATCATGTGTTTACGCAAATAATTTTCTTACTAATATGAATCTTGTTTGATAGATCTCATTGAGATATTTTAAACGGTGCAAAAAAAATTAAAAAATTATTTTTCATTTTTATTACATTTGAGCTTGAAACTACCATCTTTTTGAAAAAAAATGTTTAAAAAGAAAGCGGAACGACACCTAAGTGCCTAAACTACTAAAATCCTATGAAAGTACCTAAAATTCTAAACCAATGAAAATACTTAAATCACTAAAATCATATGAAAGTGTCTAACATTCTAAACCCAATGAAAGTGCCTAAAATCCTAAACCACTGAAACCTTATGAAACTAAGTGCACCCTAGAATCATATGAAAGTGTCTAAATTTTCTGGTGAATTTTCCGACGCCGACGAACTTTCTGGCACCAGTCAATTTTCCGGCGGACTTTCCGGCGCCAGTCAACTTCCTGGCGATGATGTGGTAGGAGGGTATAAATATTAAATTGAAATGAAGTTGACTGGGCTTGTAAAGACCCGATTTAAAAAAAAAAAAAACTATCAAAACAAAAATAATTATTTTGCTCGAAAAATTATTTATGCCGTCACGCTAAATTCTATTTTGTAATCGGTTGTGTACATGCACTTATCTATCGAGTAATATTCCTTAGTGTGTACTTATGTGTGCACTGTGTGTTAACACTAAAGTATTTTTCCTAACCGATCACTAATACCCCGCCTCACCTTATTCTTGTTAGTAGTCTTTGCCTGTCATTCACCCCATCCATTTACTCTAACCAAACCATCTCAAACCAACCAAACCATCATTTTCCTTCCCATCCGTCCATCAACTTCTCCCATTACCAGGTTTGGCCATTTCTGGCACTCACTTTTCTTTGGCCAATGAAATAGCAACACCCTAATGCAACACATTCCTTTTAACTCCTAAACACTAAACCTGAATAACTTTTCAGGCCAGCTGTCTCTTTTGTGATGTAATATAAAGTGTAGTAGTTATCCTCTTTTCCAGAGAGGGTGAAATTATTGGTGTTTACTGTTGTAGTATGTATAATTGAATGTCTGTATGTATTTATTAGTATTGGTGTAATAGTAGTTGTCAGGACAGAGATTGTAAAAGTCTTTGTGTAAATTGTAAAGGTAGAAAATTAGTCAGTAGTTAGTAGAAAAAGTCACAAGGGAAGTTATTGCCATAAGGAAAAATTGTACTGAGGTATTCAGTCAGTTACGTCACTGATGATGTAATGGCTTCCCCTTGTACGCCTATACATAGGGGTTGCTACCCCTGTTGTAAACCAAGCCTAAGTAATCAGATCAGTTTGTTCTATAATCTCTCCCCTTGTTTCCTCTATTGCTCTTTTTTACGATCCTTACCTACTTTTGTTTGTACCCACTTAGTGTCTGTATTAGTGGTATTAGAGCCATGTCTTCCATTCTAGCTTAAACCCCCTTCTGGGAACTTCTTTTCCGACATTACTTCAAATCTTTTCTAAAAGAAAAAATTGAAGTGTATGCTCTGTGGTTGCCTTCTCAGGATCCTCCACATCGGAAACTTCACTAACTATTTTGGTTAAAAGAATTTTGTATCAGTGGGATAAAAGTACCTTGAGATTTGGCCCATGTGTTGGCAGTGTATTTCGGTTTATCTTCCCTAGTATACAAAATTTTATTAATCAAAATTGATTGAAGGTCTTATTTTGAAAAGAAAATATTTGTTGTAAAAAGGAAAAGGAGAACCCAGATTTTTCTTAAAGAATGAATCGTCTGTTTACTACTTACTCCTCTGCTACGTCCTTTTTAGTTCCATCAATGTCGTTTACCAGTAGAACCTCTTCATCCACTTCTTCTTCTAATCTTGAATATTTGTATGAGTTTGAATATCTTCCTGATGACAGTAAGGTTCCCCTTACTGATCTCCCTTTCCTAAACCCTTATAATGCTTTTGTCAGACCCCATACCTCTGTGAAAAAATCTGTCGCCCAACTTTTCTCTACAAAACGCCCAACTTCTGTAAAAAAGTATGTTCAAGCCTCTAAATTTGACCAGTGTTTCATAGCAGCTACTGAAGCTGAGCAGCTCTTACCTCTAGAAATCCCAGTTGATTTGCCTCGTCTTTGGCAACAACAAGGATTTACACATCTCTACTTTGGTGCAATCAGATTGGCCGTCACTTTCCATGGACGAAAAGGTTTACCTGTTACTTCCAGACTTGCTCTGGTAGATACCAGGTTTATGCAGTACCAGAACGCATGTATCGCTACAGTTCAAACCACTCTAAATGCTGAAACTGTAATCTTTACTTTTTACCCCAATTTCAACATGCCATTAGCAGATCCTCATCTGCTATCAGCCTTGAAAGTGCAAGTTCAAATTGGTGGTGCCTCCCAAATTCCTACCACATATGCAGCAACTCTTCACTACCAAATGGCCTACCGTCTCCAAAACCATGCTTTTGACATGTCCTTACCTTCCTCTACAGATGAAGCCCTTTTCCTAACTGTCAATGCACCTCACCAAGCTTCATGTGTCCATGTCCCCCGTCAGATTTCCCGTCCTGAACTTCTTAAACTTCTCCCAGAGTCTTGGGTCACAGCTTATGAGAAAAATCAAAACAAGCCTATTCCTGTTCAATCCTCAAATCCAACCTTCATCCCAAAACCTGATGGTACCGTGGAAATCTCTTTTCCAAAAGACACCTCTGCCTCATCTTCCACCCATCCTGTCATTTTTCCCTCGAGCATTAACATGTTTGTTGATGGTTCTCGACCTGGCCCTCCGATTCAATATTTCCAACCCAGTGGCAATCCAGTCTACTATTTTAAAAATCCAGAAACAGGTCATTGTTACTTTGATGCCTGTGACTGTGATGACTGTCTCGAGGAAAGTCGTCGTTTAGAAGATGACGAAGACTTTGAAGATGACCCTTGCCCACTATGCACTTCTCCACCTCTCATTCCTTGTAAATCTCCACCGTCTCCTCAACCTCCATCTGATGATGGCTCTTCAAGCCAACCAAGTGGGTGTTTCATGTTTACCTCCTCGTCCTCCTGGACTGAAGCAGATTTTCCTCCTTCGGACTTCCATAGTTCCCAAGAGAGAACAACCCACCGTCATAAAATTCCAGATGCTACTACCATTCTCCCTGATGGTAGTACCAAGGCAGTATCAGCAGTAGAAGCAGCGATAAATTGGCAATCAGCCAACTTTCTCGCTCAGAATAAAATTCTTCAAAGAATTGTTAACTCTCAGCAAAATTTGGAGAATGCTGTTCATAAGAAGTTATTAACCTTGGAACTTCTTATCAGAGATTTGCAGTAGAAAATTCAGAATGTTCACCAAGAACTCCTCCAGATGGCTTATGCCAACCAAGCATTTTCAGCAGCTTTTTACCACAAAGATGCTGAAATGAAGCATTTAAAGAATCAGCTTCATTCTCTACAAGCTCAGCAGAATTCTCAGCAAAAAAACCCATTTGACATGTTCGCATCTTCCTCTCAACAAAGTTTGTTTTGGTATCCTCAGATGTCTCAACCTTTATCTGTAAACCCTACCTCAATATTTGGTGAGTCCAATATCTTTGGCAACTCATCAGCTTTTCTTCCTCCACCAAAAAGACCATCTCCACCAAAACTTCCTTTTCCAAAACCCTAGATAAAACCTGTCCAACATTCACCCGTTTTGTCTTCACCTTCTACCTATACCACTGTCCCAGTGACCTCCACTCTTTCTCAACCATCTGATCCAAATTCCAAATTACCACAGTTAATGGTCCAACCAACTTCTAGCCCTTCCAAAAATCCAATTTCCACTCTCCTAAATACCTTAGCCACTATACTTGAAACTCCATCTCCTGAACCAACCATTGAGTTTGATTCGGATACTGAATCCACAAACTCTATGCCAATTCCTCATGTTTTCATGATGAACCCAGAAAACTCAGAGGAAAATGTTGATGATCCCATCATTGAAGAAGGTCCTGAGTTTGAAACACCTCCAGAAATTCCAACCATTGATTCCTTCTCACATTCCAATATCCATACCCAAGGTTTCTCCTTTGATACCATTCCCCCATCAAAATGGTTGGATAAAGTCTATGAGATTCATGCTTGGTGCACAGCCGCTATGTTTTCTCCCAACGCTACACTAAGTAGCGTTCTTACTAAGTGTACAGCAAAATTCCTTGGCCGTCTCCGTCAATGGTACTTAGCTCTTAGAGAGTACCGACAGCTGCAACTTAAGCAACTCCCAACGCTTGATCAATTCATCTCAGTCCTGCATACTGAGTTCCTTGGAGACCATGACAACACTAAAGAATTCGTTCGAGAAGAATATCTTAGCATGAAGTGTTGTTCATTCAAAAGAAAAGACTTGGAGATCCACTATAACCGCATGTCTCAGAGATTTTATCTCCTCAACGGCATGGATGATGTCAACCTCAAGCAAGCTTTTCTCAATTCCCTTCCTGAACCATTGGGAAATGAGACAACAAGGCTCCTTCAGACAAAAGGATTGACGTTGAATGCAACATCCCTTGGCGGTATTTACCAGCATTTTTTGATTGCCCTGGAAAAACTGTGCAATCACCAGAAATTCCTCAGAACTCTTGAAGAACAGGGGAAACTTCTTGGCAAAGCATGTGACCGTCCAGACCTATCTATAAAGTGCAAAGACAAGAAGTGCACTTGCCGTCCTTCATATCGGAAGACCAAACACTTTCAGAAATGGAAGTTCCGATCTCCTAGCAAGTTTTCAAAGTTTTCAAAATCTGGCAAGTTCTCACGTCGGAGAAAATGGAAATTCTTCAAGAAGAAACAGTTCAGAGGGCAGCGAAAGTCTGATCGCTGCTACGTATGCGGAAAGAAAGGGCACTATGCAAAACAGTGTCCTAATAAAGCAGCAAAAGACAAAATGGTGAACTCTTTGGCTCTCATCAATGATGATCTTGAAAATGCTAATGTCGAATCTCTATTTTCCATTGATGATGAAGCAACAGATGAAGTAGTCCTCGCATTCACCTTTGATGATTCAGATGACTCAGAACCAGATGATTCTTCTGATGAGTCTGACTCATTCCCCTATGAAATCCAGACATTTGGATTCTCAAACATCATGCTGGCTCAACCTTTAGCCAAAGTCACCATCCTGCTTGGAAAATATGAAAAACCCATACCAGTTATCGCTTTCTTTGATACTGGTGCAGCAGCCTCCATCCTCAACCGAGCAATTCTCCCCAGGTCCTACTGGCAGTCCTGTTTCAGACCCTTTACAGCAGCCAATGGAGAAACTTTTGTTATCACTTTGATCAGTAAGCCTATTACCATCCAACTCTTCCCTGGATACACCATTAAACACTAAGTTTATGGTTCTGATCTCCCAGGAAAAGATTTATTATTAGACTTTGATATCCTCCAAAATCTCGGCAAAATCTCCTGGCTCAAAAAAGGCTTGAAATATAAAAACTACCTATTACCTTGGACCACTCAACCCAATCTCTTTTCCATAGAAAACTTTTCCACCATCAAAGAAACCATAATCCAAACCTCTTGTGCAGAATCTCATTCTCAGTTCCGCACTAAATGCTCCAACCCACTTTGGAAAAATCCAGATTTCTTTATTTCTCTCCCTTTTAAGAAAAATGAAGACATCAACCCCACCAAAGCTACCCATCATGGAATGAACTCAGAACACTACCAGCTTACTCTTCAAGAACTCCAGCAACTTCAGTCAGAGGGTTTAATTGAGCCCACAACCTCTCAGTGGGCCTGTGAAGCATTCTATGTGAACAAAAGGACAGAGCAGATAAGAGGAAAGCTCCGCCTGTTTATCAATTATCAGCCTCTTAATCATTTTCTGCAGGACAACAAATTCCCTCTTCCTCGAAGAAGAGTTCTTTTTGCAAACTTGCCTAAAGCTCAAATTTTCTCAAAGTTTGACTTGAAAGCAGGTTTCTGGCAACTGGGCATCCATCCAGATGATCGTCCCAAAACTAGCTTTTGCATTCCAGATCACCACTTCCAGTGGTCAGTCATGCCTTTTGGATTGAAAACAGCTCCATCATTGTTTTAAAAGGCCATGATCAGGGTATTTGCTCCTCTTCTATCCTCAGCCCTTGTTTATATTGATGATATTCTACTCTTCTCTCCAGATATCGAGTCTCATGCTATCTTACTACAGTCTTTCCATTCCCTAGTCCAAACCCACGGCATAATGCTCTCAGAGAAAAAGATGCTTCTTGCTCAACCAGAAATTGATTTTTTAGGGATGCATATCTCTAAAGGTCAATATACCCTCCAGCTTCATATAGCCTCCCAACTTGAGCATTTTCCGGATAAAAACCTCACAGTCAAGCAAGTTCAACAGTTCCTTGGAATTGTTAACTATATGGCTGATTTCATTCCCAACCTTGCCCAATACCGTACTCCTCTTTCAGCTCTACTAAAGAAAACTCCTCCTCCTTGGTCAGCCCATTGTACCAAAGCTGTCATTAACCTCAAAGCCATATCCAAAACCCTTCCTCCATTAACCATACCCTCGGATGGGAAAAGAGTCCTTCAGACAGATGCCTCTGATCTTTATTGGGGAGTAGTTCTTTTGGAAGAAAATTCAGAACAAAAGCGCAGAATTTGTGGATACAAGAGTGGTGCATTCTCTCCAGCAGAACTCCACTACCACTCTACTTACAAAGAAATTCTGGAAATCAAAAGGAGCATTGAAAAGTTTGAATTTCATCTAATCGGTCATCATTTCCTAATTGAAACCGATATGATGAGTTTTCCCAGCATGCTCAAGTTCAAACAGAAACACCTTCCAAAGGCTCAGTTACTCAGATGGGCAAATTGGTTTTCCAATTGGAGTTTCGATGCTGTCCACATAAAAGGAAAAACAAATGTCCTCCCAGATTTTCTGTCAAGGCTCAAAAAAGAAATCAACCAGTTTTCAAAAACAAAACCCTATTCATTTGTCCTTGGTTGTTTTCGAATGATTTCCTGTTTCCACCCAGTCAATCTTCCTATCCACCTCCAGTGTCATCTTGTTGAGTTAACCCTTCTTTCCAGATGTGTCCAAATGTGTCAAAACCTTCAACATCTCTATATTTTCAAATATGGTCTTGATGAAGGTCCCATAAAAGGTCTACCTGTCTATCCTTTTCTCACCCAGTTTGAAGTGTCTTACCATAATGTCTTTTATTTCAAAAAAGAAGCATTTCTCCTCTTATGGTATTTAGTTGATGTGTATACTATAAGTATCAGTTTCAATAAATCAGCAGTCCTGGTGTATCTTGCCCGTGCAACATTCAATCTAGTCCAACCCCCGGAAGATTTCTTTTTGAAATTTCTCTTACTTTTTGGCAACATACCATACTGGCAACAACAGATCAGGCAAATCCCCATTGGTCTAAGCGAAGACCTCCAATTTGCTTTTTGGTCAACTCGTAACAACAGATGTCTTCCTAATCCAGATGGTTCTCTCACTTGGCGAAAGGAGTATCACACTATGTTCCTTTCAGCATATCAAGAGCCTCCAAGCATTGAGATCCACAATGGAAATTATCTGGTCATGACTCAAACGATGTGTTCACTCAATGGCTTGACACTTGCAGATGTTCCCTCATCTCTCCTCCATTATGAGTCTGCAAACTGGAAATTCAATGATACTTATCCTGAAGAATGGCGCCAAAATATTCGCTATCTTTTGGAGCAGTATTACTTGACTGAAGACTATTCTAGAAGCAGTGGTTCGGATAAACTTGAATAACTTTTCAGGCCAGCTGTCTCTTTTGTGATGTAATATAAAGTGTAGTAGTTATCCTCTTTTCCAAAGAGGGTGAAATTATTGGTGTTTACTATTGTAGTATGTATAATTGAATGTCTGTATGTATTTATTAATATTGGTGTAATAGTAGTTGTCAGGACAGAGATTGTAAAAGTCTTTGTGTAAATTGTAAAGGTAGAAAATTAGTCAGTAGTTAGTAGAAAAAGTCACAAGGGAAGTTATTGCCATAAGGAAAAATTGTACTGAGGTATTCAGTCGTTACGTCACTGATGATGTAATCGCTTCCCCTTGTACGCCTATAAATAGGGGTTGCTACCCCCGTTGTAAACCAAGCCTAAGTAATCAGATCAGTTTGTTCTATAATCTCTCCCCTTGTTTCCTCTATTGCTCTTTTTTACGATCCTTACCTATTTTGTGTTTGTACCCACTTAGTGTCTGTATTAGTGGTAAAACCTTAAACCCCACACTACATTTACCAAAGAGATATATACCTATGTAGTACGGACACAGTTATGGACACAGACATGGATAAGGACATGGGACACGGCAATTCTAAAAAAATGGAAATACGGACACAGCGGGAGACACGCCACGTGTATAGATAAATAAATAAATAAATATATATACTTATATTTTTTCTTTTCTTCCGCTATTGATGAAGACATATCGTATATGAATGTATAAGATTACCACGGTCCAAATAAAGATATAATTACAGTTTAACCCATATATTTTTGAATAATTTTGTAACGCCCCGAATTTTGGGAACGTTAAATAGACAATTTTATTAAAAATTGAAGTAGACTCTGGCTCAATATTACATCATAAACATTACAAAAGTACTTTTATTCAAATAAGGGAGAGAATTAGGGTTCCTATCTACTGCTCCGCTTCTTCCATCCTGGCTAGCTCCTCGGCTTCCAAGGTGTAGAGTTCACCATGTTCATCTATAAGATCTGACACATTAAACCGGCATCGCCACCAATATAATATGTCAGGGTCACCAAAGGTAACACCGTGAGCTAAAAAGCTCAATAGAGTAAACCCTACCCACTAACCCTTAACTTACGAACAAACAATGATCATAAAATCATAGTACATGCGAATTTAGCAAAACAGTTAACAATAACACATACATATTCGCTATTCAAACTAACGTTGGTGTCCGTGGTTCTCTTTGTTTCTCCTACGCGACTCATCGTAAACCGTGTCATCATTTTCCTTTTTCTTTACCAAATCAACATTTCCAAAATCATTTAACACACCCAACCTCGGTTCCGCCGTTCCGGGTTCCCGAGTATCCTCACAATGGTTCCGCCGTCCCAGGTTCCCATTGGCACACACACATACACACGTCTCACATAATGCCACCAAAATTGGTCATTACGTAGTTTCAAAAATATTTCCTTTTTCGGATCACTTTTTTTGGGTATTCACATCCTAAGTGTCATGTTTCTACTTTCTCGATTTTCGTGTCTCGTTTTCATGCAATGACTCCGCGGTAGGACTTTTCACATACGTAAGCATAAATCACTTATTGAAATCTTGAAACTAAACTAACAAGATCATCCAACCCTATATTGTTTAACATGTTCATACGTTCATTAGCGAAAATAAGGTTGTTGACAATCATGCATTCCAACTACTATAAACGATAGATAACCTTATCTACTTAAAGAAAACGATTAAGGATATTTATGCTTTGGACGTTCTACTTTTCAAGATACGGTTCTATACTATACGTAGATTTAGTAGACTAGGGACTCTACCTTACTTCTTGGCGGTTGGTCGGTTTTTGCGATTCGGCGGCGTAACGGCTCCGAATT
The DNA here is from genome assembly GCA_019656295.1 of Rhododendron mucronatum var. ripense. Classification (NCBI taxonomy): domain Eukaryota; kingdom Viridiplantae; phylum Streptophyta; class Magnoliopsida; order Ericales; family Ericaceae; genus Rhododendron; species Rhododendron mucronatum. The sequence goes on along the minus strand of BPLT01000035.1, from coordinate 1,549,514 downwards.
GCTTCGAAAGGAAGAGAGATGGATTTTTCTCTTCCTAGAAACAACTTTGTTAACTAAACTAGGCTACTTTAAAGATCTAGAGGTGGTTTTGGAAGTAGTTTGGTGGTTGCTCTCAAGAACTTTCGAGAAACTCAAGAAACTTTGAACTTTGAACTAAAAGACTTAGAATTTCTAGAAAGAAGTTGGAGCAATGAGTGAAGGTGTGAGTTCAAGCTTGGAGTGAGCTTGCTATTTATAGGCAAGGCTCTCCTCTCCCTCTCAAGGCCGGCCCTCGCTCTCTTTCTCTCTCCATATCTCATTTTTTATTCAATTAGTCAAGCTTTCTTGAAAGATCAAAGTCTAGTTCTAGGCTTGCATGACTAGATTTTAGTCCTTTGGATTGGATTATGGAAGGATTGGTGTAGAAAAGGAGGATTGTACAAGTTTAAAAATTGGTAATTATACAAGATAGGACAATGGAAGATAAATTTACTTAAGAAAATATATCATCTTAGATTTGAAAGGATGTAAGAAGATCATGGTAAGGACAATCAATCTCCTTTCTTCTTCCTTTCTAGGACAATTTTAGGTTATTCAAAAGGGTTTCTAGTCTTGTCTAGTTTATAGAAGCCTAGTTTATAAATGAAATAGTAAGAAAAAATCTAGATTTGGTTGTACCAAGATTGTGTGAGAAATTGACCAAAAGAAATTGACTAGATTGAGTGAGCAACACGTGCACACACATCACTCTCTCCCTCTCTCTCCTCTGTCGGCCATCTCTCTCCCTCTCTCTCCCCTCTCTCTCTCGGCCTCCCTTTCTCTCTCTCCCTCCCTCTCTCTCTTGCACAAGTACACAAATATAAAATGTATTTTAGGATACTATGTGATCTAATGAAATATCAAGCTAAGATTTTCTTATTAAACTATTCTATTAACACATGTGTTCTTGTAATAAAATAAGTATATATATAAGTCCAAGTACATACATAAATATATAAGGGTGTACCATGCAATCTAGGTAGATTTTTAAGTCAAAACTCCCTATTAAACTAATCCAAATAGGCACATGATCCCATTTAATATTGGGTCATGTACTTTAGGAAATCTAGGGCTTTATATAATATGATATATATGTACTCATGTCCACATAGTTAAATATATAGGTAGGTACCAAGTATCCAATATAAGGCTATGATTCTCTTATTAATAAAATCCACAAAGTACTAGTACTAATTTATTCATTATAGTACTAAAAATCTAGGAATTAGATTTACCCATATATTTTAGTGCATAAAAGAACATGGGAAATCTATGGAGGGATTATTTAAAGAAATCTTTGTATTTTGTTGGAAGATTGGTTTTATTACCCATTGGGTAATAATTTCCCTTGCGGTTGATGACCAATGGATAATGGGGGTGAGATGATATCTACTTAAATAATGCCTATTTGTCCTTTAAGCATGTGTATATAAAAATATAAAACTATATATATGAGTACTTTGATATCCTAGCATAAAATATCTTAAATAGAAAATCTAGGGTTTCTATTATCCAATGGATAAAAGTTCCCCTAATTTTCATCGTCCAAAGGTTAAAGAAGAAAACAAAAATAATAAAAGAAAATAAATAATAATTTTCTAATCTAGGGTTAGAAAAGTTCACAAGGCTCAAAGATGATCAAAAAGGTCCATCTAGAGTTAGGGAAATGCAACTAGGTGAATTGTTAGTTTGGTTTCTCCAACTAGTTGGTTAGAAGTGAACTATACTAGCCAAGTAGGGCTTAAAAACAAGAAATGAATTTTCAAGAGGCTAAAATGTAATTACGACGAATTATAGGAATTAAAAGGAAATTTTTAAAGCAATCCAAGTATTTAAAAGAAAAAAATTCAAATATTTAACGAAATTTTTATTTGCCAAAATTCAGGGTCGTTACAAATTTCATATTAACCTCTCAAAATTAAAAACATATATTACATTTTGACCCCCAGTCGTGTCCCCGGCGTGTCCCCAGCCATGTCCCCCACGTGTCCCCTATCAAAAAATAATACAAATTATTGGACACGCCACGTGACGTGTCCAATATGTATTTGGGCATGTTCCCGTGTCCAATACGTGGACACGACGCCTTTTTGGAGTGTCTGTGCTACATAGATATATACTCCTCCCTATATTACTCTTCTTTCTTTCTTTTCTTCTTTTATCAACACCAGAGCGCGCGCACACACACACACTTCGGCAGAGAGAGGGAATCGTAGAGAGAGAGAGAGAGAGAGGAATAGCCAGTTGGGCCTCCATTTCCAGCCACCTCCGACACCAACCGAGATCACCACCTCCTCCATTCTCCTTCCAACCAAACTCCTTACCACCGTAACCTTCCCACCTCCTCATAGCCGTGCACCACCATCTCCTCCTCTTCCCTCCGCACCAGCCGGGTACCATCAACACTACCACCTTTCGATTGAGCTCCGCCGCCGCTCCAACCTGCCACCGAATCACTTCGTAAACCGTTTCGGAGGACGAGAGGTAGTTCGGAACTCACCTCCTAAGTGTGTGTGTGTGTGTGTGTGTATATACATATATATATATATATTTTGATCCTAAGTATATATATTTGTTGCTAATACAACGTTGAGATGTTTGACGAGTACCCTGCAATTAAACGGAAATATCGGAGTGGAAAATAATGTGTTAAACCTTTAACTCGTGTTCTAGAAATTTAACTTGATTAGAGGACCAGTTATGAGTATGAAAGTATTTGGCTAAACTCTTTAGTAGATTTTGTTCGGCACCCATATTTCTTAGTAGAACCGGCCTCATGTTCTAAGTCCATTTGTTTTTGTAATGAATCTAATGAATCTCGTGTAAAGGCTACTGTGAATTCTTTCCCCTTTGGAGCTATGGTAAATTAACTTAACAGGAACAATCATATGAAAGCATATGTTTTTCTTTTCTTTTATTTCTGTTAATGATGGTCATTATCAGCATCGATATTCACTCTTTACTATGCTTAATGTTTCCATTATTATGTATAGTTAGCAAAATGCATAACAAATGAGTTACTGGACGACAAAACAGAAAAGAAAAGAGAAATGTTAGGTCATTTTCTTTATTGATCTGCTATTGTTAATGTTAGTCAGTAGTAGTATTTTTTTTTTTTTTTTTGTGTAATGGTAAATGCTAAAGCCTACGAGAACTTCGAATGAACATTAGGGCCCGGGTTGGTTACGGATTGTGAGGAATTCATTGTAGATATGATGATTAGAGAGTAATGGGAAAAGAAAAAAGTGTGAACTGATGCTGACATGGATAAGATCTGAAATTTCATGTAGGTTGAAGAATGGATATAAAAATAATTGCTTGTCATCTTCTTATGTTATTTCATTGCATTTCAAATTATATATCATGCTGCTTGTAAGTTATGGGTTTTGGTGGGTTTTGGCTATTGAGCGTCATCGCTAACGGTACTATGTTGCCCTGGTAACTCGAACACTAGGTACTGAAGACGGAACGAAAGTGCCATCCAAGCAGCCCGACTTCAACCTTGCTACAAACGGAGGCGAGGAACCCTGGTTGCCGTACACTTAGATGCTCTGGCCGATGATTGGTCTGTGATTTTAAAAGCTTAAACGTTTAAATTTGAATAACTTGACTTGTTTGAAAACTTAAACTTAATTCGATATGGTTGTAATATTATGACGTATGCTTTTGGAATGTCTGACGCAGTAAATTGGATTTATCTTTTGAGAAATTGGTCTTTTAATATTTACTTTACGTTTCCAAAATTCGGGGCGTTAGAGGGCCTACTATAAAATGTTAAAAATGGACTAGAGACTTTATTAACTTGGGAGGTGGACTAGAGACTCTTCAAATTGGACCTAAGAGTAATTTTTTATTTTTAGATATTATTAATTAATATACTGTTTGTACTCTATATAAAGTCGCCATTTATTTTTACCTAGGAAGACTTAAATGTTGCCGAGAGAAAAAAAACTTAAATATTGCCTTCAAAATTTTGAACTATGCATAGTCTTGTCGGATCTGATGACTATACATAAATGCGTTCAAATTAGGCCTGTCAATGGACCGAATCCGATCCGGATCCGATCTTAATCCGATAACGTCGATCCGATAATCCGATCCGTAATCCAAATACAGATCGGATCGGATCGGATCAGATTAAATCCGATAATCCGATTTTTTTTGCTAAAATTTTTGAAGCACAAAAGTTTTCGGATCGGATTCGGATTACCACTATCGGATTCGAGTCTTATCGGGTTCGGATCTGTCGGACCTGGATCGAATCCGGCTCGAATCCGGACAGGCCTAGTTCAAAGCATGAGAAAGTCAAAAAGACAAGCCTTGGTGAATCAGCAGACAACTGCTCTCTACAACTGGGAAATAAAAACACAACGCTGGTTTCAGTTTGCATTTTCTGCAGATTTCTGCAGTTTTTGGTTTCAAGCATCCAAAATCACTCCCGAGCCTCTTGGGCCACATCCAATCGTCCTAGCATGTTTTATGGGGTTCATATGACTTCACGGCAGTATTCCTTGTCCATCCCAATAAAAATCCATGGGTTCAATACGAAAAATGTCAATCTTCTATTCAAACGAGCCCGTGGCGCTTCAAAATCCGTCTCAAAAATACTTTTGGTGATTCGATCGAATCATACATGTCACATTGTGTATTTTATGACTGTGTATGAGTGTCAGTTTTGACCGCTTATTGTTTTGGTACAAATTCCACCAAAATCTCATTGTTTCCCACTTAAGGAATACCATTTCGTTTTTTGTCTCTTTTTCTTTATTCTTTCTAGCTAGACAAGGTTGTATAGTTACAAATAGCTATGTGAAAAGTCACAAGTCTATCTGTCCGTGCAAATTATCAATCATGTTCATTTTCATTAAAAATTAGTAACAACAAGAATTGAATGAACCAGTGAAAATGCAAATTTTATAACAAAGATGGAATCCACAAGTTGAAGTACAAAAGTACATGCACTGTAATGATCCGCTCCATCTTTATACAATATTGTCCGCTTTGGACGTCCAAAGCCCATAAAAATTAGTAACAACAACAATCTGATCATGTTGTCTTAAATGATCATGATGAATTTTTGGCTCTAAAGCCTTTCAATAAGCATCCTAAGAGAGCCCTGAAACTAAATAAGGAGTCTTCAGGTGCTCATTGAAAGGGCTTAGAGCCAAAAATTCATTACGATTGTAGGGGGATGAAAATAATTGGTGCTTGGAACAGCACTGGATTGCAACGGCTTATTCGCGCCTCTTCACCGGAACCCTAGTTTGTCGCCGGAACCCTAATCTGCAAAACAGACAAGGGGTGAGCGCACCTTTGCTCCTCATAGCAAAGGCCCTCTAATGCCAAAGTTAGTATCACGTACTAGCAATAAACCCTAATAATCAGTAGGAGAACAATAGAAGTGCAATGTATTGCGTACCTTTTACCTCTAGGTTTACTTTGTATTTATAGATTTACGGATGCTTGTTGCCCAAGTACCCCTATTGCCCTAGGATTCCTATCTCGTATAGGAAACCCAGGATCTCATGGATTCTCGTTCCCTTATCGATTTATTACCTTAGTCCTTTCAGGACTCTTTTCCATAGCTGGCCGAATATCCCATTCTCATTGGCTATCTTTCCCGGATCCTATATTCCCGGGATCTCATCCCTTACGGGATATCATAGTTCTGGAACTTCCCAAAATATTCCTTCAGCTCCAGCTCTTCATTAGAGTTCTTTCCTTGTTCGGCTATCTCGTTGCCGAACAGGCTGCCTGGACCGGTTACCTCACATGTAACTGGTCCTTTATTAACTACTTGCACCATCGTCGTCTTATTTCTTTTGCCAAACAGACTGCTTGGACCAATGACTTTTCATGCCTTTGGTCCATATCGTCGATTACCTTCCCACATGGTGGTTAATCTTATCGTATTTATTCCGTGATCCCACGCACCACATGTATGGGACCCAATTATTCCTGTTCGGGAATACCTCCCTACAATTGCTCCCCAGCTCTACTTGTTGTCACTGTTCGGGTGCTACAGGTAAAGCTAGAAGTAGACCTTGAGCCGAGCTCCTTGGGTCCCGTGCAGATATAGTATCTAAACCCTTTGATGTTTTAGCTGCTTAGACATCATTTTCTCGAAGTAATGACCTTATGTGGCGTATTTCGTACGCCTTGCATTTATTTTGAATTGACGTTCTAGCCAAACGACGTTAGAACGGCATCCTTCGAAGCCCTCTTTCCATTACTTTTCTCGTAAAGGTGTACGGGGCAACGTTTCACCTTCGTCCCTTTCTCTTAAACTCCAAAAGGGGTCTTTTTGGGGTTTCCACCCAAAACTCGAATCCCTTCCTTCTCTTTCTGAGAAACTTGGCGAAAGCTTCAACCACCATCACCGTCGTCTGTAACTTTCTGTTTCACAGTTTCAGAAATCGTCATAATCAACATCGTAAGCCCTTTCATTCCTTCTTCTTTTCGTGTTTCAATCTGAGGCTTTGTTCTCTGAGTCCTTGTTGCTTCTAGGGTTTCAGTCGTACCCATTTTTAGATTGTGTTCTATTTCAGAGTTTCTACAGCACTCATGGCAGATGAAAATGAAAATGCCCTTAAACCCAGTAAATTTAGAAAGCTTTGCGAAACTCCCGCTACTATGATGGCCTTTAGAGCTGATTATAAAGTTCCTAATAATGTAGGGCTCGAACTCACCCCCTTAGGTGCGGATAGGGATGGTGGTTCATGGGATAGAATGTGTATCCCCATCATAGCCATTGTCGCGGGTGGAGTTCGTTTCCCCTTTGATCCATTACTTCGTCACGTCCTAAACTGGTATCGACTTACACCCATGCAAGTGTCTACCAATTTCTTTCGACTCGTAATGGGTGTTGTAGCTCTAAACAGAATCCTTGGGACCCAATTAGGAATTTGGGACATCCAATGGTGGTATAGCATAGTGATAAACCCTGAGTACAATACTTATTACTTCAAAGTTAGGAAGGCAAAAAAGCGTTTCGTGCTAAACCTGCCAGATTCTGCTCGTGATCATGAGATTGACTTCCTCTACGTCACTGGAGGTTTCGAGCCAACAGGGGAGGACGGTCAAGTGGTGGGCTTTCATTGCCCCCTCGTATGGGACTACCCATATATGCTCCTAATTTACTTCGTAATTCTCGTTTACTATTTTTTCAAGCCTTCTATATGTTTCTGATTCGTCCTTCGTGTTTAATCTGTTGCGGACAACGCTAACAAGCGTCCAAGACGCGAGCCTAGTTATGCCTGAATAGCAGAAATCAACAGGATTCTGAAGTACATAGGAGAACCTGGATCACTGACAGCTGGTTGGGGTCGTGACGCGAACGTCTTGTTGGGCTACGATCCTTCTTACGAAGGTTTCATCGACAGATGGCTTGCCAACCCAAGTACAAGTGCTACTTCAACTTCGACTGCTCCCCAATCAAGAACCATCAGGTCAAATGGCGGCGTAACTGTCGCCGGGCAACCAAGTGAGGTACCAATTTTTCGAAGGCGTACCGTTACTACGTTTGAGATGGAAGAGACCCACGCAACGACAAATAGAACATTTGGTCCCCAACCGCGATACCAGCCAGTCCTCTTCATCTGGGTATTTGCCCTCGCGTCCTTTCTCAGGTATAATGACTCATCAACCAATGAACCTAAGTTCGCTTCTTACCGTCTCTACTTGGGGACGCAGTGTTGGTAAGGCGGCATCGGCTAGGCATGCCCCGCCACCTCCTCGTCGTAACAGGGGGAGTTCTGCCCGGTCCACCTCATCTCCTCATGGGTCCCATACCAATTTCAAGGCCGAAGATGCTCACTGTGATAAACGCCCTAGGCCCGAGGGTCCATTTACCACTACCGCTCAAGCCGATGCTGACACCCATCAGCCCCAATCACCATCCACTCAAGCGCTTCCCCAAACATGGGCTCCCTTACTCATTAGGGGGGATCGTCCCGTCCATGTTGTAGATAGCGCTAGTTCCTCAGAGACAACACTTGCTCTTGCTCAAGGGCTGCTACTCCCAGTGGATATGCAAAAAGAGTCTGGATCCCCTCCTGATCGGCTTGTCTCCACTAGTCTTGTCAGTGGGATAAAGGTAAAGTAACTTTAATAACTTTAGTCGAATCCCAACATCTCATGTTTATTATATTAATTCTTCTCGTCTTTCTTGGATTTCCTCAGTTTATCCAAAAAATGGTCGCTTTAGGCTAAAAGGTACAGGAGATCAAGACTGAATGGAACGGGCTTCTAAGGGACAATACGAGGCTGCTCTAAACAATAACAAGGCTGGAGAGAGAGAGAGAGAGAGAGAGAGAGAGAGAGAGACAAGGAGAAACTGGAAACGAATGAAGTTAAAGCAAAGCTCGGCACCGCCGAGGAGAGCCTCAACCAAGCATTGTCTGAAATTGATAGTGGCAAAAAGGCGGCTTATGACGACGGGTTCCAGAAATGGTTTGACACTGCAATAGCTAGCTATGTTGAATAGATGCCCGCCATCCAAGATCAAATTTGGGCTGCGTGCTGGGAAGCATGCTTGACAAAGATTGGCACTACTGAAGACTCAGTCCTCTGGGTGAAAAACGACTTACCAAGCCGTCGTGTTGCAGCCTCTCAGGAGTATGATGAGCCCCCAATTGACGATGTTGACCAGTAGATAGATGAATTTGCAGATGCTGATGAAGAGATACAGATGAAGTCTCAGGATGTTGCAATCGAACATATGTCAGCTCGGGAGGCAACCAATGAGACTATCGTCCCGGAGAAGAATGCTGGTGGTGGTGGCTGCCCCAGCAGTGAAGTGAATTAGGTCACGACTGATACTCCCCTAGAAATCCAAAACCTGGATTGATTAGGTAGGTTTGCATCTACACTTTCAAACATTTGGTTGGTCCTTCGTGACCATGGTTTTTTTTATTTTGGGCCCTGCGAGGCACCAGTACTTTCATACTTTTGATAAGACAGGTATTCGGCCCCTCATGGCATAACATTTGGTTTGGTGGCTATTCATGGCCTTATCTTTTGCTTGGCCATGAACTTTTTGTCGTAGTCGCTTCAATGTTTGCTGGTATTTCTTATCATTCATATGTATATCTTGTATGCTTCATTTTGCTCCAAATGCATGTATCCGTATGCATAGGTGTTTATCTGCTTAATCCAAAAGTTTAAGTCTCTCATACTTTAACTAATTTGCTTAGTTACCCAAGTTACTCATACTTGGTATGTTCCTGAAATATGTTCGTATTCAGGGAGTGTTGCATATATTCATATGTAACTAAGTGTATTCGTACTTGTTTATTGCATGTTCTCGTATGCTTCCCCAAGTTTGTTCATACTTGGACATATTCGTAAGTGTTCCGTTGTTATCCAATTTTAAGTTTCTCGTACTTAAACATAAGTTAAGTTTAAGTGTCCCATACTTTAAACAAGTGTAAGTTTCTCGTACTTGGTCATATCTAGTGTTTATGCATGTATTCATATGCAACCCAAGTCATTCGTACTTGGCCATATCTTAGCAAATGGATACGTATATTCGTACGTGTTCAAGGCACCCATTCCCTGCTCCCCAATACGAAGGGAGAACAAAGAAAAATCCTGGCTTCGTATTTAAGCACTCAAAACGGTTCTTTTAGAAATAGAATCTCATTCATAATTCAACGCTCAAGGGGGCGTTACGCGTACCCCTTGTAGCTAATCAAACTAAAAAACAAGGGAATTTTATTCATAATTCCCACACAATCACAAGATCCTAAAATAGAATAAAAATAACTGAAATCTTTCAAACGAAGAACTTCCTCAAGTTATGGACATTCCAAGGCCTTGGCACTGGGTTCCCGTCCAGATCTGCCAGTCTATAGGCTCCTATTCCCACGATTTCAGTTACTCAATATGGGCCTTCCCAATTTGCCCCCAACTTACCCTCGTTTGCCACTTTGGTGTTGCTGAGCACCTTGCGAAGCACGAGGTCTCCAACACCAAATTCCCGTGGGTGAACGTCCTTATTATAGCTTTCATTAGCTGCTCCTGGTAAGAAGCTAGATGCACCAGGGCCTTTTCCCTCCCTTCTTCGGCAAGGTCAAACTCAATTTCAAGGGCCCTATCATTGCCCCCACTTTCAACCAATGCAGTTCTGTTGGTTGGAAGGCCAACTTCTAGGGGTATGACGGCTTCTGTACCATATGCCAATGAATAGGGGGTTTCTCCCGTAGACCTCTTAGGTGTTGTTCGGTGTGCCCATAAGACTAGTGGTAATGCGTCAGGCCATTTCCCCTTTGCTTTATCCAACCTCTTCTTGATCCCGTCAAGGATAGTTTTGATGGATGCTTCTGCCTGCCCGTTACTCTGAGGGTAGGCTGGGGTTGAATAATAATTTTGTACCCTATACTGGGCACAAAAAGCTTTGAATTTCTTCTGAAATTGGGACCCATTATCTGTAATCAAGGAACAAGGGACCCCAAATCAAGTAATAATACTCTTCCACACGAACCTTTCTATCATAGGTTCAGTGATCTTGGCCAATGGTTCTGCCTCAATCCACTTAGTAAAATAATCTGTTGCCACAAGCAGGAATTTTCAATTCCCAGTTGATTTGTGGAGTGGACCCACAATGTCCATTCCCCATTGAGCAAACGGCCAAGGACTCGTCAATCGTGCGGTGGAAATTACAACTGCCCTAATTGTAAGGCGGTTAGGATGACGTAATTGTACCGTACGGTGGAATTTGTGCCGTATGGTAGAGTTGACTTTATATTGACTTTTGAAGGATTCATTCCAAGACGGTATTAGTTTAATATAAAATCCTTTTATCATCATCGGGGAGTTAAAAGACATCGAAGCGTCCAAATTGGGGTGTCTACAGATGCCCCTCTTTGATGAGGCTCGTCGACCATCGGTTCGATCTGAGTCGCGTCAAAGACATAGACCTCCCAATTTGAATGTCTAAGTATCCTTTAAGTAGAAAAATACTTTGCAAGATATAAAGCCATGTGGTCACACTCTTTCAAGCTGCATACGTACCCCAATGTAGAGATCAGACCTGCGTAGTTCATAGGGGCAAAATGTGATAAAAACATGATACAGATAATGCCATAACTCAAACCCATAATAACATAGGAGTGCAAACTTAGCAAGGTCACACTTATCAAAAATGCAAGAAATGTAGTCTTAGCAAGGCTGTCTACACTTTTCGAAACTAATTTTATAATGCAAGGAGTGTAGTCTTAGCAAGACTATCTACACTATTTGATGGAAATTTGATTGAAATTTGTTGAGGATATGATCTCAACAAACTACTTGAAAAGACGGTTATCGAGGACAGATCTCAATGAACCATTTAGAAATATGATTGTTAAGAATGAGATCTTAACAGGTCATAATTGATAAAAATGTAAACTTAGCGAGGCTGTTTACACTATTTGGGGGTATTTGGAAGATGATTCATGATTTTTCATGAATTATTGAGAAATGACTATTGAGAATGATATTTCCATAATTTGTGACAGAAAACATCAGGCAAATACGGATTGGTAAGGTACCAAATTGAAGAGATGAACTATGAGGGTTCAAGAAATAAGGATGTAATCTGTTTTCAAAATTTGAATTTTGAATTGCACATATGTACCGTACAGTAGTGTTTGTTCCGTGCGGTGGAGATGTTTGAAATATGTACCGTATGGGACATTGTTCCATAATGTCCCGTACGGTAGAGGTGATTACGGGATATAAATTTTAAAACCGTTTTAGTCGGTTCATATTCAAAAATTCAAACTTTCTTTCTTCTTTCTCTCAATTTCTCTTCAACCCTAGGTTTCTAACCCTTCAATTTCATTCATGGAGCGTGATGGGGATAACATGGGTGAAACCCCGAGTGGTGGTGATGGTGCAGCGGCACGGGGAACAGAGCCCGGTGCTGCTACGGTCCCAATCAGTGCTGCGGAAATCGGTGTATCATTAGGTGAGGGCCCAGTTGCTACGGTCGAGGGTGGTGGTGATGGCGGGGCAGCGGTCACGCCCATGGATAGCGCCAAAACCATTGAGGGCTTCGTGATCTCGCCGGTGAGTGACTCAACAAGCAAGGGTGGCACGGTTGGTTGAGAAAAATGCAAGAGATATAGTGATGGAGGAGTGCCGTACGGTGGAGGGGGATCACCGTATGATGGAGGTTTCACCTAGTGGGGGTGATACGGTAATGGGTGTACACCGTACGGCAGAGGAAGAACACCGTACAGTGGAAGAATCAATCGGGGGTGGTTCAATAAACTTAGCTGCGAGCCTGTCGGTCATTGAGATGGAGATAGGAGGGTTAGATGTGAGCGTGGAGCGTTGAGCCATGGAGGAAAGAGGAGCACTGGCTAGCATGACCCCTCTTGAGTTTCCATTCACTCCGTCGGACACGCCTATCGAGACGGAAAGCAAAGGGCTTGAGGATGAGGATGCTGAGGCTGTTGCTCGGAGGTTAGAGAGGGGGAAGTCCATAGTGGGAGAGGGTGATGGATAAGAGACGAGGGACCCACTGATGGTTCCTTTGTTTAGACCCCCCATTGGTTCTCGAAGGAGCAGGGGGTGAGCTTACGTGATACTTTAGAGTGTGCGGACCCTCGGGATTTTAGTGATCGATTAGGAGAGGCTCCCTTGTTGGCGAGTGTGCTGGCAAGCGAGGAGACTTTTCAGGAAGCTGAGAGAGACGAGGAGGAGAGACAGAGAGCGAGGGAGAGTCCTCGGGTTGCTTTGATACAGGAGGTAGAGACAGCGGTGAAAGAGAGGGCAGCTTTTAGCAAGCCATCCTATGTGCCTCGCGTTCACTTTTTTGTGCCTTTTGGGGTGGACGCATTTGTGCCTCGTTAGAGCCTACAGGAGGAGCAGGTGCTGCACGATCTGGGGAGTCACTTGGGGATGTCCGGCCCATTGGTAATTTTCAATGCTCTTTATTATTATTATTATTATTATTATTATTATTATTATTATTTTAGTTTTAATGCTTAACATATCATAGTTTTGTATCTTAGCCTGCATGCATGTTTACTTAAAACAGGAGGATATGTCCATGGCTTGTTATGGGGGGCCAGCTAAGTCCCTCGAATATTATGAAGCTTTAGATCCTTGGGTACGGAACTTGATTAATGCTGCGGGTTTTGGTCCTTTCATACAAACCTTGATTACAGGGGGGAGGGCAGACAGATTCTTGGTGAGGGCTCTAGTAGAGCGATGGTGGAACACCACAAACTCCTTCCACCTTCCCTTTGGTGAGATGACCATCACACCTTTAGACTTTGCAGTGATTACCGGTTTAAGGGTAGGAGGAGACCCGATACCATTTGATTCAGAGTTGTACAAGGATCAAAAGGCCTTGGAGTTTTTCTTGGGACCTAGGTTTAGGGCGGCAGATGCAATGGTGAAGTATGCCCAATTTGAAAAGGGTTATTGGGATAGGATTCTGGTAGATGACATAGAGGTGGCGCAAATGGCCAGGGCTTACCTTCTTTACCTTTTTGGTGTGTCACTGTTTTCGAATAGGCGTAATGGTGTACACCTGGGTTGGTTGCCAGCGTTTCACCATCTTAAGCAGGCGAGGAGGTTTGACTTTTGGAAGAGCTGCTTTGGCGACCTTATACTGCTTCTTAGGGAGTGCGTCGCGCCAGGTTGGCACAACTTTAGGTGGTTACTGGAGAGTTTTAGAGGTAAAACACTCAACTCATACTTATCTTCCTATATTGTATGTATTTTAATTTTCTTTGACTGATGCAATTGCTTAACATGCAGATTTGGGCTTTCGAGGTGTTAGCGATGTATGGACCAGAAAATACGCATGGAAATCCTCGAGTGCTTCCCATAGCATTGAGGTGGGCGCCTGAGTATCGCAAATCTAATGAGTTCCGAGGGAATTTGAGGGAATTTCGCCTTTTTCTGGATAGGATGTCTGGCGAAGGGGTCAGAACCTTTTAGCTCTTTATTCTTTTATCATATGGCATTGTTCCTAGTCTTTTCCTAAGTCATTTTTTAACTTTCCACAGGTCCTATGGAATTTGTGGACTAGGCTTCAAGCAGACTTTCTTGCTCAAAGCTGGGAGGTGACTCGCAGCCGCGTTTTATTGGAGTTGCATTTCGGTTGGCAGTGGTATCTGGGGGAGAGGGTGACACGCCAATCTTTAGGGCTTACGGAGTTCAGAGTTCCAGTAGGTGTGCCACTCTTTATGCTGAGGATAGGGGATTATACTCGGGAGGAGATAGAGAAAGACACAAGACCGGTTGAGGACATGACGGCCTATCTTAGCCCTTCGTTGGACTACGCAGGCTACCGAGAGAGATATTTGGCTTACCGCCTCCAGATGGAGGAGCGATTGTCAGGTGCTTTTGAAGTAGGGGGAAATGAGAGTGAGGCAACGATAGGAGTCTCAGGGAGTAGAGGGAGTAGGCGAAGCGGTGCTAGCTCATGTCGTAAGTCAAGCAGGGGGCGAGGCTCCGGACGGGTTGCAGAGGTGGGGCACACTTTCCCGGAGGTGAGTAGAGTGGTGTCGGTGGTGACATGGGAAGGCATTGAAGGAAAGATAGCTATCCCATCACGTTCTGCAAGCATTTCCTTACCTGAGGCCGAGGTATAAGATTTTACTTGTTAGTTTCATTTCTTGTAAGCTTATTGATGTATTCATGTTATTCTAATGTGCTGAATTTGTCTTAGGTACCACGAGCATGGGCGGAGAATGTATACCGGCTGCTATTGGATTGCTTTACGGTGATTCGCCAAGGGGCGATGGGTGTATCACCTGCGGTTTTGCCACGCGGGGCCACAACAGCTGCACAAAGAGGTGGTGCTAGGCGGAGAAGTTCAAGTGGTGTACCGACCGGCCGCGGGGGAGGTCGTGAAGAATCATCCAGCAGGGAAGGCGGTCGAGGCAAGGCCACTAGCCGTGGAAGGGGTGTTTGGGTATGTCTTTAAAATTATTTTCCCTTCATGCTATCATTCATATGTTTGCTTCTAAAGGTGTCACATCATGCAGGTCACAAGACAGCTTAGGGGTGGAGCGATTCAGAGACCGCACACGAAGAATGCGAGAAGTAGCCCGCCTCAAGTTCAGTCAACTCCTTCATTGGGGAGAGTTTGCGAGAGAGGCGTGCGCAGCCAGCAGAGGTGGTGGAGAGAGGTGGAGATGATGAGGAGGAGGAAGAAGAAGGAGATAGCCTGTCGAGCAGCTCACTTTCTGACCCTCGTTACCGACGGCCTCCTGGCGAGCGGAGTGATGATGATGACGACGATGATGATGACGACGATGGTGATGGCACCACCTTTGAGATTAAGGAAAGACCACAGAAGATGGCACATCATTGAGTTTTTGCTATCAGTTCTAGCATTTAGGAGATGAGGCCTGCTTGCCTCTTTTGCTTTGGACAATGGTTTGTTCCTTTTTCTGATTTTGCATAGATGGGGCTTGCATGCCATGATAGTAGTACTTATCTTTTAGCTTTTGCATAGGTTTCACTTTCAAACTCATTATATAGATGCTATTTTTGGGTTTATAAATAAGTCTGTTCTTTTAATGCATTTCTTTTAAGAACATTTGTACCACACATGCCTATATTTGAACATAGAAGCCATAACACCGAGATAATGAATGTTTGAGCCTCGGAATGAAGTGGTTTCAACTGAATTTATATCGAAACCTATAATATGTGCAAACTGACTCGGAAGACACAGCTATCGAACCACGTATACTCAAAATGATCGTTATGACTTGGGAAAATGAAAAGGTTGGTTTTCAACTTGAGACTCTTGACAATACAATCCTCTTGGGTTAGGAATATGGACTTTTGAAATGCCGAATTCCAGGTTTTGGGCCCAAACTCGAAACTAACACCCTTACATGCTTATAATATCATAACATGACTTGTAGGAGCTGACAAAAGGAAAGAAACCTGTCTTTAAATAACATCACGCGAAAAAATGAGTTTTTGACAAGAAAAATGGACTTCGGGGTACCAAACTTATGCCTTTTGGTCCGGACTTGAAACCAACCATCTCGCGAAGTCATATTACAATAATATGACCTATTGGTGTGGATGAAACGAAGAGAAGGCCTTTGAAATGGATCTTGACAGTCCGTACGCGTGATTTTGAATGTTTTTGGGCCGTTTTAGGTACCAAACTTGTAATTCATGGTTCGGAGTCGCAACCAATCCTTCCGTGAAGTCACTTTTATACAATGTGACTCATGTATGCAAGCCAAACTGATTAAAATGCCCCAAAACAAGTTTTGATAATCTAGAACAAAAAATGTAATACCCATTTCGAATTTGCACGTGCATCGCATCTGACATGACATTATTCATCTCATTTGATAATTGCATTTATAGGTTATTCCATTTTATTTGTTATGGGGTGTATTATGTTAATGTGTCTTCTTGTTAGTTCTTAACAATAAAGAAAAAGAAAGCAGATGGTTGTGGAAACAGGGGGAAAGATCCCCTTTGTTCTATTTTGTCCTGGATACAATAACTTCACAAATACCCATATGGACCGAAATACATGCCACCTCATGCTCTAAGTTGGAGTCAACTGGAACTTCAGAGAACCCTCGGTTCTTCTTTGTTTGCTGCTGCACCGAAAGAAAGGGAGAGAGAGAGAGAGCGAGAAGAGGAGGAAGAAAATTAGGGAAAATCCAATTAAGAGTAAGCCATATGTTTTTATGCTTAACTTCTTGTGTCTTTTGTTCTTGCCAAATCTAATTTCAAAAATAAAACAGTAGAGGAAGAAGGATTGAAAAGAATTAGTGTTTGGTTATTGATTCCAAGAAGAGTCTGCATTTTGGTTCGATTATGCAAAATAAAATTGGAAACGATGTATATTTCTTTCATGTTATGGGACATGATACAACCATGGATATCAGAATGTGTAATATAGGTTTTGATTAGGTCATGGGATATGAGTTTTACTTCAGAAAAATTCGTTTAGCCTAAGGGTATGTAAGCTAGAGTTCGAACAGAATTGAATTTTCCAGGTCCTTGATGAATTTTTATGACCAACTTCCCGACCTTGTAATTTTTCAATATTTTTACTGGAGATGCCTTTACATGTCTAATCTGTTGTGTTAAAATTTTAGAATTTTATCCAAAGTAAATAAATTTCTAAAAATCCGACACTGAGCTGCTGTCGTAGAACTCACTGTGCTGACAACACTGTCGCACTTTACGGAAACGACAATATCTCAGCCTAGAAAACTCGAAAACACATTCCGCTTTCTTTGTTGGATACTAGACAAATAGAGCTTCAAAAATATGTAGGCCACGTGCCTTAGTTGTGCCTAAGTAATAACAGATTTCAGTTTGTAGTTTGCCTAAAAAAATCTGTCCTTTGGAATTTACTGCGAGTTTTGGATCTGATTTGTATCTGTTTAAAATAGTTATCAAGGTCAGAAAATTCTGGAACTTTAATACGATGTTCCTTTATGTGTCCTGGGTTACTAACAAAAATCTTGTGGCGAACAAATTAATCGGAGAATTCCAGAAAATTCGTAGAGCGTAGCATTGCTAGATTTCATGAAGCATTTCATGCATTTCATTTGCTTTTGGGCGTGAGCTTTGCTTGAAAACCTTATGGGTGGAGCGTTATTCATATTTCTAGGTGGGGATATCATAAGGACTGTCACCGTGATGTCTCCTACTCGTAGGGAGTAGAGTCGGTAGCAGAGTCGGCATTTTGTAAGGTGAGAATGTACAGCTTCAATAATAAATTGAAATGTCTCTTCCTACTCACTCTATGGCACTATATTTACTGATTGAAAAGTCCTATTATGATTTAAAAATATTTTGGAGATAATTGTCCTTAGATAGATCAAAGCTGTCTGATGAGTTGAAAGGAATTATTTTTATGCCTCTTGTGCCAATGTTCTTATTTGCAAGCTTGGTTGTTGCTTGCCTCTGGTCGATTGGCAAACTTGGTTGTTGTTTCCCGGCAAGCTTGGTTGGTGCTTACCCTTTGATTGATTACTAATCTAACTTGCTAGCACCTACCATTGGTGACAAAGAATGGCCCTCTTCACCGCCGCTATATGCGAGCCTGTGAATGAGGTTACGGTACCATTTACTCTTGGTTGTGAGGTAGACAACTCGTTGGCACATTTGGTACAATGATATACTACTATCTTATAGTAGTGATGAAAGATGTGGTTATTTGCAATCCTTTTGGTCACGCTGTAGATGAATTTGCAAATTGAGGAACCTTATTGAAATATTTGGAGATGACACTCTATGTGGATTTTGATTACTATTATCAAATTGATATTGGTTGGATGTTTTGACTTCTATCTAAAGTATTTAACTGCATTTCCTTTTATTAGGTTGCTAATGTACATTCTCCTGTAACCTTTTTGGTTGCAGCTTCTCATTGAGCTAGAGGTCGATCCACTACAGTGCCTGTCAGGTGTATATAGAGAATTGCTCTTGTAAATCTTTTAGTTGGAGCTATGTACTTTATAGTTTATGAGGGTTGTGTGGTTGAAAAGGAACGCAAGTACTTTAGACTGTTCAGTTGAAATAAAGTGGTTAGCACTTGTTGTACAATCTGTTGGTTTTGATGTAACAAAATCATTCGTTCGGTCTCCACTGTGAGTTGTAGTTTATTTTATTAATTTATTTCAAGGCGCTAGTTTCATAGTTGCGCAGGTTGTGACAGGTCACGCCACCTTGGGTGGGCCATAGTCCTGCCGGAGTGGGGTGTGACAAAAAATCTGCGGACACACTGGGGATACTGTATGATACGGTAGAAGTTTGTGCCTTACGGTGGAAATTTGTAACGTACAGTGGAGATATATCTATCGTACGGTGGAACTTTGTAACATATGGTGGAGATATATCTACCTACGGTGGAAATTTGTAACATACGGTGGAATATCGACGGTACGGTAGTGGCTACCAGAGCCCGGGATGGGCCTTTTCGGAGGCCATCCCCTGTCGTGCGCTCAATTTTTTGAAAAAAATTGAAGAGTCGCCACCAGGGTTTTTGTAAAATGGTTTGCTACCCGAGAAAACCTAGAATTTGAAAATGATATTTGAATTTGAAAATAAACCAGAGATTGGGTTCGGGAGCCAGGTTGCAAGAGGGGAATGTTTTGTTTAGAAAAGCACCCCCCTCACCCGATAAAATCAGTCTTTACTAATATTTGTGGGATTTTTTGAAAATCATTTTATTGCTTAACCTTTTAACGTCACAAAAAAAAAAAAACAGTTATATCACATAAACAGTTTGAACTGCAGAAAATACAAACACAAACAGGCATCCTTTTGAATTTAAACATTTGAACAGCTAATGACAGAAAGTTAACAGGTACGCTGCATATATTCAAGTAATTGCAGAAGGTAACATATTGTCCCACGAGAACTCAACCGTACAGTAGAAATGTGTACCGTACGGTACATATTCCGTGGTAAGTTTTGTACATAAAACAACCATAACATGTGGAAAGTATACGTCAGAAATAAATATTGACAAGAATTATTGAATTAAACACCTAATAGTAGAAAATAAGGATTTTAGTCCACATTGTCACAACCGTACGGTAGATATGTGTACCGTACGGTACATGTATTTTGTGTTCAGAAGCTTAGAGTAGACTAACAAGGCATTCAGGGACCTAAACAAGCATGTAAACCAATGTGTTAAGTAAAGGATTCTTATGTCAAAACTAATATAATTTTTATGAATCAAAGCAGAGTATGTATTGTTTAAAACAGAACATGAATTTAAAGCATAACATGAATCAGCATGGTATTCTTATATCAGATTACAAAGAGAAGAAGAGGTAGCAACCGAGACACTGTTCCCTGATAAATGTCTACCGTACAGTGGAAATATGTACCGTACGGTTGACTTAGGTCGGAATCATACTTTAATTTTCATGCAATGCTCGAACTATTTAGGCCCAAGGCTAGTATAAGGAACCAGTTCAAGCCTTATGGTTCCCTCAGAACATAAGAACAGAAAATTATACCTTCTCTGAAATGAATGCTTCCTTGAAAATTTGTAGTGATTCCAAGAGCCTTTTTTATGTGAATTTGGACTGGTGTTGGTGAAAGAGAACCAGCAGGAAATCCTCATAACATTTTTTTAGAACGCTATCATCCTTTTAGTGCAATTTTTCACAATGTATTTTGTCTCTCTTTTTTAGAAAAACCCTAGGGTATTTATAGAGAAAATTTTTCTGGGATCTAGCTTGGTCTTCAAGCACCCACCGACCTGCTACAGGTCTACGCCGGCCATTGAGGGCTACGGGCTAGGCTATGATGGCCTGAGATACCCGGGCCGATAAACTTGAAAAGGTAGTGTAAGTTCCCATGTACCGTACGACAGACACATCTACCGTACGGTGGACATATTTGCACCGTGCGGTGGAAATTACAACCGCCCTAACTGTAAGGCAGTTAGGATGACGTAATTGTACCATACGGTGGAATTTGTGCCGTACGGTAGAGTTGATTTTATGTTGACTTTTGAAGGATTCATTCCAAAACGGTATTAGTTTAATATAAAATCCTTTTATCATCATCGGGGACTTAAAAGACATCGAAGCGTCCAAATTGGGGTGTCTACAGCTGTCCTTAATGCTAGGACCAACTTCTCAAGGGGCAGATATCTCGTTTCTGCATCTAGCAATGTTTTGCTCAAGTTCCATATCTCTTAACTGGACTGCACTTACAGCATGTTTAGAAACAGCCAAATACAAAATTAAAGACTCACCTGGCTGTGGAGTTGACAAAAGTGGAGCCTCGGCCAAATACTTCTTCAGATCTTGGAAGGCTTGCTTGCACTCTGCTCCCCATTCGAATCCTTTCCTCTTTTTTAATAACTGAAAAAAGGGTATGCACTTATCACTTGATCTGCTGATAAATCTGTTGAGTGTTGTAGCCATTCCAGTCAACCTCTGAACTTCCTTTGTGGTTTTAGGACTTTGTAGCTTTCGCAAGGCTATTATTTGTGTAGGATTAGCTTCAATCCCTTTTACAGTCACCAGGTGGCCTAGGAACTTCCCAGAACCTACTCCAAACGCACATTTCAAGGCGTTGAGCTTTAGTCTGTATTTCCTCAAGATTCCAAAAGCCTCTTGCAGACCCTCTATGTGCCCCTATCTTGTTTTACTTTTCACCACCATATAGTCTATGTAAACCTCCATAGTCTTACCAAGCAACTCTTTGAACATGATGGTCGCCAATCTTTGATATGTTGCCCCTGCATTCCTTAGTCCAAAGGGCATGACACTATAACAGTACAACCATCGTCGTGTAATAAAAGAAGTCTTCTCCTGATCAGCCCCAAACATAACAATCTGATGATACCCCCGATAGGCGTTGAGGAAACTCATCCGTTCGTATCCAGCAGTTGCGTCAACCAATTGGTCTATTCTTGAAAGAGGGAAGCTATCCTTTGGGCATGCCTTGTTTAGGTCCGTGAAGTCCACACAGACACACCACTTTCCATTCTTCTTTTTTACAACCATTGTGTTGGACAACCATTCTGGGTAATAAACCTCTCGTATTGCTTTGGCCTCCAAAAAACGATCTACCTCCTCGATACAACATCAATATGCTGCACAACTGCCCTTCTTTTCTTCTAAATAGCTGGCTTATGTTGTGGATCAACGTTCAAGTGGTGACAGATCACATCTACATCTACTCCGGGCATTTCTTCTGGTACCCATGCAAACACATCAACATGTTCTTTTAAGAAGCTTACCAACTCGGCCTCTTCGTCTGCTGGCAGTGTTTAACCAATTAAAAAATACCTTTCAGGATCAATCTCGTTGATCTGTATTTTCTTCAGGCCCTCAACCACTTTCTCTGTTGGGCTTCTTCCGACGTCCTCGATAGTCGGTTGATCCGATACTTCTAAAGTATGAACGTGTTGGGCCTTTGAGACTCTTTTTTTATGACGGAAATCAAACACTGTTGGGCCATTTTTTGATTACCTCTAATTTTTTCAACCCCATTAGATCCTGGGAACTTCACCATCTGGTGATAAGTAGAAGAGACAACTCTCATCTTGTGTAGCCAAGTCCTTCCTATAATTGCGTTTTAGGAAGAAAGAACATCTACAACTAGAAAGTCTGTCCTCAACACCACTGATCTAGCCCGAATAGGCAACGTTATTTTCCCAAGGGGCCAGACGACACTTGCACTAAACCCAACCAAGGGTGTTATAGATTGCTCCAAGTCTGTCTGGGCCAGACCCAATCTCTTGAACGCATTATAGTATAGCACTTCTGTACAACTCCCTGAATCTACCAGGATTCTCTCAATATCATATTCCCCAATTCGTAGGGTTATGACCAAAGCATCATTGTGGGGCACTTGAACTTCTCCGAAGTCTTTGTCTGTAAAAACTATGCCTTCGTTGCATACGTCATCTCCTCGCCCTCTTTTCTTTCCCATCCTCATAACGTGCTGGTCATGTTTAATCTGCCGCTAGAGTAATCTCACCTCATTTCTCGTATAAGGCTCTGCTAATCCATGTATCCTATGGATTATGCCCTTTGGATTTTGTTCGTAATCCAACTCCATTGCTTTCTCTTTATCCTTGGAATCTTCCTGGACAAATTCTTTAAGGTAACCACGAGAGACCAAATCATCAAGGTGCCTCTTATACATCTCACAGTCGTCAGTCATGTGGCCTCAATCCTTGTGGTAACTGCAATGTTGATTTGTAGCCCGCTTCGCGTTTTTGTCTCCTCCCAGGGTTGGGGGCCACTTGAAGTAAGGCTGATTCTTTAGTTGATAAAGAATCCTATAGATGGGCTCCTTCCAAACTGTGGTAATGGAAAAGAAAGACTTAGGATCAGGTGCTGGCTTGTCTTTATATGGCTCTTTCCTAGCCTGTCTGTAGTCTTTCCTCTCTCGGTAGGTTTTGAGCTCTGGTTTATCTGCTTTCTTCGCTGGCCCCTTGAATTGCTCGGCAACCACCTTACCGTCTTCTCGGAGTATGTCATCCTCGCTCCTTGCATGTTGCTCTATCCGTTCCATTAACTTTGCCAGTGTTTGTACTGGACTCATGTTCAGAGATTTACGCAGCTCCCCCCGAATAGGCAACTAGGTCTTGAACGTTGCTATTGCGTACTCCTCACTGCAACCTTCAATCTCGTTGAAAGTTTCCCAGTACTTTTTTGCATAGTTCCTGATCGGTTCATCCTCTTCTTGCTTCATAACGGAGAGGCTTTCAAAAGTCTTTGGGGCCCTTCTGCTTGTCAAGAACTGAGCAGTGAATTCTTCGGCCAACTATACCCATCCTCGGATGGAGCGCGGATCCAACTTATGGAACCAAGACAAAGTTACCTTCCCTAAACTTGATGGGAACATTTTGCACATAATTGCATCATTCCCTTCATGCATAAACATCGCCTGTTGGTAGTGCTGAATGTGTGCCACGGGATCAGAGTCTGTCTCGTAGAGGATGAAGGTCCCGTGCTTCACCCTGCTCGGCAACCTAGCCTGCTGTAGCTTCCTTGAAAAGGGGAAGATGCAATATTACTGAGTGCCTTCTGTCCTGCCTCTCATGCATTCATGGTCTCATCTTCTAGTCCCTTTGTCTTGTTAGGTCTATTCTTTTCCCAGTCGAAATCAGGTCTCTCATACCTATCCCTATGGTGTTTCCTTAGACCTTCCTCAAATGAGGAGTTTCAGCTTCTGCTTCCCCTCTCTTGTGGGGAAGCCCTTCGCCTATTAAGACTCCTATTTGGACTTCTGCTCCTTCTTTTTCGTGAAGAAACTCTCTTCCGCCTTGGGGTAGGACTCCTACTCCGGCTCCTTCTTCCTCGTGATGGAGTCTTTTGTGTGTTACTAGAGCCAGCCTGTCTTCCCTGGAATTTCTTCGTGAAAGTCCAGAGTCTTTTAGATGTTCTCGGATTTGTTCTAGCTCTCGAATCTCATGCTCTCTTTTTCTGATTAAACGAGCGTACTCCTCATTTTCTGTCTCTTTTTATCCAGAATATCCTCATTATTGTGCACGCTCCTCGAGTGCGCCACTGATTCTCCTCCACGTTGGGACTTACTCCTTCTTATGGACTCCATAGCCGTCTTACCCTCCTTGTTCTTGGGGTTATTATGGACAGTCTGGGGGTGGCCCTTGCTCGTGGTCCTCACATATCCCCCTCCGGGCTTCCTCGGAGCCCCTGGTGGGGATTTATCTCCTCCTCTACCCAACTAGTCCTCTAGTGTGATTTGACCTTCTTCCACCATGGTCGTTTTTCTTAGAGAACTCTTTCGTTTCCCACAGACGGCGCCAATTGTACGGAGATGAAAACAATTGGTGCTTGGAACAGCATTGGATTGCAACGGCTTATTCGTGCTTCTTCACCGGAACCCTAGTTTGTCGCCGGAACCCTAATCTGCAAAACCAACAAGGGATAAGCGCACCTTTGCTCCTCGCAGCAAAGGCCCTCTGATGCCAAAGTAGTATCACGTACTAGCAATAAACCCTAATAATCAGTAGGAGAACAATATGAGTGCAATGTATTGCGTACCTTTTACCTCTAGTTTTACTTTGTATTTATAGATTTACGGATGCTTGCTGCCCAAGTACCCCTGTTGCCCTAGGATTCCTATCTCATATAGGAAACCCAGGATCTCTTGGATTCTCGTTCCCTTATTGGTTTATTACCTTAGCCCTTTCAGGACTCCTTTCCATAGTTGGCCGAACATCCCATTCTCATTGGGTATCTTTTCCCAGATCCTATATCCCGGGATCTTATCCCTTACGGGATATCATAGTTCTGGAACTTCCCAATATATTCCTTCTGCTCCAGCTCTTCATTGGAGTTCTTTTCTTGTTCGGCTATCTCGTTGCTGAACAGGCTGCCTGGACCGGTTACCTCACATGTAACTGGTCCTTTATTAACTACTTGCACCAACGTCGTCTATGTCTTTTGCCGAACAGACCGCTTGGACCAATAACTTTTCATGCCTTTGGTCCATATCGCCGATTACCTTCCCACACGGTGGTTCATCTTATCGTATTTATTTCGTGATCCCACGCACCACGTGTTTGGGACCCAATTATTCCTGTTCGGGAATACGTCCCTACATACAATATTGTCCGCTTTGGATGCCCAAAGCCCCTAGACTTCCCAGTAGGTCACCCATCCCTAAACTACCCCAGGTTGAGCACGCTTAACTGTGATGTTACTATGCGCTTTGGCCTACCCTCATGGATTTAAAAGGCCTTGTACAAGTAGTAGGGATCTTTTCTTATAAACCATGACTTACCCCCTCCCGTCCGGACGGAGCCTGCCATCCTGCAGTACCGCCGGCCACCGAAAAGCGGGGTGTCACATGTACGGTGGGGGATGCCAACTCAATGCTAACTACGGGGTATGCAAGTCCAATGTCAAATCAAAATAAACGCAAATATAGCGCTTGAAGCAAAAAGGAGAACGTAGGCCCAGCTATTATCTCTACTCCTATGAACTCCTAGGGCAAATAAGCACCCAAAAGAAAAAGTCTCAAGTCTATCTGTCAGTGCAAATTATCAATCATGTTCATTTTCATTAAAAATTAGTAACAACAAGAATTGAATGAACGAGTGAAAATGCAAATTTTAGAGCAAAGATGGAATCCACAAGTTGAAGTACAAAAGTCTATGTACGGTGGGGGATGCCAACTCAATGCTAACTATGGGGTATGCAAGTCCAATGTCAAATCAAAATAAACGCAAATAGAGCGCTTGAAGCAAAAAGTGGCACGCAGGCCCAGCTGTTATCTCTACTCCTATGAACTACTAGGGCAACCAAGCACCAAAAGAAAAACTCCAAGAACACAGGCCCGGCTGAAAGGAAGGGAAAGGAAGAAGAGCATGTGGAAGCTTTTAATGGATGAACGAAAGAAGCACTACGGAAGAAGGAAGCGATGTCGAGGTGGTGTGTGTCAAAGAAGCATTGTGGCGCAAGAAAACCACCCTATGGCTCAAAAGAATAACCACATGGTGTAGAAGAGCCACCACACCATGCACAGGCACCACCCCAGGCACTCCTCGTCACGCAATCCAGACCGGCAAGCGGGAATGAATAATCAAACTTCAAGAAAGGGCTAGAGCTCCCGCGGTTTTCCCACTGCGCCTGTGTTTACATCCAAAAATGTACCACCCAATGAGAGAATGACACGAAGCACTAAACGGTGTGTGGATCAATCAAAACACGTTGTAGTTATGCCCAAGACACAGAGAATCGATGAGCTTTATTACGATGTTATTTTAGTTCTGTACAATATCGTTTAGATTGGAAATGACCACGTTTGGTCATAAAATGACAGATATCAAGATATAATTAAGCATAACCGTTGATTAACTCTTAAAACCATCGGACGGTGTCATTAGGGATCCGTTTTTTAAGGAAGATCAGTTATGTTTACTGATTGTGTAGTTTCCGTATCAAAAATAATTGATAAACCAAAATAGTTACTACTACTTAAAAGATAGTGGCAAGTATTCCGAATATCGTCCTCAGGGATTATGAAGGTTAAATAGCAATTGTTCTAATTAATTTCGAAGTTAATTCAGAAAGAGATTTGATTGTTGGATTTTGAAAATTTATTAAACAGTAAATAAAACGATAGAAAAGTATTGATGGGAAAAAGCTCTAGGGTTTCGAATCCACTCTTCTCTCTTCTCGTAACCCAAATATGTTTTGATTATAGGTCAACTATTCGAATCAATCCGGATACCGTAGGATTAGCGATATCTCTTAAAGATAATTTATTAATACAGATCAGCATGGATTATCTCTGCCTAGTACGAATCGTCTTACTAGCACGAACCGTCTCTAATCAAGCACGGATCGTCTCATCGGCACGACACGTCTTACGTAGTATAATCCATCCAACCGGTTATTACAAAACAATTAAAACTATAGTGTGAACGTGCATAAAACCTAAGATTTCATACACAAGATTTGCTGGAAAGAAGTAATATCGTAAATAAATCCTTGAAAGTCACACAACTGTGATTCAAATAATAAAACCTAAATCAAAACATAAAAGGTGTCACTCAGAATTCAAGCTTCATCTACACCCTAGAAGAAGGATTTAGCGGGCCATCGGAAGAAGTGAATCGGATAAATTAATCTCCATGTTCCAAAGAACAATTTCCTTCTGCTTTCGTTCTTTTTCTGCTGCAACCACGACCAAAACCAATTTCCACGTCCAATAATCCCCAAGTCCATTGGTCTCTATTTGTTTTAATGAACTAATCGCATAAAGGCCCTTCAAACTTTGTGTAACGACCCTGATTTTCGGTCAGTGAAAATTTCATTAAATATTTGAATTTTATTTTGGTTTGTCAAAATTACGTTTTTGCCCTTCAAATTTGATTTCTTGCGCTTTAGCCCATTTGGTAAGCCTAGTTAGCTTCTAACCATCCGGTTGGAGAAACTAAACTAGGAAGCCGTCTAGTTACTCTTATCTAACCGGAAGAGGACCGTTTTACCCCTCTTGGACCTTTTTGAACCTTTTGAACCCTAGAACAAGAATTGTTGATTCTTTTTCTTTTAAATATTTTTGGTTTTACTCTTTGTCCATTGGACAATAAAAGCTAGGAGAATTATTATCCATTGGATAATAGGTTCACCTTTCAACCAAGTACATGGGGTTATTAATTTAATCTTGTTCTTAAATCCCCATCTGACAAAGTATATATAAAAGTTACCTAATGACTATTATCCATTGGACAATAGAAGTTAGGGGATTTATTACCCATTGGGTAATAGGGTTATTCTTTCACCAAGTACAAGGGTTTTATTAAACTGGTCTTTTTCAAAAATCCCATGGGATGATGTACAATATTTTATTGGAGGATTTTAAAAACCTAAGATTCTCCTAAGTACCCTTTGTTTATTTTTATTGGGGAGTTGTTCTTCCTATTGTACATTAGTACCATGTTTATATTAGTTAAGTACATGTTAGACTAGACTAATGCCTTGTGTTCACATGTGCTTATTGGTTAGTTTAAAAGATAAACCTTAGCCTTTAAGCTTCCTTGATTCAAGTACCAAGTACTTATTAGTTTATTTCTTATCTTGTACTTTGTATATATATACATGTGTACTTGTGCAAGTGAAAGGGAGAGAGAGAGAGAAGAGAGGCCGGGAGAGAGAGGGGAGAGAGAGGAGAAATTTGGCCAAGGAGAGAGGGAGAGAGAGAGAGAGGAAGGAAGAAAGAAGGAGAGTTGATTGTACTTCCATGATCTTTCTTTGTACTTCAAATCCTTGGTGTGAACTCTTCCTAGCCAAAAATCTAGTCCTTTGTTGTCCTTCTATTATTCTTTAAACAAGAATCTTGTACAAACTATTCTCCTTGCCCACCAAGTCTCCAAGATCAAATCCAAGGTACACCAACTAGCCATGCAAGCCTAGGTTGGCCTTGATCTTTCAAAGATCTCTTGCCAAGTGTCAAAACTTGAGGTAGGGAGAGGGAGAGGGGGGCCGGCCTTGGGAGAGGAGAGAGAGCCAAGGTCTTGGCCTATAAA
Organism: Rhododendron mucronatum var. ripense; assembly: GCA_019656295.1. Lineage (NCBI taxonomy): Eukaryota > Viridiplantae > Streptophyta > Magnoliopsida > Ericales > Ericaceae > Rhododendron > Rhododendron mucronatum. The sequence continues at coordinate 1,521,013 of BPLT01000035.1, read as the reverse complement.
TAGAAGCCATTCCAAGCTTCAAAGATCACACCTTCAAAGCTTTGCTCTTCCTTCTCTCTAGAAAACCATTTCTGATTTTCTGGGCAGCCTACTGTCCCTTTGAAAATCCCCAGTTTTCTCCTTCTTAAAGTAGTTTTTAGGAGCAACTTCCTTCATGAAAGTTGTAGAGCATTTCTAGTGCTTCGATTTGGACCCAAGAAAAAGCATATTCGGCCAAAGATTGACCCAGTTACTGCCGTTCGAAGTTCGGTCCAGATTTGGAGTTTCACCACCCGTAGAATTTTCCAACTTGCTTATTCGGCCCCGACTAGTTTCGGATCAAGGTAGGATACTCTTACCCTATTCCTATGTATATGTAAGATCTCTTTATCTTCCATTTCAAAGTATGTTATCTTGAATTACTTTTCATGTCAAGTATTTGTGTTTTGATCTTTAAAGATGAATAAGAGCATACGTGTATGAATTGCTTGTATTACTTGTGGTATAGAGTTGGATGATCTTGTTGAATGATTGTTATTGTGTATGTGGAAAGTCCTACGGCGGAGTCTTTGTATGTAAACGTGACATGAGAACCGAGAAAGTAGAAACATGGCACCTAGGGTGTGGCTTATGAAAGAATATGTTTTTCCGAAAAAGAAGATATCTTAGAAACTACATAATGACCATTTCGAGGGCATTATGTGTGTGTGTGTGTTCCAATGGGAATCCGGAATAGCGGAACCATTGTGAGGTTGTGTGTGTGCGTTCCCATGGGATCCCGGACCGGCGGAACCATGGTGAGGTATAGCTTGGTTATCCGCGGAGAGGAGCCAATGCAATTGTGTGCCAATGGGAACCCGGCGCGGCGGAACCATTGTGAGGATACTCGGGAACCCGGCGCGGTGGAACCGAGGTTGGGTGTGTGTGTGCTTGGTTATCCGCGGTACGGAGCCAATGCAAAGGATTTTGAAAGGCTTGGTTATCCGCGGTACGGAGCCAATGCAAATGATTTTGAAAAGTTGATTTGTAAGTGGAAAATGTTGACACGGTCTACGATGAGTCGCGTAGGAGAAACTCTAAAATCTTGGACACCAACTTTAAATCGAGAATGTGGTTGTGTTATTGTTATTAGTGTGATTTCTATGATCGTTTGTTTGTAAGTTATGGGTTAGTGGGTAGGGTTACTCTATTGAGCTTTTGTAGCTCACGGTGTTACCTTCTGGTGACCCTGGCATATTATATTGGTGGTGACGCCGGTATAATGTGTCAGACCTTGTAGATGATCAAGACGAACAGTTCCCTTGGAGGCCTTCGGAGCTAAGGAGCGTGCCAGAATGGAGGAGCAAGCGGAGCAGTAGTTAGGAGCCTTAGTTCTCCTTTGTTGATTATATGTACCCTTTTGAAGCATTTATGATGTAATAAACTCTCTTTATTATGTAATAAATGCCTCATTAACGTACCCAATATACGGGGCGTTACACTTTGTGTATTAATTTGTTGACACTCCAACTTTGAGTAACTCCATATTTCGACCTCACAGTTCTTTCAAATCACGTTTTTATCCAAAATCTTGGATAATGAGCTCGAGCAACCTATAAACAAAATAAAAGCAAAATCAATATCAAGTAACAAATATAAATAACTAACAAGTGTAGTTTCGAGGGCCAAAATATCAATATTTCGACACTTATCACGCCCCCCCCAACTTACACTTTGATAGTCCCTAGCAAACCAAAACAAATGCAACTAATGTAAACAAATTAGAATGGATAGTTCTTTTAAACCCCCGAGCGGCTTCGGTAGTACGAGTGAAGTCTCGTGAGGGTTTTCACTAGTGATCACCCACAAAACACAATGAACCCTTCTTCATGGAACTCGAAACTCATTATGCAACTCATTGGTCCATCAAGCAAAGAATGCGCAGCTACCACACAGATATAAGAAGGCGCAAATAGTTCCAAATACTATGAAGTCAAGAAATGAACCATGGCACCTAAGCTTAGCGTGTGTGTGCGATATGGGCCTCAACCAAAAGTGTGCAATGACTAACCGCTCTCTCCGGACCAAGTCTCGACTTCAATCCTCACAATGTCATGCACTCACAAAGAAAAACACTCAAAACAAGGTGCATATTGTAACTCTCAGTGTGCGGCTTGAAATTATGTAAATGAAAAGCAAAGTACTTCGCACACAAGACACGAAAAGAATGCTTTATGTGGTGGACACATGGTCTCATGAACAAACCACAAAACATTGAAACTCTCTCACATCCTTCAATCCACTTCCCATCACCTCAAGGATCAAATAGGACTTTAATTTTGGTTCTAATATGGGTTAAGAAAAAAAAATTTCAAGGTCAGGGACAAGTATTTCAAGGTTAAGGAAAAATATCACGTGTTCGAGAATAGGCAAACAACTTAGAGCTAATTTAACTATGTGTGCCCAATTTTTTTCACTTTTTCAACTCCACCTTTTCTCTCTTTCTAACCTTTCAACATTTTCCAACCATAAAACACGATTCATCATTTTTAAACATATTGGTGCCCTTTTCTTCTTCTTCTTCTTCTTCTTCTTCTTCTTCTTCTTTCTTCTTTGTGGTGTTGTGTGTGTTTTTTTTAAAGGGGCACCACCAATTCAAGTACAAAAGTTTACAATCTATCCAAAATTACACCTTTATACTTTTGCCTTTCTCCAAAACAATATGGAAGGGGAGCTAACCAAGAAAAGACTAAATATATAAGACTCAAGGTGGCTTCCAAGGGATAAATGAAAAAACAAAGGAACAAACCTGCTCGAGTATCAAGAAAATGCCTATAATCATCTCTCAGGGGTGTAACATCCATGTGACTAACCAAAATCCAAGAGATATTATTATGCATTCAAGTTCCAACACTCAACAATCAAGAATAATGAGACCACAACAAATAGACTCTTTCCATGACAAACTAAGAGTTAAAGTGACACCACTCCAATAAAAAGATAGGGCACAAAAGCTCACTAGGGCATAAGTCTCCACTAATCTAGCCATCAAGAATAGTCAATTCACAACTCACAAGTGATCAAAGCCCTGAGAAACGTGATATGCAAAAGTGCTAAACATAAGTGCCATAATCAACTTCTTAAAACAAGCTAGCAAGTAGAACTACCGAGCCAAAAACAAATATCACTACGGTAGGCAACACACCTCAACTCAATTATCTAACAAGTATTCACAACAAGTGCCAAATCGCATGCAAAAGGGACCCACTATTTTTAGATTTTTTTTAAAGAATCTATTGAAAAATAAACTATCAAAGAAATTCCTCCCCCCAACTTGAACCATTTGATGTCCTCATTGAATGCAAAATAACAATAATAGAAGACATAAAAGAAAAAGAAGGGAAATGTATCACCTCGCAATGGAGAACTACGCAGGAAATAAGATAGCGGAAAGAAGAGCCCCCTAACTTGAACAAAAGCGTCCTACAATGTTAGTCCTCACAACAAAAAGAAAAGTAAAAATGAATGACACTTGGGTTGCCTTCCAATAAGCGCTAAATTTAATGTCTTCAGCCAGACAAAACGAGAGCCTTTAAATATCAATCACCAAAAAAAATATTACCCGGGCCTAAGCATGCATATGGTGGTGGTTTCCACTCCAGTCTCGATGCACCATCTATAAGAGGGGAGATGGAAGGACTAGGAAGTATGGGCCAAGGCTTAATGTATGTGTCACTCCATGGAGGTTCATCTATGTGATTCTTCGAATTAAGAGAACCATGACCCATTTTAATGTTACCACTATCTAAGCCTTCATGCACAAAAGGCATTTCTGTGGGGCCCTTAACTCGAATGTCTAGAGGTGCCTTATCAACCATATAAGCACCCTCATTGACCACAAAGTAGTCTTTATCTTTATTGGGGTAGAGATTGGCATCGAAAACATTCAATTGCACCCTCATATTTTCAAATGATACATTCGTCACTCCAGTCCTACAATGAATAGATGCATTGGCTGTAGCCAAGAAAAGTCGACCAAGGATGAGAGGAATCTGTTTGTTGGGATTATGGACTGGTTCCATGTCAAGAACTATAAAATCGACAGGAAAGTAAAACTTATCTACCTTGACAAGGACATCCTTAATCACACCATGCAGCACCTTAATGGATTTATCAGTAATTGCAATGTAACCGACGTGGATTTCAACTCTCCTAGCCCAAGTTGTTCATATACTGAGTATGGAAGCAAATTGACATTGGCCCCTAAATCAAGGAGTGCTCTATCAATGACATGATCTCTAATAACACATGAAATAATTGGAACACCAGGATCCTTTCGCTTAATGGGTGTGTTATGTGTAAGAATAGAGCTCACCTGCTCAGTGAGACGCACCTCCTTAGGCTCATGTGTCTTAGCCTTACGCTTTTGGGTACAAAGGTCTTTCAAAAATTTAGCATAAGCCGGAATTTGACTAATTGCCTCTAAGAGAGGGAGGTTGATTTTGACTTGTTTGAACACCTCTATCATGTCTTCTTGTTTTGCCCCCTTCTTGCGAAAGGGTGAAGGTGCATTAAGGCAAGTCGGGAAAGGTGCTTTAAGAATATAAGATGGGGTCTCAGATGACCACGGAACAACTGTAGACACTAGATCGGTCTCCTTCTTCTTAGACCTCTTATCAACCTTAGACATCTCAGTGACAGGTGGAGACACTTTCTCCTTTGCTTTGACCTTCTTCGGTCGGGTCTCTACTTCTCTCCCATTTCTAAAGGTGACAACTAATTTCGCTTGTTCATGACCTTGCGAATTGTCAATGTGGTGCATCCCTCGTGGGTTAGCCACTGGCTGACTCGGTAATCTACCGTCATCCCGACGATTAAGAGCATTAGCTAGCCGACCCATTTGGGTTTCCATCTTGGCAATGGATTGAGAGTGAGAGTGAACAATTGGGAGTCAACTTTCATTTGTTGGCAATCGACTCTCATTTTAGCCATGGCCTTCAACATTTGCTCCTCAAAAGCTGGTGTCCTTTGGGAGGACGCAGGAGGAGCAAGAGGTTGTTGGTACTGGGGTGGCGTATGTGGTGGACAATAGGCCTGTGTGATGGAAGTATTAGGTTGGGCAAATGGTTGCCCTTGGTCTAATTGTCGCCATCCAAAGTTGGGATGCTTATTCTAACCGGGGTTGTAAGTATGAGAATAGGGGTCATTCGCTGGCCTACCAAACCCCCTGGCCTTGTTCATGTGCCCTTGAAGAAATTCTGGATATTGAGATGCCTGTGGCACTCATTTATTTGATGGCACGGACTAGAGCACAACTGACAGACCTCCGCAATAGCAGCAGGAGGTAAAGAATGTGAAGGACCATGACCCAAAGATAAGAGAGAGTTAATCTTGTGGGTCAATGCATCTATCTTATAGGAAAGATCGTCAGAGTGGCCCACCTCGTGAAGGCCACTCTGTTTTGAAGAGGTAGAAGTTGTCTTATTTGTGCAGGATGATGAGGCCCGGTGTCGTGAATTCTCCGCTAATTGCCCAAACAAATCCCACCCCTGATTCTCGTTCTTAAGCATAAATGTGCCTCCACATGAGGCATCCACCATATATCGGTGTTGTTCGCATAGTCCATCGTAGAAACATTGGACTAACTGCCATTTAGGAACTTGGCGGTCAACTCCTAATGATATCATTAAGTCTCTCTCATACTTGGTGAAATTGTTCGCCTTCTTTTTGATAGAACCTAATGAGTTCTTGGCGAATTTGTTTTGTTTGCCTATGGAAAAGTGCTTTTTCAAAAACTCATTTTTTATTTGATCCTAAGAGTTGATGCTATTCGGTGTCAAAGTATTAAGCCAGTATTTGGCTTTATCTTTAAGTGAGAACGGGAATAACTTCAACCTAAGGGCATTATCAGTGAAGTGTTGAATCTTAACAGTGGAGCAAATCTCTTCAAAGTCCCCTAAATGCTGGCATGGGTCCTCGTTATCAAGTCCATAGAATGATGGGAGTGTTTGTAACAAACTGGACTTGATTTCAAATTGTGTTGAGGCAATGGTGGGCAATGTTATGCATGATGGTGAGGTGTAGGCGGATGGAAAAAAGTACTCCTCGATCGCAGGTGGATCCTCAGCTTCTATTCTTTTAGTCATTGTAACAAGTGAAGTGGGTGAAAGCCAAGGGTTACGAGAGGCTGCTCAATTAGCTCTAAGGGTCCGCTCGATCTCTGGGTCAAAATTATCAAGTAATGGGTCCAATGATCGACAACCAAACATATAATGCAAAATATCTCTAACTCAAATAAAAATAAAAAAACTGTAACGACCCTAATTTTTTCTGAATAAAAATTTGTATTTTGAATTTTATTAAATAATTAAACTTACTAGTATATGTCAATATTTTTTTTTACCCATATGTTATAATGATCCAAAAATTTTAGTAAGTTAAATTATAATTTTATACAAAAACTATTTCCTTATAAAGTTAGTTAATTAATTATAAATTATACTCTACGTTAGCTTAAATCTAATGCCTTGGTGTTCCACATGCACCTTAACATTTTTCACCACCTCCAACCAACTCTCATTTATCTGCCGTCCCTCCCTCTCTCTCTCTCTCTCTCTCTCTCTCCTTTACTTGCTCCCCATATTCTTTTTTTTTTTTTTTGCAAACCTTTTTATCTTTTCCAACCATTCAATTGCCACCCTTATCTTCTCCCATTCCTTGCACCCCACTCCACTCCACTCCATCCTTATAAATACCTCTCTTCCTCTCCAAAATTCACAACACAAAACCACAGCCACTGAAAAAAATAGCAGGAGTTCAAGCTCCGCCCATGGAGGTCGAGAAAAAAAAAACAATGAGATAGGTTTCCGGTTCGCATTAACCCGAATTCGGTTCGCACTGCGCCCACCAAGTTCCGAAGCATCCAAGCAACGTCACCCGCTTGTTCGAAGTTAGTCCCAAATTATAGTCTATCGTTCTGGTCATCTTCTCCGTTCGGCCAAAATTTACCGAAATCGTTCGCCGTTTTTTTTTTTTTAATCGAATTCGAGGTATTATAATCCCTCTCCTACCTTCTCCTAAGTAAATTGAGTAATTGCATATTAATTTTATAATCCTGATTGAAAGAGATTGATCTCGATGACGCGTGGCCGAGACTGGCCGTTCTTCTCTGTTTAATTTTTTATTTTTTGGCTGTGAACAGTGAATCCCACGGATGGGTATTGAAATTTTTTGATAAAATAACACTTTGATCCTCCTAAATTATTTAGTGTACTAGTTTTGGTCCAAATGTATGATATATATTATAATTAGCCCCTAAGATTATTAAAGTTTAAGTTTCTTCACCAAAACCTATTCTTCTTTTACTACGACTTAAATTTTATAATCCTATCCGTCTCTTCTCTAAGTATATCAAGAGTTTAAAAGTTGAATTTTATGTTCCGAAATGAAACGGAATCAAATTGGCTGTCACACGGTCGAAAATGGCCATTTCTTTTTCTTTTTTTTCGACGTGGTACAGTGAAACCATCTCCTAAGTTTCAATTGTATTTTTTTTTTGTAAAAACTACACTTTACCCCTTCTAATTTCATTAGTATATTATATCGGCCCAACTAATAGTAAGTTCCTCACTTAAAACCCCTTTTAACTTGTAATATATAATTTTGGCCCAAATTATTTTACAAAGATACTAATACAAGTCTAGACTTTCTAGTAATTGAACAAAATTATTATTTTTTATTAATAAAAACTTTCGGTATTAAATTTACTTCTTGGCCACACAAGATTAAGTGCAATGGTCTATTCATAAAAAGTTACGTGATTGTCTTGTTCATTATTTATTTCAATTATCATTCTGATTGCTTGTTTATTATTCCAACTTTTGATTGATATGTTAGATTGGACCCTAGAGACATGGGGTGGTATGCGAATAGAATTCTTCTAGACGATGCTAGGTAATGGATAAATTGGAAAGTTTTATTTTTAGATTGCCTGCAGGCAGGATTTTGATATGTGATGAGTTGAATGTGATGATTTGAAACTGGCAAAGTAAGCCCAGTGATGAATTGAAACTAGCAGAAGTCCAGTGATGATTGTGAAATGGTGCATAGGATAGGCGAACCTGTGGGCTCCCCGACCGGCGCTCCCAAGAAGAGTCGCCACCCCGGATTTTTGAGATGGATGATCCGAGAAATCGAGAGATTGATTTGAAAATAAAGGCTTTTGGTCTAGCGAAACGTTGAGATTTTGTGTTCGGCAGCCATGTTACGATCGGGGAAGGTTTTGTTGAAAAGCACCCCGCTTGCCCGGTAAAGATCGGTCTCTACTAAACATTTTTAATGGGGGTTTTAATATTATTTGAAAAACTTAACTTTGATTAAAACATGTACAGGAAAGGGACATGGGGTTATATATAACACATTGGCGTGCTTGTGATGCGAACTGTACAGTATGAAATGGATGAACAATGTACAAAAAGAAAAAAGAAATAACAGCATTATAGAGGACTGCCAATATTATGCGAAATACCGCACGACGAACCGGATACGTCGCACGGTGTCACTAAAACACCGTGCAGTGTACATGTCTACACATTCTAGAACCAGTTCGCTTTTCCATGGTAAAACAAACCATAGGTCCGCAAAATAGTTTTTTATATTTTTTGAATCTCTGAAAAATGATTTACAAGACCATTTTGTTCATCTCATCATGTAAAGCAATGTTAAAAGCTTTTTGAAGTGTTAAAAGATTTAATAAGGTCAAAAAGATGACTTTTAATATAAAACTTGGTTCTGGAATGTACCCACACATAAAAGTAATAAACAGACTAAACAGAATAACATAAGAAGTAGTATGAATAAGAAATAAAATATAGCATGGTGTAATACACTACGTCATGTGGTGTTGTAAAACGCTGCACGATGTAGCGTATTCCAGTGCAAAAATTGTTTTTTTTGTACTTTTTGAATATAAAGCTCGTTTTAGACCCAAACTCAGTATAGAAAGACCGAGAAGGGCCTCGATCGGCTCCCCTCAAAGCTAAACATGGTTTAGCCCAAGGAATTTGTTTATACCTTTTGATTGAAGCTTGGATGTGCTTGAAGAGGGCAAGTGGATGTTGATTTGGATTGAGTCTTGAGAGACTTGTGAGCGAATGAGTGTAGAGAGAGAGAGAGAGAATCAATTTGAGATTGATTTTGTAATAGCCCAACTTGTGGGTTGATGTAAAGAGAAAGATGTATATTGTAATGGGTGTAAGAAGTTGTGTAGAGAGAATCAAGAGGGGCTTTTTTCCTCTAACAGTAGGGGTGTATTTATAGGCAAAAATATGCTTGGAGTGCACCCAAAGGCGAAAAATTTGAAAAATGTGATCAAAACAATCTGCTGAAGCGCAAGGGAATCTGTCAGATGCTCCTCCTGACAGTGTTTCAAATTTCAAAATGTGGGGAAGTGTATTGAAATCCCTTGCGGTGGAGTGATTTTTTTGAATTTTTTTGATATGCCATGCTGCGTTTTTGAAATGCCGCGCGACGCTTTGAAACGTCGCGAGGTATTGTGTGTCAACAAAGTACACCAAAGTTCGCGGGGGCACCCTGGACTTTCCGGAACTCGAATTTGGGCATGGTTTGAAGCGTTGGAAAGCTTGTCAAGTCCTCTTTCTAACCCAATTGGTTTCACTCAAAGACGTTTTATACATTGAAATGTGTGCCCATTTTACCATCAGTGTGTCATGAAAAAAGTTGTTTTTGACCAAGCAAACGTATTTTTCTCTTTGCAATTGAACCGGGGGCCACCTTACATGTTTAGGAAAGGGGTTTTCTTGAGGTTTAGAGAAGGAGTGAAAATGAGCAACAATCCAAGCCTTGAAGGTATATTTTTCCTTATTTCATCATCAAGGAACTTAAAGATTATTAGGAGACCGAGATTGGGGTGTCTACAGTAGTCCCTTTTTAACGGAACTTAGGTACCATTACTTGATATAAGTGACATTAAAGATTATACATCCCTGTCCATCGCTCCAAAGTCTTTAAGTTAAATGCAAGAATGAAATAAATGTGGTCGCGCTCATAGAGTTTCCTACATACCCCATTGTAGGGATCAGACCAACGCAGTTCAGTTGGGACAATGCAAGCAAAGTGAGTCCCGAAGAACGAATTAAGTAGTAAACTTGAGAAGATTGAGTGTTTGTAATGTCGAGTGTCATGAAATTCTTAAAACGAGCCATTTGAAAGGCAAAAGCGAGACGAGTCCCTGAAGAACTTTAGATGCGTCCTTAAATTTAGACGAGTTCTCAAGGGACTAAAAATTGAGACGAGTCCTCAGAGAACTAAAATTGAATCGAGTTCTCAGGGGACTAAATTTGAGGCGAGTCCTTAGGGAAAAAATTGAGGCGAGTCCTCAGGGGACTAAAAAATTGCGACGAGTCCCGGAGGACGAAAATGCGATGAGTCCTGGAGGACAAAAATGCTCCTTTTGACCAAGGCACAGTCATTTTAACAAATTTTAATGCTTGGACGGTGAAGAGACTTGATTTGTTTGAAAAGCTTTAATTTTTGGAAGAAATTAGAATTTTGAATAGCTTTAATTTTGAAGACTTTGAATTTTGAAAGAGGCTTGAATTTGAATTTTGAAAGAGACTTGAATTTGAATAGCTAGGGGCTTGAATTTGAATTGTTTGAATTTTGAAGGAGACTTGAATTTTGAAAGAGACTTGAATTTGAATAGCTTGAATTTTGAAAGAAGCTTGAATTTTGAAAGGGACTCATGAATGATGATGCAAGTTGATATGTCATGGAATGTCACGTGAGTATATAAAATCAATACAAGTATGACAAAAGTGAGTCCTGAAGGACAAAGTGCAAATAGAGTGCGAGTCCCAGAGAACGAAGTGCTAGACAGAGTGCAGTCTCAGAGGTGAAGTGCTAGACAGAGTGTAGTTCCAGAGGACGAAGTGCTAGACAGAGTGTAGTCTCAGAGGACGAAGTGCTAGACAGAGTGTAGTCCTGAAGGACGAACCACAGCTCGAAAGACTAAAAGGCTTCTAGGTTGGTTAGACCCTAACCCGAGAGATGAAGAGACTTTAGATCGGTTAGACCGTAGCCCGAGAGAGGAAAAGAGTTTAAGTCAGTTAGACCGTAGCTTGAGAAACTAAGAGGCTTTTAGGTCGGTTAGTCCGTAGCCCGAGAGATGAAGAGACTTTAGGTCGGTTAGACCGTAGCTTGAGAAACTCAAAGGCTTTTAGGTCGATTAGACCGTAGTCCGGTTGATTGAGAAGTTTAGGTCTTTTTTATCGTAGATCGCTAGACAAAGAAGCTTAGGTCATTTTGACCATCACTCGATAGACAAAGAAGGTTAGGTCATTTTGACCGTCGCCGATTGACTGAAAAGCTTAGGTCCTTTGAACCATTGCTAGCTCGATTAAATGAAAAACTTACGTCTTTTGGACTGTCGCTTGATAAACGAAGAAACTTAGGTCATTTTGACCGTCGCTCGAGAGACTAAGAAGCATTAGAACAGTTAGACCATAGCTTGGGAGACTAAGAAGCTTTAGGTCTTTTGGGCCGTATCTTGGAAGACTAATAAGCATTAGGTCTTTTGGACCGTAGCTTGGAAGAATAAAAAGCATTAGGTCTTTTGGACCGTAGCTTGGGAGACTAAGGAGCGTTAGGTCTTTTGGACCATAGCTTGGAAGTCTAAAAAGCATTAGATCTTTTGGACCGTAGCTTGGTTGATTGGCTTTTGAACAACATTCGAGATATGCGAGTTGGCACTCTACAATGATGTGTACAACATTCCTTTCTTCTTCTTTTTTGAGAAAAATAGGGGACACATCTAAGTACCCTTTTTGCTTTACTATCTTTGACGAGTGGATTGTTATCTTGGATTTTGGACTAGAATTTGCCTACGGTGAGGGCTTGACTTTGAGTTGGAGTTTGCTTAGGTCGGTGCATGGATTTTGAGCCGAATTTTTCCTTTGGTTAAGGCGGCTGGAACTTGCTTTTGGTCAAGGCTTGAGCTTTGGACTGAAATTTATGGCCGAGTCTTGAAGTTGGGCATACACTTTCCTCGATTGATGACATCGAGCTGTTGTGCCAAGTGAGTGACGAACCCCAGATCTGAAGGTTTTGGCAACTAGTTGACCATGTATGCAGCTCAGGCTATGGTTTCACTTGGGTATTAACACTCTTCTTTTGTGCTCTAAATTTTGCCTAGTACCGCCCTTTTGGGTTTTCGGTCTAGCGAGCCATTTTGATTAACTGACTTAACTTTTGCCTAGGCTGCCCTTACGGGTTTTCGACCTAGCAGGCTTTTGCTCTAATTTTTGCTTGGTCTGCACACCCTTGCAATTTTCAGCCCTACGAGCTTCTCTCAGGGGTGGTATTCTTCCATGTGTTGAAATGGCTTCCACAAGTCGAGAATTGACAAAATCGAGATGACTCTTTTGACTTGGCAAAAGGGGTGGATTTTGACAAGACAACGTTGACGCAAATGAGGAGGGAAAGATGAAGCGGCTTTCGAATGGTGCCCCTGATTGGGCGAAGAGTTTGACTCTTTGAAATGGCAAACATGCCCAGGTTCTTGGAATTGTTTTACTCCATCAATTGATTTTCATTCAAATCTTTCGATTTTGTTTTGTCAAAACACGAGAGTTTTTATCATGAACCGGGCCCTAGGTTGCTGATGATGGCCCATGGATCAAAAATGCCCCAGTTTGGATTTTTTGCTTTGAGCAATGCTTTGACTTTTCTCCATGTATTGATTTTTGATCATGCCTCTTAATGCCTAGGATTCCTGCTATTAAGTTGTGCTTTCCAATCTGAAAGGACTTTTTGGGTTGTAATGTGGGCCATGGTTTGGGCTTAACAAAGAAAAGACAACCGACTCAAAAATTTCACTTTCTTTTGGGTTTTTAAAGCTAGCAGGTATCTTTGAACTTTTTGTGCCCTTTTGCTTTGGTAAGCGCCTTCTCTTGATTTTTCATTTGCTTTCAACGCCTTTTGTTATTGCGTTTGGCGATTTCATCCTTTTGATACTTTTGAATTTCAATGTTTGTTTTGGCACTTTCACCCTTTTGATGATTTGAATTTCAAAGTTTTTTTTGACACTTTTATTTTTCACTTTATCCCAATGCAAGGGATGGCTGGCTAGCTGGGTTCTTTTTCAAATAATTTGATTGTGGCTCAAAGAGGCTATCAAAGGACATATCCTTATGTGTAAGATGAAAGAAACGATGGTCTTTCTTCATTTTGGATTGCGCAACTTTACAACTGAATCCTAGATGCTCCATTGAGAGGTGTTTGTTTGCTTGCTTTAACTTTTGCCAAGGTCAGATTTTGAGATTTTGACCTAGCGAGTCTTTTCAGAGTCACGACATTGCTTCTTAGAACAGATATGGCATCTGGAATTGGTCCCTTGAAATTCTTCTTCTTGTCTGGGCGAAGGGTTCAATCGAAAATCATCTCGTGTTTTGAAGTGATTATCATGATTTTCAACTGATGGTGGAAAACAATTTCGAAACCTTGAGTTTATTACGGAGAAGCGACGTTTGAAAGACAATGACCGAACTAGTAGGGGTTGACTCAAAAGAGCATCACCGAACCTTGGGATTGACTTGAATGCTCGTGTGACCGGGCCTCAGGATGAGGCTGCCTACGTATCCTGTAAAGGAATCAGGCCACAACGTAGTTCAGGCATACGAATCTGACACCTTTTTTTTTTACTTTTACAAACTTAAAATTGAAAACACAGACATAATAGTGAAAGCATGAAAGACTCGAGGTACAATCTGACTCAAACACAAAGATGGTGATTAGAGGACAAGAACTCGAAGCTTGAAAACTCCCGGACTCGTGGAAAGGCAAACCTATGCATGGCTCTTGATGGTTCACCCTTTTCTGCTTAAAAAGGCGGAGTTGATACAAGGATTGTGCTTGGGCATGATGTCTAGCTGTGGTGGAGGGATAATTCTGTCATCGACGAGGTTTTGAATCTCGTGGCGAAGATGATTGCATTCATCGGTAACATGACCGGGTATTTGATGGAAGGTGCAGAAGGCATTTGGGTTGCGATTTGCTGAAAGCTTTTGAGGTAAAGGAGTTTGGGTGAGTGGCTTGATGAGACCAATTTTGAGGAGCTTTTCATAAACCAGGGATTGAGGTTCAGAGAAATGGGAGAAGGCCCTTGGTTTGGTTCTGCAACTGAGTTGAGGGTTCACGGTGGTGCCTCTAACGGAAGCTTTACTTGCTTTGCAACTGTATAGCTTTGAGGTTCAGAGAAATGGGAGAAGGCCCTTGGTTTGGTTCTGCAACTGAGTTGAGGGTTCACGGTGGTGCCTCTAACGGAAGCTTTACTTGCTTTGCAACTGTATAGCTTTTTGCCTTTGGGATAATCTCATGTATTTCTGCCGAGACAATATACATGTCGGCACTAGTTTCGAATAGGGGTCTATTATCTTCCTTCGAGTGAGCCCTAGCACCATGAATTTCAGCCAGATCCTTGAACATTTCTGGGAGCTTCACTTTTGAGCAAAGTTTGTCAGCCCCGTCGGCCCCTAAGTTCCCAACATCATTATTGTAGACACCCCATTCTGGACTATCCGGACTTAGTTCTTTTACTATCTTTTGTTGCCCCGATGATGAAACGGATCAAGAACACCTTAGAAATGTTAGTGTGTTTGAGCTTTGAGCATTCCAAAAACCCTTTCAAACTCTCTAAACCAGAACCAAAATGTAACGACCCGTAATTTTTATAATTAATAATATCGTTAAAAAATATTATTTGTAATAATAAAATTTACTTATTAATAATTTCCTAGTAGATATATATTCAAATAAAATTAGATTACTCTTAATTATCCTACTTTGATTTATTTAAATTGCATGCATAAAAAATCCTATCATCTCTCACTCTCCTACTCAAATTCTACTTCCTTCCTCAGTATATTTTCGTCTATAATTCGTCCATACCGAAACCCTATAAGATACAACCTCTTAAAATCCCTTTTCAATCGAAATTCTTCCCATCCTCCTATATATACATCACCAATCCGACCCTAGGTCAAACCATTATAATTTTCACGCCCCCTAGTCCAGAAAGAACGAAAAAAATCAGAGAGATTGAAACTCCAATCCATGGAGTTCTAGAGAGAGAAAGAAAGAGAGAGAAAAGTGGGTTTGCGATCAAGACTCGACCGTAATCCAATTCGATTATTCCAGACCCTTTCTACAATCCCTAGCTTCGTAAAACATCATCCAATTCGGCCCCAAAGTTCCCCGATCGAAGAACCCGAAGCTTTCTTCCCAAATTTTCAAGTTTCGATCGAAAATCAATTTGATCCGATTTGAGGTAGTATAATCTCTCCTAATCACTCCTCTAAGTATATTTAATGTTTTTAAGCATAACCCAATAGCCCGAATGGTCCCATGCATCAAAACCGTTGAAAAAAATCAAAAAAACCGAATCTGGACGCGACCTTGCGGCCGCGACCTTCGGGCCGCAAGAACCAGACTGGAGTATGCGGCTAGCCTCTCAGCCGCAAGGTTGACCCGGTCAAACCTTGCGGCAGGTTCTGTTTTGTTTCGAATTCGTTTTGCGACCTCCCGAACATCGTTTTCGACCCCCGAGCTATTTTTCCTAGACTTTTCACATCTCAAAGATCATAACTTGTTAAGGTCATATTTTTTTTATTTTATTATCAATTTATTAAATTATTTATTAGTTATCGTTCAAAGTTTATAAACAAAAATTAGTTTTGACCTTTTAACTAATGTTTTAACACTCCAACTATTTTTATAGACTCTTTGCATCTCAAATACAGTAACTTGTCAAATTAAATATTTTTTTTATTTAAATCATTATTTATTGTTATTTTTAAAGTAATTCCAATCAAAATCACTTTACGACCTTATAAACATTATTATTAATGCTCGAATAATTTTATTTAGACTCCTCACTGTCCAAATATGAAATTATGTCAGTCACAATATTTATTTTTATAATTAGTTAATTATTGTCTATTTACTTCACTTTCGGTCTTTTTAATTAACGTTTTCCTATAATTCAACTCTTCGACCCTCCGGACCCAACTTTTGACATTCAACTGCTTGTATAGGACCTTTAGGACTCTTATTAGGTCATGAGTAATTATTCTAATATTTTTATCTAATTAATGCATTTTATTAGCTTTTAATTAATCTTATCAATTAGAAATAATTAATAAGAGCCCAGAAAATATTTTATTAAAATTTCTATAAAAGTTTTACTTCATTATTGACATTGTGGCCATACAAGAATAAGGGCAACGGCCCATTCATAAAACGTTGTGTGATTGCACTGCTGTTTATTTGTTTTTATTATTATTTGATTTAATGGTATATTGCATCGATGCCTGATTTGAATGCTAGATTGGACCCTAGAGACATGGGGTGGTATGCGAATAGAATTCACCTAGACGATGTTAGATAATGGATGAATTGGAAAGTTTTATTTTTAGAATGCCTGCAGGCGTGATGTTGAAATGTGATGAGATATGTGATGGTTTGAAACTGACAAAGTAAGCCCAGTAGTGATTGATGAATTGAAATTGGCGAGAGTCCAATGATGAATTGAAACTGGCAAAGTAAGCCCAGTAATGACTGTGTGGTGGTACATAAGATAGGCGAACCCTAGTTATGATTCGGGCATGATAAGCTTTCTTTTGTTGTAATGAGAGGGATACACGTTAGGTACATAACTGAGGTGCAATCCGCGACAACAAAAGAAAGTGAGCTCATGGGACAGGGCAGAGCTAGCGGTTGGAGAGGAAAGACTCCGCGGAGGAGATCTTAGATTTCACGTCAGGTTAAATGGATAGTAATAAACTGGTTTCTATGGAATAAACTCTGTTTTACTTTATCGCATTATTATTGTTCATGTTGCTTGCTATCTGTAAAGTAAGAGGGGTAGTTGGGTTGGATTATGCTTCGGGGTGAACTATTTCACTCAGGTACGGATTGCCTGGCTTCCGTGCCAGATTTTGCAGAAAATCAGGAAGAAACACAGAACCCTGATGGTGAACAATTCTATACGGAAGAGAACCAAGAGGTGGGACCTGAGCCAGAATACGCTTGGGATCCATATCAATCCTAGAAGGCGGCTCTGTTAATTTATTTAGTTTTTATCACAAAGACTATTTTCCAGTATTTCATTAAGGTTTGTAATAGACGAATCGTTAGGGAGAATTATCCGTTTTGGATTTTGAATTTTAATTAATAAATTTTTAGAAATCAATATTTAATACCTCCGATTTTATTTCCGAAAATCGGGGCGTTACACAAAAGGCCTCAACAAAACCCTTCTTGCTTACGCCAATACTTTCCTGGCGTGCGCTGGCCCTCTACCACGTGTCAGTCATCGGTCAACTTTGACCGTTGACCAGGTTTAACCTTGCGTACGCCAGGTATTTAGTGGCGTACGCCAAGTTAAACCTCCGGTCAAACTTGTGTTTTTCAGCATTTTCAGCATGCAGAAGCCATGGGTAAGGGTTTACAACACATGGGAACCTTCCAATTCATTGAAAAATCAATCTCGGCCGGGGGACATGTCTTACACCCATCCCATCACCTTTCTCCTCTCATCCAATGAGAGGAGAGACTTAAGGGCTAAGGCTTCAGTCACTTTAACTGACCTCAGCCCCTCTCTCTCCCTCTTCCCCTATATATACCCCTCCATTAGTCTAACAAAGGGTTGGCTCTCCAAGCTTCAAGCCCATTTCTTTCTCTTTTCTTGGTTTTCTTGTTTGCTCTTCTTTCATTCATTGAAAGAGTGAACAAGAGACCCCTCCATACACTTCTCACAGTCAAACATCCATCACCCTCCATCATCCAACCCTCAAGTTCAAAGCTCAAACATCTTTCAAATCCAAAAGCCAAAGGTATACATCTTTGTACTGTTTTCTGTTCTGGTCCCTGAGGGGAGCTAACAGGGTCAATGCTGGTAATCAATACCAGTCCTGGCCCTAAAGCCATCAAAGTTTTAAAAACAAAAAAATCGTTTCTAACTAGAATCGGCGTGCGCCGGTCATAGGCCCGCATACGCCGGTCCGCGACAGTACGTACAGTTTTAAAATTTGATCTGTCTGGGATCTGTCTGGACCCTGCGTACGCCACCTAAAAGGTGGCGTACCGCAGGTCCGAGCCCTCCGAAACTGGCGTGCTCCAGTTGTGAAATGGGACCCAGATTTTTGTTTTGTGCTTCATTTCTTGTTTATTCATCACCTTATTGCATACTAAAAACTAGTTTACTGCTTTCTGTATTTAGAACCGTTTAGTTGTAGGATTCAATATTTGTTCATATCAGCTTTAGAAGGCCTCTGGGATCTTTCTGGTCATGTTCCAGGACCTAGATGATGTAAAGCCAAACACTGGGCAACATGCAAGCATGGCGTACGGGCTCTCAAGAGTGGCGTACGGCATGTCTGCTAGGGTCCAGTGCCTGGCCTTTGCATCACAGTTCAATTCTGGCCTCTTGTTGTTCCCCCACACTGTTTATGGGGTCTGTCTTGCTGTTTTCATGGCTCTTAGCCATTTCTTATGTCTGTATACTTACTTAAACTATCTTATCAAATGCGTGGTTTGTCCTGGGTGTGCACTGGTCCATTCCAGAGCCCAGAGGGTTGAGAGTAAGAACTGCGAGAAATTGATAGGGTAGTGTACGCCAACTTTGAGGTGGCGTGCGCAGGGTATGGAGGCGTGCAGTGGCTCGACCATTGCGTGCCAGCATGCTGCCTGCTCACGAGCCTGAAAAAGCAGCGTACATCATCCTGGTGAAACTATTCACAGTGCTTGTTCTCAATCTATGTTCTTGCGTTTAATTCAATTCATTCAAGCAAATCATCATCCGTAAACATTTTTGTCATCACAACTGCAAGCTGTTAACAGTCTTAATCCCCTTATCTGTTCCCCCGCCCTAACTGGCTGAAAATGATCAAATGAGAGAAAAATGCAAACGTTTTTTACAAAATGCTTGAGTAGAGACCGATCTCCGGATTGAGCGAGAGGGGTGCCATAAAACCCTTCCCCTCTCGTAACCTGGCTCCCGAACCTCAGATATCGAAGGTGACGACGGACCAGTCTACGCCTTTTCAAATCAAATCAAACCCTTTTTCAAATCAAAGCAAAACGTAGCAAACGTTCTCGAGTTCGGTTCCTTGGGTGCCTCACCGCTAAAACCCGAGTGGCGACTCTGAATCGAAGCGTTTCGCCGCGCTATTTTCTAAAAGGGCCGCCCCCCAAACAATTAATCCTTGCAAACCAAAATCGGGGCGATTTTCGGGGCATGTGCCCACAATTATTCAGTCCCAGATTTGTGTTTGGGATTTCGTATGTGAGAAGGTTTACCAGCCCTTGGACCAGAGTTAGCATTTTGTCCATTTTCTGACTCATTTCCTCCATAGTATTTTTCTGCTCATTCAGTTCCGTTTGTCCTGCCATTAAGGTGGTCGGAGAAGGTAGTGTGGTTTTGTGTATGATGGGTGGCTCAGTACTGATAGTAAAGCAAAAGGTGAATTTAAGATGAGTCCCAGATGCACTTCTGAAAAAGAAAGGACATGCCATGTATGTGTCGACGATCTTGATGTTGTCCTAAGGTCTAGCCCGGCCTGGTCTCACTTAAGACACTACACAGATGGTTTCCAACAATCCTAGGTAAATCATTTTCTCAGCAGGGATAGACCCAACGCCTTTATCATGACCATTCAAGACAAAGCAATAAGATTGCTGTAACCCAGATACTAGTGTTCTTAAGGCTAGCCCAGACCGAGGGTTGTTTGGGCACGGCGAATGCCGGAGGCATTGCAAACTTCATAGATTTAAAGTCTCCTAGACTGTGCTAAGGTCCTACCATGGTTGAAATCCCACTTAAGCCATGGCACAAATGACTTCCAACAATCCGGATAGGTCGTGTCGGGTAGGTTAAATCCCATTCGTTCGGGATCAGAGCCAATCTCATTATCTTGACCATCCGAGACAGAGCAATACGACTGTCAGAATCTAGATACCAATGTTCCTTAAGGGTAGACTGAACCAGGGGAGCTGTATGGGCACAACAAATGCCAGAGGTATCACAAACTCCATGGATTTAAGGTCTCCTAGACCGATAGTGCAATCCCTAAAGACTGCCTCGATCCTCAGCATTTCTTTTGATAGTGTATACTTTGATCAGGAATGACAAGACTCAAGAGACAGCAAAACAAATTACGTACTTAACATTTTTCATTCAAAGTTTCAATTTGGGTTTTAGAAACCATTTTGGCGTAAATGACGTGATACAGTAACCGAGGCAGCGTAAGCGACATGGCGCCATCAACCTGAGCGGTGTAAGTGACTTGGCACCGTAACCTGGGTGGTGTGGGCATCACGGCGTTGTAGCTTAATTATTTTCTTAATCTCCATTGAATGCTTGACTGAAAAATGTATTGACGACTTAATAAATTTTGATATCCCCAAGGCTTTATCGTTCCAAGGATTAATTGATTTAGACAACGTGCATGTAATCAAATGCACGACTCTTCATCGGGTGTTGGCAATCTTTTGGACCCGGGGTGGGGGGGAAGGAGAAAAGAGCAGAGGACGAGGCGGGAGTGAGTGCAGGTCCCGGAAGACAAGTAGATGAGTGACTAGTGGACGGACCGTGTGCATTGCAGTGCAATGATATAATATGGCACGTGAGCACAAGAATGCATCAAGTAAGCTGGATATAACACATAGTTCTAACAGATGGGTACACATCTTAACCTTGGAAGGTTTTATGCTCACGTGTCATCGTTGTCATCGTCCTAACTTCCTACGGACCTATCTCAGCTCCAAATCTCACTTAGGATATGACTGTACCAAGGGTTTCAGCAGCCACGGGTAAGTTGTGTCAGGTAGGTTAAATTCGGAATGCTTCAAAATCATAGCCAATCTCCTTATCTTGACTATCCGAGACAAAGCAATGAGGTTGCTGGAACCTAGATACAAGCACATCCTAAGACTAGATCCAGACCAGAGGAGTCGTTCGGGCACTGCAAACATTGGAGGTATTTTAAACTCCATGGATTTAGAGTCTCCTAGACTTACAAAAAACGGTTTTGAAAAGTTGACTCGATCCTCAGAGTTTCTTTTGACAATGTATCATGTATAAATAACGAAGCTTAAAAGATATCAAAACAAACTAAGTCTTCATTTTTTTTTCAAAGGTTCAATTTCCGTTTTTTAAATGATGTGGTAAAAATGACGCGGTATTATGACTAGGTGGCGTGAGCAACATGGCGCTATTAGCCTAGATGGTGTAAATACCACAACATTATTACTTTAGTCATTCTTTCAAAAAAAAAAAAAATTCTTTTGAACATTTGATTGAAAAATGTATCAAAGACTTGGTAAGAATGGATTTCCCCCAAATGCTCCATTTTAAGGACTAATTAGTATTAAGCAACGTAAGTCCCATGGGGCATGACTCTTAATCGGGTGTTAGCAACCTTTTAAACACTATGGAACCTAGAATTATTCTAAAAGGCGGATTAGCCAACCGGTTTAAGGGGACCTAACATCTAGTCTGCATGAGTGCGTGATGAATGTATGATGTGCATGAAGAATGACAAAATAAGATGAGGACGTAAGCAAGATATGGCACATAGTAAAAGTAAAGGGGTCCTTGTCCTAATTTGGAAGGTTTTACGGTTATGTACAAGTGCAAAGGCCAATTTGGATCTCAACAGGGTTTTCCGGACTAAAGCCAAGATGTACTTCTCATGCCAAGTGTATTGCAAGACAGTGGTTAAACAACACGATGGCTAATCATCGTAGAGGGTTGCAAGGCATCCCGGGAGAGCTTGTCATCGGTAAATTGGGCAAGATTGCCGAAACACATTGGTGAGGCTGTGCGGTGCAGACGTAAAAAAAAAACGAAGTTAAAATTTTTTAAATGATTTTAAATCCCCCAAAGGAAATGCCTTTCAAGCTTGGCCCACTTTATTAATCAATACTTTGAAAAAAACTATACAAGCAAATAATAGTAAAAGTCCTAGTTCGAATTGGTCGGATGTAAAATCATGTTACGTCACCATTCCGTTCTTCAGCAGCGTGGAGCGTATTGTTTTGACAGACTTTTGAAAAATTGTTCATTTATGTATTAATTTCCAAATTTTTGATTAATGCAAAGTCCCCAGCAGAGTTGCCATTGTGGGCACCCCGACCGGCACGCCCAAGAAAAGTTGCCACCCAAATTTTTGAGATGGATGATCCGAGAAATCGAAAACTTGATTTGAAAATAAAAACTTCTAATCTAGCGAAAACGTTGAGATTTTGAGTTTGGGAGCCACGTTACGAACGAGGAAGGTTTTGTTGAAAAGCACCTAGCTTGCCCGGTAAGAATCGGTCTCTACTAAACATTTTTAATGGGGGATTTAATATCATTTGAAAAACTTAACTTTGATTAAAACATGTACGGGAAAGGGACATGGGGCTATATATAACACATTGGTGTGCTTGTGATGCGAAATGTACATTATGAAATGGATGAACAATGTACAAAAAAAAAATGAAATAATAGCATTATAGCATACTGCCAATATTATGTGAAATACCGCACGACGAACCGGATATATCGCACGGTGTCACTAAAACACCGTGCGGTGTACATGTATACACATTCTAGAACCAGTTCTCTTTTCCATGGTAAAACAAACCATAGGTCCGCAAAATAGTTTTTTATATTTTCTGAATCTCTGAAAAATGATTTATAAGAGAAGGAGTGACAGCACAGTACACCAAACTTCGCGGGGGCGCCCCGGACACTTCAGAACTCAGATTTGGGCGTGGTTTGAAGCGTTAGAAAGCTTGTCGAGTCCTCTTTCTAACCCAATTGGTTTCACTCAAAGACGTTTTATACATTGAAATGTGTGCCCATTTTACCATTAGTGTATCATGGAAAAAGTTGTTTTTGACGAAGCAAATGCATTTTTCTCTTTGCAATTGAACCGGGTCCCACCCTACATGTTTAGAAAAGGGGTTTTTTTGAGGTTTAGAGAAGGAGTGACAAATGAGCAACAATCCAAGTCTTGAAGGTATATTTTTCCTTATTTCATCATCTGGGAAGTTAAAGATTATTCGGAGGCCCAAATTGGGGTGTTTACCGAACCCTAGTTATGTCATGGCATGATAAACTTACCCTTTGTTGTAGTTATTGGGATGCACACTCGGTATATAACTTAGGTATATCTGTGACAGCAAAAGGAAGTGATCTAATGGGACAGGGCATGGCTAGCGGTTGGGGAGGAAAGATCTCGTGGATGAGATTTTAGATTTCACATTAGGTTAATGGATAGTAATAGACCGGTTTATGTGGAAAATCTCTGTTTTACTTTTGCTTTACTATTATCTTGATGTTTGCTAACTGTAAAGTAAGAGGGATGGTTAAGTTAGATTATTCTACTGGGCGATTTATCACTCACGGATACGTCTGTATCCTGGCAAATTTGTTGCTTAGGTGATCAATTTGCCAGCAAGTGCAGGATGCAATGGTGGAACGGCTTGAGACTGAAGGAAAACCGGGAGCGGAGATCGAGTATGCTTGAAATCTGTATCAAGACTAGAGTCGATCTGGAGTTATTTCAATAAAATTTTATTATTTTTATTGCCTCCGAAATTCCTTGGAAAATCGGGGTGTTACAAAAAAAAAACAAACAAAACACTAAAACCAAGAAAAAAAGAAAACTCATAGCGCCAGGAAAAAGCCAATTGAATTTATTGCACTGTTAAGCTGCAGTGTTGCCACTTACTTCTTACTCTAGTGCGCTACGATTTTTCAATTCCTTTGTCTAACATAATAATAAAATGCTAACAAAGAAATAATGCAATTAAACAAATATGAGGAATAATAAAAAAAAACTAAAAATACCCAAACTAGGAATTAAAATAAAAATCAACTAAAACAACGCAATTGTGCCTGTAATCCCCGACAACGGCGCAAAAATTTGATCGTATAGTTTCCGTATAAAAAATAATTGATAAAACAAAATAGTTACTACTACCTAAAAGATAGCGGCAAGTATTCCGAATATCGTCTTCAAGGATTATGAAGGCTAAATTGCAGTTGTTCTAATTAATTTCTAACTTAAATAGAAAGAGATTTGATTGTTGATTTCAAAAAATTATTAAACAGTAAATAAAACGACAGAAAAGTTTTAATGGGAAAAAGCTCTAGGGTTTCAAATCCACTCTTCCCTTCTCGTAACCCAAATATGTTTTGATTATAGGTCAACTATTCGAATCAATCCGTATACCGTAGGATTAGCATATCTCTTAAAGATAATTTATGAATACTGATCAACATGGATTATCTCTGCCTAGCAGGAATCGTCTTACTAACACGAATCGTCTCTAATCAAGCACGGATCGTCTTATCGGCACGACGCGTCTTACGTAGTATAATCCATCCAAATGGTTATCACAAAACAATTAAAACTATTGTATGAACGTGCATAAAACCTAAGATTTCATACACATGATTTGCTGAAAAGAAGTAATATCATAAATAAATCCTTGAAAGTCACACAACTGTGATTCGAATAAAAAAACTTAAATCAAAACATAAAGGGTGTTACTCAGAGTTCGAGCTTCATCTACACCCTAGAAGAAGGATTTAGCAGGCCATCGGAAGAAGTGAATCGGATGAATTAATCTCCATGTTCCCAAGAACAATTTCCTTCCGCTTTCGTTCTTTTTCCGCCACTGCCACAACCAAAACCAATTTCCACGTCCAATAATCCCCAAGTTCGTTTGTTTTTTTGATCTACATCCCCAAGTCCATTGGTCTCCATTTGTTTTAATAGGGTTTTAATGAACTAATTGCATAAAGGCCCTTCAAACTTCGCGTATTAATTAGTTGACACTCCAACTTTGAGTAACTCCATATTTCGACCTCGCAGTCCTTTCAAATCACGTTTTTATCCAAAATCTTGGATAATGAGCTCGAACAACCTATAAACAAATATAAAAGCAACATAATCAATATCAAGTAACAAATACAAATAGCTAACAAGTGTAGTTTGGAGGGCCAAAATATCAATATTTCGACACTTATCACCATAATCATCTGGGTGACCTATTTCAAAGCACTAATTTATGTTGCGCATAAACAGGAGCCCATTATCCATGTGTTTAACCATGATCTATAGCAGCAAACGTGAGAAGGAGAAGAGTTTTCTGAAAAGACCAAGTCAACAACAGTTCAAAGGTAGTTGCAACCATTCTTGGAGGGAATTATGACGTTTCAAATCAAATTTGAACGAAGACTCAAACATTCAAGGGAAACGTGGAGAAAGAGAACTACAGATAGACCTTTTGTCTATAAATAGAAGAAGAAAATGAAGAAGAACCTCGACAAATTGTCATCTGAAATCCCATACAAAAAATGGTTGTTCAGAGATCTAAAGTAGTTTAGGACTTAGCAATTAATTCGAAGTAGTTAATGTAATTGTAGTTTAATATTTTGCAAGTTTGAAGGCTTATTTGAATGTAAGTCTACTTTCAATTAAATTCAAGTTATCTTACATTATTTTATCTTGTTCTTGTTAAAAGAGCAATCGCGTATAAGCTTGCTTTTGATTAGATTCAAGCATGCTTATATTTCTATTTTGTTCTTATTGAAATCTTAAGAGTAATCGTATATAAGCTTGCTTTTGATTAAATTCAAGTTTGCTTATATTCAATTATCTTTTCTGATTTCTCTGTTTGAAGAGCGTCAATTCATTTTGGTTGATACCTTATACAAAAATCCTTTTTGTTGAGGTAATCGAACGGATAATCATAATTGCCTGATTAAGTTAGCTATTTTTTGAGTTAATCTGAAAAAGATAATTTCTATTCTTCTTCTGGCATGCTTGCACACAATCATTTTGCCAAAGATTGAGTTAATTTAGCCCAAACGGCCTGCCAATCGAACCCAAGGACAACCCATGGCCCAAGAATTGAGGGAAGTGAGGTCTGAGAGAGAAGGAATCGAGAGTGTGAGGTCTAAGAGAGAAATTGAGAGTGAGAGAGAGGTTGAAAGAGAGAAGGGAGATCTCTGGACTGGAGCGTATGAGTGTGAGGAGTAAACGTGTGGAAAGAAGAAAAGGGGGAAAAAGGAAAAGAAAAGGGTCATGTTGGTTCAGGTCCATGACTGGATCCCCAATGTTGGGGATGCTAAGCCCAACGCTGGGCTTTGCTTGGCAAAGGCCGTGGGATTCTAACCCCTTTCCAGCGCTGCTCATGTTTTGACGTTTAGAGTAATTTTTCATTGACAGTGGTCAGACAAGTTTGATTGTGAATAAGCATTGCCCGTGATCCGTGATTTTCAGAATAATTATGGCAAGAAATGGAAATGATTCATTCATTCATGCAAAAGATTTGAACAAAAAACAGAAAAACAAAAACAGGTTTCACCCCCCTAATCACTATCCACGTGGTTGAAGACGTCGAAGTCAGCGTCATCAACCTTGTTCTTGTCGTCATCTCCGGGACTTGACCCATCGCTTGCATCATTGGCTTCATTGGAGTGATCATCCGAAGCATTCGGATATCCGTTGCTTTCTTCATTAGCAGTCACTTTCCCTTCGAGCTTAGTGTTGGGACCATCGTCCTTCGCGTTAAAGGCTATGTCTTGAAGATTCGAAACCGCCCTTCAAAGCGTTTGCAAACTAGACCGCAAGGAAGAAATGTGGGACTAGAGCGCAATGACTTCTTTACAAGGAGGCCACTTCGGCCTCCAAGCTTGCCATGCACATCTTGAGATCTTCCATCGAGAATAACAGAGAAAGGTTCTTTTTTCGAGAAAAATTGAATGAATGCGAAAGGGTTAGAACTCCCCTCCGCTTTAAAACATGTCGATGGCTACCGAAAAGTCACACCCAATCGTTGAAAACAGAACCAGAATGCCTGAACGTGAAGGGTCACGCCCTTAAAATCAGGAAGACGAAGCGTCTCATCAGCGCTAGGGTTGGAAAGCCCAGTGCTGGGTTCCCTATCCAGGAGACAATTCGCGCCTTTTGGTCATTACCATGTTTGAACCTGTTCGACCTCTTTTTCAAGCCCCTTTTGACCCAGGTCTTGTTTGAATCATCATAGTGCATCAATTCAACTTTAAGGCCCCGTTTGATAACAGTGATAAATGGATGAGATTCGTAAGTAGATGTGATTAAGATTGGAATTGGTAATGAGATGAGATTTTTTTTTGGGGTAAATTAGCTTGAAATTAAAAAAGGTTAACCGAATGTACAGCCTACAAGGGGCATACCCCAGGAGGAAAAGAAAAAGGAAAAAAGAAGATTGAAAAAATTGCGATAACCCATGCACAACCCGCATGGAGAGTAGGGTAAAATAAATAAAATAACAAAAGTGTCATATGTGTAGTGATCATACCCCCGTTGCACTATCCGTCTAAACGGAAGGATAGTACAACGGGGTATGATATGAAGTGATATGAATAGAAATAACATGAAATTGAACTACTACTTGGCACATCCCGCCAAGCTAGGAGATAAAATAAATAGTCACGGCCAGAGATGACCAAAAGATAACCAACATTGAGGACTAGCAGCAACATAGCAAACGGCATCAAGGTAAGCTGAACAACTACTACAGAGGAACAAGGCACCAAGAAGAGGCTCAAACCAGAGATGTCGGCATCTGACAGGGGGCCCCACCCTGCACACCACGCCCATTCCATCTGGCCTAATACTCTCTCAACAAAGCTTAAAGCTCGCCAAAAATAACCCGCTCTCAGCCAACTACCAAACACCACTGTCTCCAGAGAAGGGATAAGCGAACCAAGATACTACTACTCCAATCAAACCCAGAGAACACGCATAATACCCACATCTAAAATAACAGCTACTATAGAGGGACTAGAAACCGAGAAGAGACTCGAACTGGAGATGACGACATCCGACAAGGCTACCCTCCCAAGTACCTAGCACACCACGCCCATTCTATCCAGACTACTTCACCCTCAACCTAATCCCCTAGGCTCGCTATAATCTAAAAGGGGAACAGAAAGAGGAACCACAAAATGTGGCCACTCGAACCGCAGGCGGACCATGAGATTGTTAATGAGAATGAATTGATAATGAGTATATTTGTTTGGGATGAGATTAGATGATGAGATTATTAATATCATATTTGTTTGAGATGAGATTGGATTGATAAAAGAAATTGGTAATGAGAAGGGATTAGTAATGAGAATGGATTGGGATCGGACTACGAATACCAAGTCCCACGGGGTATTACTAATACCCCCTAAGGGCCGAATTGGACATCCCAAAGGACTAATAGTACGGATCTTTTTTTGTTATCAAACAGAGTATTAAAAGTCCCATGGGATTACTACTTCAATCCTAACCCCCAGACCCGTTATCAAACGGGGCCTAAGGGTCCATCCCACTTTTCGAATTCAAACTCAAGAGTTCGTCCCTTTTCAAGCTCAAACTTGGTTTGTCGAACCGGCACAAATTGCCTTGAGAACTTTACTTAAGGGTCCGTCCAACTTTTCTAATTCAAATTTAAGGGTCCGTCCCACTTTTTCAAGTTCAAGTTCCAGGGTATGTCCCTACTGCGAATATCCGTCGCGGTATATTGTAGCAATCATCCAGCTCAGTGCATCGCGTGCTTGTTGGCTTATCCTGGCATTCATTCTGGACAAGGGTGGATTTACCAATTTCCATTGTTATAAATACAAAAAAAGAGGGTGGATTTTATTTAGCAAAGAATTGTATTTGTAGTTTGCAAATAGAAGCGCCTGCGAGAAAATATCTCTAAGCATCTCACCGTCCAAAAAAAGAGGAGAAGAAGAAATCGTCTTTTTAATCGCATATTACCGTCTCTTCCTGTTTTCGACGTTGCTGGCGTGAACTGTTAGGTCAAATCCAATCCATCTGAGATCGTGGCCATGGCGCCGCCTGCAACTGCCGGAGCAACCGGCGGAGGAGGAGTGGTAGGAGAAGCAAGGCAGCCGCAGCAGCAGCAGGGTTTCGGGCAGACCGTAACGGGAGTTATTAGAATAGCGGTGTTTTGGTACTTTGCCTCCAAATTCTTCGCTCCCAAGAATAAGCCTCTGGAGCCTTCTCTCCAGATCTCTAATCTCTTCCAAAAGGGTGAACCCTTGGTTCGTCTTCTACGCAATCTCACTCTCTACTAAAACGCACCGATTTGATTGTTGTCGTTCGATTTTCTCTTAACAGTATGGATCTTTTTCGTCGTTCGATTTGATTTTTTGATTTGCCTGAGGTTAAAAATTTATTACCTCTGGGAGTCGGTATAGTAAATCTCTTGCGTCTGCATAAATTTCTCTGTATATATCGTTGTTATGGGCTAGCCCTATGATCTGGGTATAGTTCGACTGTATTGCCTATGCAGAGAGTTGGATGAACCATTAGGTGAGGTTCAGCCAAGCGGCGACGTGTAGTCAGTAGCGGACACTAGGGGGTGCCGGGGTGCCCGGGCCCTCCAAATGTTCTCACATGTTACATTAGTTTTCCATATTAATTTTGGAAAATTCATTAGGATTAGTCCTTGTAAGTCCCTTGGGTGAAAAAAAATTCTTATAAGTCAAATGGTACAGTGTGTTGGACTCCAGGAAATTTTGTCTATGGTTACTAGTGTAATGCTCGTGCTTCGCACATTTCTGCACGCTCATTGGTTTAATTGGTACTCGGGAAGTTAATATACATCTGTTTTTTGTTCATACCACCAACTGTATACTTTTCGAAACACTGAGCGGTTCAACTTCAACTGCCATCACTTGATGGAAATCACTCTCTTTCCTTTCGACCTTTTGGAGGTCTTAGAACACTCCAGTCCAGCTTTTCACGCTTTGGTTTCCTATAAGAACTTCTACTATCACTTGGCGATGTTGAACATTTTTCTGCGATCTATTTGGAAGAGAAAATATATAGAGTGGCGAAGGAAGAATTTACCACATGACGACGCTTCTCTGAGTCGATTGCACACAGTTAATTGAGAAGAGCAACTGGGGTTGATACAAAATAATAGCATAGACTTAATCAAACCTGACAAAGAGGCATACAAAACTTCATGCAGATTTTTTTTTTTGTTTCAAATCATGAACTATGAGATGTAGCTGTTTACCAGTCATGCATAATATATCATGCACACTTGAATTGAACAATATGGTTGTTAGGTGAATGTCGAACTAATCACGGAGGACATGGATCGTATACCCTTACCCGCATGTTGATTGTCGATCGGCACAGATACTTTGTGAAGAGTACATACACACAGACCTAACTAATAGTTGTGATAATAGCACCAACATAGACAGTATTGCAACCAAATAACTTCCCATCACTTGATTTTCTGATAATACAATTAACAGCTCTTATTGACTGAGATGTCATCAAGAAGGAAATCAATAAAAAACGATATCAGATGAGAAGGGCCACAAGAACCTTCATCAACCTCATCAGAAACTGTGACTGGGTCGACTTCATCAAATAGGCCCGTCTCTGGTCATGTCTTATAAAAAGTCTTTACTGCTTATGTTGATATGTTTCCTCTTTCTTATTGTCAGTCCTACCATTTGACAATGTAAGTCGGCTTGTTCAGGATATGTGGTTTTATCTCTCGGAACAAGAAAAGTTCAACGACTTTGGTAGCGAAGGTGCACTTTTTTGGCATGAGACAAATATACCTTACGCTGTTTGGGGACCAGAGAGTACTAGGTCTTGGTCTCTCAAGTACTATCCATCAGAGGTAGTAAATGTACACAGCAAAGATTGCTTCCTATGGGTTACATTTGAGTACATATTACTTGTCTTTTGATACTCGCATGTGCATGGGACCTTTTACTGTGTTTGGAAAGATTTGATTACCTATGCCAAACTTCTCACAATATTCTCCTATCAGGCTTTGAAGCAGAACGGCAGTCTTTATGCTCACATTTTCTTTGCTCGTTCTGGTTACCCGCCGGACCCTAAAGATCCCGAGTATCAGCCATTGGCTGCATTTGGGAGGACGCACCGTAAGATTGTTTCTCTCATTAACTACAGATAAATCACTGTGTAAAAAGTATAAACAATGAGATCTTGTCTTTCCTTGATATCAGCTGTTGTGACCTACCTGCCCAAGTCAAAAGCAGATAAACGGAAGAGCTTGTTGGGAGATTCCAAAGGGTCTAGCGAGGGTGCAATGGTGTCTGAGGTTCTTCCCCCACACAATTCCCGCCACCCCCCCACCCCCCCCCCCCCCCCCCCCCCCCCCCCCCCCCCCCCCCCCGCACCAAATTGCTGTAACCTATATAACTTTTGCTTATCCATGCTAGATCCTCAAAATATATATTTTTGTCTGAGTTATTTTTCTTTGTTGTTTTGGCAACACATTTTACATCATTATTGCGGTCCTTGTTTTCAATTAAGGTTTTACTGGGTACGACCCTAGGCATGCTCCCACACATGCTGTTGAGGACTTTTAACTAGTGGGATTTTGGGCTGCCTGTCAAAAAGGTTATAATCGAACTACAGGAAAGGTTAATTGTGTGATGAATAATAACCACAAGTCAGGGAAAATCAGGAAAGCAAACTGATGGTTATACTATTAATGCTTACTTTCTGAAATGACAAATTATAAAGTTAAGAACTTGGAAAATGATTTTGCTATTGGACCTAGTCTAATACCAGATAAATCATCATCTTTTTATCTTCAACTCTCGGCATGATAATTCTTAGCTCAGGCATAGCATACCTACCTTATATTACATTTGATTGCTGAAGGTATAAACTTTTTTCATTTTAGTGAATGAAGGTATAATTTCATTTCCTTTGCATAGTTACATCTTTTTTTGCTCTCATTCTGCCGGGATTATGCTATTTGTAGATGTTTCATGTCAATAAAGACGTGTTTTGATTGCTTCAGGTGGAAGTTGAAGCTCCTACAGATGATAACCCTGTGGAATGGGTGTCTTATTGGAAACCAAACATCACTGTGAATTTGGTTGATGATTTTACAAGGTACTTGCAGTGTCTGTAAGAACCTGTTTGTAAATGAGGAACAAATGCCAACTAATCAAAACTCATTCATGTTTGT
Organism: Rhododendron mucronatum var. ripense; assembly: GCA_019656295.1. NCBI lineage: Eukaryota > Viridiplantae > Streptophyta > Magnoliopsida > Ericales > Ericaceae > Rhododendron > Rhododendron mucronatum. Next base: position 1,488,961 of record BPLT01000035.1, on the reverse strand, counting down.
TATACCTTGTTTATTCACTACATCTTAGACATTATCAAAGTCGGTTCTCTTGTGAGAAACATTTGAATAAGATAGATTTGAGTGACTATGTTGACGAGAGAGGAGTAGGGAAAGTGGAGGGACTTTGTTTCAGTTATAAAAACTAAAGAAAGAAGGGATGATGCAGGGGAAGTGAAGAGGAAATTGGCGAACAATGCAGCAAGGACAATCACAAACAAGATAATCTAAAGGAACTCTCTCTAAGACTCAATTTTTATGAATCAACTCAAAACTGAATAGCCCTAGGCCTTGCAGGGATAACTTGTAGGCTAAGAAAACCCTAAACAAAGTAGGGAAGAACCGGACAAGGCAACACTTGCAACCAAGCAACAAAATAAAGGAATTACGAAAATTACCAAAACCCGAAAGATTTGAGTTAGGCTCAAATTCGGAAACTATATATTAAAAATATAATTTCTGCCAAAAAACCTAGGTCAAAACGGAGTTGTATTGACCAAGTAATTAACAGTTTAATTATTTCCTAACATGGCAAAATTGATGATTCAGAGGCCCAAACAAAGGAATTGGGCCGAAAACCACTGGGGCCCATGGCTTTATAGAACGACGGGCCTTGACTGTTGGGCCGTTTCACATCTACCGTTGGATCCGCTGATCAATCTGCCACCATTGACTTGCAACTTCGCCATTTGCCTGTCATGCATCTCCAAGTACTGGCATGCTATTAGATTTGCATTGGATGAAGTTCTTAATAGGAGATACACGAAGGTGATAGTGATGCAGAGCAAATGAGAGAGAAGAAGCATATTGCTGATCAAGTTAGTTGTAATACAACCCTAATACAGGTTAAATAGAAAAACATTACGTTGCCCTAGAGGACATAATGACTATCCTACCCTCAAGACAAGCAATACTATATCTAAGACCCCGTTCCACTAACAACTTTTAAAACTTTTAGGATTTTTTTCATTTTTGTCCTTATTCAAATTTTTTTCGTGTTTGTTAGTTTTGCGCCAAACTTTTGTGGATTATTGATTCGTTTCGACGAGAGGAATCGGAAAAGTAATTTTTTATTTCCCAAAATATTTGGGTAAAAGTAATTTTTTTTTACTTTTACGACGAATCAATGATCCACAAAAGTTTGGTGCAAAACTAACAAATGTGAAAAAAATTTGAATAATGACAAAAAGTGTTAAAAGAAAAAGTGCTTAGCGGATCAGGGTCTAAGCCTAGGAATAGAAAGATACACAAAAAGCATTCTTGAAACACAAAGATACATTCACAGACAAATGGAATAAGAGAGACGATGGTCTCTTTGTTCGGTTTCCATTTTAGTTTTCACTTTCATTTTTGTTTTCAATCATTACTCCTATCTCTCCCCAATTATTACTCATATTTTCAATTATTACTTTAACTTTTTCTCTCTATATCTCTCCAATCATTACCCCTATCTCTCAATTATTACCCATATATCTCTCCACAATCATTACCCAAAAACAAAACCATAACTCTTATCCGAACAAAGCCGGTGTTGTTTTGCCAGTTGAGAATATGAAGTTCATTTACCCGTTAAAATCTTAAAAAGAAATTACAGCTTTGTGCAGTCCACATCATGTGGACCTAAGAAGGTCCATTTGGGAGAATACTTCAATGCTATCTGAAGGAGGTTGCATTGTTAGGAAGCACGTTAGTTTGTCAAATAGTGAGCTACCTAAGGGGGCTGCTTCTTGATGAGGTGCTTGGCTGCTGACGCTTAGAACCTACTCAATGACTAAGTTCTTTGAACAACCAAGCCTTCCAGGAAAAGCGTGAAGTTTCAACATTGTTCTCACATCGTCTGTAATTGTGATTGCTGACCTGCATGAAGCTTGCCCAAAAATTGCTTAGGATTTACTTTCGCTTAAGTTGCTATTCAGTTCTTCACCTCACATTCGATTATCAGCACACGTCTACCCTATGGGCTTGTTTGGGGGATAAGGAAGAAGGGTGGATAAGAGGTGGATATGTTATAAGGGGGAATGAGTTAAGAAAGAGGAAGTAACTAAGAAGGGGTTTATTTGGTAGTTGAAATGGATGGATAAGATTGGGTGGATAAAGAATTAATGACAGAGCTAACTTAATTTCCTTATAATGAGAATACAAACAGGGTTTGGGGAGGTATAAGGGGCATGCCGGTAATTATGTCCATTTGGATAAGCTTATCCCGGAGGGTTGGGGTGGGTTTCGCTTATCCACTGGATAAGCAATCTGGGTTCAAAGGGGGAAGCAAACACAAGGGATAAGAGTGGGACAGAGCTTGCTTATCCCATGAAGGCTCTTATCCCCCTCCCTTCTCCGGCCACCATACAGGCTGTATGGTTGTTGGATCAATCTGCATTCTGCAAAGTAACATCTTTTAACTTGCTAATTGACCATAATACCCCCTTGTTAACTCTTTAGCAGAACTTCCTTAGCAGACTAAGTAGATGGAAAATTTTACTGTAGCATTTCAGTCCAAAATCACTAGAGGCTCCTTTGCATATTTTTCAATGTCGAGGACGTAACATGGTTACATGCCTTAGGGTTTGACCTCTAGGTGGTAGATTATATTTATCTGTTGATTTGTTCATGAATCAGCAAATCGTCTAAGCTGTTTAGTTGCAATTGTCTTGGATGTTTCCCTGTTTTGACATTCACCCCACTTTTTGTCACATTCAGATTGTAGATATACATATTTGTGTATTTCTTTATTTCAGCTTCTGAATCTACCGAGTGCAATGATGCTTAATTATTCATATGTTGAGTTTGTATGCATCACGTTTCAATTATAGAGAATTCATTGTCATTAATTTGCTAATCTTGCCAATCATCTGCAGATATCCGAAAAATGCTGTTCCGCCCAATATCGATCCTTGTATCCTTCAATGTCTATTGTTGTCCTTCTAGATTGTGTTGTGATCCATTACTTAACTTACTTGACTTGTTTTGAGTATTACTGAAGAGGTTTATTAGAGTTATTAGATGATACATCTTGTGGAAACTTTATATCCAACTCTAAACCAATTGGCAATGAGTGGTGAGGTCTCAAATGTTATTAAGTGATCACTCATTCCACTCCCAAGCAATGTGGCACTCTATTTCTTTGACATCCCCCCTCAAACAGCTGCGTTTGAGGTCTGTCACGTGTGGCCACCTTTTGGTTCCTATCATCGTGCAACTATTTTTGATGGTTTGGCATTGTGGGATGTGGATTGTGAATTTTTTTAAAAATGTGGGGTGGAATGGGCCCCGCTCTGATACCACGTGGAAACTTTATATCAAACTCAAAACCAATTGGCAATGAGTGAAGAAGTCCCAAATGTTATTAAATGATCACCCATTTCACTCCCAAGCAATGTGGGACTATTTCTTGACACATCTTATGGAGCTCCTGTGCTGCAAGCATGAAACTTTTGATGTACCCTATTTTTAACGAAGTGTTTTAGTATGTACGAAACTGGACTAGCATTGTAAAAAAGACTGATAAATCAAGTAAAACCGGAAACAAGGGTTCTAAATGGGCCCAGAGGAAAATGTTCGTCTTGCAGCATGTATTATTCATATTTCATGCTAGTGTGGAATTGCTTTGTATATTTCGGTATTGATTCCTGAACTTAAGGCATTGTGTTCATCCTAGTATGCTAGGATAACTTTTATATTTTACGTGTTCTAGGCACTGTGTTATCAAATTTTTTATTTGAATGGAGAATCTATAATGTCCTTCCACTAATTGTGAATTGAAATGGCGAATCGTGAATCGCTCTGACTCGGTCATGTTTTTCAAAAAAAAATGCAACTGTGCTTGTATTAAGAACGCATATTTAGGTCCTGATCAATGAAAAGTTTATTTCAATTGATGGATGATGGATTGGTGATCGTGTGGTCTTATATCTTGAAACTTGAAAGGGTTCAATAAAGTTAGCGATAAACGATAATCTTGAGTGCGGAATAAACTTGAATGAACTGTCAAAACCCGGCACAGATGCACTCGACAACCTCAAGAAGAAATAAAGGGTACCCAATATCCTTAAAGAACGATGAAAGGGTCAAAGCCTTAGGGATCCCTTGTTTTTGTTGCTTCAAACCTGCCCCACGTAGGGTTCTTCCTCATATACAAGTAGGGATGGGAGATCAAAGATAATGTAAATAACACCTCTCGAGGCTCTTATTGGGACACCGAGTCCTACATCTGAAGTCTACATAGGTGATCATGGGAATACAAGGAACCATGTAAGCTACTACTTGTAACTTAGGCTTAATCATTTTGGGCCATATGGTTTGGCTCCAACAAGTTATTGGGTCAATGGTCTACAGGGGCATTAAGGATGGTATTAGAGCAACTTGTGTACACAATTGTGTGGGCTCGGGCCAGGGAAAAGAAATGCTGTGGTGTTGTGACTCTAGTGCTCAACCCATCGCGAGGGTGTGAGATCATAAAGGTGGGGAGATTGCATGGAAAGTCTATATGGGTCATCTTGGGGAGATAAAGAATCATGTAACCTACTACTAGTAACTTGGGGTTAAGCATTTTGGGCCATGCAGTTAGGCTCCAAAAAGTTACTAGGTTAGTGGTTGACATGGGGCATTACACTTATGCATCCACACAAATATGCCCTCGGAAAAAGGAGGAAAAAAAAGCTGCAATTTTTTTCTGTTGGGTCTATGAAACTCGACCAAGATTCATTTTTGGCTACTGTTCAGAATTGGCAAGAATTGGTTCCATTCAGTTCTTGATTCACGATGATTTGCTATTACTAGTACTAGTTTTGTATGGACTGATTAGTGAATTTGTATCTCCTTTAGTGATGTCAAGACCTCTATTTAAAAGTGCTTTTCATTTAAGTACGAAGAACTTAAGTGTTCTGCACTTCTCCCAGTCGTACATCTTGCGAAGTACTTCATTTTGCACTAAAATAAAACAGTAAATTCTATCCTTTTCTTTTCTTCTCCCTGTCCTACGTTTTGGACTTCATTAACTATTTATGTATCTGATTAAGTGAGGTTTTAGTTGAAAAGTGTGCTTCTGAAGTCATTGTGGTCTTGAGTTTTCTTGACTTGAGTTTGCAGACTTGAATATTGAACTAAAAACTGGGAATTACTATCCAACCATATTCTTCAATGAGTTTTGGTTACTTAGAGATAAGTTAATAATGATAAATGACACAATAACGGAATTGTCACTGAATCTCGAGGTGGGTCCGATAAGTATGACGAAGTGGCAGCTATTCCAGCAAATTGATCAATCATTCCAGATCCACCGTAGTTATGGGAGCATGCTTGAAGGTGAGGCTGACGAGCTCAAGGTACTACCTTTTCCCTTAGCCTGAGATTTATGAAGCTTCGAAGTTCGAATAATTATTTACTCTTGATCTTTTTAAGTTTTGTTTTGACCTCTCATCCAAGTACATAAATTGGGATTAAGGCAAAATATGAAATTTCTATCTCATCCATTTGAAAAGACTAGAAATATTTATTTTCTAACGGATGTGACCTTGTTTTTCTTAAAGTCATAAAAGTTAGGATGATGAAAGAGTTGAAGTTGGGTACGGATGGTAGACACTAAGGGCTTGTTTGGATGCCGGAGAAGGAAGGGGTATAAGTTATCACCCCTCAATAATACCTGGGCCCATCTCTAAGCCCTGGTTTGGGAAGCCAAAACCTAGGGGTATTCGTTTATCCCCTTTCTTGGGTAAGACCGGAGAAGACGGGATTCAGGGGTCTAAGTTTTGGCTGGGGTTTGAGGTATCCATAAATTATTCCCCCTAAGCCCCCTTGAAATTTGACGATTCCACCCCTCCTTATCCCCCTTCCCCCACTCCTAGCCTCCCATCACACACATGCACACCCAGATGATCAGGAGAAATGGAAAATAGAGAGAGAGAGGCATACCGAGATGACGGCAAGGAGCCGACGACGATCGTGAAGCTCTGTTCGTGAACTGGGTTTCTTCTTTGTCGTCTTTTGTCCTCTCTCCCTCTCTCTCATTCACTCTTTTATGGCAAGAACAAGGAAAATAAAAAAAACTAAGGAAATTTAGTATGTCCATGTGTGCCCCTGTGTTCCATACAACCCTACCAATCCACACTTTAAAAAACACAAATTTGAATTTTTATACTTGTTAAATTAATTAATTTATTCCAAACCAAACCAAATTGAGCCTTATGTCCTAATCACTTGTGGTCGGCTACATGAATCCTTTTCCTCCATTGAGCTCTGTCAAGGGCTACTTGTTCACACAAACCTACTATACTCATATCGTTGCGCACCACAGCATCTAATGTCAATTTAGGTCTATACCTCCCTGTAGCATTGCTACACCCAAAACTATCATATCCACTCTCTTAACTACTGCATCTCTTGGTCTACGGTAAACATGCCCAAACCATCTTTTGCCTATTTTCCCTCAACTTCTCTTCTATGCGTGCTACACCTACCATCTCATGAACCGTTTCATTTCTAATGTTGTCTCGTCTAGTCTTACCACACATCCACCTCAACATTCTCATTTCCGTTACACTCATCTTGCTCACCTGTTGTTTCTTAATAGGCCAATATTCTGTCCCGTAAAACATCGCTGGTCTGATGGCAGTTCCATAGAATTTTTCCTTCAATTTTGTGGGTACCTTCTTGTCACATAGTACACCAGTAGCGCTCCTCCACTTGAGCCACCCCACTTGAATCTTATGGGTTACATCATCGGCAATCTCTCCATCTCTACTAATAATTGAGCCTAAGTACCTAAAATGATCACTCTTAGGTATCTCCTAGACTTGGATCATCACTCTTTCTTCATGCGCACTGCTGGTATCACTAAACTTGCGCACCAGATACTCATTTTTACTCTTACTTATCCGAAAACCCTTTGACTCTAATGCTTTCCTCCAAATTTCTAGTTTCATATTAACACCTTCATACATGTCTCTAATCACCTCGATATATCCTTTGGTCACTCCCTTTCTCTCCAGAACCCACCATATGATGTCTCTAGGCACCATATTATAAGCCTTTTCTAAGTCTATGAAAACCATATGGAGATCTTTCTTCTTTGCTCTGTGCTTTTTTACCATTCTCCTTAATAGGTAGAGAGCTTCCATGGTTGATCTTCCAGGCATGAACTCAAACTGTTTTTCTGACACCGTAGTCAAGGTCCTTAAGCGATGCTCAATAACTCTTTCCCACAACTTCATTGTATGACTCGTCAATTTAATACCTCTATAGTTGTTGCAGCTTCGAATATTCCCTTTATTCTTATAGATAGGTACTAGAGGGCCAATTGACTTTTGCATTTTTATATTTAACTTAATGAATAATCTAATTTATTAATGCACAAGGGCAAAAGAGTCATTTAACAACTTCTTACATCATTCACCCTTATCCTCCCATTTTATCCCTCATCCAAATCAAGTACTATTTTATCCCCCCACTCTAATACCTCATCCAAACCAAATACTAATTAACCCCCCTCCATAAAAGTCATATCAATGTGGGTCCACCCTTCTTAAATAATACCCCCTAATATCTTATCCCCCTTCATAAATAATACCCCAAATCCTTATCTCGCATCCAATTGGGCCCTAAGACGTATGCCCCGCCCTTCCATATGAGATCCATAGTTGGGGATAGTATACGAGATCACAAAAACACTGCCTAAGATAAGCCAAACATATCACATCTGCCTAGCAGGAATTGATTTCTGTATGCTAAAGTTGTCAAATCGTGAATTGAATTGAAAATCTAAATGGTCCTTTTTCGAATGGTGAATCCAATCGAATCGTGAATCGCTCTGATCCAATCATGATTTCTATAATGCAAGGAAACATATGTTTTTTGATTTGTGTAACTAAAATATACGCTGTAAATGAAAGTTTAGACCTAAATCAATAAAAAGCTTCTTCTAAATGTCGATTTGGTAACCTAAGCTGCTTCTATTGCAGAGCAGCTTCCAAGAGATGTGGATTTGTGAATTCTACTTATGGTCCCTTTTATAGAGAAGAGTTATGGGGTCGTTCCAGTTTTAAAAAAAGTGACTTTTTTTTGGTCCAAAGGAAGGCTGGTTCCAGATCTGGAACCTTCCCTTTTTTTAAAAAATGTTCAGCCAAAGTGCGTGGAAGAAGGGTAGGGGAGAAAGGCAGGGTGTTTGGAAAGTTAGAATAATCCAAGGGGCAATATGGTCATTTCAATAAAAAGAAGTTTTAAGGGAAAGTGGGAGGGACTTTCGTTTCTTGTACTGTTCATGACCACAAAAGGAACTTTTGAAAACAGAAGGGAATCTGGAACAGCCCCTAAAAGTACAAAATACAATCCCATTTTTTCTTGGGCAAATTTTCGTAGTCGTCCCTCTAGTTTTACGGTTGTCTCAATTTTGTCTCTCTAGTTTCAATTGTCACCAAATAATCCCTGTAGTTTGTTTTACGTTCCAAATTGGTAAAATCGTTAAACTAACGGAAAAATATGATTAAAAAATTAAGTGCTCCAATTTTCAATCTGGTTGAATCGATGCGAAGATCTTATTTTTTTGATCATTTTATCCTAGATGGTCGTAATGAATTTTTGCTCGCCTTTCAACGAGCATCCGGAGACTCCTTATTTAGTTTCAGGGCTCTATTAGGGTGCTTATTGAAAGGCCTTAGAGCCAAAAGTCCAATATGACCATTTAAGATAAAATGATCGGAAAAATAAGATCTTCACACCGGTTCAAACGGATTGAAAATTGGAACACTTATTTTTTCACTCCGTTTACATATTAAAAAATATAGTTAAAAAATTAAGTTTTTAAATTTTTAATTTGTTTGAACCGGTGCGAAGATCTTATTTTTCTGATCATTTTATCTTAAATGGTCATAATGGATTTTTGGCTCTAATGCCTTTCAATGGCACCCTAAGAGAGCCTTGAAACTAAATAAGGAGTATTTCGGGTGCTCGTTGGAAGGCCTTAGAGCCAAAAATTCATTACAATCGTCTACGATAAAATGATAAAAGAAAAAAAGATCTTCGGACCAGTTCAACCGGATTGATAATTGGAGCACTTAATTTTTTAATCATATTTTTCTGTTAGTTTCATTAACAGTGCTAACGATTTTACCAATTTGGAATGTAAAATAAACTATAGGGTTTATTTGGTAGCCATTGAAACTAGATGAACGAAATTGAGACAACCGTGAACTAGAGGGACGACTACAAAAATTTGCCCTTTTTTCTCTGTCTTTTCCTATTCATCTTTTTAATAAATCTCCCTTTCTTATTACCTATAATAATACTACATAAGGAGAAACATAGGCAAAAGATGGCATATAACAATACTAATTATCTTAAAAAAATATTTTGATCCCTTTTCCAACAACAAAAAAGCAAAATATGAGTAAAAAACGAATTCGGCAAATTTGAGTGAATCAAAAGATCCACCGATTCACAGCTATTTCCGATACAGGTAGCCTTTGTAATCGACCTTCGTATCGAATCGTAAGGTACTAATCGTGAATCATACGATTCTAATTATTAGAACAATTAGAACTAAGCCAATCCTCCATAGCGACTGCATCTGCTAACTTATAATCATGTGAATGATGCGTCCATTGCTAATTTTGACTGACAAAGGAGACAATGTGATGGGATTCTGTCGTGTTGTTATTGGTTTGTTTTGTTAATATGCATCTAAATACATTACAGCAATGTAATGGGATTTAATGATTTATAATTTCTTAAGTCATCTAAGTCTACTTGTTCACTCCAAATTTGGTTTGGTTAATCTGCTTTTTTTTTTTTTTTTGCAGAGAGTATTCTTGGAAGGGAATCCGTACCTTCTAGTGATTACAATGGTTGTCTCAATATTTCATTCCATATTTGACTTCTTGGCATTTAAGAATGGTAATGGAAATCATCTGTATCTCTTCTATGATGAATTGTATGGGACATGGGAAATATAGATTAATTTAGTTTTCCATGCACTACAGATATTCAGTTTTGGAACAAAAATAAATCAATGGAAGGACTTTCTGCGAAGTCGGTTGTCGTGAGCTTTATATGTCAGTTCATTGTCTTTCTCTACCTCCTTGACAATGATACTTCATGGATGATACTTGCAAGTTCTGGTGTTGGTTGTTGCATCGAGTTTTGGAAAATTGGGAAAGCCATGCACATTGAGGTATTGCTTCAGGTTACAAAAGTGTCTAGCAATGCTGTTTTATATATCTTTGCTTTTGTTTGATGATGCATTTCTATTTGTGTTGGCAAAATGGTTTTGTCTCTTATGTTATAAAACCTAAGCTAATAGCTTATTTTCCGTCAAACCTGTGGTATTTGTCATATTGAGGGGGCAATGAATCATTAATATCATAACAGAAATCATAAAGGTTCATTTTTCCATATTTCAAATCTTTTGTTGTTTTAACATACTGCGATTTGTAATTTATTTGTCTGCACGCCTATTTGGACCCTGAAAAGTGCTTGAATTGATTTTCTTCAGAAGATAAAAGATATGTCCCAGAATGTCAAGTCAACATGTACTTCTGTTAGATTATTTTGTTTTGTACTGTGCATTTTACCATTTAATGTCCGGTACGTCAATCTCAGGTTGAGAGAAATAGTCAAATAGAGAATGACATTCTTAAATCATCTTAGAATTCCATATCCACTTTTTTGCTTGTTAACGTTGAGTATCACATAGCTGTATTCGTTGGTGATGCTAAAATTTGTTTAAGAAACATATGTCTCAGAGGAATGCTTTGGTCAGTTGTTGTGACCATCGCTTTAAAGGACTTACCATAAGATATTGGCTCATAGGCCCTGCTTCTAAACATCTAACAAGCTGCTGGCTGAAATGTTGGAACGAGTAAATAATTGTCAACATTGCTGCTGGGCTTGGTGGTAGGTATTTGGATAGAGCTTGTTCGACATTGGTTAATAACCTCTGAAACTTATCAGGGGATGACGAAAAGTAAGTACTAGTAGAACCAAGCTTAGTAGCATTAAGCGGGTGCGGGAGTGGGTGTGGGGGAGCGGAGGCACCTAGAAACTCCTAAGGTTGGGGAACACCTAAGGAGCGTATATAGATTGTATAAAAATATGTATATAAAATATTTTTAAATACTTAAACCATTAAAGAAAAAGTGATACTAAATAATTTCTCAATTTTAAAGTGTAATTATTGGAAGTTATTTATTCTCAATTTGCAAAACTTCTTGACTAATATGATTCTCATATGCCTATCAAGAAAAAATATGATTCTCATATTCTTATTTTCACAATGGCGTAACTACAGTACAAGAATAACTGCCTTGACAGCCAATAAGCTCCCATCTTAGTTAGAAGCGAGCTCCCGTCAAGCTCCCATCTAGGGAGCACACCCATTTTAGAAGGATCCTGCGACCAAGGAACCAAGTCTTATTTGGGGATGCCGATCACAAGTAGGGTAATGGTGATTAGACATGCTGGACCAGGGAGGCAGAGCTGGAGAACTGTAGGGAGGAGAAGAAGAAGCACAAAGATAGTTTGAGGGTAGATTGTACTCCTTAGAAACCACGTTGGACCAAAATGAATCAATTTGAACGAAGTACTTTAGCATCAGGTGCAGCTTTAGGTGGAAGGGAAAATACTGCATATGCTCTAGAGAACCAACATGAACTGCTCCTTCAGCATGTACAACTCCTTAGTCACATGGTCACAAAAGTAATAGCTCTTCTTGATTGATGCCATATCCCAAGAAAACATCAAGGACACGACGAGCAGAACTTGACCACGAGAGGCTCGTAAGAAGAGATGACTATTCTTTCGTTCAGCTTGTTGTATTGGGCAGGAGTATGAGGAAAAAAAGGCTTGGTGAACAATAGCATGAGTTGCCAAAAATTGACTTAAAAGTGTTCTTCACCCCATTAACCGAGGTAGAAAATTGAGTTTGGGCCATAGCGTGAAAAGTGATGCAAGTTTTGAAAAATTGTTTGTCAGTGAATAAACCTATGAAAGCCAACTGGTGATCATCTACGAATGAAACATAAAATACATAGAACCACCCTTTGTTGGAATTGGAGAAGGATCCCATACTAATTAGTATGAACAACCGAATAAGAAGAAAAGAAGTAGAAACAGAATTATTTTTATTACATTTAAAGAAGACATTTTCGTGAAGTTACAACCGCTACACTAAGAAATTTTCCAAATAGAAATTTAACCAAAAAGACCAGACTTGCAAAGAAATTTCACTGGAGACTTTGCAACACTGAGTCGCTCACTAGACAAGTGTCCTATAATCCCAACGAGAAAAGCTAGAGGATTCCCTTTCCACACAAAAAGAAAGAGAAGAAGAACGATAACCAAGTGTTGGAAGTAGACTCCATTGGAATGTGCGAGCTTCTAGATTGTAGAAATCACCAACTCTACGACGGTCCCAATATGCTTCTTGGATGCCCGATTCTCCACAATGCAACAAGAAGAAAAGAACTAAATGTCAAAGACAGATTTAGACAATTGACTGATTGAAATTAGGCTAAAAAAGGAACCGAGACACATAGAATATATTTGAGATGGACAATAAAAGGGATGAAATAGGAAATATTATATCACAAACGCATAAAACACTATGCGTAAGGGTCCGTTTATGGTTGCAATATCCATAAGGGAAAGTAGAGGAAACACAATTAGTGGGAAGAAACCGGACAAAAAAGTTGTGTCATGTTGGTAAGATATGTGTGGTATAAGAACTATGTAAACATGAGTGAATGGTTTTCATACTAGAAGTTTGTTGAGGATCCCCTTCGTTGGTAGACACAAAAGCCCGGAACTACTGAATTGCGCGAACAAGAGCAAAAGATTGAATAGCAATAGAGGTAGGCTGCAAGATGGCAAGGATGCATTCCTTCATTTGTACAAGCTTAGGGCATGCCATTTTCAATTGGCCCTTTTGGCTGCTAAAACTACATTCGTTGATAGTAATATGAAATTTAGGGTCTGCCCGTGACTTGAATTAATGTGATGCTGGTCTAGGCACGAGAGGTGCAGATGAACTGACTAAACCAGACAGAGCGAGGTACAACGCAAGCCCCTTTTACCCTAGGTTTCCTTGTATGAACTGGTCCATTCACTGTGGGTAAAGGAGACTGATGTAGAATTGCCCTTCAAGTAGGCTCAAGTTGATCTCGGATGGCCATGAGAAACTATACAAGTCGTTTCTCCTGAAATTTGGCATCACTCTCTAGTAGTTGCAAATCTGATGGTTCCAGGAGGCCAATAGATCCCAATAGGCCGTAGTACCAAACCATTTGCATGTCCCCCACATACCCTTGTTGAGAACAAATTTTCCATAGCATATGACCAATAAGAGCAATTCTGAGGCAGGGAAGCGTCTTGAAAAAGAAGAACGTGCAACATGGGCAATCATGAACAAGTTTGAACTAGAGATACCCTCTCTACGAATAAACAATAATGAGAAAACTCTCAATTTTTTTATTAATCAAATAACAACCATCTTGCCCTAAGGCTTACATCAATTATTATACTATTTGAATTTCTAAACCTACCATTCTTAAAAACTCAAAAAGGAAAATAAAAATGAGGAAACAAAATTAGTCCTAATTTTCCTTGACCAAGAATCCTATACAAAATAGGAATAATAGATCAAAACAAACCAGAAAAACTAAATACTTATAAAAAAAATCTTGACTAAAATAAAACATTCCTACTAAAATACTTATTTTAGAATAATAAAATAAAATTCCTATATTTCTGTAATAATTAAAATGTTGGCTTGCATCAAATTCTAACTGGTCAATGTCTGCTAATAGCTTGCACGTTATTGTGAGACATGATGAACAATGAAAAGAAGAATCAAAATGATATCAGACTTCCTCAAAGAAGACGCTGACTGAGGGGGCCCACATTCGGGACCGAAAATAGGGCCCCCAAAGGAGAGAAGTACTAAATGAAATATGCAGTGCAATTTTGAAGGGCCCCCACATTCGGGACCGAAAATAGGGCTCCCAAAGGAGAGAAGTACTAAATGAAATATGCAGTGCAATTTTGAAGGGCCCCTATGGTTCAGTTGTTGGAAGGCTAGACTAGTGCCTTTGGCCTAGGGTCTCGAGTTCGAACCTTCTTACATTTGTTTTTTGAATATATAAAATAATTTCCTATGGAACCGTTGTAGGGATTAAATGCTATCGAGTTTTGAACTCAAAACCAAATGGTTTAGCCTAGAGACACCATATTATTGGGCCAATATGTTTTTTGTCTTCCAAGATGAACATTTATATTTATATCAAACATACAGATTTAAAGTACTCCACCACACTACAATTGGTTTGCTTTTGTGATTTTTTCCTTTAATTTTGTATCTTCCTTTTAAAATACATTGAATCATAGTTTTAAAGTCATTTTTGAAATATTTTGAAACTTGATTAAAAGAAACTCCTAAGGACTCCTATTATGGGCTCTTTGAAGACGTGTGGCAAAGATAAAAATTAGCTATCGGAAAGGGAGAAATATATGTGTCCTCCAGTTGTTGTATCACAAAGCTTGAACTTGAAAAAGATGTACATTCCAAGATGCAGAACACGTGTTTACAAACTTATGGCTTGTACATAAAACGGATGAATAATCCAAGAATCAAAAGGCATCTTCACAAATGTGTTAAATACCACATAATGTTCCTTTTTGTCTAGAAGCTGCAATTCTTGAGAAAAAATTGAAGGTCACTAAGGGCCCACCCAAAAATCAAGAGTTTTTATCAAATGGTGTGGAAATTGTCAATCGAATAATGCCTTAAGAATGCTTCACAATTTTTGGTAGGAATTGCATCAATCTAGCTTTAGCAGGCGAGGCATAGGTAATTGATTTTTTGCTTAGGGCCCCGAGAATCTCAGGGCCAGCCCTGGCTGACCCAGTCAAAATCACTTCCGCTATACATATCGTGAGGAAATAGTCGTGTATCAAGGGCTGAGAGAAGTTTTTGGAGGTTTTAGAGGGTTCTCGGGAGTTCGTGCAAGGTTGCCAGAGTTCGAAAAGGGCTATCAGTGATAGGCGAGGCCCTGTTGTTGCTGATCGGGGGCCTCTGTTGCAGATCGATGACGAATCGTCGCAGGCGTTGCTGGGGGTTTTACAAAGATAGCCAAAGTTGCCGAAAGTCGGACAAGGTTCCGCGAGATCATACGAGGCTCAGTGGTTCTTGGTTGTTAAATCGTAAGGTTTTCCATGTGCTAGGGTTGCAGATCCAGTCTTGATTTGTTTGAACAGAGGTCACCAAAGCTTCTTAGGGTTCTAGTGAAGTTTGCTGGAGCTTCTACAGCTCGGGCAAAGTTCAGCGGAGTCACACAGCAGCAAAAAGAAGTGCAGATCAATGAACATAGACAATGTCGTGCAAAATAGGAACAAAGACAAACATACATAGAAATAAGATGTTAGGACTCGAGGGACACCACGCACGCAAACCCACACAACGATTTCAGAGAAAAACTCCCTTTGATATATATTCACACAATGTAAACAAAAATGAAAAAATCTTCGGGAACCACACATCGGTTCCTCCCTGGGAAGCCACAGACCGGATCCCCACACTTGCCTCACCCTCTCCCTCATATTATGTGACACACTAACCTTAATAGGGTTTACAAGCTATATATATAAGGGCTTTGGGTAAAATACACAAGACACCCAACACTATGGGTGTCTCTCACAAAACCCCACCACTATGGGTGGACCCAACAATCACCCCCTCCACACAAAGTGGGTAATCGTTGCATCTGTCCAGCTTCTCTAGCAAAGCGCCCGTATCACTCCAAGCAGTGTTCTAAATGGCGGCCGCCGAGGCCGCCTAGGCGCTTGGAGGTACCTCGCTGCCACGCCAATACCCCTTGGCGTTTGATTTGGCGCCCAAGGACATTTGGCGGGGTTTGGCGGCGGCCTTGGCGGCCATTAGCGGACCTTGGCGGCCCTTGGCGGACCTCGGCGGCGTCTTTGGAGGCCTAAATTGTATACTATTAACATAAAAGGGCTAGGATTAAAAGTACAAAAACTAAAACAGCTTATTATGTAATTTTACAAAATCATATCTATATATATTACAATTACATTTACATCCCCATTCAACACTCCAATCTTGTTTATTTCTACTTATTGTCTTATTCAACGTATTTGCTAGTTGCTGTTACTTAAATTTCATTTGGGTTTGTACTTTGAAGTTTGAACATTAAACTTTGCATTATGGTTATGTAGAACTTTGAACTTGCATTATGGATACATAGAATATAATTTGATTGGATAATGGTTTGCTAAAAAAAAAAAAAAAGGCCGAAATGCTTGGAGCCGCCTAGGCGGCTTGGTGCTTGGAGGTGGGTCTCCGCCCTACTAGCGCCAAGCGCCATTTAGAACATTGACTCCAAGTCTAGCGTCCGACACCCCCTCATTGGAGTACCCCTGCTTGACTGAATGTCTCCTTGCAGGACTAGATCTTCCGAGTTCCGAGGCTAAACCTGCTGTTTGGTTGCAATTTTGCACCCCTTGATCGGAGTGCCTGCACACCCTAACCAGAGTGCCCACATCATCACTTGGATGCCATAAACCGCGTCCGACAAACTGTGAACGCCCGTGCCCAATCACAGGACACCAACCCGTGACTCCATCTCTCCTCCTCATGCGACTGCATATCCTAGAGAGGATCCAGTCACAAAATCCACGAAGGAAGAGATCCCAACGATGCATCGTTGCGTCTCCATCTCAATCCCTCTGTCTGGAGCTTCAGTGAACAATTCCCAGCGGCCTATGAAGCACTGACACCTCTAGAAGTCGAAGAATCGCAGTGTCAGAACACGTGACACGGGGACACCACGGAGATATGTCCGGGACACGCCACGTGGTGTGTCCCATATTTTAATATTAAATTTTGAGGGGGACACCGCTGGGGACACGGCGGGGGCCAAACTGCAATTTTTTTAAAAATTTTTAGGGCCAAACTGTAATTTTTGAAAAAATTGGGGGTCAAAATGTAATTTTTTTATAAAAAATTGGGGCCAAATTATAATTTTTTTAAATTTTTGGGTGTTAAACTATAATTAATTAATTATTTATATAAATAAATAAATAAATAAATATACACGTGGCGTGTCCCCCGCCGTGTCCGTGTGTCGGTTTCGGTGTCCGTGTTGGTGCATCGTAGCCAGCAGCCAGTTGCCCACCGTCTGCAGACTATTCCACACAAACCGATATGGTACCTCCTGTACATCTCAAGTCATGACTCCTCGTACTCCAGTGCCCTTCCTGTGTGTCTCCGTAATATGGGTTGCCCATCCTCCTCATGTAGCCCAAATCACAACTGCGACTCTTGATGATAGGTGTTCAGCATTGTCCATCACATATACCTCTCCTAGAGCCTCCTGCCACTCGTCAATCCTCGTTCCACTCCAGGCTTTTCCTTGCAAACTTTGATCTTTGATATGCGCCCTAGTAAGTGCCTGTGTCATTACTAGACGAGCTCTCCAGCACCCCCCAAACCAGGATGCAACGCTCAAAAGAATGTATTCTTGCTCCAGCACCCCCCAAACCAGGATGCAACGCTCAAAAGAATGTATTCTTGCTCACTAGGTTTTCCGCGACTGATTATGACCTCCCATGGCCGTCCGGAACAGATCACTTTGCTGCAACAAGCCTCCTCACAACCCGATTTGCCTCCAAACATCCGATTCCTGCTCGAGTAAGCAATTACACTAGCTTAGGAGCCTTCAAACCAAAAACGGAGCCCGGGGTTGGATCCAGAACGTTGAACCGAGTCCAAAACCGGTCTGAACCGGCCATATCGGCTTCGAACCGGTCCAAAAAACAACATATGAACCGGCACGAACCTGCTGGCACAAACCGCTGACTGGACAACCAAGTCATCGTTGACCGGCTGACATGGCATGCTGACCATCCGATGTGACATGATGTGGCAGACTGGGACTCATACCTGCTGACGTGGCTGCCACGTGTCACCGACATGGTAGCTGACGTGTCAACATGTGACGCTGAGCTGGTGGCTGACTCAGCGTCTTCTCCAGATCCTTCCGTGTGTGCACACGAGTGAGATCTACTCGCTGCCACGCGCCACCGTTGACCAGCGCGTGCGGCCTCTCCCCTGGCGATTCCGGAGACATTTTGGCCACTCCCGAGATCGTCTCGACGAGAGATGAACAAAGCCCAGTGGTCAAAATTTATTTTCGAGCACTTATGACCTGAGCCAACATAGAACAGCCCACCGTCTTTCAAAATGCCTATGTGACCTCCTCGGGTGACGAAACACGACCGCACACACACCGTTGGGATCGTCTCAGTGAGGGGAATCCAAAACTATGATCAAACACAGTTTTTGAGCACCTTTCTTTCTTTTTTTTTTTTCCAGAAATCGAACCAATGGGACAAAAAACGTTTTTTCGGTGACCGTCTCAATCTAACCTGGTTGGTTGGCTCTCTGATACCAATTGTTAGGACTGGAGGGACACCACTCACACAACCCACACACCGATTTCAGAGAAAAACTCCCTTGTATATATAGCTTGTAAACCCTATTAGCGTTAGAGTGTGACATGATGTGAGGGAGAGGGTGCGGCGAGTGTGGGGAGCCGGTTTGTGGCTTCCCGAAGAGGAACCGGCGTTGGTTCTTTTTTATCTTTGTATACTATGAATATATATACGAAGGGAGTTTTTCTTTGAAATTGGTGTGTGGGTTGTGCGTGGTGTCCCTTTGGTTCTAACAGAAGATGCAGATGCAAATCAAGCTTCTTCCGGTGGCCCATCCGCTGTGAACTGAAATATAGAAGGGTAAGCATCTTGCAACCTAACATCTCCACATCAAATATGCTCCCAAAACTCACCCTCCTCCTTACTCCCACTTTCATATTAATATGTCTAGATAACTCACCCCATCCTCTCCTAATACCCTTCCAAAGACCCACCCCATGCGGCATAATCACAATAATACGGGTAAAATGGTTTATATAGGCTAACCTTGTTAACCTTTGGCAACCCTTATGCGACTAAAAGACTACACTACCTTACAAAGACTGATAAATAACAATAACAAGAAATACTACGCTCCCAGAAACCAGAAAGAAAAGATGGCTAGTCATGCCCCTTAATAGAGTAGAGCAGCAAAGCCAGATTTGTTTAACTGATCCCCAATTGCTAGTCTGGGTGGTTGACTATTCTATATGGCCAAATGGTCTCTCTATCGCGTTTGCTGATAAAAATGTCATATGAAGTTCATAACATTGTTGGTTATTCCTTAGACTTATGTTTCATAACTACATGGAGTCCTTGGTCAATCGCTGATGCTTGGACCCACCCCAGTGCAGGTGATTTGGAGTACCTGAATGCCCTAGAATTGCTTGGATTGTAGTTTTCCTGAAAATCGTGTTTTCATGTGCTTTGTATACACGTACCGGTGAATCCTGTGCTCTGATTGGGACTACCTTACTGATTAATCTACATCAGTTGCTGGTTTATCAAATTGCTGTCATACTTATTAGCCTTGTTTAATTACTGCAAGGCATCTGTTTGAAAATGTTCGCTTAATGTTTTCCAGATTGATAGGTCTGGGAAGGTACCTATGTTGAGATTCAGAGATCGTGAGTCATATGCGGGTAACAAGACAAAGGAGTATGATGATCTTGCGATGAAGTATTTGTCTTATGTGCTATTCTTTCTGGTTGCATGCTCCTCTGTTTATTCTCTCATGTACGAACGCCACAAGAGCTGGTACTCGTGGATTCTCTCTTCGCTTACAAGCTGTGTTTACATGTTTGGTAAGACCTTGGATTCCTCCAATTGTCTTTTCTGCAGCCTCTTATCCTTATTATTTATTAGTAATACGATTACTCTTTGGTGTCTGTTTCATATGTTCTTTTTTCTTTCTTGGCTAATGTGCTAACTTCTGTTGAAACTTTTTAGTTCGAGATGTACAAGATTTTGTGTGTGTGTGCATGTTTTACAATATTTGAGGCCAACCCTATGGGCTGTTTAATTGATGAACTGGACAATGGTATTGGACTATACCAAAGCGTTGTGTAGTACTGGTTATCCAGAATGAGGGATTACTCATCTGTACTGATCCCTAGGCAATTTGTATTCAACTCACTAGTCCTGATAAAAAAACTAGGAAGAAAATTTGAGTTGGGCCAATTAAATAGATCATTGGCATATTGCTTCGCACTTTGAGGCAACCTTGATGTCACAGTTTTGTATACGTTAAATTGTACGGAGGTTATTTATATTTTTGCAAACCAAGGGAGGGTCTTGGGTCAAGTAATCCTTTTTGTACTTCCAATCGGGTTGAAATATAAAATACTTCACTGAACCTAACGAGTTGGGATTTCGGGCTGGATTTTGGTTTTTGTTGAAACATTTAGTGACAAGTTTCGATCATCTTCTAACTTGGCCATCTATGTACGGGAATGTGTAATCACTTATCAACAAATGCATAGCATCTCGTATGAATGTCGTTGTCAGTAAAGAATTTGACATGTTATTTGGATTGATTTCTTTCCTATTATTTTTCAGGTTTTTCCATGATGTGCCCTCAATTGTTCATCAACTATAAGCTGAAGTCTGTGGCCCATCTACCCTGGAGGCAGATGACCTACAAGTTTCTTAATACCATTATTGATGATCTCTTTGCCTTCGTCATAAAAATGCCGACACTGCATAGGCTTTCCGTCTTCCGTGATGGTGAGTTGTGATTTACATGGAAATGTCACATACCTTAACTGCACTCTGTCACAGAATGAAGTTCTTAACTTGGATCTGCTGCAGGGATGTAGTATGAGTTCTTTCAAAGTTTGTTTCGATAATTATCATGCAGCAGTGTCAGCGTTATTTTTTTCCCGTCCGTGGTGGCTTTTATGTTGTTTTGGCGGGGGTCAGGGTCCTGTGTGTCAGTGGAAGCACGTTACCAAGATTTTCAGTCCTTGTTGCTAGGCCACCTGCAACCCATACTCCATATTTTGATCAAGATTTGAGTAAAACTAGTGTGATTTGACTCCAAATCCTCATTCGTGAAATGGTTTTAAAAATTCGTAACTTGTCAGAAAAATCTTGATTTTTTTTTTTTTTTCCTGGAGAAAACCATATTTAACTTCAGTTATTTAACAAATTTCATCAGATTTGAGTAGAAATATCCCTTCATGGGATTTAACTTCGTTGATATGATCAGAGATTGGTAAGAGGCCCAAAAGTAGAACTGATCAAATAGTTTTGGCCTTCTTTTTTTATTTTTTTATTTTTTAATGTCCCTGAGGCTTGCAGGTGCACAAGGTTAACAACGTTGCCAATGTGCCAACATTGTACTTTACGACCATGGAACACAATTCCTGGGTTCAGAAACAACTTCTGTGGAATATGTTGCATGTTTTACGTCATATGACCTGGTACACTTACTTTTCTATCTTTCTGCTCATGCCATGCAGATGTTATCTTTCTCATATATGTGTACCAGAGGTGGATTTATCCAGTCGACAAGAAACGGGTAAATGAATTCGGTTTTGCTGGTGAAGATGGAAATCAGGCTGCTCCTGGTCTGGAAGTAATAAAGGAAGAAGAAAAGAAAACTAATTGAGGTAGTTTCATGTGAATCCTTTTACATTGCGTTATTATAGCATAAACTGTAAGATTCGTGAACAAGGAGAAAAGTCTCACATTTTCCTTTTATTGCAGCAAAGAATGTAAAATTCAGTTTTGCATTTTCCTTTCTTGGATGAATTTAGGGCTGAGCAGGAAAACATTTTGATAGGTCTTTATAGTTTCTTTTTTTCTTTTGACTTATTGTTTGCTTATTTAAAGCTTACAGATTGGACTATCTCAAATCTTGGTGTTTTCTGGTGCTCTACTCTGTAGGGGGCGCTTGTTTGTGGGATGAAGTGGAGAGGTTTGGAATAACTGAACGTAGGCTCCGTTTGTCTGGTTGTAAATTTTCTAGTAAAATGTTATACCTATTTTTCGGTATTTAGTAGTGTAAAAATGAGGAAAATATTTTACATGTAAAACATTTTTCAATAATTGGATGAAAATGACTTACCGTTAAATCTTCCGTTAAGTTATTTTCTAAAATAAACCTACTGCCTTCTACTGCAATTTTCACTACTCAGTTTCTTCGATTGTTAGACCTCACACACGTTCAATTTCAATATTCTCAGATTTCTCCATTGTTTAAGTTCCTCTCTCCCTCTACACTCTTTTGTCTATTTCTGAAAATATTTTTCAAGTGCCAATCAAACACCGAAAAATAAAATTTTGAAGTTTGTATTTTGAAAAAACATTTTACATATGAAACAAATGGAGCCGTAGTGTGAATCCGATTGTATAACTAAAAACCCTTATGATATCCCATGGAATAGAAGGTAACATGTGAGGCTCAGAGAACTAAATATACCCCGTACTCCCTAATCTTGTTCTTACAAACATGACTCCATCCCCGTCCCTATCCCTATGGCCCTGGCTTTGTTGTTTAGTTCAATATCGTGAATAGTCACTGAATGCGGTACTGGCTCGGACATACTATTTCTGGAGAAATCAGGTACAAATGAGGACTGAATTTGTTTCAGTTAGTTTTCGGGTGAATATTGGTGGTACGAGCCACTTCTGGCTTATTTGGGCGACTTGAGGTATGTTCTAAGAAGTACTGGCGGTGCCAATCAGTGGAAAAAAAATATGAAGAAACCGAGCAAAAATGGAAGGAAGAAGAAAATCGAGGAGAAAATAGTTTTTCTTTAGCATATTCCGGTGAAGATTTTCATGTTCAGAGCGTAGATTGATCTCCACTCATGGGTGATGCCGGTTGGCCTAATGGCAAGATCTCGAGGTGATTGGAGCCGTGAGATCTTCCACCGTGCAACACTCTTGAGTGTTGCCGGTTTTGGTGATGTAGTAGAATTAATGGTACTTGTGTCATTTTAGTGTCTTTAGGGCTAGTATAGTCTTGTGTCTATAAATAGGTGAGTAATATGCGAGTAAGTCTCTCATTTATAAGCTTTTGATTATTAAGAATATTGAATATATTGGTTCAGACATAGTCTCTCTCTCTCTCTCTCTCTCTCTCTCTCTCTCTCCCCTATGGGTTTATCCCCTTTAATAGGATTTTGCTCACTTCTTTGAATATTTGATTTCTTTTGTATTTTGGTTTGCATCATTTGGTATCAGAGCTTCTAGACTCGATCCCCACCGTTCATCTCGACGGAAACCTAAACCTTGCTGAAACACTAAAATGGCATCGAAAAATCTTGTCGGAGCCCTGATCCACTCGTTTTCTCCAGATTTGTTCAACCCACGACCCTAAAACTTGATTTCGACCCTTGAAACTCATAAATTGACCCTTTACGGAGCTGATCCTTGCTGTTCATACATCTAAAACCCATTTTGGCTACAGATCTGCCCACGTCGACAT
Organism: Rhododendron mucronatum var. ripense; assembly: GCA_019656295.1. Taxonomy (NCBI): domain Eukaryota; kingdom Viridiplantae; phylum Streptophyta; class Magnoliopsida; order Ericales; family Ericaceae; genus Rhododendron; species Rhododendron mucronatum. The sequence continues at coordinate 1,465,557 of BPLT01000035.1, read as the reverse complement.
TGTTCACGTACGACCCAGTGCTCGAATCTTCACTTCGGCACTGTTCACGCACTTAAAACTCATTTTTGAACCACGAGGCCAGATCTGCCTATTTTGGACCTCAAGTAGGTGATTTCACACTTGATTTAGCCATTTCGGAGCTCAAAATTGAGACCTGTACCTGCGAAGTGCTTCTACGGTGTTCGAATCACTCATACAGTTTGAACAACCTTAGATTGACTTTGAAACTGTTGATTAGGGTCTAACAGCCTTCAATTCAAGTCTAATCTGTTGACTAACCCTCTTTCGGCACTCAAAAACAACGGTAAGGGTCTTTGAACTACTCTTTGGCACTTGAATATGAAATTTAGGCTTGATTTTAGTTGAGTTTGTCTCGTTTGTTTCTATTTGCTACGATTACTATTGGATTTCTATTCTTTACTTGCGAGTTGAGACTGTTTGGTATTGAGTTAATTGGCTTTTATCGATTTTGGTTGAGTTATCTGAGTTGTACTGAGTTTGGGTCTAAAATCAGAGTTGACTAAGTTCGGCGACTGAGGTGACTGGGTGCATGTTCTTTGGGGTTGATTTGCTTATTTGGAGTTGATTGTGGTATTATAATGGCTTATCGGGCTAGAGGTAGAAGAGAAGCTAGAGTTAGAGAAGTTGTGGTGGACAACAATGAATGGTTGAAGGTTATTCCACAATGTGGAATGCAAAATGATTGCAATTTGATAGATAATTAGAATGAGATTAAAGAGTTGAGTGAAGGAGTAACTACCTTGGTTGAAAGCTTAGTAGCAGGATTCTTCTAAAATGGGTGCGCTCCCAAGACGGGAGCGCGAATTGGCGCTCCCAAGATGGGAGCTTGACGGGAGCTCGCTCCCCTTGAGACGGGAGCTCGCTCCCAACTAACATGGGAGCTTCTTGGGTGGTTAAGGCAACTATTCTCTTATTCTTAAGGGAGGTATGCCATTGTGGAAATAAAAATATGAAAATCTTATCACTCAAGAAGTTTGGCAAATTGAAAATATCTAACTTCCTATAATTATCCTTTAAGATCATGAAAATTCTCATAAGTAATCACTTTTCCTTCAATGGTTAAGTATTTAAAGATACTTTATATACGTATTTATATGAAATCTATATACGCTTCTTAGGCGCTCCCAACCTTAGGAGCTTCTAGGTGCCTCCGCTCCCGCGCTCCCGCTCCCACTTCCGCTCCCGCTCCCGCTCCCGCTCCCGCTTCGGCTTCGTGCTACTAAGGTTGAAAGGTTGCGACGTTTGCAACATATGACCAATAGAATGGATTCCATTCCATTGAAAAATCGTTATGGTGCTCCACATTGGCGTAGAGCAAATGTGTTTAGATTTGAATACACATCTGTGAACAATGTTGATAATAAACTTCCCAAGTTTTGTGGAAGCCCACTAGAGTTCGTTGGTTGGTTGAACACCGTTGAGAGTGTTTTTGAATATTGTTATGTTATCAACGAAAAGAAGGCGAAGTTGGCATCCACTTGCCTTGAGGGAAGAGCTTCGGATTGGTGGACACAACTCAAAGTTAGTGGACAAAGGAGAGACAAAGAAAAGATAAGGGAATGGGATAAGATGAAGAAGAAGCTCAAGGAGGAATTCTTACCTTTACATCAAACATCCCAATGCCAATTCCTTGATTAGTTTTGGTAAGAGCAAGTCCTTAAGGGCTGTCCCAATTGAAAATCAACCTTTAACCGGCACCTTGGAGGCAAGCAATCCGTCACCTAGCGGAATATTCAAATGCTTCAAGCTTCGAGAACCATTTCTTGAGTTGAAAGTTGGTGAAAAGGCTTGCGAGCCCATTCTTGATACTCTCTTTGTCAACGAGGTGATAGGACCAAGTTGTAATGATGATTGTAGGTACTGTAGAGACCCGTATTTATTTTAATAATTTTAATGCGGGATTATACTATGAAATGTGAAATATGAGATAGATATGAGTTGGGTCAATGTGAGATGACTTGTAAGTTGTGGGAGATGACGTAATACAATAGGAGTGAAAGGGTGCAAGTGTTATTTGTGCTATATAAGTCAAAAATTTGGGGCAGGGAAATCACTTTCCCTTTTCTTTTTTTTCTTCCACGCCGTCCTCCCTCTCGGCTCTCACCTCTCTCGCCTTCTCTCTTCGATTTCATCTATTACGAGTGCGATTTTTGAAAAATCCCAAGTACAAAAGTTGTTCTACGCGACGAGAGCTTCGTATCCATCCAAGAAAATTCATGATCGGAGCACTGTGAAGTTTCCTCCATGTTCGGGCTTGCTTCTAACCTTCGAGGTAGGGATCTCCTGCCTTCTTTACATGTTTAAGTGATAGTTGAATGTACAAGAATCAAGTTTGATCATCTATTTTGAGTCTGGAATAAATCTTGAGAATGCTGAAAATTTCGTGGGTTTTGGTAATCTGTCTTTTGAAAGCCTTTCTGCTAGGAATCAATTTGTGGTGTCTTCATAACAGTTAAAGTACGTTTCAATATGAAGATTTCGGTACCAAGATCATACAAAACCGATAATCACACAATTAGTTACGAATTTTTGAATACTGGCTGTCTGCTGGATGTGCGAATCTGTGTGTGGCTGTCTTCTTTTAACTTTCTGGGCATGATGAACATTTTGGGTGGCTTTGGGTCTTTTACAGGAGCTGCATATTTGAGTTAAGAAGAGATTGGCGTTGGAATCAAGTAATTTGGTTAAGTATACAATTTTTGGTGAATTTCTAAAGCAGGGTTGCTTTACTGGTGCGAAAATGGTTGCGAATCGGTTTTTCTTTTGATTGTTGGGTTAACCTCCTCTCGTTTCTGAACCTTGAAGTTTTACTGAGTGTAGGGCTTGTAGTGGTGCAACTTTTGGCATTGGTTTCAATATTTTTGGGTTTAAGATGAATGAGTTATGATTTTTCAATCAATTTTACCTATTCCCGCGTAGAATCTGACAGCACCGGCGGACTTTGGTAAAATGGACATAACTCCTAGCTCAGGACTCGAAACGACGCACCGTTTGTTTGGTTAGAAACTAGACACATAGAGCTTTCCAATGATACATCACATGCTTCATGGGTAGGTCCGAGCAATAACAGATTTGCATCCAAAAGTTGACCCAAATTCTGCCTTTGCACTAGTTTCATTGTTACGTTGAGCTATAATTGCATGGCCATAATAAGGCTACCTGAATTTTGTGTTTGATGTATGACCTATGGATCAAAGAAAAAGAAGTATACTTTTCAATGGTTTAAGTTTCGTCCTTGAATTCATGTTTAATTGGATATAGGCTAATGTAAATGATTAACTTTGCCAATTTGACATGTGGGGATACGATGGATTGATCTAGATGACTAGGTGTTGGATTAAAGGGATATGCATTGTTGGTGTATTGACATTGATGTTGTTTGATACTTAGAGAAAAATAAACAATTTTTCCTCTCTATGTATTGTATCCATGGGTTGGTTTAGTATGTGTGTTTTGGTATGTGGGTGTTGCCCTCTTAATGGTTTTAGTATATTAAACCCTGTTATGAAGTCGTATTGGCAACTTTACATCATCAATGTATATTGATTATGGGAATAGACCCGGGTAAAGCCGTGGTGACCCAAGTGCCCTGTAAATGCGGGAATAGACCCGGGTAAAGTCGTGGTGACCCTGTTACTTTGTGAAAGTGGGAATAGACCCGGGGAAAGCCGTGGTGACCTACTGCTCTGCGGATTTGAGAATAGACCTGGGTAAAGCCATGGTGACTCTTTTCCGGATCGACTTAGGGAAAAGACCCGGGAAAAGCCGCGGTGACTCTAAGGGCGATGCTGGTTGTGTTGAACTAATAATGTGAATGATGCGGTAGTTTTGGTGACTTGTGGGTGAACGGGGTCCCCATGCTCAGAAACATGCTTATAAGATTTGACGCACAGAAAGTGAATGAATGAGATTAATCACATGACATAAGAGGTTGGGAATTCGTCGTTTATTTGTTACGTTATGATATGGATCCTTCTGCATCAAGATGTTAAGTTTTAAGGTGTATGGCATTTTGCAAATTCCTATCTGAAGGCAAGTTATGGTTCTACTTTGGTGGTATGTTTCTAATGGCTGGGTTATTGGTGTTTTCAAAAAGAAAAAGAAAAGAAAGGGAAATTGGTTTTGAAGATCGATGATGTGAATTTGAGACAAAGTGGAATATGCGTATGAGAAACACAGAACTTGAACTTGAGTTGCCACCTTGGATTGTCTAGTATGTCAATACGTGTTTTATATTTCATCTTTTAGACCTCCAAATCATTGTGGCTTGTTCTCCTGATATGCGGTGGGCAACTTATTCTGTGTTAGTGTATATTTGGTACCTTGTGGTGTGATGCATTGTGGGAGTTACATATAGGGTATTTGCACGTTAGATTCATAAAGGAAACCTTAAGGTGAAGGGTTTTTGGTTCGAAGTTAACTTGAGATTTGGAATTTGATTTGGGGTTTATGGGTGAGTCTCCTTATTGTCGAGGTGTGGTATTATTCGATGTGCTATTGTTATTTCATATTTTGACTCTACTTGCGTAGTGTATATTTCTATTGAGAGGTTGGCTAGTTATTTGAGACAAGAAAAATGATGCTATTCATTAAAGAACTTAGATCAATCTTTAGGTCTTTGAAATGGAAATAAAAAGGTAGGGATTGATTTGGGTAACGCCGTAACGGTAAGCTGAGATTTTTAAGAATATTGGTGTGTGTGGGTGAGAGTGTCAGTGTTTGAGAAATAGAGTTAAATATTTTCCAGCGTGAGTATGGTATTTTGAGTTACACTTTTTGACAAAACAAATATGCTTTTGGAAAATGTTTTCCCTTGGGATCTGTCTTCACTTATGCATATAATTTAGGTATGGATATCTTTACGAGCTAGTGTAGCTCACACTATCCTTTCAGGTACTCGTCATGACACTTAGCTTGGATTGCACGGAATGCACATTGAGACGTCTCTTGAGAGCTTCATTGGAATCTTGAGGAAGTGGTTTAGCATCAAGTTTAATTCACGTCATGCACTTTACTCGCAATTGAGGGTTGTACCATTTGATTAGATTATATACAAAGCTCTGTATAAACTCATCTCCTTGATTATTGTGAATCTCTTTTAATGGAAGAAGTTTGGGAAGACTTTATGTAAAAAAAAAAAAAAAAATTAGAGAGAAGAAGAAGCGACTTGATTTGCTTTCTGGATTCACATGACATTTAAGGGTAAATATAGTTGAGAGAAAGACTTTTATTTATAGAAAATATATTAATATTTAGTTGAAAATCGAGGGCGTGACAGGTACACTAATGTTCTAATCTTTGATGAACACCCAAGTGAAGAACTAGGGTGTTCTTGAATTTGATTATGTCTTTGATGTTGAAGATGAGGTTGAATATTTGCCAGTCTTTGTTGAGTCTCCAAATGAAAACTTTGGAGATGACTTTGAAGGAGGTACCGTGTTTGACTAATTTTCAAAGGAGGACATTGGTTATAATGATGTCTCTACTTTTGATGTACTCTCAAATGGAGATGTTCCTATTTATGACAAGTTAGAGTTTGGTGTTAATCATGAAGAGGGAATGCTTATTGATATGCTTAAAGAAAGTTTTCTTAGGCCTAGACAAGGTGGTGAGGAACTTTTGGTGGAAGGTTATGGAAAAGAGGTAAGTTGTGACCTTGAGATTGAAGATTGCTATTAAGCCTTGACTTTCAAGTTGCCTTTGGTACAAGTCACTCATCTTGAAGATTACAGGAATGCTTTGGAAGCTACACTATTTGATGAAGAGTTGGTTGAAAAACATGTCGAGGATTGCTTTCAAGTGTTGCCTCCCGAGTTGCCCTAATTGCAAGATGTTCAAGTTTGTGGAACATTGGTCCCCAAGCCAAAACTTTTCTCCACGCCCACTCACTAGACTTCATCAAAACAAGCGGAAGCACTCATGGAACAGTTTGAAGACCCCTTGGGTATGGGTTCACTTGAGTAAGTCTTGGGGTATGATGTGGTGCATGTTTTTATACCTTCGAATGATGATTGGTCTAAGTATATTTTGAGAGTATGTGTTTGGAGATCTTTTGATGGTGTTTTGCTATACCGAAGACATGCCAAATGGATTGCTTATTCACACCTAAGTATGCCCGTGGTGGATGTATTCAAGAAGCTCATATTGAATATTGGTTGTGTTGAGGGTGATCCGTTGATCAAGCAATGTAGCCACATGTCTAATTCGGAGTTGCATGAGAATCACTTCTATGTTTTCTTTATTTAAGTGTCTTTGAGTTTTGTTGTTCAACTTGAGGACAAGTTGTTTTGTTTTTAGAGGAGATGTATAATGTAGTAGAAATAAGGGTGCTTATGTCATTATAGTGTCTTTAGGGCTAGTAGAGTTTTGAGTCTATAAATAGGTGAGTAAGTCTCTTATTTGTAAGCTTTTGTTATTAAGAATATTGAATATATTGATTGAGACAGAGTTTATCTCTCTACCCTTTGGGGTTTATCCTCTTTAATGGGATTTTGCTCATTTCTTTGAATCTTTGATTCCTTTGGTATTTTGGTTTGCATCATTTGGCTTAATGGCAAGTGAAACCTTGACGACGTTTTCTCTTTACTCTCAGTGCCTATGGTTGTTTGTGAGGATCGATTTGCAGATTTCTTGGTGACTGGACTTGGGAGTGTTTGGGGACTGGACGACATGAGTCTTCTCTATTTCTTGGTGTTTGGTGGTTTTTTGTTATGGTGGGTTTTGGTTGGCCTGTGGCAAATGGTGGTTGGCAGGCGATGTGCGGCGGCTGTGATTTCATTTGGTCAGGTTTCTCGACAGTGGAGAGGCATTTTTTCTGTGTCGCTCTGGACAACAACAGGAGTTGCTTCCCCGGGTTCCAATGGTGGCATAGAAGCGTCTTTTCCGATGGAGTGGCGGATCAGGGGATGGGGTGTGGTGGTTGTCTTGGGTGGGTAAAACATATTTAGCAAAATCACATCATTCATCCACACACACATGTATTACAATACCACAAATCTCAGTTTTTTCATCAATCGTATCCCTTGTGAATAAATTTTCATTTCAACGCCAATACATCATGAGTGGTTCAAAATTCGGGTATTTGGGACCCATACATTCCACCTTGTCCGGGTATTTGGGACCTTGTACATCCCCGCCTAGTGCCATACTCGAGGGCGGCCCTAATCCTAGGTATTTGGGACTCCATACATCCCACCTTATCCAGGTATTTGGGACCCTATATGACCCCCGCCTAGCATTGTGTACCCGCATTCTAAGTTCTTAAGACAGACCGTTTTCTTTTACTTTCCTCATTTCTCAATAAAATCATTATTTACTTCAATGTAGATGTCAACATTATTTATCTTCAGTTTAACTCACACATTATGTCCGATATGCTTTTAAGATCTCAATCCCATGAATGTAAATAAAAGAATCCAATTCTAAGAGAACCATCCAATTCGCAACACATATTTTTCATTTCATCACCAAGCTCATCATCAAATTCCATTCATCCAACCACAATGTATCAAATTATCATTTAGAAACTCAATCTCATGTAATTATGTAGAAACAATCCAATTCATATGAACCACAGCCTTGGAATACGCAAAACAAGAATTTTTTAAAAAATCTATAGGTGCTACCGGTAGGAGGGAAAACGCGGTACTAGTAGCGAAAAACTAGGTTTCGATTCTGGACAATTGCTACCAGTAGCGCCATAAACATGGTACCGGGAGGAGCAGAAAAATGGTACTAGTAGCGAGAAAAATGTGGTATCGATAGGAGCAAATATTGTTTTCAATTTTGGAGTGTTGCTAGCAATAGGAGGAAAATAGTGATACTAGTAGCAATTGGGTTTTCAGTTATGTGATTTTCGGACTTTGACAGATTTTACCAACAAGAAAATAAAGGATTAAACACTAATCTAAGCACCCAATCAACACATAAACACACAGAGAGAGAGAGAGAGAGAGAGAGAGAGAGAGAGAGAGAAACCTGATGGGTTTTGAGCAAAACCCTAGAGATCCATGCAAGCCCTAGACTTCCAAGCTTGAAACCCACCAAGAAAACTCTCTCCAAACTTTTCAACGACATCAACGAGTCTAGATCGCCAAGATACTATGGAAATGGTGTGGATTCTTTATGGATTTGGTGTGAGAGTGAGAAAGCTAGGTCAATAGAGAGTGTGAGGGGAGAAGAAGGAGAAGACATAGAAGAAGAAAGAGGAAGAGGGGAAAGTGTATCCTCTTTACCCAACTTTTGATATTTATAGGGTAAATAACTCTTACCCCCCTCAAACACTTAAACACTTCTTCAGGTCCCATAATTAATTTATATAGTTACAATTGGCCCATAGAATATATTATCCACATCAACAACTCTATCACATCTCAAATTTTGAAAGTTAAAAAATATAAATTACGAGTCTCTATAATGTCTTTGTAGTTACGAAGCTGGACACTTAAAAAGTGATGGAGGGAGTAGTAAAATACAAATTGTGGTATTGTTCCTTTTTGTTATGAAAAAGTTTTGTTTCTTTTACTTTCGTAGGTGAAAGATATATAAGTATTTTAAACTTGACACTGTTTGTATCGGGGTGTTTGGGAGCCATGGTTTTTCATTTTGCATTATATAGTACTAGTTGTATCCATGTTGGTAAGTACTGTATCCATAACAATTGCAGTTCTATGTTTGGTATGGCATTCAGAACATTGGTTCAATTACGAAGTACTATTATACAGTTATTAAATTTTTAGGTGCAGAGAAGGGTTATGAGGTTCATAGTAAAAGTGCTAGGGCCTATAATTGTTATCCATCATTTGACTGGTTAAGCCCTTCAAATGCTAAATTATACCACACTATTGTTTTCAAAGTAATTAAATCTAGCAATCTTGTTTCAATATTATCTGTTGTTTGTCCTTGTGATTAATTACTAGTAATATCTTGGTGAAAATCCATGGAGACCCCCACATCTATGTCTGTTTCTCATGGAGACCCCATAATGTTGAAAATTGCTCAAACAGACCCCCATCTATATGATATGAAAAAATGGTTAACTCCGTTGACGGAAAATGACAATTTTATCCCTTAAAATCACCTACATTGACCCTTTCATCTAAAAAAATCGCCCACCCTTGCAATGACCCTAATTTTGTCCATAAATTTTCAATTGAAAAAGGAAATTGACTTCTACACTCCCCTTTTTATCACATACACTCCTTTTTTTGTCTTTATTTGGTTTGAATTTACTCTATTACCCCTAATGTGTAACAAAGTGAATTTATGAAAGGGTAAAAAGGTAAATTCACATGAATAAGGACAAAAAAGGAAGTATATGTGGTAAAAAAAGGGAGTGTAGAAGTCAATTCCCTTGAAAAAATATATTGTTATTCTAAATTTTATTACTTAAATAAATAAATTTGTTTATTTAACATTTAATCTATGAATAGTCTCATTATTTATTTAATTTCATAAAAATCACTAACATACATTTTTATTCCACATATATACATACACTCATCCCTTTATCTTCCCCACTAAACTCCAAGAAACTAACTTAACTAATTAACCCTAAAAATATCACCTTTTAACCATCTCCTCCACTTATCTGTCAATCATTCCAATCCATTCCATCCCCCAAATTAGGGATGCTTTGTTCCCTCTTTCCAACTCTCTTTCCTTACGTTCGTCACTAAATGGGGCACCTACTGTTATCGGGTCATATCATTGGGGTTGAAAAATGCTGGGTCTACCTATCAGAGGGCTGCTACAACATTACTGCATGACATGATTCATAAGGAAGTGGAAGTCTATGTCGATGACATGATTGTTAAGTCCAACAAATGAGAGGGGCATCTCCCCGCACTTAAAAATTTCTTTGAGAGGATCCACAGGTACAGAATGCAACTAAATGCAGCGAGTGCACGTTCGGGGTCACTCGGGAAAAATGCTAGGGTTCAAGATCACTTCTCGAGGCATTGAGGTGGATCTATCAAAAATCAAAGCAATTCTTGAGATGGAGTCACCTCGGTCCGAGAAAGATGTGTGGAGTTTTCTTGAAAAAATTCACTTCATCAGCAGATTCATCACCAAGTTGATTTCATCTTGCAAGCCAATGTTTCGTCTACTCAAGAAGGATGTGCTGTTCAAATGGGATGAGAGGTGTCAAAAGGCCTTTGAAGCGATCCGAAACTACTTACAAAACCTGTCGGTTTTGACGCTACCTGTGCCGGGAAAATCGTTGATTCTATACCTGTTTGTGATTGAATTGGCAATGGGATGCATGCTAGCACAAGAAGGGGATGAAGGAGTTGAAAAAGCCGTTTACTATGTGAGCAAGAAGATGGTGGGATGCGAGGAACACTCCACCCCTGTTGGAGAAGACATGTTGGGCCCTCGTTTGGGCCTCCGAAAGGTTGAGACACTACATACTAGCCTACTCTGTGATGTTGATTTCTCAAATGGATCCTCTCAAATATCTGTTTAAGAAGCCTGCACTCACTAGTAAGCTAGCACGCTGGTTGCTTTTGTTGGCTGAACTCAAACTCAAATATGTCACTCAAAAATCAGTGAAAGGAAGAGCAATTGCAGAATTCCTGGCAGATCACATAATCAAAGGAGGTGAAGGTGCAGAATTCGAATTCCCTGATGAAGATGTGATGACAGTGGTCGATGATGTTTGGAAATTATACTTTGATGGGGCTGCCAATCAGAAGGGATTCGGGATTGGAGTGCTACTTATTTTTCCTGAAGGGTCACATATTCCTCTCGCTTTCAAACTAAATTTCAAGGTTACTAATAACCAAGTGGAATACGAAGCATGTATTATCATCATGGAAGCTGCATTAAAAATCGAGATTAAGATGTTTGAAGTAGTTGGGGACTCTAACCCGGTGGTATCATTAGGTAACGATGATTGGAAAGTTAAGGAAGAGAAATTGAAACCATATCACCAAGATCTTGATGATTTAATTCCTCATTTTGACAAGGTAACCCTTACTCATGTACCAAGGTTGAAAAATCAGTTTGCTGATGCCCTCGCAACGTTGGCATCCATCGTTGAAATCTCGATTGGAGTGAAGTTGAGGCCTATCATGATTGAACAGAGGGACTCGCTGGTGTACAACTACAAACCTGATGATGGTTTGTCATGGTACCACGACATTTGGAATTCGGTTAAAAAGGGAGAATACTCCGCCGAAGCAAGTAAGAATTATTGAATTGCTCTTCAAAGATTAGCATCCCAATACATCATTTGTGGAGGGAAATTGTATCGAAGGTCACACTACGGACTACACAAGCTGTGCGTTTATGGTGCTGAGGCAACAAGGGTGATAGAGGAAATTCACAAAGGAGTGTGTGGACCCCACATGAATGGTATGATGCTGGCTAAGAAAATTATGAGGCAAGGGTACTATTGGTCCATCATGGAAACGGAATGTATAGAGTATGTGCAAAAGTGCCACAAATGCCAAATCCATGCCAACCTCATTCGTGTTCCGCCATCTGAACTCCATTCAATGGCTTCTCCATGGCCTTTCTCCATATGGGGCATCGATGTTATTGGGAAAATCACGCCAGCAGCATCCAACGATCTTAAGTTTATTCTATTTGCCAATGATTATTTCACGAAATGGGTAGAAGCAACTTCCTACGTGACCTTGACAACAGTTCAAATGGCTCATTTCATCAAACAAAACATCATTTATCGGTATGGGGTTCTGCAAGCACATGTGTCGGATAATGGGTTGCATTTCAAAGGTCGAGTCCTAGAAATTCTCGAAGAGTTCCAAATTCAAAAGCACAAATCGACAATCTATCGACCCCAAACCAATGGAGCTAAAGAAGCAGTAAACAAAACCGTCAGAACAATCCTTGAAAAGACCATTGAATCCGCTAGAAATTGGCATGAGCAACTACCCCAACACTTTAGGGATATCGGACATCCATTTGTACTCCAACGGGGGCAACACCCTATTATTTGGTATATGGTATGGAGGCCATTCTTCCCATTGAGTTAGAGGTACCATCTCTAAGGATCATGGTTGAGTGCAAGACGAAAGAAGCAAAATGGTTGAGTGGGAGATTCGAAGAGCTCATGTTGTTCAATGAGAGGAGATTGAGGGCCTTATACCACATTCAAGGGTATCAACAAAGAATCGCTCATGCATTCAACAAAAGGGTGAAGTCCAGAGATCTGATGGAAGGGGATATGGTTTTAAAGGAGATTCAGGCATCCATTTTTGATTCGCGAGGGAAGTTTCAGCCAAAGTGGTATGGGCCTTACATCATCAAGACTATCCTATCTGGAGGGGCAACACAACTCATCAACCTCGACGACAATGAATTCTCGACACTTTTTAACTTGGATCAACTCAAATGCTACTACCCGTGAGAGAAGTTTGTTGGGCTAAAAATTGCAAGGGTAGGCAGACACAAGCAAAAATTAGAGCAAAAGCCTGCTAGGTCGTAAACTTTCACGGTCAACTTAGGCAAAAGTTAAGGCGGAAAATCAAAAGAGCTCGCTAGGTCAAAAACACGAAAGGGCGGTACAAGGCAAATTTAGAGCACAAAAGAGGGAGTGTCAAAACTCCAGTGGAACCCTAGCCTGAACTACATTATGACCTGATTTCTTTGCAAAAAGGATACGTAGGCAGCCTCACCCTAAGGCCTGGTCATGATCCATCAAGTTGAGCCTAAGTTGTTGACAAGGCAATCAAAAAAGGAATTCAAGCGTAGAACCAAAGAAGGAAAACTCCCTCATAATTCAATTTTATACGAATAAACTTCTTCTAATACAAAGGCAGAGCATGACTTTTAAAACAAAAGTACAACATGAAAAAAAGAGGGTCCACATTTTATTTCTTGATCAAGGTAGTCAAGTCGTTGGTTAGTTTGCATGTGCATGAGCTCTCGCTTCTATGTTTGCCCTCAGCCATCTCCTGTAGTTGCCACGGCACGACAAAAGGATAAAGGCTAGCATCACAAACCCTCGTGCTCTCTAGTTGCGCTGATAGTTGCACAAGATAGAATGCCTGAAGACAGGCATAACAAGATCCATGAGAACTTCCAACAGCACCTCCTACCTCAAACGAAGCTGACACAAGATGCGGTAGGGAATGTTGAAGGTGAACTCCTTCAAACCAGCAAGCACAACCCATTGAGGGCCCATGTAGCTTATCGTCATGGGCGGGAAGTCCAACCAACGGCATCTCCAGAAAATGCTATCCGCCGAGAGACACCCCAGGTACCCAACCCACTCTGTTACACGCCTATCCAAAAACTCGAAAGCACTCTGAGATAGGAGCCTAGCCTCGTACGCCCAGTTGCCTGGAGGCATTGTCAGTAAGCCGGTGTCAGATAGCCAAATCTGCATGAGAGGAAAAATAAGTAAGAAACTAGAAAAAGCCAACCCGCGTGTTTAGGTAGAATGAGAAAGTGTGAAGACTGAAAAAAGGAGAGTTGAGTGAGAAGCCAACCTGTAGAAGTAGAGGGCTACCTTAAAACACCTCAGTCTGCCCAGAGCGAACTGCATCCAAGCCAAGCAAAGTCTTAGTGAACACCAAAGGCACCACATCCTTACATGTCTCGATCTAAACAAAAATGTAAACCAAAGTAGAGTTGGGATGACCCTTGGAAGGAACCACTGTTCACCTCCAAGAACCACTGGCAAGAGTTTGTAAACATTCTCCCGCACTGGAGGGATGATAATCTCCTCCGACATGAATTCACCAAGATAAGCATGGAACTCTTCAACAGTCGGAGTGATAAGCACCCAATAATGTAAACACCAAAGGCACCACATCCTTACGTGTCTCGATCTAAACAACAATGTAAACCAAAGTAGAGTTGGGATGACCCTTGGAAGGAAGCACTGTTCACCCCCAAGAACCACTGGCAAGAGTTTGTAAACATTCTCCCGCATTGGAGGGATGATAATCTCCTCTGACATGAATTCACCAAGATAAGCATGGAACTCTTCAACAGTCGGAGTGATAAGCACTAATAATGCCATTATGGGTGCGCTAAGTCCTTAGTTTCATCTAAATTACATCATTAATTTAGTTGTTTTGTTTGTTTTTGTGTAGACACCCCAATTTGTCCTAATGATTATTTCAAGTCCCACCTTGGGGACTATCTCAATGATGAATGGATACAGTGATTGCTGATTGACTTCTCGTAAACCTGAGGACTTTTGGTGAGTAATTTTAGCCGCTTAGAGGACCCAATTCAGAGCCAAATAGCCTTTCAGACAGAAAGACAACATCCTAGGAAAATACATTTGTCGACCGTAAGATTGATCTCACAGCCTCCACTTCATTCTTTCATCCATGAAACATGTTTGAAAATCTCCATGAGAGATTGTCGCCTGCGAGATGCATTCCTCGGCCACCAGATCCTTCTGGCGGCCGCCAGATCGTCTTTTTCCAGAATTCTGGAATGTTCTGCCAATCATTTAATCCGTACTCAAAACCCTAGCGGCCATTCTCCGATTCTTTAGGGCTATGAAAGCAAATTCGAGCAGAGATCTTGTTACCCTAAACTACCTTATTGATTCACGCCATTTGATTGGCTGGAGTGAGTCATCCCATGCCTATATAAAGAGGCCTTAGGGTTCCAAAATTGATATCACAATTCACCCTCTCTAGCCATAATACTCAGTAGAAATACTCCCTTTCACCTCCTCTTCAAAAGCCCTAAAATCCTGAAGGCAGCCGCACTCCGAACAATCAAACCCTGAAGTACAAACCCTAACCCTAGGGTTTCCGAGAAAGAAGTTAGTCGATCACCCTCAATCCGAAGCAATCAAGAAACTGAGGGATCAAGGTGGGGAGGCCCAGGGGCCTATGATTTGAATCACTTTCTATTTTTGTACTTTAATCGTAGTATTTTGATTTTCTGATTAATCGTTTGTTCTAGTGTGAGGAAGAGCACCGGTTGGGACATCATTCTCACGGCCGGTATATCGATCCAATGGGATTCCACGGCCGTGACGTCCATTCAACGGCCATGGAATCCATCTGTTGGGACAGTCCGTCTCTCATGTTTATTTTGATGCATGTTCTGTTTAGCGATCTGGCTCACCTTATTAACTGTTAGAAAGGCTAATAATCAGATTATGTGTTTAGAATTAAATTAAGCAAGCATATATCGTATATCGAATGATTATAGGCCAGTCTCACAACTGGTGAAGAGAGGTGCCTAATACCTTCCCTTTATCATACCTCTGGCTTCCGTACCCGGAATCTCTACCTATTTTTCCTAATTTTTATAAACTAGGTGGCGACTCTATTTTGATAATAACCGTTATTGTGTGGAGATGTTTCTAGCCATGAGAATTTTCACGATTCTGGTTTATGAAGTAGAATCAAACAAAGAGCATGACTATATGGCGATGCCCCATTTGAGAGGTGTTTAAATTTTGCACGTAAGGTTATTTTGAAGATGTTTTAGGAAAACAGTATGAATAAAGCTACTATTGATGCCATGGACGACCACTGAAGGTGGCCAAGTCCCAAGAGCTAAGAAAGGAAGGCCCGAAGGTGTCCCGAAAGTATAGAAGGCCAAGAGGAGGACCTAAGAGCAAAAGCTAAAGTTAAAGGCCTCAGTACCGATACCAAGGTTGTGGCGGTATCGGTACCGAGGGCCTTCAGAGCAAATTTTTAGGGTTTTCTTGTGAGATGTTTTGTGCACAAAGGAGGGCAATATAAATACCCTGCTATGTCACAAATACAAAAAAAGGAGATTTAGTAGTACAACTTTTTAGATCTAGAATAGGATTTGCTTACTCTTGCTATTTTATTCTTGCTTCTTCTTCATTTTCCTAGCAAATACCTGCATTTTCTACCTTAATTAATCTTAGTTTGTTATTTCTGTCTTTATGAAAGTTGTAGCTACGCTCTCGATCTATAGTAATGTCAAGTTTATATCAAATTTCGTTGGTTAAAAATATTTTCTAGATTTTGCCTTGCTTTTGTCTCTCTAGATATGAGTGAGCAGTTTATAAGGCTTGGTCATGGGATGATTAGCACCTCATGACTTAGGTTAATTTTGCTTCTCTCATCATAAAGCTTAAATATTTGGTTCAAAAATTGAGTTAGTTCGGGTTTGCTTGTCAAATTGCTAAGGTGTTAACCTCCTTGATCATGTGTAGGCGAGAGGGTGCTACTTGCCACACATGATGCTTGGAGCTACGTTGCACGAGGCGTTTGCCAAATGAATTCTAGAACTCGCTCGGTATTCGAACCATATTTCTTGTCTAAAATGGTTTTCAATGCAAAATTTTCTGGGTTGAGAACCTTAGTTGTGTATCTCAAACCGAGTAATAGGATAAGAAAAGTGGATTGACTTGAGTCGTGGGTGTTAGGATCTCCTATACCTAGCCTTCCATTTTTATATTAGTTAAATCTTCGTTCAATTTAGCCATTTATTTTCCACCGTTTAAAGTAAAACAAAGTTTGCCATCTAAACGCAGAAAACCTTGCTTACATCTACAAATCCATCCAAGCCATAACAAATATTCCATTGGGTACAATACCCGGTCTTCCGGATTATTATGCTTATTGTAGACACCCCAATTTTGCCTAACGATTATTGCAAGTCCCACCTTGGGGACCATCCCGATGATGAATGGATACAGTGATTGCTGATTGACTTCTCGTAAACCTGAGGACTTTTGGTTAGTACTTTTAGCCACTTAGAGGACCCAATTTAGAACCAAATAGCCTTTCAGACAGAAATATAGCATCCTAAGAAAATATATCTATCGGCCGTAAGATTGATCTCACGGCCTCCACTTCATTCTTTCACTCGTGAAACATGTTGTTTGAAAATCTCCACGAGAGATCGATTCCTCGTTCGCGAGAAACATTCCTCTGCCTCCAAATTGTCATTTTTCCAAATTCTGGAATGTTCTGTCAATCGTTTGATTCGATGCGCAAAACCTTAGTAGCAATTCTCTGATTTTTTAGGGCTACGAAAGCATATTTGAACTAGAAATCTTGTTACCCTATAATTCCTTATTGATTCACGCCATTTGATTGGCTAGAGTGAGTCATCCATTGCCTATATAAAAAGGCCTAAGGGCTCTGAAATTAATATCACAACTCACCCTCTCTAGCCATAATACTCTGCAGAAACACTCTCTGCAGGGGTTCGTTTTGTTGGGACCTAGATCGTGTTCAAGGCTTGGTTCCTTCCTCCGCAGCTCCTACTCCCAGACCTGCAACAAGTCACTAGGGCTTCACTAGCCCAGCGACCCTTCGACGATCAAGTTAGATCTCAGGGGAGAAGTTTTGGTCTAGGGTTAGGGAAGAACGGCATACCTCTCCGAGCGAGCATCCCTCTCTATTTATAGACCTAGGTTTACTTGGCCTTCAAGCCAACACGTGGAGCGTACACTTGGGTAACCGCCTCGGGTGACGTTATACGTGAAGAGAGGAGCAAAGAAGTTACGAAGCACATGGCCAGACCACACCCCAATGATTGCTGTTTCCACGTGATCAACATGGGACCCATCTGGCGTAACTACCTCTTTCAGGCGGATTCAGGAATACCGAAGCAGAAGCACATCCTGCTGGCACCCTCTGAACCAGGACAGTCTCGATACCGAGCTGCATGTCAGGGCTTGTTAAATTCCATCAACTCATTGACCTGGGTCCCCAAGAGGCATAAGCTCGAAACAACTAGCCCAGTAACCGAGATAGTGACCAAGGCCACCACACTCTCTTACATCTCCTCTCCGAAAGCCCTAAAGTTCTGAAGGCAGCCGCATTTCGACGATCAAACCCCGAAGTACAAAACCCTAACCCTAGGGTTTCGAGAAAGAAGTCAGTCAATCACCCTCAATTTGAAGCAATCAAGCAACTGAGGGATCAAGATGGTGAGGCCCAGGGGCTTATGGTTCGGTTTATTTTCTGTACTTTAATCGTAGTGTTTTGATTTTCGGATTAATTGTTCGTATTCTGGTGTGAGGAAGAACATTGGCTGGGACATCGTTCCCACGGCTAGTACATTAATCTAGAAGGATCCCTCGGCCGTGGCATCTAGTCACCAGCCACAGGATCCATTCTTTGGGATAGCCTGTTGTGTTCTGTTCATTTTGATGCATGTTCTATTTAGCGTTCTAGCTCACCTTGTTAACTGTTAAAGGCTAATAACCAGATTATGTGTTTAGAATTAAATAAAGCAAGCATATATCATATGTCAAATGATTATCGGCCGGTCTCACGACCAGGCAAAGAAGGGTGCCTAACACCTTCCCCTTATTGTACTTTTGGCTCTTGTACCCAAAATCTCTATCTGGTTTTCCTAGTTTTTTTATAAACTAGGTGGCGACTCTATTTTGATGATAACCGCTATCTCGTGTGGTGATATTCCTAGCCATGGGAATATCCACGACCTTGGTTTATAAAGTGGAATTCGAGCAAAGAGGATATCAGTATGGCGATGCCCGGTTTGGGAGGTGTCTGCATTTATCTCGACGTATTAAACCCTTTGCTTGGGGTGCTATTCCATTATATCGAAGATGACAAAGCATGGACATAACTCCTATCTCCGAACCGGAACACATGCACGTTCATATCCCAAAAGCTCACCGTTGCCTTTAGCAATTTGGGACGAAGATGGATGTTACAGAGATACAACAATGATGCCAAGCCATGACCTTGGAAGTGAAGCCAATCCAGGCCATCCATGATGGTTAACCTAGGACAGAGCAAGCTTGGAAGGGAAACGACCTTTTGAAAAGGACTTTTTGAAGATGTGAGCTTAGAAAATGAAGTGTTTTGGGAAGAGAATGACCAAGGGAGAATGGCTGAATTTATAAGAGAAGGAGAGGAGACAACATCAAATTCCCACGTGTCTCGATTCTCCAAAAATGCATGTTTTCCATAGGAAATGGCATGGTCTTGCCATGGAACCCCTACAAAGCCATGCATTGGCTCAGAAATGCCATTGCATGGGTCAAACCATGATTCTAGCACAATCAGGCTTTGGGAAAGACCAATCTGACATCTGTCAGGATTAACACACCATGTGGTACTTCATGAAACACCGCGCGGGTACATCATTCCGCCGCACTGTGTAACGAAATCTTGATCTTTCGCGCGGTGCTTCACATTGCAACGCCCACCACTTTAAAGTGTCATGCAGTTTGATATTTTCTGCAAATCTGCAGATTTTGGTATTAAAGGGTCAAACTCAAAATCAAGTCTCTCGGGGTACTTCCAACTATCCAAACACATGGGACTTAGGGTACATTCCGGTTCCAATTGTCTAATATGGTATATGTAAACGTAGAAGATGGAATTGAGACCAAAAAATTAGGGTTACTTTTCCCATTACGTTGCAGTTATACAAGAGTAAAGAAGTAATAACACTAAGACCCCTATCTTCTAATCTATTTACATAAGAGATCAATTATAAACTAAATAACGTAACAAGATTATTAGCAATGTTTATGGCAGCTTTATAGTCATAGTAGAGTTTCATAGGACCACTATCAGAAATTTCCAAATAACGTAACAAGGTTTGGAGCCACAAAAGCTCATAAACACCATGAGCCTTAGCTCTATACTTAGCTTCTGTGCTAGACCTGGCGACCACTGATTGCTTCTTATTTTTTCGCCAAGTAAAAAAATTTCCCCAAATTTAAGTACAGTAGCCAGAAGTAGAGCGTCTACATCCACAGAACTAGCCCAGTCAGCATCAGTAAATGCCTCTAACCGCAGGTGACATGATTAGAGAACAAAATTCCTTTCCCTGTAGCTGATTTTAGATACCTCAAGATACGATAAACTGCATCACGATGTGAAGTACGAGGATCATGCATAAACTAACAACGCCCATTGCATAAGTAACATCCGGTCGAGTGTGAGCTAAGTATATCAGTCGACCCAGAAGTCGCTGCTACCTCTCCTTATCAGTGCGCTCCCCCACATCTCCATTAAGATGATGATTCGCCTCAATTGGTGCATAAACTAACAACGCCCATTGCATAAGTAACATCCGGTCGAGTGTGAGCTAAGTATATCAGTCGACCCAGAAGTCGCTGATACCTCTCCTTATCAGTGCGCTCCCCCACATCTCCATTAAAATGATGATTCGCCTCAATTGGAGAATTTGCAGGTCTACAACCCACATACCTGTTTCTTCCAAAAATTAAGTTTATACTTCCGTTGGGAGATAAAAATACCTCTATTAGACCATGCCAATTCCATTCCAAGAAAGTATCTTAGTGATCCCTGTAAGTGGATAAAATCCGCTTAGTGCTAAAGTAGCTCTTTTGTTTGAACAACCTCACATGCTTTAACCGTTGGAACCGTAGCTCTCCGCCGGAATCCTAGTTGCAAAACAGACGGGAGTGAGCATACCTCTGCCTCTTGTCAGCAAAGACCCTCCAATGCCTAAGATCACGTACTAGAGAAAACCCTAATTATTAGTAGGAAAGCCATATGATTGCAATGTATTGCGTACCTTTTACCTATAGGTTTACCTCGTATATATAGACACACTCATGCTTGCTGCCCAAACATATCCTTGTTGCCCTAGGTTTCCTATCTCGTATAAGAAACCCTGTGTACATTGGATTCTCATTCCCTTATCAGATTACTTCCTTAACCCTTGTGGGACTCTTTCCCATTACGGGCTGAGCTTCTTCTTCTCATTAGGAGACCTAAGCAGATCCTTTATTCTTGGGATCCTACTCCATCATGGAGTATAGCTATATTGGAATCTTTTGGAATGTTCTCACAGCCTTATCACATAAGACATGATTCTCCTGCTGTTCGGCCATCTCGTTGCCGAACAGCTCGTGCTTGCTTCTAGCCTCTCGTGGCGCTTGTTCTTACCACCGAGCATCGTGCTTCTCGGGGGTGGGATGTGTTTCACTTATAGCGTGGTCCTACGCACCATGTGTTCCGCTATTATTTGCCCTGTTCGGGAATACCTCCCTACAATTGCTCCCCAATTTTGCCCCTTGTGGCTGCTTAGTTACATTGGGCAAAGCTTATTTGGTATCTGTTCCAGATCATTGGTTCCTGTGCATTCATTCTGTCTGTCACCAGTGATGCTTTGGTGTCTATAAGACCACGCTTTTTCTGAGCTTTGGCCACATGTTGTATTTCGTACGCCTTGCATTTAATTCAAATTGACGTCTTCGTCTGAGTAGGCATTAAACGATGGTTAACTTCACAACTTTCAGTTGCTTTTCGTCCTAATGGCGTTTGAGGCGACGTTTCACTTACGTCACCTTTTTTACCCGCCCAAGGCTATATATGGGATCTCATCCCCATTTCTAACCCCTTCACTCTTCCACTCTCTGGTGAAAAAGGGGTTTTTAGTCTTCACTGTTCATCGTCGTCTCCACCTACTCCTACTCAGGCATCTCGTGCTCCAAACCTGGACGAAACCCATCATTGAGTCTTTGATCACTCTAGTAAGCGTCCCATACTCTCTACATTTTCTGTTTCCTACTTCTGAGTTTTTGATCTCAGATCTTGCATTTAGGGTTTGTACAATCGCTCGTTTTCCATTTCAAACCACTGTAGCCCTCCACATTCTCTGGCTCACGTGGAAGATAAGTTCCTCCAACCAGGGAGGTTTAGGAGACTTTGCGAAACACTAATAGTAATGGTAGATTTTAGGGTAAAATACGCCATATCCGATAACATAGCACTTAAGCTTGCCACTCTAGGTGCCCCCAGAGACACCGGTTCCTGGGAGAGAATGCTTATTCCCATCGTTGTAATTATTGAGGGCAGGGTTCGATTTCCCCTTCACCCCCTATTATGTCATGTGCTTAGCTGGTATCATCTTTCTCCCATGCAAGTTTCTGCTAATGTATTTAGACTGATCATGGGCACAGCTGCCCTAAATGAAATTCTTGGGACCAATCTGGGAATTTGGGATATCCAATGGTGTCTACCACCCTATGTACAACATGTACTACTTCAAAGTTATTAAAGAGGAAAAGCGTTTCGTGCTTGATTTGGTTGATTCTGCTTGGGGGGACGAGATAGACTTCCTCTATGTCTGGAGGATTCGAACCAATCGAAGAGGATGGTCAAGTGGTCGGCTTTCATTTCCCTCACAAGTTTGGTCAACCACGTATGTTCTTAATTTTATCTTCAAATATTCCCTTGAGCAGATTGTTACTAATGGGGCTAACCTTTTTCATTCTCTTTTCTTTTCAACCAAGAATGTAAACACTAGGCCACGTCGTACACCCACATGTGTACATTTAGAAGAGATTGCTTGAGTACTAAATTACTCAGGGGTACTAGGAACTCTCTTTGCTAGCCGAGGTCATTCTACCAACATCCTGCTCGGTTACCACCCTTCGTACAAGGGTTTTATTGACAGAAGACTCACCACCTCAAATACTAGTGTGGCGTCTACGTCTACTGCTCCCCAATCCCAAGGTCAAAGGCAGAGCATCCCAGTAACTATTGCTGGCCAATCTGGAGAAGAACCCATTTCAGAGGGTGTATTGCTTCCTAGATTAAATACAGATAGGACCACTAGACATCGTCTGAAATAGCCCATCTCCGACCGTTCCACCAGTCAATCATCCTCTTCTAGTTATTCTCCTTCTCCACTAGGATCTAAAACCATGAGTCAACGCCCTATGAACCTCAGCTCTTTGCACATTGTTGCTCCTCGAGGCCGGGGCGGTCCTTCTCGGGGGGCCTCGAGCACCTATCTCTTCTTCTGGCTTTGTGGTAGGAACTGGAACTAATGGTGCCCATAGAGACAAACGCCCCAGGACCGACCCCCCTCATATCGAAGTCCTACTCTAGGCTACGACTACAGGCAACCCTTCTAGTGTCAGTTACGCCTGCAGTACATCAAATTTGGGCCCCCCATTTCATATGGGGTGATCAGCTGGTGAACGTTAGGGACAGCGCCAGTTCCTTAGAGACCGCGTTTGCCTTGGCTCAAGGCCTTTTGCTCCCGGGTGACATGCAAAAAGAACTAGCATCGGCTCTTGAGAGGTTAGCGTGTAAAGGGATGGTGAGTGGAATCAAGGTATACTTCTCATCAGTGCAACATTTTTCTTATTACTGTGGCCCTGTACATCTTCTATACTTGCATTCGAACTTCTCCCCTTTACTTGTGTCAGTTCATTCAAAAGATGGTGGCACTGGGCCAAAAGCTAAACGAAATCGAACCTCATCACAATAGGTTGTTAAGGGATAATACAAGGCAGCTCCAGTCCATTACCAGACTTGAGGGGGAGAGCAACAAGTTCAAGCAGGCTGGGGAAGGAATGAAAGTAAAGCTCGAGGCCGTGGAGGATAGCTTAAGCCAAGCGCTCTCTGAGCTTGAATCTGAAAAGAAGACTTCCTTCGACGACGGATACAAATAGGGCTTTGATGCTGCTACTAAGGACTGTGTTGCCCAGATGCAGACATCCAGGATGAGATATGGGCTGCTACTTGGGAGGCATGCTTATGGAAGGCTGGGATTGCTGATGACTCCCCCTTGTGGGTTGAGAATGATTTGCCGAGCAAGCAAGTGCAACAGACTGGAGATCTTGATGGAAATCCTAAAGATGATGTCAAGGAGCAGATTGAGAACTATGCCAATGCTGATGGTACTCCTATGGTGTCGACAGACACCCCCTCCGAGCAGTCACTCGTGGAGCCAGGAACCCAAAATGTTGCTGACCCTAGACAAAAGGAAGCTAGTGGTGGTGCAAATGTAATGGACAATGCGGGAGCAACCACAATAGTTGCGGCCGAACAATCATCCATACCTGCAATTGAAGACCTAACTCTAGAGTAGTATGTACTCTCTCTAACTCTCTCAGCCCTAAAACATTAAATCCGCAGGCCCTGCATGGTCATAGTTCTTAGCCCTGCGTGGCATCAATACATTTAAAAATTAGTTCATTTTGGCCATTCGTGGCACCTAACACAGGTATGCAGCCCTTTCGTGGCATTTAACTTTTCCTTGTGAGCCTTCGTTGGCCTTGGCTAGTTGGTAGGCTCTTCGTGGCCTAATAAACCTTATATGCCAGGTATTTGGGTGTGCCTGAAATATTTCATATCTGCATACCATTTGTGTGTTTTCGTACATTTGAATTGCCATAGCAGACTTGCATGTTCATGCAATGTTTTTTTGAGTTTTTCGTGCTAAACAAATTTGTACAGTTATTTGTATGCACCTAAGTTTTTCGTACTTTGGTAAATCCATGTTCTCATTCGTACACACCCTCTAAGTGTCTCATACTTAGCTATTTTCCACGTCTGTTTATAACCGTCTTAAGTTTTTCAGACTTACAGATTTTTCTACATGTTTCATATGCACGAGGGTATACTTACCCATTCTCTACTCCCCAATATGGAGGCAGAGTGTTAGTTCTGAGACCATATTCTAGTGCGAACAGGATTCTAGCCCACATTATTCAAAATGAAATTCGCAAACATTCAAAGAGGATTGTATTCGTAATTCAAACTCGGGATAATTTGGTATAATCGAAAAGAGAACTTTATTCATAATTCAAAAACTCAAGGAAATTTTATTCATAAATCCTTGCAACTAATCATAAGGGAATGTTATTCATAATTCAAAACTCATGGGGGCGTTATTCGCAACCCCTTGCAACTAACTCGAAATAAAAAATAAGGAAGTTTTATTCGTAGCTCCCACACAATCACGGTATGCTTCCTATTCAACAAAATAAAAGTAAACAAAGTCAAAATTTTCTAAACAAAGAATTTTCTCAAATTGTGGACATTCCAAGGCCTTGGCACCGGGTTCCCGTCAAGGTCTGCCAATCTGTAAGCCTCGATTCCCATGATCTCAGTGACTCGATATGGGCCTTCGCAATTAGCACCCAATTTTCCTTCATTCTTCACCTTGGTGTTGCAGAGCACCTTTCCTAGCACCACATCCCCAACTCCAAACTCTCGTGGGTGAACAGTCTCGTTGTAGCTCTTCATGAGCTGCTCCTGATATGAGGCCAAATGCACCAGCGCCCATTCTCTTTGTTCCTCGGCGAAGTCTATCTCAATTTCCTCGGCTCTATCATTGCCTCCACTCTAAACCAAAGCACTCCTATTGGTTGGCAAACCAACTTCTAGTGGTATAACAATCTCTATTCCATAAGCCAATGAGTAAAGGGTTTCTCCCGCAGACCTCCTTAGCATTGTTGGGTATGCCTATAGGACCAAGGGTAGCTCATCGGGACACTTGCCCTTCTTCTTTTCCAACCTCTACTTGATTCTATCAAGAATGGTTTTGTTCGAAGCCTCTGCTTGTCTGTTGCTCTAAGGATAGGCAAGAGTGGAATAGTAGTTTCTTATCCCGTACTGGGACTAGAAAGCTTTGAACTTCTTTTGGATTTGGGCCCCATTATCGGAAATCAGTGAGTAGGGGACCGCAAATCTTGTGATAATACTCTTCCAGACAAACCTCTCTACCATTGGTTCAGTAATCTTGGCCAATAGCTTTGCCTCAATCAATTTCGTGAAATAGTCTGTTGCAAGCAAAATGAATTTTCTGTTCCTAGAAGCCTTGGGGAGTGGACCCACGATATCCAATCTTCATTGTGCAAATGGCCAAGGGCTTGTTAATGGCACCAGATCTTTGGTTGGTGTTTGGATCATGGGTGAGAATTTCTGACACATCTCAGAAATCTTTACATACACCTTTGTATTTTCTTACATGTGCGGCCACCAATACTCTTGGGTTATTGCTCGGTGGGTAAAAGACCTGCCCCCAGCATGACTCCCACACGTCCCTCTGTGGATCTCATGGAGAAATTTCTGTACCATTTTGGGGTGCACAGAAAGCAATTAGGGACCTTTCCTATACAACTTCCCTTTTGGGAATAGCCAGAACTGTGCAGATTTTGTCTTTACGTTGTGAGCCTCTTTCTTATCAGCTAGGAGTATCTCATCTTGTAGGAACTCCACTATTGGATCCATCCGACTTGGTGTAGACACCCCAAATTGAGACTCCCCGAATTACCTTAGATCTCCAATGATGATACGTGTAACGCCCCGAATTTTGGGAACGTTAAATAAATAATTTTTATTGAAAATCTAAATAGAGTCTGGCTCATTATTACATCATAACCCCCATAAGAGTACTTTCATTACACAAAGGGATGGGAAACTAAGATTCCTAACTACAGCTCCGCCTGCTCCTCCATCCTAGCCAGCTCTTCGGCTCTGAAAGCCTCCAAGGTGTACAGTTTTCCCTGGTCATCTACAAAGTCTGACACATTTACCAGTATCGCCACCAGTATAATATGTCAAGGTCACCAAAAGTAACACCATGAGCTACGAGAGCTCAGCAGAATAATCCCATACCCGGTAACCCATAAATTACAAACAATAGGTCATAGAAATAATATGCCACTCAAGAATTTCAAATAGCACATGCATATTCAATAAAGCACTTAACAATGACACATCCGCATTCGCTATTCAACTAACGTTGGTGTCTGTGATATCTGTGTTTTTCCTACGC
Source organism: Rhododendron mucronatum var. ripense (assembly GCA_019656295.1). NCBI lineage: Eukaryota > Viridiplantae > Streptophyta > Magnoliopsida > Ericales > Ericaceae > Rhododendron > Rhododendron mucronatum. The sequence continues at coordinate 1,439,073 of BPLT01000035.1, read as the reverse complement.
GATTCATTGTAGACCATGTCTCATTTTCATTTACAAAATCAACATTTCGAAAAGCACTTTTTAAACGCGTTACCAATGAAGCTACCACGTCCAGCTTAATTGGCAACACACACAATGAGCTACCAAGTCCGGTCACATTGCCGTTTTCAAATCCGTACACACAATGGGCTACCACGTCCGACCAAATATGGCTTTCATAATTCACACAATGGGCTACCAAGTCTGGCCACATTGCGGTTTTCTTGGCTCCTCTCCGCAGATAACCAAGTCACTCCTCCAATGAGACTACCACATCCAGTCCCATTGGCAACACACACCACACAATGGGTTACCATGTCCGACCATATTGCGGTTTCAAAACATTATCTACACCCTAGGTGTCATGTTTCTACTTTCAATTTCTGTGTCTTGTTTGCATGCATAAACTCCGCGGCAGGACTTTTCATGTAAGTACACATAAATCATTCATCGTATTCTTGAAACTAGTACGACCATCCCACTCTATATTACTTATCATGCTCATACTATCCCTAAGTTCACGCAATCATGTTCAAACATTTAGCGCATAACTTAAAGCATAGTGTCACAAAGACGGACACCTTTGGAGTGGATACCACTTATGCTTTATCACACATCAAACAAGTAATCCAAGTAATCACATATACATGCTCATAACCATCCTTACGATCAAAATACGAATACTTTCATTCAAGTTTATGTTTCCAAAATCCATTCTCTCTTCCTTTTTGGAAAGTTCAAAATGACATGTTTTTCCGGAAATAAAATCGAGTTATTCAATATAGGCATATTTCTTTTCAAGCCTTTAGTAAAACAGTTTTCAAGTTCTCATGCATTTCAAATAATACAAACGATATACACATTTTTATTTATACTTAGAGGTAGGGGTAAGAATATTCTACATGATCATATTTCATTTCGAAATTTTAGTAAAACAAGTTTACTAGCTATTTTTTAGTACTTTAACTTAACATGCATTTTCAAACATAAAAATAACTAGAATTTCTTTATACTAGAGAAAGTGAGTAGAAATATTCTACCATTCTTCTTGGCGATAGGTACGGCTACGGAAAAAGTACGTCGGCTATCAAACGGAGTGACTTCCTATGGTAAGCTTACGGTAGTTTCGAAAGAGAATGATAAGACTTTCTTTTTCTCTCGAAACTAATTCTTGACTAAACTACAAAACTTTTTGGATCGAGAGGATGGTCGAGTGGTGGTGGCCTTGGATGAGTTTCTTGAAAAACTCAAGAAGAAACTCAAGAACAAAGGAAGAACAAAGAACAAATACAAGAATTCTAGAGAGAGAAGTTGAAGGATTTGAAGGTTTGAGTTGAATGGCAAGAATGGGGTGCTATTTATAGCAAAATGTTGGGCTCTCCCTCTCCCTCTCATGGCCGGCCACCCCTCTCTCTCTTCCTCTCATTGTTTTGTCCAATCACACTTTTAAGCACGCCCAATCTTTCCCTCACTTGTTAATCCATTGGTAGGTGCAAGGCTAGGTGATCATGGGGATTTTCTAAGGATTGTAAGTAAATCCTCGGTGATTATAACCTATGTTGCAAGTCTTACAAGTCTAATGATGCTAAAAGAAGTAGCCTTCCATGTTTAGTCATTTCTAGGTCTAGGTTGTAAGTCAATTTCTAGGATGATTAAGGCTAGATTTCATGTTTAAAGTAGTCTAAAATGAGTTGTAAAGTTGTAATTACGCTTGAGGCTAAAGAGGTAGCTTGTGGGAGTGTACAATCACATGCACACACCTCACTCACTCTCTCTCACTCTCGGTCTCTCTCTCTTTCCTCTCGGCCTCTCTCTCTCATGAGAGTGTGTGTGTGTGTGTATTATATATTTAACTATGTACACTTAGGTCTAAATAGTCTTGCTAAGTCTATAGGAAGGGTATTGATTAAAGGTAAGGCTTTCAATGACAAGACAATATCCAATGGTTAAAACTTCCCTAGAAAGTCTATATATGTCTATTGTCATGATAATGGTAGTCTTATTGTAACGCCCTGAATTTTGGGAATGTTAAATAGACAATTTTTAGTGAAAATATAAATAGAGTCTGGCTCATTATTACATCATAACCTTCATAAGAGTACTTTCATTACATAAAGGGAGGAAAACTAGGATCCTATCTACAGCACTGCCTGCTCCTCCATCCAAGCCAGCTCCTTGGCTCCGAAATCCTCCAAGGTGTACAGCTCACCCGGATCATCTACAAAGTCTGACACATTATACCAGCGTCGCCCCCAGTATAATACGTCAGGGTCACCAAAGGTAACACCATGAGCTACGAAAGCTCAGCAGAATAATCCCATACCCGCTAACCCATAAATTTATAACAATAGGTCATAGAAATAAATACCGCTTAGGAATTTCAAATAATAAAGTACTTCACAATGACACATCCACATTTGCTATTCAACCAACGTTGGTGTCTATAATATCTGTGTTTTTCCTATGCGACTCATCGTAGATTGTCTTGTTTCTTTTACAAAATCAACATTTCGAAAAACACTTTTTAAACATGTTACCAATGAAGCTACCACGTCCGGCTCCATTGGCAACACACGCACAATGGTCTACCAAGTCCGGCGACATTGCGGTTTCCAGCTACCACGTCCGGCTCCATTGGCAACATACACACAATGGACTACCAAGTCCGGCGACATTGCGGTTTCCAAATCCATACGCACAATAGGCTACCACATCTGGCCACATTGCGGTTTTCATAATTCACACAATGGGCTACCACGTCCAGCCATATTGCGATTTTTCTTGGCTCCTCTCCACGGATAACCAAACACACCTCCAATGAGACTACCACGTCCAGTCCCATTGACAACACACACCACACAATGAGCTACCACATTCGGCTACTTTGCGATTTCGAAATATTAATCTTGCCTTAGGGTCATGTTTCTACTTTTGATTTCTGTGTTTCGTTTGCATGCATAGACTTCGCGGCAAAGCTTTTCACGTCAGTACACATAAATCATTCATTATAATCTTGAAACTAAACTAGCAAGATCATCCAACTCTATAGTACTTATAATGCTCATATTATCGCATAGTCATGCTCAAACATTTAGCACACAATATAAAGCATAGTATCACATGGACGGACACCTTTGGAGTGGATACCACATATGCTTTATCACACATCAAACAAGTAATCCTAGTAATCACATATACATTCTCATAATCATCCCTAAGATCAAAATACGAATAATTTCATTCAAATTTATGTCTCCAAAATCCGTTCTTTCTTCCTTTTTGGGAAGTTCAAAACAACATGTGTTTTTCCGGAATAAAAGTCGAGTGATTCAACATGATCATAGTTTCTTTCGAAATTTTAGTAAAACAAGTTTGCTAGTTATTTTCAGTACCTTAACTTATCATGCATTTTCAAACATAAAAATGAGTACAGGAAATCTACTTTCATTTCAAACATACGATTTTACTTTTATACATTGGGATGGTGGACAAGGGACTCTATCGTTCTTCTTGGCGGTAGGGCGGCTACTGGAAAAATAAGTCGACGATCGAACGGAGTGACTTCCTACGGAAAGCTTCCGGTAGTTTCGAAAGAGAAAGGTTTCTCTCGAAACTAGTTCTTGGCTAAATTACTAAACTTTTGGATCGAGGGGGTGGTTGAGTGGTGGTTTAGTGGTGGCCTTGGATGAGTTTCTTGAAGAACTCAAGAAGAACTCAAGAACAAAGAAAGAACAAGTAAGAACAAAGCAAGAACACAAGGATTTCTAGAGAGAGAAGTTGAAGGGTGATGGTGTGAGTTGAATGGCGAGAGGGGGGGGGGGGGGGTGCTATTTATTTCAAAAATTGGCTCCCTCTCTCCCTCTCATAGCCAGCTCTCTCTCTCTCTCTCTCTCATTTTTTGCTCCATGGTCCTGTCGCATCTTGTCTGCCAAGCATGCCAAGCCATGTCAATCCAATTTAGGTGTAAGACTAGGTAATCATGGAGATTTTCTAAGGCTTTAAGGCAATCCTAGGTGATTATAACCTAGGTTGGCAAGTCTTACAAGTCTAAGAGGTTAGCCTTCCATGTTTAGTCAATCCTAGGTCTAGGTTGTAGTCAAAATCTAGGGTAATTAAGCGCAAGGTTCTAGAATGATTAAAGGCTAGATTGTGTGCTTGAAGTAGTCTAGGAATGGGTTGCCATGTAGTAATTACGCTTGAGGCTAGGAGGTAGCTTGTGGGAGTGTACAAACACATGCACACACTCACTCTCTCCCTCTCACTCTCTCGGCCTCTCTCTCCTCTCTCCATCTCGGCTTTCTCTCTCTCTCTCTCTCTCTCTCTCTCTCTCTCCTATTTCCCATGAGTCTATATATATATATATATATGTGTGTGTGTGTGTGTGTGTGTGTGTGTATGTGTGTGTGTGTGTAAGACTAAGTATGTTTAGGTCTAAGTAGCCTTATAAGTCTAGGAGAAAGAGTAATGATTATTGTTAAGGCTATCAAGTGCTAGATAATGCCCAATGGTCAAAACGTTTCCTAGAAAGCATATATACATATTTATATGTATAACTAAGTATACTTAGGTACTCAATAGTCCTATTAGTCCTTGGAGGAAAGAGTAATGATTAAAGGTGGCTTCCAATGACAAGAACATTGTCCATTGGGTAATATTTTCCTAGTGTATATATGTACATAGTCATGATTAGGGTAGGTTATTATGTATATATACCTATATATATGTTTATATATACCTAGAGATGAATCTAGGAAAGTAACTTTGGTGGGTAATTAGGTTTAAGGCTATAATCCTTAGGTTTGCATGCATGGCAAGCATAATGATATACTACTTTTGGAAGCATTATGATGACTTCCTTTGGTCCAAAAGGTTCAAGTAGGGTTGAAAAGGTTCATAAAGTTCATCTAGGGTTAGGAGAATGTAACTGGGCTGAAGGGTACTTAGGTTTCTCTAACTAATCGATTGGAAACTAATTCTACTTGTCAAGTAGGATTTCTAGCCAAGAAATATAATTTAAAATTTTTATTCAACTTGCAAGGAAAATATATAAGTGCTTCTACAAGTGTACTTGTCTTTGGAAAAGGACTAGATTGCCCGGTGCGAAGGGATTTAATTTTATAAGCCTTAAATCTAATTATGACGGATTCTTAAGGTTGAAAAGAATTTTTAAAACAATTAAAGCAAATTTTAAATATTAAAACGAGATTTGTATTTATTAAAAATCGGAGTTGTTACACTTATTATGATATACTTTTATATATGCCTAAGGAAGAAAAAAAATCTAGGAAAGTAACTTTGGTGGGAAATTAGGTTTAAGGCTATAATCCTTAGATTTGTATGCATGGCAAGCCTAAGTTTTCTACTTATGGAAGCATAATAATTACTTCCTTAGGTCCAAAAGGTTCATAAGGTTCATCTAGGGTTAGGGAAATATAACTAGGTGAAATGGTAATTAGGTTTCTCTAACTAATCAGTTGGAAGCTAATTCTACTTGCCAAGTAAGATTTCTAGCCAAGAAATATAACTTTAAGATTTTATTTTACTCACTTGGAAAATATACAAGTGCTTTTATAAGTATACTTGTCTTTAGAAAAAGACTAGATTGTCTGGTGCGAAAAGATATAACTTTATAATTCTAAAATCTAATTATGACGGATTATTAAAGTTAAAATAAAATTTTATTAAGCAATTTAGGGTTTAAATAAGGATTTTTAAATATTTAACGAGATTTTTATTTACTAACAATCGGAGTTGTTACAATATGAGAAAGAACCACGAATTTGAAGGCTTGATCAATAACTTTTGAGCATCCCAGAACCTGAACCCATCAACTGCCTAGCACAAGGCATCATGTGCCTAGCGCAAAGCACCAACTGTCCAGCGCAAAAGAGTTTGATACACTCTCCAACGCTAGACCCTCACTCCCCAGCGCTGAGAATCAAATTCTGTTACTAACTGCTCTGACTACTGCAGGAATCTCATCATGACCCTACAAAGCATCTAGCTGACTCTAAGCTTGCAGAGATGTTCCCCCTCCATTTTTCCCTATAAATAGAGGTGTCTAAAGCCATATTCAAGGACACCACTCCACAATACAATATACAATACACCTCCCTCATTCTTCAAACACACTTGAAGAAAAATCAGAAATGTCTTATATCTAAAGAGAAAAATCCAATTTCCATCCCAAAAATCTACATTTCTTCAACACTCCACCATAATAAATCCCCTTTGTCATTCATCAACTCCAAACGACCCTCAAATCATCCAAACCGAAGCTCAAAGTCTCGTTCAAGCATTCAAAAGGTAGTTAACTACCTGCATTTCTAGTATTGGTTCATCTGAGGAAATCAAGAACCTGAAGAAGGGCCACAAGCAGGCTAACGCAATCGTGGGCTTTTCATACTAAAAAAATGTGATCGCATATGCTTTGCGTTGGGGAGTCACTCCCCAGCGCTGAGCACTCTAATGTTAGATTTGCTGATTATTTCAATATTAGTGGAATCCAGGGGCTTTTATGTCTATTTCTAGCCTTTATTATTCATTTTCAATACTTTTAAATATTGTCTTTTTACTGGTTCGTCTAGAAATACCTCGAAATATCCTAAAAAACTATTATCCATGCATTTTACTAATTAATCTACTGTTTGGATAAAAAGAAAACATTTTCAGAAATTGGTCTGGACAACTGCTTTGCGTTGGGCACTGAGTCCCCAGCACAAAGGAGTTGTCCCAGGAGGTATTTTGCACTAGGCACTAACTCCCCTGCGCAAAAGAGTTTCCCCATCTTCTGCAGATTTACGACAGTTTGCATTCATGTCACCTATAACATGTAACTTTCTGTTCTATTGCACTCTTATATGTAATGTACACTCCAACACATGCCTACACCGCACATTGAACTTGCTATGTATTTAAAAAGTTAAAATATAAGCATTTTTCAAAATCCCACAAGTATTTAGTAGAGACCGGTCCTCATATCGGGCGAGAAGGGTGCCGAACAAAAGCCTTCCCTTCTCGTAACTTGGCTCCCGAATCCAAAATTTCTGGTTTATTTTCAAACTCAAATATCATTTTCAAGTTCTAGGTTTCTTAGGTGACAAACCATTTTACAAAAAACCAAGGTGGTGATTCTTCAATTTTCAATAAGTCCAAAAGCGAGCGTGTGGGAGTCCTCCTTCGAGAAGGTCTCTCGGGCTCTAGTAGCCCATAGTGGCGACTCTGCTGGGGAATCAAGAGCCAAACTGGAAAATATTTTTGGGATTTCAAGAAAATGCTTATATTCTTAACTTTTGCTTTACACTTGCACTGTACACTAGCCGCGCTAGCGTATTTCGGCAATCCTGTTGAACATCATGGAATCCCAAAATGCACAGCAACCTCCGACGAAGAAGGGTCATTATGCCATCGACCACTGCTCAACATACGTTCAGCAGTGAGAGGCATACCTGTGACTCCGAGTACAAGGAACCCCTCTCGAACCAAAACCCAGCCTTTTGCACTTGCAGATAACCATAGAACTCTCCCACTAGGACAGGAGCCCGTTGGTTTAGGACTATGAGATATACTCTGCTTATGTGCGACATTTTTTTCACTTACATCTTACATGTATATTATCATGTTATCTCATACATGAATAGTTCAACCATTAGGATAGCCATAGAACTTCCCTTTTTCCTTCCAGCGGCTTGAAAAAGGTTGCTAAGACCCGATGTAGAGTCGTGTATATCATCAAATGCACATTGTCGAAAGGATAGCCTCTTTTCAAGCAATAAGCCTTAAGAGAAATCAAAACTTGTTGCATCCTAAGCCCGTTCCTCGGTCAAAGATCCAATGGAAAATAAAGAGTTAATTAAGCGGTAACGTCATGGTACCCACACCACTCAAATTACGGTGCCATAGCACCGTTCAGCTAAAAGCGTCATGCCGCTCATGCCACCGTGGTTATGGTCTCATGTCGCTATTGCTAAGTTGCTCCCAAAATCGAAATTGGGACTTTGAGTGAAGGAATGAACTAAGATGTAACCCGCCTTGACATCTATCGAGTCTTTTTACAACAAAGGGAGTATTCTAAAAAAAAATATGTTGAGTATTGAGGCAACCTTCAAGGGCCGTTTCCAAAGAGTCTAGGAGACTTAAAATCCACGAAGCATACCTCTAATGTTAGCCGTGCTCGAATGGCTTCCCCGTGCTCTTGTTTAACCTTAAGATCTGTCTATATCTAAGTCGCGGCAACCTCATTGCTTTGTCTCGGATGGTCAAGATAAGGAGATGGGCTCTGGTTTCGATAATCAAAATTTAACCTACTTGACACGACCTACCTGTGGTTGTTGTGACCCTTGGTACAATAGCTCTTAAGTGAAACAAGATGTCAGCGGATATGTCTAGCGAGATGTAAATGACAATAGTGATACATAAGCATGACGTCCTCTTAAATAATAAAAAAATCGCTCTTAAATCTATCTTTTGCTCTACTGTCAGTTCTGAATCATTTGGAAGAAGGTGGAGGAGAAGAATACCGATCCCCACTAGACTTGACCTGCTAAACAGAGACTCATTCGGCTTGAATCAGAAACACCTTTACCAATTCAAATGATGGGTCGAACCGATGAGGAGGACATCAGGAAAATGTTGACATGACAATCCAATCAGATAGAGCAATTGATGGACAAGATGGAAAAACTGAGTGCCCGTCTCCCCTCTGCATCTGACGAATACACACCCACGGGAAGTTTGAACACCGACATGGCTGATTTTGCGGCCAAGATTACCAAACTCGAGGAGGCAATCCTCAAGAGTGAGAAGATCACTGCAACTGGGGTGGATATGGATAAACTCTGCTTGTTCCCAAATGCCACACTCCCAGAGAAATTCAAAATGCCGGACTTTGCAAAGTTCGACGGCACTATCTATCCCAAGGCTCATCTAATGGGGTATGTAGGCTCCCTGTCAATGTGGACAATTGTTTGGGAATAATGACGTGAGAAAAAGGTACAGCATGTAAGCCCTGGCAATCTGCTAGGCTTCCTCATCACTGGCTGGATCATTGTTCCACTGCTGTCTCAAACTTGTATAAATGATCGAGCCATTCTCCACTTTGGGCACAAAACCCAAGAACCACTGCAGTGCCACATTGTCATCAGCAAGGCTCCTGTCAAAAGGAATTGGGTCACCGCCCACCCTCAAACCTGTGGTTGCCGCAAAGTCAAGTGGCATGACCGTCATCTCCCTAGGCGGAAGGTGGAAGGTGTTGCACCACCTCTCCGCTAAGGCTGTCAGCAACCCGTGGTCATTTCGAACAAGCGTTGTCAAAATTTGGATGAATGTGCCAAATCCCGCAGCATCCACCAACCCTCGAACCATGACGGGGAGCTCATTGTAGAACTCCAAGGATTGAACCAACCGTCAAAAGTTGGATAATGTCGCTCTCCTCTACACTGAAACGAATGAGTTGTCAATCTCAACTGTTTTTGAGAATGCCAAACTATTGGTCTTATAGAAGGCACGGTAAGTGTTATTAAGCTTGGAAAGAACATGCGAAGGCACCCCTTTTGAATGATTTTTTCAGGATGATGACACTTATCGTTCTTCATTAACTTGACTATTTCTTTTAACAAGCACATTGTGTGTAAATTGAACTCATGCTTCGATGAACATATGATAACTTGAAAAATTGAAATTGACAAAGTAAGATCAAAGAAAGTACCTCTAAATAGCCCTCCCTCAAGTGAAAGGTCCGGTCTCGTAAAACCAAATTCTCGTAAAAAATTCTTTTGAGTCGGCTTGTAAGGATTCAACAATTGAGGAACGAAAAAGTGTGCTCTCTGTGCATATGTTGCTGGATTAAAAGTCACCCTCGCGGTCTTCTGTGCCTTTTACATTGCCGACACTCTCGGCACAATCTCAACCCCCCCGACCTCCTGCTCAAACGCGCTCAACACCTCGTTTCCCTCCGGCTCCAAACGTCGTAACAACTTTTCCCGCTCTGTTTCCTGCGCATGAGCCTCAAACACCATCGCTGTAGAGACCCAAATTTCTGGTCCGTATTTTTTTTTATAGGAATATTGCTATTATTGAGTAAAGGCGTAAATTGAGGAGAAACGAGAAATGTCTTGGTTATTTAATTTGGGGGTTTAAAGTGTGAGAGTCATGAGTTTTGGGTGTGATTGATTGCATTGGGAATTGAAGGGGTGCAAGTGTGCATATGTGAGATTATATTGCATCAGGAGAATTATTTCTCCATTTGCTTTTTCTCTTTCATTTTCCCACCCATACGTCTCTCTCTCTCTCTCTCCATCCGAAAACTCTCCCACCTCTTCTCTCCTCGATTTCATCTACCTAGGGTGCGATTCCGGACAAAGTCCGAGAATTAAAGTTGTTCTACGGAGCACGGGCTTTCCGAATATCCAAGAAAAATCATGATCGGACCACGTGGGAGTTCGGTTGACTTGGTCAAAGGTTCGGGTTTTGCTCAAAACCCATGAGGTAGGGATTTCTTACTCTTGTTATGCGTTTATATGGTGTTTATATACCTAGATCGTATCTTGCTTTGTTGTTTAAGCTTGTTCCTTCCATTTCCGAAAATCAGCAGAACATGGCCTGCGTTTTTGGGGTTTTACGCCTTCTTAAACTCAGATTGGAATTTTGATTCCTTCGTATGAAATAGAGTAGACTTAAAGCTTGTTCTAATGCCGCTAGAATCACCCGAAATCGTTGAGAATTGAATTTATGGTGGTTTTTAGAATACTGATCTGCAATCTGCCTCGTTTTCTGGGTTTCAGCCCACTTCGGATGGCTATTACTTCCTCGTCTGATGTCCTTTTTATGCAAACTATGTATCGGTTCGAAGGTCTTAAAGTTAGCTTTCATTTGCCACTGGAATCGTCTTAAAACTCTTAGTATACGGAAAGTTATGATCGTTTGAGTGGAGGTGTGTCAATCTGTCGTGCTGTGTGACAGATTCGTGTAGCCTCGGTAAACCCCTGTTTAACCACCCTTGGAGTGCAGATTTGACAAGGGTTCCTTCATAACTTTTAAGCTTCGTTCAATTGTGCAACTTTTGGGACTAGAATCGCCCAAAAATATTAAGAACTCTATTTATAGTGATTCTTAGAAGTTTGCCCTGTAAATCTGAAAATCTGGGCAGCTTACAGAGCAGCATGTTTTTTTTATCGTATAGCTATGGTTAAACGACCCTATTGGTTATGGGCCCGTATGGGTTTTAAAGATTGGTAAGTTAGTGATATTTTGGTGTTGGAATCATTGAAAAATATTAAGTATGTGATTTTCAATGAATTTTCGAACACGGATTGCTTCGTTGAAAATCAGGATATACTTATGTGTCGATTTTAGATGATTACGGTACCCGTTCGTTGTCTAGGCATTCGGGTGATTGTGTGGGTATTGTGGCATGTTGCGATGAATGTTTTGAACTTGTTATGTGTTGAGTATGATGTTATTAAGTAATGTGAGAGGTAAAACATAATTGAGACGATAGAATTAATATGAAGAAAGCCACGGATCCACCGTACGGTGTGATGCCGAAAATGGGACGCACGGGATCCCAAATGCTCGGAATTGAATGAAAAGATGTTAGTGGACGCACGGGGGTCCTAAAAGCCCGGAATTCACGTCAATATGGACGGAGCCCGGTTCACCTTCTTGGTGGGACCTTGGCGAGGGTTACGGGACCCAACACCGCCCGGAATTCACATCAATATGGACGGAGCCCGGTTCACCTTCTTGGTGGGACCTTGGCGAGGGTTACGGGACCCAACGCCGCCCGGAATTCACGTCAATATGGACGGAGCCCGGTTCACCTTCTTGGTGGGACCTTGGCGAGGGTTGCGGGACCCAACACCGCCCGGAATTCACGTCAATATGGACGGAGCCCGGTTCACCTTCTTGGTGGGACCTTGGCGAGGGTTACGGGACCCAACACCGCCCGGAATTCACGTCAATATGGACGGAGCCCAGTTCACCTTCTTGGTGGGACCTTGGCGAGGGTTACGGGGCCCAACATTGCCCGGTGCATTGCTTTGCATCACATATCACGAAATGTTGATTGGTTGAGCTCGACTTATGACCCGTGTTGCTTGAGAAATGAAAAGAGAGATAGAGTTGTTAATCTAAGGTTTGGCTTGTCATTCGACTTTGAACTGTATCTTGGATTACTATCCTTCCTCATTGAGCCTCTTGTTCGGTACAATCAAGGAAACTAGTTCTTGTTGCATGGGGTGGCTAATACTTGAGAAATAAAAGACAAATCAATTATGTTCAAAAAGGAAATCCAATGATATGTTCGTGTTGTTCTGCTGATAGATATACTCATTGTCATTAGCATCTTGGGGTTCGTTATACATATATAATGTTGCTCACGTACCACTGTTGGTGCATGATCATCACATATTCATATAGATTGAGCTAGAATGGAGTAATTGTGTAGCGATGGACAAACGACGGTTGAAGACAAGTTGGGGTCTAATTGGAATAATTCGAGTCGATTTTTGCTTCTAGTTTGACGTGTGAGCTATTAGGGTTATCTTTATGAAATCATAATTCCCTGGTTGTAGTATGCTCGGTCGTGGTGGAAGACCCATATTTCTTTGTAGATCTCGTCGTATTCACTCACTCTAGGCGCATGATTCATCGCATTTTCATATAGCTTGTGTATAGATTTCCCTGCTGGGCTAGTGTAGCTCACCCTATCATTTTCAGGTATGATTCAAGGATGTTGGCATGGAGTGCTTGTTGTGCAATTATGACCAAACCTTTAAAAAGGTATTCAAGAAGGATTTCATAGCACAAGATCTGAAAGAGCATTTTTAGGAAAGATATTATTTGTAAATTGTAATAATATTTCCATAGGACATTGGTATTTTGATGACTTGGGCCCTTCGAGTTGGAAATGTAATATTTGAATTTTATTTGAGAACAGTGAACAGAAAGGTCTTTTAGGGTATTATCTATATTACAGCGAGGACTTTATTTATTAAAAGTGTTTATTATTTATGTTGAAAATCGAGGGCGTGACAATCGCTGCAATCCCCGGCTCCTTAAGCTCAGCCTAAAAAATGTCCTCATATTCTACAAACTCCTTGTAATCCAAAAGAGTGACTTGCCGGGTCGACTCCACTCCCGAATCCTTGACTGACCGATCAAAAATGGGGACTGGCTTCTCAGCATCCTCCATTACCATCGGGGCCTTCCCTATCTCCTCTCGGGTCTGCCCCAACATCCCCGTTGCCTCAACGGCATTGACCTCCATCTCTGTCACCACTTCATCGCCACCTTCGTTGGTGATTATCTCCTCCATATCACCACCACTGCCAACGCCGCTATCGCTTTTCTCTCGATGCAATTTCATCCAGAATATCCTCAACCGGGATTCCTGGAGAATTGATCACAAGAGACCATGGAGGCCACTTACCCCTGACGAAGTCGAACACAATTGCTGTGCTCTACGGAACCCCAGGTCCCCCCTGTGACTCTTCAATTTTCAATAAGTTCAAAAGCGAGCGCGTGGAAGTCCTTCTCCAAGAAGGTCTTTCAGGCTCTGGTAGCCCACACTTGGGTTTATATCCAAGACCAATTCAACACTCCTTTCGATGCTCGGCTCATTAAGATTATTTACTACCGCCTTCCTCTTTAATTCAGTTGGAACAACTGCGGCCAACCAAGCTAAAGAATCTACGTGGGCATTCTGCCCTAAGCTTATTTGTTCAATGTATACCTTTTCGAAGGTATCCAGCAAATCCTTACCCGCCTCCACTTAGGTTGCCATCTTCTCATTTTGGTCTTCGTACACTCCAGACAACTAGTTTACCATAAGTTGTGAATCAGATTTCTATAATCTAGAAGGCACCAAAGGTAAAATTGATCCAAGCCGTAGAGATTCCGGACCAACTAACCATCGAGGATGTTGGAGGAGACCCTGCTGAAAAGGTGGTTGAAGGTTTGAAGAAAATTCAAATCAAAGAGGCTGATCCAGAGAGGTATTTCCTGATTGGGGACCACTTGAGCAAAAAGGGAGAAGAAAAGTTGGTAGTGTTCCCGAAGGAACACATTGATGTGTTTGCATGGGTTCCCGAAGAGATGCCTGGGGTGGATGCAAACGTGATTTGTCACCACTTAAATGTGGATCCACAACACAAACCTATTATGCAGAAAAAGAGGAGATCAGCTGTACAACACGTGGATGCTGTCATTGAGGAGGTAGATCGTTTGCTGGAAGCAAAATCCATACGAGAGGTTTACTACCCAGAGTGGTTGTCCAACACTATGGTGGTGAAAAAGAAGAACGGGGAGCGGCGCGTTTGCGTGGATTTCACTGATTTGAACAAGGCATGTCCAAAGGATAGTTTCCCTCTCCCTAGGATAGATCAATTGGTTGATGCGACTGCTGGGTAAGGACGAATGAGTTTCCTCGATGCATATCGAGGGTACCATCAAATTGCCACGTTTGGGCCCGATCAGGAGAAGACTTCCTTTATTACGCCAAGAGGGCTATATTGCTACAAAATTATGCCCTTTGGATTGAGGAACGTCAGAGCAACTTATCAGAGATTGGCAACAATCATGCTCAAGAAGCTGCTCGGGAAAACTATGGAGGTATACATAGATGATATGGTGGTCAAAAGCAAAGAGAAACGAGACCACATAACTGATTTAAACGAAGCCTTCATGATTCTAAGGGAATATAAATTAAAACTCAATGCCTCGAAGTGTGCATTCGGATTAAGCTCAGGGAAGTTCTTGGGCCACCTTGTGACTATAAGAGGGATAGAGGCAAATCCCAATCAGATAACAGTTTTGCAAAGGCTCCAAAGTTCCAGAACCACGAAGGAGGTCCAGACGCTAATTGGAATGGTCGTAACCCTTAATAGATTTATCAGTCGGTCCAGTGACAATTATAGGCCCTTCTTTCAGCTACTGAAAAAGAGGGAAAGATACGAATGGGGCGCAGAATGCGAACAGGCATTCCAAGACCTGAAGAAGTACTTGGCAACAACCCCACTCCTGTCCATTCCTAATCCAGGTGAGTCTTTAACTTTGTATTTAGTAGTGTTTGAGCATGCTGTGAGTGCAGTTTTATTAAGAGATAAGGGATCCGATCAAATCTCCATGTATTATATTAGCAAGACATTGCTAGATGCAAAAACGAGATATCTACCCCTCGAGAAATTGGTCCTGGCACTAAGGACAGCGGCAAGAAAGTTGCTTCATTATTTCCAGAGTCATAGAATTGTGGTTTACACATAGTTTACATTGAAATCGTTGCTACAAAAAGCAGATTTCTCGGGACAAATATTGACTTGGTCAGTGGAGCTTAGTCAGTACGATATTGACTATCAGCTGCGCACCGCAATTCAAGGACAGGTGTTGGCAGAATTCTCACATACAGTAGCTCCTCAGCCTCCTACGAGAAAGGAGCAGGGACCTGGGCCACCGACCAAGAAAGGTAAGGAGCCTGCCGAGCAAGATCCCCTGGAATGGAAACTGTTCGTTGACAGATCAGCATGCAATACTTGTTCAAGGATTGGGTTGTACTTTTCCCTTCTGAAGGAGTAATGTTGGAATTGTCTGTTCGGCTTGGTTTCAGTGCTTCGAATAATGTGGTGAAGTACGAGGCACTCTTAACAGGCTTAAGTAGTGTAAAGACCCTGATTGTGAAAAGAATAAAGGTATACTGTGACTCACAGCTCGTGGTGATCCAGTTGTCTGGGGAATATGAAACCCAGAATGAAATATGGCAGCCTATGTGGAGGCCTTCAAGGATCTGCTTGACACTTTTGAGAAAGTGTACATTGAGCAAATAAGTTTTGAGCAAAATGCCCATGCAGATTCACTGGCTTGGTTGGCCGCAGCTGTGCCAACCAAGTTTAAGAGAAAAGTGGCAGTGGATTATCTTGCTGAGCCTAATATTGAAAGAGGTGTAGAAATGGTCTTGGACATGAGCCAAGTACCAAGTTGGGTGGATCTGATTATGAAGTTCTTATGAGATGGGACACTCCCCGCTGATAAAAAGGAGGCTCACAAGATAAAAACAAAGTTTGCACGGTTTTGGCTATCCCATGAAGGAAAGTTGTACAGAAAGTCCTTCACAAGTCCGTACTTACTATGTGTACACCCCGAGATGGTGCTGAAGTTCCTCCTTGAGATTCATGAGGGAACATGTGGAAGCCATGCCGGGGGCAGATCCATCGCCCATTGAGCCATCACCTAAGGATATTCGTGGCCACACAGAGGATGCGAAGGTATACATAAAGATCTATGAAAAGTGTCAAAAGTTTTCACCAATGATCTGAACACCAGCCAAAGATCTAGTGCCCTTAACAAGCCCGTGGCCGTTTGCACAATGGGGGATAGATGTTGTGGGTCCATTCCACAAGGCAACTGGGAGTCGAAAATTTCTGTTGGTAGCAAAAGATTATTTCACGAAGTGGATTGAGGCAGAGTCGTTGGCCAAGATCACTGAGCCTATGATGGAAAGGTTCATCTAGAAGAGTTTATTACTCGATTTAGGTCCCTTATTCACTAATTATGGACAATGGGGCACAATTCAAGACGAAATTAAAAGCTTTCTGTTACCAGTATGGAATATGAAATTATTACTCTACACCGACTTACCCTCAAAGTAATGGGCAGGCAGAGGCGTCCAACAAAACCATCCTTTATGGGATCAAGAAGAGGTTGGATAAAGCAAAGGGGAAGTGGCTCGACGAGTTGCCACTGGTCTTATGGGCGCACCGAACAATGCCTATGAGGTCTACGGGAGAGACCCCATACTCGTTAGCATATGGGACAGAGGCTGTCATACCATTGGAAGTTGGTTTACCAACCAACAGGACTGCTTTGGTCGAAAGTGGAGGCAATGATAGAGCCCTGAAGATCAAGCTAGATCTTGCCGAGGAACAGAGAGAGAGGGCTCTGTAGACACCCCATTCTGGACTGTCCGGATTAGCTCTTTTATTGTCTTTGTTGCCCCGATGATGATGAAAGGTCGAGAACATTGTGGGTCGATGGAAGGTCTTGATCTTTGAGCGTTGGACTTTCCCCTTCAAACCCATTTCAAAACCCTTCAAACCCTTCAAATCCAGAGCCACATGGCCCCCAGCAAAACCTTACCTGCTTACGCCATCTTTTGCATGGCGTGCGCCAGGGAGCTGCCACGTGTCGGACATCGACCGTTGACTCAGTTTGACCTGGCGCACGCATGGTATATAGCTGGCGTACGCATGGTCAAGGCCGGTCAAATCACCGCTTTTCTGTCACATGCTCGAGACTTTGTAACCACCACAGTACAGTGCAGAGCCTCCTGATCATTATTTTCTGCAGGGACGTCCCCCTCTCTCTCCTACACTACCCATCAAGCAAGTCTCATGCATTTAATGCATGCGAGGTTCCCTCTAACCTAACCAAACCCCCTTAACCCCAGTTGATCAGCCCTGATCTCAGTCCCTCTCTCCTCTATAAATGCAACCCCTTGCATTCATTTGCAAGGGTTAACCACATTCAAGAGCCCAAGTCATTTTCCTCTCTTCTCTCTCTCTTGTTCTTGCTCTCCCCCATTGAAAGAGTGAGAGGTAGAGAAGTTCCACACCCCCCTGCACTACTAATCGATCACCACACAACCTCCATCTTCAACCCCCAAAGCTCAAGCCATCTTTTCACCTCTTGCACCAAAGGTATACCACCTTTGCGTGGCTTTCCGTTCTTGACCCCTGAGGGGAACCAGAGAGGCTCTGGTTAGTAACTGATACTAGTCCAGGCCCTTTACTGGTAAAATAAATCAATCGTAAAAGATAAACCATGGCGCACGCCATCTTCATTAAGCCGTACGCCACCTATGGCTGTATGTGCATTGCTGGCGTGGGGATCATGGGGTGTCTATTTACTGCTTAAATCTTTTCTGTCATCACCTTCAGCATGCTAATAACCAGTTTACTGCTTTCTGTACATTAGGGCTGTTTAAATGTAGCTTTCAGTACCTATACCTTTCTTGCCTTATAAGGCCTCTGGGGTGTTTCTGGTCATGTTCTAGAGCCCAGATGGTGTAAAGCCAAACACTGGACAACATGCAAGAGTGGCGTACGGCCTCTACGGAGTGGCGTACGGCATGTACGCTGGTGTCCAGTGCCTGGCCCTTACATCATAGTTCAATCTTGGCCTCGTGTTTCTCCCCACTCTGTTTATGGGGCTTTCTTTACTATTTTTCATGGCCCTTGGTCATTTCTTGTGGCTGTGTATGTATATAAATTGCTTTATAAACTGCGTGGTTTGCCCTGGGTGTGCACTGGTCCATTCCAAAGCCCAGAGGGTTGAGAGCAAAAACTGTGGACAAATAATAGGTTGGTGTACGCCGGCTTTAAGGTGGCATGCGCAAGGTATGGTGGCGTGCAGTGGCTTGGCCACTGCGTGCCAGCATGCTGCCTGCTCACGAGCCTGAAAAAGCAGCGTACACCATCCTAGCAAAGCTGTTCACAGTGCTTGTTCTCAATCTATGTCCTTATGATTAATTCAATTCGAGCAAATCATCATCCACAAGCATTTTTGTCACATAAACTGCAAGCTGTTAACAGTATTAATCCCCATTAACTGTTCCCCCGCCCTAACTGGCTTAAAAATGATCAAAAGAGAGAAAAATGCAAACGTTTTACAAAATGCCTGAGTAGAGACCGATCTCCGGATTGGGCGAGAGGGGTGCCATAAAACCCTTCCCCTCTCGTAACCTGGCTCCCGAACCTCAGATATCGAAGGTGACGACGGACCAGTCTACGCCTTTTTCAAATCAAAGCAAACGTAGCAAAGCGTTCTCGAGTTCGGTTCCTTTGGTGTTTCACTGCTAAAACCCGAGTGGCGACTCTAAATCGAAGCGTTTCACCGCGCGTTTTCAAAGAGGGCCGCTCCCAATAAATTTCACAACCAAAATCTTAGGATTCTGGGGCGCGTGCCCACAGGCTCTAGTACATTTGGCCTCTTATTAGGAGCGGCTGATTAAAAGCTACAACATGTTCACCCACGAGAATTTGGTGTTGGAGACCTTGTGCTACGAAAAGTGCTCGGCAATACCAAAGTGGCAAATGAAGGCAAGTTGGGGGCCAATTGGGAAGGCCCATATCGACTGACTGAAATTGTGGGCATAGGAGTCTATAAATTGCCAGACCTGGACGAGAACCCGGTGCCAAGACCCTGGAACGTCCATAATTTAAGAAAGTTCTTTGTTTGAAAGACTTCGCTTTATTTTTCATTCTATTTTAGGATGCACAACGTGATTTGGGGGGGGGGGGGGGGGGGGGGGTGTGGTTTAATGAATAAAATTCCCTTGTTTTTATTTTTGTTAGTTGCACGGGGTACGAGTAACGCCCCTTTGAGTTCAAAGATTATGAATAAAATCCTATTTTGGCTGTGCATATGAATTTTTAGAAAGTTTTGATCTTTTTGTGGTTCTTTTTTATTTTGTGTCTGTATAAATACGAAATATGAATGTATTCACACTTTTTTCCTCTTTCGTATTGGGGAGCAGAGAATGGGCACGAATGCCCTGGCATGTAAGAATAAACGTGCAAATTGACTACGTACAAAATACGAAATTATTTTCCCTGAACGAGAACACTTGGGGTGCATACGAGAACATGGAATTTATTCAAGTATGATTACTTGAGTGAATTTTATGTAGTACGAATAAACCTAAGTACATACGAATATATGCAACACTATCTAAGTACGAGCAGACTGGGAAATTTATCCAAGCACGAATAAGCTTAGGAGCATACTACCGTGCAATATATCAAGCATGAATACTTGAGCATTAGTCTACAAGTCCGAACAAACTTAAGAGTACACTTAGTCATTTATCCAAGTATGTGAACACTTGGGATGCATAGGTGAATATGCAAGCCTAGCCAAAGTATGAAAGCACTTGGGCTTCTGTCTAAAGTATGAGAAACTTAGTGACATATGTACAAATTGTTTCCTAACTACAAAACACTTAGTTGCAAACAATGAAATCCTAGTACGATTAAACTTAGGATTTAAAACTGAAAGGTTAGATCTACGAAGGCTACGAAGGGCCAAGCAAAATCAAGGGTTATGCCACGAAGGGCCGAATACTTGTGTTAAGTTTAAACTTAAAAAAGTACTAGCGCCACGCAGGGCAAAGATTTACAGCCACACAAGGCCTGTAAACTGTCTTACAGGGGAGAAAATGGCTGAGGGAGATGGTGTCATACCTACCCATCTGTTGTCAGGTCTTGGACTAGAGTAACTTGAGCCGGTGTGTCTTCCACAACTGTGCTTTCATCAGTTAGACCACTACTGGCTTCCTTCTAGCCAAGGTTGGTCGCTTCTTCATTTTGTTCGGCAACAATTTGGTCGGAGACATGGGCATTAAGTTCCCTGTCGAGACTATCCCCCTCCTTTTCCTCCGCAATGTCTTCTTCAACAATACCTTGCATGCTCAGGAGGTCATTCTTGTTCCATAACGGTGACATCTTAGCAACTCCAGCTTTAGTCAGAGCAGTGGTCCAAGCAGTAGCTTATATTTCATCTTGGATCCCGGGCATCTGGCCTTTGTAATTTTCAGTGGCAGCATCAACTCTAGCATTATAACCCTGCTGATGGGCCGCCTTGCCCTCCTTTTTCCTGGCTTCGAGTTCTGTGAGTGCTTGGCTAAGACGATCTTCAGTACCATCCAACTTGATTTTCAGGTTCTCAGTGTCAGCCCGCGCCTGGTTCCTTTCTCTTTTGAGCCTTGTAGTAGAACGCTGCAGCTTTGCATTTTCACTTGCAAGTTTTGCACGTTGAGGTTCGGATTGGCCAAGTTTCTGGGCCATGGCAACCATTTTTTGCATTGCCTGATGCAACATAGGGGATCAGGAATACCAACAAAACATAAATCAAAGACGGAAAAAGGGAGTGTACCTTGGAGCTATGGACCATGAAAGAGCCGAGGAGATTGTCAATGGAGCTCGCCACTTCTTTTTGCATATCCCCTGGCAGCATAAAGGCCTGGGACAAGGCTCAGGCCGTCCCCTTAGACTCTGCGCTGTCCCTGATGCTGACAGACCGGTTTCCATGAGTGAGTTGGGGAGCCCACATAAGGGATGAAGTTGTTGTAGTATGAGGAGGGAGACTCTCGTTCAATGCTAATTCCAAATGTTGTCGTTTGTCTCAGTGACTTGCCTCGACTTCCTTGGGAGAAAAACCGGCGGAACATCCGATTGAATTACGACACGACGGCCATGAATTGTACTATGGCTTTGGGGAGCACCTCGACCACGAGCAGTACCGCGACCCCTTCCGCGACCAAGAAGGTTCAAAAGGCTGCTAAGGTTGATCGGCTGATTGGGCTATTCCATGTCTGATCTTGGATGTGGAGAAGGAGAATAACCACTTGACATTGAAGTAGAAGCTTCCTCGGCAAGCTGGATGGGCTCATCCAAAATTGGAGGAGTATGAGATCGACTGCTCCTACCTTAATCGGGATTTGAGGAAGAGGGAGCTAGAAGATCCGGGTTGTCCGCTGCTCGAGTTCGCCGATCAGTAAACCGGCCGTACGAAGCCCTATAGCTAAGGAGCACCTGCGCTGCTCTTGGTCGGCCCGCAAGATGAGTACCTTGCCCGTTGAAAGCCAACACACGGTTGATATCAGTCACGTGGACTTGTGGGGTGATTATGACATGACCTTGGTTGACATTTGTGGCTGCAACAAAGAATGCAACAGAATATATTAGCAAAGTATGAGTAAACTTTAAGCAATTAAGAGAAAGCAATTCAAAATATTGCTCGGCCAAATAGTTATATGAGGAGAAAAGAACTAATGTGGGGTGCCAAATCTCTGAGGCGCGTGAAAGCCTATCACTCTACCATCCTCGTCCCTAGGGTCGAAGTTCCCCGTGACGATGAGGAAATCATCATCATCTCCTCGAGCTGAATCAGGAAGTTCAAGCACGAGCTTCTTCCTCGAATCTCTACTTTTCAAATAGTACATGAGGGCATCCTTGGTTCTAGAAATGCTATAGAGATGGTGGATATCGTGCAGGCCTAAGGATGTGCCTAGCATTTAATTAATGGCATTTATGCCCATGACAACCCTAAAGAAATTAGCAGAAACCTGCATCGGGGATAGCCTATAATGGGACATGTGCTGGCGAAGCAAAGGAGCCAAAGGGAACCTAACCCGGCTTCTACGACGACAACGAGGGGGATATGAAGAGTGGTTATCAGGACACTCACAGATAACATCCTCAGGGGCGAGTGCAGTGGCTATGTCGTCAGGAATCTCATAATGAGATCTAAAATTGGCCATAGCCTGAGGGGTGTTACAGTGCCGCCTAAACCCCCCCATTGTTGGAAGATATACAGATGAAAGAAGGGGTATTGAAGAAACCCTAACAGAAGGAAAGACCCTAAATCGAAGAACGATAGGGCAGAATAAGGAACGGAGACTTACGATGTAATGACCTGAGTTCCTAAATGTAGAAAAGGAAGGACCTCAAGGTGGTGAATAGTGCTCCAATGGTGGGTACAAATAGGCCTTCTTTCTGCAGAGGGAGTTTAGAGAGAGATTGGAGTTTCAAAATGGGACAAAATCCCAAATATGCCTTAATGACAAGAGCGGTATAAGTGAAACATCAGACCAGATGCCGTTTTGGCATCCCATTCCACAAAAGACGTCCATTCGCATTTAATGTGGGTAGTACGAGGTACGCTATGTGTAAAGGTAAGGGCAGGATGGGCCTGTCCAGCCCAAACAACGAGACATTTGGCCTGACCTTATGATGAAAGTTGCACCAAATTTGTGCTTGAGATTAGAAAAACAAGGAGCAAAGTGACTCTTTGCTCATCATATTGGGAGCTTTGCTCATCATTTCGAGTCAAAATGACAAGTAAAGCTGAGGAGCAAACGTGGGGAGGTATTCCCGAACAAACTCAAATAGAGCCTAAACAAGTGGTACGTGGGTCCACGGAATAAATAAGATACGATAATCTAGAAGGCACCAAAGGCAAAATTGATCCAAGCCGTAGAGATTCCGGACCAACCGACCATAGAGGATGTTGGAGGAGACCCCGCCGAAAAGGCAGTTGAAGGTTTGAAGAAAATTCAGATCAAAGAGGCTAATCTAGAGAGGTATTTCCTGATTGGGGAGAACCTGAGCAAAAATGAAGAAGAGAAGTTGGTAGGGTTCTTGAAGGAACACATTGATGTATTTGCATGGGTTCCCGAAGACATACCTGAGGTGGATGCAAACGTGATTTGTCACCACTTAAATGTGGATTTATAGCACAAACCTATTTTGCAAAAAAAGAGGAGATTAGCCGTACAGCACGTGGATGCAGACGTCGAGGAGGTAGACCATTGGTTGGAAGCAAAAGCCATACAAGAGGTTTACTACCCAAAGTGGTTGTCCAACATTGTGGTGGTGAAAAAGAAGAACGAGGAGTGGCATATCTACGTGGATTTCACTGATTTGAACAAGGCATGTCCAAAGGATAGTTTCCCTCTCCCTAGGATAGATCAATTGGTTGATGCGACTGCTGGGTATGGACAAATGAGTTTCCTCGATGCATATTGAAGGTACCATCAAATTGCCACGTTTGGATCCAATCAGGAGAAGACTTCCTGTAGACACCTCCCTGGAGCGGGGCATCACCATACAGATTGATTGTTGGATTGTTTGGTTGTTTGCTTTCATAAACCAAAATCGTGGATATTCTCATGGCTAGAAACATCGCCACACGATAGCGGTTATCACCAAAATGAAGTCGCCACCTAGTTTATTAAAACTAGGAAAAACAGCTAGAGATTCCAGGTATGGGAGCCAAAAGTACAATAAGGGGAAGGTGTTAGGCACCCCTCCTTGCCCAGTCGTGAGACCGGCCCATAGTTGTTTGACATAAGATTAATGCATGCTTTATATAATCCTAACACATAATCTATTTTTAGCCTTTAAACAGTCAATGGTGAGCCGAGACAGTAATTAAAAGCATGCATTAGAAAGTAAGATAAAAACAGATCTGTCCCAATAGAATGGATCTTGTGGCCGGTGAATGGATGTCACGGCCGAGAGATCCTCCCGGTTTAATGTATTGGCCAAGGGATTGATTCCCTAGCCGATGTTGTTCCTCACACCAGACAGAATAGTTAGCAAATAATCAAAATACTACGATTAAGCATAAAAACAGTAAATAAATTGAACCAGAGGCCCCTAGGCCTCACCACCTTGATCCCTCAGTAGTTTGATTGCTTCGGATTGAATGGGATTGACTGATTGCTTCTCAGAAATCCTAGGGTTAGGGCTTGAACTTCTGGGTTTGATCGTTGGAATGGGCATGAGTGCCCATTTCTTTAAGGGAAGGATTCTGTTCCCTTTCCCTAAAAGAAGGTGGCGGTTCGCGGGAGCGCTTTTTAAAGCTGGACGACAAGCGCTCGCGAAAATACAGAGTCGCCACTCGGGTTTGAAGGTCCGACACCCAAGGAACCGTATTTCGAACCACTTGCCGCGCTGTTTGATTAAAAAAGTTAAGGAACCAGTCCGTCATAATCATATCTGGGTTCTGGAGCCAGGTTACGAGAGGGGAAGGGTTTTATGGCACCCCTCTCGCCCAATCCGGAGATCGGTCTCCACTTAGGCATTTGTGAAAACGTTTGTTTGCGATTCTGTTTGATTAATCATTTTTTTAGCCAATTAGGGCAGGGGAACAGTTAATCAAGGATTAAAACTGTAACATATTTGCAGGATGCCATATGAGATGACATGTTCAGAAAATAAATAAGATAAAATCTAACACTGAGATTGGATATCAAAACAGTGCATTGGAATGAGTTTAACACAAACAATGGCCAACTTGCATGCATAGATCTGCCAGCGTGCAAGTCCACTATCGCACATCAGACCCATTCCATCGCGCAAGGGTTGATGTCCCCCATCAGGTTAAGTTTTGTCTCCTTCTGGGCTCTGGAAGGACCAGTGCACACCCAGGACAAACCACGCAGTTATAAGCAGCATAATATACAATTTAAAGGCTGTAAAGGCTTACAAATTAATAAAACACCCCATAAACAGTGTGGGGACAAAATAATGGCCTAAGGCCGAGATACCTGTGCAAGGCCACTCACTGGTCAGAGGTAGACTATCGCACGACGGAGCCATTCTGGCGCGCGAGGGTGCACCCTGGCGCTTTGTCGCGCGATGGATCCAGTTTGGCGCGCTTGGTTTACACATTTCTGGGTTCTGGGACAAGTCCAGAATGATCCTAAGGGTACTCCAAAACAGCAGAAACACAAACTAACTACAAACTAGCAGTTTATGCTAAGGAAAGCAGTAAACAGGCTTTTAACATGCTTAACAGTGATCTATATGAAATAAAGCATAAAACAGTAGGAAACCAATCCCCACGTGGTCCAACGCGTGCAACAACAGAGTGTCGCGCGCGAGAGTGGGACCGTCGCGCGCTGGTCCTACCTTGATGGTTTTTGAAACCTTGCTAGCTTTAAAACCAGGACTGGTATTGACTACCAGCCCTGGCCCTGCCAGCCCCCCTCAGGGATTAGAACAGAAAATAGTAGGTAAGCTATACCTAAATTGAGTTTGAAAGGGGTTGAGCTTTGATGTGTTTGAGTCTTGATTGAGGTGTTTGAGTGTTTTGAGGAATGTGAATTTGGAAGAAAAGCACTAGTGCTTGTGCTTTACCTTTCAATTTTTTGAACCCTTTTAATGAAAGACAATGGGGGGTATTTATAGGAGGAGATGGATGTGAATCTGGTTGGAAACAGAGGAGTTTAGCCAGTCCACGAGGCTTGGTTGAGGTTGCATTGGTGGCCAACTGTCCTCCTTCAAAAAGGTTGGTGGTAGGTTGGACAGTCGCGCGACAGAGTCAGTCTATCGCGCGACAGTGCACCCTGGTGCTCTGTCGCGCGATGGAGCGAGTCGGGCGCGCGGTGGTTGCGCCCTGGCGCAGGATTGTTGCGCCCTGGCGCATATCAGTAGGGTTTTTGGTTTTGAAGTGGCTTAGGCTAGGTTAGGTTCAAGGGTTTTGCAAATACTCAAAGCTCAAACACGTTGTCATTCCCAGGGTGTTCTTGATCCATTTCATCATCGGAGAATCAAAAACCATAAGTAAACTAATCTGGAAGCCCAGATTGGGGTGTCTACAGTAGCCCCTCTTTGACTGCACTTGAAGCACCATCGACTTGGTACAAGTAACGTCAAAGAATTCTAGACACCGCTCAAGGCAATCCAGAGCAAAGCATACTAACAAAGTAGACAAGTAAACTTAAGGAACCTGATTGGTGGAATGGACGGGCGGTCCATTACCGGGGATGGAAGTAGAAGTGGACGAATGAATCGCCGCTTGTTGATCGAATTTGGACAGGACTGGCTGTCGTTGCAGATTTGGACTGGACAGGCCGTCGTTGCTGGGGATCAAGCTATCCTCGGCACAAAGTATTCCAACAAACATGGGTAGGTCGTGTTAGGTAGGTTGAATTCCCTCTGTTGGGAATCAGAGCCAATCTCCTTATCAAAGACCATCCGAGACAGACCAATTAGGTTGTTGGAAGATGCGCGTGAAGCTAGACTGAAGTAGAGGTAGTTGTTCAGGGCAGGCCAAGGCGGACTCTCCTGGGGAACAACTAGTTGCGTATGGGTGGACCATTGAACAAACCGTCGGACGATAATCTGATCGTCGTTGTGGATTGTATGGATGATATGGCTAAATACCGTTGATGGATTTGATAGGATCGACTGTCGTGGATGCGAACGGAGAGATCAATGAGCTGAGTGATCAAACCGCCGAGGAATTCGACAGGATGGGAGGATCATCATTATAAATGATCAAGCCGTTGAAGTCTGGATGGGAGGATCATCAGTATAAATGAGTTGAAGATAGGATGGGAGGATCATCAGTATAAATGATCGAGTTGTTACAGACAGGATGGGAGGATCATTAGTATAAATGATTGAACCGTTACAGACAGGATGGGAGGATCATCAGTATAATCAGTATAAACGATCGAACCGTTGAGAATTGAACAAGACCGGCTGTCGTTGATTTGGATGGGAAGATCAGTGTGCAGAATGATCAAACCGTTGAGATTTGGACAGGACCGGCTGTCGTTGATTTGAGATGGGCAGATCAGTGTGCAGAATGATCAAGCCGTTGAGAATTGGATAGGACCGGTTGTCGTTGATTTGGATGGGAAGATCAGTGTGCAGAATGATCGAGCCGTTGAGAAATGGACAGGACCGGCTGTCATTGATTTGTTCTACAAAAGATTTTATCGCATCCTACTATGAGAACAATGCCGTAAGAGATTTTTCAATCGCATCCGTCAATAAACAAATCGTGGATTCAGGGAGATTTCTTCGCATCCACTGACCAATGATGACAAAACCGCAGGAGATTGCATCGCATCCGTCGGCAAACAAGTCGTGAGTTAGGGAGATTTCCATTGCCTCCACTAACAACAGAATAACACCGCAGGAGATTGCATCGCATCCTTGGCAAACAAAGACTTAATGGTAACCATTCTGGCCACCTTCCTGTTTTCAAAAATTGATATACACAATATGCAATGATGTATACAAAAAAAATGCACAAATTGAAAATGTAGATGCAAGCTAAGGGTGGCTCCTAGGACGACAACGATGCCTAAGGACTATCACTGAGCCCCAGTACTTTACTGTCTTTTGCTTCTGAGATGCGCACCCAGATCGATGGACACTGAGTGGGCTGACGTGCCCAGTTGACATTTAGCGGTGTGGCATTGGGCCTGCATGCCCTTTCTTGAATGCTTGGGTGGATAAACCCCAGAGATATGCTTTGCTTGGCCTTGGGTTGATGTGCCCTTGCCATCCACAAGATTCCACAGCTTGTGGATTACAAAAGTTAGGGTAGCAATGTAAAAATTGCATTTTTCAGTTTATGGACAAAAACTAACCGCTAATATCAGATTTGCATTGACAAGTGAACTGAGCTGACACACAGACACATATAAATACTAACGCGCCTAGATCGAACGAAAAGGGAGAAAGAGCCCCAGGATATGACATGGACCCTTAGACACATGGAAAATAATAAAATTTTGAGCATTAATGTGCCAAAACTCAAAATAGTCCTTTAGACAAGTGAAACTAACACTTGCAAGGTCAAAATAGTTGTACAATGACCTACACGAACAAACGAAATTGGAAAAACATCCTGAAACGACAATAGATTGAAAACTAGAAAAATGTTGCAAAGAATGACATAAAACACAAACGATGACTCATATAGGCCCGGACTGAAACCAATACCCCTGTGCAGTCATGTTAGGTCTGCACGGTATGACAAAACTTGGCAAAAAGCCCCTTGAATGACATTCAAAAGCAGTAGCTGACTGTTGTTGATTGCTGCTTGAATTGAATACGTACGAATAGGTTTGAGACCAACGCACAGTACTTTTGAACAAGCACGCGTGAATACAAGTCCGTTGCAGCTGCTCACACTAGACTTCGATGTACTTAGAATAAACTGTGAGCCGTTAGGCCTCGCCAGCATTTCGTTCTATTTTTTATGCTCAAATTCTTTTAAGGTTTTATGCTCAGCTTTTGAAATTGAAATAGTAGTTTGAAATAAACTTGAAAGACGAACGGTTTCCCCCCTTTTGCACAGATGAAGCTTGTCGTCTTCTCGACCACGATGGTGCACCAAAGCCTTGGATCAAATTGATAGATTATGACCGAGTCTCAAAAAGAAACTGCCTACATATCCCGTTTTGGGAATCAGGTCAAAACGTAGTTCAGGTTAAGGTTCACTCGAGTATTTTACGTTACCTTTTATACTCTAACTTTTGTCTATAACCGCCCATTCGGGTTTTCAGTCTAGCGAGCTTTCAAATGCTACCTTTACTTTTGCCTAGATGTCTTTCATAGGTTCTTGGTCTAGCAGGCTGCTCTAACTTTTGCTTGGAACTACCCACCCTTGGGGTTTTCAGCCCAACGAGCTTCTCTCAGGGAAAAGTTGCTTTTGAATTGATCCATGTTGACCAGGTTATTTGAATTTATTGCCGCCGAGGTCGATGAAATGGATGTAGCCCCAGATACAATGGCTTTGATGACGCAAGGTCAATAGTGCTTCCGTTGACATGCCCTGCTCCAGACCATTTTTGAACTTTCTAACTTGCGTTCGATGGAACGCTGTTCTTACAAACTCGAATATGGTATGAGGCACTGGACCTTCTGAGCTTTGCTTTACATGGTTTGGCACCTGATAGCAACAAGATTTGATGTTCCTTTATCTCAGGGTTGATGAACTCTTCGAGCCTGCCTAACCGGGCGCAATGCTCCTCTGGGGACAGTGTTGAACCAGTTTGAATCATTTGGAGGTCCACCTCATCTTTCAAGTTTATTGAAAACTACAATTTCAATTAATAGGCTGAGCATGCCTTTCGTTTTCCCTTTCGACAAGGGAACGCGTTTCCTTGGGAATAATCCCATCGAAATCTATCCCTTCGTCGTCAAGGTTGACACAGTTTATTCAAAAGCCAGCAAAGTACTTAGAAGCAAGATAATGCATATCATAAAGAAAGCCCCTCGGGGTTGCCAATTACAACAAAAGACTCGAACAGAAGCTACGACATGGATGGCCAAGAGGCACAACCTCCGACTCAGAGCTAGACTTAGACAACTTGACAGATACTGTGTCAGACTCAGACAAAATGTCAATTCAAACTAGACGCGGTTTTGAATTGCAGTTTTAACAGCTACCCTTAGCTTCCTCACAGAGAGGTAGAATCCTTGAAGACATTAGGCCCAAGCAACAGCACTTCGGCTTCCTCAACTTCTTTGACCAAACCTACTCGGTGCTCCCATGAACAATGGACCTCAACCGGCCAGTCCGCTCCTTTGTAAGCTCCTCATTACTGTCAATCCAGATGTCGGCAGTGAAGACCTCAATTGCCCAACCTACAGCCATCATGTTAACCTCTGGTTCAAACGGGATGGCTATGATGGGTTTGGGTTGATTTGCTGGGACGATATAGTGGCTAGGGTTGAATATGGTGGAGCTCGGGTTGATTTGAGTAGAAGTGGTAGATATCTGACCAACCAGAGGGCCAGAGTTTTGTTGAGGCAAGGAGTTGGAAATGATGTTGGGCTTTGTTGGAACTTGAACCGTGCCATTGTCAATGAGATCTTGAATCTCATGTCGAAGACGATAGCATGCGTCAATGGGATGGCCAGGCATTTGGTGGAAGGCGCAGAAGAGGTGAGGCTTGTAACCAGAAGGTAGGACTTTTGGCGGAGAAGTTGGGGTTAAAGGTTTGAGATGCCCAGACTTGATGAGTTTTTCCATCACTGCAGATAGAGATGCCTTGAAGACAGAGAAACTCCGAGGTTGGGTTCGGGCCCGGTAGCTTTGGCTGTTTTGAACCTGATTGACATTGGTTGTATGGTTGGGGAAAACAGCAGCGTTGTCCCCATTTGTAGTTGAATTGGCGTAATTGCTTCCACCAAACAGTGTGCTACTATTTCCAGAGTAGGGCTACGGCTTCGCTTTCTAAGAGGAGGACTCTCCCCTAGGCAGAATTCCACTCTGCAGTGCATCCTCAATGGCTAGACCAAATTCGAAGAAAGTCTCAAAGTTGGCAGATGCTTGAACCAACACGAGGTGCTTGGCATAATCTGGTTGAAGATTGCGGGAGATAATGCGAAGTTGATCCCTCTCGCTCGGGCGACCAGTCATCAATGCAGCTTTAGCTCTCCACCTCTTAACAAAATCCGCAAAGGACTCCTTTGCTTCCATTTTGGTGGACTCCAACTCACGAGTAGTCATCTTTAGCAGAGAGTTGTAGTTGTACTATGCAACAAAGGCAGCCCCAATATCCTCCCAAGTTCTTCTTTTCGAAATGTCGAGCGACATGAACCAATGTAAGGCAGGCCCAGAGAGAGTTTGAGGAAAAAGCTGAGACATGGCCTCACTTTCTAAACCCAGCAACTTCATTGCAGCATGGTAGCCAAAGAGATGAGTCTTGGGATCACCGCTCCCATCGAACTTAACCAAGTCAGGCATCTTGAATTTGTCAGGAAGCCTAGCATTAGGGTACAAGCAGAGACGATCCAGATCAATTCCTCCTACACTGATCTTCTCAGATTTTGTGACGGCCTTTTCCAGATTAGCCATCTTGGCCATAAGAGCAGCTATGTCAGGGTTTTGAACAGGCCTAACAACAGTGGAGTTTGGATTGGGTGCAAGCACACGAGCCTCTCTAGGGGCGGGCTGAACAATTAGTCGGCCCTCACGGTTTGGATCCTCAACAAAAATGGGTTCTGCATGAACATCCTCATCGTCCTCGTCCTCCTCTTCAGCTGCTGGTGGAAGACGAGTGTTGATAAGGTCATTCAAGCGAGTGATGTTAGCATCTGTATGAGTGGCCCTCTGTTGCATAGCAGCGATGCTAGTCTGGATATTCATAATGATGGTTTCCAAAGTGAGCGGTTGCGGTTGATCTGCCATGACTGGTTTTTCAATGGAGCTTGAAGAAGCTGAAGATGGGGAAGCCGGCGGCATGGCTTTTTGCAATATCGATGGCGAACCCGACTGTAGGGCGGCCAACAGTGAACCTGGAGAAGCCTCCATTGTGACTGACAGGGAATCTAGCCTGGCAAGCCTTTGAATCGGATTCTGATGCAGACGTTCCCAAGTAGGGTTGGCTCTTACTTTCGGTACTCTCTTGTTCGGTGCAATGGTTTCAAACTAGACAGTAAAGCAATTGAAGGCTCAGTGATGTTCCTGCGGCATGCTATGTACAAGAATAATGCAATGTACATATCGTCGTCGGTGTCCTCCTAGACTCTACAACTACAGACAAGTCTGTCTCATGATGTTTGGATGCTGCCAAAATCCTCGGAAATCTTTTCGAGGGTGTATCCTTTGAATAGATCGACTAACACTAAGAGATGTCAAAACAGTCTAAGCCTTTGACTATTCCGTTTTCGAAGTTTCAACTTTGAATTCGGAACAACTCAGTATTGATGACATGGCACCTTAACTTTGTACGCCGCGGTGTATAGTGACTTCGCACTTCAACCTGGGTAGTGCCAGTGTCACGGCATCCATACTTTGTGGTTTCTTATTTTCGGTTGAAACTTCAATCGGGCATGAGCCAAGTACTTAAAAAGGTTTGATTTTCCAAACTCTTGTTGATCCAAGAATTTTGAAAATTAGCAACGTGCACCATCAAGATGCACGACTCTTCATCCGATCTAGTAGCGTCCTAATAGGCATGAGACAGACTCGAAAGAGAGACAACCTAGAAGCCACCCTAAACATGCTCCTACGCAAAACGATATGTATGTACAGTGCATGCGATAGGGAAAGCAATAACACGTAGACAGTATATGGGGTTAGATGCAAGTAGATCCTACCCTGTAGGTACCTGTCCTAGTTTGGAGAGTTCTAGTGCTTTGTATATGCAAAGGCCGGTTTTGGCTTGTAACAGGTTCCTCGGACTAGAGCCAAGATATACCTCCCGTTGCCCGCGTAATCGCAGAGCAACAGTCAAACGGTAGAATGACTCATCATCGTCGAAGGTTGTTAGTCATTCGGGGTCCCCGGGCTCCGGTAAACCGTGCCGGATTGGCAAAACGATCCAACGAGGTTTTATCCCACATCGATGCATATGAAGAATGATAAAAAGTTGATTAATGAAAGAGAATCGCAAATTCACAATTGACATTTCAAATTTGGCTCTCTTTATTGATCAATACTTAGAAAAAACTACACGAGAGAACAATCGGAAAAGCTCCAATCAGGATGGCCGGACATGAGGTCTTGTTAAATCACCAATCCTTTCTTTAGCAGCGCGAAGCTCACTATTTTGACAGACTTTTGTGGGATTGCTCTCAAGTGTATTTAAATCTAAGTCTAGACCAATATTGATTCGATCCCCAGCAGAGTCGCCACTGTGGGCATGCGCGCCCATTTCTTTAAGGGAAGAAGGATTCCGTTCCCTTTCCCTAAAAGAAGGTGGCGGTTCGCGGGAGCGCTTTTTAAAGCTGGACGACAAGTGCTCGCAAAAATACAGAGTCGCCACTCGGGTTTGAAGGTCCGACACCCAAGGAACCGTATTTCGAAGCACTTGCCGCGCTATTTGATTGAAAAAGTTAAGGAACCAGTCCGTCATAATCATATCTGGGTTCGGGAGCCAGGTTATGAGAGGCGAAGGGTTTTATGGCACCCTCTCACCCAATCCAGAGATCGGTCTCTGCTTAGACATTTGTGAAAATGTTTATTTGTGATTCTGTTTGATTAATCAATTTTTTAGCCAATTAGGGCGGGGGAACAATTAATAGAGTATTAAAACTGTAATATGTTTGCAAGATGCGATATGTGATGACATTTTCAGAAAATAAATAAGATAAAATCTAACCCTGAGATTGGATATCAAAACAGTGCATTGGAATGAGTTTAACACAAACAATAGCAAACTTGCATGCATGGATTTGCAGGCATGCAAGTCCACTATCGCACGTCAGACCCATTCCATCGCGCGAGGTTTATGTCCTCCCAACAGGTTAAGTTATATCTCCTTCTGGGCTCTGGAAGGACCAGTGCACACCTAGGACAAACCACGCAGTTATAAGCAGCATAATATACAATTTAAAGGCTGTAAAGGCTTACAAATTAATAAAACACCCCATAAACAGTGTGGGGACAAAATAATGGCCTAAGGCCGAGATATTTGTGCAAGGCCACTCACTGGTCAGAGGTAGACTATCGCGTGACGGAACCATT
This sequence comes from Rhododendron mucronatum var. ripense, assembly GCA_019656295.1. Classification (NCBI taxonomy): domain Eukaryota; kingdom Viridiplantae; phylum Streptophyta; class Magnoliopsida; order Ericales; family Ericaceae; genus Rhododendron; species Rhododendron mucronatum. The sequence continues at coordinate 1,405,278 of BPLT01000035.1, read as the reverse complement.
ATGGCGCGCGAGGGTGCGCCCTGGCGCTCTGTCGCACGATGGAGGCAGTCTGGAGCGCGAGGGTGCACCCTGGCGCTTTGTCGCGCGATGGATCCAGTCTGGCGCGCGATGGTGCGACCTGGCGCAACCAGACCAATGCTTGGTTTACACATTTCTGGGTTCTGGGACAAGTCCAGAACGATCCCAAGGGTACTCCAAAACAGCAGAAACACAAACTAACTACAAACTAGCAGTTTATGCTAAGGAAAGCAGTAAACAGGTTTTTAACATGCTTAACAGTGATCTATATGAAATAAAGCATAAAACAGTAGGAAACCAATCCCCACGCAGTCCAACGCGTGCAACAACGGAGTGTCGCGCGCGAGAGTGGGACCATCGCGCGTTGGTCCTACCTTGACGGTTTTTGAAACCTTGCTAGCTTTAGGACCAGGATTGGTATTGATTACCAGCCTTGGCCCTGCCAGCCCCCCTCAGGGATCAGAACAGAAAACCGTAGGTAAGCTATACCTAAATTGAGTTTGAAAGGTGTTGAGCTTTGATGTGTTTGAGGCTTGATTGAGGTGTTTGAGTGTTTTGAGGAATGTGAATTTGGAAGAAAAGCACTACAGCTTGTGCTTTACCTTTCAATGTTTTGAACCTTTTGAATGAAAGACAATGGGGGGTATTTATAGGAGGAGATGGAGGTGAATCTGGTTGGAAACAAAGGAGTTCAGCCAGTCCACGAGGCCTGGCTGAGGTTGCATTGGTGGCCAACTTTCCTCCTTCAGAAAGGTTGGTGGTAGGTTGGACAATCGCGCGACGGAGTCAGTCTGTCGCGCAATGGTGCGCCCTGGCGCTCTATCACGCGATGGAGCGAGTCGGGCGCGCGATGGTGCGCCCCGGCGCGGGATGGTTGCGCCCTGGCGCGCATCAGTAGGGTTTTTGGTTTTTGAAGTGGCTTAGGCTAGGTTAGGTTCAAGGATTTAACAAACACTCAAAGCTCAAACACGCTATAATTCCCAGGGTGTTCTTGATCCATTTCATCATCGGGGAATCAAAAACCGTAAGTAAACTAATCTGGAAGCCCAGATTGGGGTGTCTACAGTTGGATTAGTGGTTGGCTTCAGGAGGTTAAGGCTTTTGTAGAGGGGATTTGAGGGTGTGTCTCTGTTGAGTTTCGTGGCTTGAGAGGGTGTGTGAACTTATGAATTTCGTGTCGTTATTTTAGAACCTAAAGGCCCTTTATATAGGCATAAGGATGACACACCTCAACTAAGAGTCATCATTTAGCCCGGAGGACCGCGACCCGCCCAAAGCCCGTTCGGCCCTCGGGGATTTTACCAGGCCTGAGCCCGTAAAAAAGGCGAGCTAGCCCGGCCTGTAGTTTTTAATGGGCGGGCTCGGGCCTATGAATTTTTACTCGGCCCGCCCGTGGGCCCAGCAATGAGCCCGCCCGGCGGCCCGCCCATGGTACCCGTCCAAAAGCCCGCCAACAGGCCCGCCTATTAGCCCAAAATCTGACAAAACCCTTTCTTTTTTCCCTTGGTTTAGTTTTGCCCAAGGAAATTTAAGCCCGCCCGTTGGCCCACCCGGCTTTTTGCCCGCCGGCCCACCAATTGGGCTAGCCCGTGTGCCGGGCTTGGGCTTCAATTTATGGAAGGTGGCCCGGCCCGCCCGGCCTGCCAAAAAGAAAAAGCCCAGTCGGCCCAGCCCGTGGGCGGGCTTGGGAAGCGACTTGGCTGGCTGGGCCGGCCCGGCCCGGCCTGATTATGACCCTTAACCTCAACCAATCAAAATCGACTGATTGAATTAGAGTTATAAGGCAACACGAACTCCTCATGGTAATCTTCTGACGTAGCCCGAAAGCATCGGGATTTGGCTGCTAGGGTTTTGTGAACGGATCAAACAATTGATAGAACGTTCCAAAATTTGGAAAATAGGTGATCTGGCAACTAGGCAAAGGATCTGGCAGCCGAGTAATAGATGTTGCAGCCGAGAAATGGTTCTGGCGGCTGAGGGATTGATCTCTCAGGGAGATTTCCAAGCAACAGGCTTCACGGGTGAAAAAATGATGTTAAGGCTGTAAGATCAATGTCACGGCTGACAAATTGATTCTCCTAGGATACTGTATTTCTGTCTGAAAGGCTATTTGGCTTTGGATTGGATCCTCTAAAAGGGAGAAACTGAAGAGTTCTTGTAGGGAGGTATTCCCGAACAGATACTATCAGTTGCCGAACACGTGTTATACAGGGTCCATATAACACGTAAAGTTATGTAAGACGCCATGCAAGATGGTGGACGACGGTTAGGTCTGACGATATTAGGGGTCATTGGACCAGATGGACTGTTCGACAGATAAGACAAGCGATACGAGAAGTCGTTGGTCCAAGTAGTTGACAAGGACCAGTGACATGTGAAGGCACTGGACCAGATGGACTCCTCAGGCCGAACAGGGAAAGAACTCATGGTGCGAGGGACCATGGTATAGGTACAATCGTCGGGCAATACGGTGGCCGGCTATATGGACCAGTGCCATGAGAAGTCATTGGTCCAGGAAGTCTGTGCAGGGCCTTGGACCAGTGAACAGGAGAAGTTATTGATCCAATGGTTAGATAAAGAACCAGTGACACGTGAGATCACTAGTCCAAGTAGCCTGTTCGGCAATAATATGGCCGAACAAGAGGAGAAATCTGGGGAAAACCACCACAGGTGCAAGGAACACTTTGGAAGGGTCCAGAAACAGTGGTATTCTGTTAAGTAATGAGATCCCGAGAATGTAGGATTTGAGAAAGATACCCAACAAGAATGGAATGTTCGGCCAGTTATGGAAAAGAGTCTTAACAGAAGGTAATGAACGAGAATCCAAGATATCCTGGGTTCCCATACGAAATAGGAATCCTAGGGCAATAGGGATGCTTGGGCAGCAAACATCTATGAATCTATAAATACAAGGTAAACCTAGACATAAAAGGTACGCAATATGTTGCATTCGTATTATTTACCTACTAATAATTAGGGTTTTTTGCTAAGTACGTGATACTAACTTTGGCATCAGAGGGCTTTTGCTACAAGAAGCAAAGGTGCGCTCACCCCTTGTCTGTTTTGCAGATTAAGGTTTAGACGACAAACTAGGGTTCCGGTGAGGAGGCACAAGTAAGCCGTTGTAATCTAGTGCTGTTCTAAGCACCAATTGTTTTCACCTTCCTACAATTGGCGCCGTCTGTGGGAAACGATAGAGTTCCCTGTTGAAAAACGACCATGGTGGAAGAAAATCCAGTCACACCATTTAATCCGAAGGACCAGCTAGGTGGGGGAAGAGATAAGTCCCCACCAGGCGCTTCGAAAAAGCCCACTGATAGCCATGGCAGGAAAACAACAAGCAGAGATGATCCTCTAATATTCCCAAATGACTCTAAAGATAAAGGGGGCAGGATGGCCACAGGCTTCACGAGAAGGAGTAAGTCCCACCGAAGAGAGGAATCGGTTGCTTATTCAAGGAATATACATAACAGTGAAGATGTCCTCGATAAAAAGAGGAAAGAAATCGAGGAATTTGCTCGATTAATCAAGAGATGAGAACACGAAATCCGCGAGATAGAACGAATTTGAGAGCATCCTGGGGACTCTGGACTTTCACGAAGAAATTCAAAGGGAGACAGGTATACCATGGTGGACTACGAGAAGGCTCCCTCATGAAGAGAAAGAAGAGGTAGGAGTCCTCCTCCAAGACACACAAGAGCTTCTCCGCGAAAAAGAAAAAACGAAAGTTCAGACTAGAGTCCAGCTAGGCCATGGGCTACTTCGCGAAAAAGGAGGAGCAGAAGTTGAAGCTCAACTCCCGAAGGCGAAAGAACCAGGAAACACCATAGGGATAGGTACGAGAGACCTGATATCGATTGGGCCAAGATCACAACTCACAAAACCAAGGAACATGAGGACGGAACAATGACTGCACGAGAAGCAGCACGGAAGGCCCTAAGTAACATAGCGGCTTCCCCCTTCGCAAAAAGGCTACAAGAGGCTAGGTTGCCGAGCAAAGTGAAGCACGATACATTCATACTTTACAAGACAAATGCAGACCCCGTGGCTCACATATAGCACTACCAACAGGCCATGTTCATGCACGATGGAGATGACATCATTATGTGTAAGATATTCCCTTCAAGTTTAGGGAAGGTGGCTTTGTCTTGGTTCCATAAATTGGGCCCGCGCTCCATACGAGGATGGAGCCACTTGGCCGAGGAATTCACTGCTCGGTTCTTCACAAGTAGGAGAGCCCCGAAGACGATTGAGAGTCTTTCCACCATGAAGCAGGCAGAAAGTGAGCCGATCAGGGATTATGCAAAGAAGTACTGGGAGACTTTCAACAAGATTGAAAGTTGCAATGAAGAATATGCGATTGCTACCTTCAAAACTGGCTTACCTGTTCGGGGAGAACTACGCCGTTCATTAAATATGCATCCGGTAGCAACATTGGCTAAGCTAATGGAACGAATATAGCAACATGTCAGGATGGAGGATGACATACTCCGGGAGGATGGCAAGATCGTGCCCAAACAGCCGAAGGCGCTCGTAAAGAAGGTGGATAAGCCAGAGCCCAAAACTTACAGGGAGAGGAAAGAATACAGGCGGGCAAAGAAGGAGTTGTACAAAGATAAGCAAGCTCCTGACCCTAAGTCTTTCTTTTCTATTACCACGGTTTGGAAGGAACCCATCTATAGGATTCTTTATCGAATAAAGAATCAACCGTATTTCAATTGGCCCCCAAATCTAGGTGGAGATAAAAATGAAAAACGTGCTACGAATCACCATTGTAGCTACCATAAGGATTGGGGCCACATGACCGAAGATTGTGAAATGTACAAGAGGCACCTTGATGATTTAGTCTCTCGGGGCTATCTCAAGGAATTCATCCAGGAAGACCCCAAGGATAAAAGGAAAGCCATGGAGATGGATTACGAGCAGAATCCTAAGGGGGTAATCCATATGATACATGGGTTGGCCGCACCTTATACGAGAAATGAGGTTAGGCTACTCTAAAGGCGAACCAAACATGACCAACATGTTATGCGGTTGAGAAACAAAAGAGGGCAAAAAGTGACATACGCAACGAGGGCATAGTTTTCACAGATGATGATCTAGGAGAAGTTCAGGTGCCCCATAATGATGCTTTGGTCATAACCCTACGAATTAGAGAATATGACATTGAGAGAATCTTGGTGGACTCGAGGAGTTGTACAAAGGTGTTGTACTACGATGCGTTCAAGAAGTTGGGGCTGGCCCAGACGGACCTAAAGCAATCAATGACACCCCTGGTTGGGTTTGGTGCAGGAGCAGTTTGGCCCCTTGGAAACGTGACATTGCCTGTTCGGGCAGGTCAGTGGTACTGAAGACTGACTTTCTGGTTGTGGATGTTCCATCCTCTTATAATGCGATTATAGGGAGAACCTGATTGCATAAAATGAGGGCAGTTTCCTTAACTTATCACCAGATGATGAAATTTCCTGGATCCAATGGGATTGAAAAGATCAGGGGTAACCAGAAAGTGGCTCAACAGTGCTTGATTTACATTGTCAAGAAAATCCAAAAGGCCCACCAGGTACACACTGTAGAAGTACCAGATCAACCGACTATCGAGGATGTCGGAAGAAATCCAACTGAAACGGTTATTGAAGGCCTGAAGAAAGTACAGATCAACAAGACTAATCTTGAAAAGTATTTTCTAATTAGGGAATCATTGCAAGCCAACGAGGAGGCTCAATTGGTAGATTTCTTAAAAGAACATGTTGATGTGTTTGCATGGGTATCAGAGGAGATGCCCGGAGTAGATGCAAATGTGATCTGCCACCACTTAAACATTGATCCTCAGCATAAGCCAGTCATTCAAAAGAAGAGAAGGGCAGCTGTGCGGCACGTGGATACTGTTATCGAGGAGGTCGATCGTTTATTAGAAGCCAAAGCGATACAGAGGTTTACTATCCGGAGTGGCTATCCAACACTGTGGTTGTAAAAAAGAAGAACGGGAAATGGCATGTTTGTGTGGATTTCACAAGCTCGAACAAGGCATGCCCAAAGGATACCTTCCCTCTTCCAAGAATAGACCAATTGGTTGACGCAACTGCTGGATATGAACGAATGAGTTTTCTTGACGCATATCGAGGATATCATCAGATTGCTATGTTGGTCTTGATCAAGAGAAGACCTCTTTCATTACACCACGAGGGTTGTACTGTTATAGTGTCATGCCCTTTGGACTAAGAAATGCAGGGACAACATATCAAAGATTGGCAACCATCATGTTCAAAAAGCTGCTTGGCAAGACTGAAGTTTACATAGACGATATGGTGGTAAAGAGTAAGACCAGACAAGGACACATCACGGATTTGAAGGAAGCTTTCGAAATCCTCAGGAAGTACAAATTAAAACTCAACGCCTCGAAATGTGCGTTCGGGGTTGGTTCTGCAAAATTCCTAGGCCACCCTGTGACCATAAAAGGGATTGAGGCAAATCCTGATCAAATAACAACCTTACAAAAGCTATAGAGCCCCAGGACAACGAAGGAGATCCAAAGGTTAACTGGAATGGCTGCAGCCCTCAACAGATTCATTAGCTAGTCCAGTGACAAGTGTAGGCCCTTTTTCCAGCTGTTAAAGAAAAGGAAAGGATTTGAATGGGGCGCAGAGTGCGAGCAAGCTTTTCAAGATTTGAAGAAATATTTGGCTTCTGCCCCCCTTTTGTCAACCCCAGATCTAGGTAAGTCTTTGGTTTTATATTTGGCAGTTTCTGAACATGCTATTACTGCGGTTTTGTTAAGGAATAAGGGATCCGAACAAATCCCAGTATACTATGTGAGTAAAACATTGTTGGACGCAGAAACGAGATATCTGCCCCTTGAGAAGCTTGTCCTTGCATTAAGGACAGCCACAAGGAAGTTACCTCATTACTTCCAGAGCCACAAGGTTATGGTTCACACTGAATTCCCATTGAGGTCATTGCTACGAAAGGCAGACTTCTCAGGGCGGATCTCAACTTGGTCCGTAGAGTTAAGCCAATATGATATTGACTATCAACCGCGCACGGCAATTAAATGTCAAGTGTTGGCTGATTTTGTGGCAGAGTTCTCGCAAGCGGTAGCACCCTTGCCTCCTGCAAAAAAGGAGCAGGTGACTGGGCTGCGGGCCAAGAAGTGCAACAAAGTTTTAGCCGTACAAGATCCCCCAGAATGGAAGTTGTTTGTTGATGGTTCAGTGTGTAATACCGGTTCAGGGGTGGGAATCGTGCTTTTTCCCTCTGAAGGAGTAATGATTGAGCTATCTGTTCGGCTGGGCTTTAGTGCATCGAACAACATGTCAGAGTATGAGGCTCTCCTAATTGGCCTCAAAAGTGCAAGGACTTTGAAGGTGAAACGAATAAGAGTATATTGCGATTCACAACTTGTGGTAAATCAGCAGTCCGGGAAGTATGAAGCCCAGAATAAGAAGATGGCAGCATATGTGGAGGCAGCCAAGGATCTACTTGATGCTTTCGAAAAAGTTTACGTCGAACAAATAAGTTCTGGACAAAATGCTCACGCGGATTCTCTGGACTGGTTGGCCGCTGCCGTATCAACTGAGTTCAACAGGAAGGTAACAGTGAACTATCTTACTGAGCCTAGCATTGGAAGGAGTGTAGAGTTGGTCCTGGACGTGAACCGAAAACCAAGTTGGATGGATCCAATCATGTAGTTTTTACGGGATGAAACACTCCCCTCAGATAAGAAGGAAGCTCACAAAATCAAAACCAAATCTGCACAGTTTTGGCTCTCATCAGAGGGAAAGTTGTACAGAAAATTCTTCACCGGTCCATATTTACTTTGTGTGCACCCCGAGATAGTGCAAAAATTCCTTCATGAGATCCATGAAGGGACCTGTGGAAGTCATGCAGGGGGCAGGTCCATTGCCCACCGAGCAATAACCCAAGGCTAATGGTGGCCACACATGCAGGAGGATGCAAAGTTGTATGTGAAGATTTGTGAAAAGTGTCAAAACTTCTCACCAATGATTAGAACACCAGCTGAAGATTTGGTACCATTGACTAGCCCCTGGCTGTTAGCTCAATGGGGAATGGATATCGTGGGTCCACTCCACAAAGCAACTGGGAATAGGAAATTTCTGTTGGTAGCAACAGATTATTTCACGAAGCGGATCGAGGCTGAGCCTCTGGCCAAGATAACCGAGCCTATGATAGAAAGGTTCGTTTGGAAAAGTATAATTACTCATTTTGGGGTACCCTATTCTTTGATTACAGATAACGGGGTGCAGTTCCAAAAGAAATACAAATCTTTCTGTTCCCGGTATGGGATAAGAAACTACTGTTCGACTCCAGCTTACCCTCAAAGCAATGGACAAGCAGAAGCATCCAATAAAACCATTCTTGATGGGATCAAGAAAAGGTTGGATAAGGCTAAGGGAAAGTGGCCTGATGAGTTACCACTAGTGTTGTGGGCACACCGTACAACACCTAGGAGGTCTATGGGAGAGACCTCCTATTCGTTGGCGTATGAAATAGAGGCAATTATACCACTAGAAGTTGGTCTTCCAACCAACAGAACCGCATTGGTTGAGAGTGGGGGCAATAACAGGGCCCTTGAAATTGAGCTTGACCTTGCCGAGGAAAGGACGGAAAGGGCCCTGGTGCATTTGACTTCCTATCAAGAACAGTCAATGAAGAGCTAAAACAAGCACGTTCACCCTCGCGAATTTGGTGTTGGGGACCTTGTATTTCAAAAAGTACTTGGCAATACCAAAGTGGCAAGCGAAGGCAAGTTGGGGGCCAATTGGGAAGGCCCATATCGAGTAACTGAAATTGTGGGCATAGGGGCTTATAGATTGGCAGATCTGGACGGAAATCCAGTGCCAAGGCCTTGGAATGTTCATAATCTGAGAAAATTCTTTGTTTAAAAGAATCTGGTTTTATTTCATTTTGTTTTTAGGATACACTACGTGATTGTGTGGGAATTACGAATAAAATTTCCTTGTTTTTTATTATTTGTTAGTTGCAAGGGGTACGAATAACGCCCTCTTGAGTTCAAAGATTATGAATAAAATCACCTCTTCACAATTTTTTAGAAATTTTTGTTTTTTCTGCTTATGGTTCTTCTGAATACCACCGGCGGGCTTGTTTTCCATTTTTCGTATTGGGGAGCAGGGACTAGGCACGAATGCCTTGGTCATAAACGAATACACGTATCCACCAATATATGATACTATGAATAAACGCAACTTAACGTTCTGTTTACATTTAAGTATGAGAAACTTCAAGTACGAAACACTTGGGCTCAGACATAACGAGATATGTCTAAAAAACATTACACTAAGTACGAGATCACTTAGGCTTCTGTCGAAGTACGAGAATGCTTAGCTTTTGTATAAATGTGAAAAAAAGCTAAAGTACGAGACAAATACTTTAATTTTTTCTCAAAGTACGACACACTTACAGACAAACATGAAATATCCACAGAAGTAGCATGAAATGCCAACAAACATTAAAAAACTAAGGCAAGAGTTTATGGCCACGAAGGACCGAGCAAAATGAAAAGGCCACAAATGGCCACCAAAACATATGTTATGCCACAAGGGGCCGAATACCTGTGTTGTTAAAAGTACTGATGCCACGCAGGGCCAAAATACTACAGTCGTGCAGAACCTGCAAATTGTTCTAAGTGTTGGTAGGTAGGGTTGTCCGTGAACCCGACCCGACCAACCACCCGGCCCGACCCGAAAACAGACCCAACGGACTGTTCCAATTACCCAGATCGGTCGGGTTCGGGTCCAGTTAGTCGGATTTCGCAAATTGTCGGTCAGGTTTCGGATGTACTAGATAAATTGTCGGGTGACCCGACCCGACCGAGACATTTGTATAAAAGGAAAAAACCCCTAATCTTTATCCATTCAGTCCGCCTCTTCTCATCTTCTGGTCTCTTTCAACCCCTCTACTCCACATTTGACTCTTCTCCTCCTCGCATGCCACCACCACCAGGACCACGCCCTTTCACCTCCATTACTTATCTCTCTCTCTCTCTCTCTCTCTCTCTCTCTCTCTCTCTCTCCGAAATGGAGTCCCCTTACGCCACAGGACGACAACGACAAGACCAAACACCAGCTTCACCACCACTCCTCCGCCAGCTACAGCGGCAGCTCCACCTCGTCCTCGTGGCAATCATTCCCATCCACCTGGGCCTACCTTGCTCGATTCCTCCTCCGCCAACCGTCACCTCCTTCGCCGCCTCTGGGCCACTGTAATTTTGGAAAAAAAATTGATTTTCAGGAAGAAGGTGGGTAGACAGTAGATCAGTGATTTTGAATGGTAATTTTGTAATATTATGTTGTTAATTGTGATTGTGAGCTAATTTGTGAATGTGATTATGGGTTTCGATCTCTCTCTGCCTCCTGATATTTTTGTACGCAAGTTTTTTTTTTTAATTCAATGACTCGACCGAACCCGACAAATCCAACCCGACCACGTTTCGATCGGAACCCAACCATTGTTTCGGTCGGTCTCGGGTGGACATTTCAGAAACCCGACTGAAGTCGAGTTGGGCCCCACCCGACCCGAACCAAACCAAACCCGACCCGTGGACAGCCCTATTGGCAAGAGCACTCACAAAACTAGTCCAAATCTTGAATCTCTGGAGGAGACTCGTTTGAAGCTTCTACAGTAACCTCACCCATTAGCATTTTCTTCTAGGTTGATGGGCTTGTGGGTACCCTCCCGAACAGATGCACATTCAGGAGCTGCCCCAGAGATTCATTAGGTGTACTCTCATCACCTTCAGCAAACTCGTCAATCTGATGTTCGACATCATCAGCTTGTTGTTCAATAGGATCATGAGATGCAAGAGTGCGGCAGCTCGGAAGATCGTTATTCACCCAAAGGGGAGAATCTTCTTGGACACCAACCTTCGTTAGGCATGCCTCCCAGCATGCCGCCCAGATTTGCTCCTGAATTGCTGGCATTTGATCGACATAACTTGCCGTAGTCACATCAAAACCCTTCTGATACCCATCTTCATAAGCAGTCTTCTTCGCACCATCGATCTCAGCTAGTGCTTGGCTAAGATTGTCTTCAGTAGCCTCAGGCTTGGTTTTCGTTTCCTCTGTGTCCTGCTTTGCCTTATCTCTCTCTCTTTCCAACCTTGCAATTGTTTGAAGCTGCCTGGTGTTATCCCTTAGAAGCCTGTTCCGCTCAGGCTCTATCTCCTGGATCTTCTGTCCCAACATCACCATCTTTTGAATGAGCTAAGAGGTCCCAAGTATGATAAAAAAGAGTTAGTGACTAAACAATAACTCGAAAGGAGTAGTAACTTGGCTAAAGTAATTAAGCTATTTACCTTGATACCACTGACGAGACCAGTGGCCACGAGCCGATCAAGAGGGGATCCCGATTCCTACTGCATGCCCATTGGAAGCAACAAACCTTGAGCAAGTGCAAGTGCAAGTGCCGTTTAGGAGGAACTGGTACTATCCACAATGTGCACGGGACGATCCCCCCTAATGAGTAGGGGAGCCCATGTTTGGGGAAGTACTTGGGTGGATGGTGATTAGGGCTGATGGATGTCTGCATCTGCCTATGCAGCGGAGGTGGTTGGGTTCTCAGTCCTAGAGCGCTTGTCTCGATGGGCATCTTCGGCCTCGAGAATGGTATCGGACCCACGAGGAGATGAGGTGGACTGATTAGAGCCCCCTTGTTGCGATGAGGTGGCAGGGGCATGCCCAGTTGAAGCTGCACGACCGGTACCACGCCCCCTTGCAAACACAGTAAGGAGAGAACTTAGATTCATGGGTTGACGAGTCATTGTACCTGAATTTGGTGGGGATATGGAATATCCAGATGAGGAGGACTGGCTAGTGTCACGCTCGGAAGCTATCTGTTCGGCTTGTCATTGGGAGGCCCTTCTAAGAATCAGACGAGGCAATGGAACGCCCTCGGAGATGGGTGTTTCGCCTGGTTGCCCGGCAATGGTAACTCCAAGTTGAGATCTCAAAATCCTTGACTGGGGAGTAGATGAAGTTGAGGCAGCACTAGTACTGGGATTGCTGAGCCTTTTGTCAATAACGCCCTTATAGGCAGGGTCGTAGCCCAATAAAACGTTCGCGTCACGGGCCCCGCCAACTGACAAAGCACCAGGCTCTCCTGTGTACTTTAAAATCCTGTTGATCTCTGATGTTCAGACATAGCTGGGTTCTCGTCTTGGACGTTTATTAGCGTTCGTAGCTACAAAATTGAGAGCCAAACGAAAGTTTTTTTTTTTGCTTGGCGAGACAAACGAAAGTTATAAGATACAAAGAAACAGTTAAACAAAGATTTGAAAGCATATGAAATAAAATCAAGAGCATACGTGGGTAGCCCCATGTGTGGGGGCAATGAAAGCCCACCACTTGACCATCTTACCCCGTTGGCTCGAAGCCTCCAGTGACATAGAGAAAGTCAATTTCATGATCACGAGCAGAATCTGGCAAATTAATCACCAGACGCTTCTCTGCTTTCCTAACTTTGAAGTAATAGGTGTTGTACTCGGGGTTTAGCATTGATACTATACCACCACTAGATATCCCAAATCCCAAGTTGAGTTCCCAAGATCCTATTCAGGGCTGCAACCCCCATTACTAATCGAAATACGTTGGTAGATACTTGCATGAGTGTAAGCCGGTACCAGTTTAGAACGTGACGAAGTAATGGATGGAGGGGGAAACGAACTCCGCCCTCAACAATGGGTACGATAGGGATACACATTCTATCCCACGAACCTGCGTCCCTGTCTGTACCTAAAGGGGCAAGTTCGACCCCCTACATTATTCGAAATATTGTATTCAGTCCTAAAAGCCGCCATGGCTACAAGGGTCTCGCGAAGCTTCCAAAATTTACTGGGTTTCAAGGCTTTTTCATTTTCGTCAGCCATGGAAAATCTCGAGAAATGGAAACTAATTCGATAAATGGGCAAGAATAAAACCCTAAAAGGTTGATTCAGAGAATGAAAATCTCAGACATTAATAGAGGGAGAAGGAATAAGTTGCTTACAAGGTTGATAAGGTGATTGCTCAAGGTATGTTCGAAGTTGCCGGTGGCGGCGATGGCGAAGAAGGAATTTTTTCGCCTGATTTGAGTAAGAGAGAGGAGGCTCTCGAAATAGGGATGAAAGCCCTAAAAGAACCTCCGAAAGGGGTGTAAAAGTGTGAAACGGAGACAAAACGTCGCCTTTCACGCCGTTACATCGAAAGTAACGTGAAACAGGGATTGACCGAACGCCGTTCTGACACCATTAACAAAACGTCGATTTGAATTAAATGTAAAGCGTACGAAATATGCCACGTGGAGTCACTACCCTGAGATGGTATAATGACAAGGGCTCCAAAACCATCAATGGATATAAATATCATGTCTGCATGAGGCCTCAGGAAGTTCGGCTCAATGTTTAAAATGTAGCTTTACCAGTTGATCCCGAACAGTATCAATGAGCAAAGCTGGGGAGCAATTGTAGAGAGGTATTCCCGAACAGGTACTATCAGTGGCCGAACACGTGTTATACGGGGTCCGTATAACACGTAAAGTTATGTAAGACGCCATGCAAGATGGTGGACGACGGTTAGGTCCGATGACATTAGCAGTCATTGGACCAGATGGACTGTTCGCCAGATAAGACAAGATATACGAGAAGTCGTTGGTCCAAGTAGTTGAAAAGGACCAGTGACATGTGGAGGCACAGGACCAGATGAACTGCTCGGGCCGAACAGGGAAAGAACTCATGGTGCGAGAGACCATGGTATAGGTACAGTCGCCGGGCAATACGGTGGTTGGCGATATGGACCAGTGACATGAGAAGTCATTGGTCCAGGAAGTCTGTGCAGGGCCTTGGACCAGTGAACTTGATAAGTTATTGATCCAAGGGTTAGATAAAGAACCAGTGACACGTGAGGTCAGTAGTCCAAGTAGCCTGTTCAGCAATAAGATGGTCAAACAGGAGGAGAAATCTGGGGAAAACCACCACAGGTGCAAGGAACACTCTGGAAGGGTACAGAAACAGTGGTATTCCGTTAAAGAATGAGATTCCGAGAATAAAAGATTTGAGAAAGATACCCAACGAGAATGGGATGTTCGGCCAGTTATGGAAAAGAGTACTAAAAGGACTAAGGTAATGAACTGATAAGGGAACGAAAATCCAAGATATCCTGAGTTCCTATACGAGATAGGAATCCTCGGGCAATAGGGATGCTTGGGCAGTAAGCATCTATGAATCTATAAATACAAGGTAAACCTAGAGATAAAAGGTACGCAATACGTTGCATTCATATTATTTACCTACTGATAATTAGGGTTTTTTACTAAGTACGTGATACTAACTTTGGCATCGGATGGCCTTTGCTACGAGAAGCAAATGTGCACTCACCCATTGTCTGTTTTGCAGATTAAGGTTCAAACGACAAACTAGAGTTCCGATAAGCACGAGCAAGCCGTTGCAATCTAGTATTGTTCTAAGCACCAATTGTTTTCACCTTCCTACAGTTCTACTCAGTCGCACTCCTTGTGTTTATCTAGATCAACATTTTTCTGATGCGTTTATCCAAAACCGACTGATTATTGTGATTATCTAGTTCGTATTCATTCTCGGTGTGTTTATCTGAGCCGTTTGCTGCCTGATGTGTTAATCTCAATTGGTTTTTCTTTGGTGTGTTTATCCAATTTCTATTTGTCACCAAACCGCCAATGAAAGTTGCGTCGTATGATAAAAAAAAAATTAAAAAATTTTGAAAGTTGCATCGTACAATGTTTGTTTAACTAGTGGTCATCTAGTTCGCAAGTATGCTTGTTTTGATTATTTGTGTCAGAACGCAGCCAGGAAACATAAATGGAAAACAACCCTCCCGCAGATTCAAGATAATCCGATTTTAAAAATACAATAAAATTGACCTTATTTAAGTGATTTTTTCCAATACCAATATAAGAAGGCGGCAATACCAGTCCCACACCAAATGCACCCGTTTAATCCATTCCTTCAATCTTTAGGGAGCCAGAGCTTGACTTTACTAAAGAGATGCTCTTGTTTACATTCCAAAGCTTCTTACCTCCTGTTTACATTCCAAAGCTTCTTACCTCCGTTGCGCCCTTAGCTCAGAAGGATGAAGTAAAAAGCAATCCTCCCAATAAAACCACATTCCAGAACTCAAGAGACATGGTTTGTGCTGGATAGGTCTTCATCTTATGTGCCCGGAGCAATCACAAGCCAGTAGTAACTCCACCACTCTCCCACTTTTTCAAGTTCTAAGAAGATCCTCTACAGTTACTGATCAAAATGCCTGGGAATCCATCAGATTAAAAGACATTATTCAGAATCAAAACGTCATTATTTAGAAAATAAAACGCCTGGCCTGGAAGGTTACATAAGTTGGCTTGTAATACTTTCGATTCACCTCATTTAACAACAGAGTGCCTCCTATAGACAAAATCAGTAAGTAATATTTATACATACACCAGACCGGAAATTAAATGGAGAGGAGCTCCACTAGTTTGGTGCTAGGAAATGCACCCGAGCAAGAGGAAACTCCTTTCCTGCGATAAAAACCCCGGTTTGTGACCACTGTATATCCTCCCAATCAAGATTCTCCTCCAATACCTGTTCAATCACAAAGAGCAAGATTACATCCATAAAAAGGAAAACCAGAAAATTGAACAGCGGTTCTATTTTCCTTCAGGCTGAAAAGGGTTATGAACTTATGATTTAGAGATATTATTCAGCGAATCAAGTCCATTCAGCCGTGTTCAATCACATTATTGTATTGCAACTATAAGCAGAAGTCCAAGTTCCAAGTTACAACACGAAGCATCCTTCCCTTCCAATTTTTAATGTCATAAAGTAACTTTTCTTTCTGATGCCCTAAGAAGCACGGATACAAGACACGGATGCGCGAATACGTGATTTTTCCAAAAAGTAGGATACGATACGTTGAGGATACATTGAATATAAAATTAATTTTTCCAAAAATTATTTGTATCCCCTTCATTAGGTTGAGGATGAGGAAACAGAACTACCAGTACCGGTAGAATCCAATCATACTGTTACAGGAAAAAAAATCCCCCAAAATCATATTATACTTTCAAAAAAAAACCCCTAAATCAGACAAGAGAGAGATGAGAGAGAGAGAGAGATATACATTTATATGCCTATATATATGTGTGTGTGTGTGTGTGTGTGTGTATATATATATATATATATATATATAGATATACATATATATATATACACACACTATTACACAATGAGAGAAATGAGAGACCAGAGAGAAGAAGACGAGAGAGAGAGAGACTAGAGAGAACAGAGAGACAAGAGAGACGAGAGAGAAACACTTACAGTCGTCATCGTTGTGGAGAGACAAGTGAGATATCGTCTTTTTTCTGCCTTTCGTTCTTCTCTATTTTCGACTTGTCCAAGTAGGGGAAATAAATATAAAGTTCTAATTGCAGTTTTGACCCATATATTTTAAGTAATAACATTTTTACCCCCACGCGTATCCATAACGCATCGAAGCGTATCCAAAAACCATATCCATAACGTATCCGAAACGTATCAGGGTACCAAAAATTAAATCTAAAAACAGGATACTCTAAAAAAAAAACGTATCGGATACGTATCCAGAACGTATCCGTATCCGATACGCATATGGTACGTGATACGGAGGCTAAAAAAGAGTATCCGTGCTTCATAGCTATGCCTTTCAAAAAAAAAAAACTTCTCTTTCTGATAGAATTGGGCAGCCAACCCAAAAGTAACTGACAATGGGTGGAGGACATCTAGATTATAGGAACCAAGCCTGGGCGGCTTAGGGAAGCAATGCGCGAAAATCTATTTAGCACGGATACAAACACAAACAGATTTATGGACACGGACATGGGAATTCTAAGCAAATGGGGACTGGGAGATGGCAGAATTAAATAAATTACACTTACATGTAGAAGCATGAACATCAATTTGTATAAACAAGCACCAGATATACATGATACATAACATTTACCCCCAAAAAACATCAAAAATTTGCATATTTAACCCACTACTGTATCCCCATACGTGTAGATCCTGTGTCCCCTTGAAAAGATTAATCAAATTTAATGGACACAACACCATATGTACTTTGCTGTGTCACCGCCTTGTCACCATGTCGGACACAGGGACACGCCAGCCTCTAGGAGTGACGGTGCTTCATAGGTGACGACTATTCTCTTACACTGACCTAGACATGTGGTGCAATTGTACATTGGGTGTGAAATATGAACAAACTGAATTAATAAGATACATGGTGGAGATCAGAATGCACAGGCATCCAACCCAAAGTTAACAGACACTGGCAAAGAGGACTCTAGAACCAAGACTGGATGAGTCAGACAAAGGCAATGTGAGACAAGTCTCTTAACAATTTCTGTTTAGCTAGGTACAAAAGTAAAAAGCAACTTCCATTCCCTGGAGTCTGGGGATATTTTGTATTATTGAGCCTTCCAATATTATCAGTTGTCCTAAATATCACCAGATCTGAAGCTAATGTTGTACTGAGCCGTACGAACCAGGTGTGAGAGACAGTTTGCAAAAAGCCT
The DNA here is from genome assembly GCA_019656295.1 of Rhododendron mucronatum var. ripense. Classification (NCBI taxonomy): domain Eukaryota; kingdom Viridiplantae; phylum Streptophyta; class Magnoliopsida; order Ericales; family Ericaceae; genus Rhododendron; species Rhododendron mucronatum. Next base: position 1,387,683 of record BPLT01000035.1, on the reverse strand, counting down.
CATTACAATAAATAATAGATCAGCAGATACAAGGTGCAGCTCCATAATCATGAGCAGAGAGACAACACCAACGTTAAATATTAAATCCAATATTCCTCATTGCATATATGTCAGAAGATCGAAAGTGATTTAGAGGCTGATGGGCAGCCGTTTGAGAAAATAACGCTAACGCCAACTAGTAAAACTTGGTTAAGGGAACCAGAACGGGACAGCACTTTTCATATTGAGTTAAGCCAGGTAGTTAAAGATTTTACTAATGCTTTGTAAAATGGAAAATTAAAAACTTTTCTCTCCCATTGTTTTGTTTGGGGAGAAAGATGAGAGAAAATAGAAAAAATCTAGAAGTGTGAATAGTGTAATTTCCCTCTCATTTCCTTTCAATTTCTTCCATTTTCCTCACTCTTCTTTTCTCTTACTTTCCTCAACTTCCAAACAAAGCATAACTACACACTGTTGCTGAGTTCCCCTTTCAATTTTTTGGGCTTCGTGAGAAAACAAATAAATTCTCCTTAGTTGACAGCATCCAGGTAGCACTCACAATAAAGGATAGAAATATTTTACCTCCAAATGCTCAAGGGGCAGTGGGATTCCAATTGACAGCATGAGTTTCTGGGGAATAGGCTTCTTACAATGAGACCACCGGAAGACATTGATCAAAACGCTATCACCGTCCCCACCTCTTTCAACCTTTCCAGAGTGCAAGTTGTGACTCTGAGATCTCTCGATCTCCATATCATGCATCTGAGAAGATGTAGTCTTGACCATCCTCTCTCCAGTAAAGCAGAGCTCATACCTTCAGATAACATAAAAAAAACTCAAGAAGATGCAAGAACATCCACAAAAGTAGACACGTAGTACCATTTTAATCTTACCAGCTCAAAAAACAAAACAAAACAAAACAATAAAACCCATCAAATATACAGTAGATCTAGTCCATTGAAGGATCACAATCCAAGAAGACCAAAATATCAGAAAAAGCTTCTCACTACAACAAAAGTGGATTTCAATACCAGATTTTATATCTGAAGCTACATTTTTAGTTTTACCATGTTTTTTATCAAGACATCTAAAAGTGTACATCTTAGATATGCACACCCTTCTGGCAAGGAAACAGTAGCAAAAAAGTAGATTAAGCTAGGGCATTCCAATTCAATCTCCCAATCAAATTTCACGCAAAATTCCATAGACAAGAAAAAACAGGAGAGAGGGCTTATCGAGATAATGTGCCATCATTAGATGTATAAAGAAACATGAAAAGGAAAGTCATCCTTGCTAATCAGAGAGAGGATAAGTTTGAGTATAGGACAACACAGATTCCAAGGAACAGTGAGCTAATTAAAGAGGAAAACTGATAGTACCAGTTTTATGCGCCAAGTAAATTGTATCCATAGGTACTACTAGCACAAGTTTACCTTAATTATTTAACATTTATTCTATTTTGTCGCCGAAATATTGATCCATGAGAAGATGTCATGTTCCATGTTAATCCAATAATATCAACTCATTTCCAAAGAGCTTTATGGCAAAAGGCCATAACTCAAAGAATGCACCATCCAGGCATTTAGTGTAATGTTTGTGCTTACAATATGTAACCAAGTCTTATCAAGTATAGATTGATATTTACAGTGATACAAAAAGTGTTTTTGTTGATATGGCTGGCTGGCTGTGTAATATCCAATACATTCCTTACTTATAGAGGTGAACTGCAATATACTGTTCATGGCTTCATGGTTAGATAACAACTTCCTACATCAACTATTGTGCATTTCCAAAATAGATGTCACAGTTGGAAAGGTAAAACAGTTCAAGAATGCAACAATAAATGCAACTCGCTTTAGTTCTGTTGGCATTATTTCTCTAAATTTTTCCTAAACAAAGTCTAGAATTGGGGGTAATATGGAAGATAGAAGAATAATTGTTGGCCAGCAACGGAGCCAGAATTTTAACCAGAGGTAAGCCGACTTAATAGAAGTATTTTCATTCAAAAATGTAGTCAATATACCATGCAACTTTTGTCGTACAATAATTGTTCAAGTTATTGGTGTAAGTGTAATTAGCATATAATTGAGCCCTTGTGTAATTAGATTAGGAGATAAGGGTCTCAGTGTAATTACTTTCTTAGTCTTGTATAACTCTAACGTAATGAGAAAAAAAAACTCTAATTTTTTGGGTCTCAATTCTTGTGTCCAAGTTTAGATGGTATCAGAGCAAAAGAACGATATACCTGGGTAACCCATTCTGACATTCTTTCCTCGACGTTGTCAGTGGTTAACCGTTAGACTCTTTTTCGGTTCATCAATCAATTTTCTTTCACGCTGTTTGTCGAATCCAGACTGCACAAACTCAACCCAGTCTACACGAACCTTCGTCAGCCGTCGTGTCACGTCGCTGACCACCGCCGTTGGTTTCCCGACCTCCACTGACCGTCGTACCGCATCGCCAACCCAAGCCAGCTGGTTTCCGACCATTTCTGAATACATCCGACATTGTTTTTTTGAGGCTCCTAGATGTTTCGGGCTCTAGATCTTCTTGTGTAGTGAAAGGTGTCAGAACTGAAGGTGATTTGAGGGTGGATAAGAGATGTCGAAGGTATTCAGTCAGATCCGAAGGTGATACGAGGGTATTCAGTCAGTTCCGAAGGTGATACAAAGGTATTCAGTTGTTTTTTGAAGTTTTAGGGCTATTGAGACCTTTAATTTTTTTTTTTTTGTGGAGTTCCAAACCTGTTGGGAGTACTGTTTATTGTTTATTTGGCATTGTTCTGCTTTCAAGATGTCAGAGGAGAAGAAATAGACTTCCGTGAGTGGAAAGGATGAGTTGAGTCGTGTAGGGACTCAAGATTATTTTTCTATGGATATTTGTTTTATTAAGTTGGATGGTACCAACTATTTGATTTGGTCTCGCACTTTTACTTTGGCAATTGAGGCCAAAGGGCTGTCAAAATTTATTGAGGGTCCTGTTACTCCACCTGCTGAGGCTATTGAATTGAAGAAATTTAAATCTCAAAATCATTAGTTATGACCTGGTTGTTTAATTCTATGAGGGCTGATATTCGTCATACTTTTCTGCTTCTTGATACTCCACATAAGATTTGAACCACTGCGGCCCAAACTATTCTTAGCAGGGTAATGATGCACAGTGTTTTGAGTTGAGGAAGAGGCCCCGTACATTGGAACAAAATCATCGTTCTGCTGTTGTGTATTTTGCTGACTTGAATGGAGCATGGCAGGAATTTGATTATTATCAGGGATTTCAAGCTGTTTGTGTTGTTGATGCTGCTACTTGGTTAAAACAGTTGGAGGAGGAACGTGTTTGACTTTTTGGCTGGACTTGATATAGAATATGATCCGATTAGAGTGCAGGTGTTGGATCGTATTCCGTTTCCGTCGTTGGAAGAGGCCTATGCCATTGTTCAGCAGGAGGAGAGTAGGAGGTGTGCTATGTTAGACACTCCTACTCCTGAGCGTTCTGCCTTGGTTGCCATTCCACAAGGTCCATCTGGTTTTTGTAGTGGGCTTGTTCCTCCTCTGCGGAGTGGCAAGTCACAGTCTGGTACTAGCAGCAGGCCTATTGATCATGAGTCCCTTCGGTGTGATTACTGCAACAATACCTGCCATCCCGGGATTTTTGTTGGAAGTTACGCGGTCGTCCCCCCTCGTGGGCGAGGGGGTGCACGTGGTGGTCGTAGTCATGTCCTCAGTGTACTCAGGCCCAGGCTCATGTTTCGGAGTCCACTTTGCCTGATTCCGGGTTCAGTATTGGGGTTCAGGCGTCATCCGATCATGTTGCTGGTTTTTCTCAAGGGGAAATGCAAGTTCTCAGACACCTAATGGCTCGGGCTGATTCTCCATCTAATGTAGCTCCTACTTCCACAGCAGCCTCCACTTCATCCTATTTTGCTCACACAGGTACCCCAGTTAGTGCTTTTACTACATCTTCTGTTATTCCTTGGATCATAGATTTGGGTGCTTCAAATCATATGACAAGTTGTTTCTCTGTATTTGATTTTTACGCTACTTGTTCTGATAAGGATAAGGTCAGAATAGCAGATGGGTCATTCTCTGCTATCTCAGGGAAAAGGTTTCGTTCGCTACTCTCCCTCTATTTCCCTCTCTTCAATTCTACATATCCCAAACGTTGTCACTAATATTCTGTCCGTAAGTAGTCTCACTTGTTCTGTAAATTGTTCTGACTTTTTTCCCCACTCATTGTATTTTTCAGGAACTGGATACGGGGAAGATGATTGGCAGTGGTAAAGCACAGGATGGTCTCTATTCTTTGGAGTCTGGAGCTCGTTCAACTCATTCACCCGTGTCACGTACTCATTCACCCGTGTCACGTGGTCTAGCTCAGCAAACAGATACGAGTTCAGCTCTTTCTATGTTACATTAGTGGCACTGTAGACTTGGTCATCCCTCTTTTAGGATTTTAGGGAAACTTTTTCCTCAATTAATTAAACATTGTTCTCAGAGTCAGTTTTTTTGTAAAGCCTGTGAGCTTGGAAAACATAAACGATCATTTTATGCACCTATTAATAAACGGAGTGCTTCTCCTTTTACGATTATTCATTCTGATGTTTGGGGTCCTTCCCCTATTACCTTAAGAGTTATCGGTGGTTTGTCACTTTTACTGACTGTTACTCTCGTGTTACTTGAGTGTATTTACTTAAATCAAAGAGTGAAGTTTTCCTTATTTTAAATCTTTTCATGCAATGGTGCGCACCCAACTTAATGCGAATATAAAAATTCTCCGTAGTGACAATGGCACTGAGTATATCGATAGGACTTTTAGGACTTTTCTGGATGAAAATGGCATTCTTTTTCAGACAACTTGTGTTGACACTCCACAACAAAATAGAGTTGCTGAACGCAAAAATCGTCATCTTGTTGAGGTTGCTCGCTCTCTTTTATTTACCAAGAATGTTCCTAAATATTCATGGGGTGAAGCGATTTTGACTGCAACTTATTAACCATATGCCATCCAGTGTTCTCCACTTCAAAACTCCCATTGAGTGTCTTCCTGGTAGTTTTCGCGTCGCGACTCTTCTTCCGAGAGTCTTTGATTGTGTATGTTTTTGTTCATGCTCCTCACCCTTCTAGTGGCAATTTAGGTCCTAAAGCCCGTAAATGTGTTTTCATTGGGTACTATCCTACCCAGAAAAGCTATAAGCGTTATGATCCTCACTCTCAAAAAAATTTTGTTTCTATGCATGTCAAATTTTGGGAAACCGAGCTTTTTTACTCTCCCTCCACTATATCTCTTCAGGGGGAGCATAGGCGGGAAGAGATGAGAGAGGTTTATAGTCATGGTCAGGGGGAGACGGAATTATTTTTTAATCATGGTGAGGGGAGAAGGAAAACTCTGGAAAGGAACCAATATCTGCCAAAAGAGCAACACATGACATTGTTGGTAATATCGAGAACTTATCACAACGGTGGCAAAAGCCTGACTTGCAGGTCAGTACTAGAACTAGACGGAAAAATGGAAAGCTCTCCTGTGTGATGCCACCTTGTCAATCACAATCGCCTGCTCCAATTCTGGATTCCTCAACCGACTCATTTGGTAATGAATCTTCTCCCATTAAACCTTCTTTTCTTAACTCTGATAATCTTCCTATTGCTTTTCAAAAAGATGTTAGATCATGCACCTTACATCCTATCTCTCATTTTGTTTCTTATGATCGTTCATCTTCTTCGTACCATGCCTTTGTTTCGTCTCTTTCTTCTAAATCTATTCCACAGAATTGGCAGGATGCACTGGTGATACCTAAGTGGAAAGGAGCAATGGTAGATGAGATGACAGCTTTGAAAAAGAATGGCACTTGGGAGCTAGTATTACTTCCAAAAGGGAAGAAATCAGTGGGATGCAAGTGTGATTTCACTGTTAAGCAGAATGCTGATGGTACAATTGAGAAGTACAAGGCGAGACTTGTTGTCAAGGGTTTTACTCAAACCTATGGCATAGAGTAGGAGGAGACGTTTGCTTCGATAGCAAAGATGAACTCTGTACGAGCTCTACTATCTTGTGCTGCAAATTTGAATTGGCATCTGCAACAGTTTGATGTTAAGAATGCATTCCTTCATGGTGAATTAGAGGATGAGGTGTATATGGATATACCACCATGTTTTTCTTCCTCTGTGACTGAAGGAAAGGTTTGTAGGTTGAAGAAGGCTCTTCATGGGTTAAAGCAGTCACCTAGAGCTTGGTTTGGCAGATTTTCAAAGGCTATGTTAAGATTTGGATACAAACAGAGACATGCAGATCATACTATGTTCATCAAAGGAGCTGCTGGTAAGATTGTTGTCCTTATTGTCTATGTTGATATAATAATGACAGGCAATGATGTGGACGAGATTCTTACTCTTAAGTCTAATCTGGCTCAAGAGTTTGAGATTAACGATTTGGGATCACTGAGATACTTTCTAGGGATGGAGGTGGCGAGGTCTGATAGAGGTATTTTTATCTCCCAACGGAAGTATATACTTGATCTTTTGGAAGAAACAAGTATGTTGGGTTGTAGACCTGCGAATTCTCCTATTGAGGCGAATCATCACCTTAGTGGAGATGTGGGGGAGCGCACTGATAAGGAGAGGTATCAACGACTTGTGGGTCGACTGATATACTTAGCTCACACTCGACCGGATATTACTTATGCAGTTGGTGTTAGTCAGCTTATGCATGATCCTCGTACTCCACATCTGGACGCAGTTTATTGCATCTTGAGGTATCTCAAGTTAGCTCCAGGGAAAGGAATTCTATTCTCTAATCATGGTCACCTGCGATTGGAGATTTTCACTGATGCTGACTGGACTAGATCAGTGGATGATAGACGCTCTACTTCGGGTTACTGTACTTTCCTTGGAGGAAATTTGGTTACTTGACGAAGTAAGCAGCAATCAGTGGTTGCCAGATCAAGCGCAGAAGCAGAGTATAGAGTTATGGCTCATGGTGTTTGTGAGCTCTTGTGGCTCCAAACCTTGTTACATGATTTGAGAATTTCTGATAGTGGTCCTATGAAACTCTATTGTGACAATAAAGCTGCCATCAACATTGCTCATAATCCTGTCTAACATGACAGAACGAAGCACATAGAGATTGACAGGTATTTCATCAAGGAGAAGCTGAGTGATGGGTTGATATGTATGCCTTTTGTGAAATCGAAGGATCAATTAGTTGACGTATTCACAAAAGGGCTTGGTAGCAAGAGTTTCCACCCCACTATTATTGAGCCCTTGTGTAATTAGATTAAAGATGAGGGTCTCAGTGTAATTACTTTCTTAGTCTTGTATAACTCTAACGTAATGAGAAAAAATAACTCTAATTTTTTGGGTCTCAATTCTTGTGTCCAAGTTTACAATAATATATTATATTGTACATGATCTTAAATTATTTTTTTTGGATAATTGCAACGCCCATGCGTGCTTACTTCTCTAGGAGAGAAATTGAAGATTTTTCAAATAACAATGAAAAATAGCTTCTTTTTTATCAGACCAAATCAAAATATTTGATTTTCAGAGATAGCTACACCCTAGTCACATAATGCGTGTGCGTGTGTGGGTACAGGAGCGCATTTATGAAAGTGTCCTTCAAAACTCCACCAAACAACTAGAATTCGTAAGTGCGAAGATTGAAAGCATGAGAGCAGAGCGAGGTAGTATAAGAATTTATTTACTTCAACAATCATTATAGTTTTAGCAATACATACTTGTGCATGTTTCACAGATTAATAAAATATAACGAACTTTCTTGAGCATTCAACTTTTCAAAATAGTGCATTCAATATATATCCTATTAAACTGCAAGCAAACACACTAGTGCTATCATATCACACACAAAAAAAAAAAAAAAAAACTAGTACTAAGTTAATACCTGCGTGAATGTGTCTCCAAATACAAAACTTCTCCTTTTTTCAAGCGTGCAGAAGTGTAAAGGGGTTTCTTCAATCCCTTGTCTGCAACAATGCTTAAACTGTACTTGATCCTGTAAAAATACAGGAGCACACAAACTTAAGAGATGGAAATATGGATTCATCAATTTGAAACTTGATTTGATGTGTAAATTCCCAAATCAATTAATTTCAGAGTAAAGAGAAATAAAGAACAATACAAAGAACAACAACATTAAAACAACCAAACAAAAAAATGGAACAAAGTGCTGAACCCTTGCAAATTAATATTGGACCTAAGTCCCATAAAATGCAATTTCAGCTCAAAGATTTCCATTTCTCGCCTCCTGCTTTTCCAGGAAGGGCTTGATCCGAACTATTTTTCATAAAAATACATTTATAGCATTTTTATGAAAAACTGCTCAGATCAAGCCTTCCCCATCATATTTTTGGCCGATTTCTCGCGGGTATCCATAAAATCACATTTTAAACACATTGAATGGTTCGAATCATCAAAATTTAATTGGGAACAATGTCAAACTCATGAGGTCCGCATTTTACAATAATAAGGTCCCCTTTGTAGAAGGGGACTATATATGGGGCCGGTTCTAGCCACACAATTTTTGACACAAAATATGACACTCGATCCAAACCATTGAAATCACTGGCTGAGATGAAACCTTAAAAGACATGCACTCTCTCCCTCATCCCAATCACAAGTAATCTTTCCCTCTCCATCTAAGCTATTCTCTCTCTATACCCTCGCCGACTAAATCAATGGCTGAAATTCCTCCTAGTCCGGCAAACCCGCACGCACGCTCTCTCTCTCTAAAGAACCAAAACAAGTAACAAAAGAGGAAATGAGAACACCACCATTCTCCTCCCCTTCTCTTCTCCCTCACCTCTCTCCTTTCCCTCCTCTTCTTCCCTTCTCCTTTCTTCTCAGCAAGATTACCACCGCAGCACCCGCCACCGTCACCGGACTCACCCCATAGCTTTCACTCTATTTTTGTTGGAATCTGATTTTTTTATGGATGAAATAGGTGAAGATGCAATTTTAGGGTTAAACACAAATGGTTCTCTTTAAAGGGATTGATTCAAAGTTATACACTTGGATTTTTCTGAAAATCGCGGTCGAATCTCATTGACGAATTGTGCTGCAGGAATTTGTGTTTGTTTATCCATATAGAATTTGCTTTGGATGCCATTAAATTCTAATCTGTCAAATTTTTGACATAAGAACTTGTCCGAGACCCAAAATCAATTAAACCCAAATCGGCAAATCGACGGCAATGGCAGGTGGGATGTTGTTTTGGTGGGAACGATGGGGAGTGTAGGGGGTCGAGAGAAGTTGGAGTTCACCATAATTATGGGTCGCCGGAGATTGGGTCGGCCGGACATGCAAGTGCCAGAGTGGGGAGAGGTTGCTGGTGGAGTAGGAGATACAGAGCTATGTGAGGTAGGGAGGGAAGGAGAGATTAGGTGTAAGTGAGATAGGGGCAAGGGAGTACAATTTCATCTCAACCATTGATTTTAATGATTGAGATCGAGTGTCAAATTTTGTGTCAAAAATTGTGTGGGTGGAACCAACCCCTATATATATATTTCTGTTTTTTCTTGCAACACATTTATTAAAAAAAAAAAAAGATATATACAGCGACAGAGAGAGACATACGCGAGAGAAAGAGAGAGACATACGAGAGAGAGATACCAAAGAGCGGGAGACGAGAAAGCTGGTGTCAATCTAGCCATCTAGGGCTTCAAACGAGAGCTGGAATTTGGAATTTGGGAGTAATCGACTGATGTTGCTGTAAAATTTTAAGTTCTAAGGGTTTAATTACTTTATGACCCAAATGTTGAGTCATAGCAAATTAACGACCGAAAAATAAAAACATTACATTTGGCCCTTGCCATGTCACCAGCGTGTCACCTATCAAAAACTAATAAAAATTAATGGACACGCCAAAATTAAAGGACACGCCACGTGGCATGTCCAATACGTATTTGGGCATGACCCTGCCGTGTCCCCATGTCCAACACGTGGATACGGAGACCTTTTGAAGTGTCGGTGCTTCATAGCCCATATCAACTCCACTACCTCATTCCACCTTATTAAATTGTTAACCACCATCTCATCTAAAAGCTTAAGTTGTTAGAACGAGGGCAACTTTATTATTTATATCTCATTCAAAATCTGTTGCAGGGTACCTTTAACCACAGGCAATAATGTAACACACCAAACAGCCACCACAACCCTTAGCACTTTCCAAAACATGCTCATCTCAACACCAAATTAGTGAAATCGGGATGGAGCAATGTCGAGGGAGGGAAAAATTCCAGAGCACTTTAAATCAAAAGGCAACTAGCTAAGAAGACTCAATACAACCAAACAACTGCTAATGGACCGAATTTTCTAGTATAATTGTGTTCCATTTAGTTGGAAACTTGAAGCACCAACACTCCTAGAGATTGTCGTATACGTGTCAAATACACTGGGGACATGTGGGGACATGTATGAGACACACCACATGGCATGTCCATTAAAAAATAATACTTTTATGTGCAGGACACGCTTGGGGACACAACAGGGTGATTTTTTATATTTTTAAAAAGCTTTTTTGAAGTAAAATATTTATAACTTCAATAGTATTCACCAAAAGTGGAATATAAAACAAGTGTATGTGTATAGGCATACACCATTGGTCGATATTCGATAATGCATTCGAGAGGACGGACCTAAATATTTGGTGCTTACAAATTACAAGGTATGTTTGCATAAGTAAAAAAATATTTCAAAAGACAATTGCCACATCCCCTGTCGTGTTTGTGTCCCGGTTTGTTTAGAATTTGCAATGTCCCGTGTCCGTAAATGTGCTAAATAGGTTTGAAGATCTTATATTGCATTTTTTTAAGTTAGGGGGTGTTTGTGTCCAAAACATATAAATGAGGGGGTATCCGTGTAATTTCGCCAATAATAAACTATGGAAATTTCAAAACTGATAACATAAATTATATGAGAACAAGGTATGTTAGACTAACAAATATATACGGAATGAGTATTTTAGTGTTTGAGATAAATTTAAGAAATGGTAAACAAATGCTCCTAGAATAAATATTCTAATCAACAAATTTTTTATGTGAATACAATTTTTTCGGACTTAATACTCTATGAAGTTATATTCTTGTTCTAATCAACAAATCATGAACAAATTTTTTACGTGAATACAGTTTTTTGGGACTTAACACTCTATGAAGTTATATTCTTGTTTCCGAAAACAAATGAAGGTAAAAGTGGTTACATATTGCCGAATTCAACAATTTTTTTATTAGCATGAATTAAATCGTGAATTGAAACATGAAAAGTAGGTTGATCACCGATTTTGTCCAAATCACAAGTCACTGATATATCGTTTTTGTAATCGGGAATCGTGTGATTTTGACAAATATGCCGTAGACACAAAACAAGTTTTCATAAAAACTGATCCAAAAGACTTACTATCTACAAGTCACACAGATACCAATCTAAAGACTAATGACTACCCATTTCAGTTCAGCCAGATCAAAGTTGGAACTATACCTAGAATCTTATCAAGAAATCTTTTTACGTACGCGATACGATCTTACATGGGCAGGAGCAGTAGTCAGATCCAATTTGGTTCCATGTCAAGTCCACCCGCTTTATTGAACATTCCAACTAAATACCAGATATCCAATTCAAGAAACTGCATCTAATCTGACAACAGAAGGCTTCTATACTACATTATGTCATGCACGTTGTATGTGATTAATCGAAGATTAGGCAATTAGTATGCCTAACACATTTATGTATACAAGTTACAGAAGTGTAAACAGCTATAAGCTATAATCAAAGACACAAAAATTTCATTGTGCTATCTGCCATTACCCCATACAAGGAAACGCCCTACCATTTCCAACAAGAATACTTTTCCTAACAGAAAGGTGACTATTGGTTCAAGTGAGTTGTCAAAAACTCAGCCAACTAACCTCTACGTTCTGGATTTGAGCCTGAGAACAGCAACATGGTGCAGTTAATGTAAAAGGTCATCTGTACACAGTCTATCGCAGTTAATGTCAAAGGTCAATCTGTACACAGTCTATCGCTCTACAACATTCACTAATGGGTACTAACCGGGTGTATTCTAATCTTCCTCTACAAGTAAAAGCTTCAATACTGAAGCCTTTAATTCCGTAGACCAATTGGAGTGGAAGCAAATGTTATCAATAGTTTGTTAAGCTTATGTCCAATACCGGTTTTCATCAAGTCTTCTCTCCACAAAAAATGAAACAAACGGATTTCTACTTTCTTCCATGAAACGAAAGCAAAAAAGAAAAGAAGGAACTAAATGAGCTTCACAATGCAAATGACAATATCCTGAGCAATGATACACGGACACGGATACAGATACCAACACGGGATTTCTAAAAAAATGGGGACACGGACACGGCGGGGGACACGCCACATGTGTATTTATTTATTTATTAAATAAATAAATAATTTTAGTTTGTCACCCAGAAATTTTTAAAAAAATTACAATTTGGCCCCAAATTTTTTTTAAAATTACAATTTGACCCCCAATTTTTTAAAATTACAATTTGACCCCCCAATTTTTAAAAATTTACAATTCGACCCCCAAAATTTTTAAAAAATTGCAGTTTGGCCCCTGCCGTGTCCCCGTAAAAAATTTAAATTAAATTATGGGACATGCCACATGGCGTGTCCCATACGTGTCTCCGTGTCCCGACACTGCGATACTTCGACCTCTAGAGGTGTCGGTGCTTCATAGATCCTGCATCCACTCCAGATTCCAACATCCTTTAATCTTCAGATATTGTCTGAGGTGGCTCCAAGATTTTTGTTCAGCGGTGACAAAAACGTAAAGAGAATACAAAGCTCTATATAAAATAAACATTTATTTTGGTTGAAATTTTTTTGGGCCTAGTTTATTTTGTATTGTTGAGCTATATCATCTACTTGTTCAAAAATTTATTTTTTTTATTTATTTTGGCTCCGTTAGAGTACTATAGTGCCCAAAATATTAAAGAAAAAACAAATTATATGTAAACACGTACAAACTTTAGCGAATTTTTTGAACCTTAGGGATTCGCTTAAACCCATAAGGTGGAGCCGCCCCTGGATATTGTCAAAGCCTTACATGCTAGGATAATATGTTGGACAACTAAAAAATGGCCCTGGAAGTTGGAACAATATCATATAATCAACATTTAGTATGCATTGTCTAAGCCTTGTATCATAGGATAATGCATTTGACAACTAGCGAATTATACAAAAACTGGCCTTGGAAGAAGATCATAAACAACCTTTTACCTACAGCTATAGTCAAAGCCCTATATAGTATCATAATGCCCGGACAAATAGCATATTATACAAATAATGGCCTTGGAGAATTATCATGTATTTACTGACAACCTTATATTTGGTACTTTTGTTTGTATTGTTCTATTTTGTAAAGGGGCAAACAAGACAGACTGCAAACCAAAATAGACTATTGCCTATTTGCGCGTTGATTTAAAGTCGTTTACAGGCCAATCTGTGCGAAAAGAAATATGGTTCACCAAACTCTTAACAAAAATACTCGTCATTTCGCATAATTTATGAGATCCCTACTATGCAAAACAGAATCCTTTGACGAATATAAATCTAAATCGTGTCCTACTCAATGATAATCATCTTTCAGAAGTTTCAGGTCCTAGATTCGTTGAAAATGAAGCAAGAGTCTTGTCTGATGCTTTTAGAACCTCATATGAAGCAAGAATCTTGCTGCAAGACTAAATGCTTTTAGATCCTCATATTGACAAGTAAAAAAGGAGCCATTCCTGTCGAGCAGAATCTGTTTTCAAGGCAAATGGAATTTCCAACTTGGGAGCACAGTGAACGTCCATTAACAAGCATATGCAAATCTGTTGTACTTTAACAACTGCATTATAGCATCCATGTGACATTGAACATCCTCTAGGCTATGCGCCCATAAGGAAAGGGAATATCATCTCAGGAATTTGAAATTACGTACTGATCACTTCCCTTCTGATAAGTAAATTAACTAATCAATAGGATACAAAGATAAATCCCATAAGGAAATCTGCCAAGAACAAAGGTAAAAAGCAAAAGATGTAAATATCACATCAGCCTCCAATCTCTACCAATCATAACAGTGCTCTTGTTCATGTGCGCACCCTCAACCCATAACTCCATCTCAAATCAAAACAAAAATCTCAAAACCAACATCAAATTAACCACTCTATTATTCTCTTCATCAGAAGAGAAAATCTTGGTGCCATGTGCGGCGAATGGCAAACAAACACTATCTGTCCAGATTAAGAAGACATCCTATAATCCCATAATTCTTAATCCTGTCAACCATCCTGGCAAACATATCCACCAGTAAAGTTACCAAGGTCGGAGAAGAAGAATTACCCTGCCTATGACCCTTGGAAAACTTAAAACATGCACCCACCTTTCAAGTTACTATAACACATACGTCACAAGAGGACAAGCATCCCTGCATCCATTATATCCACCCCACACCAAGGCCTCTCTCTCATATGGCAATCCAAGGAAACCCACTCTGTACGATCAATAAGCTTTCTCAAAACTTGCAGTAAAAATGTTACCTCCTTTTCTGATCCTATATATTCTTAAGAGGCCTCATTTGCCATGAAAACCACATCCAAAATCTGGAACCCTTCAAAAAAAGCCTCCATTTGAATAAGAGGTGGCATCTTGAAAACTACTCATAACCTAGATAGTTTAACCAAATTTTTGACAAGGCTAATAGGCCTAGAATCCCCCATGCGAAAAGAGTTTACTTCTAAGGCATCAAAAAAGAAAAGATGCCAAAGAATTCAGCAAAAAGATTGGCAACAAAGATACCATAAATCCAGAGAGAGGGCCATCACATCTCGGAGCCTCGTCCCTTGCCTGTCACACCCAAAACTGCCACTCTAATTTCCTCAACATAAGGTCTCTCCAACTTACTCGACTTACCAGCCTTGAATGGTATCAGATAATGATCACCATATATGTCCCATAATCCATATTTCGTGTCTCATCAAAATCCAAAGGAACTTCAGGCATAGGTACTGCATCACCTTACAAATACAGTTTTAAGAGGAGATATGCTCTCTTAAATGGACAACAGCCACACTTTCCACCAATTTTGAAAAACAAAGACTGATTCCAAACTCTAGTACAGTGAAATTTACAAGCAAATATCCAGAACCAAACAGAGAACATAACACTAAAAAAGGAAAAAATTAGAAAAGAAAAAAATGTTTTGAAGTATACCATGGCTCATTGCACAGGTTGTACTGTATGGTGACTTCTCGTACAAATCTTTGTTGACGCAGGGCATTCTGAACAACAAAAGGCAGCAGATAAGCTCAATTTATAAGACAACAATATGTTTTACATATCACCCAATTGGGAGCTTTAGATCACTGCAAACTATGAAACATCCCACCAGTATCAGAAGAACTACCAATTATATCTAATGTCCATGTAAACAAACAAACCTATTAGTGGTTCTTTGCAGTAGCATTTAGTCCTTGGTAAGAAAATGGAATAAAGCTAGACAAGAAATTGCAACAACCGTGGCAATAATATAAAACTTTAAAACGACATCAGATAAGTGAGATCTTTTCTTGAAAAATCTGAAAGGCAGTAACTTTGCCACACGTTAGAATATTACAAGAAACAGACAGCACTCTGACTCAGATTAATCGGTTGTCTCACATTCTTCAGTTTCAAATTCATCATTCAGCTTTTAACATAACAAGAAAGAAAGAGATTCACCCCAATTTCAGCTGAAATCACGTCCTTTTCCCTCACACAATAGGGAGGCTTTTTGGCCATTGAAGGTTCTGATACAGGTCTATGTAAATCCTTCTTCAAGGCATGATTACACGCTCATTTTTCCGTAATCCCTTTCTAGACTAATTTGTGATCGAAATGGGAATACCTTGGGCACGGTGATCAGATTATGAGAAGGTAAATACTTACAGCAAGCTCAAAAGAAGGCTACAGAATGTCTTTTCAGCAAAACGTACATGTTGTTTCAGTTGTGTTGGTTGCAATGGTTAAAGTTGGTCAGAGTTGATTAAAGCTTTCCTTTCATCCCCGAGATTTCTCGGCAACAGAAGATCTAATATTTACAACACCCAAATGCAACCATTGTCGTTCAAATGGGAGTATAATGCGTAGGTGTACAACATACTCAAGTGGTTCAATATGCTTGATGGGTAAGCATCCAATTGCTTGGTTAACCTATACTGCATACCCTTGTCCAAATGTCCGACACAGGCCTTCACACTTTTAGAAGCTAAGAAGCACTGACACACCCGCAGGGCAGACGTATCCTTGTGCTGAACGTCACGTCTAGCACAAAGACATGTCCAACACAACGTTTGTAACAACCCTGATTTTCGATCAGTAAAAATTTCGTTAAATATTTGAATTTTAATTTTAATACTCTTGTGGTTTGTCAAAATTACGTTTTTGCCCTTCAAATTTGATTTCTTGCGCTTTAGCCCACTTGGTAAGCCTAGTTAGTTTCTAACCGACTTGTTGGAGAAACTAAACTAGGAAATCATTTGGTTACTTTTCCCTAACCGCAAATGGACCGTTTTACCCCTCTTGGACCTTTTTGAACCTTTTTGACCCTAGATTAAGAATTGATTATTCTTTTTCTTTTAATTATTTTGGTTTTATTCTTTGTCCATTGGACAATAAATGATAGGGAAACTATTATCCATTGGATAATAGAAACCCCAATTCTTTACATTAAAAGTATACTTGGCTAAGTACTTTTATTTTTTAATAATGGACTTTTAAAATACTTTAAAGGACATTTGTGATTAGTTTACTATATAATTTCCCTAGCAACTATTGTCCATTGGATAATAGAAGTTAGGGGATTTATTACCCAATGGGTAATAGGTTAGTCTTTCACCTAGTACCATGGGTTTATTTAACTAGTCCTTTTTCAAGAATCCCATGTGATGATGTTCAATATTTTATTAATTAAGTACTTGGTAGTCTTTAAGCCTAAGATTCTCTAAGTACTCTAGTATTATGTTTAATTAGGGTTTTGTACCTAATTGGATGGGGAATTGATTCCCTAGAGTACATTGTACCCTAGTTTATTAGTTTAACCAACATGTGCTAATTGCTTAGTCTTAGCCTTTAAGTTTCAAGCACCAAAAGTACTTGTTATTTTATTCTTCTTCTTGCACATGTAGTATACTTATATATATACATATGTACATTGCAAGAGAGGGAGAGGGAGAGAGAGAGGAAGCCGAGAGAGAGGAGAGAGAGCCGAATGAGGGAGAGAGGGAGAGGGAGGGATTTGATTGGCACTTGGCTTTGATCTTCTTGTACTTCAAATCCATGGGAAACTTCCTTCCTAGCTAAGGAATTAACCCTCCATTGTCCTTCTACTAATTGTTTAATCTTGTTCACACCTCTTCTTGCCCACCAAGTCTCCAAGAATCAAATCCTAGCCATGCAAGCCTAGGGTTATTCCTTGATCTTCCAAGATTGCTTGCCATGTGTCAAAAGTTGAGGTAGAGAGAGGGGGAGGGGGCCGGCCTTGAGGGAGAGGGAGAGGGCATGCCTTGGCCTATAAATAGAGCCATTCTCTTGCCATTTGAACACACACCTTCTCATTTGCTCTTCCTTCTCTCTAGAAACCATTTCTGGGCAGCCTACTGTCCCTTCGATATTCCTCAGTTTTCCCCTGTTTCGAGTAGTTTTTAGAACCAACTTCCTTCAGGAAAGTTGTAGAACACTTCGAAACCTTCAAGTTAGGCCCAAGAACCACCCCAATCAGTGAAGAGATGACAAAGATATTGTCATCCGAAGTTCAGTAAAATCTCGGATTCCCAATTTCCAGACAGCTTACTGTCTTTTCCTTTATCTCCATTTTTCTCCAACCTAAGGTCGTTTCTAGGATCAACTTTCTTCACGAAAGTTGTAGAGAATTTCTTGAGCTTCGATTTGGACCCAAGAAAAAGCATATTCGGCCCAAGATTGACCGAGTTATTGCCATCCAAAGTTCGGGCCAGATTCGCGAGTTTCATCACCCATGGATTTTCCAAATAGCTTACTCGGCCCCGACTAGTTTCGGATCAAGGTAGGATACTTTTACCCTATCCCTACGTATAT
The DNA here is from genome assembly GCA_019656295.1 of Rhododendron mucronatum var. ripense. Classification (NCBI taxonomy): domain Eukaryota; kingdom Viridiplantae; phylum Streptophyta; class Magnoliopsida; order Ericales; family Ericaceae; genus Rhododendron; species Rhododendron mucronatum. Next base: position 1,369,594 of record BPLT01000035.1, on the reverse strand, counting down.
GTAAGATCTCGTTATCTTCCGTTTCAAAGAAAGTGATCTTTATTTACTTTTCATTTCAAGTATTCGTATTTTGATCTTTAAAGATGGTTATGAACTTGAATACATGAATTGTTGCATTACTTGTGTTTGTTGATAAAGCATAAGTGATTTATCACTCCAAGGGAGTCCGTACATGTGGCATTATGCTTTAAGTGATGACTTGAGCATGTTAATTATAGAGTTGGATGATCTTGTTGGATTATGATGAATGATGTTTACTTTTGTCCTGCCTCGGAGTCTTTGTATGTAAACGAGACACGAGAACTGAGAAAGTAGAAGGGTAAATTACATTAAACCCCCTTCAACTAACACCCATTTCCGAGTTGCCCCCCTAAAGTATAAACTCAGACACTTAGCCTCCTCAAAGTATGTGAGTTATGGCAATGAGCACCTTCTGTCAAGAATCTATTAGGGCCTTGGACGGAAAATGGTCAGCTGATCAACACATGACCAACAAACTTGTATTTTGAGACAAAAATACCCCTATAGTGGTACATGATCACCCTCACACCCTTCTCCCCTCTCTCTCTCAGTTGGCAACGAAATAAAATTCCAAATGACGAATTATCACTAGAACTGCAACAAGTGTTCTTAGTGATTAGATATGTAAGAAAGGAACGCTGAAGTTCAACATTGTTTGCAAGCCAAACAAATCTCAGCAAGACAGCAACACATTCAAAACCTGCATTTATGAACTTGTTCAGAATATTTGTGGATTGTTCCAAAAATATTGCATTAAGAAACTACAATAAGTCTATGTACACTACATTCAACCACTACACTATCCATTACATTTTTTGTAAGGGCCCACCCCAGGTTCCAAAAAAAAATACAAAAACATGTTCATAAATTTTAAAATAATATATTATGGGGCTCTATAAAAAATTAGCTCCAAGAAATATCGGTAAGTATTATTCCTTGATTCGTAGGGGCGAAACTATACAGTTAAACAGTTTCGTCCCTACAAATCAAGAAATAATACTTACCAATATCCGTTGGAGTTGATTTTTTATAGGGCCCCATAAAATATTATTCTAAAATTTATGGACATTTTTTTGTATTTTTTAGGAGCCGAAATGAGCCCACAAAAAATGTAGTGGATGGATGATAGTGTATGTAGTATCTCTCAAAAGAAACTATGCTTCTCTGGAGACCCACTAACTTATTACATGGATGAGCCAAGATCATGAAGAGCGTACCGTAGATAAGAATTGGAACTAATACGACGGATCCTGAAGCAACCAACATCTTTTGTTTCCACGAATCGAAACACATTGAAATGGCATCAGCCTCAATTGAGAGGTTCCGAAACTTCTCATCTTAGAAATTTTGGGGATCAAAAACCCTTTTCTGGGAAACATAAAAAAGTGCTTTTGTGTACTTGAAAATCATCCCACTCAAAAAACAACTAACATATAAAATCAATTGGTGATTCCATTTCGCATCTCCTAGATCGGAGTCCTAATCCCAGTGGTCTGATCTCGCCACTATGGCGGCCCACCACCACCACTACTGCAAACCCCACCAGGAAACTCTCCCAATTGAAAGCCTCAACTGAAGGCCCATGTCCATCGTCTACTCTGACTACTACTATCTCAAGCTCGTGGACTAAATCAAACCCCCATTGCAATGGGTAATCCGGTGGGTAACCCCGGCCACGACGGACGGCGAATGGCGGAGGAGGATAAGGCGCCATGGGAGTTGTAGTAGGAGGCGCTGAAACCTGAGATTGAAGAGATGAAGAGGAGGAGAGAACTGCAAATGTCCATCAGTTTGTTGAGATCTAGTCGAAAACTTGTTCGGATTGAAAATACCAGCAGCTCATTAGTGAGATTTCTCTCTCTAGAATTATCTCTTTAATACATAAGTTTGAGTGATTCGAGCTAGGATCGATTAGGGTTTGAGGGTTGACAATTCATTGTTTGATTTTCAAAGTTGATGGGAATTTGATTTGGGATTTCAATTCGTGAACCAGGTAATCAGAGAATGACAGCAATGGGTTTCGTGGAAGATGATTGCGTTGGGGATGGTTGAAGGGTAAAATGGTAAATCCAGAATTTCTGTTAACAGCTTTCACTCTATTTTGGATCCACATACTTCGAGGAGGTTAAGTGTCTGAGTTTATACTTTAGGGGGGCAACTCGGAAATGGGTGTTAGTTGAAGGGGGTTTAATGTAATTTACTCAAAGTAGAAACATGGCACCTAGGGTGTGGTTAATGAAAGGCGTGTTTAAAAAGGGTGAAATGTTTTGGAATCCGTAATGTGGCCGGACTTGCCCGTTGTGTGAGGTGTGTGTGTGTCCAATGGAAATCCGGAATAGCGGAACCATTGTGAGGTTGTGTGTGTGCGTTCCCATGGGATCCCGGACCGGCGGAACCATGGTGAGGTATAGCTTGGTTATCCGCGGAGAGGAGCCAATGCAATGTGTGCCAATGGGAACCCGGCACGTTGTGAGGATACTCGGGAACCCGGCGCGGCGGAACCGAGGTTGGGTGTGTGTAGCTTGGTTATCCGCGTTACGGAGCCAATTCAAAAGATTTTGAAAGGCTTGGTTATCCGCGGTACGGAGCCAATGCAAATGATTTTGAAAGGTTGGTTTTGTAAGTGAAAATGATTGACACGGTCTACAATGAGTCGCGTAGGAGAAACACGACAATCTTGGACACCAACGATAGTAGATTGATGAATGAGAGTGTGTGATTGTTAGCGTGGTTGTAAATGTTTTCCTGTTGTAAGGTTGGTTGGGTAAGAATTTCCTATTGAGCGTTATAGCTCACGGTGTTACCTTGTGGTGACCCTGGCATATTATATCGGTGGCGACGCTGGTATAATGTGTCAGTCCTTGTAGATGATCAAGATGAACAGTACACTTGGAGGCCTTCGGAACTAAGGAGCTTGCCAGAAGGAAGGAGCAAGCGGAGCAGTAGTTAGGAGCCTTAGTTCTCCTTTGTTGATTATATGTACCCTTTTGAAGTATTTATGATGTAATAAACTCTCTTTATTATGTAATAAATGCCTCATTAACGTACCCAAAATTCGGGGCGTTACAACGTTGTCCATATTTCATAATTTATAGCTTTTTCCGGACGTGCAAGGAAACACATCAGCAGAATAAGAAGACATGTCCGACACGTGTTTGACTGTGTCAAACACGAACAAACTGAGAGAGACAGCACTGCTTCTTTTGGTCTGGAAAAGAGACAATAAAAGACCCAAAATTTAGAAGGATTTGTTTACTAGGGTGGGCTAATGGGTTTGTAGTATTTCAGCAGCTTTTTTGCATATTTATAGATATATACGTAGACCACAACTTAAATTTATTCATGCTTTAGGCCAAATTTATGACATTAAAATTGTTCATGGGCCCAATTTCACTCCAGCTCATATAACCCTACAAACACTCCGTATTACCCAACTAACCCAACCAATTTTTGCCTACCCAAAGGAATTCGCCACAATATATAACGAAGTAAAACCTTTAAAATAGTGTCTTATTTTTCGCATTTGTGATGAGATCAGTCAAATTAAAATTAGTATTGTCATTTCACACTGCATGTAAAGAAATAAACAAAAGATAAATATGCATAAAAATCTGTTTCAAATTGGGGGATTTGGGTTAGGATGTTCAGGGGTCGGCGGAGAACGATGACTAGGATCGACGATGGGATGATGGCAGATCGACAGCAGACAGTCGCATACACAGCGGCGCTGGTGATGGATTAGGGTTAGGGTTTGGCTCAGATATCATGGTAAAGCATCCAACTCAAAATCAATTAGCAAAAAGTGGAGAGGCCGCTCAAGCTCATATACTAGTTTTGGAGATTATAGTAACCAATATGGGACAAACTCTAACCCACCCCCTCACGTGCTACCCTTGACTTGCATGTAGAGAGATAAACAAAGGATAACGTAACAAGGTACTCTTAGGTATAAACAACGAGGCAAGCAATCAAGAGAGTCATGTGCCTCGGAAAATCTTATAGCTCGGATACCATGTTGTTTGAAAGAAAGGAAAAAGAGCTTAGGGTGTTAATTAACCCCAACGCACATGTTATTCATATATAGGGTGAGTACAAGATACAAATGACTAAACTACCCTCATTCACTAATACTTCACCTACATTTGTCTTCTAACAAGTAATATGTTCATATCCTATCTGTGTCCAAAATTTTGGCGAAATAATGTGTCCACACATCCATGTCCATCTCTGAGCTCTCTTAGGTTAGAAGAGTCCAAGTAATATAGCTCGGGAACTAAGCTCCCAGCCTCATCTTGTTCAAATCCAGCAATAGTATTTTAGAAGTTGGGAGTGAATTGTTGCCCAGTACTCAGATCAACCCCCTTCTAATCCACGTCCATATGACTAGAAAGCGTAGTCTACTGAATGCCACGTAAGCCAAAAGAATATAGCTACTTCACCTACAAACAAGGCATTTTCATGACTAGTACAAGGGGCACAAAAAAAAATCCATGAATTGATCCCATGCCCTGTCGAATTTCAGGTAAGGGCGCATGACAGTGCTACAAATAACACAAGGTGCAAATTAATAGATCAACATATGAGACGGATTCCAAACTAAAATTTCAAATTCAAGTCTGTGATAACCATTTCACAGCCATTTCTATATCTTCCAAATCCTCTCGATTTTAAATAAGTTTAATCACCTATCGTATGCCTTTCCAAAGAAGCTTACCTTTCTCGACACTCAACATCTATACTAGACTTGCCTTTAAAGTTCTTACCTATTCAACTCTGATAAGGATATTGCTAGGTGCAAAGGTTCTCAGGCTCCAAGCCTGAGAACATAAAAACTCCCTCTATTCCAATTTATTAGTCCATGTATACAATATGGGATTCCCAAAATGCATGTCCACTTAGATAAGCCAAAGCCTAAAACTATGAATTTACCAAAACTAATCATTCTAAATTGTTATTAATACTCCTAAAAGCGGGGATCAAGTAGAGATGCTGGAAATCAATACGTTTACTTGATTTTAAGTGCATCAAATGGATGTCCCTTAAATAGATGGAACTCCTAGACTAAAAGAAGGGACGAAGGTGCAGCCATTAACGAGCATTTAGAACTCTCTCCAATCTTTGTGTGAACTCTCCTTCGTAGTGCCATATCGCAGCCTAGTATGAGTATTCTTTTTTAGCTTCCTCCCCAGCTTAGTGCTGACCGATCTGATCAAGTTATCTTTCGGTGCCAAAAATCAAAATATCTCCAATCTTACCTCTCCCATCAGTTCGATTAACAGGGCCACGTTGTGAAATAAGAATGTGGATAGGCCATTTTTTTATTTGTTGAATTACTTAATAAGTTGATAGTCAATATGATGTTTGACCTACATATCTTTACAGTAAGTACACAAAAAGCACATCAATGGGATCCATGCGACGAACGATAGTACGTAAAAAAAAAAACTGCCATGACTAAAAAAAACCCTCAATACTACAAGCAAAGCAATTCTACAAAATCCATAAAAGAATATCAGCACCGATCCCGACAACTAGTTGTATAATATGCTCAAAAATGGCACTCTTGATCCACAATCGATTCCTCAACCCTTGATAAGATCTTCTATTACACTCGTTCCAAATTAGTCGCATAAGACTTAACGGAGCAACCACTGATGGCTTCCTCCTACGCCTCCCTATCCTACCACCTCTCCAACCACCATTCTTATTTAATCTATTTCTTTATCATCCTGCATCAAAACTACTAATGTCATCCATATCATAATGCATTGGAAATAGGAGAAAGGCACATTATTGTCTGGATACACAAACAAAATGAAAACATGGTTCTTACTTCTTCATTAATCAGCAATAGATTAACATGTATTTATGTTGAAGGATCAAATTAAGATTGAATTAACAAGACCTTTAACTTTTTAATTGTAATACATCACCAATCTCAAGAGAAAGGATTTATCACACACGAGAACCAAGGAACTGCGATAGTTTTGATCACATGCAACTATACACAGAAATATTCTCTTTGAGAACCCTTGACAAAAAGTTGGAAATTATAAAGCAAAATGGATCCATCAATTTTAGAGATTAACGGACTTCACGAAAGTACTATAATGAGCCCAAAACAGAGAAGTTAGACAGCTAATGTAAATCAAACATGCATATGCACGCACAAGAAAGATAAAAAAAAAAAAAAAAATTAATTTAATTAAATCAAACATGCATATGCATGCACAAGAAAGATAAAAAAGATAAAAATTTGTAAGGTGTTTACCGAAGCTGCAGCTCTTGTAGTCATAGTGCGCTCCACCACCACTGGAGCAAGAGTTGGCTCCAAGGTTGATGTATGTGTTAGACACGGTTCAAGAGCAATTGTCCCACCTCCTTTCTGCAAGAGAAGTGACAATGACAAAGAGAGCAGAACCATCAATATACAACCAATCAAAAAAAAATGGGCAAACTAGAAAAAGTGAATTTCATGGATCGACTTCGACCCTCCAAGACCGCAAAATGGATCAAAAGCCAACGGAAGTTACGGAACTTTTGGGAGATTAACGGTATGCAATCAACCATTTCCAAGCGTTATAGGTACACACCAAAAAAAAAAGCTCAAAGTGATTAAAATCAAGATATCTCTGGCACTCTCTGTGAAATAACAACAGATCATGAACAGTGATCTTATTGATGATAAGGAAAAGAATCCTTGGATCAGTGCTGTACATTAAAGAAATTAGAATCCGTCTAATTCTGAGAAAAGAAGGAATATAAAGAAATGCTCCCACCTTTACAATGCAACAGCGCTCAACACGATAACTGCAGCCAATGGCAGCGCCCCAGGCACGGGATCTGACATTATTTCTCAGCGTAGATATGTAACCTAGAGAAAATGGCAGAATCGTAAATGAACAATGTACATTGAGTAAGACAAAATAATATAGATGCAATAAGGGGAAATAATGAAAGCAATACGCAGATGAGTGGTCCTGGTCCACTGTAATATAAGGCCAAAACACACTCTTTCAATTCTTGTAAGTATTACCATCCAAGGTTCCCAAAGTGTGCCAAGTTAGGATCAAAACACATATACTAAAGTGTAATAAAAAGTCTAGACTAAAGTTCAATAAAAAGTCTCAATTTCCCTCCCTCTAATGGCTTTGTTTATCACACCCTCGCTGTACCACCCCTGACGACCCACAAACAAGCAAGAAGACAGCATGACAAGACCAGCCGGTTAAAACAGAAAAAAATGTGAGGGATATCCCAACCATTCCAAGCAAAAAATACAATTGCATTTAATCTTCAAGTGTATAGTCCAAGTGTCAATTTAATCCTTAAAGTTTCAATTCAGCCAATTTAGTCCTTAAAGCATTCAAGTGTACTTCATCTTAATCTTCAAGTGTATAGTCCAAGTGTCACTTTAATCCTCAAAGTTTCAATTCGGCCAATTTAGTCCTTAAAGCATTGAAATTTAACGTAAAGGTCCTCTGTGTGATTGTAAAATACAACTATTAGAGCGAAAGTTTAGTGAATAGTATCAATACCCACTAAAGTTCTTGATAACTCCACCACCTTTTGAACTAAGAAACTAGGTCTGTGCTTTACAGTATTAGAGCCCGTTCTTTGCCTCATACTTAGTAAACCGATTATATGAGTATTAAGCATTTAAAGAACCAGAATCAAATAATTTAAATAATAGTAAATGTTCAAATATTGATTGAAATTTATAAACTAAAAAAACCATAAACTGTAAAAATGCACACCTAGAACAATTAAACATTTATAACTAACAAGATCTAAAGAATGCCATCAAGTCAGCCCCTCGACCGGTACTAAATATAAGTCTCCATACCACATAGCTGGTAATAAATAAAATTGAAAAGCAAGAGCAAGAAAAAGAACAAGGAGATAATATTCCATTTACTTTCGAAAAAGTAGCGCAATTTAATCAAGAACAAGCAAATTAGAAACTCAAATTAAGAAATTTAAAACAAAACTAGAAATCTTAAGCAGAGGTTAGGAGGAACTATGTACGCATATGCTTAAGGAACCTTTCCGTAATTAAGCAAACGTAGAATGTAGAATTGTAATTTGTAAGAACAACATTGACAAATCAAAAAGACTTGGGACAAAATTAGTCAAATTGGAAGTTTACGGACCAAAGGGACACGAGCAGCATGGTGAAGGTACAATTTATTTATTTTAACCATTTTCTAAAATGGCTAAAAAGCTAAAGTTAAGAACCCTATGAACCATACACGGCATACTGTAATTGGAAATTTCAATGGTCGCGGTATGCAGGGGTTCGGAAGGTTTAGCGTAGAAGTAAGACATAGTGAGAGACTGGGGAAAAAATGAGACAAAGAAGGGGATGGTGGTAGTGGCACCATGATGACAAGGGTAGTGGTGATATGGAAGATGTGGAGTACATAGTGGGGTAGAGGAAGACAGACAATAAACGGACACATTTAATGGAAGAAAAAAAATGTGCCTTTGACCGAACCAAAAGGAGGTAAAACGTATTTAACCGCAGAAAGAAAAATGAAATGTAGACTCCATCTATACCGTCATAGCAGCAGTCTCGTATCATAAAATTGATGAACCATATTCCCCATGCAAGTATCATATACTTTGTGGGGGCAATGAGTTAACATGTAAAGAGTGTTATTCTTTTCATGAATAACATCTGAAGAGTTGAAAGAACAAAATGCACATTCAAGTGCACATTCAGTTAACTGCTTGTCCCTTGTCTAAACTTCGTTTCCCAGTTCAAAATCATACAGAAACAAAGGTTTGTTATTACTTGTATGTATGTATGTATGTATGTATGAATTAGAACACAGTAGTTGCAAATATTTCAATGAACAGTAGTGAAGCATTACTTTCAGCAAGAAAGAAAAATTTTCAAACAGACTTACAATCTTGTGGAGGTAGCACTCTAACAGTTGCTCGTAATTCCTGGATAGCAGGTGGAGGAGGAGAAGCAGTTGGACGACAATAACCCGTGTGCATGAGAACTGGAAAACATCAAGGCTTGGTCATGTCATACCACAAAGTTTCATAATACATGGACTCGAGAATAAATGAGAGGTTCTTAACCATAACACTACATACTGGCAACAAGATCTGAGTCATAGGTGTATACATCTGTACCCCATAGCTGGCCACCTCTAACCTGCACATGAAGCACTCACACAACGCAGACAGCAAGTAATGTAAACAAAAAAATAACATAGCTACCTTAACAAATAAGAGCACCAAAAACCTCATCCATAAAACATAAAAACAGTTTCATGAATTCAAAAGAAATCAACACAAGCATTAATGCCATCATTCAGGATTTTCTACATGACGCCACATGGCAGTTGGCTCTGAAAGCAATGTATTCAATACAGTCTAAGGCAAGAGTTTCAAATCTTCAATATAAGGGAAAACCCAATAGGAGACCCTAAGCTGAGCAATTAGGGAGAGATGCGAAAGGTTGTGTACTGAAATCATCCAGAGAAGATAGCAGTGGAGAGGTGGCTTTCATGAAGAAAAAGGACAAACACCAAGGAGGGGTTACAGGGTTTCACATGGTGCACCGAATGGGTAGGGTTTGAGGATGAAAATACACGAGTTTAGGGGCTGTTGCAGGGCTGTCCTGCACTGAAAACAGTGATTCGGAAACAGTAACGAAGCTGATTGCAAGCAGAAAATAAGAAAGAGGAACAGAAAGAAGAGGAAAAAAAGTCAAGGAATCACTGCTAGGAGCCTAAGGCATCACACCTGGGATTCGATTGCACCTCACAACCCATAAAAGAGGTCCAAAAGTTTGTAAAGTTTTCTGAAAATCGAACTCCATCAACTAAGAAGCATTACATAGCTTTATTGAGACCTTATAGCCTATCTATAACCCAAGGACTACGTTTCCTAACTAATAAAGGATACTACTTACCCTTTCACTTTGAAAATCAATCTTAAACTCAAAGAAAACAGATTTGAAGAGCAGAAAAATAACTTGACCCACACCAGGACCCAAGAGCAACCCCTACAACCCATGTCTGGAAAAGTAAAAAAAAATTACCAAAATATCCGACTCTTTTAACTTCAAACATACATAAACCAACTTCCACCCCAGTATATTTACTTGTTATGAACTCTGTATAGGCTGCATCAAAATCTTTTGCCTTAAGTATTCAGATTCAGCCCGTGGCTGTGGTAAGTCTTATATTCACTGTAGCCGTTATAGAGCTGCGGGTTCCTTTTCCCAAAACGAAACCACGATTTTTTTGGTTTCCCAAATTTCCAAAATTTCTCAAACAGTTTTCTATATTCATAAAAATTATAAATTAAAAAAAAAAATGCCAAACAAGTTTTTCAGAACTGTTTCCAGAAATTCTGAAAACAAAAAGAACCCAGTGTACAAAAGCTTCTGCAAACAACCCCTTGACATTTCCATCAAGCAGTTCACCAACAAATGCAATCACCTAAAATTGAACGGAACCAAAGCTAAAAGAAAGAGAAAATGGAAAGGGAATAAGAAACTTATAAAACGTAGAGGTGATACCAATGCAGGTAGCAGAGGTACAGATAAACCTGGACAGGGAGGCAGCAGATATAACAAATAACCCAGAGTAATGGAAGCATACTGGATTGTAGCAATAAATGTGATACCAGCTTCAATTTCAAAAGCTTTTATGCCATGTGCTCATATTTACAATAGTTAGTGGACAACCCAACTGACAACAAATTCAAACGTATGAACAACATACTACAGTTTTGTACAGCCATTCCTGCAGAACAAAAGTGGAGACAAAAAACCAGTCACCCGTTTGAACTTGTTGTCTGTACGGGACATAAGTAACCATGAACTGGATACTTGCAAGACTTTGCGTATTAAACTGTATAGACTGAAAACATGACAATACAAGTGCTATGTGTTACTAACTCACTCGGAGGCCAACCGGTATAAATTATCATGCCATGAAACAACTCACCTAAACGAACATGTAAAGCACCAGAATAGAACCTCGCACTTCTGTAGAAGCTTGAAAAAGCAGGTTATATATTTGACCTTACCTGCCGATTGGTAGCAGTAACATGCTCAGCCGGTATCCGGATTTCGAGAGTAGGACCATTTTGAGAGTTTTCAGATTTTCTATCGCTTTGAGATGCCTCGTATTCTTTCCACAGCTTCATTAGCTCTTCCATGCATTCCCCGACCCGATAAACAACAGTAGATGCTTCATGCTTACCTGCAACAAAAACATCGGAGGCTCACATAGCACAATGCGAAGAACCCATAAACTAACCACTGGGAACATCATATCGAACCAAACTTCTGTGATATGCAATCTTGAATTTAACCCCTAGATCTAAAATGAAGGTCCGACCAGAAAGGAAGGACTCTAGGTTAAAATAGTTAAATGAAATTAAATGCCCACCAACAAACTGAATGCCCGAGATGAAGAGCTAAATTCTGTAATGACATTGTAGACTCATTATACAGATAAGTGAACTATTGCAGCAACCAATTTTGGAAAGCAAAATACCATTTTACAATGTATTCGTGAAACTATCCTCTTACATTCAACAGTACATTTATCTCACAGCAATCTAAAATGACAAAAGCCAGGAATGCAGATAAGGTTCCCATCTCTCTCTTAGTTAAGTCTCAAATTAAGAACTCAACTGCTAGATCATCAACTCCCACTCAAAACTCATCTGACCACCCCTAGGCCCTAGTAGATGAGACACAAGGCTTGGTTTGCTTTGGTTTAGCCTACAATGCTATCTTTCATTCAAGACCAAAGAAAGGTTTCATATCCTAGAATTACTCGTGTTGCTTCTCCCCAAAATGTAAAAGATTATTTGGTGCCAACTGCTTAAAAAGTATCCAAAATCAACTGTGTGGCTTCTCCGAACAGAAATACATGAGACTATCAGAAATGCACAAAGGCAAACAACGCTGGCAGATAATCAACTTATATAAACACACAACAAAACGTCATTCTTTTTTCCAGAAGGATTCCTAACAGATGTTTTACGACTTCACATTTGAATTTGAAGGAGGGCATAGCCAAAATTTCTTCAAAAAGTATCCCAGTGTCCCTATCAATTTCAACAGAACTGAACGCCCCTTTCAATGATAGCTATGATATGACGACCTAATTTGGCACAATTAACGACTTAACCAACAGCAATGAGTTCTAATTTGTCTTTGTTAGGGAGAATAGAGGTCGAAGAACAAAAACAAGCACATGACTGTAAGGCATATTAACTTTTGTTAAAGCATCCAACTCAAAACCAATTGGCAATGAGTGGAGGCCACACAGGTTCTTTACGAGTTTTGAAGGCTATAATAAACCAATGTGGGACAAGGTCTAACACTCCCTTGCACATGAGACCTCTGACCCGCACGTGGAGAGGTAAACAAAGGATCCATATCATAGGATCAACAAAACAAGGTGCACTTAAGGTACAAATAACGGGCCAATCAATAAAGAGAGTCTTGTCAAAAAGCCTCCAAAAGGCTCTGATACCATGTTAAAGCATCCAACTCAAAATCAGTTGGCAATGAGTGGAGAGACCGCCAGGCTCATATACTAGCTTTGGAGGTTATAATTAACCAATGGGGGACAAGCTCTAACAACTTCTACGACATCTACAACAAAATGAAGCTATATGATTATGAACTAAAGCAACTTCCCTCAGGAAACAATAACAAAAGGGGAGCAACGATTGTCAAAGCAAGGGATGCACTTGCCAAAGCACTCATGCTTTATTTAGTTGAAAAGTACAACTGCTCAAAGCACTTATTCCTTTGGCAAAAGTTTCCCTTTGTTGTGTAAATAGCAATGCCCTAATAAAGACAGATTTACACCAAGGAACAGGCTCCTTATTACGGCAAGCATAACACTCCTGCTTAACAGCTTTACTGCAGCTTACCTTGAGATCTGCAAAGAAAATTAAAAAAAGAGAGAGAGAGAGAGAGATAGTAAGAATCCCTTTAACCACCATGCGGCTCCTGATACTAGAACTCTACAAGATCAGAAATATGAAATGCAGTTCTTCTATTTGGACAGGAGGAAGTATATTATATTATATTACCGCATAGTAATGCAGTACCTGCAGTTATGTTAATCATGACACTACCAAATAAATTATCCTTGAGGCTCAACAAACCATCTTGACAATGTCAATTTCTCAGGAATCTGAGTATCACAAAATATTTCGACACAAATATACGAAAAAGTATTCCTTTTGAGATTGAAATTGACTGTCAAATAGTTAGGAAAGCAATAAAATTGACTGTAAATTGATTTTTAACCTACTTTCCTGAACTGGCTATGTTGTGATATCAATAAAAAATATTCAGTGAAACCAAAGGAACAGGAACTTATCCAAAAACAAACAAACAAAAGTACCAGAACAAGAACATTAGTAACTATATGAAGGAATCCTATGTGCTGCCAATACTTCATCTTATACCTGAAGTGTGCAATCAGTAGCACTGTAGCAGAGCTTGGATTTCTCCATTGTGGGGCACCATGGGTCGGTTTGCTTCCATACATTCATAAAAGGTATATTGTGCATATGTATACACCCATTCATAAACATATGTATATTTATCCATATCCATGAATCATTAATGCAGACAGATAAAAGGTAAACGTGGCAATTAATTGAACGGGCACAGGTTGGTCAATTCTGTAACAGAATGATCATCGAATAGAATTTCTACATGTACATATATGCAGTACATGTTACATACGAGATAAAAAAAAACGTAGATTGCTCGTAGCTAAATATGGTGGAGAGAGGCATCAGTCCGCAAGGGGACTATCCTACAACTTGCCAGTTGCTTTAGCAGAGGTAGCAGATTCAAACAATCATGCTTCATAGCTTGACCTTTCCCCCCTCTGGGTGGGTCCAAGAGCTGTTATTAAAACATTATAAAGGTGTACGCATCAGATGAACCTCCCTTCCGTACAGTTAGCTACTAAAGACGAAAAGAGAGTGTAGTTTCTAAACTTCTTACCGGAAACTTTGAAATAAGGCTTGAGTTTTTATTTTTCCTTCCCAGGTTGAGTGTTGGGGAGCCTACCTTCCCTCCCTTCACCTACATGCGATGTCTTCTATAATTTCATTAATTTCCCAAACTGAGACTATCGTAGACGAGACTTCAAGTATTTGTGTAGAAAAGAACTTCCTATCTACATGTTCTCCAAGCCTAGCGTGCTCACAAGGCGAGTTGCCTCAGGTCGCGACATTATCACATGATGACCAAATGCACATAACTTTTACATGAAACACCACAAGCATTAAATTAATTATTTACAAAAATTACCCTATATAGCTAGAAACAATTTATTAAATTAAAAGTGAGGTATAAAATACCCCAATCAACAATCCATCACAAAAAATTCACATCATATCTTACAATTATATCTCCATCATCCTCTAAAGTCAGTCAAAAAGGTGATCGAGTTCGTCCTCATATGCCATCATCATTAAACCTTGCACTATTCCTATTTGAGACTCCAACTTTTGCTGGTTACTACTTTCAACAAAACCTTCACCAGGCAACAAGAGGAGATAAGAACCTTGTCTAACAAGTGATGAGCTAAGAGGATCGCCAACACTTCCACAAACCCAATATCCTCCCTTATATAATAAGAAGGAGTTTTTGGCCTACCATTTTTCAATTTTGGACCAATTTACCCTTTAATTTCACCCATTTTACCAATTGCCCATGCCATGCCAAATTCTCCTTTACAATTTTGCCCCTCGATTTCGAAAAATTTACAAGATGTCCAAAGGTTATATGTGTGTGTGTGTGTGTGTCGGGGCGGTTCCGGGAACCCTTAAAAAAACTTTAAAAAACCCCCCAAATCTTCTCATAGTTCCCGATCAAATTTTGATGATTCGAGCCGCTCAATGTATTCATAACGTAATTTTAAGGGTGCCCGCGAAAAATTGGCAAAAAAAAAAAACCGGCTTGATTTGAGCAGTTTTTTATTGAACTGTTCAATAAAGTTCAATAAAAAACTACTCGGATGAAGCTCTTCCCGGTCATTTTTTTTGCCAATTTCTCACGTGTACCCTTAAAATCATGTGCTGATTACATTGAGCGGCTTGGATCATCAAAATTCGATCGGAAACTGGGGGGTGTTTAGAGGTTTTTATATAAGGGAGGATACGGGACGGTTCCAGGAACCCTTAAAAAAACCTCTAAAATGAACAGAACGCATATTTCCATAGTAACTGTATGCTTAGCTACCTTTTGTCCACTTCAACATACTACAGAATTTACAAAAGTTTCTAGACCAAGTACTATGTAATTTTAATATATATTGTTCGATTTTCTTTCTTTTCTAAAATGTCTTATATAAGCCTCTTTTACCATTCTACCATTTTTCAACTCGTTATTTTCAACGGGCACAACATTCGTGCTGTGCACGAGGCCGGAACCTAGTATAACTATAAGAAGCTTCTCACACTAAATAAGGGTTCTAAAGAATCTACACAATGTCACTGTATAAATTGGGGCCAGGACTATAAAAGGAAACAATAGAATCAATGCAACTTAAATGCTTAATGGAGGCCAGAATTTCCCAAACTAACATAATTTGTTAGCTCCACTCTAAAGTGAACTGGGCATAATCACCTTGTAAGGATCAAATTTTTTTTCTCAAAATAAAAAATTATTGATCTCCCAGGGTTCTGCTACAGAAACTTGCAACAGACATCACACCTTCTAAAAGATACTCAAGCCCTAGATTTCTAGTTCACAAGAATAACTACAAGAATTTGAGGAAGAGAGGAGGATCACAAATATAAAGCATCAAACCTTTCATCATGTTCATTAGTGTAAATAAAGTAATTATCTCCCTCTATGGGATTGCACCGGCATTTATGTTCCTCTTCTTCATCAGTTGCTTCCAGCAACGTCAGGCGGTGGCTCGACATTAGGGATCCGTCGATTACCCTTTACAAACCAAGTTCTATAGTGAAAGAGAAGATTAATAGAGCATATGGAGAAAGCAGGTTTTTATACAAGGCTAGTTGGCAAGCAGGTTTTTCTTTAACTTTCTTTAGAGGAATTAGCTAGGTGGAGACACCCCCTGTGGGTTCTGAAAAATACAAGGACAACCTCTCCTATTATCAACAACAACAACAAAAAAATCGCAACCAGCAGTTTCTTTAAGATGACTATACTGCCAGGACACCCCTTATTT
Organism: Rhododendron mucronatum var. ripense; assembly: GCA_019656295.1. NCBI lineage: Eukaryota > Viridiplantae > Streptophyta > Magnoliopsida > Ericales > Ericaceae > Rhododendron > Rhododendron mucronatum. The sequence goes on along the minus strand of BPLT01000035.1, from coordinate 1,353,356 downwards.
TACAAGTTACGGAGCATTAAAAAACTTCTTGAATGATGGTAATGTCAGCATTATGATAATCAAAAAGGATAAATACATTACGCACGTAATATTGTTGTCTAAACAAAATACCCATAATGGGAAAAGATTAGTGGGATGAATTAGATATTCTAGGCAAAGTTACAAAAATGAGTCCGATTAGCTATGTAGCACCGACACTCCAAAAGGGCGCCGTGTCCACGTATTGGACACGGGGACACGGTGGGGACACGCCCAAATACGTATTGGACACGCCACGTGGCGTGTCCAATAATTTTTATTATTTTTTGATGGTGGACACGCCGGGGACACGGCTGGGGGTCAAAATGTAATATAAATTTTAATTTTGAGGGGTTAATATGAAATTATTCAAACAAATTTGGGTTAAAACTGTAATTATGCCTTTATTTGGACCTTGGTAATCTTATACATTCATATAGGACATGTCTTCATCAACAATGGAAATATATATATATATATATATATATATATATATACGGGGCGGTTCCGGGAACACTTAAAAAAATATATATATGTATTTATATATTTATATATTTATTTATTTATACACGTGGCGTGTCCCGCGCCGTGTCCGTGTCCCCATTTTTTTAGAATTGCCGTGTCCCATGTCCGTATCCCTGTCCGTCTCCGTGTTCGTATCCATATCTGTGTCCGTGCTACATAGCCCATTAGCATTGTATTTCCTTTTGCAACAAGTTTCATGTGTCTCACGTGGATGAACAATTAAGATTAGTTTTAAGTCATATCCTTCTAAAAATCATATCAAAATACGGTAATGACAATGAAACAATTTATGCCACATCAACAAAGCACAGTTAACTATATTTAGGCAACATAATGAGTACCACATATTCCAAATCGGATTCATGATATGCCGATAGAAATGATCTAGGCTTGTCAAATATTCCAGAACAGAATGCCCTTGACAGAACTCAATGGACAAAACAGATTCAATGTAGCCAACCCCAATTGATTGGGACACAAGACACGGTTTGGTTTGGTTTGGTTTGGTTCGGTTTATGATTACCACATATTTCACATTTTACCATTTTGGTATAGGAAAGTCCAAGCAGCTTGGTTGTTTTGCTTAGCCGAAAGCCAAACTACCCTCCCAGTCCCTCATAAAAGGGCACTCTCATTTTGCATTAGAGGGATTTTTATATGTTTTGATGCATGTCTGGTCCCAAGGTGTATGTGGGGAAACTGAATCGTTCCTGCCAGCGAGCTTGATGAAGAGCACTTGTTGGCAGAAATCTTGGGCTGCAAGGTTAGTTATTTTCCCTCATCTTATTTGGGCTTTCCTTTGCCCAAGGGATTTCAGAAAAGGCTTGCGGGCTAGAAGAAGTAACGGGAAGAATGATCCTTGTCAAAAAGCACTTTGTCGAGCTTGGGTATATACTTCATGTCAGCATTCACTATCCTCGTTTCAATGGTGGCCAGCAGGTTAGAAAAGCTGCAAAGAGATTTACTTTGGGGTGGTTTTGAGGAGGAGTTTAAATACAATTTTACGGATTGGGATAAAAGTAGTACACCAGTTCAAGAAGGGGGTTTAGGAGTGAGGAGGCTTGCTATTTTCAATCAAAGTTTATTGGGGAAGTGTGCGCTAGGCACGAGTCAGGTTGGGGTGAGCGGTCATCGCTGAAAACACGATTGACATATGGGGTGAGTCTTTGCAATGGAAAAAGGATATGATGGGTGAGTTTCTAGCCATACTAATATGAAGGTGAGGGCAGGGATGAGAGCATGTTTGGGGTGAAGATGTTAGGTTGAGCGATGTTTACCCTTTTAATCAATTGCCGGCAGTAGGCAATGCACTGGTGGTGGACTCCCATGGTGGAAGAGGAGATGGTGCAGTGGGATATTTTGCTTCACAGGGAGGTACAAGATTGGGAGCTCAAGGAGTTGTTGGAAAACTCAGGGGAAAACTGTATGTGATGAGGGAAGTGGGGAGAGGAGAGGTTATTTGAGGTGGATCCCGGCAACTAATGGGTCTTTTCCAGGTGGAAGATAATACCAAATTTTTGATGGAGAAGCAAACTTTACCTTTCCCTGGAGAGCCATTCAAGGCACTTGTGCCCCAAAAGAGGTTTCTTTTTTTCCTTGGTGTGCAGCTAAAGATAAGCTTCTCACTATAGATAATCTTATACACGAAGGGAATCATTGTTGCATGTGCATGACAAATGGAGAGTTAGTGGCACTTTGTTTAATCATTTTTCGAGACATATGGTAGGTTTTCTCTTGGATGGTGGTGATTCAACAATGGTACGGGGTTAGAGTGTGTAGAACAAGATGGAAGCTATGGATTTTGATCTCGCTGTGCTTGATATGCTTAATTTAGAGAGAGGAATCGAAGATATTTCGACGGGGAGGATAGACCTTTCTTCAAAACTAAGAGTCTATTTCCTTCTACTTTGTTGAGTGGGGGGTCGAGGGAGTGCAACCCTACACTGTAGACCAATTCTTTGACAAGTTAAAATTTTTGGAGTTCAGAGTGGTGTATATGTCATTTTCTTGTTTGGCCTTCTTTTACATACCTTGCTTTCTTTTATTCATGGGTGGCATCCTTTTGATGACTTTTCAAGAATTGATTAACCATCAAAAAAAACACAAATCTCACATACGAATTACACAGACATGGACAATTCATGAACATAACCATAATAACAAGGGTAAATTACACTAGCACTGCTCGAGCTTTTTAGGCAACTAGATAGATGGTTACCCGATGTTTATAGAAACCTCAAAGGACGCCACTGTAATCTAACCTATTAAATTAAAAGGAACAAAGTAAAATCAAAAGGGAATTATGGAAAAGGTAATAGCTCCGCTACGTTCAAAAACCAATTTCTCCCCTAGACCTACAAAATCAATCCCACCGCCAATGAACAAAACCGTACAGTGAACTTATCAATATTTATTTTTTTTGGCACCTTCAATTCAAAAATAATAATAATAATCTCCCTTGTCTCATAATCAGTCCAGTACGAAAAGTCTTATCATTTTTCAGATAAAACAATTAAGTACTTTTGAGCATAATTTTTTGAACTTTTCGCGTCAAATTCGAGATCTAAATCAGTCCTTTAAATTGGTGCAAAAAAGTTGAAAAGTTATACGTAGAAGTACTTCATTGTCAAATCTAAAAAACGAACGACATTTCGTAATGAACTTTGGGATGGAGACACTAATTCCTAACTTGCATATTATTGGTTTGTTTGATCAAATTGACTCCAAACTAGTTGAAAAATAATTTGTCTGAACTCAATCCCATAGTTGTCAAACCATGATCCAATAAAGAATTGAAAATTGTGTATCACTCCGATTCAGAAATGATTTATAGAATACTTTGAAATATATATTCATGTCTTTGGATAAGAAATATATATTGTCAAAGTATCAGATTTACCCTTGTTCGTATTGCAAAAGATGTAGATTTGATAAATTGAATTTTTGGCTGTTAGAATAGATACGGACACGGCACGGGACACATCTAAAAAAATGGGCACCGGGATATGCACATGAGACTGAGCAATTCTATAAAAATGGGAGCACTGACACAGCACAGAAACGGCAAAAATATTATTACCATGTTCCATTGTAAACAATAATATTTACAAACACAACCAAAGTACAAAAACAAACGGAAACATATTTAAGAACACGGATGAGCATAACTACACTTCTTATGTTTGCGTAAAACTGTATTATAGTAATATTACAGAAATTTTCAAGTCAAGGATCCTGGATTTTCTTACGGTTCGGACCTTATTGTTCCCGATCGAATTTCGATGATCCGAACCATTCAATGTATTTAAAATGTGTTTTTAAGGATACCCGCAAGAGATGAGCAAAAAATATGACCGGGAAGGGCTTGATCTGAACAGTTTTCATAAAATGCATTTTTATGCGTTTTTATGAAAAACTGCTCAGATCAAAGCCTTTTCCAGTCATATTTTTTGCCGATTTCTCACGGGTACTCTTAAAAACACGTTTTAAACACATTGAACGGTTCAGATCATCGAAATTTGATCGGGAAAGTGGACTTCTGCATGAGGTCAAGACCGTAAGAAAAATGCGGGATCCCTGACCTGAAGAGGACTGCATATATATATTAACCCAAAACAATTGAAGTACTCCCTCCGTCCCATAAACATGGCCTTCCGTTTGAGGATGTCCTAGAAAGATTGTCCATTTTGAAAAGTTTCCAAAAAAGTAATGCAATGCTCCCATTTTGCCCTTCCTTTTCTTTTACTTTAAATAATGAAGGATTTCAAGAAACATTCCATCAAGGGGCAACAATGGGAAGTCAACAAAATTACAATATATAATTACATTATCAAAAAATAAATAAAAATTATGTTCACCTGAATAGTTGGTTTCCAAATTAGGGCCAACGAAATGGGACGAAGGGAGTAATACATATTTACCCATCAAAATTTGTGAATTTACATGTATAACCCCGTCGTGTCCCATCGGTGCCCACACAACACACACACACCCCGGGTGTCTCGCCTATGTCTCCCTGCTCTCAAACATGTCCCCACCATGTCCTACCTTAAGAGTCAACATTGTGTATTTTGGAGTGTCCCCAGCATGTCCAACACAATTACGATGACCGTGTAGGTGTGTCGGTGCTTCATAGCTGTTCTAAGCTTTTTTTTTCTGCTTCATGATTTTTCTAGTTATAGCAATGTAGTAATCCTAGCTACCATTAATTAATTTCTAAACAGATCTATTATCTATATTAAGTGGTCCATTCATTTAGTCCTCAGAGATCTCCCTACATACATAGCATAAATGGTGTGGTCATAGAAGATTTCTCTAAAAAGATGTAACTGCTTCCTCCAATAATACATGTTTGACAGACACCAAACTAGATATTTAACAATGATACGCCAAATAAGTAACATATTTAGTTTACAATCTCTCCGAACATCATAAATTTTCCAAACCAATATTCAAAGCAGGCGCTCGCTCAGAATCTCCTCAACTTCTTACACAATTCGAACAATTTTGTATTCGCCATTTTAACCTATCGACTCTCTAATCCAAGAAAAAATCTAATTAGTAAGGCAATGAATAAGTATACATATATATAGCCAAGTTAACTGCACAACAACGGCTCTAGCTAGATGAGATGCCTCGTCAAAAGCACCACTTAATCCTCAGATCACAAAAAAGCTACAATACATTATTCATCATATAGCGCCAAGTATTCTATATCTTAAACAGCCCAAAGGACCCAAAAACCATAGTGTTCAAAAATCTTACCCACAAAACTGCTCATCTAAGAAGGGTAGTCAACGATATCTCTACTTATCAAAATAGTAGATGAAGTCTTAGTCCCTTACCCACAAAACTTTATTTGTAGCAAACGCCACAAAAAAAAAAAAATCAGAACCTGACACATTATAACACAGTCAACCATATTTTTCTGCAATAGTATTGATTGTGACATGCAAAATTAAATACACCGATTCTAGAAGGAAGAAGAGTGAAATAATGATGAGTTATTACTCTTCCCTAGCTGTTCTTATAATTGAATTAGATATAAGAAATATTGAAAACTTTACCCTTCATTGTCTTGTGTACGAGAACGAAAACGAGGCTCCCGGTTTGCTACTTGAGGACTGCCCCTCGGCCGGAGCATCCGCTTACGTTGCTGAACACCATAACTGAAAACTTCCCTTTCTTTCTCTGCACCCAAGTCAGTGTCTGCACATCCATCATCTGAGTCTTTGTCATACCACCTACTGCGCTTTTCAGGTCTCTCTTCGTCTACATCAGCATCTCTTCCCTTTCTCCTCTCTCTAGCTTCCCCATCATTGTTTTTCCAGCCATCGTGGTCTCTCTGCTTCTTCTGCTCTATTGTTGAATTTTCCAGCTCAGACGTTCTGGCATATGCATCCACTGGTTCTTTATCATTCTGCAAACCATCCTTCTCAGCTCCATTCCATACTTCTCTCTTAACATGATCCTTTTCCCTCTCCTTTGGTTTTTCCTTATCTCTGGAAAGATCCTTTCTCTCTCGCTCCCACCTCTCAGCTTCTCTTTCTTCCGTCACTGGCTCTTTTCCATCACCACTGCTACTTCCTAGATGCAAGTTGTTCCGACGCTCATTCTTGTCTTTGTCCAACCAATCCCTGTGTTTCAAGTCTTTTCGTTTCCTGTCTCTTTCTTTGAATTTATCTTCACCTTTTAAATCGAATTTATTCTCCCCAACAGCCTCATGTGATTCATAGTAATCCCTCTCTTCAGGAGTTGAGAATTCCTTCCCGGCCTCCCTCTCAACTAGGCCCTGCAAATTAACCCGTGAAGCATGCAATGGATCCACATTTCCACCCAGGATATCAGGATACCTCTTTCCCCCCCTGTGGGGTTCTTTCGATTCTTTCCAACTCAAGTGACTGTTCCCCGGTCCATATCCTTCCTTTTCTGTCTTCACACTGCCATCTTTATACTCCAGATGATTATCATCCCTATCCCTGTCGTGTTTGGCTTCTTTGCTCTCTTTCTCTTTCCCACTCTGATACGAATCCCTAGCATCACGGTTCTCAGCCTTGAGATCCCTGGCATTGTCCCTCGACTCTGACCTGTTCTCTGAAGCAGCTACAGGGTGATCGAAATGTGAAACATTGGAAGACGGGGACACCCGATTATGATACATTGGAAGCAACGGGGACCGAATCTTAACGGGAATCTGGGAATCCTGTTGTGCCGCATGATCAAACGGTTGGGTATGGTGGTGGTGGTGGTAATCGCTCAGTGCCACAGATGGTCCCAGTTTAGGGCCAACTAATGGGTGCACAACAGCAGAATCGTCATTTGGGTATTTTGAGTTTTCAGCAGCAACTCCACCAGAGGTACCGCTGGCTGCGGCCTCCTCATGCAACCTCTTATTGGGAGTAGCACTCATATCGTTGGGTTGGTGTGGGAAGAAGCTACAATGAAACCATGGCTAAAAATTTAGTTCTTTTTTTCGCAGATATATTAACAAAAACCCTTGGGCAGAAACCTAACCCAGAAAGCCACCGCTTCAGACCTCAAAAAGAACAAATAAAATAAACAGAATGGCCGGCGAAATGTACGATACTCCAAATGGATTCACTGTTGGTGCGTGGATTAGGCAATCCCTTACTACAGAAGGTGTGTTCATTTACCAGACCCCAGACATTTTATGTAAAAGCATCTAAATTACCGACACACACACAACAGAGACGACCAGAGAGAGAGAGAGAGAGAGCGCAGAGAACTAAAGAGACGAACTGAGAGAGAGAGAGAGAGAGAGAGAGAGAGAGAGAGAGAGAGGTACCTGTCCTCGTTGCCGGCGGAGCTTTGTTTCGATTTCAGATTTTGGGCTGGTTCTGATTCCGAATGGAACTTAAATTTTGAGGGTAACTTGGACTGAACCGCATAAAAAAATGGTAAATTTCATCGACATCCCCTATTGTTTCTATATATACAAAAATCTGCCATGAAATTTCTGAAATAACATTGACCTCTCTCACTTTTTTCCCTGGCAGCATGCACTAAACCCCCTCCGTTAACGGATTGTAGAAGATAAATACTCCTACATTCAACATGCCCATGAGTGTATAAGAAAAGAGTGAATAACCACATCTTTGCATATTTACTAATATTTTTGGTGAATTGGAAATACAAAAATACAGGGCAACAGATGGAATAGACAAATGCACATATATGTAAATATACTCCCTCCATACCAAATTACTTGTACTCTCTAACTATTTGGGCTAAATCAACTAAATATTTGTAAATAATTGTGTGCAGACGTGCCAGAAAAGAATATATAAATCTATCTTTTTCAGATTAACTCAAAAATAGCTAACTTAATCACGCAAATGTGATTATCTGTTCAATTAACTGAACGAAGAGGATTTTTCTAAAAAGTATCAATCAAACTAAATCAGCACCCTTCAAACAGAGAAACCAAAAAAGATAATTGAATACAAGCACGCTTGAATTTAATCAAAAGCAAGCTTATATACGATTACTTTTAGGATTTCAGCAATGTAGACACCCCAATCTGTGTTTCAAGATTAACTTATTTTTGGTTTTTTAATTTTTCAATAATGAAACGGATCAAGAACACCCCAGGAATGTCGAGTGGTTGAGCTTTGAGTATTTGATACCCTTTTAACCCTAACCAAACCTAACCTTTACCCTAGTTTCACGCGTTGCGCGCTAGTCAAAGTGCCAAATGTTGGTCAAAATGTCAGGTTTGATCATTGACCAGGGCAATGTAGCTTTGACTTGCGTACGCAACTCCTTAACTCGCGCACTCTAGTCAACCCTTCTCGTTGACCTGTGTGAGCTAGTTTAAAACTCGCGCGTGCTAATCAAAGCTCTGGTCAAACTTGCTTTATTCAGCATGCAGTCGCTATGATTAGGGGTCTACAGCACTTTAGAACCTTCCAATTCGTTGAAAAAGCAGTCATCGTCAGGGGACATCCCTTACACCCATCCCATCAAGCTTTGGCGCAAAGCTAACCAGCCATTTATGGATGATTGAAGTTAGGGCTGTCCAAAAAGATCACCCACCTGACAACTCGACCCGACCCGAAAATTTAGTTTCGAGTGGTTTAAAACAAGACATTCGATCTGGTTCGGGTTGATTGTAACAGACCCGACAAGTTGTAGGTCAGGTTTCAGGTTATAAATATTTTATTTCGGGTCACCTGACCCGACCGAATTTTGTTCCTACTATAAAACTAAAAAAATAGGGGATTTTTTCATTTAGGGTTCTGGTCTCACTGTCTCAGTCTCTCTTCTCCTCTCGTTCCACCAACGCCCACCCCACTATCTCATTCTCTCTGACCTGCGACCAGATCTCTGGCCAGTCTTCTCGTCTCCTGCTCTCCAGTCTCCACAATCCGCTCGCCACCCAAATACCCAATCTCGCAGCCGATCGACAATGGCTAACTCTGCCACTCTGGTACCGTGGTACGTCTCTCTCTCTCTCTCTCTCTCTCTCTCTCTCTCTCTCTCGCTCGCTCGCTCGCTATCCAGTCTCCATAGTGGCATAGTTTTGATGATTTCATATGATATCATTTTTTTAACTGTTAGTTTTGAATTTCTAGATCTCTAGATTCTCCTCAGTCCACCCTCTCGCTCTCTCTCACAGCCAATCGACGCCTAAATCTGGTACGTCTCTATCTCTCTCTCTTTGGAAATGAGTAGCGGCGGCGGCGGTGGACTGGTGGTTGAAGGGTGATTTTCGTTGCTAGGGTTTTTGTAATTTGTTGCCAATTTTGTAATTTGTTGCTAGATTTTGATGGAGTTTGTCTCTGATCTAAGAGAAGTCATCTCTATGTGTGTGTGTTCTTGTGGAGGGAGGACAATGATAAACTGATGTTTTGAGGAGAATATCATTCGCTCACGTTTGTATATGGTTGATTTATTGTATTGCATTTTATAATGCCTATTGAGTTCACAATTTGCCATCTTAATTGTCCAGATTAGTGCATCATATTAGATGTTAGACTATTTTGGTGTATCTAAACGTGAAAAGAATGCGCTCAGTCTTCGGGTTCCAAAAGATTTAGTTTTATAAATGGGAAGCACTTCGGTTTTTGTTTATTGCTACCACCAAAAGATTTAGTTTTATAAATAGGAAGCACTTTGAAAACATTTTATTATTTAGTTCCTTTTAATTTACTTTTTACTTTTATGTTAAAAAGTATTCTGATCCTTTTAATGTAACTAATTGAAAACCATCTGATCATCACTCTTGTTTGTTATAGGTGATGGAGCCAATTTTTGATTTCCATCTTGGTGGGGAACTTGAGGATGATGTTGTTGATATCGAAGAACTTGAACTTCAAGTTCAAGGTAATCCTAATCCAGCTGTGACTACCCTTGCCGATGTTGTCAATGTTGAAGATGATACGGTAGATAAAGTAAATCAAGTTAGGAGAAAAACCAAGAAAAGAAAGCTTCCTCCACAAACTCCTAAAGGCCCCAAGCCAAAAAAAGATCGACATCGATCTCCTACCTGGGATCACTTTGAAAAAATAATAGAGGGCGATGATACATGGGGTGAGTGTAACTATTGCAAGAAAAGATATGCGACTAATAGTAAAAAATATGGCGTTAGTAATTTGAAAGCTCACATCCCCGTTTGCCCATTACATCCTCTTAGAGACCAACATGGACAACAAAACCTTTCATTCAAAGTCAACGGGGGGGGGGGGGCGCGGTGTCGACGTTGTGACAAGTGTATTTTCTTTTAACGAGTGTATGAGAGCTCTTGCAGAAATAGTGATTATTGATGAACTACCGTTTAGGTTCGTTGAGGGGATTGGGTTCAGAAAGCTTTGTAAGGTCATGCAACCGAAGTTCGCACCGGTCCCTTCTCACCAAACGATTACTAGAGAGGTGGTTGCAATTAAGGACTACGACAGGGGAAAACTGAAAAAATTATTAAAGGGCCGTAGGATTTGCCTCACAGCTGATACATGGACAGCAATTCAAAACCTTAAATATATGTGTCTCACTGCATACTTCATTGATGATGATTGGAAGTTGCAAAAGAGAATTTTAAACTTTTGTCAAATTGAAGATCATAAGGGAGTCACAATAGGCAAGAAAATGAGTCATTATTGCTTGAGTGGAATGTTGATGGTATTTTTACAATGACGGTAGATAATGCAAGTTCGAACGCCACGGCTATTGAGTACTCGAAAAGGAAAACAATGGATTGGAAAAGGACTGTTTTGGGGCATGAATATATACATATGCGATGTTGTGCACTCATTTTGAATCTTATTGTCATTGAGAGGTTGAAAGATATGAGTGAATCTATTTTGCGTGTTCGTGATGTTGTGAGGTATGTGAGATCTTCTCCACAAAGAATGGAGACCTTCAAGAAGTGTGTGGAGAAGGAGAAAATTAAATCGAAACAAACTGTGTGTCTTGATGTGTGTACTCGATGGAATTTCACTTACTTGATGTCAGACGTAGCCATCAATTTTGGGAAAGCATTTCAAAGAATGGGGGAGGAAGACAGTAGTTTCATAAAATTCTTTGGCATAAAAGAAGGCGATGAGGATTTGTCATTGGAGGGTGACCAAGGTGGGAGCCATAGCCATAGGGTCCCAACTCCAAGACAAGCAACTATCTTAAACAAGCTTGATTGGAAGAACTGTAGGTTGTTTGTTACATTCTTGAAACTTTTCTATAATGCAACCAAGAAATTTTCAGCTTCTCTTTTTGTCACATCCAATGTGTTCTTTCATGAGTTGTTTGAGGTTCAAACCAATATAGATGAATCAATCCTCAACAGAGATTCTTTTATGTCTAAAATGGCAATTGAAATGAAAAGAAAATTTGAGACGTATCGGGGGGGTGTAGAGAAGTTCAATCCCCTACTTTATGTGGCAGTGGCTCTTGATCCCCGGTTTAATTTAAGGTTGGTGAAGTTTTGCTATTCAAGATCCAAAAGGAAGCCGGTGGGTGAGAAGATGGAGAAACAAGTGAAGGATGTTTTGAACAAGTTGTATGATTTTTATGAAAAAAAGGGTGAAGTTACACAAAATGTGCCTAGTGCAAGTCAAATGCCGAGGGTAATGGAGGAGAATGAGAATTGTAATCGTTGCTTGAATTTAGCTAGCGAATTGACACTTACTTGGAGGAGGAGTATTCTAGTGTTTGTTCCTCGGAGATAGACAAGTACTTAGGGGATTTGTGTGAACGTAGAGACAGTCCAGATTTTGATATCTTGGTTTGGTGGAAGAACAATTCCAACAAGTATCCAATCTTCGACAGTCTATGGATAAGTTGAAGATCTTGAACGAGGTAATTTAATTCAATTGATCTAGTTTACTTTCTATTTAGTTTTTTCATAGTATTGGATTGAATTAAGTGTTTTTTTTTTTCCAGAACTCTTACAAAGTGAATCAACTGATGATGCAAATTGCAAGACAAGTTCCTAAGGATTGAGTGATGAGCCTTTGGACATTGGACCACGGTAAAATATTTAACTTTATGTTATTTTGTAATCTTTGAAGTTTTCAATTCTCTTCTAATTTTTCTTTCTATGTAACAAGTTTGATCAATTTAGACATGGGATGCATTGAGCAGTGAGCACTATGGACAATTGGACATTGGACTGCAGGACTAGTTTATTTTGTTATGGAGACTTGTGTGTTTGGTTGCTTTAAATTATTTTAGACTTGTAATTGCTTGCCTAGTGGACAGTAGTGGACTGGAAATGTTGTACTGGTTGTATCATGTATGGCATCTAAAAACACAGGGAAGGAGAGAGGCTGGTCACTGGTGTGTGGCTGTGTGCCGTGTGTTTAGTCTGTTTTTTTTGCTATGTGGTTGTGTTTGGTCCTTATTTTTTTTGGCTTAATCTTGCTTGGATGTCACTCATGTCAGTACTAGACAGTAGTAGTGGTGGTGGTGGTGGTGGAGTAGTGGACTAGAAATTTCTTGTTGGCATTGCTGGAAAATGACTTTTTTTTTTTTTGCTAACGATGAATGATGATTGCTGGAAAATTGGGCATTGAGCCATTTGGCCCAATATAATTAATGAACTTTTTTTTGATATGGCTTGGTGGAAGCCCAAAGGTTAATAAGGGCATTCAGCCTTGCGGGCCTGCTATGAAACTTGCAAAATCAAGAGATTAGCAGCCCAAAATATTTAAGGAAATGGAAAAAAATAGCCTAGAAAAATGAATACGGCCCAAAAAATAATAGGCCCACTGAAATGGCCCAACCCGAAGAATCGACCAAACCAGATCAAAACCCACCCGGCCACAAACCTGACCCAAACCGACTAGAAGTTCGATTAGTTTCGGGTTGACTCTAACATACCAGAAAACTGTCGGGTTGGGTGCAACCTGACCAAACCCAACCGATGGACAGCCCTAATTGAAGTCCTTTCTCTCACCCTCTCCCTCGATATATACCCCTTCTTTCATCCAAGCAAAGGGTTACAACCTTTGGATCACTTTGTTGCAAAACTTAGTTGATCATTTTGTCACCCAAAGTATCACGCCCTCAATTTTCAACATAAATAGTAATAACATTTGATAATTAAAATCCTTGCATTAATACAAATATTACCCCAAAAGACAATTCTTTCTTTTAACCACAAGTTAAGTTCAAAGATTTCATCTCTGGTTCGAAGCCCTAAATTGTCCTGGTACTAGTACTGAAAGAGAGGATTAAGAGTTTACAAGATTCCATAGTCAAAATGATTTTAACAATAATCGAAATTACAATTATATCTTCGAAAGAGTTTTACTAAGATGCCAAGTAGTTCCCCCTTGATAGCTTTCAAAAAGATTAAGTCAAACATGCACTCCAAGCACTTCATGTCAATGACTGAAGCTACACTAGCCCAGTAGAGAAATCTATACACAAGTTATAGGAAAATATGCCAAGTTATGCATCAAGAGTGAACGAGAATAGACAAATATGCCCAAGGTTCATATGGCTATCAACAAGCGACTCACTATAGCCAAAGGATTCTAGACAATCCTATGTGCAATACATATCATCTCACTCGCCATACTAGTACCACTAACATTTCTGCATCAATCACAATTAACCAATGTTTGGTTTATCAACCAATTCATCGCATAACATATGATTCCACAATCATTCCCGTTCTCATAATCATTCTCCCTTTCCTTATTGTTAGTCATCAACATCCTCTTTCCCATGAATCAATCTCTTTTGTTTTCAAATAGGTGTAATGTAAAGAAATACATGACCTATAATGGTCAAGCTCCGTTGATTCGAGCTTGAATAACCGGAGTCCATTGATTCTGTGTACGAATACTGGAAACCGTTGATTCACTCAAGAATAACTGGAGGATTTTAATAGAGAAATCCTTTTCCCTTTTAAACAATCCAATTTAATAAAAACCAATCTTTCTTTCTTTTTCTCAAGATCTCATATCTCATCAATCAAGGTTTTCGCATGTATCGCGCGTACCCCAGGACATATCATATATAAGTGATACCCATTTATATACTCCGGGACACATCACATATAAGTGATGCCCATTTATAAACTCTGGGACACATCACATATAAGTGATGCCCATAGTGTCATATCTCATCATATCCATACGAGTCGATCAATCAATCACAATTTAATCATCCCAAACAATTCTATCACAACATCGAATACACTTCAAGCATCCTAAGCGATCTACTAATCCACCACATTGATTACATTTTAAAACATCCCAAACTGTCAACCATATCGTGACTTGGAGTAATAAATTAATACACGTCATTCCCTTTAAGTATACAACAATACCTATGTAAAGCACCAACCCATCACCACCCTATAGCATACCCCTCGCTAATAGCGACACCAAGACCTCATGGAATAAGCACTAAAGAAATTTAAAGAAAACAACAAGACGGATCATGAGGACACGGATTTCGGTCCGACCTTTCAAATCACTTAACGAACACCCATCTTCCAAATTCACACTCACCACAATGCCTCGCATAATCTATGACACCTGTAAACCACCTTACGATACATCCTCCGTTCACAACGATACTAAGGTTATGTTTTACGAGTGTCTCAGGAACAGAAACGCCAATGAGTCAACAAAGATCAAACAATCGAGTTTAGAGAAGGTCTAAAGACGTTTAAGGGGTGCTAGAAAGGATCAGGGGTCAAAACGATGAAGTACGAAACAATTGTTGAAAAAACTGTCCATAAGCTCCTGGAATCGATATAGCCAAAATGGTCATATCAATACATCAACCAAATCAAGAATTCTGAAGCTTCTGTTTTCTTATGGTCTCGATACGGCAAAAAGCCCGTATCGATACAGCGAGGTTTCGAGCAGATTTTCTACAAATTTTCAAGAAACGAAGCCCCAACAACAACCAGCAATCTAAAGCACGATTAAGGTGCAAAATCAACACATAAGTATATAACAAGCGCAAGAAATCCCTACCTCAAAGTCGGAGAGCAAACATACAAAGAGATTGGGCCACGCGAACCCTTGAACTCAAACTTTGAAATATGCCCAAAATACTCCTCTCCGAGCTAAACCGAACAAGCTATGAACTCAATGGCACGTGAGGAAGACGAAGAGAAGGTTAATTTCTTTGGGTTTCAAGCTTTGGTGGTGGAATGAGTGAGAGAGAGAGAGAGAGAGTCGAATGAGAGTGAGAGAGAAAGGGGAGGACTTTCTATCCTCTACACACACACGCACCCTATATATAATAGGACTACACAAATCACACTTGCACTCCCTCAACTTCCAATTCCTTCATTCAAACTCCAAATTACATAGACACATATTTCACATTTTCCTCAATTTCTAATATTAATAAACCTTTAAATAATTTTTCAAAAATACGGGTCCTTACATAAAGGCTCAGGCAACTCCTAGTTCAAGCACTACACCATTTGTTCTTCATCTACCAACATACCAACTACCTTTCAAAAATCCTCCATTCAAGCCTCAAACCTCAAGCTCAATCACTCTCTCAAACCCCAAAACCAAAGGTATAACACCTTTTGTACTGCTTTCTATTCTGATCCCTAAAGGGGGCTAGCAGCGTCAAGGCTGGTAATCAATACCAGTTCTAGTCCTAACACTGGCATGGTTTCAAAATAGTAGCGGCGAGGACCAGCGTGTGCTGGTCACCAGCACGCGCCCACCACTCTGTGGCTGCGTGTGTAGATCTTGTGTGGGGCCTAGAGTCTCGTCATTTCATGTTCTTGTTTACATATACATCACTGCAAAGCATGTTAAAAACTAGTATACTACTTTCCTTGGTTAAAACTGCTAGTTTTATTTTAATATGCATACCACCTACAATGAAATACCCCTGAGGCCTTTCCAGACATGTCCCAGAACCCAGAAACATCTAAAACCAAGCATTGGTTTGCAGGCTCAACCCCGCGCATGACTATGGAATACCCATGCACGTAGGTCCATTCTTGACCAATGGCTGGCCTTTGCATTGGTAACTAGGCTTTGGCCTTTGTTTTATCCCCTTACTGCTTATGGGGTGTTTACTCATTTGGTCGCTTTGTATCCCATTCAAACTGCCTATAACTGTATATTATATGCTAATAAAATACGTGGTTTTGTCTTGGGTGTGCACTGGTCATTTCCAAAGCCAAGAGGGTTGGAAATATGAGTTGGGGTTTGAACCTACTGGCACGTGCAGGTAGTGGGGTAGTGTGTGCAGGTCGGATCTACATGCAGTGACTTGATCAATGCATGCTAGTTTCTTTTTGTGCATGACACTCCAAAACAGTGGCCTTTCAATCTGTTTAAACTCCCACAGGAGTCTATTTTCATCTTATACTAACTATTTCAATAAGCGAGCATGCCATCTATCACATCCTGCAAACATGTTACAATTTTAAATCTCTTTAAACTGTTCTCCCGCCCTATCTGGCTAAAAACTGATTAATGAGAAAGAATCGCAAACGTTTTACAAATGCCCGAGTAGAGACCGATCTCCTGATTGGGCAAGAGGGGTCCCTTAAAACCCTTCCCCTCTTGCAACCTGGCTTCCGAACCTATGATATCAAGGTGACGCAAACCAATCTACAAGCCTTTTTTCAAATCAAACAACGTTGCAAAAGTTTCAAGTTCGGTTCCTTGGGTGGCGGACTTTCAAACCCAAGTAGCAACTATGAATTGAGCGTTTCACCTCGCTTTCAAAAAGGGGCGCACCCACTTATCGAGTTCGATTTTTGGGATGTGTGCCCATAAGCAAGAAAAAAACAGAATAATGTAAGATAACTTGAAGTCAATCAAAAGCAAACTTACATCTAAATTGGTCTTCAAACTTGCAAAATATTAAGCTATAACTACTTTAACTATAACTGTTTCGAACAAATTCCTAAGTCCTAAACTACTTTAGATCTCTGAGCAACCATTTTGTATGGATTGTCAAATGATGATTTTTGTCGAGAGTGGTATTCTTCTTCAGTTGCTTCTTCTATTTATAGACAAGGGTTTGTCCATTCTTCTTATTTTCCACATTTTCTTTAAGGGCTCAAGTCTTCATTCAAATTTGATTTGAAATGCCTTGTTTCCCCCCAAGAATAGTTGTAACTGCCATTGAACTGCTTGTTGACTTGGTCTTTCAGCAAACTCTTCCACTTCCCACATTTGTTGTTGTAAGTCGTGGATAATGGGGCTCTCTATTCCTATGCAGCATGGATTAGTGCTTCGAAATGGGTTTCACAAATAGATGCAAATAAGTATAATTGATTCTTCCCATGAAATGTCTTTAAATGACACCGTTCAATGGTTAACGAGTAATCAGCTGTTATACTTAATTCTCCTTTTGACATCTGTCATTAATTACTTTGATTTCTGTTTTAAGACTAATGATAAGCACCTAATAATGCATATTTTTGGTGCCTAAGTACTTAGTTTTATCGCTGTATGTTTAGTTAAATGAGCATTTTATTTAATATTGCACGTAGGGTATGTTATTTTGATTTTGTAGGAAAACCGCTTTAAAAAGGAGCTTTTAAAGCTTAAAGCGTGCCGGAGGCATCCAAGACTCAAAGATGATCAAGTATGGAATCACCGGGGGCTCGAGAACGAAGAGTCAAAGACCCAATGGGTGGCCAAGACCTTTGGAAGCCAAACTGGAGGCTAGAAAAGTAGAATCCCGTGGACCAATTGCAAATGGATATCGATACATCGTTTAATTGTATCGATACTGAGATGCTTCACCGGCCTAGTGGATTCTACTCAAAGTTGTTCGGTATCAATACAAGAAACCATTGTATCGATACCGAAGGCCTTCGCGACGGATTTTTATTTTTGTGCGCAAATGAGGGCTTGTATAAATACCCCATTACAATATCTAAATATAGCACTTTTTCAGATCTAGAATAGGATTTTCATTTCTTGTTGCTTACTCTTGCTTTGTTCTTCATTGTTCTTAGTTAATTCTGCATTTTTCTTCCTTAGATAATTATAGTTAGTCATTTTACTTTTCATTAAAGTTGTAGCTAATCTTGATCTATATGAATCTCTAGTTTATTTTGAATTTCATCATGTTTTCAATATTTAGCTTTGTTGATTCAATTCCTAGAATGAATGAGTAGTTAATTAGGCTTGGTCATGGGGTAGTGCTATGGGGTAATTAGCACTCCATGACTTGGATTTATCATGCTTTTGTCAATAAATCTTCATGTTTAGTTGGAAAATCAAGGTAGTTTGCATTTGTGTATCAAAACTTGATGGTGTAAACCTCTTTGATCTTGCGTAGGCAAGAGCAAGCGTACTTGCCACGCATGATGCTTAGAGCTTTGTCATCCATTGCGTTTGTTAGATGAATACTAGAACTTGCTTGGTGTTTCAACTCCTTTTCTAAAAGCGGTCTTAATGAAAAATCTTCCATGTTGGGAGATCATTGACGCATATCTCAACCCGAGTAATTGAAGAGAAAAGCGTATTGATTCGAGTTATGAGTGCTAAAATCCCTTAGACCTAGCCGCTTAGTTTTAAATAGTTTTAAATCCCGTTTTATTGCATATTTTCTCTGTTTCAAACAACTCTGAAAGTTGGCTGTCTCAAGGCCGCGAATCTTACTTCACAAATCCAATTGAGCTGTGATGATATTCCCTTGGGTACGATACCCCAACTTCCAAATTATTATGCTTCAAATGATGTTTTAGCCCTACACTTGGGGTGATGCTTCTAGATTATGATATATATCAACGGACGAAGCATTTTTGGCTCCGTTGCCGGGGAGTATCTTCTTATGGCTTTCTTGAAGTTTCGACAAACCACTGTAAGTATCCCGCCTTACTTTAGGTTTAGTAGTTTATGTTTGGTAGCTCATATTTAGTTTAGCAGATACCTCTAACCAATCTTCATATCAAAACTTGAGGTGTAACGAAACTAAGCTAAATATTGAGTTTGTTTTTAGTTGCTTTTAGTTACTTGCTTTGCTTAGCTGAGGAGGTGACATGACCCCTTGCAATCTTATTTTAAGAAGAGGTGGCGGCATAACCCCTCTAGCCTGTTTACTCTGAGTTGTAAGGGGTACTATGGCCCATTTTGCAAGATGCTATGGAGGGTATGCAAAACAATTTGATTATTCAGTGTCACTTCCGATATTTTATGGCTTGGCCTCAGAAAATCCATTTTCGCATGTTGATGACCTTGAGAAAGTTTTTGCTAGTGATGAAAGGGCTATTTTATAAGTATTCTCGGCATCTTTGCGTGATAGTGCTCAAGATTGGTTTTATTCTTTGAATCTAGGATCGACATGGCAAGAGATTACAAAACAATTTTTCAAAACTTTCACTCCCTCTTATGAGACTCATGCTTTTACAAGAACTATCTCATTTCTATCAACAAGATGATGAGTCTTTTTCACAATATTGGGAGCGATTTAAATGTTCCATATTCTCTTGGTCGAGTTTTAATTGCGAGCTTGGTAGTCTTCTGGCTATCTTTTGCCATGGTTTAAATCCTAAGATATGCCAGGTTGATTTTATGTCCAATAATAAATTCTTGGATAAAAATGCTGAAAAGGTTTGGGATAACCTTGATGAATTAGCCCAAAAGCTCCAATTTTGTGAGTTGTTTGAAAGTTTTGAGGATTCCAACTCTGATGCCATGGAAGAGAAAATTAAGCCACATATCTTTGTTGAAATGTTAGTTTAGATTGTGACAGCTTCTCAGAGTCTGCATGGAGTGATGAGCCTGTTGATGAAACTAAGGTCCAGAGTTCTCCTCTTGTGGATCTCCCTCTATGTGACGATCCGGGGGAGAAACGCCTCACCGCTGAAGTTGTCTATTCCGATCCCTCGTATCTTGATCCTTCCCCGGAGGAATTACTCCTTGCTCACGAGATGAACATACTTGACACATAGGACGTCTACTATAAAGATCCGTTGGAAAATTGATTTTGTTTTGGCTACGCACTTGGTGGAACTTAAGTTTTTATAACGAATTCGGCAATTGCTTTACTCAAAGTATCTTATCTTGTGGTATGGCCGAATTCAATTCTTGGCAAAGAGTGTAGCTTGGAGTGCTCTATTTCTTCTAATAGTTCTTAATGGTGTGCTAAATGTTCGAAGGCCTAGCATGGTTGAACACACACTTTTCTCTCTCTCTCTCTCTCTCTCTCTCTCTCTCACTCTCTTTTCTTTTTCTCTCTTGATAATCTAGTATAGCCACCCATTTCTTAGCCCACTGGTAAGGAATGAGAAGAAAAGTATGACTCATTTTGATCGCGTGATGATCGGGTGGTGTCTTTTTTTTTATTTTTCATGTCATTTTGTTCTGATTTACGTTATGCCTTTTATGTTTCATTTGGATTGAAGCCGGATAGCACGAGCCAGCGGTTCTATTGTCATTTGTTTCGTGGAAGGTCGTCTTTTTCTTAAGTCTTCTGTAGGGTTAACATGCTACCACACCAGCCCTGGTGGTTTTGGCCTAAATTCGGGGTGAGTGAGGCGTTCAAGAGCCCTAAGCATGAGTGCGATTAAGTATCGTGGTTGTTAGTCTGATAAAGTCTTGGCCATGACCCTATGTGACTAGCTATAGTTCCGAATGGGAGAACAGAAGGAGTGAGCATTAGAAGCATCAAATTGGGCCGGAGCAAGACATTGACATCAAAGCCTCCAACTTGGTTGAAGTATTGAAGGGTTGACATTCTCCCTGGAGGTATAATAGCTAGTTTCTTCCTCGCTTTACTTTTGTTCTTCATGCTATGAGGGCATAACATCACTTTAAGTTGGGGGAGGGTGCTTGTAACCTTAATATGTGTTATAATAAGAATACCCCAAGCGTAGGGCTAGGTCGGTTGAAAGCATAATACCCGGAAGTCCGGGGTCGAATCCACAGGGAGCACATCCATAACTTGTTCAGAGATCAGCTTGTAAAGAGTTTTAGCGTTAGGACCGCTAACCAAAGTTTGGCGTTGAGACGGCCAACTGAAAGATTTAGTTAACTAGCTACTTAACCTAACTATGGCTTTTTACTGGAGATTAAACTAAAGGCTAGGTTTAAGGATAATTAACACCCATAACGCAAGGATAAACTCGATTCTTCTCTTCTCAACAAAGGTGTTAAACATGGCTAGGACTCTTTTAGCTCATTTTGGCAAACACAAAGAGGGACATAGCTCCAAGCATCAAATGTGGCAAATAGCTTAGCTTTTGCCTACATTTGATCAAAGAGATTAACACCTCCAAGTTTTGGTACATAAAATCAAACCTAAGCCATGTTTAAGCTAGAAAATGGAATTTTTTAAGAGGAGAACGAGCCACACCCTTGGTTACGGGATGTTAATCCTCCCATAACCTAACCTTGCTACACTACTCACACATAATGAAAGGAGAAGTGAAATGAACTAGGGTACGAACGGGAGAACACGAAATCATGCTGAAATCAGAAATAGAGGTTAGATTAATAAGAATCCCAAAGGAACTTACAACATTAATGAAAGCAATCACCCTCCAAATCCCCCAATCAATGCTCCATTAATGAGAGAGAAAAAAGTTGGTGAGGAAAGGGCGGTAGAGAGAGAAAGAGCTGATCCAAAATGATACAACATAACCTTAAAAACATGCAAAGGGGGTATTTATAGTACCCCCATTAAAGTTACAAAAGAAAAAGGAAAAAGAAAATAAAAATCTGCAGAATTGGGGATCTTCTACCGGTAGGAGAAGATTAGCTACCGGTAGAACAACATCGAGCAAAAAGGGGAATGCTGCTATGACTGGGTTCCTACTAGTAGGCATTGATCCCCTATCGGTAGGTCTTGGACGGTGCAAATTTGTAAACTCTTTGGATTGAAGTTGTATCGGTAGACCAGGTTCTCTACCGGTAGGAATGGGGTTATACCGGTAGGCATTGATCTCCTACCGGTAGGTCTTCTTTTTCTGGCAACTTTTTCCAGCATTGCATCCAGGCTTGGTCAGACTTTCCGGGGCTTCGTTGATGCTCCCCCGGACTCCGTCATTGCTCCATTTAGACCCCTCGGGTCCCCGATCGCCGATGGAGTAAGCTTATGGTGTAAAATCCGCTTTATTAACAAAGAGAACCTGTAAACACCAAAAACGCACCTTTCACGCAATATCATTAAAACACATAGAGTTATGTGTGCGAGCGTGGCAAAAATGAGCGAGATAAGCCCGAATATTTCCACAATTGTGGGCTTATCAGAGGGATAGCTATGTGCGTTTTTTTGTGTGAAAAATTTAAAAAAATTGGAAATTGAAAATGAAAAAAATTCAAAAATAAATAAAGTTTTTACTTGCAATCCTTCCATTTTTCATAGGTTTTTAACTCTTCTTAACTTGACACATGCTCATTAAATTCTTAATTGGCAAGAGTTCGATATAATTTAAGAGTTTGTGCTTCTTAACTTGTATGCATGTTTTAGATTGAACGGTCTAGGTATCAAGTATAGTTTTGAGTAAGTGTTGTCCATATCCCGACATTTTTTTTCTAGCATATTCTTAGATCAGATCAATAGTTTCATGTCATGCCTAGGTATGTCAGTTGTGTGCTATGAATAGTCATAAAATTTTTGGCGCATGTAGGAAAGGATACAAGACATTTTTTGTGTAATAAAACAACATACAAGTCCCATTGTCCTTTTGAATAAAGCCAAGTCTGAGTCATCTCACTATTAACCATAGGGAACCGAATGTTTGGTTGGATGTGTGGCTTGTGAAGTGGGTATAATTTTGGGTTTTCAAGGCTCCGGGTGTTTTTCAAGTACTCGTCGGGTGTGTTTCGGGTGCAAAGGAGCATTGGCATTGGCAAAATGGGTTGGCAAGCTGGATTTAAGGAGAAGATCTCTCTGTATCGATACAAGGTTCTGTCGTAACGATACCCAATTGAAATCGAGAACTCAGGAAAATTGAAGTTGATTGCATATCGATATAGCAAAACGTTGTATCGATACCGAGTGTCTTTCTGGCGAATATTAACAGGACGATGGCCGATCATCTTCACTTCCCCAAACCATTTCTCTCTCCAAACCTCTATAGCCACCACCTCCATTCGAAACTCTAACCCCAAAAAACCTTCAAAACTCTACCAAATCCCATAAATCTTTCTCCAAACCTTCACCAAATCACCTCCTCTACACATTTCAAGCATCGAATCAAAGGATTTCAAGGTTTTTCAACCCAATCCAAAAACCCAAGGTAAACCCACTCTTTTTCTCTATCTACACAAAGTTTCCTCTTTTCTCCCTGCATTATCAAAATCCTCTACTCTCCCTACGTATCTACATAAAAACTCCTGTATTTCAACTCCCCCACCCTCCAAAACCCCCAAATCCGAAAATACCATGCCGAAATTGAAACAAACCGCTCAAAACGCCAAGCATGCAGCCACCTCCTTGCGCCAACGCGAAGTTGAAAATGATGATAAGATCTGTAAAGATCAAATTCTGGGGTCTTAATTATATTGGCAATTCCGTTCGACAAAACACATATTTATATCGAGTTGTAATTTTATTATTTTTAATAAGCTAGGATGTCTGTATAAGATTAGAGTGGAAGGAATCATTATTATTTTTAATTGAGAGAGCGTTTTGAATAGCAAAAATGGTCGACTACAACAAGACGATTTTTTTACAATAGACAGATTGATAGAGGGATTGATCTGGTTATCAATTGGAAAAGGTAACGCGCAAATTGGTGCTCCAATTAAAAGGTCTAATTGTGGACTTATGCTTCACCTCCTAGGTTTTGACCACATACCTATAAAAGGAAAAGGAGGCAAACCACATGTGGTAACTACTGTGATCGAAAAGAAAAATAAAGGGGCGGCAGTCGCTTCTCTCGTGTGGCGGCAACAAAAGAATACATGGAAGCAACAGGTTCTTTGTGAATTGTTTTCTGAAGGAAGATTTTCGTTAGTAATCGGAGGGCTTGTGGACTCAAGGCTATTGGCGATCAAGATCACTGGGTGTGGTGTACGTGTGAATTAGCAGGTAGTACTTAGAACGTTGTGAGAATTTATATCGTTTGGATAGGTATATCTGTAACTGCACAATAATTATAGTGATTTAATTCCTTCCCGTGGTTTTTACCCATTCAGGGGTTTTCCACGTATATCTCTGCGTTGTGGGTTTGATTGTTTGCGTAGTTTTTGTTGGTAGTATTATTTTGTGATTTGCATTCATATTGTTAGGGTTTTTAAGGATTGTTAAGAACCCTGTTTTTCAAGATCCTCGAACAATTTGAGCAAAAGGAAAATATGATGGAAGATTCGGCTGGAGCGGGCTCCTCCAGAGGGCCTAGAAGGAAGCGGACATCGAAACAAGTCCGGCAAGATAGGCAAAAGAGGTGGGAGGAAACAATGAAGAAAAGGATTGCGAAGAACGAGCGTCATGTGGATGTAGCAATCATCGGGGTGAACCACCGGGCTATATGGGTAATCGAGGCACAAGGTTTGTCGTATTGCTTTGGTGAAAATCCTAGTTATAATAAGGTCTTAGTGACTAAGTTTTATAAGCATACGAAAATCCCGGAGTTGGGTGCTCAATATGAGCCGGATGTTGTAACAACATCCAAAATCGAGCGGATTGAGGTATTGGTAAACCGTTATGAGATTGCTACTACTTTAGACTACCAGCGTCTAGACACTCATGAAATCAACTACCCTAGAGAGAATTTGCCACGGCCTATGACATGGCCCAAGAATTATACATCAACTCTACGGATGCCCGAGACCCCCACGTGCCCGGCAAGTTCAAACCGGAATACAAGCTCTTGAACCAAATTTGTGCATCACAACATAAACCCCCGGGGAACTGAGAACAAACCATCTGAAGGCGAAGGAGAGACACTTTGCGCCTTCATGCAACCGGGTTTGAAAGGTAACTGGGTGGAGTATATCTTTAGGCAAATTATTGAGTCCAAGATGGTGGCCGCTTTGCAAATGAGAATGCCATATCTGTGTTTGATCACGAAGATTTGTAGGAAGTATGGGGTGATCGGGCAGAAGAACGCAGAAAAGACAAAGCTTGAGCCGGGAATTATAAACAGTAGCATTTTGACCAAGAGTGTCTCCCAATCCCGAGTGCCAAGGAGTTTGCCTAGTGGGACTTATTTGACTTCAATGCTGGCCAAGAATGCTCCAAAGTCCACTTGGTACAAGAAGTTATTTTGCCAAGGCGTATCAATCATTGAAAGTTTGAGGAAGTCAAAAAAGGAAAGCCAGGAAATGGCAAGGAAGCAAGCCCAAATGGACCACCGGTTGGAATGGCTATCACGACGGTCGGAAGGGTCAACGAACGAGCCGTACGCCCCGCCTCCAATTGTTCGAGATGAGGATAGTGATGACTTCAAGGGCGACGAACCAGAATGGAAGGATGGGGATTGAGAGAGGAGAGAAAGGAAGAGAGAGATGGGAGGAAGAGGAAAGAAGAACAAGCAAGAACAAAAACCCAGAGGTCTCAAGTATAAATCCTCCAACTTGGTCAAGGTATAGGATGGTTGATATGCCGTCCACTCTATCTTTAGTATTTTACTTTTATTGAGTCGGTGGATATTGTTTAGTTCATGTTTGGTTTAGTATTTAGTATGTTATTAATCGAGTCTAGTAGGTTAACATGTTCATGGTTAGTTAGGGGTGTATCAGGGGCCAAACTTGGGTAGTTTAATGAGCTAGTATAGGCGTCCCCACTTTTGCAAGTTTTCCCCTTTTTGCTAACCTCAGTCAATATATGCTAATAAAAGCCCTTAGTTGATCCATAATGCGCTTTTATTCCATTTATGATTCAAGGTGTTATGATTGGCATGCTTAGTTTGGGACATGTTTTTTCCTTTTCGTTGTTCAAGTTTTCAGTTGTTAGCTAAATATCCGTTCAATAAGTGCTTCCCATAAAAGGCATGATCTTGCTTTTCATCATTGCCTATCTGCCAAGCACTTTTGTGGGATAGTTACTAGTTTTTGTGTCACTTTGATGTGAGCCGTATCCCCTTTTGTTTATGGATACGAGTCCTTTTAGCTTGCTTATCACTCGTTTTGTGCCTAGTCATTCAATCAAGTTTTCGGTTGCAAGTTGTAGAATGCAATGAAAGATTAAGTTTGCGAACTCTTGTTTAGTTGGTAATAAATATGAGCATGTGTTTAAGTTTTGCTGGAAGTTTGTATAGTTCAAAATATTTCTTTTTTGTTCTCAATTTGCTAGGGACTAGCAAAGTTCAAGCTGTGGGGTGTGATAAGCACCTAATAATGCATATTCTTGTTGCCTAAGTCCTTAGTTTTATTGCTTTATGTTTAGTTAAATGAGCATTTTATTTAATATTGCACGTAGGGTATGTTATTTTCATTTTGTAGGAAAACTGCTAAATAAAGGTAGTTTTAAAGGTAAAAACGTGCTAGAGGCATCCAAGACTCAAAGATGGTCAAGTATGGAGTCACCAGGGGCTCAAGAACAAAGAGTCGAAGACCCGATGGGTGGCCAAGACCTTTGGAAGCCAAGCCGAAGGCTGGAAGCTGAAGAACCTGAAGATTTGAAGGCGGTATCGATACAGACCCGGTTGAAAAGTAGAATCCCGCGGACCAATTGCAAATGGGTATCGATACAACGTTTCGTTGTATTGATACCGAGATGCTTCGCCGGTCTAGTGGATTCTACTCAAAGATGTTCAGTATCGATACAAGAAACCATTGTATCGATACCGAAGGCCTTTGCGACGGATTTTTAGGGAGTTTTTTTAGATATTTCGTGCGCGAATAAGAGTTTGTATAAATATCCCATTACATCACAATATTTAGATATAGCACTTTTCAGATCTAGAATGGGATTTTCATTTCTTGTTGCTTACTCTTGCTTTGTTCTTCTTTGTTCTTAGTTAATTTTATATTTTTCTTCTTTAGATATTTATAGTTAATCATTTTACTCTTCATTAAAGTAGTAGCTGCCCTCTCGATCTATATAAATCTCTAGTTTATTTTGAATTCCGTCATGTTTTCAATATTTAGCTTTGTTGATTCAATTCCTAACATAAGTGAGTAGTTAATTAGGCTTGGTCATGGGATGATTAGCACTCCAAGACTTGGAATCATGCTTTTCTAAATAAATCTTCATGTTTAGTTGAAAAATCAAGGTAGTTCGTATTTGTCTATTAAAATTTGGTGGTGTTAACCTCTTTGATCTTGCGTAGGCAAGAGTGTGCGTACTTGCCACACATGATACTTGGAGTTATGTCATCCCTTACGTTTGCTAGATGAATACTAGAACTCTCTTGGTGTTTCGACTCCTTTTCTAGAAAATGGTCGTAATGATAAATCGTCCGGGTTAGGAGATCGTTAACGCGTATCTCAACCTGAGTAATTGAAGAGAAAATCTGATTGATTCGAGTTATGGGTGCTAAAATTTCCTAGACCTAGCCGCTTAGTTTTAGATAGTTTTAAATCTAGTTTTATCGCACATTTTCTCCATTTTAAACTACTCCAAAAGTTGGTCGTCTCATGGCCGCAAATCTTACTTCTACAAATCCAATTGAGCCGTGATGATATTCTCTTGGGTACGATACCCGAACTTTCGGATTATTATGCTTCAAATGAAGTTTTAGCACTACACTCGGGGTGATTATATATATATATATATATATATATATATATATATAATATATATAGAGTCCCCTTCTCCTAAGGACCACCTTAACTTAATAAAATAAGGACCTCCCTTTCCCGATAGAATTTCAATGATCCAAGCCGCTCAATGTGTTCAGAGCGTGATTTTAAGAGTACTCGTGAGAAATCAGCAAAAAAAAATGACCGGAAAGGTTTCATCTGAGCAATTTTTGTTTGTTTTTTTATCGAACGGTTCAAATAAAAACTGCTTGAATGAAGCCCTTTCCGGTTATTTTTTTTGTTGATTCCTCGCGGGTACACTTAAAATCACGTTCTGAACACATTGAGCGGCTCGGATCATCGAAATTCGAATGGGAAGTGGGAGAAGTGGAGAGGTCTTATTTTAAAATGACTAAAATAAGGACCTTATCATTTGAAAATGACTATATATATATATATATAGACAGACGGATGAAGCAACTAAACATGGTCATTCCCAATCTAAATGATATCGTACAGTACTAGAATAACATTATAATTAAACCCTTCGATCTCATGTATCTCAGGTGTAATTGTAACGTGTTTTGATTGATTCGCACACTGTTTAGTGCTACGTGTAATTTTAGAATAACATTATAATTAAACCCTTCGATCTCATGTATCTTAGGTGTAATTGTAACGTGTTTTGATTGATCCGCACACTATTTAGTGCTACGTGTAATTTTTTCATTGGGTGATATATATTTTTGGATGTAAATAACAACTGGTCAAGCAATTTTTAGATCACAAAAAATAAAATACTTTCGTACATAATATTTTTTGGTAAAAATATACGAAAACCCTCTCATTTATACATTTTGAACACAAAGACCCCCTAATGTTTAAAATTGTCCATTCAGACCCCCATCTTTCTGGAAAAAAAAATTGGTTAACTCAGTTAACAGATTGAGGAAAAATAACAATTTTGCCCCTTAAAAATCGCCCACACTAATCCCTCTCATCTATTAAAAATTATCCACGCTGACCTCTTCATCTTAATGGTCTTTCAACAGAAGGGTGCTGATTGGGCATTTTTAAAGGTTATGGGGTTTTGTGTCCAAAATGTGTTGATGAGGGAGCCTCCATGTAATTTCACCATATTTTTTCACCAACTTGAAGAACTGAAGTACTTGAATTTGGTATAAGTATATTTAAATATCAAGCACGATTTTTTGTCCAAAAATTACACAAATTTTCGTAACGGATAGGGACATGTGGCGTATATAACTACTACTAAAGGGAATACCCAAGTTGGTGTGAATAATTTTTTTGACACCGTCACACATTTCAATTTCCGAATGCTCCTATAACTGTGTACAAATATGCTACGGTAAAAAAACTCTCTCCATAATTTTCTTCTCTCTCTTTCCCACTTTTACATCTTAAATTTTACTAGCGATTAATCTCCAATGAGGATTTCCCTCCTCCCCTCATTTGCATAATTCGATTTGCACACATATTTTCAAATTCATCCCACCATTGTCAAATCCTCTATCCTCGTCCTCTCAACCAATTGTAAATTTTGTGCTAAATTTGCCCGCGAAATGTCAATAATACCTTGGTTGGCAAGAACTCAAGGGCCAAAAATTACTCGGTAATGCAGAGTGTCCCCGGGCTAGCTTGCGCGCACCATGGGACTAAATCTCTACGGCCCCTACCAGCCTTTCTAACCCAAAGGGTTTTAATGCATGGGTAGCCCCAGGGGTTTTTTTCGCAGTGCAGGGGAGTCAAACCTAGGACCTCGGGATAGTAAGTCCCTCTGTCCTAGCCGATTACCAATTGCACTACCCCTTGGGGTTAGAATTTTAGTTTTGAAAAAATCAAAGAAAGCAAAACACAACAAAATTATTCATTTAAAAAAATTACTACTATGTACTGAATGAATTGCTTCAGGTATCGTTTCACTCGCATTTTTTTATTATGCATTGAAGCAGTGTCATGCCTTTGATTTTAACGTAATAAACATAATTCTCCATAACCAAAGTATCAACATTTCCATATAAAATTACCCACAATGGATTTACCATACTCATTCCATCAAATTGTCATAAATTCAAATGGTTACAGTCCAGGGACCCCGGCCCTATGTTCCATGAATAATATATGAGAAATGAAAGTTCAATTTTTTACGGTCATTCATAGTCATAAGAAATAAGAATAAGATTACATTTTCATCTCCAAAATATATGATTTACAAAAGATGACTAAATAACCCTTCCGTGAAAGCTTTCAAAGTATGTCAGATAATGCATGCCATGCACTAAGTCACTGACCCTAGTTGGTACCTGAAAAAGGAAAGGTTGAGCATGTTAGTAATTTATTTTAATCAACGGGTATCTGTAATCTTAAAGTGGGGAGATTAATAAGTATTTAATATCATGGAGCTCGTAATATAATTGAGATAAGGACGGGAGTGCAATTATACTTCTGTAGTAGGGTGAATTATAATTAATGAAATAATAAATAGAATCCTGGTGGGATTAGGTTTTCTTATTTACACTGAGAGCCCAGACTTATTACTCCTTAGGTCCCTATCGTAGCCTTATATATACATGTTATGCTCTCTAGGGTAAATTGACGATTTTTCTATTATTCACGAAATAGAGGCAGACTTAGAGAGAGCAAACAGATCACGAAAGAGTCCACACTCGGTTCGTGTTCTAGACATGCAGGGAATACGATAGAAGATTGTATGGTACGGTTGAGCAGTATTCGTGATTTATAGCAAGGCGTGCTATAACAAGTTCAACCAGCGTTCGTGTCGTAGGGAGTTGTGGTAAAACCCTAATTCCGCATTGTAGGGCTTTTTGCGATTTTATTGTCTAATCTGTACGCGTCATTACTGGGTCTTGGGGATTCGGTTTACCAACAGTGGTATTAGAACCGGCTGTAATCGCGCGTATGGATTAAACAGGCCATGTTGTCTGTAGATCGCATAGTATGAAACTGTGGTAACCGCTGTTTTGCAGGTTACAGTTTTACTAACGTCTGTTTTGCAGAAAATCTTATCCCACTATTATGGTCATGCATGTATGTTTGTGTGATTGGATCCCACATTTTTTGTAAACGTGGTTACTGCCTTTATTTTTGGGAGCCACGATTATTTTTCGTGGTTGTAATATTAAAAGTAGTTTGTGAACTCCGGCATGTGGGAGGCATAAGTTTTTTTTTTGTGTAATCTTTCTTTCTCCAGTTGTATCATTATTTGATATGTAGAGCTGTTGTAAGATTACAAGTCATGTAGTATGTGTTTCTGATCTAGATTATGTGAACTCTGTAAAGGAGGCATAGGATTGATGTATAAAATCATAATATCTGTATGGTGGCCGAAGTTGCTGTTTAGAGGTCGAAATTCAATTTTTTTGATGGAGCAGATGCGTTTTTTAATGAGGAAACGGCTTTGGCCCCCTTGGACGCCCTGTGCCTGCATTAACCTCTGACTTGGTGGGCAAGACACGGCTGTAATCTTGGCTGGTTTTGGAAATAAGGATATTCACCATAATAGTTGGAATACATATTTTATTATGTTTTCTTATTTATGTTTATGCATGTTTCCATGAGTATTTGCATATGTGATAGTTTTACCATGTTGGACAACATGGTAATATTTGGCTTTTGACCTAAATCACGTTTTTTGCAAACTCGAAAATTTGATAACCCTCACAAATTTTTTAAATAACTAAGTGGGAGAGGGAGTTTATTTTTATAAATCCCACGGTCTCCATTACTAGTATGTAGATGATGTAATTAATTCTGTGTGATGGTTTTAAGAACCTTACCTCCCCCCCCCCCCCCCCCCCCCCCCCCCCCCCCCCCCCCCCCCCCGGGGGGCAAAATTAATTACGGCCTCATCAGTACAAACTTCCTTAAACGGATAGATCTATGATAATTGTTGTGTGAATTACTTCTCCATGAATTATTTCTCCATCTGAGGTAATTCATAACGGAACAATGGGTCATGGGGCTAGGTAATGGTATACACTTAGCTGTAAATAATAGTATCCTCACCATCTGAGTCACTATTATTATTTATAGGACCAAAGCTATATTGGCTATTTACTTTTGCTTGGCACAGTATAGTGTCTAGATAGTAAAATTAAAAGGTTGTGCCTATCTACACGAATGATAAAGAGTAGAGACTTCCCATCGAGGCATGCTCTTCACGGTGTGTAGGGTTGCAAATGTTTTTCTTTTAACATGTGGTAGAGGGTACCAATATTAAAATGAAATTCAAAGTTTTTACTGCCCTTCATAATTGATTGTTATGTTATTTGATTCTCAGATTAAAATATGGGCTCTTTCAATCCACTTGCTATTATTCTCAAAGAAAATAAATTTACTGGACAAAACTATGTTGACTGGAAAAGAAACTTGGATATTGTGTTAACTGTTGAGGGGCACAAATTTGTTTTGTCTGAGGATTGCCCTCTAAAACCTGATGAGAATGCCACAGAGCAGGAAGCAAAGCCTTATAAAGATTGGGTTAAGGCTGATGAGATGGCGCGGTGTTATATTCTGGCTTCTATGTCGAATATACTGCAACATCAGCATCAATCTATGGAAACTACGTACGATATGATGTTGAATCTCAAAGAAATGTTTGGGGATCAAAATCGTGCAGCAAGGCTAGTTGCTATGAAAGAATTGATGAGTATCACCCATGTTGAAGGAACCCTGATTAGGGATCATGTTCTTAAGATGATATCTCTTCTTAATGAACTAGAGATCCTTAGAGCTGAAATTGATGGGAAAACTCAGATCGATTTCGTTCTTAACTCACTGCAGTCTAAGAGTTTTAAGCAGTTTCGCCTGACTTATTCTATGAACAAAATGCATTTATCTTTGGCGGAACTTCCTAAGGAACTCCAAGCAACTGAGGGTCTTTTGGTTGTGAAGAAACCACCATCAGTGTTATTGGCAGAGAAGGCTTCTACTTCTAAGCTGAAAGGCAAGAAGAAGCAGAATAAGTCTCAGAAAAAGGTTGTAGAGGCAGTTTATGCGCCTCAAGTGGAATGAAAAATTCTGCGAGCAAATGTTTTCATTGCAAGCAGAAAGGACACTGGAAGAAGGAATGTCCGGTTTTTGTCAATAAAGTGAACAAACAAGGTAAATTTTTTCACTAATTGTTGAATCATGTTTAGCGGTGTTATCTACCAAAACCTGGTGTGTAGATACGGGAGCCACTAATCATGTTTGCAATTCATTGCAGGGGTTCCAGGAAACCAGAAGACTTAGTGATGGAGAGATTTATCTACATATGGAAAATGCTACGAGAGTGGCAGCAGTTGCAGTAGGAAATGTTTTTTAAAATTTTAGTAGTAATAGGAGTTTAATTTTGAGAAATTGTCTTTATGTTCCTACTATTAGAAGAAACTTGGTTTCAGTTTCTAAGTTAATTAAGGATGGATATTTGGTTTATTTTAGTGACTGTGGTTATTAAGTTAAATAAACGTTTTATCTGTTCTGGTTCATTGGTGGATGATCTCTACATTGTTAATCCTATGTTTCCTACAGTGCAACTGCATGAATCGAATAACACTAATAATTTACCATGTAAGAGAAAAGAGCCTTCTAAATTGAACCAAACATATCTATAGCACTTACTTCTTGGTCATATTAATCTGAATAGGATTTCTAGACCGGTTAGAGATGGACCTTTAGGTTCATTAGAAGTTAAGGAACTTCCAGTCTGTGAATCATGTTTAGAAGGTAAGATGACCAAAAGGCCTTTTTCAGGAAAAGGATATAGAGCCAAAGAGCCGTTAGAATTGGTTCACTTTGATTTGTGTGGGCCTATGAATGTCAAAGCTAGAGGTGGTTTTGAGTACTTTGTCACTTTTATTGACGATTACTCAAGGTATGGATACATATATTTGATGCGCCGTAAGTCCAAATGCTTCGAGAAATTCAAGGAGTATAGGGTGAAAACCGAAAAGCATTTGGGTAAATGTCTCAAGACACTACGATCTGATCGTGGTGGCGAATACCTCTTGGGAGAGTTTAGGGATTACTTGTCAGCTGAAGGGATTACATCCCAGTTGTCAGCTCCAAGTATGCCACAACAAAATAGTGTAGCAAAGAGAAGGAATAGGACTCTTATGGATATGGTAAGATCAATAATGAGTTATTCAGATTTACCAATTTTGTTTTGGGGACATGCACTAAAAACAGCAACGTATATTCTTAACTTGGTACCATCTAAGTCAGTACCATCTACACTCATAGAACTATGGACTGGGCGTAAACCTAGTCTGTAGCATGTACGGGTTCGGGGTAGTCCAGCACATGTGTTGAATGGGAATGCAGATAAGTTGGAATCGAGGACAGAAGTTTGCTTGTTTGTGGGGTACCCTAGAGGAACGAAAGGTGGACTATTTTATAGTCCTACGGATAAGAAGGTCATTGTTAGCACTAATGCCCGGTTCTTAGAAGAGGACTATGTGATAGACCACAAGCCCAGAAGTAAAATTGTTCTAGAGGAATTGAGAGGAGAGAGACCTGCACAAACTTCTTTACCACCACTAGTGTAGGAGGAAATGCCACAAGAGATATCTGTAGAGTCATCTATTGACACACCGGTACCTGGTCGTAGTGGGAGGGTTATTGTTCCACCCAGTCAATATACGTTGTTGGGAGAGTCTTTTGAAATGATCTCTGATGATCAACATGCCGAACCCTGTAACTACAATGAGGTACTTCAAGATAAAGATGTGGAACTTTGGCAAAAGGCTATGAAATCAGAGATGGAGTCTATGTACTCTAATTAGGGCTGGGATCTTACAAAACCACCTGAAGGGATTAAACCCATTGGATGCAAGTGGATCTACAAGAAGAAGAGAGGGGCGGACGGGAAGGTGCATACCTTTAAAGCTAGGCTTGTTGCGAAAGGGTATACTCAGAAAGAAGGGATCGACTATGAGGAAATTTTTCGCCAGTAGCCATGCTTAAGTCCAACCGAATTCTCTTATCCATTGCGGCTCATCTCGATTACGAGATTTGTCAAATGGATGTTAAGACTACGTTCCTTAGCGGGAAATCTGGATGAGTGTATCTATATGGTGCAACCAGAAGGATTCATAGCAAAAGGTCAAGAGCACATCTTGTGCAAGCTCAAGAAGTTTATGTATGGGTTTAAGCAAGCATCTAGATCTTGGAACATCCGTTTTGATCAAGCAATCAAGTCTTTTAATTTTGATTAATGTCCTGATGAGTCATGTGTGTACAAAAAGCGCAATTGAAAAGTTGTGGTGTTTCTAGTTCTATATGTCGATGATATCCTGCTCATCGGAAACGATGTGGGAGTGTTATCTTCAGTGAAAGTGTGGTTATCCAGCCAATTCGAAATGAAGGCCTTGGGAGAAGCCAGTTACATCCTAGGGATTAAGCTTATACGAGATCACAAAAATAAGATGTTGGGCTTATCACAAGCTACTTATATCGATGCCACTCTTGCCCGTTTAGCATGCAAGATTCCAAGAAAAGGTTCCTCCCTTTTAGACATGTAATCAACCTATCCAAGGATCAGTGTCCTAAAACACCTGAGGAGATGGAGAAAATGAAGGCAGCTCCTAATGCCTCAGCAGTAGGAAGCCTTATGTATGTTTTGTTGTGTACTAGACCTAATATTTGCTTTGCCGTGGGCATGGTTAGCAGATTTCAGTCTAATCCAGGGCAAGAACATTGGACTACAGTGAAACATATACTCAAGTATCTGAAAAGAACTAGAGATCATATGTTAGTGTTCCAGTCAGATAGTCTGGTACCTCATGGGTACACAGACTCAGACTTTATGTCAGATAGGGATTCCAGAAAATCTACCTCAGGATATGTGTTTACCTTGGGAGGTGGAGCCATAAGTTGGAGGAGTATCAAACAATCTTGCATTGCTGATTCTACCATGGAGACAGAGTATGTGGTGGCTTCTGAAGCAGCCAAGGAAGCTGTTTGGCTTAAAAACTTTTTGTTGGATCTGGAAGTGGTTCCTTCAGTGCAATCAGCCATTACACTCTATTGTGACAATAGCGATGTAGTTGCTAATTCGAAGGAGCCAAGGACTCACAAGAAGGGCAAACACATTGAGCGTAAGTATCATCTGATTCGAGAGATCGTACAGAGAAGTGATGTTGCTGTGACCAAGATTGCATCGGCGAACAACCTGGCAAATCCTTTTACGAAAAGCTTACCAGCTAAGACTTTTGATAGTCACGTAGAGGGAATGGGAGTGAGATGCATGGTAGTATGGTTTTGAGTCTTAGTGGGAGTTTGTTAGGAGATTATGTAAAAGTTATGTTTTTATATGATGGATTAATATTTGTTTATTAATCTGATTTATCCATTTTTGATGAGAATCTTTTATGGGCAATATTTGCATGATATTTTTGTATGTTGTGCATGTGTGTCGTTTATTCTACATAGTAGATAATCCAGTGTGTAGAGTACGGCTTACACACAAATTGGATCATCGGTTCTTGTGGAATATAAGTTATGGTTCACAGTCTTAAATGGAATTTGACACACCATCGGTAGGACTGTAGCACAATATTTTAGTAGGTCTGTCTTGACTACAGGGATGGTACTAATTCTAACTCATTGTGCTAGTATACTTTGTGTATATTGAAGGGGACCGCATTGAGGTAATTGTCTTTATACTAACTATATAAGACAATTGGAACCTCATGGTTATTATGAATGCTTATGCTCTTAATCCAAAAATAATTATTAGAGGTGTATATATAATGTTGTTGATTTTGATTCATTAAAGAGGGAGATCTTTATACGGTCAATAGTCTCGGTAAGTTGGGTCGCAACTCTATGTATATGACAACTATTAATTATTAATGGAATGTATGTCCCGATAGGGATTGATGATACCCCTTGAGTAAGCTTATAAGTTTCGAATATGTCAAACCGTGCAGGTGGATTCTGTATCCGACATATCGAATAAGTTAAGCGGATAGTCTCAAGTTAAGATGTTGATTAAGTGGAAGATTGTTAGTAATTTATTTTTAATCAACGGGTTTCTATAATCTTAACGTGGAGAGATTAATAAGTATTTAATATCATGGAGCTTGTAATATAATTGAGATAAGGACGGGAGTGCAATTATAGTTCCGTAGTGGGGTGAATTATAATTAGTGAAATAAGAAATAGAATCCTGGTGAGATTAGGCTTTCTTATTTACGCTGGAAGCCCGGACTTATTACTCCTTAGGTCCCTATCGTAGCCCTATATATACACGTTATGTTCTCTAGGTCAGATTGACGGTTTTTCTATTATTCACGAAATAGAGGAGTCTTAGAGAGAGCAAACAGATCACGAAAAAGTCCACACTCGGTTCGTGTTCTAGACGTGCAGGGAATACGATAGAAGATCGTAAGGTACGGTCGAGCAGTATTCGTGGTTTATAGCAAGGCGTTCTATAACAAGTTCAACCAGCGTTCGTGTTGCAGGGAGTTGTGGTAAAACCCTAATTCCACCTTGTAGGATTTTTTGCAATTTTATTGTCTAATCTGTACACGTTATTACTGGGTCTTGGGGATTCGATTTCCCAACAGAGCACACATTTGCTCAGTAAGAAAATCTCTGCTAATTCTATGTGCATATGAGATGACAGGTAAAATTGTGAAACATAATACAAGTAATGATATTCCTAATGAAATAAGGCACCGCCACTACTTTTGAAGTCTAGTACTTAAATGATCATGCAATCGTTTCTAAACAATCACGGTATCAACAATCGAACCCATTTATTAATTCACGTTTTCATTTCATCATCAATATATCATGTGTGACTTACATTACGAAAATTTGGGATTCCATACGTCCCCTGCCTAGTGACACAATCGTTGGTGGATGCTTAGTACTCGAAGAACGGAATGCCCCAAGCGTAGAGCTAGAACGTCGATAACATAATAATTCGGAAGACCGGGATCATACCCACAGAAAAATTCCAATATAGTGGCTTGTTTAGATTGTAGAAATTAGGATTTTGGTGTTTAGAAGGCCAACTTGGTTTTTCTTATAAAAGGTGGAAACTAAAAATGAGTTTTAAACTATTTTAACGAGCGGCAAATAATGTTGCCAATATAGTCCGATCTTGTACCGATTCTAGTTTCCCTCGGATCTGGTGGATTTGTGGTGGTGGGCGAATAATATTTTTGTTTGGCTTTATTTTGGTCGCTGTGTGTATGGGTTGTCATCGGATGGGTGGTTTTCCAGCCACCAGTCATCGTTCGGATCTGGATTGTAGTGTTTTGGAGGCTCCAGAGTAGTGCAGTCGCTAGAGGTATTCGCAGTGGCTGCTCCTTGGTGACTTCTCCCTCATCCGTGAGATATGGGTATCCTAATGACCAGTAATGGCAACATCCTCTCTCGGCTTGGCGTGTTTCATTGTCTCGTGGATTAGCCGGTCTGGCCTTTATCATTTTTGTGTGCTTATTGTAATCTAGGTTTCGATTTTGGAGATTTTGATGCTTGTACTCGGGGTGATGTCCCTCTGCTTGTGTGGTTTTTCTCTGTAATTTGATCCTCTGGATCTTTATTCGATATTTGCTATGAATATGAATTTCAAAAAAAAAAAAAATCTAGCAAGTTGAAGCTGAGTTCATTTTTTTATACTGAAAAAAATTGGTGTTACCATCTGACAACAGTAGAATCACGCTCACTATAGTATTGTATTGAAAGAACGAGTAAGGGGTTGAGACTTGAGAGACTATGGAATGGTGGTTAGGAGCTTGAGATAGGGCTCAAGAGTGAGCGTGTGTGCAGATGAATTATTCCGGTGCGAAATTGGCATTTTTGAAGCATTACTTGCCAACATCAGCAAATTCCGTTCGTTTACTTAACAGCAGACTAATGGAAGTGGTTACTTAATGTTGCTCAGTATCTCAAGGGGTGGGAAGTTACAGCACTTGGGTATCACTGTCATCATAAAAAAATCTCATGGGAGGTTTGTGTAATTCACCCTTTATTTTATCAACGCTGCCACTCACACAGCATATATACATAGATTGCGTGCACAAATTCATTGTGGGCCCACTACGGATCTCACACAAACAATCCGAGCCGTTCATTAATTGTAATACATTTTTTTCAAGGGTCCTCACAAAAAATCAGCTAATTTCGATACCTATAGGTGCTCGATCCAATCATTTAAGTTTTTATTCAGATTTCAAGACAATGAAAAGTTAGATGATTAGATCAAGTATTTATAGGTATCGGATTGAGCTGATTTTTAGCGGGAGACCTTGAAAAAATGTTTCAAATCTAAGGAACATCTTGAATCGTAGTGGGCTCCACACAATGATCTATGCACGATTTGTGTGTCAAAAGTCTATGTGAGCAGACTAACTATTATTTTATTGAGTCAGTGACAACTTCTGGAACTTTTGTCATTGGTAATTAACTACCAAAACCAAATCGTAAAAGATGTCAATATACTGCTTTTAGATTTGAGTTTGGACAATTAGCATGTACTATATTGTATGCAAAGGGCAACCCACACCTTAATAACATCCTATGTGGCTAATATGGTAACAAACTTGTAAATCATTTGACAAGTCTAAATGCCACATATAGTATATAGTTTTTGCATATGAAGAGGTACATTAGAAAAATATATTCGAAGTATTGAAATGTAATCTCTTCTGTGTTTTGAACGACATCTAAAAATAGTCATTGTAGCTTTATCTTAGGGAGGTGTAGGCTACAACATTTTAAAAATTGGCAAGAGGCGTAAAAGTGCGTTGGTTTTTACTTTGACTGAACTTATGGTTAAACAGTATTCTTAAAAAGAAAAAATAAAAAAATCAATATCTATTTATTTTATTTTAAGTTGTTATTGTCCAAAAAGCAAAACAGAAAAATAAAAAGCATCAGTATATTAGTGCAGTACTTCTTTGCAATTATAAGGCAGAGTGCAACAGGCAAAGGACTCTTTTTCTTATTTGATTTTTTATTTAGACGCAAAGGACTCTGATAGCGTACAACTCAGAATAGTTAGAATAAGCAAAGAAAATGATTAGTTCCAATTTGGAGGGACAATTTTCATTCATATCTGGGTGTTTTTTTTTTTATAAATCACCAAGTCGAATTGTATTTGTTTAGAAAGAAAAATAAGGGTAAAAGTCACTTACACCCCTCATCTATCACTTTTTATTACTTATACCCCCTACCAAACCAAACGGAGCTTTATGTCCCAATCACTTGGGGTCGGCTACATAAATCATTCTCCTCTATTGAGCTCTGTCAAGGGCCAATTGTTCACACAAATCTATTATACTTATATCTTTGCATGTGCACAACAGCATCTAATGTCAATTTAGATCTATCACTCCCCGTAGCATTGCTACCCAAAGTTATCATATCCGCTCTTTTAACTACTGCATCTCCTAGTTTACGGTAGACATACCCAAACCACCTTAGCCTATTTTTCCTCAACTTCTCCTTTATAGGTGTTATACCTACCATCTCACGAACTGTTTCATTTCTAATCCTATCTCGTTTAGTCTTACCACACCTCCGCCTCAACAATCTCATTTTCGCTACACTCATCTTGCTCACATGTTGTTTCTTAATCGGCCAACATTCTGTCTCGTAAAGTATCGTTGGTCTTATGGCAATTCCATAGAATTTTCCCTTCAATTTTGTGGATACCCTCTTGTCACATAGTACACCAGTAGCGCTCCTCCACTTGAGCCACCCCACTTGGATTTTATGGGTCACATCATTGTCAACATTCTCATATCCGCTACACTCATCTTGCTCACCTGTTGATTCTAAATAGGCCAACATTCTATCCCGTAAAGTATCGTTGGTCTTATGGCAATTCTATATAATTCATCATTTACACCCCCTCATCTATCCAAAAACAGGGAAAGGGGTAACGCTGTTAACGGTAATAATGCAATTACCTATTTGCCCTTCATTAAGTTGGGGCACCAATACTCCAAATCTCGATTTCACTCTTCACATGTCTCTTTCTCAGATACATGGCCAACCACCATTGATCTCTCTAGCATAAAACGCCCATCATTAAACCCTAACAACTGCCGCCAGCCATCACGGGAGCCATCGCCCCATATTTTCCCACTGTCTCACTCTCTTCTCCTCTCTCCCAAACCTTCCATTCTCACATCTCCTTTGCCCCCTGTTTTACTCCGCCAACCTAATCCTTTTTCGCTAGTGGTCTCTTTGCCTCACTATCGTGGTTCGCTGTCATAGGGTGCGGTGTGACCTGTTTCACCGATTGCCATTTTGCCTGCTCTCCGATCGTCGTTGCCAAATGCCATCATCGATCTGATGTTTTAGTTTATTCCTTATATTTTCAAGGTTTAGTCTCCATTTCAGTTTCTTTTCTTTGATTTGGATAAAAAAAATTGTTTTGTAGTGGTGGAATCGTGTTATGGCTTTTGTTTTTATAGCTATTGGTTATTGGTGGAGGTTTTGGGTGTTGTCTGCTTTTATGTTTCATCTCTGCTAATGGTGTATTTTCGGAAGCAATGTTATAGTTAAAGAGGTTTGGAGTGAGAAAGAATGAGGATGGGGATTGTCACAACTCTTTTCGTTGATAATCAAGGTTAGGGTTTCCGGTCAAAATAAAAACAAAAATCAAGGTTAGGGTTTAGGAGGGCTAGAGTGAAATGGAGGGTATATTTCTCTTATTTTTCACTTGTGACCATTTTCCTTCCATAAATTGGAATGAGAAAAATTTGCAGGGTTATAAACAAGCTAGCAAGGAAGCTAAGAAAGTTGTTAGGGATGCTAAGTTGAAAGCATATGAGAATTTCTACGCTAGACTCGATAGTAAAGATGGAGAAAATATTATTTATAAACTTGCCAAGCTATGAGAAAGGAAAGTTAGAGACGTTTCTTAAGTTAAGTGTACAAAATGTATTGATCGGTGGTGTTGGTGAAAGATGAGGCGATCAAGGATAAATGGAAGTCTTATTTCGAGAAGTAATTAAACGACAAACTTGAAGGAGGCTTTAGTGGGGAGGAAGTGTATGTACCTGGTGAGAACATAGAATATGAGTTTTATCGAATAATATAAAAGTTCGAAGTGGCTAAAGCTTTGAAAAGGATGAAATTGGGTAAGGCTTTAGGACCGGAGGGTATCCCTATTGAAGTGTGGAAAAGTATAGGTGTCCTGGGGGTGACATGGTTGACGAAATTGTTCAACAAGATTATTATGACTCAGAAGATACCCGACGATTGGAGAAAGAGCACTTTAGTAACTATCTATAAGAATAAAGGAGATATTCAAAGCTGCAATAACTATAGAGGTATTAAATTGATGAGTCATATGATGAAGTTGTGGGAAAGAGTTATTGACCATCGTTTGAGGATGGTGACTATGATGTCAGAGAAACGGTTTAAGTTCATACCTGGAAGATCAACCATGGAAGCTATCTATTAAGGAGATTGGTAGCAAAGAAGAAGGATCTCCATATGATTTTCATAGACTTAGAAAAAGACTTATGAAAGGGTGCTTAGAGACATCAGATGGTGGGTTCTGGAGAGAAAGAGAGTGACCAAAGGGTATATCGAGGTGATTAGAGACATGTATGAAAGTGCTGTCACTACCAATAGATCACCGGTAGGAAAAGTAAGTGAATTTTCAATCAACGTAAGATTGCATCTAGGGTCAGCCTTGAGCCCGTACCTCTTTGCTTTAGTTATGGATGAATTGACTAGACAATTTCAAAAGGATATCCCATGGTGTATGATGTTTGTAGATGACATTGTCCTCGTAGATAAAACCGTTAAATGTGTTAATACGAAACTAGAAATTTGGAGGGAAACATAAGAGTCAAAGGGTTTTCAGATAAGTTGGAGTAAACTTGAGTATATGGTGTGCAAATTTAGTAGTACCAGTAGTGCGCATAAAGAAAGAGTGATGATCCAAGACTAGGACATACCAAAGAGTGATCATTTTAGGTACTTAGGTTCAATTATTAATTGAGATGGAGAGATTGCCGATGATGTAACCCATAGGATTCAAGTGGGGTGGCTCAAATGGATGAGCATTACTGGTGTACTATGTGACAAGAAGGTACCCACAAAATTGAAGGAAAAATTCTATGGAACTGCCATCAGACCAGCGATGCTTTACGGGACAGAATGTTGGCCTACTAAGAAACAACAGGTGAGCAAGATGAGTGTAGCAAACATGAGAATATTGAGGTGGATATATGGTAAGACTAGACGAAATAGAATTAGAAATAAAACTATTCATGAGATGGTAGGTGTAGCACCTATAGAGGAGAAGTTGAGAAAAAATAGGCTACGATGGTTTGACCATGTTTACCGTAGACCGGGAGATGCAGTAGTTAAGAGAGCTGATAGGATAGCTTTGGGTAGCAATGCTATGAGGAGTGGTAGATCTAAATTGACATTACATGCTGTTGTACGCAAAAATATGAGTATAATGGGTTTGTGTGAACAAGTGGCTCTTGACAAAACTCAATGGAGGAAAATGATTCATATAGTCGACCCCAAGTGATTGAGATATAAGGCTCGGTTTGGTTAAATTTGACGATTTTTTCAAGTAAGGGGGTATAGTGATAACATTTGGTAGATGAGGGGGTATAAATGATGTATTTTATAGATGAGGGGGTGTAAATGATAAAAAATGATAGATGAGGGGGTGTAAGTAAGTTTTTAATAGGCCTTAGTTATGTTACCGGAGGCGTTGACATTTTAGAGGTTCCGGGCGAGATATGAAAATGAGGCCTCTCATGTACTTTTATATAAATTTGTTGTTCAATAAGAGAAATAAGATTACCTTGTAGTTTAGTGGAATGCTGCTTTGAGTGTGTTTACAGTATCCTAGATCGTTTGACTCTCAAAGCGATCACTTTGAACAATTTTTTTGCACAACTTCAAAAAATTGCTTGACTAAATGATTTCTATCAGAATCGAACACGTAACCTCAAGGCTAATAAACATAGTTCTTACCAACACACTACACTCCATCATTTGGAAAATATATGATATACATTATATATAACATATTTTCGCGATTTTGGGGCCCAAATTTTTGTCTTAAACGGAAGGTTCTAAACGGTTGCCTTATGGACCTATGCTTGAGGCTGGCCCTGGCAGGAGTAGTGCTAACAAGTAGGTCCCAAAAAAAAAAAAAAAAATAGTGCTAACCAACATGAGGGCAGCACAGCACATATTGGTTGGTTAATGAAAGTCAATGTCGCTTCTCACTGTTTGTTGAGGCAGGTCAGTGTGTAGATTGTGGAGAGACTACTGATATATTAGCCTGCTAGTGCTAGGTCAATGAGAGAGAGAGAGAGAGAGAGAGAGAGAGAAATAAAAGCAAAGTGGCCCTAATCAAGAGAGGGTATGTCTGGACTCTCAACTGAAGTAAATGCGCATTTGATGCGGTGGGTCTGCTTTTAATTGGCTTGCAGACCACCACCTACACACACACACAGAGAGAGAGAGAGAGAGAGAGAGACTGAGAGAGAGCTTGGAAGCTCTATCAGGTGTTCGGGTA
The DNA here is from genome assembly GCA_019656295.1 of Rhododendron mucronatum var. ripense. Classification (NCBI taxonomy): domain Eukaryota; kingdom Viridiplantae; phylum Streptophyta; class Magnoliopsida; order Ericales; family Ericaceae; genus Rhododendron; species Rhododendron mucronatum. The sequence goes on along the minus strand of BPLT01000035.1, from coordinate 1,309,220 downwards.
CCACGGCTTTGCTCCGATCGCTCTTCTTGAAAGTGGAAAACCACCGCCCAGATTCATTCGCTGTGAGTGTCTCTTCTGCTGTGCTGGTTTCTTTTGCCCATCTTTTGGGGATCTGGTTTGGGGTTCTATTGTTTTTTATTGTTTGAGGCCTTTGATTTGCTCTCTGTACTGGGTTTCTTCTAATTTCACCCCAATGTTGTGCCTTGTGAAATCTTGTTGAATCTTGGGTCTTGAATTTAGATGGGTTTGTAGCTTTTCTTCTATTTCACACAAAATATTGAAGTGGTCCACCGGTTCACTTGATTTTACTGATTAAAACCTGAAATCTGCTTGTGGGTTTTTTGTTTGCTTGCTTTCTTCATCCATTTCTTGGCTCCGACCGTATTACCTTGGTCTGAAAGAAGATCAAATCTAGGGCTTCCGTTTTTTGATCTGGTCAAAGATCAGTTTTTTGGTTTTGATCTGGTCAAAGATCAGCTAGAATTGAACTATTTTGACCCAGTCCTTGTTTCTGTGTCTTTCACCGTTTCCTTTAAGCAAAGTCACCTGAGCTTACGCCTCTTTCGGTTGGGTTTTGATTTTTCAAAGCAAAGCTTTGATCCTGTGTGGAACTTTTAGATTGATTCCTCTTGCTTTTCTGAATTTAGGGCCTTTGAAACTGGACCTGCTTTTGGTATTAGATGGGCTGAAAACAAAGAAAACAAAACCAAAAGCCCTTCTAACCTGGAGGGTCTTAGGCTTGGTATTCTTTCTGGGTGTTTCTCAAAAAACTTCTTTACCCAGATAAGATTCAATGCATCTTTCACTATGGAAGCCAATATCCTACTGTGCTGCTCTGATCATGGACAAAAAGAGCAGAAGAAGAGACGGGTCTAACCATTCGACTGAGGAAACCAAGAGAAACCCATCAGTTCTTAGGAAATTACAGGAGCACAAGCTGAGGGAAGCCCTGGAGGAAGCATCTGAAGATGGGTCCCTTGTGAAATCCCAAGACGTGGATGCAGCAAATCAAGACGATGGATTGGGGCGATCGCGATCGCTTGCAAGGCTCCACGCCCAGAAGGAGTTTCTCAGAGCCACTTCTCTTGCTGCAGAACGAATATTCGATTCAGAAGACTCCATTCCTGAACTTGAAGAGTCGTTTTCAAAATTCCTCACAATGTACCCGAAGTACCAATCATCAGAGAAGATTGATCATCTGAGGCTTGATGAGTATGCACACCTATCAGGGTCAGCCCCTAAGGTATGCCTTGACTACTGTGGATTTGGGTTGTTTTCTTTCCTTCAGACGGTTCATTATTGGGAATCCTCCACATTTAATTTATCCGAGATTACTGCAAATTTGAGCAATCATGCTTTGTATGGGGGCGCTGAGAAAGGAACTGTGGAACATGATATAAAGACTAGGATAATGGACTATTTGAACATACCTGAGAATGAATATGGGCTTGTGTTCACTGTAAGTCGTGGGTCCGCTTTTAAGCTGCTTGCCGAATCATACCCTTTTCATACGAACAAGAAGTTGTTAACCATGTTTGATCATGAGAGCCAGTCAGTGAATTGGATGGCTCAGGGTGCTAGGGAGAAAGGTGCTAAAGTTTACAGTGCTTGGTTTAAATGGCCAACCCTGAAGCTATGCTCAACTGATCTGAGAAAGCAGATTTCAAACAAAAAGAAGAGGAAAAAGGATTCAGCTGTTGGTCTGTTTGTGTTTCCCGTTCAGTCTAGGGTTACTGGCGCTAAATATTCATACCAGTGGATGGCACTGGCACAACAGAACAATTGGCATGTCTTACTTGACGCAGGGTCATTAGGTCCCAAAGACATGGATTCTCTTGGACTGTCCCTATTCCGTCCGGATTTCATCATCACCTCATTTTACAGGGTGTTTGGATACGACCCTACTGGATTTGGATGCCTTCTCATTAAAAAATCTGTTATGGGAAGCCTTCAAAATCAGTCTGGGCACACCGGTTCAGGTATGGTGAAGATCACCCCAGTTTTCCCGCTCTATTTGAGTGACTCTGTTGATGGTATACCTGGATTAGATGGAGTTGAAGATGATGAAGGAGGTGGGAATGGGGAACTATCTTCTGAAACTCGCCCAGGAACGCAGTTGCCTGCCTTTTCTGGTGCATTTACCTCTGCCCAAGTGAGGGATGTGTTTGATACAGAGATGGATCATGATAACAGCTCTGAAAGAGATGGGGCGAGCACCATATTTGAAGAAACTGAGAGTATTTCTGTCGGGGAAGTGATGAAGAGTCCAGTTTTCAGTGAAGATGAGTCATCAGACAACTCAGTGTGGATTGATCTGGGTCATAGTCCTTTGGGATCAGATAACAACGGTCAGTTAAACAAACAGAAGGTAGCCTCTCCTTTACCGCCCTTCTGGTTTAGTGGAAAGAACAAGCACCTTTCTCCTAAAGCATCGTTAAAGATATCAGACAACCCTATATACGACAAAGAGGTGCACGCATCTTCTCATGAGGATCACCATGTGCTATCGTTTGATGCTGCTGTTCTATCAGTTTCACAGGATCTCGACCGTTTCAAGGAGGTCCCGGAAGAAGAACAAGTGACTCATGCAAACCCCACTTACCGAGATAGCGGAAAGGGACACCAGGAAATTCAGGAGGAACCTCCTCAAACCACCAAATATTCTGGGGTCAATGGGTCAACGTCTGAAATATGCGTGGAGACGAAAGAGAGCGCTATAAGAAGAGAGACGGAAGGGGAGTTTAGATTGTTGGGAAGGAGGGAAGGTGGCAGACTAGGTGGCAGTAGGTTTTTCGGTATAGAAGATAATGAACAACCCGGTAGCAGGGGAAGAAGGGTATCCTTTAGTATGGAAGATAAGAGTAGAGAGCATATGAGCCATACAGTAGACCCCGGAGATGTATCTGCCACAAGTTTGGATGACGAGTACATCAGTGATGGAGAATATGGGCATCGTTTGGACTCTGACAGAAGGGAACCCGAGTTAGAATGCAGGCATCTTGATCATGCAAATATGTTGGGTCTCAATAAGACCACTCTCCGACTTCGGTTCTTGACCAACTGGCTTGTGACCTCTTTACTTCAATTAAGGTTACCCGCTGGTGATGGGAATGAACCCGTGCCCCTTGTTCACATATATGGTCCTAAGATTAAGTATGAAAGGGGTGCTGCTGTAGCTTTCAATGTGAGAGACAGAAACCGGGGGCTAATCAATCCAGAACTTGTTCAGAAACTGGGTGAGGCAGAGGGTATTTCGCTTGGAATTGGTATCCTTAGTCACATAAGGATATTAGATAGCCCAAGACAGAATCGCGGGCATTTCAATCTTGAAGATACTTCCCTTTGTAGGCCAATGGAGAACGGACGGACTGATGGGAAAAGTGGGTTCATTCGAGTTGAGGTTGTCACGGCTTCTCTTGGCTTTCTGACTAATTTTGACGATGTTTACAAGTTGTGGGCGTTTGTGGCAAGGTTTCTTAATCCACGATTTGTCAAAGATGTCAGACTTCCAAACGTCGCAGAAGATATAGAGATGGAGGGCTAAATGGCGTCACTCCAGTTTCTGTTGTCAAAAAGATGGTTTTGCATGTGAGGTTGCAAACAAAGGATAAGAAACTGCTGTTTGTCGCTGTGCAGGGGCACTTGGTCTATTCTTCAGGAATGCGCAGCTGCTATCGGGTGAATTTGTTCATTAATGTTTTAATTGCTTGGGTTTTTCTTTTTCACCTTCTTGGGAGTTGTGTTGTAAAACTTGTAGAGTTGTTGGCTTTAGAATTTTGTATCCTTCAGGAAGCATGAACTGATAAAAAGTAGGACCAAATGGGCACTAACCCACTTCAAAATATGTTGGGGCTATATACCAGCCTGTTTATTTCTGCTGTTGTATCACTTTCAGCTTGTTTCACATGGTTTGGGCTATTATAACCTTTTGTTGGAGGTGCAATAGAAGCAGATACTATGAACTTCTGGAGTCATGTGGAATTGTTGACAAGTTTACCATTTTGCCGTTTTCTTTTCAAATAGTGGGAAGGGATGAGGTTTGTCACTCCATGGGGATGAAGATTTTTGCAGTTGGTTCAAGAATGAAGTAAACCGCCAGATTGGTATAATGCTGCTTCCAATACGATAGTAGAGATTCCATAAGAAAACTGCATGGGTTTGAAGATTTTTGTACCTTAACCGATCTAGGGTTTTCATATTTCAAGTCAATCAAATAGGATAAGATTAATTTTCGTATCCATTGCATGGAGAGATTTTTTTCCCCAAGAAGAAACCAAGGGTTTGTTTGGAACCTATGAAAAAGAAAAGAAAGGGAAACGATTTTTCCTTGTCTGGTTTGAGAGGAAACAAAAAAAGAGAAAAATAACAAAGCAAAGATAATTTTCCTCTGCACTTCCCTTTCCTTTCTTTTCCCCAAATTCCGAACAGGCCCCAAGGATTTGAGGGTCACTGGTGATTTTGTATGAACAGATTTCACTGGAGGCTTGGTTCTCAACTTCAGTACCAGTAAAAAATATTTTAGGTCAGTCTACAAACAAAATTATCCATCTCCAACTGAACCTTTCAATTCAACCATTTTAAATTGCTGAGTCTGTACTCTTTAGTTCAAAGATTCGGGGCATGTCAACTACCCTTTTGTATATTTATATATATACCGAAAAGGTGAGAGGGGGCGACCAGCATAGCAACCCCCTTGTCCTGACTCCCTGCTCAATAGTGGAATGTTTGGTTGAGCCATAGCTACTATCCAATAGAACAGGCTGTCAACACGGCACCACCTAAGTGCACGAATCAAACTCGAGTTATGCTTGCGGAAAGAGGGAGGCCTTACCTACGAGGCTACTGTCAATGCTTTGTTCGGTTTGCATTTAAAAAAAAAAAAAATTCAACTCAAAAAATACTCATTATCCATATTTTCAGTCATTTCTCTCTTCAACGAGGCTACTGTCAATGCTTTGTTCAGTTTGCATTTTGAAAAAAAAAATTTAACTCAAAATATTTATTACCCCTACTTTCAATCATTACTTTCTTCACTCATTACCTCTATCTCTAATCATTATTATCATTTCTCTCTATCTCTCTCCATCCATTATTCTTATTTTTAATCATTACCCTAATTTCTCTCTATTCATTATCTCAAAAATTCTCAAAATCTAAATGAGAAAATCAGTATTTCCAAAGGGAAGATATCATTAATGTGTCACACCTCAACCACACCCTTCTCACATATATGTGAGTCCCTGGCGGGTTCATAGCATTTATTGTGCAATTCCCCCACATGCATGTGAGAGAAGTGTGATTAGAGTGTGACACATTGATGTGTCTCTTACATTTCCCTTTCCAAAGAATGCAGACTTTGGGAAACTAATGACACCAAAAAACAGACATGATGTGAACAGAAACTATTTATTCCTTGCTTTATTCACAGCACATCATTCAAACCTATTAAGGGGACCCATTCTTTCTCTTGTAGTAATAATGGTTGGGCCATACCCATTGAGCTTTGTTTGCCATGGAGATAATGGTGAAAACTTTAATAAATCTACCTTTTTTTTTTGTGTGTGTGTGTGGATTCTGCCTTCTAGGAAAGCTTGGAGTGCACACTCGGGATGCGTGTGTGTGGATTCTGCCTTCTAGGAAAGCTTGGAGTGCACACTCGGGATGCTGCTCGACAGCTCCCTGCGAAGTGGGTGTAGAATAGTCGATCCAACTATCCATCTCGGCATGGACAGCTCGGATCGAATTTGAGCGCATATAAATTTGAACCATCCATTATTCAATTAAGACCCGCACCGTCGATTGCCGAGATGAGCAGCCTAATCGGCCGCACTGCACCACTCTACAAGGATTATCTCTCATCCCGGTGGATGGGACCTTCCCTTGAAAAGCTGATAGAGAATGGAGATAGCACCACGCCATTCTTTTTAGGACTTGATAATAATGATAAAAGTCTGCTTTTCCCAGTAAACAAAACCGAACAAGAAACCTTACCCATCATGATACAAGACCCTTTATATTCATCTGCAAAACTTTCTACCACTAAAAGGTATCATAAAGCAAAAGTGAAAATGGAGCTAGGGTTTGACAAGTGGACTTAGACCCTTAGTGGGGGAGCTGTCTTCTAAAGGGGACTTACAGTAGTGGTTAGTGACAATGATCTGTTGACAAATTTGAACAAAATGATAGACTTCAACTGAGAGATTTCTGAGACTTTACCTTTAAAATTATCATAGTAGGTGACAAACTCCAAAGAGAAACAAAAGCATGGAATTGAATCATGAAGATTCACGTGTAATAAGCCAATTACCGTAATCAATAGATAAAGGGATAGGGACACCTTTTAGGCCAAAACTGCAGATAATTATACAAGCAAGTAATAGCTGTAGTAGTTTGTAGTTTGTACACGTAACGAAACAAGTGCATTAAGAAAGAAATTTAACCCACAAGCACAAACTGAAGTACACAACTAAACAAGTGCATTAAGAAAGAAATCAAACCCGCAAGCACAAACTTAAGACTTTTTCAGATACCAATTAAAATTCTCAACCTAGTCCACATAAATGAAAAAAAAAATGCTCCCAAAAAGGCCAGGAAGTTCGAACCCTACTAAAGAACATTTCTCATCTAGACAGCACGTTGGCACCCAAAAGAAACGAAGTAAAAAATAAATAAATTATCCTGTGAGGGTTTTGTATATGTAGGTTGAATCAGATTTCATTGTACCTCCCCAATAGATGCACATTCCACTTTGTAAGCTTTGTTGTATTTCTGGGACCGGTCTGGATCCACAAATGAACAATCAGGAATTCATCATCTTTATTAGAAAGGCAATCTCTAAAGCTGACTCCTTGCACTGCAAATATCTGTTTTCCTCCACAATGTCTACTGTTAAGTTGAGCAGTATCGGGCGTTGAGGATCATAAATGGAACGCTCACGCACTCGTGCAACCCATTTTGCTGCTTCCCAAACTCCAAATCTGGAATCACATTATATAAAAGGTGAACGCATTATTATGTGTTTTATAAACACCATTTTGAAAAGAAAGAGCTTTAACAGCATGGCACGTTATACACTAATAGAGTGTGTATAAATCGAATGTTAGAACATTGGATACAGTCAAGTCTGAACTGTTAGAAACCCAACTTGACCTAACCTAATTAATTTGCAAGAGAGTGAGGTCTGTGTGTGCGTGCGTGCGTGAGAGAGAGAGAGAGAGAGAGAGAGAGAGAGAGAGAGAGAGAGAGAGAGAGAGAGAGAACAAGGGTACTTTAATTCTCGGAGAATACACAGTTATAAGTTTATGGACTACGTGAATTCTAATTCTACATTCCATCCAATCATGGGCTACAAATTCATTTACAACATAGCCATTACATTGTTTGCAACAATATCCCATGTCTTAACGTGATGAAACCGTGTTAAACTCTCTCAAGTTCTCTTCAATTTGTGCTAAACATATCATATCAAACCAATTCTATCTTTCCTGATCTCACCAGACATTCATCTAAACATACTGATCCTATTTACACTCATTTTATTATTATGTAGTTTTTTAGCTGCTCAACTTTTTGTCTTTTTGTTCAACAATGCATTGTTGCCCGTATAATTATCCATTCCCATTTTGTTGGTATCTCCCATCATGTTCAACCTCTCCATCCAAATTAGTAATAGAGCATAACGAAACTATAGTTTTTGGTATTGCTTAGTTTTCGATCTTCCCTACTCTTCAACTTCTACCCCTAGCCTTCAAAAGGGCATTGCATGTCTTTTGTTTGGTCCTACTTATGTGAAACCCATTCGGCCCATTTTCTTTACTCTGAATCTATATCCCTTAGTTACCTTCCCACAAGACAATACGGAAAACTTAGAGGAAAACGATTTGATTAACGCAACCTAAGATTTACCTTTAATAAGCTTATCTTATAAATTAACAGAGAGAAGAAAATATTAGTCTTTCTGAATCAGGATATAATAACACAAAAAATAAAAAATAGCACTATGAACGTCTAAATCAACAGCCACTAAATAAAGGAACACCGACGGTGGCGGCACCAATAGTGAACCGAACGGCACATGGGGTCCCGCACGAGATCCTGAAATCTAAATGGAAAATGAAAAGATTGGATAAAGCATCTACACTTATCCAATTGAGCTGATTTTTCTCAAGGCCGCTCAATGTTTTTTTTTAATTCTTGAACAGCTCGGATTTTCCGTGTGGGCCCTGCGTGCAGGTCGGTTCACAATCGGTGCAGCCACCGTTGGTGGCTTTTTATTTTCGACTAAATAAGTATTCTAGCCAGCTCTTAAAAACAAACTTTTATTCAAGCACATCAGATGGGTCCAGAGCATGTATGCTGAACACGGACATGTAAGATTGACGGACGCGTCCTTGCTTCTTAGTACATAGTCCTATATGTCGCTGCAAAATTCATCTATAGCTAACGCAGTTAAACAGAGGCTGACCCTTTGTGTGATCAAAAAGTAATGGGAACTTCACTTGTTCTTATCAATTTCTAGTGGCAACCCCCTCATAAATGTCATTTATTGCTTCAATAAACTGTTTCTGCTGTACCCTTCTTCAATAGTATCCAAAATATTCCCAGTAACATAATAAATATTTGCCACACATCTATAAAGAAAACATACGAAGTACTCTCTCTGTACTCTTTCCTTAGTGTCCTTAGAAATATGTAGCCTCCATGGTCGATCTATTAGGCATCAATCAAAACTATTCCTTTGATACTACGATACATTACCTTGACCTACCGTGAGGTTTTTGACAATGATAAATAATTCCCCTCAGGTTCCAATAATAACAGGCAACAGTGACCCACTTTTGCTTTTGCTGTCGGTGTCAAATTCCTGCTTCTGTTAGTTGACCGTTATTGGAATGACGAAAGTTAATTCTCGGGTACCTATGAAGATTAAGTAATTTTAATTTTCTTGTGCCGTTGTCCTTTTAATCTCTGTAATTTTCGAATTTGGTGATTAATAAATTGTTTTGCTGATCAAAAAAAAAAATTTGACGAAAGTTTTGACATGCGATTATAATTCTACAAAGCTTCCCATTTTGCCCTTATTTTGTTTGTGGAGACACGAATACCTTTATATTCATGCTCAAACTACCAAAATAACCCTATTGCTTCATCCCCAATCTTTTCACCACCCTAGGGACTCACCACCATCACTACCATGCACCACCAGCGCCCTCTTCTAAACTCACTCCCCTACTCATTATCTGTCATCTCCGCCATGCACCACCCTCCTACTATCCACCAAACACAATGACACTAACATATACATGTAAACAAAATTATATGAATAAATAGTGAAGTTGAAGCTGATGTTATATAGTTCCAAAAAATAAGTTGATGTCATGAAAAAAACAACAATTTTTTTCTTCCATGGACTAAAATGGAACACAAAGTCACAAATACCTACATATATACAAAAATATGTATATACCGAGAGCAAGGGAGAGATGGGGAGGGAGCAAATGGAAAGTGAACTTGTGATTTGCAAACACACACATGCACACTCACACTACCTATCCATACATATTTACGTACATGCAGGTATCAGATTACAGGCACATCTTATTGCAATCTTTAAAGAGTGAAGCGAAATCAAAATAGACAATTGACTAGATATACACATACACAGAGGTGGTCTGTTTTCATGCCAAAAGTGCTCACAAAACAACCACCAATGTGAGATGCGTAGGGGGAAAAAAAAAAACTGATCCAATTTCTACAGTGATGGACCAATTTCTTCTCATTTCTCCCTCTTGTTTCTCTCTTCTCCCACTTGTTTCTCTCTCTAGCCCCAATCAAAACCAGTGTTTCCGATTTCCCTAATTCATATCTGACTGCAGCGGTGCAATCAAAAGTTTTCCCAACCTTTAATTATCTTCTCTCCTAACTGCAGCGGTGCAATCAAAAGTTTTCCCAACCTTTAATTATCTTCTCTCCTAAAGTTTTCTCTCGTATTAATTTCATCAATTTGACTCTCGAATCATACTTTCATAAATTCATTCAAACCTACATGCTGTGTATAGGCACAAATCAAAATTAATTAAGTTTTCTGCAACTACAAGTTTATGTAACATGTCCCCTCATTTCCCCATAACTTTTACCAGATTACATTGTCCTTAGCTACCACTATACAGACACCATTTCTCTGTATCATTTCTAGTATAGCAAATTTTACGACCAGTATTTTCATAAGACCTATTCACTCAGTTTGTTATACGCATGCTACACTAACTTTTTCTTCTAATCATAGAATTTACAAATTCCAGAAATTTTGCTTCTTAAATGTTTCTATACCAAGTTGGAAAAGGGGAAAAATGCAATGCTTGGTTTAACCCAGAAACTAATTCTGAAGGGACTGGCCAAGCTGCAGGTAAGGAATGTTAGCACAACATTAGTTACCAACCCTGAATGCATGAGCATGGAGTGTTGTACCTCTTCCTAGCTAAAAAAAAATTTCTTTTAAATTGAAGTACAAATTTAACTTGGAAATTGTAGATCTATTATTCCACAACACAGCCTGGAAATCATACGGGTTGAAATCTGACAGTCAATCCAACCCTCTAATCCTGTAACTCGCATTCCTACCTTATGGGTTGAAATCTGAGAGCCAATCCAACCCTCTCATCTTGTAACTTGCATTCCAACCTGTTTATACCCGATTTTGGCAAAACCATAAGGCCTTGTGTAATGTTAGAAGTTAATTTGCAATTTTCTAGAAGTTTGAAGAGTCTTATAGAAAGGCCTAGAATTTGTTAGAGTTGATTGAGTCCTGTCTAGAAGTAGGAAGGCCAAGAGTTAGCCCTATCTAGACTGAGTCACTTGAAGTTTGGAGGTCAAGGGTTAATCTTATCTAGTTATACCAGCCGGTATAAATAGGAGATCCTGATGTAATCTTTTGTGGCAAGTACCCATGAGTAAAGTTTCAGAAAATACTTCTCTTTGCTGCACCAAAATACTAGTAAATCTTGGGCTAATCCATCTATAGCATTCGTTGCGCCAAAAAAATTGGTATCAGAGCTATCTTAGCGGCCCCTTCATGGCATCAACTCCAACCCCTATCATGTCTAAATATTCTACGAGTCCCGTCCCTATCTTCGAAGGAGAACACTATGACTAATGGAGAATTTTATCCTATATGAAGCGGCACAAAAGCAGCATAAGGAGAATAAGAAAAAGGATGCAACTGCACTCCGCTACATCAAACAATGGGTAAGCAAATCAATCTATCCCAGAATTTTTAATGCAAAGATTGCAAAAGATGCATGGTATGTGTTGAAAGATGAGTTTGATGGAAATGAAAAAATTTCTGCAATCTCTGTGGAGAGATTTTGATAACTTATCGATGAAAGAAAGTGAAAGCATTAGGGATTTTCTCTCTAGAGTTGCTGAGATTGTCAATCAAATTAAAAGCCATGGTGAAGCCATTCAAGATAACAAGGTGATCAGAAAAATACTCAGGTGTTTACCCCCCCCCCCCCCCCCCCCCCCCCCCCCACAAATTTGATCATTGTGTTGATGTCATAGAAGGAGCTAAGACTTGTCGAAAATGACAATGTTTGAACTAATGGGTTCACTCCAAGCACATGAGCAGAGAATTAACAGGTCTTCATCCCAACCAACTCAGCCAGTAGAACAAGAATTTCAATCCAAACTCAACATTTCAGAGGGAAAGAACAAGAAGTCCCAACAAGAGCACGAGCAAAGAAAACGTTCGCACCAAGGCAATGGTCAACATGCAAGAAGCCATCAAAATCAGAACAATGGTAACAACAAATGGAAAGGCAGTAGAGGAAATTGGCAGCAAAATACGGGTAACTCTAATCCTCGCTGCATTATTTGCAAAAAATCAAATCATGAATCAAAGAATTGTCGTTACAGATGCACCAAATGCCGAGTCCCTAATCATTCACAAAAAGATTGTTGGTTCCAGAAGGGAAAAGAAAAGGGATGAGGTAAATTTCACAAAAGAAAGTCAAGAGGAGCAATTATTTTACTCTTGCATGGCTGCTAATCATGAATCACAGCATATATGGTACTTGGACAGTGGTTGCAGCAACAAAAGACAGGAAATCGGATTTCTTTGTTGAGCTGGACAGCAAATTCCATTCGCAAGTGAAGCTTGATGATGGAAAAATGCTAAGGGATGAAGGAAAGGGAGTCATTGCTATTCATTACCAAGGGAGGTAACAAAAAGCTAATCAGTGATGTTCTCCATGTTCCAAACTTAACTCAAAATCTCTTAAGTGTTGGGCAATTGCTGCAAAGAGGTTTTTCGCTATTTTTTGATAAAGGAAAATGCTAAATTGTTGACAAGAAGAACGATCTCACTGTGGCAAATGTTGATATGTCACCAAACAAGTTTTCCCCCTTATTTTTCCACTCCAAGAAGAAGCTGCTTTCAAGAGTGAATGCCCAGATAAAACGTACATATGGCATTTGAGATATGGGCATTTAAATAAGGGGTTTGCAGCTGTTACAAAAATAAAAAAATGGTGATTGGACTTCCTTACATAGAGGCGCAAGAAAGAATTTGTGAGGGCTGCATCTATGGTAAGATGCATAGATTTCCTTTTCCAAAACATCTTGGCGTGCTATAGCCCCTTTAGAATTCGTGCATGCTGATACATGTGGTCCTACAAGGACTCCTCTTAACATTATAAGATAATTCATTCTTTTTGTAGATGACTTCGCCAGAATGATGTGGATGTATTTTTTGAGTGAAAAGTCAGAAGCTTTCCCAACTTTCCTCCAATTCAAAGCCTTGATGGAGAAGCAAAGCGGATGCGAAATACAAACCCTACGCCCAGATCATGGAGGAGAATTTATCTACACTGCATTCATGAATTATTGCAAAGAAAATGGCATTCAAAGGCAGCTTACTGTTCGGCGTACACCTCAACAAAATGGCATCACTGAAAGAAAAAATCACACCATTGTGGAGATGGTCAGGAGCATGCTGAAAGGCCAAGGTTTGCCGAAAAAATTATAGGCTGAAGCAGTTCATACTGCAGTCTACATTCTGAATTGATCTCCTACAAAGGCAGTGCTTAATAGAACTCCATTTGAGGCATGGGGCAGAGGAAGCCATTGGTTGATCACTTCAAAGTATTTGGCAGCATTGCTTATGCTTTAAATCAAGCTCAAAACAGGGATAAGTTTGATGAGAAAGGGCAGAAGTATGTCTTTCTTGGCTATAGTGATGAATTGAGAGGTTATCGTCTTCTCAGTCCTTCAACCAATCAGCTTGTGATCTCAAGAGATGTTATTTTTATGAGATGGCAGCATGGCAATGGACTCTTGAGATAACTCAACCACCTTGCTACCTATGATTTTATTGAGCCATTGACAACTCCAAATGAAGTTCCTCATCAGCAAGCTAGTGCGAGCGCTGGATCACCAAGTTTAAGTTCTTTAAATCCTTAAGATTATGATTCGGATTCTCCACCAAGAAAGGTACGTTCGTTGAGAGAAATAAATGAATCATGTGATGTTGCATTTTTTGCTTGTGAACCTCAGACTTTTGACGAGGCAGCTAAACAAGAGGCTTGGATACAAGCAATGAATGAAGAGATTGCGATGATAGAGAAGAACAACACTTGGGAACTTACAGATTTACCAAAAGGCAAACAAGTGGTTGGTTTGAAGTGGATATACAAAACCAAGTACAAGGAAGATGGTTCTATCCAGAAGCATAAGGCTCGATTGGTCGCAAAAGGCCATTCACAACAGCCCGGTGTCGACTACAATGAAACAGATGAGGATGATAAGAACTGTTCTTGCTTTGGCAACTAAATTTGAACTGAATGTATTCCAACTCGACGTTAAATCTGCATTCTTGAATGGAGAATTAGAAGAAGAGGTATATGTCGAGCAACCCGCAACGATATGCAGTAAAAGGAAAAGAAGAAAAAGTCTATCGACTTCAGAAGGCATTATACAGCTTAAAGCAGGCTCCTCGGGCATGCAACAGCAAGATTGATCGTTACTTTTGCAGAAAGGGTTTCCAAAGAAGCTCTAGTGAACCATCTCTTTATGTGAAGAAAGAAGGTTCTGATTTCTTGGTGGTGTGCTTATATGTTGATGACTTGATTTATTTTTGGCACTAACATGAAGCTGGTTGCAGATTTTAAATGTCAAATGATGAAGGAATTTGAGATTACAGATTCGGGTCTTATGTGATACTTTCTGGGAATGCAAGTTAAGTAAGCCAAAGGGGAAATTTTCTTAACTCAACAGAAGTACTTCAAAGACTCGCTTAAAATTTCCACATGGAAAACCGCAAACCAGTGGCTACACCTATGGTTCCCAATTGAGAAGCTGCTGCAAAATCGAGCAAACCTGGTGGATGCAAAGACTTATAGAAATCTGATTGGTTCCTTAATTTATCTAACAAATACTATACCAGACATTATGTTTTCTGATCCAGATGCCATAGCTGAGGAGTATCTTAGCCCTTGTTCGGTTGTGGGTTTGAAAAAAAATTTCCAAACCCAAATCCACTCATTACTTTCATTTCTCTCTCCACTCATTACCCCTATATCCAATCATTAATCTCATTTCTCTCTCTATCTCTTTCCACTCATTTCCTCTATCCCCAATTATTATCTTATTTTCTCTCCTCATTCATTACTCAAAAACCAAACCCAAAAATTTTCCAAACCCACAACCGAAATAGACATTTCAAGCCGATGATGGCAAAACCGTAATTACGTGACTGTGGAATTATGCAACAGGCCCATTTGGGTTCAATCCGAAACGGCCCAACGGTCAAGACACATAGCCTTTCAGCCATGGGCCATGTGTTTTTTAGCCATTTGACGCCATTTCGGCCTCCGAAAGCCCAAATTTGCCGTTTAAGGAAAGATTTGACTTGTTTATAACTCGGGCAAGGAAAATCCGAATTAAGCCGTTCTTTTGGGAGAAGTCTTAGGATTTTCTCTACTTTTCAGTTTTGCTATTATTCTGAATTTTTTCTATTTTTGGTAATTTTCGTTATTAATTGACCTTTTTGGGCGAATCAATTAGGGTTAGGGTTTTCTACCATTTAATTAGTGGTAAGCCTTCAAGGCAAGATAGTTACTGCTTATTATTGAATGAAAAACAGTCTAGAGAGCGTTTCTCTAAACCTATATCGTTTGTGATGTACTTGTTGCACGTTCGTTTCTATAGTTCATATGCTTCCCTGCATCCGTTGGTACTAGAGCACAAGTTTCGATCCTAACTATGGCCGCAAGACATGTTGGAGGTCGAGGGGGACAAGGTGGTCGTACGGCTTTTGTAGAAGAAGTCTATGAAAGAGATGACGTAGCGCAGGAGGTGCGAACAGAGGCGCTATTTCAACAACTGGAGCAACGAGTGATGGATGCGATTGGTGACCGATCAGATGGCTGCCCTAGCTGTTGGGGGAAACCCACCTCGCCATCGCGATAGGCGCTATTGGTGCTAGCAGAACAGGTGGTGGTGGTTACTATCAACCAAGGGGACAAGGCATGGAGATCTTGGTGATCATTGTGATGTTCATCAATGGGAATCTGGTTAGGAGATCGATCTGCCTGAGTTCCAAGGAGGATTGATGCCAGAAGAGTTCCTTGATTAGATTACAGCTATTGAAGAGATTATGGAGTTCAAAGTTCCAAAGGATTGGCGGGTGTCGTTAGTCGCTACCAGATTTCGGGGTAGGGCGGCGGCTTAGTAGCAGCAATTAAAACAGACTCGTGTTTGATAGGGTAAGGACAAGATCAATTCTTGGGAGAAGTTGAAGAACAAGATGCGGGTGGCTTTTCTTCCCCACAACTATTCTCGGCCAATGTACCAGCATTGGAAGAATCTCCGCCAGAATATGCGTTCTATGGATGATTACACCATAGAGTTCTCTCAGTTGGTGTCCCGAAACGATCTTGCGGAAACGGATGAGCAGTTGGTCTCGAGGTATGTGGGAGGTTTGCGAGAGCAATTTCAGCTTACTTTAAATATGTTCAACTTATATTTTGTCTCAGATGCCCATCAGAGGGTGTTACAGTTGGAAAAACAGGCCAATCGAAAACCTACGTCAACTCCTTGGGGTGTTGTGGCCCGACCCACGGCCAATACCGCCCTAGTGAAACCAGTTTCAAATCTTCCTCCAACTATTCCACCAGCAATTTGGGCAGGAGGTGTTACAAGTGTGGTGAGCCTAGTCATCATGCCTTCGAATGCAGAAAAAGTGATCCGAGCGGGAAAGGGTTTGTTCATAGATGCCGTTAGGGATACCGACCGCTATTAGTGGTTTGTCGGCTGTGTTACACTCCTTGTGAGAGGAGGGTGACTCGTGGCTCCGTAGTAATGTCTTCCAATCCCCCTGCACCATTGGGGGTAAGGTTTGCCGATTCGTGATTGACTCGGGAAGTTGCAAAAATGTGGTGGCAGAGGAGGCAGTCCAGAAACTTGGGTTGAAGACAGAGCCACACCCCAATCCTTACAAGCTGTCGTGGCTGAAGAAAGGTAACGAAGTTAAAGTTCTTAAAAGATGTTTGGTTGCCTTTTCTATTAGTTCTAAATACAGGGATGAGATTTGGTGTGATGTTGCGATGGATGCATGCCACCTTTTGCTAGGTCGACCATGGCAGGATGACCGTCGAGTTACACATGACGGTGGTGCTAATACTTATACTCTGTCATTTGGTGGTACAAAAATTGCGTTGTTGCCTGCAAAGAAGATTGGGCCTAAACTACAATCTGGGGAGGGAACCAATCTTCTTTCACAAGTGCAGTTTGAGGAAGAGATTGCGGAAAATAGGGTGGAGTTTGTGTTGGTCGCGCAAGAAAGTTCACAGCTTTCGGCCGATCAAAATATTCCGACAATCATTTGGCCCCTTCTAGAAGAGTTTCAACCTTTCAGGATGTGTTTCCAGCCGAGTTACCAGATGGGTTACCCCCGTTGCGGGACATTCAACATCAGATTGACTTGGTATCGAATTGCAGCTTACCGAACCGGCCTCATTATCGGATGAGTCCAAAAGAGTATGAAGAGTTGCAGCGTCAAGTCGAAGAGCTGTTATCTAAGGGCTTTATCCTAGAAAGCCTTAGTCCATGCGCTGTTCCAGCATTTTTTACCCAAAAAAAAAAAAGATGGTTCGTGGAGGATGTGCGTTGACAGACGGGCCATTAACAAGATAACGATAATATATCGCTTTCCCATTCTCAGATTGGATGATCTGCTAGACCATTTGGGTGGTGCACAAGTTTTTGCAAAGCGGGATTTGAAGAGTGGGTACCATCATCTTCGTATCAAGCATAAGTCTAGTGCTTTGAATAGGGTAGCTGATGCCCTCAGTCGTCGTGCCAGTTTTCTAACTCTCATGCGAACCAAGGTAACGGGTTTTGATGCTTTTCGTGAATTATTGGCAGCTAATCCGTATTTTTCTACTATATTTGTGGAAGTCGCAGGTGGTGGTGGTCATTCTGAGTTTCATGTGAGGGGGGTTTTTATTCAAGGGGAAGGAGTTATGTGTTCCAATTCAAGCCTCCGCTTGAAAATTATTAAAGAGCTGCATAATGAGGGCCATGTGGGCCGTGACAAGACTTATGGGCTGGTGTCAGCCTCCTATTTTTGGCCGACCATGTGGCGAGATGTTTACAAATTTGTGGGGGATTGTCATATTTGCCAAGTTTCCAAGGGTAGGGCAACTACTGCAGGTCTGTACATGCCATTGCCCATTCCGTCTCAAGCTTGGGCTAATGTCAGTATGGACTTTGTGCTGTGCTTACCGCATACCCAACGCAACAACGATTCTGTTTATGTGGTGGTTGATCGCTTCTCCAAAATGGCCCATTTTATTGCTTGAAAGAAGACTACGGATGCTGTCAAGGTGGCGCAGTTATATTTTGCAGAAGTGTATCGTCTGCACGGGTACCCACATCTTTTGTTTCTTACCATAATACTCAGTTCCTGAGTCACTTTTGGTGTTGTTTGTGGAAGTTGGCAAATACCAAGCTAGATTTCAGTCCGGCTTACCACCCTCAAACAAACGGACAGACTGAGGTGGTAAACTGTTCTTTGGGCAATCTGCTTCGTAGTTTGGTGGAGGACCATCTCAAGAGCTGGGATCAAAAACTGAACTAGGCTGAATTCGCATTCAATCATTCTGTGAACCGCAACACCGGTTTCTCTCCTTTCCAGAATTGTATATGGGTTTAATCCGCGCACACTGGTGGGCTTAGCACCTGTTCCTAATTTGAAGCGGATTAATGGAAAAGCTGAGGACTTTATGGCAAGTGTGCAACAAATTCATACGCAGCACTGCGTTTGCAAGCTAATACCGTGAAATATAAAGAGGCCGCGGACAAGAAGCACCGGTTGGTGGAGTTTTAAGGTCAGTGATTTTGTGTATTCAGTCCTCACTAAAGACCGTTACACTGCTCATGCGTACAACAAGCTGGCTGCCGAGAAGGTTGGACCCGTCGACATTATTGAAAAGATCAATCCAAATGCCCACCATTTGAAGCTTCCGAGTAATGTTCATACAACTGATGTGTTCAATGTCAAGCATCTGATTCCATTCTGGGGTGATAGTTTGTCTGATGATGATGCAAATTCGAGGGAAAATTTCTTTTTCTTTTTAGAAGAGGAGGATGATGCAAATGCCATAGCTGAGGAGTATCTTAGGCATTTTAAGCCTAGGATGGCAAAACCGTAACTATGCGGTTGTGGAATTATGCGACGGGCCCACTTGGTTTCGATTCGAAATTGCCCAACAATCAAGACACATCGCCTTTCGACCATGTGCCGTGTGTTTTTTAGGCATTTGAGGCCGTTTCGGCCTCCGAAAGCCCAAATTTTCCGTTTAAGGAAAGATTTGACTTGTTTATAACTTGGGCAAAGAAAATCCGAATTAAGCCGTTCTTTTGGGAGAAGTCTTAAGATTTTCTCTATTTTTCAGTTTTGCTATTATTCTAAATTTTTCCCGTTTCTGGTAATTTTCGTTATTAATTGATTCGGCTTCCGTTTTGGGCAAATCAATTAGGGTTAGAATTTTCTACCTATTTAATAAGTTGTAAGCCTTCAGGGCAAGACAGTTACTGATTATTATTGAATGAAAAAGAGTCTAGAGAGCATTTCTCTAAACTACATCGTTTGTGATCTACTTGTTGCACGTTCGTTTATGTAGTTCATACGCTTCCCTGTATCAATTTCCAGGTATATGAATCAGCATAGTGAAAACCATAATGCAGCAGCGAAAAGGATACTACGGTATCTACAAGGAACTAAGAAGCATGGCATCCAGTTGGTGAAAGAATCAGAATGTAATTTAGTTGGATACACCAACAGTGACCTCTTGATGATCACAAGAGCACATCTGGATATGTTTTTTGCCTAGGCTCAAATGTGATTTCATGGAGTTGAAGGAAACGGAAATCTGTGGCATTGTCTTCTTCTGAAGCAGAGTATATCGTTGCAGCAGAAGCCGCTTGTGAAGCAATTTAGCTGAGAAGACTAATCAAAGATTTGCAGCTGGAGCAAAGAAAGCCGACAAGAATATTCTGCGATAACATGTCAGCAATTGGGATAAGCAAAAATCAAACACACTGAGCTTCGCCATCATTTCATTCGAGATTTGATCAGCAAAGAAGAAACTGTTATCAAGTTCATAAGCACCAATGACTAGCCAGCAGATATTCTCACCAAAGCAGTGACTTCGGAGAAGCTTGATAAATTCATGAACCAATTGAAAATTACAAATTAAGGAGTATTAAAGTTAATTTGCAATTTTCTAGAAGTTTGAAGAGTCTTGTAGAAACGCCTAGAATTTTTTAAAGTTAATTGAGTCTTATCTAGTAGTAGGAAGGTCAAGAGTTAGCTCAATCAAGAATCCTAGATTGAGTCACTTGAAGTTGGAAAGTCAAGGGTTAATCTTATCTAGTTATATTAGCTGGTATAAATAGGAGATCCTGATGTGATCTTTTGTGGCAAGTACCCAAGAGTAAAAATTCAGAAAATAATTCTCTTTGCTGCACCAAAAAACTAGTAAATCTTGGGCTAATCCATCTATAGCTTTCGTTGCGCCAACATGTAATTGGGTCATTTTAAGGCCATTGTGGGGGTAGGCCCAATCTTTTTCATATTGTCATCAAGGTCATTGGGCTAGAACCATGGTGACGTGTTAGCAAGAGCCATGATGCAGGACCGTTTTGGATCCCTGAGGAGGTCAACGCTGTAATGGGCACGTGGCAACTACTGAGGGAGTTTTGGGCGAATATTCTTTATTCCAAGCGGTTTCAACAGAGTTCGATTGTGTGGGATCTTGATGGGCCCGAATTATCAGCAATCAAGGTAGTGGAGGGTGAGGTTCCTAACACGTAGGAATGGTGACCATTTGAGAGACCAAGTCAAGTACACATGGTAGCCATTAGGAGGCCTTCAAGGAAGATCAACGACCGGTAGATCTTACTTTAGTTTCTGTGGCGGGTACAGCTCGGTGAAGGGATCCTGGCACTTGCCATGTAACGCCCATAAGCCCATGAGCCGGACCTGAATCATTAGACGGATGGGTCGGCATATGCAACATTCGGCAGCATCCTGCCGAACTAGACATATGGAACAGGGTTTGCCCACAGAAGAATCGATCTAGATATTGATCATGAATTTCAGTTCGGCGATGACCTGCCAAACTAGTAGCAATTCTGTCATTCAAGTGTAGCCGAACTGATACGATAGGCAGAACCCCCAGCCACCGAACCGCCCCTGTTCCCTGACTTGAAGAAGTTAGGAAGCGTTGGATAGGGGCGATAGGTGGCTTGATATCATTACCTTAATTATAGGAGTAGATCGTGGAGATCGTATTAGAAGCTCGGATCACGGACCTGATTTGGGGCCGCAATAGACGAGCCAATCATTGGACGCGTAATGCCTAAACGTGGGTTGATCTCCACGTTTCCTCTGCCTATAAAAGGGCAGTCATAAGAGAGGAAAGGGGCGACCAAAAAAGAAACCCTAAACGACTCTTGTATTCCCCTCTTCCCTCTTACTGACTAGACCGTTGGAGTGTCTATCCACGCTCAAGGTGCGTCGTCCCAGTTATCTTCCTATCTAAGGTTCGATTGGAGAAAGCTCAGCACCACAATTGGCAACTCCGCTGGGGAACCTTTTTACTCAAATCTTGTGGTAAAAACACTTTCTCCTCATACCCTCCACCTTTTCTCTCTTTACCGCATCTGAAGATGACTGGTCCGGACGGACGACTTCCTAGTCTCGCGCATTTCACTCCAAACCTCATGACGCACCAATTCTCCCCGAAGACCCACCAAGTGCGGACGGATCTAGGGCTTGTGAGCACCCCTACAAAGGGACCAATGGCTCTATTATGATGGGCTCAACCGTCGACGGAATGAGCAACCAAGCTATGGGAACGGCTTCATTCCATATTAATGGAGTCAATCGCACGACGGCCATCCTAGCGTTCCCACCTCCTCTGCCAGATCTCCTGATGGGTGTGGCAGAGGAACTCCTACGGCTAAGGACACAGGTACAAGAGCTGCAAACACAT
Organism: Rhododendron mucronatum var. ripense; assembly: GCA_019656295.1. Lineage (NCBI taxonomy): Eukaryota > Viridiplantae > Streptophyta > Magnoliopsida > Ericales > Ericaceae > Rhododendron > Rhododendron mucronatum. The sequence continues at coordinate 1,287,663 of BPLT01000035.1, read as the reverse complement.
CAGGAAGCCCCACCTGTATCCAGCTCTAGGGAACGGCGCCGAAGGAGGAATGCAGCCCATTCAACCCAAACGGCTGACACTGGTAAGGCCTCCGCCTTTACAAGGCTCGGTCCATTGTGTCACCTTGATGCTAGCGGGCGCATTCATCTGGAGTCTAGACGCTGAACAGATTCTTGCAATGAGCCATATGGTGATGGCCATGCTCGCCGAACATTGCCTCCGGAAACAAGTGCCACGGCTTCGAGTGCGCGCTCGAGATCTCAAGGGCAAACACAAACCGAGGTGGCGCCTCGATCCGGCAACAGGAGAAATGATGCGGGAAATTCCCACGACCATCCTGTTGGATCTAAGGGCCACCAGGATGATCAATACAAGAGTAGGTCCAAGGAACGGCTACATGGCCATGGAAAAGAAACGGCCACCCGTTCACGGCAGCATTTGCCGGGGCATTCCGCTCACTATTCCCAACAGCGCTCACCGGGGCAATCTGGCCATCATAGCCGAGGGTATTCGCCGAGGAAGTCAGCCGGACCCTCCCAGACACAAAAGGAGGACCGCTAGGGGCTACTCCCAGAGGAAAGGTGCAAAGTCAGCAGCGGTGGAGGAGCCTTAACTGTTGTGAATAACCGGACCGGTGAGAGAACGACTTATCGGGTGGCTCAATAGCACACGGTTCTCCCAAGGAAGGAAAATGAGAAGGCATCAGGATCCAAGAAGTGACACTCACCTGAGCCGAGCGTTGGTGGCCGAGGAGTCTGGGCTCCTCCCTCTAACAAACATTCCAGAGATGCAATCCACAAGACGTGCGTCACGCCCTCGGCTGTCATTGCGCCAAACTCGGGGATACGGTTGTAACCACAGCCGAGAAGATTGGGTCGCCTTTTTCTAAGGCCATAATGGAGGAGGTTCCACCTTTCAACTTCAAAGTACCGAAGTTCAACACATACAATCCATAGTCGGATGCTCCAACCCATGTGTAGCAGTTCAGATCAATGGCTACACTCTGCGGACTTAGCGAGGCAATGATGTGCCGAACCTTCTCCTTGAGTTTGCCGGACGCCGCCATGCTGTGGTACAAGCAGTTAAGGTCTGGGTCGATCGGCAGCTTCGCCAAGTTGGAGCGGTCCTTCGTATCTCAGTTTGTCGCTAGCAATCAGCGGCTGAAAATTGTTGAGGCTTTGACAGACTTAAGGAGGGGGATCGGCGAGTCATTGAAGGATTACTCGGATCGCTTCTACAACATATACAATCTGGTTGAAAACTGCGACCAAAAGACTGCTGCTACATCATTTAAGCGCAGCCTAGATCGAACCTCTAATCTCTCCAAAGAGTTGATGCTCTGGCCGCCGAGCGATATGTCGGATCTGATGCAGACCGTTGCCCGCTATATTGAACTTGAAGAATATATCGGTGGCTCCGGGGTTGCAGAAGTAGCTGACTCGGCTAAACCGATATTGAGGGAAGCAAAGAAGCAAGTCAATACCATCGCCAAGAAAGAGGGCGTTGGGATTGGCGGAAATAGGGGGGGGCGACAAGACATGGGATTGACCACCGAGTGATGGACGGGATCACCTAGCCATCACCACCTACTTCAGAGAACCCATCTTTCGCATGCTCCGTGAGTGTAGTCGGCTACCGGGATTTCAATGGCCTATAGGGGTAGCGGAAAAATTAGGGACCGCCGATGGGCGAGAGCCGAACCAGAAGGTGTTCTGCTCATTCCACAATGAACAGGGACACTATACGACGGCATGCCAACCGTTTAAGCTCTATCTTGAAGAGCTTGTCCAGTAGGGGAGGATGGATCGATGGATCGACCGTACTAAGTCACCGGACGTAGGGATCCACCCGCAAGCGTGGGTCCTAAATGGTGTGGTTCAGTGCATCCATGGTCCAACGGATCAAGGCCGGGCCAACAAGCTCCACGACGAATTGTATCACCCTTCATCCGAGGTGATGGTGATACAACCATCTTCGAAACGCAAGATGGGTGCTCGTCATACGTGGGAGATTACGTTCACCGAGCAGGATATGAAGGGATTGTCCTTGCCCCATAACGATGCCTTGGTTCTCTAAATTCCCATCCGACGAGAGATGGTTCGCCGAGTGTTGGTTGATCAGGGTAGCTCGGCGGAGGTTCTCTATTACTCGGCGTTCAAGGCCCTTGGCCTCTCGAGGAATCAATTGTCCCCGGTGGACGCCTCTCTTGTTGGATTTACTGAGATTCCAGTCTATCCGCTTGGCAAGATAGTGCTTCCAGTTTTTGCCGGCTCGGTACAGCTGGATGTGGAATTCGTCGTGGTCAATTCGTCGAGCCCTTACAACGCTACCCTGGGCCGCAATTGGTTGCACAGCATGAAAGTTGTTGCGTCGACGCTCCACCAAATGACCAAATGACTTCTAAAAAATGTTTAGTTAATTCCGTCCGCGGAAACGGCAAGGCAAAGGAGGTTCAGTGGATTGAGGTCCCTAAATCGCCGGAGGAGAGCCTGCCCGGCGAAGATGTGAAGGAAGCATTTCAAGGTCCAGACGAGATCGGTAGACCGGCTGGTGATAGAGCCGTGGAGGATCTGATCCGAGTACCAATCAATGAAGATGGCACTCGATTCTTTATGGTTGGCTCAAAACTCGATGAAGCCGAGCGTGATCAATTGATCCGGTTTCTTAGAGAGAATATGGAGGTCTTTGCTTGGACCCCATACGAAATGCCCGGTGTGAGCCATGATGTGATCAAGCATTCATTAAATGTTGATCCGGGAAGAAGACCTATCATGCAGAAGGCCACGCCGAGCCTCGGCGACGCATGCAGGTGCCGTCAACGAAGAGGTTGGACGTCTCATTGATGCCGGAGCAATTCGTGAGGTCCAATACCCAACTTGGTTGGCCAATCCGGTCGTAGTCTGGAAGAAAAATGGTAAATGGAGGGTGTGTATCGACTTCACCAACCTAAACGATGCATGTCCAAAGGATTGTTTCCCCTGCCCATGGATCAACCAGTTAGTGGATGCCACCGCCGGGTACGCGCGCTTGAGTTTTATGGATGCTTATCGGGGGTATCACCAAATCGCCATGGATGAGAAAGATCAAGAGAAGACAGCCTTCATCACTCCCAACGGCACCTATTACCTAATGATGCCCTTCGGCTTGAAGAACGACGGGGCTACATTCCCGCGTACGATAGCCCTGTTGTTCAAAGGCTTGCTTGGTCGAGTAATGGAGACCTATATCGACGATATGGTTGCAAAAAGCAAGGATGCAGATGATCATCTTCTCCACCTCGGCGAAATATTCAAGGTATTGAAGAAGTTCGGCTCGAAGCTTAATGTCGAGAAATGCGCATTCGGCGTTGGGTCTGGCAAGTTCCTGGGGCACCTGGTCACGCACCGAGGGATTGAAGCCGATCCAAGAATTAAGGGCCCCAGCCACGATGAAAGAGGTCCAGTGTCTTGCCGGCATGGCCGCTACTCTAAACCGATTCATTAGCAAGTCCTCAGATGTCTGCCGTCCATTCTTTCAATCAATAAAGGGAAATAGCCGAAGGAGTTTTCAATGGACTGCGAAGTGTGATCGCGCTCTTGCCAAATTAAAGGTGTGCCTTTCCTGAGCCCCCTTGCTTGTCGTGCCAAAAGAAGAGGAAGAGCTCTTCCTTTATCTGGACGTATCCCTACATGCCACTAGTGCAGTTTTGGTTCGGCAAGAAAGCACCGAGAATGGCATTGAGCAGCAGCCAATTTACATCAGCAAGACGCTGCTGCCCACTGAAACCCACTACCTGCCGATAGAGAAATTGGCACTCACATTGGTCACGATGAAAAGGAAGCTCTTGCCATACTTTCAAAGCTTTACCATTGTGGTCATCACCGAGTATCCATTGAAGACCGTCCTCCGAAAGGCGGATTTGTCGAACCGGCTGTGCAAATGGTCCCTCGAATTGGCTAATTTCGACATTCAATATCAGTTCCAAACGGCAATCAAAGGCCAAGTGCTGGCGGATTTCGTCACCGAGTTCTCTCATGGGGTATCCCTGCATGAGGGAGACGATCTAGTTCCGATTGACGATGCACCTGTGCCAATCGGTGAACCTCGGCTAAGCCACCCAACGCATGACGAGATCATCACCAAATGGCCCGTTCCCTCTCATCGAGCAAAAATCTTCACAGGTCACGCCTGGCGTCTTCACGTCGATAGAGTGCCCCACAATCAGGGGCAGGTGCCGGAATAGTGCTGGTCTCGCAGAGGAGAACAATGCATGAGCATGCCCTCAACATTGGTTTCCCCGCTACCAATAACGAGGCCGAGTACGAAGCCCTCATTGCCGGGCTTAAGTTGGCCCGGCATATGGACGCAAAGGAAGTTCAAGTTTATAGCGATTCTCAGCTTGTTATCAACCAACTCAATGATGATCATGAAGCCAAGGATGCGCGCATGAACAAATACGTGGAACCAGGTCATTGCTTTAACCGGTTCATTCAAGAATGTGTTTTTTGATCATATAGGGCACGATCTCAACTCTCACGCCGATGCTCTGGCTGGTCTCGAAGCCGTCTATGCCGCACATGACGGCAACCGAACGATAGTTCTCGGTGAGATTCCTGCACCAAGCTTCGAGCTTGCGCTACAGGAGGCCATGGATATTCATCTGGCTCCAAGCTGGATGGATCCTCTTATTGCTTACTTGAAGCATACCACACTTCCCTCCGATCGAAAAGAAGCCCATAAGATTCGTTGTCAATCCGCCTCCTATTTCCTTGACCCCACCGGCGTCCTGTTCCGCCGGTCCTACACTGGTCCCAACCTCCATGTGGTCCACGAACGTGATGTGCCAGGCATTCTTCAAGAACTCCATGGGGGAAGTGCCAGTTGCCACACTAGCGGCTGATCCTTGGCCGATCGGGCACTTTCTCAAGGTTACTGGTGGAAAAGAATGGTACACACTGCTATCGAGTTTGCAAGGCAATGTGAATCGTGCCAGAAGCACTCCCCGGTTCTCCATCAGCCGACCCTGCCACTACAGCCATTCTCCAGCCTTTGGCCCTTCGCCCAATGGGGGGTCGATCTCATTCGGAAGTTGCCCAAGGCCCCCGGCCGTTTCACCCACATCATTACAGCCACAGATTACTATACCAAGTGGGTGGAGGCCAAGGCGCTCATAACCATCACAGCCATCGACATGGAGAATTTTCTTTAAAAGCAAATCTTCACCAGGTTCAGCGTACCATATGCCATTGTGTCTGATAATCGTACCCAGTTTGTGGCCGATGCTACCAAGACCCTGTACAAGAAACGCGGTATCCAAATGTAGACGGCTTCCGTCTCTTACCCTCAGGGGAACGGGCAGGCTGAAGCCGCCAACAATGCAATTTTTGCCGGATTGAAGCGCCGACTCACCAATAAGCGCGGCAAGTGGGCTGCCGAGCTGCCCAATGTGTTGTGGAGCTATCGCACCACTCCACGACGTGGCACTAGCCGAACCCCATACTCCATGGCTTTCGGCGTCGAAGCCGTGCTCCCGGTGGCCGTTACTTGACCTACAGCCCGAACCGCTACTTTTGATGTCCCAACGAATGATGCCATGATAGCCGCCAAAGCAAATCACATTGATGAGCTCCGAGACGATGCTCACGTCAAGTATGCGGCCTACCAGCAGCAATTGGCTCGGAGCTATAACAAGACCGTACGGATCCGACCTTCCAACAACGACAATCTTGTTTTTCGGCAAGTGGTCCAGAAGAAAGAATTGAAGAAATTCATGCCCAAGTAGGAGGGTCCATTTCGGGTCGTTAAGAAGGTGGGCTACGGTTCCTATGAACTCTCCGAGACGGATGGCACGGCTATACCGAACCATTGGAACGCTTGACTTCTTAGGAAATTTTATGCTTAGTACCAAAAAGTTTCTTCTTATGATTCGACTACTTATGTAAAGCCTCCTTTGAATAAAGTTCTTGTTTTGGAATTCTTCGTCTTTGGATTAATTTGTTACCCTTGATGGGACCATTATGCCCGTTAAGTCCTCGTTAAGACAAAAAGGGCACCAGGGCACATGTATTAAGTTCCCGTTCGACGTGAGGGGACGTATATCCTGAAGGGAGCACGCCCAGCTTTTGCCTTTTTCTTTGCTCCGGCAGAACAATACTCAGTTGTATGTTTCCACCGAAGCCAAGGCTCGGCATGGCAAGCTGGGGTTGAGTAAAACTGTCAAACCATGTGCATGAAGTGCAGAGATATGGAACAAGCATTGAAAATAAAACATTTACTTTTAAATAACAGCCTAAAAATCTTACAAAAACTAAGGCTTGACAGTGGCAGACTATTCTATACTATCCCCAAGTACAAAACAAAACAAAAAAAATCTACGCATCGGCGACAAAGGTATCAACAGCAGGATTTGGTTGCTCGGAGGGAAGAAGATGGTTTGGTAGCTGCACAGGGGGCACCACCGGTGGTTCTCTTCGGTGATCACACTTGGGGACTTCCATGTAGTCAAGCCAAACCTGGTAACCAAGGAGGAAAGAGCTTTTGTGGGTCTCCTTGATTCCCTTCAGCTCCCCATCTCTGATTCCCTTAAGCTCCCCCTTCTTGAAGGCATCTGTGACTAGCTTTTCCACTTGCTAATGTTCACCAGCCTCATTGTAACCAGCGTCACCGGCCTCCTCCAGCTTCCTCGGCAGATCATCCTCCATCAGTTTCTTCTCCTCCTTTAGGCGGTCACGATCTGCCTCAACATCTTTGATCTGGAGCAGCAGCCGATCCTTCTCTTGCAGCCCGGTCTGAGCTTCAGCAACCCTTGCCTCTAGTGCTTCAATCTGGTCGGCGAACTGCTATGCCTCTTCCCTCTTTGCCCGCAGATCGACCTTTTTGTCTCAAGAAGAACATCCATATCGCCGAAGGCTCTGTTGGCACACTGCCCGGCCTGCAATGAGAAAGGATTAACATCTGGAAAGGAGAATTGTTCATGCCTTGTTCTCTTTGGAACTTAAAAAGAAATTTTCAAAAAATTCCCCCTAGATTCCTCCTAGATTCTCCATACTTTCAACATTTCTCTATCTCTCTCTCTCTACTCATTAGCCCTACTATTTTTCAAAAAAAAATTCAAATTCCAATCCAAACAAGGCATTAAGTTGTTTAAATTTTTACGTTTATAGAAGTGCATACCTTGGCAAGGAAGAGGCATAGTTCGGCCAAGTTCTTGGCCTTCCCGGTCGGCAAGCTCTCCATATCCTTGGGAAGCGCCAAGCCCTTCAGAAGGGTCATTGCCAAGAGAGGGCTCTCCTCCAAATTGTCCCCCATGGTGATCACGTGCCCATCTAAGCACTCGAAGTCCAGTACAAAAAGCACCGAAGACTCATCTGGGTTGGCAGGGTCATCTTCAGCGAGGCCAGTTTTTAGGATCTCTACATCCTCAGCCGCTTTGGCCTTATTCAGCGCCGTTTGATCTTCCCCCTCGGCGGTCGAGGGTCGCTGTCTTCGGCGCCCGGAACGGGGCTTCTCAGTAGTGGCTGTTGGAATACTAGTATACTTGTCTACTAGTATATTGTATTTAGTCCCACATTGCTTAATCATATTGTGTAACGAACTATCTTTTTATATAAATAAATGATTATGTGTGAAGGTTAATTAACACCTTACACACCTTTTCCTCTCCAAACAACATGGTATCAGAGCGGGTTCTTAAACCACCCTTGAAACCCTAAACCCTCACCTCTGACAGCCACCAACATAGCCGCCTCCCACCCTAGCCACCCATTCTCGGCAACCAACAAAAAAACCCTAAAACGACCTACCCAAACCGTTTAGAATCCTAAAACAACTTACCTACACTCATCAAAACCCTAAAACACCACTGTTCACGCGACTGTACATCGGTACTGTTCACGCATTGTTCATCGGGTACTGTTCACGCAACTGTTCATCGGCACTGTTCATCGTACTGTTCACGCGATTGTTGGCGTCGATCTTACCATTTTCGATCAAAAACCCCTATTTAATTTGCTTGTCTCTTGGCGATATGATTTAAGGTGATTTTCTAAGATATAATCTGTTCATTTTTCGTCCTTGATTGTGCCAAGTTGTTCTCGATGCGGATTGGTGTTCATCGATGGTCTGTGGTGAAATGTTTTTTGCACCTCTGATATGTCACTTATGTTTCTATAATCAGCTTTTGATGTCACCTCTGTTTGCTGATGGTATTCTAAGTTCTTCTCGATTGAGAGTTATTTGTTTGCTGCTGATTGGTTACTTCGGGTGCATGATTCCCTCTTGGTCTTGCTCTTTTACTGCTGTTGTTCGCTGGTAATTGTGACTTGTTGATGCTCGTGGCTGCCTCTGTGTTCTTTGCCTAGTTTCTTGTTGCCTGCTTCAATTTCTTGTTTGATTACTTGATATATTTGACATGGGCTCCGGCACCGAATCTGTTTCTAGTTCTCTATCTACAGGTAGTACTGTGACTTCCGCTGTTAGTCGTTCTTCTCGGTCTCGTGAGAGGTTATCTATTACCTCCACGTTGTTGAATGGTCGAAATTATGCTGTTTGGGCTAAGGCTGTTGAGGTCTATTATGTGGGAGAATCAGAATACCATTACCTTACTGATGACCCTCCCGCGGCGACTGCCGCATCATATGGTGCTTGGGTTCCTGCAGATGCTAAGATTCGTGTTGAGCTTTGGAATAGTATGGAGGAAAATATTAAGAATACTCTAGTTTTCTTATCTACTGCAAAAAGGTATGGATGAAGGTTAAGGAGATGTTTTCTGGGGCTGATAATCTCCGTCGGACTTATGCTCTTCATCAACAGTTCTTTTCTCTTGAACTGGACAGCTTATCCTTAGAGGAGTATTATGCCAAGTTCTGCGGTGTTTGTGAGGAGCTCAACACTTGTGAGCCCATTTCTTCCGATATTCAGGTTATGGAGCGTCAGCGTGAGCACTTGCAGGTGGCTCGTTTTCTGTTTGGGTTACCTTCGCCGGCCTATGATTCTATCCGGTCTAATCTTTTGGGTGATAGAGATTTACCTTTTCTCAGTGAAGTGTTCAGTCGCGTCCGTCGGGCCTCTGTTCCTGACCCCGGTGCTGTTGATTTGACCCCTGCTGCCCGCTCGGCTTTGGTTACCACGGTTCCTCGTGGTGGTACTTCCTATCGGGGTTTTGACCGTGGCGGTCGAGGTTTCGGGGGCGGCAGTCATGGCCCTCCTGGCCGTGGCTTTGGTCGTGATTCTGGTAGCAGTGGTCCGGTGCAGTCTGTTGGTAGTCGTGATTCTCGTAGTAATAATAGTCGTGCCCGTGGTCGTGGGTCTCGTTCCTGCACCTATTGCCACGGTACTAATCATACAGTTGATTTTTGTTGGATTCTTCATGGCCGCCCATCTGCTCATCAGGTTACCGTTTCTGAGGATGATGGCTCTGTGTCTGTGCCTAGCCCCGTCCCACGTGTTGTTACTATTCTCGAGGATGAGTATCATCGCCTGATTTCCCAACCACTTTCTCATGTGCCATCCTCCTCCACTGCTACGTTCGCTCAGAAAGGCTCCACCTTTGCTGGCCTAGCCTCTAATTCTCCGTGGGTTATTGATTCTGGTGCTACCGATCATATGACAGGCCACTCCATCCATCTCTCTGGTTCTCGTCCTCTTGTGAAGCCCTCTCGTGTCGCCTTGGCTAATGGTTCCTCTTCTGACATTGCTAGTTTGGGTTCTGTTATTTTACATTCTTCTCTTACCTTAGACTCTGTTTTACATGTTCCTCATTTTCCCCATAGTCTTATGTCTGTCAGTAAACTTACTCAATCCTTAAATTGTTCGGTTACATTCTTTCCTGGTTATTGTGTATTTCAGGATCTCCAGACGGGGAAGAAGATTGGTGGCGGTGTTGAGCGTGGTGGTCTATACTATTTTGACACTGGCGAACCTCCTGCCTCTGTTGCTCTTCAGGCTTCCGTATCTCCCTATGAACATCACTGCCGTCTTGGTCATCCCTCCCTTCAGACTCTCAAACAGTTAGTTCCGTCGTGTCGTAGTCTTCAGTCTTTGCCATGTGAAGTCTGTGAATTCAGTAAACACCATCGTGTTTCTTTTCCACCTAGAGTAGAGAGTCGTGTGTCTCGTCCTTTTCATTTAGTTCACTCCGATATTTGGGGTCCTGTGCGTGTTTCATCACGTGGTGGTTTTCAGTATATTGTTATTTTTGTGGATGACTATTCTAGGCTTACTTATGTTTATCTCATGAAAAATCGGTCAGACTTGTACTCCATTTTCAAATCTTTTTATATGGAAATAAAGACTCAGTTTGATGTTTCTCTTCGTATCTTTCGTTCTGATAATGCTGGTGAATATTTCTATAATGTTTTGTCTGCTTTTTTTGATGAGCATGGTATTCTTCATCAATCTTCGTGTTCTCGCACTCCCCAACAGAATGGGGTTGCCGAACGCAAGATTTGTCATTTGACTGAGGTTGCCCGAGCCCTTTTAATCCAGCGGGCGGTTCCCAAATCCTTTTGGGGCGACGTTGTCCTTACTGCCGGCTATCTCGTGAATCGTATGCCCTCTCGCGTTCTTGGGGGCCAGATTCCCTATAGTATTTTGCACCCTGATTGTTCTTTATATTCTTTACCTCTTAAAATTTTTGGGTGCACATGTTATGTTCATGCCCTTGATCCCGGCCGCGATAAACTTGATCCACGCTCTATCAAGTGTGTCTTCCTGGGATACTCTCGGACTCAAAAAGGTTATAAGTGTTATTCTCCAACTCTGCATCGCGAGTTTGTCTGTGCTGATGTTACGTTTCATGAGTCGTTACCCTATTTTCCGACTTTACCTCATACAGATCAGTCTGAGTATATGCATATTTTGGTGCCTTCTGGGCAACCTCAAAAGCAGCACCCCCCGATGCAGGTATATGTTCGCCGTGCCAAAGCTGCACCACTGCCACCTCCGCTTGCTGCTGAGCCTTCTCCTCCGTTGCGAGATCCGAGTCCACCTCCTTTGGCCCCTACTGCTCCACATTTTCCTCCCATAGCTCTTCGTAAAGGTATTCGCACATGTACTATTTCTCATCCTATTGCTAAATTTGTATCTTATGATCATCTGTCCCCCACCCTTCGTGCTTTTACTGCCTTTGTTTCCTCTATCTTTGTTCCTAAAACTGTTCAGGAGGCCTTGTCTATTTCTGAGTGGCGGACAGCTATGGAGGAGGAGATCTCTGCGCTCCATGATAATGGGACTTGGGAGTTGGTTTCTCTGCCCTTTGGAAAATCCACTGTGGGGTGCCGCTGGGTATTCACTGTGAAATATCATCCTGATGGGTCTGTTGAGCGTTACAAAGCTCGCCTTGTTGCTAAAGGCTACACCCAGACTTATGGTGTTGACTATGCTGAGACCTATTCCCCAGTTGCGAAGCTTGGTTCCGTCCGTCTTCTTATTTCTCTTGCAGCCAATCTTGGCTGGCCCTTATTTCAATTGGATGTCAAGAATGCTTTCTTACATGGCGACCTTCTTGAGGAAGTTTATATGGAGCAACCACCTGGGTTTGTTGCTCAGGGGGAGCGTTCTCAGGTATGTCGTCTTCGTAAAGCTCTTTACGGGCTTAAACAGTCTCCCAGGGCCTGGTTTGGCAAGTTCAGTGATGCAGTTTTGAAATTTGGTATGAATCGATGTCAGTCTGATCATTCTGTTTTCTCTCACATCTACTCGAGGCAAAGTGTTATTGATTGTGTATGTCGATGATATTATTATTACGGGTGACGACCAAAAAAGGTATTGATGCGTTGAAGGTCTTTCTGCAGAGTCAATTTCATACTAAAGACTTGGGTAGATTGCGATACTTTTTAGGTATCGAGGTAGCACGATCTAAAGATGGTATTAGTTTATCGCAGAGGAAATATGAGGAAATATGTGCTGGATATCTTAGATGAGACTGGTTTGTTGGGGGCGAAACCTGTCGATACCCCTATGGATCCCAATGTCAAACTATGCATTGATCAGGGGGAGGCACTGTCTAGTCCTGATCAATATCGTCGTTTGGTTGGTAAACTGAATTATCTCACTATTACACGTCCTGATATTTCATTTGCAGTGAGTATTGTGAGTCAGTTTATGTCTGCTCCTCGTCTGCCACATTGGTAGGCCGTTCTTAGAATTGTCAAGTATCTCAAGTCTCATCCTGGACGTGGTCTATTTTATAAAGCTAATGGTCATTTGCGTATTGAGGCCTTCACTGATTCTGATTGGGCAGGAGGCCCATCTGACAGGAGGTCAACCACTGGATATTGTGTTTTTCTTGGTGGCAATCTTGTTAATTGGAAGAGTAAGAAACAGACCGTAGTTGCACGGTCTAGTGCAGAGGCAGAATATAGAGCCATGGCTCACACCACATGTGAGATTGTGTGGGTGTGATATTTTCTTGAGGAGATAGGATTCAATGTGCAATTGCCTATGAATTTGTATTGTGATAACCAAGCAGCAATTCACATTGCATCCAACCCTGTATTTCATGAGCGGACTAAGCATATCGAAGTTGATTGTCATCTGGTGCAAGAGAAGTTGACTGATGGTGTTATAGCAACTCCCTTCGTGTCTACAAGTGTTCAATTGGCTGACATATTCACCAAGTCATTGTTTAAGGCCCCGGTTGGAGATGTTATGTCACAAGCTGGGTTTGTGTGATATCTATTTCCCAGCTTGAGGGGGAGTGTTGGAATACTAGTATACTTGTCTACTAGTATATTGTGTTTAGTCCCACATTGCTTAATCATATTGTGTAACGAACTATCTTCTTATATAAATAAATGATTATGTGTGAAGGTTAATTAACACCTTACACACCTTTTCCTCTCCAAACAACAGTGGCATCAACAGGAGGTGATCCTGTTGCTCCGACTGGTCAATGGGGATTGGATCCGGTTGCTCCTTCCGCTCCAGTAGCCCGGAGGTGGAGAGATCTTGGGCCAAGTACTGCATTTCCAGTGCCTACCGGGCAACGGTAGCCAGATCAACTGTCTTCCTCACCATTTTGCTCTTGTCCTTTCGGTGAGCAAACCCGGTGTATGTTGGTTCGTAACCAAGAAGGTCGGAGCGTCCTGGTTGGCGCACCGAAGCAAAGCGATCAAATAGGGCCACCTGCGAGTGACGAGAAGTCCTTTGTTTGGTGCCGAGCAATCTGCAAACGAAGAGTCAGTATGATGCAAGAAAAAGTAAATATGAAACGAAAGCAGCTAAAGAGATGAGTACCAGGTTTATCCCCATCGCTGGGGAACCCTCGTACTCGAGGGATTCTATAAGGCCTCTCGACTGCGGAACCTGTCCTGGTTGGGAAAGGATAATCGAGGAGAGGGTCGATAGGTCCCCACTCGAAGTTGTCGGACACTTTGACCAAGACGTTCCCCCACTTCTCGGTGTCGTAGAGGCGGTCTACTAGGTGATCAAAGTGTTGACGAGTGGTGAGGTAATATTTGTCGTACTTGGGGTTCCTTGATACCATGTACATTAGCATCAAGTCTCCCAAGGTGAACGACAGGTTGTTCGATTCGGCCAACCTTATCGCCGAGCAGAGAATTCGCCAGGTGTTCATCGCAACCTGGATCGGCGCAAGGTTGTAGTCCGCCAGGAAGTAACGAAGGAAGGGGCTCATTGGGAACCTTACTCCCCCTTCGATGATAGCAAAGAGCTGAAGTACGACGAAATCTTCGCCGAATGGGATCCTATCGGTGGTCACCCTCTCAATCAGAACGTCGTCCGGGATCGAGTATTTCACCCGAAATTCTTCGGTGAAACCCCCTGGACCGTCACCGTAGAAATTGTTGTACGGCATGGGTCCGAGCCCTGTTGGCAACGGGGGAATGATGTCAACGTCTCTTGGCGGCCTCGGCGGGGCATTTGCTCTAATAGATGTGTTCAAAGGTCCACCGGACGACGTAGAGGTGCTGGCTTGGGCTCCAGCTGCCATTCATTCGGCATGACCCTCTTTGTCAGAATCCAGATCGGCGGTTTGGCTGGAAAAATCCCCCTGATCGGAGTGGACATCCCTACACGCACTGTCATCCGATTGAAGGGGAACGTTGATGTCGGGGATGACAGGCTGTCTGATAGGTCGAGGGAAATTGCTGGAGCGTTCATCGAAGCTCCGGTATCCTCTACCGAGGCTTTGGATTGTCTCCAATAGGGTGGGATAGGCCTCGGGATCTACGTCCAGAGAGTGTGATGCTCGAATCCACCATGCTGAAGACCTCAACAAAAAAAATGGTGAGAATTCCTACTTCAGCACGGCTGCTCTTTTGCACCTGCCTCCTGCCGGGGGAGATCCAACAAGATCTTCCTCGGTATGAGGCGAGAAGCACAATCGGAGAGGGATCCCCTTAGGAGGATCGTCGCCGGGTTATCAGCAAGAACCACCATCATTAGAGGTTTAGGCGAAAGGCCGCGGCCAAAGACGGCCAAGGGACCTTGTTACTATTCAAAATTGAAGTATTTTTGTGCAAAATAGAGGCCATAGAGCATGGTGGGTTTTGAGAGAAGTAAAAGAACAACCAGAAAAAGCATCGAAGATACCATAATGCACTAATGTTGGTCGACGGTGAATGGCGGAGCAACGATGGATTCTGGTGGCAGGGGCAACTGCAGGACAAGAGTGAGAGCAGAAAGTGATTTTGGCCTTAGTAGCACGAAGCGGGAGCGGGAGCGGAAGCGGGAGCGGGAGCGCGGGAGCGGAGGCACCTAGAAGCTCCTAAGGTTGGGAGCGCCTAAGAAGCGTATATAGATTTCATATAAATATGTATATAAAGTATCTTTAAATACTTAACCATTGAAGGAAAAGTGATTACTTATGAGAATTTTCATGATATTAAAGGGTAATTATAGGAAGTTAGATATTTTCAATTTGCCAAACTTCTTGAGTGATAAGATTTTCATATTTTTATTTCCACAATGGCATATCTCCCTTAAGAATAAGAGAATAGTTGCCTTAACCACCCAATAAGCTCCCATGTTAGTTGGGAGCGAGCTCCCGTCTCAAGGGGAGCGAGCTCCCGTCAAGCTCCCATCTTGGGAGCGCCGATTCGCGCTCCCGTCTTGGGAGCGCACCCATTTTAGAAGAATCCTGCTACTAAGATTTTGGCCTCGACCCCCCTCCTCTTATATAATGGATGAAGTGGGAGGGGAAGAAACCTTGGGGACCTCGCATTGGAACCGAAGCGACGCCGCGCCATCCACTCTCGCTGCGCCACGTGGAAAGCCTGCATCGACCCGTACTCACGGGGTTCCCCTTTGTGCCACATGTTCCCCTATATCATCCTAGGCTTAGCCCCAACCGTTCGATCTTTGAGTCCTAATGGTCCCATTAGCCCCCTCTGCGGCAAATCATCATTGTTCCAAGTTCAAAACGTCTCTTCATGTTCCCTCGATGGCCCGGCGAAGTCTGTTTGGCATGCCTTTCTCGAAAGCTTTCTCAGAAAGATACGGGAACCGCCAATCAACTCCTTACGTCCTTTGCCCAAAGTTGGAAGAAGTTGAGGGGCTATTGTGGCGCATACAGCTCGGTGAAGGGATCTCGGCACTTGCCATGTAACGCCCATGAGCCGGACCTGACTAATTAGACGGATGGGTCGGCATATGCAACGTTCGGCAGCATCCTGCCGAACTAGACATACGAAACAGGGTTCGCCCACAGAAGAATCAATCTGGATATTGGTCATGAATTTCAGTTCGGCGATCACCTGCCGAACCAGTAGAAACTCTGTGATTCAAGTGTAGCCGAACTGATACGATCGGCAGAACCCCCAGCCACCGAACCGCCCAAGTCAGAAGTCAGGAAGCGTTGGAAGGGGCGACAGGTGGCGTGATATCATTACCTTAATTATAGGAGCAGATCGTGGAGATCGTATTAGAAGCTCGGATCATGGACCTGATTTGGGGCCGCGATAGACGAGCCAATCATTGGACGCGTGATGCCTAAAAGTGGGTTGATCTCCACGTTTCCTCTGCCTATAAAAGGGGCAGTCATAAGAGAGGTAAGGGGCGACCAAAAAAGAAACCCTAAACGACTCTCGTATTCCCTCTTCCCTCTTACTGACTAGACCATCGGAGTGCCTATCCCGGACTCCCCACGATCCGGGTTCGGGCACTAACGCGGGTGCTAAGTGTGCAGGTTTTATCCACGCTCAAGGTGCATCGTCTCAGTTATCTTCCTATCTAAGGTTTGATTCGAGAAAGCTCAGCACCTCAGTTTCAAATAAGGAGGAGCGGTTGGCTGGGACAGGAACGTGGAGCATAATCAAGGTCATTTGGGCTATTTTCCAGGGCATTAGCTGCTACAAATAGAGGGAAACAGGGCAGGCACAAGGCTCTCGCCTTGTCAATCAAATTCCAGTCTTTAGCTTCTCAGCATTTTACCTTTTCAGCACTTTGTTTATTTCCTTTCAGGAAAAACTCCTAATCCCGATATTAGAGAGTTCTTTTTCTTTCTTTTTTCCTTTCATGTACCTTGTCACTTTATTCACGGCAATACAAGTGGCATTTGCTTCTTGTTTAGTTGTTATTCACTGAATTATTAAGTCCTTCACGAGTAAGGCAATTATCGAATCACTCTCACGGCCTTTCCCAAAGGGTTGTGAAGCAATCGTTTGTATAGAAGTTAGAGAACAGGCCCTATGCACGGACCTATTCACAGTTAGACCACGACACAGTCTTGGCACGCCCACAACACTACATTTTCTCAGCGTTCCCTGTCGCCAAGACAGGTTACGTTTTCATGTGGAACACAACCTTAGCAAAATGGTTTTGTTTTCGTCCTCCCGTTACTCCACGAACTGTAATTCCAATATCAGAGAGAAAGTTGACAAAAGTGGATAAATTACCTTGTATTGAATGATGAGCTAACCATAACAGCTGGATAGAAAACGTCCTTCTGAATATTATGATATGGACAATAGTTTTTGTATAGCGCAGAAATCATCAATGTCTCCAGGGTACCCAAATTCTTCGTAGTCAGCAGGTGTAAGTGGTAAAATGGGATAGAGAAGGGTGTTACTTGGATCTAAAAATGGAACCTATAGCAAAGAGAAACCATAAGTCACATACAAATAGTAAGATTGTAAGGATAAAGGAGAATCAAACAGGAAAAAAGTAAACAGAACAAGTTTGAGCAAAATACTCAACCATGAATCCTCACAAGTTCACAACCAAGATTCCAAGATGAATTTTCATGTGATTGAATTCATTAAATTCAGAGTATAAAGGAGACAGTAAAAGTAAAAATACGAAGGATACATCAAAGAATATTTCTTTACGATAATAACAACATAAACTCACCTCTATGTGGAACACTAAAACAGGGGGGGAAATGAAGGGAAAAAAAAATAAAGACATCCAAAAATGGTAAAAGTTTGTGTGTACCTTCAAAACTGCAGCACGGAACAAATCTGGGCAAAAGTTAATGGCTGAAGCAACCAAGAGTCCGCCGGCACTGTATCCCCAGCCAGCAAGCTTATTTTCTTGCACAATGTCCTTCTCAGTTAGGAATTTAGCACAGGAAATATAATCATTAATGGCATTACGTTTTCCTGTTCGTCTTCCATCATGATGCCACTTTTTACCACCACCACCTCCACCTCTGAGAGGAAACCATCCAAATAGATATAACTTTAGTAAATTATGCTTAAGACATTTTGTGACAGCGAGAGTACTGATGCTAAACAAACCTGACATCAGCGTATGCAATCACCCAGCCACGATCAAGAAGGCTTTTCAATTCACTTCTCCACCGTTTGTCGTGCAGCTCTCCATAAGCTCCATGCACATGAAGTAATCCGGGATTATGAGCCATTTTCTTCCTTGTGCGTGAATAGATAATAGTCAAAGGAACTAGAACTCCATCATATGAAGAGACATCATAATGCTCACAGGCATAAAATTCATCAAGGTCATTCCACAAGTGGTCATCTTCAAAACTGGCTTCATTTGTTAAACTATGGGAGATCGATGAATTTTCAGCACTGCTAGCAGAAGATGTTCTTCCATACAAAACTCTTGTTCTGTCAAGCAGCATATTTTGCTGCTGAACTATGTTCCACTTGACGTTTGATAAGTCATAATCAACTACAGCATCAGGCATCTACAAAACAAAACAAAAAAATGCAAAGTGTTTCACTAGATCTACCTGTCACCGTTGCTGAAGATAATACAAACATTATCTTGCCCCTAATCATCACATTTAGAACTGATCATACACCACAAATGATAATTAATCTCACAGTGACATCATAATATCATATAGCATGTTGTGTGGTATGAAAACAACCTGAAGTATTGGCAACTTCAAAAGTACTTCGTAAACCAAGCTAGTCTGTCAGAATCGCAATGCAGAATTGGTATGCCCAAATCTGAGTTGAAATTGTCCAAATACTTACATTTCCATTACAGAAGATATAAATTCAGGAAAACATAAATCTAAACTCCAAAACTGACTAATTGTACTGAAACCAAACGAGATTTTGGAAAGTTGACTTACAAACAGAAAAAATTGAAGACACAACATGTCAATAAGTCTGAACTAAGTTGAGGTGCGAAACTTCAGTTTCATCCATTACTGTGTTGTAGATTTCTAGTGGACTCGGATCCCCTCCTAATATTTTCTCTCCGAAGATCGTGTGGATCTTTTAACCTTGGGATAACACCTCATTAATGAGGCTATCTAATGGCTTAAAATATCTCCACATCACCTGTCCATGTACTTCGACTCCAACGACTCTCTCTCTCTTCCCCCCCCCCCCCCCCCCCCGAAATCTGTGCTTCAATGAACAAAGAACCCGATCGGCCGATCCAATTATCCCGTTCTTAGACGGTGGTGTATAGAGTGCGTTTCCTCTGTTTTCGTAAAAAGTTCCAACAAAACCTTTGCTATTGCCCTCTATCTCTGGGCGGAGTGCAAAATTGTGTTACAGGAAAACAGTGATGAATAATGTATTGACAACCAATTTTCTTGAGTCGAACGGTGATCAATACTTATTCAAAATAACAATAATTTCCCCTATATTTTCAAGTAAATATTATTGAAGTGCAGATCCTTTCTACTAATTCAACTCAAACCCTTTTTTAGTTTGATCTATGGGACTAGCTTGATGTTTTCCATTAGATCCATAGTTCCAGACCATAGTCAGTGAATACATGGTGTAGGAGACACCCATGACCCATCCAAACTTTCAGAACTTTTACACTGATCCACCACCATCATTCTCTCTCCAAAAGCAATTATTTTTAAGATTTGCAGGGTTGGGCGGGGTGTGAGTAGGTAGAAGATGGATTTCCACTCAGGAGATGGAAAAAGCGGTGAGCCTGGATTTTACGAGGAGAGAGAGAGAGAGAGAGCGCAACAGAGTCAACAAGAAGAGGGGAAAAAGGAAAAGAAACGGAGAAGGGTGCCTGCCATCTGCCGTACCCCAGGAAAACCATGTCATAGTAGTTAAAATCCCTGAAAGGGCGACGTGGAGATGTTTTAAGCCGTTAGATAGCCTCATTAATGAGGTGTTCTCCTGATGTTAAAAGATCCACACGATCTTCAGAGAGAAAATATTAGGAGAGGATCTTTGAGATAAACTGGTCCCTGCACATCATGAGTAAAAACCTCTAAAAACTAAAAATAAAAAGCAAGGCACTCGTGAAATAATCGATAGGAGTCTTCAGCTTTTCGTACAAGGACGTAATAAAGTAACATCATGATCAGTCATGCATATTCTTTCATAAGCCAAATACTGTATAAACGAAGCCAACCAATTATATATATGTGCTTCATAATCCTATAAAAAGCATAAATTTTGCCCAAATTGAGAAGATATTCTGCAAATGTTCCTACTCAGCAATACCGCCACTGTCATGTAGTTATGAACCAACTTTTGTTACTTCCACTATGTCAAAGTTTGATAGCTTCAAAAAACTGATAACTTTTACATATTTCCAGTTCTCAAAGCTATGGGTGCAATCATTACCTATGACATGGCTATTGACCTGGCCTTCTACTCTTTTCCACAGCTTGAGCCTTCTTTCACTAATATTGGCTAGCTTTGATAAGCATTCCAGTTATCACATGAAGGCAGTTCTAAGAAGACGATCTCCCTATTTCATATTAGCAATCTGGCAGCACATTCTCAACTCCCACAATAGTTATTCAACTAGGAAAAGGGCACTTCTGTTTTCTTATAGTGTAAGAGAACTTTTCCTTCTATTTTGTGCACTTACTAACATACCAAACAAAATGTCACAGGGAAATTGAAAGAAGACAGCACTCAACTACAGAACCAAGTTTGGGCAGTCACAAAGGTCAAGACTTTTTGTTGTCAGTAATGCCTGTGCACGAGTACCTTATTTGTGAAGGTGAAAGTTCATAGTACAATAGAGACCTAACTAATCTATTTGTAGAGAAGATTCTATTTATCCCCTCCCCACAGCCTTTTAATGTTGGTTCCAAGTTCTCTGGACAAGAATATAAAAGAAGCTATTGAAGAACACCAAATGGAGATTTATAAACTAGTGGCACTGTACAACAAAACAATCTTGGAATGGAAGAAGTCGTGTATGATTCACATACCACGGGTGATGATACTGTAAAGCGCATAGTTGACGAATAGTAATCGTAGTTTGGTCCGGATGAGATTTGAGAAACATATTTTGGAAGAGGCAAGAATTGTGGATTGAGCTCTTTGAGATAAACTGGTCCCTGATACAGGAAAAGGAAAAAGATGAGAATAAGCACTAAGTAATTAAAATTTGGCAAGTCAATAGTTAGTTAACCACGCATGATGACTACAAAATGAAGTTGCTTACTTGTTAGCCACTATATTTGTAAAAAAACAAAAAAGAATGTACACATCATCATTAGATAATTAGATTCCTCAAAGCATAAGTTGCTAGGTTATTCGTCAAACATAAATATCAAACTCTAATACTACTTCCGTTGTCCACTCGCCTCACATAGGTAGGGAGAGACACTCTGCTAGTGGTTACCCATGGCAAACCACGTCTGGCAACCACATCCTTATTACCACAAACTCATACTAAGTTTGAGCTGCTAGAGAGACTGTGCCAACTGCTTGTGTTCTCGACCTTGAGAAACTATACTTCCCGTCCAGACACCTTTCCATAACATCTACAGTCTAAAAGCTTAAGTGGTCAAGGGTACCCACTTGAGTATTCCATGTCAGCCCGATCACTTGTGTCCACGAACTGCCTGCTGTCCTCCTCGTCATCCACCATCGACTTGAGTAGAGTTTTTATTTTGACATGCAGTGGGTGGTAGGGAGGTGGGTGAGGGCAGAGGGGTGACGGGGATGGCAGGGAGGAGCAAGAGTGTAATGGCTGCTGCTCCGATCTTGCTTCTTCTTCTCCTCCCTTAGGGTTAGGTTTACGGTCACAGTTCAGGTTTTCACCAATTAGACTTTTCAAATTGTAGGGGAAGATGAAAGAAAGGGGATTGCAGGGAGAAGCGAAAGGGTTGGCGGCAGTTTTCGTCTTCCTTTTCATTCTACTTTGTAGAAGTTAGGGTTAGGAGATGGATTAGGATATTAAGGGTTATAGTTTCAAAAAAATTACAGGGACATGAAAACGAGTCTCTGCATATTTATTCTGTACAATCTTGTCTTGGGCTTTATTTCTTCCATGCAAACTTCCAAAATAGATGCATGTGGCACAAATTTCCAGTCAATTGGGATGGGAGGGAGGTAAAGCGCAAGACAGAAAAAAGGCCTAAAACCACACAGAGCAATGAGGCTATTTTAAAAATGACAATGTGGTGAAGTGATCCAGGGTGAATCCACCACATGGGGGTAAAACAAATTTTGCCCAATTTTATATTTTCACCACTCCTATTATGGTTTTACTCATCAAGAGAAGCTTTATGGCTTACATCTCTGCTAGAAGAAAAGGAAACATTACCTATTCCTTCGGAATTCTAATCAAATTGGCCCTCGAGTATTTAGCCTTCAACTAAACTAGTTATGTCTCAAATATGGATTTACTGAAGCTATATTATATCGCTCTAGCTGGAAACAGCATGAAAAGTGTCACCCTCTTTTAATCAAGTTGTCGAACTCTCTACCAATTATAAAGTGTTGGTTATACGGATGAAGGAATGGTATTTGCTGGTGGCTGCCAGAAACATACCACATTGGCTTCCAAATGACATTCCTCAACAATGGAGCCATCATTTTGGACACTAGGGTCTTTGACAAACTTCAGTAGATGCCAAAAAAAGTATATGCTGCAAGTCTGAGTTTTTATAGCTATAACATTGGTGCTGATGCTTTGGCTTTTGGGCGTAATAGTGGAAAAGTTGAGAGATAATTCTTGTAACAACTTTGATTTTTAGTAAATAAAAATCTCGTCAATCCTTATTTAAACCCTAGATTGCTTAATAAATTTTGCTTTTAACTTTAATAATCCGTAATAATTAGAATTGAGACTTATAAAATTATATCTTTTCACACCGGACAATCTAGTCTTTTTCTAAAGACGAATATGCTTACAGAAGCACTTGTATAATTTTTCTAGTGAGTAAAACAAAATCTTAAAGTTGTATTTCTTGGCTAGAAATCCTACTTGGCAAGTTAGAGAAACCTAATTACCATTTCACCTAGTTACATTTCCCTAACCCTAGATGAACCTTGTGAACCTTTTGG
Source organism: Rhododendron mucronatum var. ripense (assembly GCA_019656295.1). Classification (NCBI taxonomy): domain Eukaryota; kingdom Viridiplantae; phylum Streptophyta; class Magnoliopsida; order Ericales; family Ericaceae; genus Rhododendron; species Rhododendron mucronatum. Next base: position 1,265,017 of record BPLT01000035.1, on the reverse strand, counting down.
ACCTAGGGAAGTAATCATTATGCTTCCAAAAGTAGTATACTTTGACTTGCCATGCATGCAAGCCTAAGAATAATAGCCTTGAACCTAATTACCCTCTATATATACACACACACACACATTAGCCTACCATAATCATGCCTATGTACACGTACATAGACTTTCTAGGAAAGTCTAAACCATTGGTCAAAGGGATATCACTTGAAAGCCTTCCCTTAAATCATTACCTCTTCTTAGACTTATTAGGGCTACTTAGTACCTAAATACACATATGTAGATAGATAGATAGATAGATAGATAGATAGATATACACACACACACATGGCCAAAAGAGAGAGAGAGAGAGCCGAGAGGAGAGAGAGAGGGGCCGAGAGTGAGAGAGAGAGGGAGAGAGAGTGAGGTGTGTGCATGTGTTGGTACACCCCAACAAGCTACCTCTTTTAGCCAACCTCACACTCAACCTAAGTACTACTTAGTCTACTTTACAACCCTTCTTTAGGCCACTTTAAACATGAAATCTAACCCTTAATCATCCTAGAAATTGACTTACAACCTAGACCTAGGATTGACTAAACAGGGGAAGACTATCCTTTTAGCCTAGCTATCATGATCTTTAGACTTGTAAGACTTGCAACCTAGATTATAATCACCTAGGATTTACTTTAAGCCATAGAAAATCTCCATGATTACTTAGACTTACACCTAGGATGTATTGACAAGGCTTTGGCATGCTTGAAGACAAAATTTGACAACACAATGAAGCAAACAAATGAGAGGAAAAGAGAGAGAGGGCCGGCCATGAGAGGAGAGGGAGAGCCAAGTTTTTCTTATAAATAGCACCCCCCCTCTTGCCATTCAACTCACACATTCAAACCTTCCAACTTCTCTTTCTAGAAACCCTTGTGTTTGTTCTTTGTTCTTTCTTGTTCTTGGCATTCTTGAGTTTTTCAAGAAACTCATCCAAGGCCGCCACTAAACCGCCACTTGACCACCCTTTCAATCCAAAAAGTTTAGTAGTTTAGTCAAGAAATAGTTTCGAGAGAAAAAGAAGTTCTATCCTTTCTCTTTCGAAGCTACCGTAGGAAGTCATTCCGTTCGATAGCCGACGTACTTGCTTTTCCCGTAGCCGTACCAACCACCAAGAACAACGGTAGATTATCCTTACTCACTATCTCTAAGTATAAGTAGAAATGTGTATATTACTTGTATGTTTGAAATACATGAAAGAAAGAAAAAAAAATAACTAGCAAACTTGTTTTACTAAAATTTCGAAAGAAAGTATGATCATGTTGAATCACGCGACTTTTATTCTGGAAAATATATGTTGTTTTGAACTTCCCAAAAAGAAAGAAAGAACAGACTTTAAAACGTAAGAAATAACGGTTTGATTGAAAGTATTCGTATTTTGATCTTTGGATGGTTATGAGCATGTATACATGTTTACTAGGATTTCTTGTTTTGATGTGTGATAAAGCATAAGTGGTTTCCACTCCAAAGGTGTCTGTCCATGTGACACTATGCTTCAAGTGTGCGGTAATTGTTTGAATGTGATTCCGTGAACAAGAGCATGATAAAGTGATATAGAGTTTGATGATCTTGCTAGTTTAGTTTCAAGATTACAATGAATGATTTATGATTACTTACATGAAAAGTCCTGCCGTGGAGTCATTGCATGAAAACGAGACACAAAAATTGAGAAGTTAGAAACATGACACCTAGGGTGTGGTTAATGAAAAGAAGAATTTTGAAACCACAATGTGGCCGGATGTGGTAGCCCATTGTGTGGTGTGTGTTGCCAATGGGACCGGACTTGGTAGTCTCATTGGGGGTGTGACTTGGTTATCCGCGGAGAGGAGCCAAGAAAGAAAAATGTTTTGAAACCACAATGTGGCCGGACATGGTAGCCCATTGAATGTGTGGATTTTTGAAACCGCAATGTGGCTGGACTTGGTAGCCCATTGTGTGTGTTGCCAATGGAACCGGATGTGGTAGCCTCATTGGTAACGTGACATGTTTAAAAAGTGTTTTTGGAAATGTTGATTTGGTAAATGAAAATGAGACACGGTCTACGAAGAGTCGCGTAGGAAAAACACAGATATCCCAACGTTAGTTGAATAGCGAATGTGGATGTGTCATTGTGAAGTGCTTTACTGAATATGCATGTGCTATTTAATATTTTTAAGTGGCAAATTATTTCTATGACCTATTGTTTGTAAATTTATGAGTTAGCGGGTATGGGATTATTCTGCTGAGCTCTCGTAGCTCATGGTGTTACCTTTGGTGACCCTGACATATTATACCGGGGGCGACGCTGGTATAATGTGTCTGACTTTGTAGATGACCAGGGTGAGCTGTACACCTTGAAGGCTTTCGGAGCCGAGGAGCTAGCTAGGATGGAAGAGCAGGAGGAGGAGCTGTAGATAGGAACCCTAGTTTCCCTCCCTTTATGTAATAAAAGTACTCTTATGGGGGTTATGATGTAATAATAAGGCAGACTATATTTAGATTTTTAATAAAAATTGTCTATTTAACGTTCCCAAAATTTGGTGCGTTACAATTCTCCCTATTGCTAATCTGCAGAATTTTTGAACTCCTCATTGTATTCACTTCTCCTCATGGTTGGGCAAGTAACAATTAATGCGAGAACAGCAAATACGAAAGCCATGGTCATCCTTTTACTCCTCCAAGCTGACAAAATAAACCATACCACATGGTCCCTCTATTAGCCAAAAAATTATAACGAACTCTTTGTTAATGGAAGTTTCCCTCCTCCTTGTTTGGTAGAAACAGGCTTCCCCTTGAAGATCATAACAAATGAACACGGATTGAGCTACTTCAAAACTATCTGCACCATAGTCCATAACAATAAATTAAAAGGCGCCTCTCAAAAAAAATGTGCAATCTGACACTCCCCTTTACGCCACTTATTCGTCTCCTCTCGAAAAGCTCTTGTATGCATCTTAGCATATGCTATTCCTTTAGAATATAGGTAAAAGCTTTCTAATCCAAAATCTCTCCCGAAACACCTTCATGAATTCCACGCTTTCATATAGTCTATAAAGCTGAAAAAAGTCATAGATATTACTTTTCTTATGCTTGTATGCTTTCACCAATGTGCAGTTACGTGGGTGAATCTTTGTATCTTTCACTTCTTACTTTTCAGAGGAAACCTCAATCTAAACGTACTTCAGCCTAGCATCCCGCTCTAACCTCCCTAGTCTACTCCATATAGCATATGATCTCAAACTTGAGCATACAATTCCCCTATCACCACCATACGTTTTGATGACGAGGAAGCCCTTACGAGGTCTCACAGGAAACCCCTGGGGCTATGTATGCCGCAACAAACACAGACTATGTAAAGCCAAGACCCATTAGAACCATGGTTACATGGTGCAACTGGCCACTGAGAGGAGTTGAATATAAGATCTCCAGTTCTCCACTTCCTTAGAGCATCCACAGTGGATTAATCAAAACCAAAATGTTGCTAAGGTTAGCAATATTTGCTCAAAAAGGAGCTCACATTGGAATAATCAAACTTAGCAACCTCTTACCAACTAATCATTTTGGCCCTTGGATAACCAAAACTAACAATTTTTTTGTTAATAATCAAATTTAGTGAACCCCACAGCTTTTCAATCAAGTACACTCATCATTACACAAAAACTTTATCTCTCCTCCATTCTCTCTCTCTCTCTCAACCATACTGTCAAAAAATTAATTTAAAAAATTTAAACAAAAAAAAGTTTTCAAAAACAGTTTTCTTTTTTTGAATTTTTTTTTTCAGAAAATGATTTCAAAAAATTGTTTTGGGAAAACTACTTTGTATTTCTAATAAACAATTTTTATTAGTTCGAAAACTATCAAAATAAAAGTTTTCTATATTAATAGTTTTTAGTTTTTCGTAGTTTGAAAAAGTGACGTGGCAAATTTTGATTAACCATTGTGCACCTCTCACCTCTACATTGCTAACCTTAGCAACCCCTTTAATGGATAATCAAAAAGTGATGTGACAACTTTTGATTAGTCCACTACGGTTGCTCTTAGGAAACTGATCTACATCGTGGGGTTATGACCACAATACTTTGCCTTCACACATCTCTTAGCTTTCTCATGTTTATTCCCACTGTCTAATAAAAAAAACCACTTTTAGCCCCAACTTTTTGTTACCCCTTCTTCCCTTCAGTCCAACCACCCAACCTTCCCTTTTATCTAGAGGTGGCAATCCCAACTCACATTTTTTAACCCGTCCAAACCCACCCAGTTTTAACCCAACCCACCCATATTGTATAATGGGTTAATATGGATTGAACTCATATTAACCCATATTTACATGCGTTTAGATGGGTAAAATGAGTTCAATATGGGCCGGAATTAAAAGACCAATTCCCTCCACAAGAGCCTCAATAAATACATATAGTGCTACCGTTGTAGTACGTATATATGTACAGAGGTAGACAGAGAACAAGTACCGGCGCCACTCACTGAGTGCAAACCCCTCCTCCGACTCCATCTCCGCCAGCGACGGCAGAATTGGCCCGTTCGACCCCACAAACCCATTGTCACCGTTCCTATCCTGCGAGAACACATCATTTGCAGCTGACTCGCCATCAACAAAGTTGGAGAACAAGTCGAATCAGTCCAAGTCGACATAGCTGCTGCTGTTGTCAAACGGCGGAGTCACAACGGCAAAGTTTCCTCCAATTGTTTGTATGTCATAGGAGACAAGTGGTCTAAAGTGATTGAGAACCACTAGAAGCATCCTGTACAAGTTTTTTTTTTTTTTTTTTTTTTTTTGGAAAACAAAAACCGGGTTGGGCCGGTTTTGGGTATGCCTTGACCCATATTTGACCCATACAGTTTCAACCCGCCTACTATTTACCCGTATTCGACCAGCCCATATTCAACCCACCCAAATCCGCCCATTTGCCACCTCTACTTTTATCTCATCCTCTCTTGCAAGCGTTGAGTCCAAGTAACCAGTAGAGAAAGGTTCTTCCACTATGTTTGAGTGGCAAGCAAAAATAACATCATTAAGGAATTGTAAGCAATGCTATTTTTATTTTTAAGAAGTCATGTTGTTAAAATCAGAGGATTGTCACCTTCCCATTTGGCAGGGGCAGAGCAACTGAACAAAGCTTGAACTTTCGACCTTCCCTTAAGATTAATACCAAGTGTGTGTCGCATAAATCAACATCCTCAATGACCAAGTCTTGGTCATCAATAAGTACACTCTGCAGTAGTTGAAAGAAGCAAGATAATCCATGAAAGCAATGACATGTTAAGGGATGGTAATGATTTTGAACAGAGACAAATATAAGTCCAAATAAATTCACATTTATGGACACACATATAAAACCTCATCAATAGTGCACTGACCTCCCATTTTCTAGGTGCAGAAGTATGTACAGGACTATGAAGAAGATAATGACAATCAACAGGTTGGCCCTCCTTGGCAGCATCCGTAAAAAGGTAAAGACACCCTTGATGGTGCTCAACTATACAGTGAGCCAACCCCTCACACTCCCATACTGAAGTTAGCCCAGACAAAGGATCAGCTGCATTTATCAAAAATACCTAAAAAAAACAGCCTCAACATAATGTTGTAAAAGCCAAATAATATTAGGTAATGAAAGATTGACTATGAAAGTTCCATTAAAGTGAAACCTTGGAAGACTTAGTGGAGAACGTATTTACAGCCACAAAGCGGAAATCCTTGGTGTGTCTTATGTTTACATAAACATTTTCCGTAGGTTCGTCTAAAAGCAAAACGTCTTCTTCATTTGAACCAAGCATGCTACAATATATCCTAATTCAGAAGCAAGGAAAAGCAACTTCAATATTTTTCATGCAGACAATACATAATACAAACAAGGTAATCTGTAAACCAAAAAAAAAAAAAACTAATTACGAACCTATATGGCCTCTTATACTGATCAGTGACGACATAAAGCAATGCCTGACCCCCTTTTGCCCAAGCCAAATTTGAAACCCGGTCTGCTTGAGGCTTACTACATAGAGATCCAAAATTCAAGTCCCTTACAAATAACTTGAAGTAATCATTATCCTTATCATACATTGTGTATGCAAGAAAGTGGTGATCTGGTGACACTTCCGATAATTCCTCATAAGCATAACCTAAAAACTAATATAAAATATCAGAGGTCACAAAATAAAAGTACCCCTTGAACATCAACACAAACAAGAATTGGCAGTACCTCCAAATCTTTCAGCTTCTTGATTGTAATCAAGCAACTTCTGTTCAATTCTCTTCCCTGAAGTAAAATCAAAACCAGCAGAAGGAGATTTATGTGAAATGAACTCTTCATTTAAGCTTGCCAATCTCCGACACAACACAGGATATTGCTTCCCCTCTTCAATCCGTCGATAATACAGCCTGCGGCCACAAACATGATTTCAAGATAGTAAAAACACATTGAATATAGTTTGAAAAATAACAAATAAAAAAAAACAAAAATATTAGTTCGCACTAAGGAAGTTACTTAGCCTGCTCTTAAAAGAAAAGCATGGACTGATTACCATTCAAAATCAAACTAGTTGTTTCGCGATACTTTTCAAGTGATATATATGCTACTAGAGAGATGCAAAGTCAGAGGCGCATTTGTTCATTCACTGTCCGGCCCCCCAAGATCTACAGAATGTGGTTCTTGTTTAGCGGAGTATCTCGTGGGTTTTCCTTGCGCAGGTGGTGGAGCTTCTTCAAGAATGGTATGGGCCTAGACTGAGTAGAAGAAGAAAGCTTTGGATTTTGATCCCGATGTGCTTAATTTGGAGTCAAAGGAACCGAAGATATTTTGTTGCGGAAGATAGGTCTTCGTACAAAATTAACAGTTTTTTTTCTTTCAACTTTGTTCGGACTCTAGGGAGTGCAACCCTACATTGGATCAATTCTTTGACATGATAGATTTATTTGTAGTTTAGAGTGGTGTATAGATACTTTTACTTTGTGGCCTTTTTTTTTTTTTTGGGTAAATGGGTGATCTTCCTTGATGCCTTTTCACTAAAATTTATCACTTATCCAAAATACCAAGGAAAGCTACAATTAAGGAATACAACAGTTAACCAAAACCGTTTTGAGCCCTAGAAATGCAGAGTATCCGATCAGGAAAAAGCACAAGCGTAAGAAACCATTAACTGACGAACTGGAGTATAGAAAATGCTAATATATAAATATATATATATATATACACACACACACTATATGGTGTGCGTGTGTACCATGGGCCCCAGCGGAGAGGAGGGGTGGAGAGGTCGGAGGCGAAGCGGGAGGCCATTTCGGATTGGAGTTTGGAGACGAGGCGTTGGGAGTCGGCCATGACGGCTTCGGTGTACTTCTCTTCTTGCTCCATGTAAACGTCCATGTGGCGCATGGCCACTTTGTCGTTGAGGCTCGACATCCAGCTGTAGGGATCGTCCCATGAGACGTCGTGGAGTGTGAAGATCGCGGATTTCTGTGGGGGTTTGGGAGGGGATGGCGGCGTCGGAGGCGGAGGTTGGGGAGGAGGTTTATGGGATTTGGAATGGGCGAAGGAGCGGAGGAGGAGTGGAAGGGCAGTTGAGGGGTGGCGGTGGCGGTGGCGGTGGCGGTGGAGGGTTGGGAGGAGGGGGCGCATAGTCGCCAGGAAGACTGGGGAGGGAAGAGCTGCGTTTGGTAGGGTTTTTGGCCGAAGTAGCCATAATCTGTAATCAAATCGGAAGAATACACACCAACTGGGTGGCACAGGTGCTGGGCTTAAGTGCCCCTCCCTCCCATGCACTCGGGTTCGAGCCCCTCCAGTTGCAAAAAATATATATGAGTTGGAGGGACATGTGGAGTGCCATGTGGAGTGTCCTGTGCCAGCTGTGCGCCTAGGTGGTGCTGTGGTGACGGTCTGTTCTCACGGACAGTAACTATGGCTCGAACCGGACATTCCACAGCGGATTAGGAAGCCCCTATGGTCACGCCCAAGGGAATTGCTACGCCGGTCGCCCCCTCCTACGTTTTTTAACAGTTCAAAAAAAAATCGGAAGAATACACGTCTTTCCAAATGTTTTGTAAACTTAGGCCACCGCTCCTTTTCAAAAGGAGTTATATGAGTTAGGTGCCATGTGGCTATCCATGTAGGTAGCGTCTTTTGAGGATGAGTTAATAATTTTAACCCTATTAGCTCCTCTTCGGAAGGAGCTATATTTCTAACACTAAGAGCATCTCCAATCCATATTTATTCCTCCAAAATAGAGGATGAATGTAATTTTTTCCCATTTTTCTTCACTTTTTGTACTTTTTGGAAGAAGATTTGAGGGACCCATCGTCCTTTTTAGAGTTTTGGAGAAATTTCATACTCCAAATTTATTTTTGGTCCTCTATTTTTAGACGACCAAATTTACTTTTGGAGGACCAAACTCTAAAAAGGACGGTGGGTCCTTTAAAAATTCTCTCAAAAAGTACAAAAAGTGAAGAAAAAATGGAATAAATTACAAAATCTCCCCTCAATGTGCCACTTCCATCTTCTATTTTGGAGAAATAGAGTTGAATTGGAGATGCCATAAGAGCATCTCCAATCCATCCTTATTCCTCCAAAATAGAGGATGGAAGTGACACATTGAGGAGGGATTTTGTAATTTATTCTCTTTTTTCTTCACTTTTTGTATTTTTTGGGAGAATATTTGAGGAACCCATCGTCCTTTTTTTAGAGTTTGGAGAAATTTCATATTCCAAATTTGCTTTTGGTCCTCCATTTTTAGAGGACCAAATTTACTTTTGGAGGACCAAACTCTAAAAAGGACTGTGGGTCCCTCAAAGATTCTCTCAAAAAGTGAAGGAAAAAAGGAATAAATTACAAAATCTCCCATCAATGTGTCACTTCCATCTTCTATTTTGGAGAAATAGAGTTGGATTGGAGATGCCCTAATAGCTCCTTTTCAGAAGGAGCTCTATTTCTAACCCTCGTATAATTTTAACCATAATAGCTCCTTTTGAAAAAGAGTTATATTTCTAACCCTAATAAAGATATTAAATTTCCTGGCCATAAAGATATTAAAAAATTTCACGATTATGTTAAAAAAATTAGAATTACTATTAATTTGAAAATTTCTAAATTAACTTCCCCAACAGACGAGAGAGGAAGAACCCGAATTGGTGATTTGAATGTGGCACATAGTTAGAGGGAGGAGTAGTTGATTATTAGTTGTTTGTTGATTATGTAATTTGTTTAGAAATATGTACTAGCTAGTCTGAGACAAAAACCCTAGAGAGAGGGAGAAGAGTTAGAGAGAGAAAACCACGACATGGGTTTGTTCTGCAAGAGTGATATTTTGTTGTAGTATGATTGGTTGTGAGTACTATTAATTCTCTCTTCCACGATCACCAAGTGAATGAATTTGCTTTCTGTTAAACTTTACCTAAGTACTTAACTTACTGAACAAATTCAACTAGTGAAACACGTCCGAATAAATAATTGATTAACATAAAAGACTTGTTGAGTACGAACTTTTCATATAAAAACATCATTTCACATGACATGTAATTTGAATTTCATTTTCCGCATCTTCTCTTGTTGTGACCTTGTTGACCACACTTTGAGCACGTCTGTGGCGGCTGGTGCTCAATCAAATCATTCATCTCATTTCGGATTCGATTCACTTTCGGGCGGCTTCTGCCTCAGAGACGTTCTTTGTCTGGAAGAATTCTTGGCCCATCGTACGGTGGCCAGTAGGCTTGGTCAGGCAGTGACTTGAATGAGAGAGATCCATACATGGCAATTGTTGTGTCGAAATGGTTGTATAAATAATTGTGCTAATAGACTTCTCCCAGGACACACCGTTTAAATAGGAGCAATCTATAATGGACAGTGTTGTAAAAATCCTATGATAACCGATACGTACCTTATGACTTGATGCGTTTAGAGGTAAATCGACACGTATCTTATAAACATCTCTTACTATACACATACAATAAGATACATATCCAATGGTTTGGTTTGTTAATAGCTAAACCCGTTATGTATCTCCTTACCTATCTTATGTGCTTATGTATTGTCTTTGAGAAATATCTGCCATGGTTACTTAGTGGGCTGAATGTTGAGTTAAGCTACTTCTATTGGTATCTAGTTGCCTTTCACTTTCGTTTCTTGAAATCATGTTCTCTTCGAATTGTGCGAGCTTTTTTTGGGTTTTGAAAATTCGAAACCTGAAATCCAATGAAGGGATTTCCTCAGCAATAAACGGTATAACTCTAAAACGTATGTTATTAACCCCTAAAGTAAACTTTTAGGAATAACATGGCTGTACAATCCCTAATTAATTGCATAAAAATTGTATAATTAGGCCTAACAATGACTATTAGTTTAGGACTCGCAATCTCACATTCCCAATAATGTTTTGAGATAAATGTGAGATTACTATTTCTATGGATGTGAATTCTTAGGGTTTTGACCTTAGTTTTTATTTTTTATTTTTTACCTTAGTTTCTAGGCATTCGGAACGCAAGGAATTTTATATTGCATTTAAGGTTTTGAACTAGCACAAAAAAACTGAACCAATCACCAAGCCAACCATCAAAAACGAAAATTTCATAAATTTAAATGTCATAACTACTAAGCAATAGTAAATAAATGTACAGAATAGGAATTCTGCTGTAATATGTGGTTTCTGATGCAGGTGTCCAGCTAGGATTCCCTTACGTTTAGGGCAAAAAAATTTTCGTTTTTTTCTTTTTCTCTTCAACCCGTTGTTGATTCATCACCAAACTTAATTGCCTTACGTTGGGTTCAAGTAATCCAAAAGTGGAATGGGTTGTAAATGGCCAGAATGGCAAGGAAGATAGAGAAAAATAGACTTACTGTGAGTGACAACAGATGGTGGAGAGCACGCCGGAGATGAGAGAGGGCGGAGAGCATGATGGAGGGCGGCTGGAGGGGATCGCGTAGGTTCGAAGGTCGCAATCGACATGGAGAGCGAAAGGGAAATATCAAATAGGAGGAGAAAAGGGGAGGGTTTGATTAATGTCTGGGTTGAAAGGAGCTATAATACTTAAAACACGCCTCCATAAAAGGCCTTATAAATCTGACTTGGACTCTTTGCCACCTAGGAAACCTATAACTCCTTTTGAAAAGGAGTGATAGCCTATTTTTACAAAACGTTTGGAAAGATGGGTATTCTTCCAATTTGATTACAATTTATGGCCATTTCGGCCAAAAACCTGCGTTTGGTAATAGTTGAGTTTAACGCCTGGTGTTTAGCTGTTAATAAAGAAAGGGTAAGATGAGAAAGAGAGCCATTTCCTTTTGGCTTCCGGATTTGGAAAATTTTTGAGTTTTGTTTTTGGGCAACAAGTGAGAAGAGAAAATAGAGTAATAATCGGGAATATGGGTAATGAGTGGAGAGAGATAGAGAAAAAAATGATATTAATGATTGAATATAGAGTAATGAATGGGGAGAGAAATAAAAGTAATAATTGAAAATATATGAAATGAGTGGATTTGAGTTTGAAATTTTTTTTCCAAACCCATAACCAAACAAGGGCTAAATCTAACCATTTATTGTAAGATTGGGTAAAAAATGGGAACAACCAATCAAAAACTTTGGTATACAGGGTTGTTTAGACAAAAAAGCAAAGTGACTTATTTTTTTGTAACGACCCTGATTTTCGGTCAGTGAAAAATTTCGTTAAATATTTGAATTTTATTTTTATTACTTGGATTTACTTTTAAATTTCTATAGTTTGTCAAAATTACATTTTTGCCCCTTGAAATTTCATTTTTTGACATTAAGCCCCACTTGACAAGCCTAGTTAGTTTCTAACCAACTCGTTGGAGGAACCGAGCTAGCAAGTCACCTAGTCACTTTCTCCTAACCTCAAATGGACTGTTTTGCCCTTCGTGAACCTTTTGAACCCTAGAACAAGAATTGATTATTCATTTTCTTTTTAATATTTTTGATTTTATTCTTTGTCCATTGGACAATAAATGTTAGGAAAACTATTATCCATTGGATAATAGAACCCCAATTATTTATTTTAAAAGTATACTTGGAATATTAAGAAAAATACTTTTAATTACTTTAAAAGTACTTCTTGGATTATTTTAGTATATAAATGACCTAATAACTATTATCCATTGGATAATAGAAGTTAGGGGAATTTTTACCCAATGGATAAAAAGAAGTTAGTCTTTCAAAATACCATGTGCCAATTAGTTTGTTGAAACTTAGCCCTTAAGTCTCTTGACTTAAGTACAAAGAACCATTAGTTTAATTGTTTACTTGCATATATATGTATATATGTGTACCTTGTGAAAGCAAGAGAGGAGAGAAGGGAGAGAGAGAGAATTCGGCTAGAGAGAGAGGGAGAGAGAGAGAGAGGGAAAGAAGAGGGAGGAAGGAGATTTGATTGTACCTTCCATGATCTTTTACATCTTCCTAGTCCTTGGTGTATCTTTCTTCCAAGCTAAGTAACTAACCCACCATTAACCTCCAATGTACTTCCTTGATTTGTTTAACTAAGAATCTTGTACCAATATTCTTCTTGCCCACCAAGTCTTGCAAGAATCAAATCCTAGCCATGCAAGCCTAGAATTGGCCTTGATTTTTCTAGGATTCTTTGACAAGTGTCAAAGTGAGTCTTAGAGAGAGAGAGAGGAGAGAGAGCCAAGCTTTGCCTATAAATAGAGCCATTCTCTTGTCATTTGAACTCACACCTTCTCATTTGCTCTTCCTTCTCTCTAGAAACCATTCCTGGCAGCCTACTGCCCTTCGGAATTCCTCAGTTTTCTCCTGTTTCAAGTAGTTTTTAGAACCAACTTCCTTCGGGATAGTTGTAGAAAACTTCGAGAGCTTCAAGTTAGGCTCAAGAACCACCCCAATCGGTGAAGAAATGACAAAGATATTGTCATCTGAAGTTCAGTAAAATCTCGGATTCCCAAATTCCAGACAGCTTACTGTCTTTTCCTTTATCACCGTTTTTCTCCAACCTAAGATCGTTTCCAGGATTAACTTCCTTCACGAGAGTTGACGAGCGTTTCTAGAGCTTCGATTTCGACCCAAGAACGATCATATTCGGCCAAATATTGACCGAGTTACTGCCGTCCAAAGTTCGGGCCAGATTCGCGAGTTTCATCACCCGTGGATTTTCCAAATAGCTTACTCGGCCCCGACTAGTTTCGGATCAAGATAGGATACTCTTACCCTATCCCTATGTATATGTAAGATCTCGTTATCTTCCATTTCAAAGTAAGTTATCTTTATTTACTTTCCATATCAAGTATTTGTATTTTGATCTTTTTGATGGTTATGAGCTTGTTAAAGATGAATTGTTTGTATTACTTGTGACACGATAAAGCATAAGTGATTTATCACTCCAAGGGCGTCCGAACATGTGGCGTTATGCTTTAAGCGTTAATGTGAGCATGATTAGCAATATAGAGTTGAATGATCTTGTTTGTTTACAAGGAATGATTTATGTTTACCTTTGTCCTACCGCGAAGTCTTTGCATGTAAACGAGACACGAGAACCGAGAAAGTAGAAACATGGCACCTAGGGTGTGTTTGACAAGAAAAATGTGTTTTCCGGGTAAAGAAATATTTTTGAAACTACATAATGACCATTTTGAGGGTATTACTTGAGTTGTGCGTGTGCCTATGGGAACCCGGCGCGGCGGAACCATAGTGAGGATACTTGGGAGACCGGCGCGGTGGAACCAAGGTTGGGTGAGTAGCTTGGTTATCCGTGGTACGGAGCCAATGCTATTGTGTGCCAATGGGAACCCGGCGCGGCGGAACCGAGGTTGGGTGTGTGTAGTTTGGTTATCCGCGGTACAGAGCCAACGCAAATAATTTTGAAAGGCTGTAGCTTGGTTATCCGCGGTACGGAGCCAATGCAAATGATTTGAAAAGGATGTTTTGTAAGTGAAAATGTTAACACGGTCTACGACGAGTCACGTAGGAGAAACACGGAAATCTTGGACACCAACGAATGTGGATGTGTGATTGTTGTATTATTGTAAATGATTTTCTGTGGTAAGGTTGGTTGGGTAAGAATTTCCTATTGAGCGTTGTAGCTCACGGTGTTGCCTTTTGGTGACCCTGACATATTATATTGGTGGCGACGCCGGTATAATGTGTCAGACCTCCTAGATGAACAGGGTGAGAAGTACACCTTGGAGGCCTTCAGAGCTAAGGAGCTTGTCAGAATGGAGGAGCTAGAGGAGCAGTAGTTAGGAGCCTTAGTTCCTCATTTGTTGAATAAATGTACCCTTTGAAGTATTTATGATGTAATAAACTCTCTTTATTATGTAATAAATGCCTCATTAACGTACCCAAAATTCGGGGCGTTACATTTTTTGCCCTTATTTAAATTTTTTTCACATTTGTTAGTTTGTTATTAAGTTTTGGGGGATTATTGCATCGTCATGACGAGAGAAATCCAAAAAGTAAAAAATTATGATCGAAATCAATTTTTTTTGAATAAAGACAAAAATAAGCCAATTTTTTCGTCTTTATTCAAAAAAAATTTGATTTCAATCATAATTTTTTACTTTTTAGATATCTCTCGTCATGACGATGCAATAATCCCCCAAAAATTAATGACAAACTAACAAATGCAAAAAAATTTGAATAATAACAAAAAAATATGCCACTTGGTTTTTTTGTCCAAACAACCTAGCACTTTTCTTTTCATTTCTCATTCAACCCAAATGAGGTAATTTCATAAGAAAGATTGTTTTCTTTTCTCTTGAAACTCCTCCATCCAAGGGCATCCGGCTATGGGGCTCCCAGGTGGTTTTGGGAGCATCATACTCTCAATGAATATGGATCATTGGATTGAAAATAAATAAATCATAGTGCTTGGATCAAAATCAAAAACCAAAAGTAGGATGGTTTTGTGAATTTTTGACCAAAAAAATGAAGAATTACTTGTCATAGAAACAATCAACACTTAACATCGACTATGGTAGCACTTACCATTGTATAAGGCAAAACTTACCACACAAACAGACAACACTTATGACAACCAGTTGGTCAGGTAACAAGTTACCATTAATTAAAAAAAAAACAGTACCCTATTTTTTGGCGGAAAAATTTGAAGATTTTGGAAATTTATATATTTACACCACTTTAAGCTATATAAACCTATATTTTGTCTTTTTGCAAAGAATTGAATAGTGGAAACCTAAAAAATAGTGTTCGATTATAAATCTAGTTTAAAATTTAATTTCTTATGAAGATATAATTAGAAGAATTATCTAAAAACAAAAAATTTGACAAATATTTTCCATAACTTCCAAATAATAAATGTATTTAATTAATTTATTTTTAAATAACCATTTATTATAGATATATTTAAGTAACGTACTTTTAAATATTATAAAAAAAGAGATATTCATTTAATATTTTGATAGTTTACAAATTTAGTTAATATATATTATAAAATAATGTTATAACTTGATTGTTACAACAAAATTGAACAATAAGTATATTTTTGCTTAATAGCTATTGAATAATTTTGTAGAATTCTCAATTGAATTTATGGTAGTATTTAATGAAATTAGGTTATTCAATCTCATTAATATAATTTATAGTGATCAATATGATATAATTTACAAATCTAACAACTAATAGTGTTAATACTAATATACTTGCGATCAATCAACGAGAATTGATTCATTTCTAATTGATTGATCTGATTATATGTTCAACCAATTGATTAGATGATTTGAATCGATTAAAATCATATTTGACAGATGTGGTAGTTACATGTTGATTGATAATGATTAGTGAAGATTAATACAATTTGCTAAAGTAGGCTAACTAATTTGTTTAATTGTTTAACCACAGACTTATCTATTTCAATCCTTCAAATTACACAATTAGCAAATTCCAAAAATGAATAACATTAATCACTTGCAAAATGAAGGAGTAACAGTTTTTCTGGTTAGCATTGATTACTTGCCCAATGTAGGAGTTAGGAGTAACCACTAATTAACCAGTAATTGAAATATCTCATTTATTTGATCCTTTTTAAAAGTAATTTTATTAATATAAATATTTTTATTTAATTTATCATAAAAGTAATATAATTAGATCCAAATAAAATTTAATGTGGTAGGTATTATGATATTAATGATGACATACATAAATGTGTACTTACCCATCATTAATGTCATACTTACTATAGAATAAGGCTTACTTACCAAAGCATAAGGCTAAAGGTACCACAAAAGCTGAATTTTTACGATGGACTAATATTCGTTGATAACACTTACCACGTGCTTGACAATACTTACCATGAAATAAGAGGAAAACGACTATATGCTTAAACTAGTCTTACCACGCAAACTGATCACGTTTTGCCAATTACTTAGTTTACCGACCACCAATTGGTATTCTAAATTAAGATAGTTTATAATGGGTGCATATCGATTCAATTTTTTCAGATGCACAGGAATGGGCAATTTGGGTGCATGTGAATGAAGATAAAATCAAATCAAATCAAACACTATTGATAGTGTTTGGTTAGGAGTTTAGTTTAGTTTTGGTAGTGGGTGGAGAGAGAAATAGAGTAATGATTGAAGATAGGGGTAATGATTGGAGAGAGATAGAGAGAAATGAGAAAGTAATAATTGGAGAAATAAGATAATGATTGGAGAAAGAAGTAGGAAAATGATTGGAAACAAAACTAAAACTAAAACTAAGTTGTTAACAGAACAAAGTTATACTTTCCGAAAAAAAATCAAACTCTATTATACTTTCTGAACACCATCCGACATTCAAATCCAAAATCTCTGACTTTTGCTCAATGTTCTGAGCACATCCATCAAACATCATATGCACCCAAAATTCACAACATAATAACTTCTCTTTCCTAAAATCTAAACTAATCATCAATGTATAAGAAACAATTTACAATTCTTCACACACAAACGGTCAAAACTAAACTCATTAAACTCAATAGACAATCTCCTGAAATCTACATGGAACACCAAAGCCTCATTCCACGACATGAAACATCTCCCTAGGACGTTTTATCAAACAACCATGAGAAGATAAGCCTCGGTTTTCTACTTAAAAAAAATAATGTTATAGGCACACCAAGCAGCCACACACTGACCATATCACTCATACATACATGTTTGGATCTAAGGTACCTTTCGAGTGATCAATGTACCTTCCATTTCAGCAATAGAAAGAGAATGTTGTTCCTCATTCGCCATTTTATTAGGTATCCTGGGGTATATTTTGTTCACCTACATAGCATTGATAAGACATCTTAAGATAGTAAACCATGTGCACAGAAGAAGGGAAAAGCAGATTGATTTCCTAAACTTACTTTTTGATTCGAAAGCTATTGCATCCCTTTGTTCAGTAAATCGCTCCCTATTCTGCAAGTTGTCAAGATAATCCAGTGTTTCCAGTCCTTCTACTTGAATTTCATTGAATAGAAGCAAATAAGCTAATCAAAGATAGTGCAAAGCTGCAGATCATATTCCACCAAAAGTTAGTAAAATCCTTCTACTTGAATTTCATTGAATAGAAGCAAATAAGCTAATTAAGGATAGTGCAAAGCTGCAGATCATATTCCACCAAAAGTTAGTAAAAATAATCTAAGCTACACATTCCAACAGGAAATACAAGTTTGTAACAGTACACAAATGACTGGTGGACATGGCATATCATGCTTGAACTAAAACAATTAACAATAAAATCATTTATTACTAAAGTAGGAGTCTTGAAAATGCATATGGCCCATCTAAACTCTCTCAAAAATGGAAATTTTTACATTTAGCATATCAACTTTGATCTATGAGCCTAAAAAGCTCTATGTGAACCATCCAAACAATTGTCTTGTTTAAAAGGTATAAAAACATGATTAATAGGGAGAAAAAGGCATAGGCAACACTTGTTTTAAGCACAGAGCTATATTGGTCTTTATTTGAGATGCCTAAGGGGTAAGAACAAAGGCACATATCAAAGTTTAGACATCTTCAACCAAAAAGTTATGATCAAAAGTTTCGATAAAGTGAAAAACAAGCAAAAGGTATAGATCGTTGAAGTCAGGAGGCCATTGCATATCATGGGACGGTATATTTGATGTATGCTTTATGTCTCTAGCTCTTTTTCTTGGTTGTTCCTGTGGGCACGCGCCCCGGAAAATCGCCCGATTTTTGGTTTCGAATGGATATTGTTCGGGGGGCGGCCCTTTTGGAAAATAGCGCGGCGAAACGCTTCGATTCAGAGTCGCCACTCGGGTTTTAGCGGAAGAACACCCAAGGAACCGAACTCGAGAACGTTTGCTACGTTTTGCTTTGATTTGAAAAATGTTTGATTTGATTTGAAAAAGGCGTAGACTGGTCCGTCGTCACCTTCGATATCTGAGGTTCGGGAGCCAGGTTACGAGAGGGGAAGGGTTTTATGGCACCCCTCTCGCCCAATCCGGAGATCGGTCTCTACTCGGGCATTTTATTAAAACATTTGCATTTTTCTCTCATTTGATCATTTTTGGCCAGTTAGGGCGGGGGAACAGTTAATAGGGATTAAAACTGTAACACGTTGCAGTTTGTATGACAAAAATGTTTTATGGATGATGATTTGCTTGCTTGAATTGAATTAAATGTAAGAACATAGATTGAGAACAAGCGCTGCCGGAAATTCATCGGGATGATGTACGCTGCCCGTCGGGTGCGTGAGCAGGCGACATGCTGGCACGCCATGGCCAAGCCACGACACGCCAGCATACCCTGCGCACGCCATCTCCAGGCTGGCGTACACTACCACACCAATTTCTTACAGCTCCTACTCTCAATCCTCTGGGCTCTGGAAGGGACCAGTGCACACCCAGGGCAAACCACGCAGTTTATAATATGATCATATTTACAGATTACAGACAGCTGAAATGGCTTGAAGCCATGAAAATAGACTGGAACCCCATAAACAGAGTGGGGAGGAACAAGAGGCCAAGATTGAACTGTGATATAAGGGCCAGGCACTGGCCTTTAACAAGCGTGCCGTACGCCACCTATAGGGGCCGTACGCCAGGCTCGTATGTTGACCAGTGTTTGGCTTTACATCATCTGGGTTCTGGAACAAGACCAGAAGTATCCCAGAGGCCTTGAAAACAGGAAATGGTACAAGTATTGAAAGCTACATTCGAACATTTCTAAAATACAGAAAGCAATAGACTGGTTTTTAGCATGCTGTAAGGTGATGACATAAAGGAAATAAAGCAATAAATGAGCCCTACATGATCCCCACGCCAACTGTGCACGTACAGCCAAAGGTGGCGTACGGCTAAAAGTAGCTGGCGTGCGCCATGTGGTGACTCCTACGACTAATTTATTTCACCAGAAAGGGGCCTGGACTAGTATCAGTTACTAGCCAGAACCCTTCTGGTTCCTTTCAGAAATTGAAAACAGAACACAGCACAAAGGTGGTATACCTTTGGTGCAAGAGAGAAAGGATAGTGATGAGCTTTGGTTGAAGATGGAGGCTGTGGTAACAACTGATCAGTAAAGAAAGGGGGTATGAAGCTGTTCTATCTCTCACTCCTACAACAAGAGAGCAAGAGGAAAGAGAGAAGAAGGAGAGTGGACTTTGAGAGTTAAGTGTGTTAACCCCTTGCAAATGAATGCAAGGGGGGTATTTATGGTGGAGAGATGAGCTGAAAACCAGGGCTGATCACCTGGGGTTAGGGCTGGTTAGGGCTGGTTGGGGTTGAGTGAGGAGCCTCCCATGCATTAAATGCATGGGACTAGGTGTAGGAGAGAGTGATGGACGGTCCAGCAGGAAACAATCATTAGGGGCACTGTTCTCTGTACTCTGGGGCCGCAAAGGTTTCGGTCGCGTGCTGTAAAAGCGGTGATTTGACCGGTCATTACCCTCCGTACCCCACCTATGACTTGCCGTGCGCCAGGTCAAACTCAGTCAACGGTCGATGATCGACACGTGGCAAATACCTGGCGCACGCCAAGGAAGAGGTGGCGTAAGCAAGGTATGGTTTCGTTGAGGCTCATTTGGCTCTGGATTTGAAGGGCTTGAAGGGGTTTGAAATGGGTCTGAACGAGGAGAGTCCAACACTCAAAGCTCAAGACCTTCCATCGACTCATGAACTGTTCTCGACCGTTTATCATCATCGGGTCAATAAAGGAAGTAAAAGGACTACTCCGGACAGTCCAGAATGGGGTGTCTACAGTTCCTAAAGTCATGGCTCCAGGATTTTATCAGCTTTCTTAGTTATTTGTATTGCCTTAAAATTCAATTTCCTTACTCTTACAGACAAGAAGTTTTCAAAATCTTTCAGTCCCTTGGCTAAAACAGAAATGAACAAAGTCAACAATTTCCTTGACTTTGTACCTTATCTTGTCCTCCTACATCCCACACTGTAAAACTGATATTTTTGTACTCCACAACTTCTACATTAAAACCTGTGCATCAAACCCAAACGTTGTCACATGCTATTAATAACTAATTTGATATTTAAGTCAAACAAAAGGTGTCATGGAACAAATGATCTCAATACTTAAATATAATCTGTAAAATACATGCCAAATAATGTTTGGGACCTTCTCAGAATCAGACATACATTAACTAAGCTTTTCGTAGAATAAACTCCTACAATAATTTCGATGGCAATAAACACTTACTGACAACCAAAAAGTTGTACCAAGATAGAGATAAAAATCTTGTCCAATACCGGGTACAATTCTTCGAAACTTCAAAGGAGATTTCAGGCTCACTGCCAAAATCTTTTCCTTTGAACGGGAGAAAAGTAGACACACTTACATGTACTCGTTCTACAATGTGAACTCTGACGCAAAATTGTCTCTGTTGAACTAACCTATATGAGTTGTGGGTGATTGAGCGTACTTTTGGTTCAAATTCATTGCATTATTTGGTTGTTGAAAAATAAAAAAGAAAGATAGGAGCATTAAATCTGAAATTTATACCAATGCAACATTTAATAGACAATAAGCAACCAAACAATAGTGAAATCAAGTCTTCCACCCTATCCAATAGAGTAAACGAAGCATAAGTTAGATAAGTACAAGCAAAAAAGACAATAAGCTTAGTCACCATGTTAAAAAAACAATGAATAACTCAAAAATTGGAGGTTAGCAAAAAGGGAATTAAGGAGACACTTGAAAATCTTGTTTCAACCCATGAAAAATTCCACAAGACAATTCCACATGCATCCAGATAATAATTGAAGTGAGGGCTAGAGCTGCAATGTTGAAAAAAGCAAGTAAATATGAAAGCCAAATAGAAGGGCTACAAATAGTAAAAGCAAAGAGGGGAACAGAATTAGTTGGGGAAAAAATACCCTTTCTTTTAAATATAAATTCTAGATTAACCATTATCTCCAAAAGAACACAGAACCAGTCATCGGATACAAAACAAGCCATCAATAAGTATATGTCCAGTTGCCAATTGTTTCAAATTGGTTTAGCTTAACTGTAAATTTGTAATATTAGTCGGTAAATCAAAAGATCAGGAAAAATTTAAAGAACAAAAGTCTTTATATTGTTTCCCAATTTGAACACAAAAAAACTCATAATGTAGCAGGATAACATACATTAGTGAAATCATACCACGCTGCCAATCATATCAATCAACGTGGCACATAGCTTTCAAACATGCAACTGTGATAGAAGAAGAGAGGGCCGTAGTTAGCTTTATTGGATGAGAGGAAATGTGGTGGAGAAAATTGCAAAATTACCCCACTGATCGATACTATAGTTGGAAGTCTCATAAAGAAGCAAACCCAAAAAATATGACAGAAACATTACATCAAATCTTTTGAAGATAACAACTCTACCAACAACTACTCTCTTGGCAAATGCAATGTCATCATATTCTTAATTGGCTTCCCCCATTAGATATCAGTCGAAGTTCCATTGCAGTACCAACAGAAATGACAATCCAAGTAGTCAGCTACCTTTTAAAGAATCATAGATGCTGCATATTATTTAAATGCCAGAGTAACAAATTGGAACTTAAAACAACCACCAATGCGAGTGAAGCAAAGCAATAAATATAGAATCACATTTTAACATAAGTTTTTTTTTATCATTGAAGAATAAGGCACGTCATATGTTCACGCAAAGCAAAAAATTAGCACGGGAATTTTGACGAGCATGGAAATTAGATAAAAAAAAGCATCGACAGAGAAAATACTACGCATACACGAATACTACTTGACAAACACACAAGCCTGGCGCGGGAATTTCAATTGTAAAGCTCTGAACGCACCACACAATAGAACCGACCAAGCCATAGCCTTGCAACAAACCTAAACCTTACCTAAACCTACGTAAACCTTTGATCGTTAACAATAATAAACCGCGAGAATGACTCTTATACGTAAATCAGTCAAACGAAACAACACTCAAACCACAACGAAGAACCTAAATGGGAAAAACCCCGCCCAAGATAGAGCCAAACCTTGGTAGGAGGAGCATGAGCCGTTGATTGCAGCGTCGGATGCAGCAATGAACTGAGGTGAGCAGCAGGGAACAAATCTTAAACAAAAAAACAAATTAAAGCTCAGAGACACACACAAACAAAGCGACCCATAATCGTAGACCAACAAGAGCAATTCTAAAATGAAATCAACTCTGTGCTCAATATTAGCTAAAAAATTGTGAAACAAAGAGAAAGCGAGAGACGATGCGGATGAGGGAGAGAACATGCGCATGATGATGGCTATGATTGTGGCCAGAGATTTGAATTGCGCCAGAACAGAGTCGTGCATCAATCCAGTGAGAGAGAAGAAGATAGCTTCCTGATGTATTTGGGAAATTGTCAAAGAGAAATGTATTGCGAGGGGGAGAGATGAGTCAGGGGTGTTTTGGTTTCTTAAAAAAATAATTTTTAGAAAAAAGAAGGTAATTTCAAGCTCAAAAATTATGTATCTACGCAAATAATTTTTTTACCAATATGGATATTGTTTGATAGATCTCATTAAGATCTTTTAAATGGTTTTTCATTTTCATTATATTTGAGTTTAAAATTAGTTCCGTTTGAAAAAAAGGCACCTTTTGTAAAAGTGAAACACCACCTTAAAGGGAGAGAGGAATCTCATGTTAATACGTGTACAACAAAGAGCCACATAGCGAATTTTGAAGTCCACGCCTAGCCAAAATTTGGAAGTCCCGTTCAGTGGGCAAAATTGTCCCTGCCAACGCACAAATCTACAAAAAACGGGCCTTAATGAATGTACAGAATTGCCCCTGCGGTTTACCTTTGTGGGTCGACAATCGAGGGCACAATTGAAAAAATTGGCAAGCGGTCTAAATGGCTTCAACTCTCTTAGTTTTAAAGCATTAGAAAATTGTAATCTATAATTAATAGGACTGTTATATCTACTTTTAATATTCATACACTAATTCGCTGGAGCACCCATCTTTTGTACGAAGAGGCCGTTCCGGATTTGGGAAAAAGGAAGTTTTAGAAAAGGAAGCTAATTTCAAGCCCCAAAATCATGCATTTACGCAAATAATTTTCTGGCCAATATGGATCTTGTTTGATAGATCTCATTGAGATCTTTTAAACGGTGCAAAAAAAATTTAAAAATTATTTTTCATTTTCGTTATATTTGAGTTTGAAATTACTCTCTTTTTGAAAAAGAAGGTTTTTTTAGAAAGTGGAACGGGGCCGAAGTCTGTTCACATAGACTATTAATATATAGATTGTGCACAAATTTTATTGTGGGGTCTACCACAGGTCACACATAAATAATTCGAGCCGTTCATTAAATGTAAAACATTTTTTTGAGGGTTCACGTAAAAAATCAGCTCAATCCAATATCTATAGAAGCTCGATCCAATCGTATAACTTTTCATTCATATTTCAAGATAATGAAGAGTTAGATGATTGGATTGAGCATCTATAGGTATCGGATTAAACTGTTTTTTCACAAAGACCTTTGAAAAAATGTTTTACATTTAATGAACGGATCGAATTATTTGTATGAGACCCACGATGAGCCCACAACAAAATATGTGCATAATTTGTGCACAAATTATCCATGTGTGTAACTGGATTCTATCTCTGGCATCCATTCATTCCACGACAATAAAAATATCGAAGTTGTGATAATTTTTGATAAATGATGCAGGCACTCTAAAAATTGATGCAGACATTTTAAAAATTAATGCAGGCACTTCAAAATCAGTATAATTCCAAAGCTACTTTCGTTTAATTTTTGAAATGCCAATATCATTTTTCTAATTTTTTTCGACAATAAAAATTTTATTCACTCCACGACAACAAAAATATGTGCAAGAATCACTGTTGCCAAGAATGTACTCGTTTCTTTTTTTTTTCAATAATGCTAGCTGCACATATATTAGGAACAGATCAGGAACAGCAGCCAACGTGGCCAAAAAGTGGGGAAAAAAATGGGGCCCATTCTCTCCTGCCAATTCCAACTCCCGCCCATTTTCTCCCAAAATTGAAACGAAAAACTTAAACATTGGAAACAGGGGAGAGAAAAACAGAACTTCCCCCAAATCCCCAATATTCACCTCCAAACTCACCCCTCTTCTCCGGCAATTCTTCTCAGGCGTACCTTCCAAGTTGTGGAGATCTTTTCCGGCGACTTCTCTGACATCTTCTTTGCTGCCGTCCCCACCTACTTCTTCGGCATCTTCTCCTCTTTTGAGTATAGTTAGTTCAAACCTTCGAATCTACTTCTTGTTTCGTGTTTCGCTCTGTTTATTGGCGTCTTCCTATGTTTCCACTGTCAGCTCCCTGTGAGAGAGACTTATGGCGTTTTTAAAGTGCTTCACTTTCTTTTTAAAGGGTACCATGTTCACTGCTCCCCACGTGCACAGAATAGAGAAGAAAACAAAAATAATAGTCTTGGGGTGGTTGGAAACAAAAGTGGGAGTAATGACAGTAGCTTTAATTTTGGCTATTCTTCTTCTTGCTTTGTAAGGCTAAAACTTTCTCCTCAACATTTAATACAATTACTTTAATTGAAATGTCAAAAAATATCAAAAATGTTAGGTGCACAATTATCCGAACACAACGCCAAATACAACCACTCACGTACACGTGAGCCTCGCTTGTTAAATGTGTGTAGGACCCACGTGTGTGTGAGGGATTGTGTTTGGTGTCATATTCGGATGGTTGTGCAGCTAGTATCTTTAAAAAAATATTGTAATTTGACATTGAATTGTTTAGGTGTGGTTCGTTCATGCGTGTGTTTTTTAATCTCTTCTCCATGCCTTGTTTTTTTGGTCCTAGTTATGTTTTTGGTGATGTGGTCCTTGAAAACACTATTGTTAAAATTGGTACTAGTATTATGGAGTTTTCCAATAGTAATGGTTATGACCCATGCATTGAAGTAAATGGGGGGTTGAATTAAATAATACACCGAAATGTTGATCTTAGTTATGTTTTTAGTTGTCCTAACAAGACACCAAACTAATCGATGTGGCTCTTTTGTATGCCAAGTTTAAAAATAATTATGTCTAATGCACTGTATTATTTGCTTGATGGTAGAAGTATGGAATTTCAAGACCCATCACCAGAAATCAACAAAGATATCAAAGCTATTTCAATAATGGACTGTGAGGACTTGGTCTTGGAGGAAGATCAGAATTTGGAGGAGGTACCAGAACCTAAGGTTGGTATGTATTTTGATTCAGAAGATGATGCACGTGACTATTATGGTAGATATGCGAAAGTGCAAGGTTTTGTTGTCGTCACAAGAACTTCTAACAAGCGTAGGAATGGACAAAAAACGAATATAACCTACTCCTGTCATAGGGGTGGAAAGTCGAGGAACAAGGCACTAAATCCGCTCAAAGCCCATCCAACATCCAAAACAGATTGTAAAGCTTCAATTGTCCTTGAAAATCGATGGAAAGTGGCTTTTGAATTCAATTGAACTGAAGCATAACCATGAAATGTGCCCGAAGAAAGCTCGATATCTACAAGCCAATCGGGTTATCCCACTACATGCAAAAAGGACAATAGAGTTGAATCGCACGGCTGGAATAAAAATGAATCAGACAATTGCCTCGTGTACGATTGAGGTAGGGGGGCCTAGCAACTTGCCATGGTTACCCAAGGATGCAAGGAATTATGTCGATAAAGTGAGACGCTCAGAACTTAAGGAAGGGGATGCAGAATCAATGCACAAGTATTTTATTAAGATGAAAGCTGATAATGAAGCATTTTTTTATGCAATTGATCTGGATGAAGAAAACCGGCTAAAGAATGTTTTTTGGGCCGATGGGAGAAGTAGAGCAGCATTCAAGGAATTTGGAGATGTGGTCACATTTGACACCACTTATTTGGTTAATCAGTGGAACATGCCGTTTGCTCCTTTCGTGGGTGTAAATCATCATGGACAATCGATCTTGTTGGGGTGCGGACTAATATTACAAGAGGACACAGCTTCATTTGTATGGTTGTTCGAGACATGGGTTGCTTGTATGTCCGGGTGTTCTCCTAATGCCATCATAACTGACCAATGTCGTGCCATGCAAAACGCAATAAGTATAGTTTTCTTAAACGCACGGCATCGTTGGTGTTTGTGGCATTTGTTGAAAAAAGTTCCTGAAAAGTTGAAAAATTATGATGACTATGAACCGATTAAATGGGATGTCCTTAGTGCTGCGTATGATTCATTGACTAAAGAGGAATTTGAGAAAAATTGGGGCAATCTCATCGATAAATATCACTTAGAGGCCAACGAGTGGCTAAGTGGCTTGTACGAGGAAAGGCACCGATGGGCTCCCGCATTTGTGAAAGATGTTTTTTGGGCGGGGATGTCAACAACCCAACGGAGTGAAAGCATGAATGCCTACTTTGATGGCTACGTACATTCAAGTACCACATTGAAGGAATTTGTGGAGCAATATGAGAACGCCTTGCGTAAGAAGGTGGAAAAAGAAGACGAGGAAGATGCCCGATGTTTCAACAAACAAATGAAGAATGTGTCCCCTTATGGTTTTGAAGATCAATTTCAAGATGCATACACACTCGCAAAATATAAGGATTTTCAAGCTCAAGTAGCCGGTAAGATTGCATGCAATTTCACTTCCATGAAGGTGGTAGATGATGGCATTTCGAAATTTGAGATTGAAGAAGATATAAAAGTTGGTGAGAAGGGAATATTGAAAACCGTTACTTTTCATGTTTGTTATAATGAGGAGTCAAAAGAAAGTAATTGTACTTGTCGTCTGTTTGAATCTAAGGGTATTGTGTGCAAGCATATTGTCATGGTTTGGTCAAGAAAGAAGTTGCATGAAGTTCCAGAGAAGTACATTCTACGAAGGTGGAGCAAAAACGTGAGGAGGAGTCACACAATGGTGAAGGTTAGTTATGCAAATTGGGAACGCAAGCCTGAATGGCGTCGCTATGATTATATGTTGGTTGCTTTCCGTAAAGCCGCCGAAAAGGCCATGGATTCTGAGGCGAAGAGTAAGAGGGTGGTGGCCAAGTTGCAAGAAGCCGAGGTGGAGAACGAAGTTTGCGAGGAGGAGTGCCTAGGCGAAAGGCCTATGCCAATCAACGTAGTAGATGAAATCATAAGTTCCGAAGAGAAAAAAATACCCGTAGGTGATCCGATTAAACGTCGTCGGAAAGGGCGACCACCGGTAAATAGGAAACAACCAAGAATTGAAAAAATTATTCGAAAGATAAAGCAATCAAGCAAGAATGGCAAAGCTAGTCGAGGCAATGCGAAGAGCATGGCGGTATATCTTTCAACTTGCAATTATTAAAAGTATTTAGAAAATGTGTATTGGTGACCTTTATAAGTACACTAATGTTTTATTTTACTGGTGTAGTATAATCCAAATGTTCACACTATGGAACTCAATGAGGTAATCATACAAGGGAGCGTAAATTGTAGTGTAAGTATCCCTATGTTTTTTTATCTTGTCGATCATTCTAAATTTTCTCATGTTACGTACTTGACAATTGGTTTTTAATTTCAGACATCCCAAATGGTTGGACCGCACGGTGGAATGTGGAGCTATGACCTTGCCGAGGCTTCAACCAATTTGTAATGGAAGACTTGTTCTTTTTTGTATTTTTGGCAAAAGGCAATACATATATTCTCTTACCTTATATATAGAGAGGGCACCCTGATGGCAACATTAATTGTGAGTTTCATGGTTTAGTTCCACCTGAAACAAAAATGTTATTTTGAGGGTAGTGACTTTTGAGATCAATTAGTCTCTCTCAACCGTCTGAGTAACTTTTATGATCAATTGAAATGTGGCTTTTTGTGCCTTTGTGTTGTATGGGTAGCCTAATTGCCATTTACTCTCTCAGTTTGTTCACTGTGATGTTCAATGAGAATTTGACTTTTGTTTTGTATGAGTAGCCTATTAGTTACAGTTTACTATCTTTGTTTATTCACAGTTGGCATGTGTCTTGTATCACACACGTAGATAGTGTTCAACTCCAAACAGGATTCTGCAAAAATGACACTTATATTGCTTCCCAATCAAACAATGCTTCCCCAATTATCACGTAAGAGATTGTAAATGCAAGCTTATAGCCCCAAACATGAAATCAACTACCATTAGAAGCAATCCCTTGCACAACTTGCAAATGAGAAAGGCCAAATTTACAGAGCCTAATACTGGTAATATGAACTAAAAAATAAGGCAGGCCTTCATCTTCCTTGTCTCTTCTTTCTACTCCAGTAAAACGGAACAAAAAGAAAAAAAAATGGTCTGCAGTTCTCTATTTGCAAGTATAACTTGCTTCCAAAATGACAGAAATATCATAATTTTCCATCCAAAGAATCTTCTCTATGGGAGGTGAGACTCCTTCCCTCAGGGTCTAATCCCGAGATCAGTAGCGTTACGGTTCCGGCTTATAGCAACGAATGTCCTCAGCCTTCCAGCTTTCGTGCTTCCAGTCAAATCCTGGCTCAACTTCCATTATTGTCGTCTTTTTTCGGGGTGCTCTTTCTGGGTCAACCCAACAGGATTAGGCTTTTTCTCAGCATCGTTAAGGAAGCTCCTGGTTTCTTCCTCCCAGAATTCGAATAAGAAGATTAAAATACAAAAAGATACTAATTACATTTACGACTACAAAAAGATAGAGTACATACTTTGCTTTGGATTCTTTCTCAAATCAAAGACCAGCACATCCCATTGTAAAAAGCCCCAATTTGCAAAGAACAAACCCAAATTTGTGAAATGCCCCATTTTTTTTAGAACCCTAATTTACAAAAAGCTCCAATTTCTGAAGAACAAACCCTAATTTTAGACCCAAACAAAAGTTAAGATCTTACACGAGAGAAAAACGCAGCACAAAAGTTAAGATCTTACACGAGAGAAAAACGCACCACAACTGATTTGGCGTGCCGTCCATGGTGGGGGGTTTTTGGTGGCCGTCAGGTTCGCCGTCCGTTGATGGAGTGGGGGTCGTCGGTGGAGAGAGAGAGAGAGAGAGAGAGAGAGAGAGATGGCGGTCGGTTGCATCTCGGATGGTTGGCAGTTGTTGGTGGCGGAGGTTTCTGGTGTTGGTGCGTGGAGATGGAGCAGAAATGGGAAATGGGTTTGGAATATTTTGGGAGCAAAAATTATATTCCCGAAAATTTTCAAAATGAGAGAGAAGGGGGGGTGGGTGGTGGAGTGGGGCCCTTTTTTTTTTGCCACGTTTGCTGCTGTTCTTGATCTGTGCTTAATGTATGTGCAGCTAGCATTATTGTTTTTTTTTTTCGATGGTTCCCAGAACGTCTTGGTCTGGTCTGATTAGGGCTAAATGCCTAGATTCTACTCCTCGACACACAACACTCCCCACCTGCCTCTCCCCTCTCCTCTCTCTCTCTGTGCTCCATTAACTGAAGCCGGTTGGAGTTTCATTGACTCTCTATTCTTCTCAACTGCAGATTACTTGATTTTGACGAGGTCCCCAAACCCAAAAAATGGGTAAAAAGCCAAAAGATTGTCCATATTCTTGGTAACTTATTGTAAAACAAATCAAGGCGTTTTCTCTCTTTTCATTCCTATTCTCGATTAAGCCCTTACCTTTCTCTGCCCATTGGTGTATGTGCTTTGTCGAGGAATAAAGAAAGTAAAAAATGTCACGACGTCCTAGTTTTCGAAAGAAAGAGTTCTTTAAAGTATATCTTCCTGATCAGAGCTCTCAACGGATGGTAACACACAATCTCGCTCTCTCTCATACTTCCTTCATGAATGACACCCTGCTCTTTAATCCTGCATTCTTTGTTTTGTTTTTGGCAAAAGAATTTTATAGTCCCCTTTCCAATTAGTGCTCCTCAAAACACAATTCTCAAGCAAAAAGAGCTATAGTAGCAGCTATAGTGTAAGCAACATTGGCAAAGGAAGCAGCACATCATAGAGACAAGTCCTAACATCATATATAAACTCTACTGTAAGATGGTTTTCTCTTCATGAATTGTTGAGTGTTCCTTTCTCAAAGCACACACTTCGAAGACAAATTAAGGTGGCTGTTTGTCATTGGATTTCGTATCCCTTGCTCTATTAAGATGTATTAAGGTGGCTGTTTGCCCTGTCTATGTAGAGCTTATGGTTTGGATGTGGGAAAAATTGAATAGGGATGCCACCATTCCAATCAAAACAAACATCTGAATTTTGTTGTTTGCGCCATTCCTATATCTCAAGCATTCTGTCTTTGATAAATATACATGGATATTGTATTTTTTCCTTTTATCTTCGAGCAAATAAACGAGAACTTAAGGTCTTGTATTACATAAACCATGGTACATGTAAACCCTTTAGTAGGGCTGATGTTGCTTGGTTAGAGGTTCTAACAAGATAACGTGGATCAAAGGCTGAAAATGTGCAAATATCAGATTTAGGATGGACTCTTGCAATCCAGCAAGTAAGGCTTGAAATCAACGATATTTTTGGGCCCCAAACCAAGGCTGAAAAGGCAGCACTGCAGGCTGCAATAGAACATTAAAATCTGAATTTTGGTTTGTCAAAAAACCAAAATACAAGTATTACACCCCTGTAATAGCAGGTTATAAGTAAAGGTGGTAGTGAAGTTCAATCAGGCTACTTTCCCTTGGTAGATTGCGAGGGGGACCTGGATTAAAAACACGAAACAAGGACATGACAAGTGGCAGACGTGCAGTCACTTAACATATTGAAATAGCATATATCCATGGTTTATATACATCAAATCATAATGTCGTTCATGAAATCGTGATAGAAATTGCTCACTCAAACATGAGAATTTTTCGAGTATGATATCAACTCAAGTTTATGATTCTATGAGCATCTCATATGAACTTCAAAGAATGCTTGATGCATCAGATGGAGTTTAAAGATACCATGACAAATGAAGGGTAACAAGGGTAAGGATGTGATGTGGCATCTTCTGCTAGTGACTTGATCATTTCACACCAAAGTGGGGTCTTTCCCGTTAGTTCATTTAACTGTTGGATGGTATATCACAAGGTTACACTTGAAGCCTATAAAACTGAAGATCATGAGAATCCGTCGAATGTCGATCTTCCCAAGCTTTTTAGTTTTCGAATACTTTATAAGTTGACTGTGTGTATAACTGTGTATCGTGTGTGTATATATGTTTGGAGTCCCAAGAAGGTAATGACTCAGACACACACAAACACACAAACCTCTTCCCCTTACTAGATCAAATAGGGCTTATTACTTAAAAACCAGAAGAGAAATGCAACTACGGGATGAAAGCAGGTTAGACACACACACACATACATATATATATATATATATACATAGAGAGAGAGAGAGAGAGAGAGAGAGAGAGAGAGAGAGAGAGAGAGAGTACTCGAAGATCGACTGTTGCTGAAGATTGACTGAGTTGAAGAGAGAAGATTGACTGTCGCTGGACCAAGAGAGAAGATCGACTGAGTTGAGGTTAGGTGTGGGGAGGGGAGATGTTGTCTGAGATGATTGAGATTATTGGGAGAGGAGGGATTACCTGTGTGTGCTCGAGAGAAACGAAGGAGAAAAAGTAATATGATCTACTGAAGTGTAAGGCTGAAGGAGTGAAGGTATAAGTTTTCAAATTGATGTGATTTAAAGTGAAAGAGGCATGCCTTTTCTCGCCTTGCGCGCGTAGTCTGTGTTTCATTGAAGGCGCCTTGCCTGGGCTCAGTCAAGGCACTTGCGCGCGTTGTCTGTGTTTCATTGAAGGCGCCTTGCCTGGGCTCAGTCAAGGCGCTAGCATTTGACAACTATGAGAGAGAGAGAGAGAGAGAGAGAGAGAGAGAGAGAGAGAGAGAGAGAGAGAGAGAGAGAGGGGTTAGTGACTCGTGTATACCGTTTATGTATATGTTTTATTTAAACTAGACTAAGAGAGAGAGAGAGAGAGAGAGAGAGAGAGAGAGAGAGAGAGAGAGAGAGAGAGAGAGAGAGAGAGGTTAGTGACTCGTGTATATCGTTTATGTATATGTTTTATTTAAACTAGACTAAAACCTCTAGAGTATATAACTACAATAGTTAAGCCCCTCAAATTTTCAAAATTACATATGTAGTCCCTGATTAACCCCACCTAGCCACCTAATTCTGCCTAGCTGACTAATCCGCCTAGTGGCCGACTAATCGCCATATGCCTAGTCTCATGCCTTGGGACCTAGTTGCGGCATCCTGGCAGCGCCTAGCACCTAGGTGCCCCATGTAGGTTGATTTTTAGAACACTGAAAAGAACTGTAGAAAAGTTATGAAAGTGCTTTCCATGGAAACATGTAATCCTGGTATTTGTATCTCATGCGAGCTGTCGGCATATGGAAACCTATTATTTTTGTACAGGTAACGGCGAGTAGAAGCAAGAGACACGTGCTGCCTGAGACATGTAAAAATGTTGTGTACTGAACTTTTTAAAACTTTAGAAGTTGGGAATTTTCAAATTCCCTGTGGTGTAAGAATATATTATCTTTGCAAACTTGTAAAGCTTAATGGCTCTGGCGGTATTTTCTTGCTATCTATAAATGCTTTCACATTTTCTAAGAAGTTATAGTCTTTCCATCTTTTAGACTAAAGTTTGAAAGGCCTTATGGTGAGAAAAAGACTCACTGGCTAGTCACGATAATCCGACCAACCTCAGTACAGGGTCGTGACAGAGGTGGTATATTCCTATTTCGCCACTTTTCATATACGAGGGGACAAGCAGCTTAAGCACCTTCATTTTAAGGAGGGTACTAACCAACTAAGGAATTTGCAAAATTTCAAATAGAGAACACCTAATCATAGGCTTACATAGAGGAAGGTCCAGTACTTAAACCTTTTTCACTAAGTTTAGTGGACCACTTGTGCCGCCAGAAATAGTCGTCAATCTTCATCACATCAAGGGCTGGATACATTTTTGCAAGAAATGTACGGGTAGAAGAACTAGATAAAGGCATGTTATAAGTTGGCCACCATGCTCTCAAACACAGTTTTGATTATACACTCAAAGGCAAATTTGATTATTTAGTACACATTATGGGCCTTTTCTTTCGTGTGCAAACCTGACTTTGGGGTGGTTAGCGTTGCTGGTACACTTGTAGCTATTTGTTGTTGGATTTTCAGACATACTTAATTGTGAAGGTTTAGCTTGAACTAATTTCTTCTATTTCAGATATCTTGGCTTCATCCTAATCAAAGCCCTCCCTTTCCTTCCCATTAGTGAGATTCCCAAACTTCCTTTCAAGTGGAACTTCCATGTGTTTGGCTGCTGAAGTCATTGACTTGAAGCAAATAATGAAGTTCGTGATTTTATTTTTTTGATAGATTATTGTTTTCTGTATTGAGAGTTGAGAACTACAGGATAAAGTGAGTAGAAGATTATTGTTTGCGTTAGTCTCAGACTCTCAAGTTATATGCATCTACGATTTTGAAGTTCCATTTTGTTCTCTTCCTATTTCAAAGCAACCAGTTAATCGCTAATTGGCTATTATTTGGCTGAAAGAGGAAAAGGCCCCTATTTGTTGATCGTTCTCTTGCATCAAGAGAAGTTATATTGAGAAGGGTGATACTATTTCAGATGTGAATAAATATCGGTAGAGATTATTCTATTGCTTAGAACTTTTTAATTTCAAAACAACATTATCTTTATATTGAATAAACATACATGCTCTATTTTTGCAGCGTGTGCCACCAGCCTTTGTCAAACTTCTCAATGGAGCTATTCCAAATAAGGCTATACTTAAAGATCTTGGTGGAAAATTTTGGCACATAGAGATGGAAGAAGCTGAAAATGGGATTTTTTTTAAGGATGGATGGCAAAGATTTGTGAGTGATCATTCTTTAGAGCTGGGGAACTTCTTAGCTTTTACATACCATGGAGATACTTCATTTGATGTTAAAATATTTGGGACCAATGGATGCATGAAAGAAGAAGCTTTAGGGGATCAATGCATCAATAAAGGACCTTCGACTGTTGAGAAGATTAAAATACATGTGAAGGTTGAGAAAGAGTCTGAAGAAGGACATACTTGTCCTCTGCTTAGTCGTTGCAAGCGGAAGTATGCAGAGGTAGCTATGAAAAAGTCCGAAAAATATAATGGTAAGTTTTTTTTTTTTGACTGAAGGTCCCATATATATAAAAGAGGTTAGAGCAATGTACAAATTACTTCAAGGCTAGTTTGGCTCTATTATGAGCCGCCTTGACTACCTGACGCGACTCCTTGACCACCTTAACAACATTAAGAAAAGAATATAAAAAGCGAAAATCATACAAAGCCGATCGAAGAGAAGGATTAGCCTTCTCCGGCTGCAAAAGACCATGAACGAAGACTAGACAATCAGTTTTGATACAAACATTAACTAGCTGCCTATTAATAGCCCATTCAAGAAGCAACAGCCCTGCTCTAATTTCCACCATTGTTGCCGACGAAGCATCACAAACAGAAGTCTGAAACAAAGCCTCTCCTGACGCTCTGTCTTGAACCCAAGCTGCTGCTCCCCTACAAGAGTCCTTATCCCAAGCACCATCTATAACAAAATAAGCTAAGGATGGAGCCTCCTCGCTTGTTCCAGCCCTGGTATACCAAAAGTAATCTTCCAAAGCTTATTCAAATTTCTTTCCCCCATAACCCGTATTATCTTTCCCCCCCTTCCATACCAAACCACGCCCAACAGACCTGCAAATACCAGTTGTTCCTGAAAAGTTATGCAAAACTTTATCAATGGAGCCAGGAACATTATGAAAAACTGCCTCATTACGTATACACCAAATGGACCACATTAATAAAATTGAATCACGAATCACATCCTTATCAGGAGCAGATTTGATCCACTCAGAAAACCAATCGACAAAGGCCACCGGATTCCCATGATCAAAATTAAAACCGAAGTAAGAAGCCCTCCACACTCTTTTGGCAAACTCACATTCAAACAGGAGATGTTCTATTGATTCACCCATGTGACCACAGTGAGACACTCAGGAGAAATAGCAACTCCACGCCTAATAAGTGCATCCTTAACTGCAATAATTCGATGAATAACTTTCCAAATAAAAAGCTGAAATTTTGAAAATAAACATAAACCCCACACCTTACCCCACAATTGGAACCGACATTGTTCCCTCCTAAAAACTTCTGCGAATTTAATTCTAAAACTGAACAAATAAGCTGATTTAACTGTAAAAAGCCCATCTTTTGAATGTTCCCAAAAAATGCAATCATCCTGACTTTGTACAGGAAAGTACAAAGTCTTAATACTCTGCGCCATTTCCTTTGGAAACAAAACAGACAGTAACGGCTCTTGCCAAACCCTTTATTGATGATCAAACAAGTCCTTTACCTTAAAATTTGGAAAAACAGATTGCATGTTCTGTTCTGGCTCGTAAAAGGATTAGCAGAATTTGGAAGCCACTCATCTTGAAACACATTAATGGTCTCCAAATTACCAATCCTCCACTTTAGACCCTTACACAGTAACTCTTTACCCCACAGAATGCTCCTCCAATCCCAAGAGGCATACGACACCACTTTGTATCCAAAAAACTACTATGCTGACAATATTTGCCTAATAAAACCTTAGAGAGCAGAGAACTCGGATCAGATTGAAGTGTCCAAGCCACCTTTGCCAAAAGAGCTTGATTAAGACAACCCAATTCACGAAGACCCAGACCTCCTTTGCTCTTAGGCAAACAACAAGCAGCCCAAATCTTGGAATATCTTCTAGAAAATGGCGTAGCCATTCTGCCTCTTCAGTTGCTTTATCTAAAGCAATGAATTCAGATTCCATCGTAGAACGTGCTATACACGTTTGTTTTGAAGATTTCCAAGAGACAGCTGCACTACCAAATGTAAAGACATATCCACTCGTGGATTTCGAGTCTTTCATATCCGATATCCAGTTTGCATCACAGTACCCTTCTAGTACTGCTGGATATCTGGTGTAGTGCAGTCCCAAATCACGAGTGTGCCTTAAATAGCGTAGTAGTCTCACTATCGCCTTCCAGTGGTCATGCCCTGGATTACTCGTGTATCTACTCAGTCTGCTAACTGAATAGGCTATGTCGGGCCTTGTACAGCTCATTAGGTACATTAGACTCCCAATTATCCGAGAATACTCCAATTGGGATACCCCTACCCCCACATTCTTGAATAAGTGGAGATTCATATCCACAGGAGTCCTTGCTATACTCGTATCAGACTTGCTGAACTTCTCAAGAATCTTATCGACATAATGAGACTGAGATAGTGCAAGTCCATCAGATGTTCTAGTGATTTTAACACCTAGTATTACATCTGCAAGACCCATATCTTTCATGTCAAACTTCGAGTTCAACATCTTCTTGGTAGATTTGATAATCTTATCGTTACTACCAACAATGAGCATGTCATCAACGTAGAGACACAAAATGACGTACCCTTCGTCAGTGTCTTTGACATATACACATTTGTCACACTCGTTGATTGTGAAACCACTTGACATCATAGCATTGTCAAATTTCTCATGCCATTGTTTCGGTGCTTGTTTTAGACCATACAAAGATCTAACAAGTCTGCAGACTTTCCTTTCTTGGCCTGGCGCTGAAAAACCCTCGGGTTGTTCCATGTAGATTTCCTCATCTAAGTCGCCATTTAGGAAAGCTGTCTTCACATCCATTTGATGTATCTCAAGATTTCGCAAAGCTGCAATTGCGATTATCATTCGAATGGATGTGATCCTGGTGACAGGAGAATAAGTATCAAAGTAGTCTAGGCCTTCTTTTTGTCTATAACCTTTAATGACAAGCCTAACTTTGTACTTATCTATTGATCCATCTGCCTTCATCTTCCTCTTGAAAATCCACTTGTAGCCCAAAGGCTTACTACCAGGAGGAAGATCCACCAGTTCCCACGTATGGTTTTGCAGAATGGAATCAATTTCACTCTTAATAGCCTCTTTCCACAAAGGACCCTCAGGAGAGCTCACAGCTTCCTTGAATGTCCGAGGCTCACTTTCTAACAGATACGTTAGGAAGTCTGGACCAAAGGATGTTGATGTTCTAGCCCGTTTGCTTCGTCTAGGCTCAACATCACCGTCTTCCTCTTGGTCTTGACTGCTTTCATATGCAGTCTTCAAAGTCCGCTTCATGGAACTCGACTCTTCGATGGATCTATATGGAAATACGTGTTCAAAGAACGTTGCATTCCTAGATTCCATGATAGTATTCTTGTGAATATCCAGTATCTCAGATTTGTACACAAGAAATCGATAGGCAGTACTGTTATGTGCGTAACCAATAAACACACAATCAACAGTCCTCGGTCCTATCTTTTCCTTTTTCGGTGGAGGTACAGCTACCTTTGCAAGACACCCCCACATTCGAAGGTAACTGTAGGTAGGCTTCCTACCTTTCCACATCTCGTAAGGAGTCTTATTGACTTTCTTGCGAGGTACCTTGTTAAGTATATAATTTGCGGAGAGAATAGCATCCCCCCACAAGTTCCGTGGCAACCCAGAACTTATCAACATAGCATTCATCATCTCTTTCAAGGTACGATTTTTCCGTTCAGCAATTCCGTTTTGCTGAGGGGAATAAGGTGCAGTGGTTTGGTAGATAATTCCGTGTTGTGCACAGAATTCTCCAAACGGTGATTCATACTCACCACCTCGGTCACTTCTCACCACCTTAATCTTTTTGCTAAGTTGATTCTCAACTTCATTCTTATAAAGAATGAATTTGTCCAATGCTTCATCCTTGCTATTAAGCAAGTATACATAGCCATATCTGGTGCTATCATCGATGAAAGTAATAAAATACTTTCCACCAGTTCGCGTTTGGACATACTTTAGATCACACACATCAGTGTGAACTAAATCCAATGGCTCAGTGCTTCTTTCAACCGTTTGAAAAGAAGACCTAGTCAATTTGGCTTCAACACAAGTCTCACACTTGTGTTTTCTATCAATTTGGAAAGCTGGAATGTGGTCTAAGTTAATTAACCTTCGCAAAGCATCATAATTAACATGACCTAGTCTACCATGCCACAAATTGGAAGACTCAAGCAAGTAAGCAACTGGGGATTTCATTTTATTAATACGTGGAATTACAGTCATTACATTGAGCTTAAAAAGACCACCGGTCATATAGCCCTTTCCCACATATACCCCAGCTTTGGTGACAGTCACCCTATCCGCTTCAAACACCATGCGGAAGCCATGCTTGCTTAGCAGAGAACCGGACACCAGGTTCTTGCGAATGTCTGGCACAAACAGGACATTATTGAGAGTCAACTCCTTGCCAGATGTCATCTTCAAGATCACCTTGCCTTGACCCTCCACCTCAGAGGTTGCAGAGTTCCCCATGAACAACTTCTCGCCGTTTGTAACCGACTCGAAGGAGGTGAACATCTTCTTATCACAGCAAATGTGGCGAGTAGCTCCAGTATCAACCCACCACTCTTGAGGGTTTGACCCCACCAAGTTCACCTCAGAGACCACAGCTGACAGGTTGACATCAGAGCCATCCTCCAATTCTGCCAAATGCGCGCGCGCCCTTGGGTTCGGAGGCTTGGTGCACTCTGAAGCACGGTGCCCAACCTTGTCACAATTGAAGCACTTGCCTTGAAACTGAAACTTTTTCTTGGCAACGCCTCCTTTAGGTCCCAGCTTGACCTCTTTGCCTTTCTGCTTGTCAGACTGCTTACCAGACTGTTTTCCAGACTGATGCTTCTTCGTTCCCGAAGACTGGCCATGTTCCACAACATTAGCCTTGGCGACGTAGGTGCTCCCTACCCTCCTTTCAGCCATCTTATTGTCCTCCTCAATGCGGAGCCTAACAATAAGATCCTCCATTGTCATAGCCTTTCGCTTGTGTTTCAAGTACAACTTGAAGTCTTTCCATCCAGGGGGCAGCTTTTCTATCATGCATGCCACTTGGAAAGGCTCACACAACAACATCCCTTCAGTAGCGATTTCATGCAAAATCACTTGGAGTTCTTGGACTTGACTGATCACAGTTTTTGAGTCCACCATCTTGT
Organism: Rhododendron mucronatum var. ripense; assembly: GCA_019656295.1. Taxonomy (NCBI): domain Eukaryota; kingdom Viridiplantae; phylum Streptophyta; class Magnoliopsida; order Ericales; family Ericaceae; genus Rhododendron; species Rhododendron mucronatum. The sequence goes on along the minus strand of BPLT01000035.1, from coordinate 1,225,626 downwards.
AGTCCAAAAACCGGCCGACGACAAATTTCTTTGATCCGGCATCCTCGGTTTTGTACTTTCTGTCTAGGGACTCCCACAGTTCCCTAGCCGACTTCTTCACACAGTACACGCTGTACAGTGCATCGTGCAAGCAATTCAGAACATAGTTCTTGCACAAATAGTCGTGCTCTTTCCAAGTGATTTGGTCCCTCAAGACTTGCATGTCTTGCTCATCTTCAGCAACGACAGGTGCATCCTCACTCAAAAACCTCGCAAGGCTCAGAGTCATGAGGTAAAACAGCATCTTCTGCTGCCACCTCTTGAAATCCACACCAGTGAATTTCTCGGGTTTCTCCCCGTGGTTCACAGGAACCGCACGCACCACCGTTGGGATTGGAGAATTCTGAGCCAAAATCACGGGAGGTTGCCCATTGTTGCCATTGGGGGTCCCGTTGCCACTTCCGTTTTCAGTTTCAGTTGACATGTTTTCTGAAATTTTAAGATCAAACACAAATTAGTACCAAGATCTTAATCTCTAACAGAAATAACAAATAGCCAAACCTCTTGGTACTTTATAGACTGAAAATGAAAACAGGCTCGCACTACAAGTATATATAAAAAGTTCTCTGCCACAGTTGAGAGCAAGAAATAAATTTAGAGACAATTGGTCACTGTTTAACAAACAGTAACATTACTATACCGAATATGATGCGGTACCAAGGAACAAAACAAGTTAGTCCAGTCAAATATGTCAAACCAAATATTAAGGTCACAATAAAAGGTCAGAAAATTTACTGACAGTAATGGACATAACTTAGAGTTTATGACGGAATTTTGAAAATCACGATTTTTGATCCACGTATTCAATGTACCAAATAAAAATGGTCGGTAACAATTGCCTACGAATATCTCCTACTAAATGTACCCAACGACTAGCATATAACAGCATTTAAAAAAAAAAACTAGCACAATAAAACTGTTATTTCCGGCAATAATGACCAGAGGAAATGATACTACTGTTATGAGAACAAAAGCTTTAAAGATACCAATGCTCTTCACCAAAAAAATTTCCGTTACTGCAAATTCCTTTACTGTTACAAATATCCAAGATCTTCCAAGATGGTTAAAACCTATGCCGGTAATTTGCATCAATTGCGATAGTAAATTAGCAATCGGAAGGGCATGGTGTAACATGTATAATGGTACGTCGTCGTAGACACGATACCATTAGAATTGCTCTCAACTGGGGTTGTTACTGTTGACTGTGTGAAGTCAAAGGACAACATTGCGGATCCGCCAACCAAAAGGTTAAACAAAGAGCTAGTTGAGAAAGTATCGAAGGGAATGGGGCTAAAGCCTACTACGCTCGTGTTACCGTGAAGGAAATCCAACCTAGCTGACTGGAGATCCCAAGATCTAGGTTCAATGGGACAACCTACTTGCGAGTAACGGAGAACGATCACTGCGGAGACAAGTTCTCTTGCTCATTCCTATGGTGCGAAACAGTGATACCTGAAAATGGAAATAGGTTAAGCGTTGCTTTTAATGACTCTTATGCGCTGGAATGCCAGGCGGGGTATAGCAGGATACCCTTTATAAGAAGGTCACCTATGTGAGTATGAAGTGGGGCCGCTTCTTTGAGAATTTAAGAAGGCAAAATTCTCGAGAAAATACTTGCAGAACCAGGAAGGGGTGTCATGGCCAAAACGAACCCAACAGTGAGAACTAAACTGTGTTAGGAGAAGTTCCGTGTGAGGCTTGTTGTCTCGGTTTACACAAACGGCAGAACAGTTCAAGACATCATGTTCACTGATCAGCCAGTAAATCCGATAGGTCTTTACAAGGGAAGGTTCAAGGCCAAAAGCTACCTATCCTATGCGGGGGTTTTCCGTTGTACTCTCTCTCATGTCAGCTTTGTCTTCTGAGTCGGTTTCCGCCAATTTCATTCATGTGGGGGATTGTTGGAAAATGGAATTTAATCAAAGAGGATTTGGTGGGACCCACACCGCGTGAGGTGGGCCCAACAACAGTGAACAAATTCCATTTAGATATGAATGAGAAATTGTCTCATTATGGGAATTGAAAAAGCCAAATGACGTGCGTGCGCGCCGTCACCAAACACCTAAATTAAACTGGGGCCGGGGCCGGAGCTCAGGATTCGTGGGCCCGCGACCTGTGGTTCGAGGTCTGTGGTCTATAGTCTAATCTAGATTTGTTTGGAATTGATTGTGCTTTATTGGGTCTATGCCATTCGCGTTTGGATGGTTCAGTTACAGAATCAGTTGCGCGCAGCTGATTAATATTGGGTTGAATGCCCAGAATAAAAACCCACGATTTGATTATGGAATCAATTGCTGGATTAATGACTGTAGCAGTTTTTCTCCAGAAATTGAATTCCCCGTATTCAATTCCCTATAGTCAATATGAATATTGAATTGGCCCTATTGAATGGGTAGGCTCCCCCTATTGAATTTTCGTATTCAATGCGAAGGCTCCTCATCGATTATATAAAGGAGTTCGGTTCCTTTATTTGGATACACCAAGAAATCCAAGAGTTTCTCCATCTTCTTGAAATCCTTCTTCTTTTAGAGAGAGAGTACAGACACAAGTTGGTTCGACGGGCAGTCTACGGCGGTGCTCCGGCGGCTGAGTGGGAACCGAGTCAACCCTGGGAGACAAACACCGACACAACCTCCAGCACCGGTGAGGCGGCGAATTTGTCTTAAGGGCACCGTTGAACAGAACGGGTCTCGGTTTGCAGTATCTCTATACCTTACTTACAGTTTATGTTTATGTTTCATATCCTGTAATTCCGTTTCATGTAATTTTTTGATTGTAGGAAAATAGTGCGGAAAAACAATAAATGATTTTACTAATTTCTGGAAATTACAACAAGAACATGAATCATAAAATTACAGAATATGAAATATACACATAAACTGTAAAAGAGAATTAGTAATTCCAAACCGAGACCCGTTTTGATCAACGGTGCCCTTAAGACAAATTCGCCGCCTCACCGGTGCTGGAGGTTGTGTCGGTGTTTGTCTCCCAGGGTTGACTCGGTTTCCACTCAGCCGCCGGAGCACCGCCGTAGACTGCCCGTCGAACGAACTTGTGTCTGTACTCTCTCTCGAAAAGAACAATTGTATTGCAGAAGAATGCTTTTGATGTTTTTCGGTGTGTTGAAACCAAAGGAAGAGGCCTCCTTTTATAGTTGAAGGAGGAGCCTCGGCCATGAATGCGTCATTATGGAGGAGCCTCACAATCAATAGGGGAATTGATTTCGCTATTCAATTCCGGAATAAAACTGATACAGTTATTATCCCCGAAATTGAATACACAATCATGGGTAATAACTCTGGGTAATCAACCCAGCTTTGACCATCCAACCGTGCACTGTTGTTGGTCCGAAACCCACTTTGAGAGACAATTTCTCATTCATCTCTCAATGGAATTTGTTCATTCTTTCACCGGTTTAAACTCCTTAGCAAGGAATATTTAAAACCTGTTTGGGCCCACCTCGCGCGGTGTGGGTCCCACCAAATTCTCTTTGGTTAAAATTCCATTTTTTCCAACAATCCCCCACATGAATGAAATTGGCTGAATCCGACTCGGGAGACAAAGCTGACACGAGAGAGAGTACAATGGAAAAATTCCGCATAGGATAGGTAGCTTTTGGCCTTGAACCTTCCCTTGTAAATACCTATCGGATTTACTGGCTGACCAGTGAACATGTTGTCTTGAACTGTTCTGCCGTTTGCGTAAACCGAGACAACAGGCATCACACGGAACTCCTCCTAACACAGTTCAGTTCTCACTGTTGGGTTCGTTTTGGCCATGACACCCCTCACCTTATTAAGAAAATATGCAGGGGCTCTAAAAATCAAGAGAAGATAAATAGGGATTGACAACAGAACATGATTTATCAGAATAAGACGCGATGCAAAGGATAACAAGGGAGCCTTCCACAAACCCAACCTAACCTCAATCTGTTTAAAGCCCCTGCAAAGGATAACAAGGGAGCCTTCCACAAACCCAACCTAACCTCAATCTGTTTAAAGCCCTCGCAAAAATACTACCCTTTTTTGCCGTGAAATCCATGTTCGTCCCCAAATAAATGCCAGGCTTATCAACACACTTAACCCCAAAAACGTTTGTTAAAATATTTTTATCCTCTGAATCCATGTTAGGGCTGACAAACAATTCAAATATGCTAAAATTAACTCTTTGCCCCTTCTGTTGACAATACGCATCTAAAAGCCGCTTAAGACACCAAGCCTGCTCAACATTGCATTCCATAAAAATAAAACAGTCATCTGCAAGCAAACAATAAATGCAAACTATGAGGCGAACAAGAACTTACCGAAATGCCTCTGCAAACATTATTGGCACCAAACTCATCCAATCCATCTGAAAAGGCCTGAGCTACCAAAATAAACAACTATGGCGATAAGGGATCCCCTTGTCGAAGCCCACGTGACAGAACAAATGGTTTTGACCACCTACAGTTCACCACAACTGTAAACAGAAACTCCCAATTCACACGATCATAGGCCTTGTTCATGTTTTCGAATGTACTCCAAAACCTCATGAGCAATGAGCACATTATCCGTTATGGACGTCAACGGCACAAAACCTTTCTAATGCTTAGAAATCAAGGTGCCCACAATCGACCAAAGTCGATTAACCATCATTTTAGAAATCACCTTATACAATACATTACACAAACTTATCGGCCTGAAATCTCCCACCCTTTGCGGATTTGGGACCTTTGGAATCAACGTAATGATGGTGTGATTCCATTCTTTGAGCAAATAGACAGACTCAAAGAACGCTAGGATAGTCTCTGAAACATCACGACCAATCAAATCCCAATTCCTCTGGTAAAAAGCCGCCACAAATCCATCCAAACCTGGGGCCTTAAATCCTGCCATTTGAAGCACAGCCTCTCGCACATCTTCCGCTGTAAAAGCCTTGTCCAAAAAACTCCTCTGTTGATTTGCCAATCTCACTTTTATAGAGTTCAAAAAATGAGGCATACCTCCATCAGGTTGCTCAGAATCCAGCGGAGAAGTCAAAGCCCCCACTTGGATCCCTTTCTTGACCTTGATCACACTTAAACATCCTATGAAAATGAGCCAAAAACATGTCCTCTATGGCACTCGGGTCTGTGACCAAATTACCAGACTCATCTTTTAACGCTACAACATGATTCCGCCGTGATCTGATATTAGCCATCTTATGGAAATATTTCGTATTGTGATCACCCACTTCCAATGAGTTTTGTTACACATATTTTACTTCTATATTTTAATATGTTGTGTGTATAGTTACAGGTTCCGATGAAGAAAGTCGGCGTAGATCACCGAGAATTATTGCTTCACAAACCGTTGAACAACCCAGGGCAATTGAGACATCAGATTTTTCCTTACTTAAAAATCCACATTTTATTGCATCTGTTTGTCAATCAAGGGCATTCCGCGTGGTGAGCTTTGGTTTTTTCCGTGTTATTTTTTGTTTGCTTTGTTTCTAAAATTGATCCTCTTTAATGTATAGAATAACAAAAACAAAATAAAAAGACAATCTTAAATATCTGATGTTATCCCTGGTGCCCAACTCCTTGTGGGAGAACCTTTTTAATCTTTGCCTTAATTGCCACTCACTATGTTACATATCTTTTCAGCTAAGAGACATTCGAGCTGCTTGGTAGTCAGCATTGATCTTTGTTAATAACCAAAAGCAAATTAAAGGAATTTCTTCTAGCCTTTGTCCTTGTGGAAGAACCTTTTAGTCCTCACCTTAATTGCCACTTGCTATGGGACATAACTTTTCACCCAAGGGACACGCCAGCCAATAGGCTGCCTTCATGTAAGAGGCTCAAGTTTGAGTCCCATCATTATACTAGTACCATAACATGCTTATTTTTCACTCTTGTTCTAGTCAGACGACTTACACCTGACTTGAGTGATTTTCTCATCAGAATCACTTGTAGTGCAGAAAACTTTCACAAGAGTGGAAGCAAAGGGTCACACTGCTGTATTAGTTATTACTACGAAATCTCTGAACTCAACACCCATGAGGTGTGGAATAAACAAGATGAAGATCAGGTTCCTGTTCGCACGGAAGAAATGAATTCGTAAGGTTTTTTTTTTTCAATATTACGCTGAAGCTCTCCGCTTCAATCTTCTACTAATTATTCATCAAAATTAACTCAGACTGTTGTAGCTTGATATGCCAGCTGTTCATGATTGATTCTGATTTGAAGAAACTTCCCAAGGTGTTTCAATTAGGTTTGAGGTTTCCTTCCGCGTTGAGTCTTCATCAATCCCTCCTTATTTCCTATCTTTAAATTCAGCACATGTCAATTTTCTTTGTCAAAGTTTGATAAATCCCTTGATGCATCTATTATTCCATATTTATCGTATTGTCAGAGAATCTTCAACCCTTTTTTTGGTTGGTTCACTAATAGAGGAATTCATCATTCAATGACTTCTTTTAATTTACCTTCTAGGTTAAGGAATAGAGATGTGGGATGTAGTGTAGTCTCTTGACACTCTTTTCTTTATCAAGAGGCTTTCTTTATCTTCCAATCTTCTTCTTACTGGATAGTGGACCTCCCAAAATCCTGATTTGTTGATTAAGTCACAACCTAGCTCTCTGTCTCTGTTGATTGAGCTGGCTCAAAAGCATTTGTTTGAGATCAAGCATCCTCGATTCCTTCATCAAGCCTTTCCAATGAATCATGCCAATAAACTAATGCTTCTGATCAAGTAAGAATTCATATTTCAATTTGCTAAGTTTGTTATCATCAAAACCAATTATATCTTTAGAACCTTGAGGCTAACAGCAACAAAGCAGGATAGTCAGAGATTGAGTGCCCGATTACTTATGACGGCAAGAAACTGTTGGAGGAGTTAGCTCTTTGAGGGATTTTTTTGATCTTTGGTTTTCCATTTCTTGTTTCTACTTAGCTTTTCCCTTTGTTGTTCTCTCTTTTGTATGGGTGGTGGCGTGATGCCTCCTTCTAATAATGAAAACCAGGGAGAAGACAGAGGGCTAAGAGTAGACCTGAGGCGGGAATCGAGAGAGAGAGAGAGAGAGAGAGAGAGAGAGAGACTTAGCTTTTCCCTGTGTTGTTCTCTCTTTTGTATGGGTGATGGCATGATGCCTCCTAATAATGAAAACCAGGGAGAAGACAGAGGGCTAAGAGTAGACCTGAGGCGGGAATCTAGTGCGGCTTGCCAAACTCTGTTGCTACTTCTCTCTTTGTCGGCAATTTAACATTTTCCTTGTAATTTTATATTTTCACAAACCTAGTTGGGTTAGATAGATGACAAATGCCTGACTTGTGTTCCTGTTTTTACTGAGCGTAGTTTCGGTGCTTTGAGAACTTCAATTGCTTGTATTAGCATAATCTGTTAGCTGACCTTGTGGTTAGCTAACTCCTTAATGTTCATTAAATTCTCCCTAGCTTTGGTAGCCCTTCAACTAATATGCGACTAATATTTGCTATTGATATCCTTTAGCTCTGGCTTTAACCTTCTGATAGATCAAGGCCTCAGCTTAGGATGAGCCTATGCAGCACAGACACTGGTTCACGACACAAACACTTCAACGTGGAAATTTTTGAAAGTTTGAGAATACGAGGGACACTTTTGCATATGAACTTATTCAAGTTTTTTATGATATTAAGAGAGTTTTGAGCACATGTCCCTAAAGTGTTCGAAGAGTGTCGTCGGTGTCCGGGAATTTCACTGGTACGTAATAGTTGCCTAGGTGTTCATCTCCCATGAAGAAAAACATGTCATTGGAGGTCATGTAATAGTGTTGGACACTCGTGGACGTTGACACTCTCCAAACTCATGTCCTACACTCAAATCAGACGTATCCCATTTTTGTAAAAGAAAATTCACTCCAGGGACACTTCATAGAATGATGGTCAGGACCCTCGCGGTACTTATTGAGGTGTCAAATGGAATACTAGGCTCTAGTTAAAGCTTTAAGGATGATGGCTGATAGATTCTAGTGACGGTTGTGGATCAATACTTTTCGTTGAGCATCAGGGGTGTCAAATGGAATAGCAGGATCTAGTGAAAAAGCTTTATAGATGATGACTGAGAGATTATTTTGATACTGGTGAATGATGTAATAAGAAAATTGGTTGATGCAATGCCATAGTTGAGTGGAAGCATATAATATTCAGTGCCTCTTTTGTGTAATTTTCATAGTTTTCGTTTTGATATCCAGCATATGCTAAAAGTACCTCTGGCTTTAACATGCTTCCTAAAAATTGTGACTGTAGCATCTGCTGCCAAGGATGTCAATCAATAAAAGGGAATAGCCTTCTTATTTGAATCCTGCCTCAACTTGGATGCCTGCATAAAAGAAGGAAAAAATAAATTCTAAGACACCCTTAGCTGTCTGCTTGGTAAGAAGATGCACCAATTTATCCAGCTGTAAGACATGCAAGGCTATATTCCCTGATGGGACAATTGAAAATGGGGCGGTCACACAATTCGTGGATGTACCCTGTCACGTCCCAAAACCGGGAACATGACCGGCCGTGAACCATGTGACAATCATGGAACACGAAGCTTGACAAAAATAATTATTTAACAAATTTAAATAAACAAGAAAATTGCTTTCCGAATTAAATAAAACATGTGGATCAAAACTAATAGCCTTTTTAACAAGATGGGCACAATATCCAATATTCTCCAACTCCAAATTTATCAACAAAAATGCTAATAACAAATGTGCAGATCTTAGTAGCAGGATTCTTCTAAAATGGGTGCGCTCCCAAGACGGGAGCGCGAATTGGCGCTCCCAAGATGGGAGCTTGATGGGAGCTCGCTCCCCTTGAGACGGGAGCTCGCTCCCAACTAACATGGGAGCTTCTTGGGTGGTTAAGGCAACTATTCTCTTATTCTTAAGGGAGGTATGCCATTGTGGAAATAAAAATATGAAAATCTTATCACTCAAGAAGTTTGGCAAATTGAAAATATCTAACTTCCTATAATTATCCTTTAAGATCATGAAAATTCTCATAAGTAATCACTTTTCCTTCAATGGTTAAGTATTTAAAGATACTTTATATACGTATTTATATGAAATCTATATACGCTTCTTAGGCGCTCCCAACCTTAGGAGCTTCTAGGTGCCTCCGCTCCCGCGCTCCCGCTCCCGCTTCCGCTCCCGCTTCGTGCTACTAAGGTGCAGATGCTGTTTGACACAAGAAAAGAAATAAAAATGCAAACACCTTGGAGGTTCAAACAGACGGTCCCGACAATGCCACAGAGTCCCCTCCATGAACTAACCTGAAAAATATGTGGAATAAATCCGTCAGTTGAAAGCACAACGAGTAGTTATGTATGCTAGGCTAAATAATACCACGCAACATACAAAAAAGATACTGAGGTTTCCAAAGAAATGTTTTCAAATTAATAATGGAGGTCGATGGTTCAACAATAGTATTAACAAATTAAGTACTGAACGATGAAGGTCAATAGCTCACAAATAGTATCAAGAGATGAACCACAACAAATTATCACAACAATAATTGAACAATGATAACAAGCATTTTATACCAACAGTTTGCTCAACATTATCGAAATGATGAACAACAATAATGAGGTAGTCCAAACCAAAGTGGGAACCATAATTACGAATTACTAAATGCCAAATTCTCAGGGCTTAGCTTGTTGGATCCAACACCATACTTAGAGTCACCACAAGATGGCGCCTGAGACCTTTCCCTTTAGTCTATCTGGAGTAGGGTCATAGGGTATTTCACAAGTCTTTTCCCTATCCGTTGAGCACTAGAGTCACATGGTATTTCACAAATCATTTCCCTAGCGGCCAAAGTCACCACGATATTTCACGGGTCTTTTCCTTAGACTTTAACAAATATAAACATAATTCATGGTCCCAAACACATAAGAACAATGGCAAACTGGAGTCACCTACTCTAGGAATATTCCCCGTGTCGCTGCATAGTCTCAACAATATTATGGAGTCAACGAACAAACAACAAGAGAAATAAGGGCAATCCAACAATCGAAAATACTATCAATAAACCTTGCATGCCAAAGTGACGTCAATCGTCAATAGATATGAGAGCAATGAATAAGAATATCACTTATCGGATCACAACAAATAAATGAACTGTCAAGAATAGATAGGCTCAAGAGAATTCCAAAGAAAGGGATCACATGCTTAACCACTCACCTGGGTCCAAAGGAATGCAACCAAATGCGAAACGTAACAGTAGTCCACTAATGTCAATAAAAAGAATCTATACACATCACCATAAAAAAACCCAAGTATATGTATGAAATTAAGACCAACTATACCTACTGAAACTCTAATGGTTTAAGCTTTACTAGTAACGTTTTAATGCCCAACTTAAAACTAAGCTCACAACCCACGTATTCAAATCACCAGCACATGTTTTCACACACTGCCACATTCCAATTATCATTCCACTACTCACATGCTCACACACCCACAAGGCACCTCTCCCCCCGCCCCCGCTCTCTCTCTCTCCATGCACACCACAAAACCCTGTTACACAACCATGCAAAACTATAATCCAATCAACACACATGCTTAGATCAACACCCTCACCACCGATTCTCTCTTTGACAACAAACCAAAACCACACTCCAATTGAATAGGTAAGCCTAAAGAGTAAAAAGCATCTATGAATGTCCAAGAGGAATGGTCAGAAGACTTACCAAGACACCAAAAATTGCCGATGGTTCTCCCACCCTAGCCGCACTGTTCTACTCGTCCTCTTTACCCTCTCACAGCCCTCTCTAGAAAATAATATAACCTTAGGTTTCTCAATATTTATAAAAGCATAAAGGGCCCTCTCTTCAATAATTAAATACAGTCTCACTAACTGGCCCCACTCAAGTTTCAAAGTTTAGTCCAACCCAAGTAAAACTAGCCGGCCCAATGATATTAAACATATTCTAGTATACACATTCAAATTAGCTTAACTTTGTCTATCGAAACAAAATATAAGTTATTCGAGTTCAAAAGAATTTTCAAAATAAATGTAGTACAAAAGCAACAATAATATTTTTTTATTAGAAAGAAATTTGAAAAAGAAAAATGAATGAATTAATTATATGTATAAAGAATATTACTTTTTTTTAAAGGAAAAAGCGGGATGTCCCATACCCTCTCGTGGTGCGTGCTAGCTCGCGAATTGGTGCTTTCAAGGAAAATTCAGCTGCAATGTGCCATTGTGCCAATTGCATGAATCCAGATCGCTAACTTCTGAATGGATTCCTGGCTAACGTATAAAGTAAACATCCCCCATGTGTAGTCAGTAGCGTGCGAAGGCTGTTGGTGCAGTCCTAGCAAGCTCAAAGGCACGTAAATAGAGGAGTCAACAACTGCTGTTGCTAAGAATCAAACTCCAGATGTGTTGGTGTTGGTTCAAAACATCTAGTGCTGGGCTGGAGTACCATTAATTGTAATATGCAGCATTATCTTTATACATACTAACAGAACTGTATTTTGAGCTTCATAATAATTGTGTGTGTGTGCGTATACGGCACTTCTAGTGAGGGATCCCACACGCTTTTTGCATGTGGACTTCTAATCTCGACCGTCGCATCTCATCTGATGGCCGAGGTGCATTGCATCCTGGCCGTCGGACGGCCGAGATTGCGTGCGGGATCCATCATCTGAAGCGGACTGTATTTAAAGTACTAGTGTATAAATTATACATTTTGTGGTGACATATATTCACATATATAAATGCACATGGATGCTCTGGAAGCTCCAGCTCTCATGATTTTTGCACAAAGGAAACCCTCACGTTCACTCCTGCTTCCGTTCCCATTCGCTCTCGTGCACTAGGTGACTTAGGTCATGACTACTGCTGCTATTTGTTCAAAAATATATGTGCCTGAGTGTCAGGTTCCTGTCGGTAGCTGTTAACCCTCGCAACAAATGAAGTTTTCCATTCGACCACTACCTTTGTCTCCCACCAGCAAGCGCAAAAGAGAAGAAAAAGCATAAACAGAAACTAGAAAGAAAAGAACTAAGGTAGAGGTTTCAAGTTTCATAGGCTTGACTTATAAGGCAAGGAATACTTTTCTTGAGAAGTTTGTGAAAGTGAATAGACAACTTCACTCAAGTGGTATTATGTTTACATTTCTTAGCTGCTTATCACGTACGTAAAAAAGAATATTGTTTTTTTATGTGATAAAAATGAATATTGTATAGATGCATGTAAGCTCTTTCCTGTATTAACATATTTAAGTCAGCTCATTTCATAAACTTTCTTTAGGCAGGCTCATCACGAAGAACATACACCCCAAGGAAATAAAAATTACATTCCGCTGGATAGTGGAATGTTGTTCTATGCAAAGATATTTAGATTGTAGCCATCAATTTTGCAAATTATATTTGAGTCGTTGATGCTCTATCTCACTCTTCTGGTGCTGCTGCTTGGGCAGAAACTGCATAAACCTGTTGCTTCGTTTCTATGAGACTTCAATTTAGGACCTAACGTAAGTTTCGGCCCATACTTATTAAATGTTTTACTTGTATCCTTTATGTTGAGAGTATATCCTCTTGTTTTTTTACAGAAAAAAAAAGGTTTAAAGAGTGATGTATATCAGATATTCGGAATGTAGATTTGCTTTTTTCTTTGTGGAAAGCGAAATTGTATTTCCCACTGGACGTCTTTGAATTTTTGACTGGGCCATTCATCCTTATGAAGGATCATATGGGATGCACTGATCTACATGGAAGTCACCAGTTTAGGGGCCCCCTATGCTTTAATTAGCATGGGTTGAGGTGCACAGACAATGTGATTTAGCACCTTCCTGTTAGGGACTAACATTCTAGGAAGTAGATTGATATAAACTTAATTTGTGGGTGCACCTGAGACCTCATCTTCACTGAACTTGCTTTGATCTATATTGTGTTCACCCTCACAAGCACAATAGTCTCGATCCCGCTTCACAGTTGATGATCTCAACCTGCTTATGCTGATTCCTTGCTCCCTTCCCTCCTTTTATAGAATTCTAGTGCTTGAAGTCCATAAATTACTGGATAAGTGAATTATTGAAGCTTGTTTAGTCTTGTGCTTGCGCTCTCATACCTTCCCTTTTTATTTCTTAGTATGAAAATGAATTTTTTTCAATTGATTTTGTTGTAAAGGGTTCCCCTTTTCTAGAAGGAAGAGCGCTTGTGATATCTCATTGTAGGACTGGTTTTTGTTATTTTTTGAAATTCTGGGTTGCATTGGTTCGAACAAGTCTTGTTTTTTCAATCATATTGTAACAGTGTTAGATTTTGTGCTGATCATAATTTCCTTCTAATTGCATTGTTGGTGGTTCCAGAGCTTTCCCAGAAAGTTTTTAGCTGAAACTGGAATCAAAATGGACCCAAAAATGTCTTTACGCGATGATCACGGGAAGTTGTGGCCTATCAGTATTTACCGTGATAGTGATGGTCGAGCAAGTTTTGGAAAGGGTTGGGGGGATTTTCGGAACCATCACAAGCTTGGTGTCCCTACCAACAACCGCTGTGCATTTGAGTTTCTCTTGTGCAGAGGAAGAAGAAGAGTATGCAGAGAAATAGCGGTGCATATTCGCCATGCCAAGGGCAAATAAACTCCCAAAGATACAGAACTACGAGGCAACTGTACTTTACAGACTACTTGCTTCATTTTATATGTCATCTTGAATTTTCCCAACGTGCGTAGGAGTTTGGATTGTTGAGCTGATGCGACAGAGCATTGTTGTATCCACTCATTGAGCATGGTACAAATTGTATATACTACCCAAGATTGAGGATTTGTAAACAGTATAGTCTTGGAGGCTAGCATTACTTTTGGAGCATTTTGATTCTAGGAGAGACGAACTTTTAAGTAGTATTTTGCCTTCACTTTGATGAATGAATGTTGGAAAAATTAGTAGTATAATGAAATTTTAAGGAACGCTTAGAGAGAGAAGCTCTGGGGTGGGTCCCCCCCTTTTCCTCCACCTTCCTTCCTCTTCTCCTCTCAATCTCCCATCTCCAGGCTTCTCCTCTCTTCCTGTTTTCTTTCTACGCCTATGGTTGTGAGGTGGTTGAGACTCCCTCCTTCGAGAGCTGAGACCTCCCACTATCTCCATCATATTTGGACTTAGAAGCCAGATCTAGGATTTAAGGTCTGGTTTCTTGGAACTAGTTCACCGGCGACGAAGACAGCGTCTGCGGCGGCTTCTGCCTTCAGTCTAAGGTGGGACGAGTTCAAGTTGGTGCGGCGGGTCATCCAGGATGGTCTGCTCTATGTTCATACCTGGTCTCTCAACTTTGGCCTCTCCAAAACCCTATTCACGAGTGTGTTCGACAGATTCGGCTCCGGCGTTGTGGTTTCAAGCGGCTTTTCTTTTTGGATTTGTTGTTTTTAGTTGTTTCTGTATTTTCGGATCGGTAGTGTCCCCTTTTATTGTACTGTTTTCTTATATATAATATCTGCATTTTCTGGCTGGTCAAAAAAAAAAAGAAGAAAAAGATATCCAATAAAGTAAATCAAAGAACAATCTCACCGAGCTAGAGCACGCCGATGGCATTGTCCTTAAAGGTTAATTCACACCCCTTCGGAGCCAATGACTCTGTGCGTAGGGCTTGCAGCATACAACCTCCTAGGATTTAACTATATATCCTTCTCCGGAAGAGGATTTGAACAACCCCTCTTTGATGGTTCCTCTTTTTAGACAAAACAGCCGACACGCGAAAGCCGGCTCGGCTAAACCCAATTTTTTTGGGCTCCGGGCAGGCCTGCCTTGGTGCTGGCCCAGTTTAGGTCTGTTTCAATGCATTCCGGGTTGATTTCGGGCTAAAAACAGCAACGATTCTTCCCACGGTGACGTCCAACCTCAAGGCCTTTGTAGACACCTCCTGAAGCGGGGCATCGTCATACAGATTGATCATCGTTTGTTTGTTTGGTTGTTTGCTTCATAAACCAAGATTGTGGATATTCCCATGGTTAGGAACATCGCCACACGATAACAATTATTATCAAAACAGAGTCGCCACCTAGTTTATAAAACTAGAAAAAATAATTAGAGATTCCGGGTACGGGAGCCAAAAGTACAATAAGGGGAAGGTGTTAGGCATCCCTCTTTGCCCAGTCGTGAGACTGGCCCATAGTTGTTTGACATAAGATTAACACATGCTCTATGTAATTCTAACACGTAAACTGATTAATTAGCCTTTAAATAGTTAATGGTGAGCCAAGACTGTAATTGAAAGCATGCATCAAAAAGCAGAAATAAACAGATATGTCCCAGGGAGATGGATCCCGCGGTTGATGAATGGATTTCACGGCCGAGGGATCCTCTTGGTTTGATGTACTGGCCGACGAATTGAAGATCCAACCGATGTTCTTCCTCATACCAGACAAAAAGACTAATAGAAGAGAAGAATGCTACGATTGATAAATAAATACTGAAAATAAACTTAACCAAAGGCCCCTGGGCCTCACCACCTTGATCCCTCAGTGGCTTGATTGCTTTAGATTAAGCGTGATTGACTGGATTGCTTCTTGAAAAACCCTAGGGTTAGGGTTTGGACCTCGGGGGTTCAATCGTCGGATTGCGGTTGCCTTCGAGAGGTTGGGGGTTTTGCAGAGGGGATTTGAGAGAGTACATGTGCAGAATTTCGTGGCTTTCGGGGGTGATTGAATGTATTAATTTCGGAACCCAAGGGCTCCTTTATATAGGCATAGGGATGACACACCTCAACCAATCAAAATCGAACGATTGAATTGGAGTTATAAGGCAATACGAACTCTTTATGGTAATTGTCACGGGGCTGTTTTTTGCCTAGAAATATACCCGTGATGGCACCAAGTTCGCCAGCAACTTGGTCTCAGCCAACTAGTGTTTACTCACACACCCGTTATGTTTTGAATGTCTAGAATACACACAAGAGTTACGGGAACTATAACGCCCCGAATTTTGGGTACGTTAATGAGTCATTTATTACATAATAAAGAGAGTCTGGATCATTATTATATCATAAATACATCAAAGGGTACATTTATTCAACAAAGGAGGAACTAGGGCTCCTAACTACTGCCCCGCTTGCTCCTCCATTCTGGCAAGCTCCTCGGCTCCGAAGGCCTCCAAGGTGTACATCTCGCCCTGTTCATTTATGAGGTCTGACACATTATACCGGCGTCACCACCAATATAATATGTCAGGGTCACCAAAAGGTAACACCGTGAGCTACAACGCTCAATAGGAAATCCTTACCCACCAACCTTACAACAGTAAATCATTTACAACAACACTAACAATCACGCATCCACATTCGTTAATCATCTATCGTTGGTGTCCAAGATTTTCGTGTTTCTCCTACGTGACTCATCGTAGACCGTGTCAACATTTTCACATACAAATCAACCTTTCAAAATCATTTGTTTAACTCACACAATTGCATTGGCTCTGTACCGCGGATAACCAAGCTACACACCCAACCTCGGTTCCGCCGCGCCGGTCTCCCGAGTATCCTCATAATGGTTCCGCCGCGCCGGGTTTCCATTGGCACACAATTGCATTGGCTCCGTACCGCGGATAACCAAGCTATACACCCAACCTCGGTTCCGCTGCGCCGGTCTCCCGAGTATCCTCACAATGGTTCCGCTGCGCTGGGTTCCCATTGGCACACACACACGCACATCTCACATAATGCCACCAAACTAGTCATTATGTAGTTTCAAAAATATTTCCTCTCTCAGGAAAACATATTTTCCTTATCAACCACACCTTAGGTGCCATGTTTCTAACTTTCTCCGTTTTAGTGTCTCATTTTCATGCATAGACTTCCGCGGTAGGACTTTCCATAATCGTAAACATAAATATTTAGCATGCTCAAATCACGATATAAAGCATAACGCCACATGTACGGACGCCCTTGGAGTGATAAATCACTTATGCTTTATCAACAACCACAAGTAATGCAAACAATTCATACTCATAACCATCCTAAAGATCAAAATACGAATACTTGAGATGGAGAGTAAATAAAGGTAACCTACTTTCTTCTTGGAATGGAAGATAAGGAGATCCTACCTTACTTCTTGGCGGTATTGGTGACTACGGAAAGTAAGTGGACGATCGGGCGGAGTAACTTTCTACGGTATGCTTCCGGTAGTTTCGGGAGAGAAGGTTTCTCTCGAAACTTGCTCTTGGCTATTACTACTACTACTTTTCGATCGAAGGGTGGTCGAGTGGTGGTTTAGTGGCGGCCTTGGATGAGTTTCTTGAAGAACACAAGAAAAACTCAAGAACAAGAAGAACAAAGAAAGAACAAAAGGAATTCTAGAGAGAGATGTTGAAGAATGGAAAGGTATGTGTTGAATGGCATGGGGGTGGCTCTATTTATAGCCAAAATTGGACTCCCTCTCTCTCTCTAAAGGCCGGCCCCTCTCTCTCTCTCCAAAGCTCAAATTTTGACACTTGTCAAGAAATCTTGAAAGATAAAAGGCTAACCCTAGGCTTGCATGGCTAGGATTTGTACCAAAGATTGGATTATGGAAGATTTGGTGAATGGAAAGGATAAATTGTACAAGATTTGATGTTAAACAATCATAGAAGTACAATGGAGGTTAGATTTTTGGCTAGGAAGAATATTTACCCAAGGATTTGAAAGGATATGGAAGATCATGGTGATTAAAGGTGGTACAACCAACTCTCTCTCTTTCTTCCTTCCTTCCTTCCTTCCTCTCTCTCTCTCTCTCTCTCTCTCTTCCTCCCCCTCTCTCTCAGCTACTCTCTCTCTCTCTCTCTCTCTCTCTCTCGGCAATCTCTCTCTCTCTCTCTCTCGAACAAGAATATATATATATATATATATTCCTAGGTATATATATACACACACACACACACACACACACAATAGTGTACTTACAGTACTATGGGATTTTAAAACTAAGATTCTCCTAATAAATAATTCAATAGGCACATGTTGGATTAAACTAATAAACTAGTGTACTTTAGAAAATCTAGGGCTTTGATACACATGTACAAATGCCCTATATTTAAAAATAGATGTGGTACCAAGTACCCCAATTACATAAAAGGCTAGGATTCTCCCCCATTAAAATAATAATAAAGTACAAGTACTATTTTAATCAATAAAGTACATTTAGAAATCTAGAGATTTGATATACCTCAATATTTTAATGCATAATATCACATGGGAAATCCACCCTTAAATATTTAATAGGATCCTTGTACTTAGTAGGAATATTAGGGCTATTACCCAATGGATAATAATTCCCCTATCGGTTAATAACCAATGGACAATGGAGGGGTGGAAGAATACCCAATAAACAAAGAATAAATGTACTTGCACATGTGTTTAAAACATAAATAATACTATATCCATGTACAAATCTACATATTTAATAGGAGGCCTATTGTCCAATGGACAAAGATTACCCTAACTTCTATTGACCAATGGGTAAAGACAAAACGGTTCAAGAGGTTTATCTAGTAATGAGGTTAGTTTGGTTCTGTCAACTAATCGGTTGGAATACTAGCTAAATTGGTCAAGTAGGGTTCTAGTCGAGAGTTAACCAATGACCAAAATCTAACTATGATGGAAATTAACAAGAAATCATATAGCCACTCAAGAGAAAATAAGTAATTTGAAATAACAACGAGATTTTTATTTGATGAAAATCGGAATTGTTACAGGAACCGTTCCAACCTTTATTAAGCACCGACTTACAAAGGAATACACTCAAGAGCTTAGACAGAACACCCCTCTGCCTTAGGCTACGAAAATGCCTTGCCTAAATAGGCTTACAATCATAAAAACGTGGCCACTAAGTACATGAGATCATGGGGGCAAGCCCATGATCTTGCAGTTGACACCCCCAACTACCTAGGGCTGTGCTGGCTTTGCCAGAATCTGCCAGCACATTGAAACCTGAAACTGGTTGGCTATAACTGCCGATAACTGCCTGTTTCTGCCTTTGACACCTGTCCCATGTTGCCAGCATCATGTGCTGCCCGTTTCCTGCCTTGGACACCTGTCCCATGCTCCCAGCAACATGTGCAGAATGCTGTTAACCGTCAATAACTGTTTTGCCTGAGCCAACTCAAGTCTGCCTCCGTTTTGCCCGAGCCAACTCAAGGCTGCCTGGCCAATTTCGTGATCCAACCCCAACTCCCAATACTTAGCCGTTTTCCTCGATTGCCTTGCCCCACAAGCCTGCTTCCCGTTTAGCATCCATGCCTCGATATCATCGGGCCTTCACGTGCATCACGACTGCCACTTGCCTAAGGGGCCAGTGCCGACACCAACCGACACCATGGGGTCACCTTGTAAAGACATGCCTGCCTCATGCCTTTGTTTCCACCGGTTGGCTAGGTGCAAGGTGCCACCGCTAGCCAAGCTTAGCAAGCCTTGGAAATCAAGGTGCTAACAGTAATCCTCTAATGTAGCCTGAATGCATCGGGATTTGGCTGTTAGGGTTTTGATGATTGGATCAAACGTATGACAGAACATTCCAGAATTTGGAAAATAGACGATCTGGTGGCCGGTTAAAGGATCTGGCGGCCGAATGAACGATTAAGCGACTGAAGGATAGACCTGGCAGCTGAAAGATCAATCTCTCGGGGAGATTTTCAAGCAACAAGTTTCATAGGTGAAGAAATGATGTTCAGGCCGTGAGATCAATGTTATGGCCGACGTATGGATTCTCCTGGGATACTGTATTTCTGTCTGAAAGGCTATTTGGCTCTGGATTGGGTCCTTTAAGTGGCTGGAAGTTCTCACCATAAGTCCTAAGGTTTACAAGAAGTCAATCAGCAATTACTGTATCCATATCATCATCGGGATGGTCCCTAATGTGGGACTTGAAATAATTGTTAGGCCAAATTGGGGTGTCTACAGCCTCGTAATCCAACCTTAGCGCAAAATCTGCTTTATTTCTTGCGAAAGTAACAAAGACACAAAAACAAAATAAAGCACGGCATCAAGCGGAAAATGAGAGAAAATGCAACTCTAATGCGCTAACTTGCCCTACTTTAGGCACTCATATCTACGATATTGCGCGCCTATCCCCCCCCCCCCCCCCCCCCCCCAACTTGAGCGTTGCTAGTCCTAAGTAACGAATGAAAAGAAATATATCAAAGCAAAGACCAACGAAACACAAATGGGGATACGAAGGTTATGCACACTGTACAATAAATAGGCGGGGCAAAAGATTTTTGCCTTCTCACTCACCTGCAACTCAAATATATGCATGCCTTGGCAAAAAGGTGAACACAATTAGCGTCGAAATGAAAGTAGAGATAAATGCTCCACGAAGGCAACGATGCTACACTCGCTCACCAGAACACTCAAATATCACATGAAAAAGTGCTTGGCGAACTACGTGGGACCGAAACAAAGGCCACTACGCGCCAATCAAAGACAACGCTCAAGAAACATAAAAACACAATATATATAATCACGATTCCACAAAATGAGCAACATTAAAATAAAACATGCACGAACGAGAGTTTAATATCGTGCACAAGATCCACTATGGATTTAATTACGCTTATATCGACCGTGGTTCCAATGAAAGGGAAACTGCAAATTAGGCGGCGACCTATAATAGCGCAAGGTCATCTATCCAGACTGGCCACCACCTTACCCCTAACTACCAAGCATTCACGCACTGGTGCCAACCAAACCAAATCCAAACAATAAAACAAAACATCCACAATATTTATTACAGACCCACATAAAATAACAGAAAATAAAATAGTCCACCGACACTATATACTCAAAACATCACATAAAATTACACCACCACCACCCTAGCATCATGCATCACGGGAGTCTAACTTAATTCGCATCGCTCTCGGCAAAGTCGTCGCTGACCTCCTACTTCGGAAACTGGGGTGGCTCATATGGAGCCGAGGACTGCCTTTTCATATGACCATATAACCCTTTGTTCTGATGTGCCAGCAGGCGCTAATTCTGACCAACTTGCCTCAACTCCTTTTTAATCTTCTGCTGGCTCTTGGGGTCAAACTGTTCGACGAAATTCATTTTTTTTTGCATTTTTTTAAACAAATGACACCCATCAAGACTTCTTCAATTTCACCTCCAACAACAATGATACTTCAAATTCCAATGCAACAAGACACCCATTATGCATAAAGCTAGACCCCCCAACTACAATCCAACCCACACACCGGTTTCCTAGGCTACACTCAGGAACTGACTTGGACCGGTTTCAGATTGGTCAATGGGACTCGTATATGGTCTAATCATGCAAAAATGCCCTGTCTCATCCTCTATGCACATTACCAACTCTCAGAAATATCTAACTACATAAATGTGAAACAAGAGCCTACTATAGTTCCCAAATGCGAGAAAAAGAAACAAAGGACATGAAAATGTTTATCAGGATGCATCATTAACTACGTGGGACACCTACTCAATGACTATAGCACCAACATGTTCAAAGATGACGCCAAATATATGCATGAACTTGAGTTAAACAGGCACAATAATTCGGCTAATTCTAACATGTTTGCCTAGCAATACAATCAAGCATAACAAATGTATCTCTGAATAAATAAAAATTAAAAATTTTACCCTAGCAATGCAACAAAAACATGTACAAAGTACACCCTCCCCCAACTAGAAACATGCTATGTACCTAGAGCATGGAGACACAAATAAATAAAGTACAAGGGAGAAGAAATGGACCTATGGGTGGCAACCAACCACCATGACCTTGGTCGATGTTCGTGGAATTTGCTGTCACCGCGCCATCCACACCCTGCAAAAGACCGATCTTCTCCATGGCTCTGAGTATGTGCTTACTTATGAAGATAAGGAGGGTGATTGGCCGACTACCGAACATGTGAATGAAATTAGTACCGCCCGACTCTTGCTATCCTAGCCCCCACAGATAAAAATAAAAAAAATACTCCACCAAATCTTTACGCGATCAACGTGTCATACTTTTCTCCCCATCCCTCGCTGGTGGGGCAATGAACGGGCGGCTATACAAGACCATTATGCTAATTTTTTTTAGAATTTCAATCGTCTATTTTTTGATTTTTTTTCTTTTTTCTTCCTTTTTTTAACAAGAAATAAAACAACAACTATACATGGATTGTGTCAAAACTTGGAGCCCCTATCAGAAAAACTAATTAAAGCTTTATGTAATGGGAGACTTAAAGAATCGTCGTCCAGCATTACTCCTGGTATATAGTAAAGAAATTAGGGACGATAACTTAAGTCCTCCCTTCCCCATGATTATTCCGGCCATTAATATCCCATTGATTTCGCCTTCCAATCCTGGAAATCTCTACAAAAATGGAAACCATTCCATTTGAACTTTGGGCTCCCCATTTTTCTGAAAACCATTCCATTCGCAGTCCTCAGTCCGAACTCAATCGTGGCAACGAAGACAGAAAATCGTCCATGATCTCACACGTCCCCACCACCGCCGCCGATTCCCTCCTCCCTCTCGCCAATCAATCATCCTCCGTCGTCATCAATGAAGCCGACAGAAATCTCCCTCCGATACCGTTGTTGTCCACCAAGTCCCTCATCCCTTTCGCCAATCAATCATCTTCTATCGTCGATGAAGTTTAACGGAGAAGTGGGCGTTATCGTGGTTGCCGTCGATTTCGCCGGAGCAAATCTTCAAGAGTTAGTCTTCGAGTTCTTAGCGAGATCGACGGCCCAATTGGTTTCCAAGTCACGAAGGGGTTGCATCATGTGGAATCGCCCACAGCTGTTGCTGGCTTCTCCTCGCCCATCCCGCCACTGTCCTCCATCGCCATCCCACAGACATTACGAAAGAGTTGGTTATGTATTATGCTAGTACCTAGTTTGCCACACAGTAGGTTCATGAAGCAGCATTGTTTGAAGGTGAATGTCTGGGTTTTGGCTTCCAAGAAGGTGGTGATGGTTTTGATATATTTTTTTTTATGGCTTGTTTCGGTATCACAAATAAACCATGAATTGGCAATTGAATATATATGGTTTTTTGTCGTCTTGTTTGTGATAGAGATAAACCATGTTTTTGTTTGGTTTATAACTTGTTTGGATATTAATGGTTTATTCGCAAAAATAAACCATGAATCGATGATTGAATATTCATGATTTTTTGTCATCTTGTTCGTGATAGAGATAAGCCATATTTTTGTTTGATTTAAGATATTCATGGTTTACTTGCAGAAATAAACCATGAATTGACGATTGAATATTCATGATTTTTTTGTCATCTTGTACCATGGATTTGAAGGGTTTTTTTTTTTTTTGGTTGGTTTGGATATTCATGGTTTATTAACCATAAATTGGCAATTGAATATTCATGTTTTTTTCTCGTCTTGTTCGTTGATTTTTTTTGGTTTATGGCTTGTTTGGGTATTCATATCATGATTATTAATGGAGGTTTTCGTGATGATACACGGATTTAATGGTTTTTTTTTTTTATGGCTAGTTTGGGTATATGGTTTATTAACCATGAATCGGCGATTGAATATTCATGTTTTTTTTTTCTCGTCTTGTGCGTTGATTTTTTTTGGTTTATGGGTTGTTTGGGTATTCATATCACGATTATTAATGGAGATTTTCATGACGATACACAGATTAAATGGTTTTTTGTTTATGGTTGGTTTGGGTATTCTTTGTTTATTAACCATGAATCGGCGATTGAATATTCATGTTTTTTTTTCTTATTTTGTTTGTTGATTTTTTTTTGGTTGATGGCTTGTTTGGGTATTCATACCATGATTATTAATGGAGGTTTCTAAGACGATACATGGATTGAATGGAAAAGACTTTCTGTTAATTTTGGAAAAAGAATAACAAAGATTTGAACCTACCCACTATATTAGAAAATGATTGAATCCCACTAATTAAGGAAGACAATACACACACGTCGATATTTTATTAAAAAGGCTAAGATAGGTAATTTACCATCCGGAAGGATGAAACCATAATAGTTCAAAACGTGCCGGATGAAAACTTACGCGGGATGAATTCTTAGGATGAATATTTAAAAACTCCTTATGTTATTGACACAAAATTGCCCTTACTAACCGGAACTAGGTACACGATTCTTATTTTAATAGCGGTGTGCGAAGTTATAAAACCCAAGGCAATGATGGGTACCCCCTATTGTTAGGAGCCAGCTCGACTTCTCAGTGAAGAGAGTGGTACGCAAAAGCTACCCGTCAAAACTTAAGACTATGGGGCGCCCAATGGCTTACGAATTGGGTCCCAAGCGGTGCCACACGCATCCTTGATCGCAAGCATCTCCATCAAACTTCCTACCTCTGAAGAATCTAAGAATGATGCCTCCTCGGTGGTTAAAGCTATCTCTAGAGGTTCCTTATACAAAATACTATTGACATGCTCTTGCATCAGCGTGTCGATCAAACTCTCCTCATACACTTCCTCATCATCCTCGACTCGGCTATCCACATTAAACACATTCACCTCCATTTTCAAATCCCCAAATGACATTTGGACTTGTCCATTTTTGCAATTCATGACGGCATTGAAGGTGGCTAGAAAAGGATGACCAAGGATGGTAGGAGTTTTCTCGAAGACCTCTAGTATCGGGCATGTGTCCAAGACAATGAAGTCGACTGGAAAGAGGAACTTGCCCACCTGGATTAGAACATCATCCACCACCCCCTTCAAAACTCTCACACTCCGGTCAGTCAACTGTAGCGTGACTAGTGTGGCTCTCAGATCGCCTAGGCCAAGCCTCAAGTACACCGAATATGGGAGCAAGTTGACACTTGCTCCTAAATCTAGCAAATCCTTATCAAACTTTTGGCCTGCAATAGCCATAGGGATTGTGGGACAACCGAGGTCTTTACTCTTGATTGAGATATCGGCCCGGAGAATGGAGCTCACATGCTCCATCAAGAGCACTTTGTCCTGACTTTCAGTCCTCCGTTTTGAAGTACACAGATCCTTCAAAACCTTCACAAATTGAGGAATGGCGTCAATGGTTTCCAACAATGAGATAGGAAACTGAACTTTCTTGAATAACTCAAGAATCTGGAAGTTCACATTGACTTTGGGTTTCGCCACTAGGCGATGGGTTTATGGAGCAACGGGTGCCGATGGAGTAATGGGGGCTGCAGGCGCAGACACCACTGCAGGAGACTCTGAATCTCTCTCTTCCATAGGAACACTTCCCAAGTCTGGGATGACTGCTGGTGCAGCCACTAGCACCGAGGGTGGAACAAATTTTTCTGCTTGGGAGGAATATCTTTGTCGATCACCTTCCCACTTCTGAGAGTGGTGATCGCCTTAGCCTCCTCCAGACTAGGATTCAAATTACTTGGGGCAGAAGAATCACCCACAAAATGAGTACTGACGGCATTGACTTGAGGTTGAAAGGGAAACCATCCCTTCTCCTGTTGGACTTGTCCAACTGCCGCTGTTAACTGGGTCAACTGGGTCCTAATGTCTCCAATTGCCTGTTTGGTCTGCTCAGTGAAGCTTAACTGAGACGCATGAGAGCCTTCAACATCTCATTAGTCTGCTTATCTCGCGGGGGATGATGGTTTATGCCTGGGGTTGAAACACCCCAATTTGGCCTAATGATTATTTCAAGTCCCACCTTGGGGACTATCTCGATGATGAATTGATACAGTGATTGCTGATTCACTACTCGTAAACCCATGAACTTTTGGTGAGTATCTTTAGCCACTTAGAGGACCCAATTCAGAGCCAAATAGCCTTTCAGATAGAAAAACATCCTAGGAAAATATATCTGTTGGCTGCAAGATTGATCTCATGGTTTTTACCCAAAAAAAGATTGATCTCATGGTCTCTACTTCATTCTTTCACCTGTGAAACATATTGTTTGAAAATCTCCTTGAGAGATTGATTCCTCACCTGCAAGAAACATTCCTCGGTCGCCAGATCCTTTCCTCGACTGCTAGATCGTCCTTTTTCTAGATTCTGGATTGTTCTATCAATTGTTTGATCCATGCTCAAAAGCCAACCAGCCATTCTCCAATTCTTTAGGGCTACGAAAGCAGATTCGAGCAAAGATCTTGTTACCCTATAATTCCATTTCACTTCACGCCATTTGATTGGCTGAGGTGAATCATCCATTGCCTATATAAAGAGGCCTTAGGGTTCCAAAATTAATTTGATCATTCACCCTCTCTAGCTATAATACTCTATAGAAATACTCCTTCATACTCTTTCTACAAAAGCCCTAAAATCCCGAAGGCAACTGCACCCCGAGCAATCAAACCCCAAAGTACAAACCCTAACCCTAGGGTTTCGAGAAGCAAGTCAGTCAATTACCCCCAATCCAAAGCAATCAAGCAACTGGGGGATCAAGGTGGTGAGGCCCAGGGGCCTATGGTTTGAATCACTTTTTGTTTTTGTACTTTAATTGTAGTATTTTGATTTCCTGATTAAATTGTTTGTCCTGGTGTGAGGAAAAACACTGACTGGGACATCGTTCCCATGGCCGGTACATCGATCCAGAAGGATCCCTCGGCCGTGACATCAATTCATCGGCTGCGGGATCCATTCTCTGGGACACCCTACTGTTTTCTTGCTTATTTCATTGCATGCTTCCATTGTTGTTTTGGCTCACTGTATTAACTATTTAAAGGATAAAAACAGGTTCTGTGTTTAGAACTAAATAAAGCAAGCACTAATCATATGTTGAACGATTATGGGCCAGTCTCATGATTGGGCAAAGTGAGGTGCCTAACACCTTACCCTTATTGTACTTTTGGCTTCCGTATCCGGAATCTCTAAATGTTTTTCCTAGTTTTATAAACTAGGTGGCGACTCTGTTTTGATAATAATTGTTATTGTGTGGCGATGTTCCTAGCCATGAGAATATCCACGATCTTGGCCTATGAAGTGGAATTGAACAAAGAGGATATCTGTATGGCAAAATGCCTCGTTTGGGAGGTGTCTATAGTTTTTGGCGTCTCTGCTGGGGACTTGATAGCCATAGCCTGAAAGTTTGACATAAGATTAATGCCTGCTTTATTTAATCCTTGTATTATGTGCATCGAGCGGGCAATCTCGTTGAGTTCACCTAATACCCCGGCATGTCACGGGCTATGTTAGGGGTTCAAGCAAACTCCATAGTCACTTGTACCTAGTGGTATATCAAAGAGGGATAACCCGATTGCCGCCTATGATGGGCTGGTGAAAGGACTGGCGCTCTTTGACAACGGAGCACCTTTGAGACTACCAAAACCTACATGTGTTAGAAGCCATAGAACCTATCAAAATAGGGCACAAACCTGTAGGTTAGGAACCTACATGCATTTGTTGATAAAGTTATTCCTCACACCCATTGTATATATGTATGTTGTAAAGTTGTTTTGCAGGATAGCTTTGGGGCTTTTGAAATCAAGAAAAAGGGGTAAGCTAACCAATCTCACTGAAGAAAAAATTTCAAGTAAAAATGGCTACGTCACTGTTCATATTCGATTCGTACTTTCAATTTGTCACCAAGCTATCTGGCCGACTCAATCTCTCTGTCAAGATTTTGACCCTTCAAAGTACATCACCCTCGGCGAATAAACCAAAGCCTAAGGTGGTTATCTCTGAAGATAATCACATTATGTTCACAAGAACAGTCAACGATGAAGAGGTGGAAGAAATAATTGAAGAAAAAGAACTTCACAGGGTCCCAATCTACTTTTATGACCCTTATGCACTTACCGATGACTATTGGCCAATAAACGAAGTGGTTAACCTTGAAGTGGAAAAGGAAGGGGCAAAGGAAAAAGAATCTGCTGACAATGATTCACTAGACTTAGTATCACTAAACCTACTCTTTGACGAGGAGGTCACCAACGATGAAATAAGGGTGATCCACCCCATCACAGATAGGTTTGGCAATTGGTGGGGATTTGTTGGCACACAGAAAGTTGACAATAGTGATGAAATAGAGATCGAAGCTCAACTAGAGGAAGCAACGGCAGTGGCAAATCAAATGGCCCTTCAAGATTTGCATGGTGACGATAATGAAAGTGCGAGTCAAGATGACAGTGAAGTGCTGATGATCAACCTTGGTGAGGAGAAAGATTGCTCTGAGCTAATTGTGGATGCTGCAAAAGGGGCTTACCCAAACTGGACCATGGAACACACTCTAAAATACAAAAAAAATGCTAATAACTCCGATCTTAATTCCAATTCTGATTCCGATTCTGAGTCAACCCAATCTGAGTCTAGTTTTTCGGCTTTTCAAACTACTGAGTCTAGTGAGGGAGGCCCGGTCAAAACACCAAAGCATAGTATCTATTTTGAATTTGACTCTAAATGTCTTTTGACGATTTTAGCGATGAATTTAGAGTATTTCGCTTTGCCTATGATTAACTGTGTGGATTCTGATAATCCAATTTTCGAGGAAGAAGTTCCAAAAGAAATTCTAGAATTCATCAAGAGAGAAGAAGAGAGGTGTGCCAAACATTTTTCTGATGAAATAATCACGGCAAACATAGGCTCTGAAAATGAGTCCAAAATGGTTAAAATTGGTGCAGAATTGTCTTCTTAAGAAAGTGAAAAAGTAATCCTTTTGCTAAAATAATACGAAGATGTTTTCGCCTGGTCTTACGAGGACATGCCTGGAATAGACTCCAAAATTGTTCAGCATAAAATTCCTCTTTATCCCAATGCAAAGCTTGTTAAACAAAAGCTAAGATGTATGCGCTTTGATTGGGTTTTAAAGATAAAAGAAGAAGTCACTAAACAAATCAACGCCGATTTTCTTATAGTCACTGAATACCCACAGTGGGTAGCCAAACTGAAGCTCAATGCCTCGAAGTGTGCGTTTGGAATTGGTTCTGGGAAATTCCTAGGCCATCTAGTGACCATGAGAGGGATTGAGGCCAATCCAGATCAAATCACAGCCTTGCAAAGGCTACAAAGTCCGAAAACCACGAAAGAAGTCCAGAGGTTGATTGGAATGGCTGTAGCACTCAACAGATTTATTAGTAGATCAAGTGATAAATGCAGACCCTTTTTCCAATTATTGAAAAAAAGGGAAGGATTCGAATGGGGAGCGGAATGCGAGCGAGCCTTCTAGGACCTGAAGAGGTATCTGGCCGAGACTCCACTTTTGCCAACTCCTTTACCTAGTGAGTCTTTAATTTTGTATTTGGCTGTTTCTGAACATGCTGTAAGTGCAGTCTTGTTAAAGGATATAGGATCCGAGCAAATCCCAGTCTATTACGTGAGCAAAACATTGCTAGATGCAAAAATGAGATATCTGTCTCTTGAGAAGTTGGTCCTAGCATTAAGGACAACAACAAGAAAATTGCCACATTATTTTCAGAGCCATAGGGTTGTGGTTTATACTGAGTTCCCTTTGAGGTCACTGCTACGAAAGGCAGATTTCTCTGGAAGAATCTCGATGTGGTCTGTCGAGTTAAGCCAATACGATATTGATTATCAACCGCGCGCAGCAATTAAAGGCCAAGTGTTGGCTGACTTTGTGGCGGAGTTTTCTCCTGCAGTAGCACCCCTGCCTCCTACGAGAAAGGAGCAGGTAACTGAAACACCAGCCATAAAGAACAGAGTCCCAGCCGAACAGGATCCCACGGAACGGAAGTTGTTTGTTGATGGATCAGCATGTAACACTGGCTCAGGAATTGGGGTTGTCCTTTTTCCTTCTGAAGGAGTAATGATTGAGCTATCTGTTTGGCTTGGCTTCAGTGCATCGAATAACGTAGTGGAGTATGAGGCACTCTTAGCTGGATTAAGGAGTGCAAGAACATTGAAAGTGAAACGAGTGAGGGTGTATTGTGATTCTCAGCTTGTGGTTAATCAATTGTCCGGTGAGTACGAAGCCCAGAATGAGAAGATGGCGACATATGTGCAAGCAGCCAAAGACTTGCTTGATACCTTCGAAAGGGTATATATTGAGCAGATAAGTTCAGGACAGAATGCTCACGCAGATTCGCTAGCCTGGTTGGCTGCAGCCGTGCCCACTGAATTTAAAAGGAAAGTAGCAGTCGAGTATCTGACTGAGCCGAGCATGGGGAGGAGTGTTGAGTTGGTCTTGGACGTGAACTAAGGACCAAGTTGGATGGATCCAGTTGTGGAGTTTTTACGAGATAAAATACTCCCTTCTGACAAAAAGGAAGCTTATAAAATAAAGACCAAATCTGCTAGGTTTTGGCTGTCACCAGAAGGTAAGCTCTATAGAAAATCTTTCACGGGTCCCTATTTGCTTTGTGTGCACCCTGAAATGGTGCAAAAATTTATGCACGAAATTCATGAAGGGACCTGTGGAAGCCATGCGGGGGTAGATCCATCACCCACTGAGCAATTACTCAAGGCTATTGGTGGCCACACATGCAAGAAGATGCCAAGGTGTATGTGAAAATTTGTGAGAAGTGTCAGAAATTCTCACCAATGATCTGAACACCAGCCGAAGATCTGGTGCCGTTAACGAGTCCTTGGCCGTTTGCTCAATGGGGAATGGACATCGTGGGTCCACTCCACAAAGCAACAGGCAACAGGAAGTTTCTGCTCGTAGCAACAGATTATTTCACTAAGTGGATTGAAGTAGAGTCATTGGCAAAAATTATTGAACCTATGATAGAAAGGTTCGTATGGAAGAATATTATTACTCGATTTGGGGTCCCCTATTCTTTGATTACAGACAATGGATCCCAATTTCAGAAAAAGTTCAAGGCTTTTTGTGCTCAGTACGGAATACAGAATTATTATTCCACCCCAGCCTACCCTTAGAGTAACGGGTAGGCAGAAGGGTCCAACAAGACCATTCTTGACGGGATCAAGAAGAGGTTGGACAAGGTTAAGGGGAAGTGGCCCGATGAATTGCCACTGGTTCTATGGGCATATAGGACAACACCTAGGAGGTCTATAGGAGAGACCCCCTATTTATTGGCATATGGTACAGAGGCAGTCATACCTCTAGAAGTGGGCCTTCCAACCAATAGGACTATATTAGTCGAAAGTGGGGGCAATGACAGGGCCCTCAAAATTGAGCTAGATCTCGCCGAGGAAAGGAAGGAAAGGGCCCTGGTGCATCTAGCTTCTTACCAGGAACAGTTGATGAAAAGCTATAACAAACAAGTTGACCTTCGAGAGTTTGGTGTTGGGGACCTTATACTACGAAAAGTGCTCGGCAATACCAAGGTGGCCAACGAGGGCAAGTTATGGGCTAATTGGGAAGGCCCATATCGAGTAACCGAGGTTGTGGGCATAGGGGCCTATAGACTGGCTGATCTGGACGGGAATCCAATGCCAAGACCTTGGAACGTTCACAATCTTAGGAAATTCTTTGTTTAAAGGAATTTTGTTTTTTATTTCATTCTGTTTTAGGACGCACTACGTGATTGTGTGGGAATTACGAATAAAATTTCCTTGTATCTTGCTTTCATTGATTAGTTGCAAGAGGTACGAATAACGCCCCCTTGAGTTCCAGTTTATGAATAAAGTAACTTCTTTGCAGTATATCAAGTTTTTGAATTATTTGCTTTTTAAATATGAAATATGGAATTCGGCGCTTTTTTTTTTTCCCTTTTGTCATATTGGGGAGCAAGAGATAGGCACGAATTCCGCATACACATATCCATTCCCTAGATATATGAAACTTCAGTGAGCTGTACAAGTACGAAAAACTTGGAGTACGAGAAACTTGGTTTGCATACGAATACATGCTTAAACACTTACAGTATATATGACTGAATGGGATACTTGGGGTAAATTTTAAGTACGAGAAACTTAAAGTTTGTTTAAGTATGTGAGAACTTAATAAAATCTGAGTATGAATAAACTCAGGGATAGATACGAGAAATTTAGGCCAAGCGTTGGCCAAGTACGAAGAAACTTGTACAACAAAGCAATTATGAAACGCTTGCTTACTTTTCAAGTACGTAATACTTGGGCACGAACGTAAAAAGTTTAAATATTACTTTGACTAAGTACGAGATTCTTAGCCAAAGACATGCATCAGAAGCATACGTGCGTATACAAGAGTATGTTGGTATTTTTCCGAAGTATAAAAACACTTGTGCGTTTGGTTGGATGGAATGGAATGTGAATAGGAATAGAATTGGAGGAATTGAGAATGGAATAATCATTCTCATTCTCATGTTTGGTTGTGCTTAGGAATAGTCATTCTCATCTCCAATGGAATAATGTGGCAATAGCAATTTTTGGAGTGGCAATAGTAATTTTGGAGTGGCAATAGTAATTATTGGTGTGGCAATAGTGAATGTTGGAGTGACACTAGTAATGTTTGGTGTAACAAAAAAATGGAATAACAATTCCTTAGGTTTTTTGGATGGAATGACAATTCCTTTACTAAGGTGAATAGTGATTCCATTTGGAATCATCATTCCATTATTTAATGGTGAACAAAACATTGGAATAAGTAAGTCATTGGAATGACTATTCCATTCCAACCTTGATTCCATCCAACCAAACATACCCTTAGGGATTTGTCTAAAGCATGAGATGCTGGGATATTCATATACATTTTGGAATACGAGCATATATACCAGATTGAACTGTCCGGCAATAATACACATATGAAGACTGAGTACGAGACACTAAGCCCTTGTTTTTACGAATTCAAGCATAAACATCAGGCCATGCAAAGCCGAGCAAAACAAGATAGCCACGAATGGCCACCCAAAACATATGTCACGCCACAAGGGGCCGAATACCTGTATCATCAAAAAGAAAAGTACGGAATGTACTGATGCCTCGCAGGGCTGCAAAACTATGGTCTCGCAGGACCTGCAGATTGTTCTAAGAGTTAGGAGGAATATTCATATTTACTGACATTAGTCCAATTCTTGGACCTCAGAAGCAGGCTCGTTTGTAGCTGCTATGTTTAGCTCTGTTGGGATACCGTGACCACCAGTACCCCCTTCCAGGATGATGGGGTCATTGGTTTCTTCCCGAACAGATGAACCTTCAGCAGCAGTTCCCAGAGATTCAGTAGGTACATCCTCTTTAGCATCAGCAAAGTCTTCAATCTGTTGATCGATGTCATCTTCTGGATTCCCCTGCGGTTCATCCACAATTTGAGCACGAGTGCTCGACAAATCATTGTCCTCCCAGAAAGGGGAATCTTCAAGCACCCCCACCTTTGTCAGACACGCCTCCCAGCAGGCTACCCAGATTTGGTCTTGGATGGTGGGCATCTGCTCGACATAACTTGCAGTTGTGGCATCAAAACCTTTTTGATATCCGTCATCGTAGGTGGCCTTCTTGGTGCTGTCGATTTCGGACAGAGCTTGGTTGAGGCTCTCCTCAGCAGTTCCAAGCTTTGCCTTAGTTTCATCTGCTTCCCGCTTCGTTTTATCTCTTTCTCTTTCCAACCTTGTTATTGTTTGAAGCAGCCTTGTGTCATCTCTCATGAGCCTGATACGCTCAGTCTTAGTCTCCTGCATCTTCTGCCCTAATGCCACTATTTTTTGGATACACTGGGAATGTCCAAGTATAATAACAGTGTTACGAATAAACACAAACAAAATATAGTGTTTGGATGAAGTAATGAGGAAACTTTACCTTTATTCCATTCACAAGACCAGTAGAGAGCAGCCGATCAGATGTAGCTCCAGCTTCCTTCTGCATGTCCACTGGAAGCAGCAGCCCTTGAGCAAGTGCAAGCGCCGTCTCCGAGGAGTTGGCGCTATCACTAACGTGCACAGGATGATCACCCCTAATGAGTGGGTAAGCCCATGTTTGGGGAAGTGCCTGAGGAGGTGGTGATTGGGGCTGGCTGCTGTCCACATTAGCTAATGCGGTAGAAGTAGTTGGGTTCTCAATCCTGGGGCGCTTGTCTTGATGAGCGTCTCCAGCCTCAAGGGAGCTGTCACGTTCCCGAGGAGAGGAAGATGATTGTGCTGAACCCCCCCCCCCCCCCCCGGTACGACGAGATCGTAGGGGGAGCGGGGGGAGGGGGGGGGGGGCTCAAGTCTAGTTGATGCCACTCTACTGGCAGCACCCCGCCCCCGTGTAGAGACGGTAAGAAGAGTGCTAAGGTTCAGGGGTTGGCGAGTCATCGTACCTGATATAGGGGGAGATCTAGAGTAGCCGGAGGAAGACGACTGACTGGTATCACTGTTTGGAGCAGGCTGTTCGGAATGTTGTTCAGGAATGACTTGTCTTCTTGCAGATTTTCTGAGCACCACGCGTGTCAGAGGAACGCCTTCAGGAATTGGGACTTCACCCAGCTGCCCGGCAACAGTAACTCCGGCCTGGGATCTCAAACTCCGTGGTTGGGGAGCAGTGGATGTAGAGGCAGCGCTGATGCTTGGATGGGCAAGTCTCCGGTCAATAACTCCTCTGTAAGAAGGATCATATCCTAGCAGTACGTCAGCGTTACGACCCCGACCAGCTGTTCGGGTACCAGGCTCGCCTGTGTATTTTAAGATCCTATTGATATCCTCTATTCGGACGTAACTTGGTTCTCATCTAGGACGCTTGTTAGCGTTATCCAATGCAGGATTAAAATCCAAAGTATAAATTAAAAACATGGAAAAGCTACGAGAAGGCAGTAAACAAAGAATTGCAAGTCAAAATTAAGAGCATACCTGGATAGCCCCATATGTGGGGGCAATGGAGCCCCACCACTTGGCCATCTTCCCCTATTGGCTCGAATGCTCCGGTTACATAAAGGAAATCAATCTCGTGGTCACGAGCAGAATCTGGCAAGTTTAGCATGAGACGCTTGTCTGCCCTTCTAACCTTGAAGTAGTACGTATTGTACTCAGGATTTAGCACTATACTATACCACCACTGGATGTCCCAGATTCCTAATTGGGTCCCCATAATCCTATTTAGGGCTATAATCCGCATCACCAGCCTAAAAACATTCGTTGAAACTTGCATGGGGGTAAGACGATACCAATTTAAAACTTGGCGAAGCAATGGGTAAGGGGGGAAACGAACTCCACCCTTGACAATGGCGACAATAGGGATGCACATTCTATCCCATGATCCGGCATCCCTATCTGCACCTAATGGGGCAAGCTCTAGCCCTACATTCTCAGGGATACTATATTCTTTCCTAAAAGCCGCCATGGCTGTGGGTGTTTCACAAAGCTTCCTAAACTTACTGGATTTTGGGGGATTTTCATTTTCATCCGCCATGGATACTCTGGAAGTTCTATGAATCTGAGCATTACGTGTGAAACCCTAGTGGCAGACAAGTCTGAGGACGAAAATCTCAGAACGAAATAAGGAAAAGAGAGAATGAGAGTCTCATGGAGCGGTTGCAGCGGTTGCTTGAGATGCAATTGAGTAGCAGACGGCGGCGATGGCTGAGGGAAAAAGAAGTTATCTTTTACCTGGTTTTAAAGATAGAAAAATGGGGTTCGAATTCTTTTTGGGAAAACACCCAAAAGAAAACCCTTTTTGGGGTTTAGGGGTAAGGGATGGAAGTGAAACGTCACCCCCTACGCCGTTACAAGAAAGGTAACGGAAAGAGGGCTTCAAAGGATGTTATTCTGACACCGTTTTGGCTGAAACGTCAGTCAAAATTAAATGCAAGACGTACAAAATACGCCGCGTGGAACCACTACTTCGAGGAAATGATGATTAAACCGCCAAAAACCATCAATGGGTTTGAGTATTATATCTACACAAGACTTTAGAAGCTCGGCTCAAGTCCTAAATCTAGCTTTACTTGTAGCCCCCGAACAGTGGCAACGAGTAAAGCTGGGGAGCAATTGTATGGAGGTATTCTCGAACAGGTGCAAATAGAATACGAACACTTGGTATAAGAAAGCATGTGGTTAACACGATTTGATGTACCGCTGGGAAGGGCGGTGAACGGCGATATGGATCATTGACATGAGAAGTCATTGGCCCATATAATCTGTTCGGCAAGTGTAGACAAAAGACACGATAAGTCATTTATCAAAAGCATAAGAATGTGGACCAGTGACATGATGGGTCATTGGTCTAGATGTACTGTTCGGCAATGAGATGGCCGAACAGGGAAAGAGTTATTAAGTAAGTAGCCTTGAATGCTAAGGAGGTAGGAAAGCTCTAGAAGATTCCAGAACGATTAGAAGATTCCAGAACAATCTTATTCTTTAGAGGATAAGATCCCGAGTATATAGGAAAGAGACCCAAAGTGAATGGGATGTTCGGCTTATTATGGAAAAGAGTCCTAAAAGGAATGAGGTAATGAAATGATAAGGGAACGAGAGTCCTAGATATCCTGGGTTCCTATACGAGATAGGAATCCTGGAGCGAGAGGAATGCTTGGGCAGCAAGCATACGTATGTCTATAAATACAAGGCAAACCTAGAGGTAAAAGGTACGCAAAACTTTGCATTGATATCGCTTTCCTACTGATAATTAGGGTTTATTGCTAGTACGTGGTACTAACTTAGGCATCGGAGGGCCTTTGCCACGAGCGGCAGAGGTGCGCTCACCCCTTGTCTGTTTTGCAGATCAGGATACCAACGACGAATTAGGGTTCTCGTGAAGAGGAATGTGAGGCCGTTGCATATTGTTGTTGTCCAGAGCATCAATTGTTTTCATCCCCGTACATAAACTCTAACTAGAATCTTATTTGAACTAACTCTCCATCCTTATATTTCAAACTTGCATCCCACTTTTCCCTCACCCTTATAATTTTACGTACCCTCTCTTTCCCTTCAAAAAATTAGAATACAAATTTAGTAACACACCATCTATTGCTAGAAATCAGAGAAATAGTGAGAGAAAGCTCCAAGCTTTCATGGAGGTCTAGAGAGAGAATATGAAGTGGGTTTCGGTTTTAGGCTCATCCGAACACAAATCCGCGCTACACCAAATCTAGCACGACCCGAGCATCTCCGAACCAATCCTTAATTACCCGAGGTCAGTCCCGGCGTTCTGTTACTCCATTGTCTTCCCCGTTTTTACCGAAACTGTCCGGAATACCGTTACCTATTTTTCGGCCGAGACCAAGGTAGAATAATCGGCTCCCCTACTCTCCCCTAAGCATATTTTTACTCCTATGTATTAGTTTTAGTGCTTAAAAGTGACGAAAATCGACCCCATGCATCAAATAAAAACCGAAATACTCTATTTCAAGATTGCTACTGTTACCTTCGCGTTTTTGTTTTAAAATTTTATACGTAAATTACAGTTTGCCCCTGTGTTTACCTTAATTCTAAAATTGACCTTGAACTATGTGTTTGACTTACTTTACCATTTGTTGTTACATTTTAATGTTAGGATGATAAATGCATGTTGTGACCAATTTGCCTTGATCATTAATTGTGATTAATATTAAAATGTATAACTGTACATTAACTAACTTTGTTATTAGTAGAAAAATGATCAATTTAGAATCAAATGATATAAATTATAAATGAGAAATAGAAACGGTAATAAGCATAATACTCCATAATAGTATTTTACAGTAAAACAATATACAATAGGTTAATGAAATATAATCTTGTATTTCGATAAAATAATGGTCAACCCTGGGAACACTTAAGGAAATTAGTAATCATGTCTAACACTAGACTCAGAGAAACAACTAAATGGAAGTTCGGATTTCTACTAGCTAGCCTAATAATGCTGGAAAAAAAGGGAAATGTATCAAGTACAGTTGGACAAAAGATTAAACTATATGTATGATCCTAAAATTTATAAATAGAGTAACACTAGAATTGTTAAATTCACCAGATTATAAATATCCTACGGATTTCTAAAACACTAATAAAAATCCTCAAAATTTAACAGGATTAACATACTTGTTCAGTAAAATTTAAATAACTCGAAAGATATCAGCTCAATCCAAATCCCTTATGTGTTTAATTATTTGCACATATGAATTGTTATATTATTATCTCATTGAGATGTACCATGTTTGAGCTATTGTTGATTGTGTAGGGAGGTATTCCCGAACAGTTACAATTGGTCACCGAGCACGTGATGTACGGAGGCACGTGGTAGGCGTGATGAGCTTATCACCGGGCAGTGGGATGAACGGCGATGTGGATCAGCGACATGAGAAGTCATTGGACCAGCAGTCTGTTTAGCTAATAAAGACAAAAGACATGTGAAGTCATTTGTCTAAATGTAACGACGTGGACCAGTTGCACATGAGTTCATTGGTCCATATGGACTGTTCGGCAACGAGGTAGCCAAACAGGGGAAGAAGTTGCCCTAAATCATAGTGCGACAAGAATGCTTCGGAAGGCGCTAGAATGGTAATATTCCGTAAAAGAATGAGATTCTGAGTATATAGGATCAATGCAAGAGACCCAACGTGAGTGGGGTATTCGGATGATAAGGGGAAAGAGTCCCAGAAGGACTGAGAGTCCCAAAAGGAATAAGCCATTATATAAAAGGGAACGAGAATCCATGATATACTAGGTTTCCTATACGAGATAGGAATCCTAAGGCAACAATGATGCTTGGGCAGCAAGCATCCGTGAATCTATAAATACGAGGTAAACCTGGAGGTAAAAGGTACGCAATATTGGGTGACCTCTTATTGTCTTCCTACTGATAATTAGGGTTCATTGCTAGTTCGTGATACTAACTTAGGCATCGGAGGACCTTTGCCACGAGAGGCAGAGGTGCACTCACCCCTTGTCTGTTTTGCAGATTAGGGTTCCGACAAAGAATTAGGGTTCTGGTGTAGAGGCATGTGAAACCGTTGCAGTTTGGCGTTATCCAGAGCATCAATTGTTTTCATCCCCCTACAATTGGCGCCGTCTGTGGGAAACGAGAGAATTCCCTGAAAAGATAACCATGATGGAGGAAGATCCAACCACGCTGTTCAATCCAAAGAACCAGTTAAGTGGTGGAGGGGATAAGTCTCCACCAGGTGCTCCGAGAAAGCCCACTGGAAGAGAGGACAAAGCAACTACGGGCTCCACAAGAAGGAGCAAATCCCACCGAAGAGAGGCATCGGTGGAACGTTCAAGAAGTGTCCACAACTGCGAGGATATCCTCGACAAAAAGAGGAAGGAGATTGAGGAGTATGCTCGTTTGATTAAAAAACGAGAGTACGAAATACGAGAGCTGCAGCGGGTACGAGATCACCCAGAAGATTCTGGACTCTGACGAAGGAATTCCGGAGAAGACATGCGGGTTCTGCTAGTCCATAAAGAGCCTCACTCACGAGGAGGAAGGAGCAGAAGTAAAGATCGAACACTAGAAAGGCGAAGGGCTTCTACCCGAAAAAGAAGGAGCAGAGAGCAAAGTTCCACACCCGAGGAAGAAGCAAGAAAGCATCACCGTGACAGGTACGAGAGCCCTGACGTTGACTGGGCCAAAGCTACGGCTCATAAAATGAAGGAAAGTGAGGAAGGGAAAATGTCTGCATGAGAAGCGGCACGAAAAGCCCTTAGTAACATCGTAGCCTCCCCTTTTGCAAGGAGGCTGCAAGAGGCCAGGTTGCCGAGCAGAGTAAAGCACGGAGCGGTCGTGCTTTACGAGACAAACACGGATCCTGTCGCTCACATACAACACTACCAGCAGGCCATGTTCATGCACGATGACGATGATGCCATTCTGTGCAAAATGTTCCCATCAAGTCTAGGCAAGGTGGCCTTATCTTGGTTTCATAAATTAGCACCACGATCCATAAGAGGATGGAGGCAGTTGGCTGAGGAATTCACTGCTCGGTTCTTGACAAGTAGAAAGGCCCCAAAAACGTTTGAGAGTCTTTCCACCATGAAACAGGCGGAGAGCGAGCCGATCAGAGATTACGCGAAGAAGTACTGGGAAACTTTCAACGAGATTGAAAGTTGCAGTGAGGAGTATGCCATAGCAACCTTCAAAACTGGTTTGCCTGTTCGGGGAGAACTGCGTCACTCATTGAACAAACATCCGGTGGCTACGTTGGCCAAACTGATGTAGCGAATAGAGTAGCATGCCAGAATGGAGGATGACATACTCCGCGAGGATGACAGGATTGTTGCCGAAGAGCCTAAGGCACCTGACAAAAAGGTGGATAAGCCAGAGCCCAAGACGTACAAGGAAAGAAAGGAATATGGACAGGCTAAGAAAGAGCCGTACAGGGAGAAGCAAGCCCCTGATCCCAAGT
The DNA here is from genome assembly GCA_019656295.1 of Rhododendron mucronatum var. ripense. Lineage (NCBI taxonomy): Eukaryota > Viridiplantae > Streptophyta > Magnoliopsida > Ericales > Ericaceae > Rhododendron > Rhododendron mucronatum. The sequence goes on along the minus strand of BPLT01000035.1, from coordinate 1,185,602 downwards.
CCTTCTTTTCGATCACTACCGTTTGGAAGGAGCCAATTTATAGGATTCTTTATCGAATAAAGAATCAGCCTTACTTCAAGTGGCCCCTAAATCTAGGCGGGGATAAAGACGCAAAACGTGCTACGAATCAGCACTGCAGTTACCAGAAAGATTGGGGCCACATGACTGAAGACTGCGAGATGTACAAAAGACACCTTGATGATTTGGTCTCTCGAGGCTATCTCAAGGAGTTTATCCAGGAGGATCCCAAGGAAAAAGGGAAAGCCATGAAACTGGATTACGAACAGAATCCTAAAGGCGTAATCCATATGATACATGGGTTGGCCGCACCTTATACGAGGAATGAGGTTAGGCTATTTCAAAGGCAGGCTAAGCACGACCAGCATGTGATGCGACTGGGAAATAAGAGAGGACGAGAGAGTGACATATGCAAAGAGAGCATAGTGTTTATGGATGAAAATTTAGGGGAAGTCCAGATACCCCACAACGATGCTTTGGTCATAACCCTACGAATTGGGGAGTATGACATCGAGAGGATCCTAGTGGATTCAGGAAGTTGTACATAGGTGATGTACTATGATGCATTCAAGAAGCTGGGGCTGGCCCAAACAGATTTGGAGCAGTCCACAACACCCCTGATTGGGTTTGGTGCAAGAGCAGTTTGGCCCCTTGGAAAAGTGACACTGCTCGTTCGGGCAGGATCAGTTGTTCTGAGGATAGATTTTTTAGTCGTAGACGTTCCTTCTTCCTATAACGCGATTATAGGAAGAACCTGGTTGCACAAAATGAGGGCAGTCTCCTCAACTTATCACCAGATGGTGAAATTCCTAGGATCCAATGGGATCGAAATAATCAGGGGCAATCAGAAAGTGGCCCAACAATGCCTGATCTCCATCATCAAAAAAGCTCCCAAGGGCCCATCACGTTCATACATTGGAAGTACCGGATCAACCGACTATCGAGGATGTCGGAAGATGCCCGGCTGATAAGGTAATCGAGGGCTTGGACAAAATTCAGATCAACGAGGCTGATCCTGAAAGATATTTTTTGATTGGGGAATCACTACCAACAGAGGAAAAGGCTGAATCGATATAGTTTCTAAAGGAGTATGTTGACGTATTTGCGTGGGTACCAGAAGAGATGCCCGGCGTAGATGCTGATATAATCTGTCACCACTTGAATGTTGACCCTCAGCATAAGCCAGTCATTCAAAGAAAACGTAGGGCTGCCGTGCAGCACGTGGATGCTGTTGTGGAGGAAGTCAATCGCTTGTTGGAGCCAAAAGCAATACGTGAAGTCTACTACCCTGAATGGCTGTCCAACACCGTGGTCGTGAAGAAGAAGAAGGGGAAGTGGCGTGTCTGTGTGGACTTCACAGACCTGAACAAAGCATGTCCCAAGGACAGTTTTCCTCTCCCAAGGATAGACCAATTGGTTGACGCGACAGCTGGCTATGAGCGAATGAGTTTTCTTGATGCATATCGAGGATATCAACAAATTGCTATGTTTGGGCCCGACCAAGAGAAGACATCTTTTATCACTCCACGAGGGTTGTACTGCTATACTGTTATGCCATTTGGGCTGAGAAACGCCGGGGCAACATACTAAAGGCTTGCAACTATCATGTTCAAAGAACTGCTCGGGAAAACTATGGAGGTCTACATAGACTATATGGTAGTGAAGAGTCGAGATAAGCATGGGCATATTACGGATCTGAGAGAAGTCTTTGAAATTCTAAGGAAGTACAAGCTAAAGCTCAACGCCTCGAAATGTGCGTTTGGGGTTGGTTCTGGAAAGTTCCTAGGGCATCTGGTGACCATGAGAGGAAATGAGGCCAACCCGGACCAAATTGCAGCCCTGCAGAGGCTGCAAAGTCCCAAAACCACGAAGGAAGTCCAGAGACTGACTGGGATGGCCGCAGCACTTAATAGATTTATCAGCAGATCAAGTGATAAGTGCAGACCCTTTTTTCAGTTACTGAAAAAGAGGGAAGGATTTGAATGGGGAGCAGAATGTGAGCAAGCTTTCCAGGACCTGAAAAAGTATCTGGCTGAGCCTCCACTTCTGTCAACTCCACAGCCAGGTGAGTCTTTGATTTTGTACTTAGCTGTTTCTGAGCATGCTGTGAGTGCAGTCCTGTTAAGGGATTTGGGAATCGAGCAAATCCCAATATATTATGTTAGCAAGACATTGCTGGATGCAGAGACGAGATATCTGCCTCTAGAAAAACTTGTCCTGGCACTTAGGACAGCAACGAGGAAATTGCCACACTACTTCTAGTACCACAAGGTTGTGGTTTATACTGAATTTCCACTGAGATCATTGCTACGAAAGACAGATTTTTCAGGAAGAATCTCGACGTGGTCTGTCGAGTTGAGCCAATATGATATTGATTATCAACCGCGTACAGCAATCAAAGGCCAGGTGTTGGCTGATTTTGTGGTAGAGTTTTCTCCCACAGTAGCTCCCCTGCCTCCTACGAAAAAGGAACAGGAGAATAAGACATTAACCACGAAGGATAAAGTCTCAGCCGAACAGGACGCTACGGAGTGGAAATTATTCGTAGACGGATCAGCTTGCAATACCGGTTCAGGAATAGGGGTTGTCCTTTTTCCTCCTGGAGGAGTGATGATAGAGCTATTTGTTCGGCTTGGTTTCAGTGCATCAAACAATGTGGCAGAGTACGAGGCACTCTTAGCTGGATTGAGAAGTGCAAAGATTCTGAAAGCAAAACGAGTCAGGGTGCATTGTGATTCACAGCTTGTAGTTAATTAGCTGCCCGGGGAATATCAGGCCTGGAATGAGAAGATGGCGGCATATGTGGAAGCGGCCAAAGATTTACTTGATACCTTCGAAAGGGTCCACATTGAACAGATAAGTTCTGGACAGAATGCCCATGCCGATTCCCTGGTGGTTGGCTGCAGCAGTTCCAACTGAACTCAAGCGGAGGGTAGCAGTTGAGTATCTGACGGAGCCGAGCATTGGGAGGAGCGCGGAATTAGTCTTGGACGTGAGCCAAGGTCCAAGTTGGATGGACCCAATTGTGGAGTTTTTACGAGATGAAATACTCCCCACTGATAAAAAAGAAGCTCATAAGATCAAAACCAAGTCTGCAAGGTTTTGGCTGTCCCCAGAAGGGAAGCTTTACTGAAAATCCTTTACAGGACCGTATTTGCTCTGTGTGCACCCTGAGATGGTGCAAAAATTTCTTCACGAAATCCACGAGGGAACGTGTGGAAGTCATGCTGAGGGCAGGTCCATCGCCCATCGAGCAATTACCCAAGGCTATTGGTGGCCACATATGCAAGAAAACGCCAAGGCGTATGTAAAAATTTGTGAGAAATGTCAGAAGTTCTCACCAATGATTTGAACGCCCGCCGAAGATCTGGTGCCTTTGACAAGCCCTTGGCCATTTGCCCAGTGGGGAATGGACATCATGGGTCCCCTTCATAAAGCAACTGGGAACCGAAAATTCCTGCTAGTTGCAACAGACTATTTTACTAAATGGATTGAGGCAGAACCATTGGCCAAAATCACCGAGTCTATGATAGAAAAGTTCGTGTGGAAGAGTATCATTACTCGATTTGGGGTTCCCTATTCTTTGATCACAGATAATGGGTCCCAATTTCAGAAGAAATTTAAGGCTTTTTGTGCCCAGTATGGAATCCGGAATTACTATTCAACTCCAGCCTACCCTCAGAGTAATGGGCAGGCAGAAGCATATAACAAAACCATTCTTGACGGGATCAAGAAGAGGTTGGATAAGGCCAAGGGGAAATGGCCCGATGAATTGCCTCTTGTTCTATGGGCACACAGGACAACTCCTAGGAGGTCTACGGGAGAGACCCCCTACTCGTTGGCATATGGCACAGAGGCAGTCATACCTTTGGAAGTGGGCCTCCCAACCAACAGGACCGCATTGGTTGAGAGTGGGGGCAATGACAGAGCCCTCGAAACTGAGCTTGATCTCGCCGAGGAAAGGAGGGAGAGAGCACTGGTTCATCTAGCTTCTTATCAGGAACAGCTGATGAAGAGCTATAACAAGCACGTTCACCCTCGAGAGTTTGATGTTGGGGACCTTGTACTGCGAAAGGTGCTCGGCAACACCAAGGTGGCGAACGAAGGCAAACTAGGTGCCAACTGGGAGGGCCCGTATCGAGTAACTGAGATTGTGGGCATAGAGGCCTACAGATTGGCTGATCTGGACGGCAACCCGATTCCGAGGCCGTGGAATGTCCATAATCTGAGAAAATTCTTTGCTTAGAAGAATTGAGTTTTATTTTAGATTGCACCACATGATTATGTGGGAATTACGAATGAAATTCCCTTGTTTTATATTCTGGTTTGCCTTGTTTTAGTTGCAAGGGGTACGAATAACGCCCCCTTGAGTTCAGCCTATGCATAAAGACATCCTTTTCCTCACAAAGTATATTCAGCTTTTTGAAAATATTGGTTTTTTAATATGAAATATGGAATACTGGTTTTCTTTTCCTTATTCATATTGGGGAGCATGGGACTAGCACGAACGCCATATACGAATACATCTATGCTTGATAGCTTAATAACTGCGCACGAACAAACGCTAAAGTATGAGAAACTTGTAAACAAATGTACCCCAGGTATGAAGACACTTGGGATGCATACAAAAACATGCAGCTGTTCAGATACAATCATTCGAGTAAGTGATTGTGCTAAAAAGTATGAGATACTATAAGTCCGAGAAACTTACATTTAACTTTTGATTTACATTTGAGGAATTTTGATCAAAAGTTGGTACGAAATACCTCAAGTACGAAACACTTGTGAAATACCTAAAGTACGAATATACTTAGTAAAAACTAAGGCTTGCATACGCAAACATGCAAGAAATCAAATACGAAATACTTGATTACTGGATACTTTGATCCGTTAACTTATCCAAGTATGAGAAGCATAAAACAAAGTACGAGATACTAAACTTAGACATGCATTCGAATACATGCATCTGTATCAGCATCCACGGTATGAAATACCCACAAAGAACTTAGTTGAAACATTAAACGACCACGAAAGGGTTTGTTACCGAACAGATCAAAAGACATCTAACATTTCTGTATCATCACAGAAACAAAGACCAAAGAAAAGAAAAAAGGAGTTCTTCTGATGCCTCGCATGGCTGAATTAAACTACGGTCGCGCAGGACCTGCAAGTTGTTCTACGATTTACGTACTCACCATATTCAGTCCAGTTCTTGGACCTCAGGAGTAAGTTGCTCTGCAGCGTCTGTTCCAATCTCCGTTAGGACCCCATCACCACCAACATCCCCTTTTTCAACTATGGGATCATTGTTTGATTCCCGAACAGGTGACTCCACGATAGCAGTCCTCGGTACTTCAGTAGGTATATCTTCTTCAGCACCAGCACAATCTTCGATCTGTTGATCGATGTCATCCTCTGGATTCTCCTGGGGTTCATCTGCAGCTTGAGCTCGTCTGCTTGGTAAATCATTGTCCTCCCAAAGGGGAGAATCCTCAGCAACCCCTACCTTCGTCAGACATGTTTCCCAGCAGGCTATCCAGATCTGGTCCTGAATGGCAGGCATCTGGTTTACATAACTGGCTGTTGTCGTGTCGAAGCCCTTTTTATAACCTTCGTCGTACGAAGCCTTTTTGGAGCTGTCAATCTCTGCCAGAGATTGACCAAGGCTATCCTCGGCAGTCTCAAGTTTGCTTTTGGTCTCCACGACCTCTGCCTTAGCCTTGTCTCTTTCTCTCTCCAACCTTGAGATTGATCGGAGCAGCCTGATATTGTCGTTTAGAAGTCTGACTCTCTCAGCGTCAGCTTCTTGATACTTTTGGCCCAAGGCCATCATCTTTTGGATAAACTATACATACACCAAAAATAAGTTAGAAGGTTTTCTAGAAAATCCACTATAATCAAAGCAAAGCTAAAAGCAAAATGTTTGGTTACCTTGATTCCATTGACGAGACCAGTGGATACAAGTCTATCTGCAAGCGAAGAGGTTTCTTTCTGCATGTCTACTGGGAGTGAGAGGCCGTGAGCTAGGGCTAGTGCAGTCTCAGAAGAACTAGCACTATCTCCAATGTTTACAGGACGGTCCCCCCTCATGAGTTGAGGGGCCCAGACCTCAGCAGCAATTTGGGTGCTCGGTAATGGAGTTTCCAACGGTACTGAGGCAGCTGGGACGTCGGTATCTCCAACCTCATCGCTCCGGCGACGTTTGTCCTGATGAGCATCAGCTGCCTCAAGGGAACTGTCTTGTTCCTGATGAGAAGATGTTAACCTTGTAGATCCCCCCTATTGCGACGAGATCGTGGGGGGGGCAGGGGGGGGGGATGGGGTCGTGGAGCACCAGTTGATGCCACCCTATTGGCAGCACCGCGTCCCCCTCTGGGGGACAGTGAGAAGGGTACTAAGGTCCAAGGGTTGGTGAGTCATGGTACCTGGGCTCTGGGGAGAACGAGAATAGTCGGAGGAGGATTGACTGGTAGTACAGAGGGGAGCTGGCTGTTCGGTTTGGTGTTCAAGCGTAGCTTGTCTCCGCCTAGACCTCCTGAGTACCACACGGGTTACAGGGACACCTTCAGGAATGGCAACTTCACCTGGCTGTCCGGCAAGGGTGACTTCAGCCTGCAATCCTGAACTCCGTGGTTGTTGAGGAGCTGCTGCGGATGAGGCACCGCTGGTGCTCGGATTAGCTAGTCTCCTGTCTATAAACCCTTTATAGGCGGGGTCGTAGCCTAATAAAACATTGGCATCACGACCCCGACCGAATGATGGGATACCTGGTTCACCTTTGTATCTTAAAATTCTGTTGATCTCAGCTGTTCGGACGTAGTTGGGTTCAGCTCTAGGGCGCTTATTTGCGTTTTCCGCTGCACGGTTAAAAGCATAATGAGAGTCAGAGACTACCACGAAACGTTAAACGAAAGTTACAAGAGGAAGTGGAAATCAGGAGCATACGTGGGTAGCCCCATATGTGGGGGCAGTGGAAGCCCACCACCTGGCCATCTTCACCTACTGGCTCGAATGCTCCGGTAACATAGAGAAAATCGATCTCGTGATCGCGAGCAGAGTCTGGTAAATTTAGCACGAGACGCTTCTCTGCTTTCCTAACTTTGAAGTAGAAGGTATTATAATCGGGGTTTAGCACGATGCTATACCACCATTGGATGTCCCAGATTCCCAGTTGGGTCCCCAAAATTCTGTTTAGAGCTACGACCCCCATTACTAATCTAAAGAAATTAGTGGAAACTTGCAGCGGTGTGAGTCGATACTAGTTTAAGACCTGACGGAGTAATGGATGGAGGGGAAATCTAACTCCCCCTCAACAGTGGCTACGATAGGAATGCACATCCTATCCCATGAGCCCCCGTCCCTATCTGCATCTAATGGGGCGAGTTCAAGCCCTACATTTTCAGGGACGTCATACTCTCTCCTAAAAGCCGTCATGGCTGACGGGGTTTCACAAAACTTCCTAAATTTTCCGGGCTTAGGGCCGCTATCACCCTCGTTCGCCATTGGAATATACAGAGGGAACTACGAAACGATCGAAATCTAGAAGGGATATGAGTAAATCCCTAGGAACTGATGAATCAGAGAGAAAGAGCTTACAACGAGAGGGAGCGAAGAGGCTTACGAAATGAACTATGACGCTGTCTGAGGTTGCAGAAGGAATACGCAGACGGCGGCGATGGCGTTCTGAGTCGCTCAAACAGTAGGAGACGAGGAAGGGTTTTGAATTTGTGAAACCCAAAAGAAAACCCTTTCAGAGGTTTAAGGGCAAGGAACGGAGACGAAACGTCTCTTTTCACGCCGTTACGAGATAAAGTAACGGAAAGCGAAAAACGTGCTAACGACGTTTGGAAGAAACGTCAGTTCAAATTTAATGCAAAGTGTACGAAATATGCCACGTGGAGTCATTACCCCGAGACGGTATAATGACGAAGCCGCCAAAAACATCAAAGAGTGTTAAGTGCAATGACTGCACGGCGTTAGACGAGTTTGGTCTAGTGTTTTAGTTTCTGAGAGCTTCACCCATTGCCCCCAAACAGTGGCAGACGGATAAAGCTGGGGCGCAATTGTAGGGAGGTATTCCCGAACAGCTACAATTGGTCACCGAGCACGTGATGTACGGAGGCACGTGGCAGGCGTGATGAGCTTATCACCGGGCAGTGGGATGAACGGCGATGTGGATCAGCGACATGAGAAGTCATTGGACCAGCAGTCTGTTCGGCTAATAAAGACAAAAGACATGTGAAGTCATTTGTCTAAATGCAACGACGTGGACCAGAGGAAGAAGTTGCCCTAAATCATAGCGCGGCAAGAATGCTTCGGAAGGCGCCAGAATGGTAATATTCTGTAAAAGAATGAGATTCCGAGTATATAGGATCAATGCAAGAGACCCAACGTGAGTGGGGTATTCGGATGATAAGGGGAAAGAGTCCCAGAAGGACTGAGAGTCCCAAAAGGAATAAGCCATTATACAAAAGGGAACGAGAATCCATGATGTACTAGGTTTCCTATACGAGATAGGAATCCTAAGGCAACAGGGATGCTTGGGCAGCAAGCATCCGTGAACCTATAAATACGAGGTAAACCTGGAGGTAAAAGGTACGTGTTAACTTTATAGGATCGAAAACTCGTAAATCACATAAGACTTACACGTACGATTGAAGCGCAGTGGAATTGAATTGCTTCAAGCTTTTTACGATCTGAGGCCCGCTTTACAAGCACTGATTACATACACAAACACCGTCTTCTCTTCACGCCGGATAGAGGAGACTACTAGAGTCTACTCTCGATATCCACACCGCAGATCCTAGGGTTCTTAAATGGAAACCCTAGAGAGAGAAGATCTTTGACAGGAGAATTTTTCTAGAGGAGAAGGAGAGATGAAACTCTAACTATTTCGTATTGTGTGTATCTCCAAATATCTGCAGAACTGAATTTATAGATTAGAGTCCAAGAGTTCAAAAGTCTCCTAATAGATGTAGGTGATCTATTATCTTTGAACTCTCTTAACAGATAGAGATAATGAGTCTGTCTCCTCCTTCTAACCAACTCAATCACATAACCCATGTGGACGACCCATGTGGGTTGGGTCCGGTCCAAACCGACCCATTTTTCTAACATCTCCCACTCGTACACATTGGGCAATATGAAAATATCTCATCCATGTCAATCTTATCAATTCTCTCTTCATACAGGAAATGAGGCGTGTGACCGACGAGAAAGAAACAAGCAAAATAGGAGTACTATATTAAGCTTCCATCAAACTAACACGGCACATCACTCCAAAAGATCTCGTCATTTCCCTAGACAAAACTAGCCACATTGGATCGAGCATCTCCAATCCCTCTTGAGTCTCAGCTCAGAGCTATGCTCAACCCCCTTGCGTTGGTGTGCTTCCAATTTCAAAATTATTTTTCATTTTGATATATTGTATATAAAAGGATAATAACTTGTGCCGGTACAAAGCACAACCAACCGCATAAATGAATGTGATACCAGAAAGTCTTCCTTGAGCCCTCATGTCATTCCATGTCAACCTTGCTGCTTTCCCAGTCATGCTCCATGGGACCCTGACATTTCGTGGCCTTAGGTAGTCAAGCTAGAGTAGCAACACAAAGTCTCTACTTCATGACATAGTCTCAAGTCAAATAAGGGTAATGAGTAGTCATATAAATGACTCTTAGAGCCCACACAGTGATAGGAAAGGGATTTACCCTATCACTCCTCTAAGTATGGTCGACAACAGCACATGTGGTATGATTCACATGCTACGGTGGAGTAATCCATAAAGATTGTGTTACTCCCAAAAAAACACCGTACAGACATAAGTACAGTCCCTACTAAAAGCGCCTTACTCAAGACTCTCAAATTTGTCGCATGCATTGCGCCCATCTAGGTCTCTATCTGGCTCAATCAAAGGCTACACAGACTCTGTGTTCGGTCAATAGTGACCTCATCTTGGTCCAACCAAGGCAACAATACTCTAAACACAATATAAAGAGTATAATTATGTCTCATCTTGCTCGCCCATCAACGCCAAGGTAGGTTACCGTGTGAGATGGTCAACCCTATGCCTTTTGACACACAATTGTAAGTGCATAACAATTTAAATGCAACATGATTTTTATTATCACAATCAACTCGAATATAAAAATCAGTGCGTAAATAATAAATATCCGAAGGTGTCTCAATAAAGCATAAACAACTCAAATCCTACGAAGTCCCAGACTACTAACATGGTTCTGAAAGACATCCCTCGCTATAGGCTTAGTCAAGGGATCAGTAACCATACTGGTCGTGGATATATGCTTTAGGACCACCTCTCCTTGCGCAACCATGTCTCGAATGTAGTGAAACCGAATATCAATGTGTTTGGATTTTCCATGATATTTGGGATCCTATGTATAAGCAAGAGCCGCCGTGCTATCATAATATAGAGTCACAGGCCCACTAGACTTAGGCCTTGTGTCAAGGCGCTGTAAGAATCTCCGCAACCAAACAGCCTCTTGGACCGCTGAAGAACAGGCTATGTACTCAGATTCCATTGTGGACAATGCGATACAAGTCTGTTTCTTACTGCACCAGGAAATTGCTCCACTTGCAAGCAAGAATGCATATTCTGAGGTAGATTTGCGCTCATCTATGTCACTACCCCAGTCTGCATCACTGTATCCTCGTAAGCATTCGTCTCCACCTTGATAGCATAGCATGTAATCTGCAGTGCCTCGCAAGTATCTAAGTATTCTTTTCACAGCCTTCCAGTGAGCAAGTCCAGGGTTACTCTGAAAACCGACTGACCAACCCTACTGCAAAAGAGATATCTGGTCGAGTACACAACATAGTGTACATCAGACTCCCAACCGCCCTTGCATAGGGGACTCGAGCCATTGCCTCCTTTTCTTGATTAGATTGAGGGCATAAAGCAAAACTCAAGGTGTGTCCCTTCTCGATTGGAGTGTCAATGGGTTTGGAATTTTGCATTCGGAAACGCTCAAGAACTTTTTTGATATAGGTTTCCTGACTCAAACCAAGAAACCTTCTTGAGCGATCTCTAGTGATCTTAATTCCAAGTACAAAATCAGCCTCACCCATGTCCTTCATCTCAAAGTTTGAAGACAGCCACTCTTTAGTGGCGATAATCATCTCCATATCATTCCCAGCTAAAAGAATGTCGTCAACATACAAAGAGAGGATAAGAAAACTTTTCTTGGACTCCTTAACATAAACACAATGGTCTTCTTCAATCATCGTAAACCCATTAGAAATGATGGCTCGATGGAATCTCAAATAGCATTTTCTAGATGACTGCTTTAGGCCATAAATCGAACGTTTTAGCTTGCAAACTTTGCGCTCACGTCCCTCAACTTTAAAGCCAACCGGTTGATCCATATAGATCTCCTCATCTAGTTCTCCATTGAGAAATGCAGTTTTAACGTCCATTTGAAAAAGTTCCAAATCCAAGAATGCGACAATAGCTAGAATGAGGCGAACAGAGACTATTCTCACCACCGGGGAGAAAGTCTCATCATAGTCTATACCCGCTTTTTGGGTAAAACCCTTCGCCACAAGACGGGCTTTATACTTGTCGATTGATCCATCTGCCTTGCGCTTAATCTTTAAGACCCATTTATTACCAATGGTCTTACATCCAGGCGGAAGATCTACCAACTCCCACACTTGATTTTTGCCCATAGAACTCATCTCGTCCTTCATAGCAGCTAGCCATTCATTACATGCAGGAGAAGACAAAGCCTCATTGTATGAACTAGGCTCATCTTCCTCTTCAGGAGCACACATGAAAGATTCCCCTTCAATCTCAAAACGACGACGAGGAATACTTTCACGATGACTCCTACGTAGGGGAGGATCTTGAGAATCAGTAGTCTCTAGTGGAGTACTCCCACTAGGAGGCAAGCTAATTCCACTGTTCTCGGCGACCATAGGATGAGGATTTAAACTCCTACCCTCGCTGAGAACAGGCGTAACTTCCTCAGATTCACACAATTCATAAAGATTAAGATCTCCCCTCACGTCACCTCTGCTTGGAAACTCATGTTCAATGAAATTCACATCTCTGGACTCAATTTCAGTCAATCCACCATCAGGTTGTTCGCATATCATAACATACCCTTTCGAGTGTTCAGGATACCTTATAAAGATACCCTTTTTGCCTCTCGGATCAAATTTTCCAAGCTGCTGTGAAGGAATGCGCACATAACCTGCTGACCCCCAGGGTCTCAAATGGTCAAGAACTAGCTTCCTGCCTGTCCATAACTCATATGGTGTAGAAGAGACTGATTTACTTGGCACACGGTTAAGGATGTAGGCCGCACTCAATAGAGCATCTCCCCAAAAACTAATTGGAAGACTAGCATGCGCCATCATCGTCCTAACCATATCTAACAGTGTACGATTCCGTCTCTCTGCAACACCGTTTTGTTGCGGAGTACCTGAAATTGTTAACTGTCGTTGGATACCTTTATCTTCACAGAGCCCTTTAAATTGCTCAAACAAGTATTCGCGTCCACGATCTGTCCTCAGAACTTTTAGGGTTCTATCTTTTTGATTCTCAACTTCGTTAACAAATCAAATGAAACAGTCCAATGCTTCTGATTTATGAGAGATCAAATAGACATATCCATAGCGAGAATAATCATCTATAAATGTGATAAAGTAGGTACCATCATGTCGTGCCCTAACATTCATGGGTCCACAAATGTCTGAATGAACTAGCTCTAGTGGACTTGTTGACAGTTGCTCGCACTACTTTACCGAATGGTTTTCTTATTGCTTTTCCTGCCATGCAAGACTCACATATTGGTAGGTTGACTTTAGCGAGTGGACCTAAAACACTCTCTCTAGCTAACCTAGTCATCCTATCTTGGCCAATATGGCCTAACTTGGCATGCCATTTCACAGAACTAGAAACAACATCATCATCATGAAAAGCCATAAATGCATTATTATTTAAACCATCCAAATCCAAAACATAGAAACCACCAGATATAGATCCATGCCCAAACGGCTTATTACCTAAGTAGATGGAAAAACCATCTTTGCTGAAATTAAAGGAAAATCCTAACTCAACTAAAGCTATAACTGATATCAAGTTATGTTGAACTCCAGGCGCATAAAGTACATCATAGAGAATAAGTGTCCGACCACTATGCAACTTCAGCTGATAAGTGCCAACTCCTAGCACATCTTCGGCTGAACTATTCCCCATAAAGACACTCTGGCTGCCAACAGGAATCCGACGATACTCAATAAATCCTCCTCGATCTCGTGCTACATGTTTTGTCGCTCCTGTGTCAACAATCCAATTAGGATCAGTATGAGCAACCAATACATGAGAGCAAACTAAGCAATTTGTGCGAGAAATAGGGTAAGATGGTACCTTCTTCGGCTCAGTGCAATCACGAGCGAAGTGTCCCATCTTCTGACAGTTGTAGCAAGTCACTTTAGATTTATCCTTCTTGCCTCCTCTCTTGCCTCTGCGGCGCTTAACACGTTCCTTAGGCGCATTATCTCTAGCTGCTCCTTGCTTAGCCTTGCCATCTTGCCTTTTGCGCTTAGACCCAATTGTTTTGCGCTGGCCAGGTTCAACCACAAGAACCTCATTGCCTCGCATAGCATCTTGGCGCTCGGCTTCAAGCTCAAGATGACACTTCAAATCATTAAAGGTTTTAACCATTTCATTGTGTGTCATTGTGAGCTTGAAATGGTCCCATGTTTTATCAGGCAAAGATCTAAGCATAGTGAGAATCTGCTGCTCATCAGTCAAAACGTCACCGGTAGCCCTAAGGTCGCGTATCATAGCCGACATAACCCTCAAATGTTCAGGCATGGAATGTTAGGGGTTCATTTTATAACTGTCGAACTTCAATGTTAACGCGCACAACCTAGTTGCCGTTGTGCCACCAAAAGCAATTTTCAGCTGGTTCCACATTTCTTGGGCAGTAGCCCAGTTTTCAAACTCGCCAATAAGATCATTGTGCATGCTGGCTAGCATAGTAAAGCGTGCACAACGGTCTTTCTTGACCCAATTTTGATAAGTTTCCATGTTTCGGCGGTCTTGGGCAGTGGTCCCCTCTTCGGGGACAGTCATGGTATTGGTCAAGGTTTCAAGTACTTCTTGCTCATTCAGGAGATACTGGATTTTCTTGTGCCACATGTCATAGTTTTTCCCATCCAGTTTCTCTCCCTTAACAAGATCAGCAACGATAGTCTTCGAGGCCATTTCACTACATTTATTTGCGCATTGGAAATATTTAGCACATTACAATAATTTTATCCTAAAACCCTATTAAGCAAATAATGATTTTAACCATGGATAGAGATCGAAAATCTGCAATGCTCGTAGTCATCGCTCCAACACATGGTGTAAATCATTATTTCTTAATCGATTTTTTTAGACAAAATTTCCAATGAATCAATTTCACAGTAAGAGGATGGGACTAGTTATTTAAAGTCCCTAATTAATATTTTATGCAAGAATGGGAGGCAAAAATATTATACAAACATAAGTGCAAAAATTCACCCCCTTACAAATAAAAACAAATGAGGGTGTTGCACTTATTTCATATAACAGTTTGTCTCCGGTCTCTATCATCAAAGAGAGCCCATTTCCAAACGCATACAAATATTAATCCCTTTAATTGACCATCCATGCCAACATGCAACAACACACAGGGGGTGTTTGGGAGTCAACTTTTTGGCTTTTCATTTTTCACTTTTTGCCTTTTGGGATTATGATCAGAATCTATTTTGTAGTTGGTAGAGTGTTTGGATGATATATGCAGAATGCATTTTGCAGTAAGAATAGTGTTTGGAAGATATAGAATGAAAATGAATTATGGGTTGATTTTTTACTATGTTGCGCTCGGTTATTAATAATGGTTTATAATGTATATAAATAATGTTTGGGCTCAATTTATTTAAAATTTAATTCTGAAATTCTGCTATGTAGATGAACTGGTGTCCCCCGTTTTTTTAATTATATTTTTATTATTTTAATTATTGTTTGTTGTCACTTTTCCATAAACATGTTTTTGGTGTCCCCCGTTTTTATTTATTTAAAATTATTTTAGTGTTCTAATTTTCAATCCGGTTGAATTAGTGGAAAGATCTTGTTTTTTTTATCATTTTATCTTTAATGGTCATTATGAAATTTTGAACTCGTAGAATCAAATATCTCTTAGGGCTAATCAACGAGAGCCCTAAAGTCAAAATTTAACTATGGCCATTTAGGATAAAATGATTAGAAAACTAAAATCTTTCCATTGGTTCAAATTGATTGAAATTTGGAACACTTAATTTTTTAACTATATTTAAAAAAGACAGTTTATATATTTAAAAATATAGTTAAAAAATTAAGTGTTCCAAATTTTAATCCGTTTGAACCAATGGAAAGATTTTAGTTTTCTAACCATTTTATCCTAAATGGCCATAATTAAATTTTGACTTTAGGGCTCTCGTTGATTAGCCCTAAGAGATATTTGATTCTACGAGTTCAAAATTTCATAATGACCATTAAAGATAAAATCATAAAAAAAACAAAATCTTTCCACCAATTCAACCGGATTGAAATTTGGAACACTAAAATAATTTTAAATAAATAAAAAAGAAAAAAGATACAGAATATAAACAAAGAAAAAATAAAATAGGTTCGGATATTTTTTGGCATGGCTGGGAATTATCCCAAAAGAGAGAGGGTATCCTTGTCTTTTGGCATGGTTGGATGGGAAAATGGAAAAATGGGAATTCAAAAAGCTCCTTTTACCAGATTATTGGTTTTGTTTTAGAAACAAGAAATTGAAAAATCCATTTTACCCAAAATTCATTCTCTCTCTTCCGGCCAAACACCCAAAATCCAAAAAGGGGAATTGGAAAATGCAAAACCAGCCCTTCCAAACACCCCCATAATAGGTATAGGCATGGATGGTTCCACCACACTCTCCCTCTAAGAAGATGGGTAAAGTCCAATTACTAAGGGTACAATGGATTGCGCCGTAACGCAGCAATAAACAAGCAATGATTAATTGAATAACATCAATTAAGATTTTCCCAATAGATGCAGTAGGATATAATTTCTCATTTATATCAATCCAAAAAAACGAGAACAATTCTATCACCAATGTGTGGTCCTGCCTTCATCAAATCACAAAGATTGGGGTGGCTCGATTGGTAAAACTTTTAGTCGCAATTGCCAAGTGATTTTTTTCCCCCCGTAGCTTTATAAAACAAATACCAACAGTGGTATCATAACCCTTAAAAGCCCAGCTAGCTTGTTTCTAAATAAACTATTCACAAAATCTATTCCTTTTTTTTATATAATAAAAAGGAACAAGGAAAAAACAGTACTGTAATATTTTTTTTTGATTAAAGAAAACACAGCTCAACCACTAACTGTTGAAAAAAACTGGTGCTTAGAAGGATTCAAAAGCTACATGAAATAAAGGACTACTGTAACCTTTGTAAACATGGATTAAAATCCCACTTGGCAGTTTTACTTTTTAAGCAAAAAACGTGCATTAAAAAGGAGCACCGCTGTGCTCTATTACGATAATTTATTCGGTGCCTTGCCACCAATTTCTCGGCGCACACGTATGATAATCCGAGGCTTAACAATACTTCCTAGAACACCCAGCAAACAGGCAGGACCACATGTTATTTATCTCACTACTGCAACTGATTTCTTTTTAATAAAAGCCGAATATACCAAATATATTTCCAGCCGAAATATAAAAAGACAGAAACGAAGGCGATTATGCGAGAGCGAGCCGAATGGCTCTGATACCAATGTTAACTTTGTAGGATCGAAAACTCGTAAATCACGTAAGACTTACACGTACGATTGAAGCGTAGCGGAATTGAATTGCTTCAAGCTTTTCACGATCTGAGGCCCGCTCTACAAGCACCGATTACGTACACAAACACCGTCTTCTCTTCACGCCGAATAGAGGAGACTACTAGAGTCTACTCTCGATATCCACACCGCAGATCCTAGGGTTCTTAAATGGAAACCCTAGAGAGAGAAGATCTTTGACAGGAGAATTTTTCTAGAGGAGAAGGAGAGATGAAACTCTGACTATTTCGTATTGTGTGTATCTCCAAATATCTGCAGGACTAAATTTATAGATTAGAGTCCAAGAGTTCAAAAGTCTCCTAATAGATGTAGGTGATCTATTATCTTTGAACTCTCTTAACAGATAGAGATAAGGAGTCTATCTCATCCTTCTAACCAACTCAATCACATAACCCATGTGGACGACCCATGTGGGTTGGGTCCGGTCCAAACCAACCCATTTTTCTAACAGTACGCAATATTGGGTGACCTCTTATTGTCTTCCTACTGATAATTAGGGTTCATTGCTAGTTCGTGATACTAACTTAGGCATCGGAGGGCCTTTGCCATGAGAGGCAGAGGTGCACTCACCCCTTGTCTGTTTTGCAGATTAGGGTTCCGACAAGGAATTAGGGTTCCGGTGTAGAGGCATGTGAAGCCGTTGCAGTTTGGCGTTATCCAGAGCATCAATTGTTTTCATCCCTCTACAGATTGTATCATGTTTTACGTACTAGAATGGACTTAGGTTCATAGGTGGTTTTGAGTAGTGAACACGTAAACGTGGATAAGTAAAGGATAAAAATGGTGAAGTTGTTTGAGAATGTTGGGTGCCGGTAAAGGACCCTGTTACGGTAAAGTACCTTTACTTGAGTTGGGGAACGGTAAAGGATCCCGAGTACGGTAATGTACTCAGAGTGTGTGGATGACGGTAAAGGACTCCGGGTACAGGATTTGGGATACGGTAAATGATCCTAAATGCTGTATAGTACCCAATGTGTGTGTGAAGAACGGTAAAGGACTTCGGGTACAATATTTGGGATACGGTAAAGGATCCTAAATGCGGTAAAGTACCCAATGTGTGTGTGAAGGACGGTAAAGGACTTTGGGTACAGTATTTTGGGAAACGGTAAAGGATCCTAAATGCGGTACAGTAGCCACTGTATGTGTGAAGGACGGTAAAGGACTTCGGGTACAGTATTTTGGGAAATGGTAAAGGATCCCTGAATACGGTACAGTACCCAGTGTGTAGGTTAGGGTATGGTAAAGTACCCAGTGTGTAGAGTTGGGAGACGGTAAAAGATCCTGGCAATGAGATAGTGCGACCCATAATACTGAGTTGTCATGGTGAGCTGTTCCTTTATTATGGTTGTAGGCGAATCCAAACTGAGTACATCGTTTAGTAGTATTCGCTTAGAACCCTTGTGCAGGACAAATAAAGGGAGAGTTATTCCATGGGATGATCAAAGTTGTTGGATGTGGGTAGAAAGGACCTTGTGGAGAGGATCCTTAAATTTCATGTAAGACAATGGATAGTAAAGAAAAGGACGTTGTGCTGTTAATTTGTACCTTATGTGTATTATGAACTATTATATTGTTGATCTGCTAATTGTAAGGTAAAGGCTTAGTAGGGTTGAGATTATCTACTGAGTTTCAAAACTCATTAGTGCCGTTGGGCTGGCTTTTCATGCAAGGTAATCAAGAGACCGAAGGACAGAATCCGCTGCAAAATGATCCATACCAGAGTGAGGACCTCCTAGCTGAGGAAGGGGAGTTTGTTGAGCCTTGGTTGCCTTACCCTTAGAAGTTCTATTGATTTAAAGTATTGTTATTTAAATTTCCAAACGTATTATCACATTTGTCAAACTCTGTTTATTTCGTTGGGTTGTAAGACAGTTAAGTAGTTTTGAATTTGGTATTTGAGGTTTCCGCTACTAAACTTTGTTTGATAAAATTTCATTTCTTAAATTAGTTTTATGAATTATTAAATTAATTATAAATGATTTAATTAACGTGTCCGAAAAAAATTGGGGCGTTACAGAGAGGGGGTGCCTTAAAACCCTTCCCCTCTCGTAACTTGGCTCCCGAACCTCAAAATATCAAGGTGACGACGGACCAGTCTGTGCCTTTTCAAAAACAAACAATGTAGCAAGTGTTTCAAGTTCGGTTCCTTGGGTGTCATCCTTCAAAACCCATGTGGCGACTCTAAATTGAGTATTTCACCGTGCTTTTTCAAAAGGGCGCACTCTATAAACATTAGATTTTAGGGGCGTGTGACCACAATTGTCAACGAGCATTCGAGGTAGTCAAGGAGTACCTTCAGAACCCGCCTGTCTTATCACCACCCATCCTTGGAAAACCATTAATTTTGTACCTCTGGGTAACAGAGATATCCATGGGGTGCATGCTGGTACAAGAAGACAATGCTAAAGTAGAGTGTGCCATATACTACCCCAGCAAAAAGATGATGGATTAAGAGACAACGTATATTCCTCTGGAGAAGACCTGCTGGGGGCTAGTATTGGTCACAAAGAAACTAAGGTATTACCTTTTAGCACATTCGGTAGTTCTGGTTTCTCGATTAGACCCAATCAAATATCTTTTTGAGAAATCAACACTTATTGGAAAACTGGCTAGATGGTTATTGCTGTTAGCAGAGTTTGACCACAAGTACATGACAAGGAAATCAGTAAAAGGAAGGGCAGTGACAAAGTTTTTGGCATATCACGCCGTGACAGAGGCCGAGGCAGGGGACTTCATGTTCCTAGACGAAGACATAGGACAAGGCAGGGGACTTCATGTTCCTAGACGAAGACATCTTATTTCTCCTAGATGACACATGGCAGCTTTATTTTGATGGAGCATCAAACCAATTTGGGTATGGCATAGGGGTATTGCTAGTTTCCCTAAACGACTCTCATATCCCTCTATCATACAAACTAAGGTATGAGGTCACCAACAACCAAGCTGAGTACAAAGCCTGTATTGCTAGAATGGAAGCAACACTGGAACTAGGGGCAAAAGGGATAGAGGTCATTGGAGATTCAAACTTAGTGGTGTCCCAAGCAAGGGGAAATTGGAAGGTTAAAGAGGACACGTTGAAACAATACCACTCTGTGTTGAAAGCTCTAATTCCACAATTTGACTCTGTTATCTTCACGCACACTCCACGAGTGAGTAATGGGTTCGCAGATGCACTGGCAACATTGGCCTCTATGGTCGAAATACCCCTGGGGTTCACGATGCATCCACTAATGAACAATCAAAAGGTCAAGCCAGCATGTGAGTGTACTTTCACTGAGGAAGACGATGAGAAGCCATGGTATGAAGATGTGAAGAAGTTCCTGGAAAAATGAGAGTATCCCCCCGAAGCCACCTCAAAGGATAAAATGGCTCTGTGAAAGTTTGCCGCCCGATTTACGATTTGTGATTTGTGGTGGAGCACTATATCAAAAGCACATCTGGGTCCCAATCAACTCTGTGTCTCAATAGAAGAAAGTCAAAAGGTAGTAGAGGAAATACACGAAGGGATTTGTGGGCCGCACATGAATGGGCAATAATGGCAAAGAAGATCTTATGTCAAGGATACTACTAGACTATAATGGAGGCCGACTGTGTTAGCTATGTCTGCTGATGCTACAAATGTCAAACTCATGTCGATCGCTTATGTATTCCCCCAACGAAATTATACAGCATGACATCCCAGTGGTCATTTTGCACATGGGGAGGTCATTTTGCACATGGGGAATAGATGTCATTGAGAGTATAAATCCAAAAGGGAAATATAAGCATCAGTTTATCTTGGTGACCATTGATTATTTCACCGAGTGGGTGGAAGCAGCCTCTTACGCTACCTTCAAAGCCACTCATGTGGCCAAGTTTTTCCGCACCAATATCATCTATCGGTATGGTGTACCTCACGAATTCATATGTGACAATGGGTCGCATTTCAAAGGGGCACAAAGAAGCTCTTTGTTGAGTTTGGGATACAAAATCATTGATCATCTACCTATCGGCCTCAAACCAATGGAGTGGTTAAGGCTGCAAAGAAAAACATCAAGCGAATTCTGAGGAAGACTACTGACACCTACACGGACTGGCCGGAAATGCTACCTTTACCACTATGGGGATATCGAACGACTGAAAGGACTTCAACTGGGTCACTACCTATTCTCTGGTTTATAGTATGGAAGCTATTTTGCCGGTCAAACTGGAACTACCATCGCAAAGGGTTTTGGCTGAAACTGAAATGATTGAAGAGTATTGGGTTCAAAATCGCTACAACAAGTTGGCATGACTAGATGAAAGAAGGCTGAGAGCGTTATACCACGTGCAAGGGTATCAATGTAGCATTGTGAGAGCATTCAACAAAAAGGTGAAGCCAAGAGACATCAAGGTGGGAGATATAGTGGTCAAAACAATCCGTCGTCACATTTCAGACCCAAGGGGCAAGTTTAGGCCAAACTGGGAGGACCCTACTTTGTCAAGCGCATACTATCTGGAGGAACGACATACATTGCAAATTTGGATGTGATGGAATTTGCAACATCGGTCATCATCAACAAGCTGAGGACATATTACCCCTGAGAGATGCTCGTTGGGCCGAAAACCACAAGGGTGAGCAGACTCAAGCAAAAATTAGACAGCTTGCTTAGTCAAAAACCAGCAAGGGTTGCTTAGGCAAAAACTAAGGCATAAAAAAAGAGCTTGCTAGACTGAAGACCCGCAAAGGCAGTTTAGGCAAATTTAAGAGCATAAAAGGAGAGAGAAATACCCAAGTGAACCCTATCTAAGAAAAAGAGAAAAACAAACAAACAAATCTTTTGGGAACTACGTTTATGGCCTGATTCGAGTGATTTAACTTTATATCCCTTCGACTTATTCTGAAAGTTCAACTTAGTCCTTCTAGTTTCAATTTCACCCAACTAAATCTTCGATTTGCAAATTTATTTCAATGTCATCCTTCCGTTGGCCCCCGTCTGTAATTTTGACGGAAGAGCACCATGTGCCCATCACGTGAGCCACCTCCAGGGGCATATTTGCCTCCATTTAGTCTGCCATTTTCACCCCTGTAGACCTCTCTCTGTCTGCATAGGTTAGCATCTCTCTCTCACTCTCTCATATTTTACAGGTTATTTCCCATCTCCTATCTCCCATTTCTCTCTCTCTCTCTCGTTTTACAGGTTATTCCCATCTCTCGCTCTCTCTCTGGTTTTATAGGTTATTCCCATCCCTCTCTCTCTCTCTGGTTTTACAGGTTATCTCTCACCATGGATTCTTCATCTTCAACAAGCACACATGCAATGATTCCTAGATATAGAACTAAATATTGTAATTGCAAGCTCCAGGTAGTCATCAGAGTGACTAATACAGATCCAAACAGAGGAAAATTATATTACTCATGTCCAAATGGAGTCTGTGATATATGGGATTGGTGCAAGCCAATTAACACAGTCCCAAGTGTGCCAACCCAGAGGAGGTTATGCCATGAAGATGAGACAGAAAATGCAACAACTGGGGATGAAAATGCAAGACGTGGGGTTGATAATGCAATGGCAGCTAGGATGGCCGTGCTTGAAGGGCAGCTAGGAACTCTAAAGATGATGATGGCCATGTGCCTCATCACCATTGTCTTGTGTTTTTTTGTCATCCTACTGAAATGAATGTAATGCAAGTTCAGAACCAAAGTGAAATGAATCAGCTTTTGTGGCTTTGGAAACCTGTGTTTATGCCACTTTTGTGTCTTTGAAAACTTATTACATGCCATTACAATAGACAAGAGGCAGTTCAATAATACACCTCAGTGCCAAACCATATGACAGTTGATGAATAAGACAATTCATTGAAGAAAAAGACAGTTGGTACCAAATTTAGTGCAATACAACCATTCAACATCAGTCAATACATCAACCAAACACCAACTTGCCAACCAACCATTCAACATCCAGTTAACATAAAAAAACCTACTTGGCAACCAACAAGTGAATATCCAGTCAACACGAAAACCTACCTGCCAACCAACCATTCAATATCCACACATTACAAAAACCTACCTACTTGGCAAACAAAATACTACCTATTGTGCACAATGACCGAAGTCTTACATATCTAATGCCATTGCTAAGTATGAGAAACAACTCCTAACTTAGTATTGAGCTGGTGCTGGTGCTTGTGAAGCTCGAGCAGGTGGTGGTTGTGAAGTATTTCCAAAACCCCTGCCCCTTCCACCATCAGTCCTTCCCCTTCCCCTTCCACCACCACCCCTTCCTCTACTAGTTAATGCTTGGCCTCCTTCAGATGCTGCTGCAACAAGTCCCTTTCCTTTGCTACTAGATGCTTGGCTACCTCCTTGCCTTGGCCTTCCTCTTGGCTTTCCAGTTGGCCTACTGAACACTAACCCTCCACTAGGCCTCCTCCTAATTTCAGGATTGACTTCATTTTTGCAGCTCCTCATATTATGGCCCCACCAACCACATTTGCCACACCTCAATGAAGTATTCTGTTTCTTCAGCTTATCTGCATCAGGATTCTCTAACTCTTCTCTCTCCCTCCTTCTAGATTTCTTAGGTTAGGTCTGCCAGCAGACCTGCCATAGTTGGGAGGGAGAATTGGACACATCCACTTGAAGGCCAGATGGTCCATCCATTGATGGGGTATTTGACACCCTTGTAGATGCTGGCATTTGTCTCCTTCCCATAGCAAGGGTGGCAATAATCTAGTACATTTTCATGATTGAAAGTAATGGCAACAATAGCATGAACACATGGGATACCTTTTGAATCCTATCTTCGACAGCTACATGTGTGGTCCACCAAATTCAGGCTATACTGCTTTGGTGGAGGGCAATGTATTTGGAAATATCCCTCACCACACCAGATTGGGTTACAACCACCACCTCTTTTCCTATACTTCTCTATTTTTTTTTATGACATTGGGGCTTATACTGTGTTCCCACTTGGTTATTTTGTCTCTCCTTTTGGCCAATCTTTTCATTAAGTAGCACTTGATTGCTTCCAACATAGTTATAATTGGTTTATCTCTAGCCTTCCTTATGTCTTTGTTGAAACCCTCACATAAGTTGTTAACAAGAATGTCACAATTATTAAAAGTGGAGAAGTGAGACCTAGACCATAGTATGGCCGGTATTTCTGCTAGCCACTTGTATACCTCCACATCAGTACTCCTCATTATGTCCATTGCTTTTTGGAAATCTAGAACTGTTGTAGCTTTAGCTGCTGCCCATAATTGTTTCCTCAACTCCATCCCCTTGTGCTCATCTCTGAAGTTTGTGTACAAGTGCCTAGTGCAGAATCTCATCTCTGCATTTCGCACCACTGTTTGTTATGCTGGAACCAGACCCTACAAAGTGAAGCATTACAAGATGCAATGAAATTTACAAGGGAAGTAGTTAACTCAGTTAAACAAGATGAAGCTTTTACAGATTAAATAAATACAATACCTCTATACCTTTTGTTTGTCTGCCATGAATGTCCAAGCACTTGTGTTCTGAATTTGTAGGTCTTCCACCACCAACTCCAAAAACTAGGTCCATGTGTCCTTGGTTTCACTCTCAGCAATAGCATATACAAATGGGAATGACTGATTGCTAGCACCTATCCCCACAGCAACTAACAACTGACCCCCATGTGCTCCCTTCAAGTGGCATGCATCCATACATATCAACCTTCTACATCCAGCTAGCATTCCTTGCTTTAATGCCCCTAAACATATATAAAGTCTCTCAGATATTGGCTGACCATCTGGACTTGGAGAAGGTATAGTTTTCATCACAATTGTGGTGTTAGGGTTTGTTCTCCTTATCTCTTCACAATAATCCCTCAACCTGCCAAATTGTTCCTCTTAGCCCTATATGCTTGAGTGTGGGAAATGTCAACCACAAGATCCTTCCTCACTCTTTGTTGCAAGTGTTCTAAAGGCATGTCAGGATTGGATGTTATGCTGTCCACATACTTCTCAGCAAGGTACTTTGAGGTTACATGCCTTACTTTGAATGATCTGAGATAACCATGTTCACTTGTGTGGGTTTTGACCTGAAATGATTCACCTTTTTGTTCAAGTGAACCAAAAATACTCCAACCACATCCCTCTGTAGCACATTTTGCTTTTACTCTTGTTGTTTCATTCTTTACAAACTTAATGTCTTTTCCTTCTTTTATTGAATACTCTCTAACTGCTTCCCTAAACTCTTTTGCTGAAGGAAACTTCATCCATACACTAATTTGGACCTTCCCCAAATCAGTTTCTCTTCTATACTCATGGAGCTTGTCTTTCCTCCCATCATCATCAGAGTTTGAACAAGCACTATGGAGATCATCTGTTGAATCATCTCCATAATCTATGCCATCATCATCATCATCATCATCATCATCATCTAAGTCAGCATTAAAGTCTGGCTGTTTCCCTTTCTTGTTGTCAAACCCTGCCTATTCAGCCTCTTCATCAACATTGGCCTCATATAAGCCATCATCATCAGACTACTCATAATCACTATCCACCTCAAATGACACATCAGAGTCACTAGTTGCGTCACCTAAATCTTGAACACCTACCCCATCAGAGAAACCATTTTCAAAAAAAGCATCATCAACAAGAAAATCCTCATAGTTCACTTCATGACTTGGCCCTCCCTTATCAGTTGGACCCCCCTTATCAGTGTTAGTTGGAACCCCCTTATTAGTAACCCCCTTATCAGTGTTAGTTGGAACACCATTATCAGTGTTAGTTGAAACCCCTTTATCAGTTGGAGTTGGAGTTGGGGGCTGCGGTTGGACCCCCCTTATCAGTTTGACTTTCCATCATTTCAATGGGAGTAATTGGTGTTCTACATACATGTCCACTATCCTACTTGGGGGAAGTTGGTCAATCATCTCCATTACATCACTGTCAGTCAATAACATTCTCAACCCATTGTTAATGTTTTTCCCAGTCATCACATAGTAATAATTCATCATACCCAAGTACCCTAGTTTCTCAACCATATCACCAATTGCTAGTAAAGACATTTTTTCTGGGTCACATTCATCTACATATGCAACAGAGCCACATTCGTACCTGATTGTGGGCCTATTAAAAAATTTCCCCCCATGATGAATCTGTATGGTGAAATACCCTTCTGCACATGATTAAACAATGTTTGTGGGACCACAATCAGAAAGAAGTACTACAACAGACAAAAAAATAATAGCTTTTCAAGAAAAAAAGCCAACCGACACATGCAATAAAGTTTTCTTCAACCCAATGAAGCATATCTGTTCAAAGAATCAATTTTCTTTACTGAAAAGGACAAATTGTATTGATTTCCTCCAAAAATTATGTATTTTACTCTATAGAGAACCAAACGAATCACTCACGGACTCACCAATTCTTATGGGACCACACTCAGAAAGAAGTACTCCAACATAGCTTTTCAAAAAACAAACCCAACCGACACATGCAATAAACCCAATCCAGAACCCAATAAGGCATATATGTTAAAAAAATCATTTTCCTTTACTGAAAAGGACAAATTTTATTCATTTCTTCCCAAAACTATGTTTTTTATTCTACGGAGAACCTAATGAATCAGTCACGGATTCACCTAGGGTTTTTTCTTTGTTATGTAATGGCATGCTTCTTGATTGTTTGGGAAATCGACCACAATTCCCCCTTCGTCGTTGCAATTCTTTGGGGCTTTCCCTTCGTCGTTGCAGCTTTCCTTCGTCTTGTCATCTCAGATTTTTAGGTGGAGTGAAAATGACTAAAAAAAAGTGGGAAATCAATTAGGGTTTGGGGTGGGAGAGTAATGGGCAAATATGCCCCTGGGGGTGGCTCACGTGATGGGCACATGGTGCTTTTCCGTCCAAATTACAGACGGGGGCCAACGAAAGGATGACAATGAACTAAATTTGTAAATCGAATGTTTAGTTGGGTGAAATTGAAACTAGAAGGACTAAGTTGAACTTTCAGAATAAGTTGAAGGGATATAAAGGCAAATCACTCGCCTGATTCCTTCCATGGGATACGTAGGCAGTCTCTAAATTTCTAGTCTATTGTAAAGCATGTGCACTATCAAACCATGGCAAATGCATTTTAAATAAAACAAATCAACATTTTGTTATTTCTAAGGAAAAGGGAAAGACACGCCTAAACAATTCTCGATGTACGAAAGCTAGAATCAAACATGAAAAAGAACATCTTTTAAAAGCATAAGCAAAGTGTTGATCTCTAGGTCTTCCTCCTTTTTGCACCTTTGTCTTCCAAAAGGTCTTTCTCTAACCAACATTTGTACGAACCAAACAACTTGTTAGCAAAGCCCTCAGCAACATCTTGCATCACTTGATTCAGCCATAGACGAAGCACATTGCGACGGAGGTTGGCATCATGAGCCTTAGAAGTAGCATACTCAGGATCGCCCATCACTTTAGTTTGATTGGCCCCAAATTGTCTTTGAAAGCGAGCAAGAAAGTAGAAGGTGACTTGAGTAGTACCGATCACCACAACACTAAAATGGTTCATGGTACTTACAGTCATGTTCTTAATGCCATACCAAGGGCAAACCCATTGAATCCGATCACCTTTGTGAGTCTCCATCCATGCTTTCCAGGCAGCCTCGGTTGGAATATGTCTGATCACACGTCGCTCCATGCAGTGATTTGAGCTATAAGGGAGCCGCTCTGGCATATCCCATATCCTCAGTTTTTCAAATAACCACACCTACAGGAAATAAGGGAAAATTGTGAGCCGAGAGAACATGTAAGTCAAAACAAAAGAGCGATGAGTGGAAAGATAATCAGGAAAATAAATTAATAAGTAAAGAGTGAACCTGTAGTAACAAAGGACTGCCTGAAAATTGGGCTATTGGATTACCCTTCACTGCATCAAGACCCATCAAGGTCTCTGCCAACACCAAACCAGCAAAGCCAACATGTTTACCAATCTGTTGAGCAAAATTAAGCAGCATGGAGTCAGCATGACTAGAGGAGGGGCCTAACAAGTAGTAGTGGAGAAGACAGATGCATAAGGCATGAAAGCACGATTTTTGTCGAGGAACCTGATAATAAGCTTCGGTTGTACCAAAGCGCTGAATAAGCTGAAGGGTTTCCAACCTTTCATTCTGTAGAGACCCGTATTTAATTTAATTTAATTAATTTTAATGTTTATAAATGAGAAATATGAAATAATTGTGTTTATGTGATTTGGGGCTAAAGTGAAAGAATTGATTATGGAAGGGTGCAATGTGTAATTTACATATATGTGAGTATATATAGGAGGGTGAGAGAGTAGGAGAACATTTTTCTCCCCCACCCCCTCACGCCTCTTTCTCTCTCACACCGGCTCTCTCTCACACTCTTTCTCCAAATTTCACTCAAAACCTACCAAAACAACCTTCAATCCTTCATCCTCTATTCGTAAGGTGGTTCGTACCTCGTTGGTTTGAGCTCATAGGAGTCGTATTTCATTCGAATCAAGGTTTTCAGAAAGTTAGGGCTCGATGGTTCTTGGGTTTCGTGCTTCGACTTCGAGGTAGGGATTCTACCTCTCAATATATGTAAAAGATGTGTTTTCTAGCTTTAAATCCGTGTCTATGGTTGTTGTTGTGAATGTGGTGGTTGAAACTTTGAAAATAGGCAGAAAACCTGCTCGTAACGTCTCCGTATCGATACAATGTTTTGCTGTATTGATACCATTTCAAAACAGAAGCTTCAGAATCTCTGATTTGCATTCCGTATCGATGCCGTATCGATACCAGATCATAATGGACAGTTTTTCAGCTTTTGTTCTATACTTCTTCATTTTGACTCCTGAACACTCGTAGCTTGTTCTAATCACTTCCAAATCACCTCATAATGTTGTTAACCGTATCCGTTGAGTTCATGGAGTATCTTTGCATCCCTTGCCTCTCGTTTGGTATAATTAGACGTTGATTTCCATAAGGACTTTGATTGAATTGAAATGACACATTATGTGAGTACAAGATTCTTGGACACTTATCGACACAACGAGAACATTCGGGGCACATCGACGGGTGGGTGCCTGGCAGGGGATATCAGGGTCCCATAATTAGCCTGGTAGGAGCTAATGCTCATATTGAATACTCAAGGCCCAACCTTCTAGGTGGGTGCTTGGCAGGGGATATCGGGGTCCCATAATTAGCCTGGTAGGAGCTTCGGCTCAAGACACATAAGACGAGATGGTTTCGGACACATGAAAGGTGGGAGTGGTTTTAGTGCGAGTTAAACGGTGATCGTCAAGTTGCTGTTTCGTGGTTAATAAGTCAAGAGTGTTGATTACTATGTTGCCCTAGTTTATGTTCCTATCCTTCGATCATCCTTACATTTTTTTTGCATATAATGTTAGATTAGAATTTCCTGCTGAGCTAGTGTAGCTCAGACCCTCCATCATTTTCAGGTACTAACTCGGGGCTATAGATAGCATGGTTGAATGCTTGGACGTGGACACATTTTGAAAGCTAAAGTGGAGGAGTTACTTGTCCATTTTTGTAAATCCTTTTTGGGAGATGTATTTGTAACTCTAATTGACAATCTTTTGATTTGAAAAATTGTAAACGCTTAACTCTATTTCAGTACTCAGTACTCATGATGATTTGGGGCCCAGGAGCCAAAGATGTAAATTTTGAAAACTTGAAATGTTGAAGTGTAATTATGGAAATGGAACTATTGTATCATTTTTGGTATTGTGCGAATTATTGTGAGGTTTTATTTAAGGTAATCCTATATTATTATTATGTTAAAAATCGAGGGCGTGATGATTGGATGGAGTGATGTCATCCGGTGCCTATATAAAGGGGTCTTAGGGTTCCAAAATTAATATGATCAATCACCCTCTCTAGCCATAATACTTTGCAGAAATATTCTCTTATAGCTCCTCACTAAAAGGTCTAATATCCCGAAGGCAACTGCATCGCAAGCAATCAAACCCTGAAGTACAAACCCTAACCCTAGGGTCTCGAGAAGCAAGTTAGTCAATCACCCTCAATCCAAAGCAATTGTACATTGAGGGATCAAGGTGGTGAGGCCCAGGGGTCTATGGTTTGGCTTATTTTATGTTTTCATACTTTAATCGCATTTTTCTGATTTTCTGTTAACTGTTCGTTTTGGTGTGAGGAAGAACATCGGTTAGGACATCGTTCCCGCGGCTGATACATCAATCCAAAAGGATCTTGTGGCCGTGACATCTATTCACCAGCCATGGGATCCATTCTATGGGACAGTCTATTTTTTCTGTTTTGATGCATGCTTTCAATTACTGTCCTGACTCACCTTATCAACTGTTAACGGCTAAAAACAAGTTCTGTGTTTAGAATTAAATAAAGCAAGCACTAATCATATGTCGAATTATTTTGGGCTAGTCTCACGATTGGGCAAAGAGGGGTGCCTAACACCTTCCCCTTATTGTACTATTGGCTCCTGTAGCCAGAATCTCTATCTGTTTTTCCTAGTTTTTATAAACCAGCTAGGTGGCGGCTCAATTTTGATGATGACTGCTGTCGTGTGGAGATGTTCCTAGCCATGGGAATGTCCACAATTTTGGTTTATGAAGTAGAATCCAATCAAAGAAAGTGACTATATGGCGATGCCCCGTTTGGGAGGTGTCTACACAAGCCCCCCATGGGGAAGTCTCAAATCAAACTTCAAGACATGACCAAAGGTGTCGCGGCCCTCCTTCTGTGATCACTAGCCATGCTCGCGCACTGCGCATTGATCGGGCTCGACGGAGGCGAAAGACAAAGAGGAACGGAGGCGGCGACTGTTCGGAAGTAACGGAGAAGCGAGGAAAAGGAGAAGAAAATGAAATAAAATGCTGATCTGGACCCTTAAATAGGGCCCTGGAGCCAAGAGATCACATGGCTGGTTCTTCGATCCCACGGCCGGTGCTTCAACTACTCGACCGCTGAATCAATCTACTGGCCCTCCAATCTATTTCTCACAGCAACATCAAATCTTGCTTAGTGCACCAATTGAGCAATTATGAGTTCGGGGTCCACGACCAACAGAACCAAGGATGGAGGATAATTAAGCCTTGGGGGCATCCCCAAGCATATGAAATCTCAAGCACTAACATTAAACCTACTTTGGAATTCTCTGAAGCTCTCTCTCTGTAGCAGCAGGATTGTAAATTACTTGTCACCTGACCACTGAGGATTGTCAACCCCAAGCTCTCTCACTCACAAAAATCGAAAGGAACCTTAATGCTTTTTATTCAGGCTCTATGCCCTAATTGTTGTACTCTGGAAGTACAATAACCGCCATATCAACGGTTCCATCATCTTAGCAGCTCCATGCCCTAAATATTCACTAGTGACAGATCCCCTGCCTCGACCCCTTAGCCTCTGATGCCTAAGGTTTAACACTTCTCTAGTTCCCGGACTAGCCATCTCACCACTTAGCCCGGTCCTCTCAGGCGTCTCTCGGTCAATCTCCTTGCGAATAACTCCCCGAGGCCCGAAGGTGCTCCCTGCTCTCGGAACCCCCTGCTGCCTCGGCTTCTTCTTCAGATAGCTCGTGTAAGTCGGGATATAACCGAGCAGATCAGGGGTGAATCGGTTCGTGAGCGGGATGGCAAAAATAGCTGTGATCTGAGCCCAAACTGCCCTTTCCCGAAGCCTTTGTACGACTCCGTCAACTGCAAAATAGCCGACAAGCAGGGAAATAGCAAGGTCAGTATGTATGGGGCATAGCAGAATATGCAAAAAATAAATTAAAGGGGTCCACAGACTGGGAGAGCCGGCCCCAAACTGGACCGTGGTTGCGATGTCAATGCTTTCCCCGGGTCTGAACATGAAGTTCCTGGTGACCGAAACGTATATACTCACCCACTCCTCGGAATCAGGCAGCTGGTCAATCAGAAACTCATCATATCCTATCCGACAAAACAGATAGTATCAATTGTTCTCTCGGTTGACTCCCACCAGATAAACCCCGAAGAGCTCCTCTAGTCCGACCATCAGGTTGTATTGCCTCCTCAGCTCAATGATGCTTGTGATGATGCGATAGGAGTTAACCTTGAGCTAGGAGGAAGTAAGGGATAGGGTCCAAAGCACCTGGCGCACAAATTGGTGCAGAGGTAACCGGACTCCGCCCTCAGTGATGGCCATTAGGGGGAAGATCACTTCCCCTGGTCTGTGTGGAAGCTCGCAGGGGTTGGAGTTCGGTAATAACTGAACCTCGACGTCCGCAGGGATGCTGTACACTCTTTTGAACTCCGCATAGGCCGCTGAGGCCATGCCAAATTACTGGTTTAAAAAGGGACATGGCCTCATCGGCCTCCTATGCCCCCGAACCTCTTTGGGAGCATTCGCATAGGGGCCTGGGCCTTGGTCCAAGGTACTGGGGGCTTCTGTCATTCTGGGACCAAAACTGGTCACTTGTCGCGGAATTCTCGAAGTGTCAGAGGGCTTGATGCAGTCCACGGAGGTCCGGAGAAATGCCCTGATCCGAAGCGCTTCAAGAATGTCCTCGGGAATTTCGACGGGGGAAGAACCTGAACTATTGGAACTGTCCGAGGAGAGTTCGATGACCATTCGCCCCTACCTAGCAAAGAAGAGGATGTGCAAAAACCCGTTAGCTATGTGCTCAGGGAAAAGCAAGATGACCTAGCGCTCGGGATAGAATGGTCGTTGCTCCTCGGAAACTACTGGCCTTGGTTATAATCAGAGCACCGTTCTCCGAGAGGGGTCCCCATGGGTCTGACCTTATTCCTAGGGTATCGGGATGAAGATAGGCCTCGGGATGAAATTAGGCCCTCAGAAGAAATAAGAGCAGCGTCAGAGATTTCCAGCGCCGCCGCGGGCCAGAAGCGGCGGAGTGGTGGTTCAGCCGTAATGCATTCTATAAGTGACGAAAAACTTGAAGAAAATCATCAAAACATGAAAATTAAAGTGAGGAGATCAACATACCTCAATTTCGTGCGGTGATCTTCGTCAAAAACGCTTGAAATCTCAATCAAAAGGTGGAAGCAGACGGCGGGGGCAGTTCGTCTTCGAAACAGGGGAGAAGTGGCCGTTCCGTCTCTATCTCACCAATTTATATCA
This sequence comes from Rhododendron mucronatum var. ripense, assembly GCA_019656295.1. Classification (NCBI taxonomy): domain Eukaryota; kingdom Viridiplantae; phylum Streptophyta; class Magnoliopsida; order Ericales; family Ericaceae; genus Rhododendron; species Rhododendron mucronatum. Next base: position 1,152,693 of record BPLT01000035.1, on the reverse strand, counting down.
AGAGAGGTGAAAAGCTGCGCGGGAAATGAAGCGTCGTGCGTCGAGCCGTTGGATCTCTAACACGTGTCCTCATCAGACGGTTAGTATCGAGGGCTCTATACCGAGGTCAGAGCGCCAGAGAGCTGAACCATTGGCGTACTGACATGTGTTCCTGAGGCGATGTTTCATAACAATCAATTCTGGCATTTCGGTAATGATCGACACATGGCTCCAATTTCTGGGGCTAGCGGAATGGGATCTACTAAAGTTTCTCGATTCCTCGGCAGCCCATACGAATGAGGTTGCAAGCATGGCGGCTCGCAGGTGGAGTCAAGCCCTTAGAGCAGAGGTGCGAGGCTCCAGAGACTTGAAGGGCTATTGTGGTGGCCTCGGCTACCGTTTCGATAACCGGGCCAGGTGAATCGAGCCTAAGCCCCTGCTGGTTCAGTCGACGAGCTGAGGAAATCTAATGATCCCGACTTTCTGCTCGGTATAGCATTCGGTGAATGTCAGTAGTACATGTTTCTGCTTCGGTGATCCCGAAGCCACCTGGAGGAGGTAGTTATGCCAGATGGGTCCCATGTTGATTACTTAGCAGCAGGAATCATTTGGATCAAGTCTGGCCATGTGCTCCGTAACCGCTTTGCTCCTCTCGTCACGTATGACGTCACTCGAGGTGGTTACCCGAGCATACATTTCACGCGTTGGCTTGAAGGCCAAGTAAACCTAGGTCTATAAATACAGAGGGATGCTCGTCATGAGAGGTATGCCACTCGACCCTAGCTCTAGACCTAATTTCTCCCATGAGATCTAACTTGGTCGTCGGAGGGTCACTGGCCTAATCCAGCCCTAGTGAATTGTTGCAGGTCCGGCCACAGGAGCGCGGAGCTGCAGAGGAAGAATCCAAGCCTGAGCCACAGTTAAGGTCCTGTCAAGTCGAACCCCTATAGTACCCATTTCTAGAAAAACCATCTGGGAACCCTAATTTCAAAAACCAATTCAGAACCCTAATTTCAAAAACCATTTCAGAACCCTAATTTTAAAAACCCTTATTACAGTAGATAAGTGGAGACTAGAGAGGGAAGTGACAGAGGTACCTGTGAGAGAGAGAGATCAAATCTGTTAACGTCTGTCACCGAAAGAGGAAACTCCACGTTCACGTTTATCACTGTTTGAACCTCAGTCGTTGAGTTTTAGAGACAAATTGAGGCGATACCGATAACAACAATGCAATTTCAAGGGCTTTAGGATCTTTGAATGTAACAAACCTAGAACGTTGAGAGAGAGAGAGAGAGAGAGAGAGAGAGAGAGACGTTGAGACTTAAGAAATAAAAGAGTGAGAGAGAGAGAGAGAGAGAGAGTCGTTGAGACCTAAACCGCTGAATGGCAACGGCTAGTCAGCAACGAGAAACTCAGATATTGATGTCTGGACTCTAGGGTTTCGTTTGAGATGAGAGAGAGAGAGAGAGAGAGAGAGAGAGAGAGAGAGAGAGAGAGTGTGTGTGTGTGTGTGTGTAACGCCCCGAATTTTGGGTACGTTAAATAAAACATTTTATTATAAAAACGAAGCGAGTCTGGCTCGTTATTACATCATAACGGAGGAAACTAGGGTTCCTATCTACTGCTCCGCTCCTTCCATCCTAGCCAGCCCTTCAGCTCCAGAAGCCTCAAAGGTGAAGATCTCGCCTTGTTCGTCTATGAGATCTGACATATTATACCGGCGTCGCCACCCATATAATATGCCAGGGTCACCACAAGGTAACACCGTGAGCTACGAAAGCTCAATAGAGTAACCCTACCCACTAACCCATAACTTACAAACAATAGATCGCAAACAACAAACAATAAACACATCCACAGTCGATATTTAACTACGTTGGTGTCCAAGATTTTCCGGTTTCTCCCATGCGACTCGTCGTAGACCGTGTCAACATTTTTCACATACAAAATAACCTTTCAAAATCATTTGCATTGGCTCCATACCGCGGATAACCAAGCCTTACACACCCAACCTCGGTTCCGCCGCGCCGGGTTCCTAAGTATCCTCACAATGGTTTCGCCGCGCCGGGTTCCCATTGGCACACAATTGCATTGGCTCCTCTCCGCAGATGACCAAGCTATACCTCACCATGGTTCCGCCACTCCGGGATCCCATGGGAACGCACACACACAACCTCACAATGGTTCCGCTATTCCGGATTCCCATTGGAGCACACACACACACATAATGCCCTTGAAATGGTCATTATGTAGTTTCTAAAATATCTTTTTCCTCGGAAAACTCATCGTTCTTTGTCAAACACACCCTAGGTGCCATGTTTCTACTTTCTCGGTTCTCGTGTCTCGTTTACATGCAAGACTCAGAGGCAGGACAAAGGTAAACATAAATCATTCCTTGTAGACAACAAGATCATTCAACTCTATATTGCTAATCACGCTCACATTAACGCTTAAAGCATAACGCCACATGTTCGGACGCCCTTGGAGTGATAAATCACTTATACTTTATCGTGTCACAAGTAATACAAGCAATTCATATAAGCATGCTCATAACCATCTTTAAAGATCAAAATACAAATACTTGAGATAAAGATAACTTTATCTACTTTTGAAAGAAACGATCAAAGTTATTACTTAAAGACATTCTATTTCTCCAACATACGATTTAATACCATACATAGGGATAGGGTAAGAATATCCTACCTTGATCCGAAACTAGTCGGGGCCAAGTAAGCTATTTGGAAAATTCTACGGGCAGTGAAACTTCCCCAATCTGGACCGAACTTCGGATGGCAGTAACTCGGTCAATCTTTGGTCGAATATGATTGTTCTTGGGTCAAAATCGAAGCTCTTGAAATCCTCTACAACTTTCGTGAAGGAAGTTGCTCCTAAAAACTAATTTAGGTAGGAGAAAAATGGTGATAAAGGAAGAGACAGTAAGCTGTCTGGAAATGAAAATCCGAGATTTTCACTGAACTTTGGATGACAATATCTTTGTCATTTATTCACCGATTGGGGTGGTTTTTGGGTCTAACTTGAATGTCTCGAAGTGTTCTGCAACTTTCCTGAAGGAAGTTGGCTCTAAAAACTACTCTAAGCAAGAAAAATATGGGAATTTTCGAAGGGCAGTAGGCTGCCTGGAACTGGAATCCGAGATTTCTAGAGAGAAGTGAGAGCACAGGAGTGAAGGTGTGAGTTGAAATGCTTGGAATGACCTTCTATTTATAGGCAAAGCTTGGCTCTCTCTCCTCTTCTCAATGGCCTGCCCCCCCCCCCCCCCCCCCCCCCCCTCTCTCTCTCTCATTTCCTCAATTTGACACTTGTCATGAATCTTGGAAGATCAAAGGTAAATCCTAGGCTTGCATGGCTAGGATTTGTTTCTTGGAAGACTTGGTGGCAAGAAGATTAGTTGTACAAGATTCTTGGTTTAAACAAACATAAAAGGACAATGGAGGTTAATGGAGGGTTAGTTACTTAGCTAGTAAGAAAGATACACCAAGATATGAAGTACAAGAAGATCAAGGAGGGTACAACCAACTCTCCTTCTTTCTCTCTTCCTCTCTCTCTCTCTCTCTCTCTCTCTCTCTCTCTCTCTCTCTCTTCCTTCATGGCCGAAATTCTCCCTCTCTCTCCTCCCTCTCTCGGCCTCTCTCTCCTCTCTCGCCCTCTCCCTCTCTCTAGTACACTACATATGTATGTATATATGCAAGAAAAAGAATAAGATAAAGGTACTTTTGTACTTAGAGATCAAAGAAGACTTAAAGACTAAGGTTTATCTTTTTAAACTAACTAATAAGCACATGTGTACTTAGGCCTTTATTCTAGTCTTCCAAGCATTAATATAATATATACACAAGTACTTAGGAAAACTTAAGTCTTAAGTCAAAAGTACAGACTTAATAAAAAAATGGGTACTTCAACACATGGGCAATTTAGGAAAATACTAGTTTAATAAAACTCTAGCACTTGGTGAAAGAATAACCTTATTACCCAATGGGTAATAAATCCCCTAACCTCTATTGTCCAATGGACAATAGTTATTAGGTAACTTTTATATTAAAATAACAAGTACTTTGGCACATGGGTTTTAAGAAAAAGATTAACTAATAAACCTCATGGTACTTTGAAAGACTAACTTCTTTTTATCCATTGGGTAAAAATTTCCCTAACTTCTATTATCCAATGGATAATAGATATTAGGCAACTTATATATTAAAATAATCCCAAAAATACTTTAAAGTACTTAAAAAGTATTTTTCTTAATATTCTTAGTACTTGACCAAGTATACTTTTAATATAAACAATTGGGGTTTCTATTATCCAATGGATAATAGTTGCCCTAACATTCATTGTCCAATGGACAAAGAATGAAACCAAAAATAATTAAAAGAAAAAGAATAATCAATCTAAGGTTCAAAAGGTTCACGAGGGCAAAACGGTCCATTTGCGGTAAGGGAAAAGTAACCAAGTGATTTCCTAACTTAGTTCCTCCAACCGGACGGTTAGAAGCTAACTAAGCTTGCTAAGTGGGGCTAGAGCGCAAGAAATAAAACTTGAAGGGCAAAAATGTAATTTTGACAAACCACCATAAAACTCAAATATTTAACGAAATTTTCACTGACCGAAAATCAGGGTCGTTACAGAGAGAGTGAGAGTGAATCGCAGCTGCTAGGTCCTGCCGATCTCATCTCTCTTTCTATATATACTTGGCCAAGTTGTGATCATGTGCATAAGTCACACCTCAATCTATATGCACCAAATAGCGAAAAATTCTCGTAAAGTCTTATAATGCATCACTCGAGGCCGCCCGAGCAATTTTTTGAAAATCGGAACCGTCTATCTTTTATGTGGGAGAGATTATATCATTCGTGCAAAATGAAGTAAATTGGTTATCGTTATATACTTGATTGTTTATAATGTTCATTTTCCTATTAATGAATTTACGTCCCAATGAAGGGGCTTCGAAAACCCTATATAACAAAAATTTGTGAGAGTGATTAAAACACTAAGAATAACAAAATGAACGGTATGGATTGTTATAAGGGTGTCGCGATCGTGTGGCTAGCGTACATTAGACTATAGCAGAATACCTTGGTTTAGAACCAAGTAAGTTCGATGTACAGAATCATTTTTTCGAATGTTCGATCCAAACCGTTACAATTTAATGTCTTATCAAATTTATCATCCTCCCTTAAAATAGGTGATAATCAGATGTCAGAAATCACATGATCAAAACACATTTAGTGCTTTTAAAGGCATTAAAGTCTTATAATACACCACTTGAGGGCCGCCTAAGCTATTTTTTAAAAATCAGAACCGTCTAACTTTTATGTGGGAGAGATTAATTCATTCATGCCAAGAATGAAGTAAATTGCTCTTCGTTACATACTTGATCGGACAATAAAAAAAAAAGTAATAAAACTATTTTAACAATGAATCTGTGTATTGATAAAAGGCTTTCAAAATTCGATAGACCAAAATATTGCGAGAATGATACAAACACTAAGAAAAATAAAATGAACAATATTGATTGTCGTGATTGTGTTGCAATTGTGTGGCTACCGTACAAGAGGCCCGTTTTTATACAATAAAACTATATAATATATATTAGTTGTGCCATTAAAAAGCACAGGATGACTTGTGGCTTGGTGGCTTGGTTGTGCATAGTGTTTGCGGCACTTGGGTTCGAATCCTAGCCGAGCCCTTTTCTAAAAGTTTGTTCTGAAATTTTTTCTTATTTGAAACTTATTTGTTTTCTTATTTCTTGTTTGTAACTTATTTTTTATAAATTCTTGTTAGATGTAGTAGGGGTAAATAATATTTTGATAAGTTTTTAATTTTACTTGTTATCTTGTAATGTCAAATTTACAAACAAAAGGTCCAAAGCCTATTCACTAACAAAAACAAAAACAAATAACGGAATAAAAACTAATAAGTTTTCAAAGGTAAAAAATTGATTTTTTTAAAAATTAAAAGTCTTAGTTGTTTACTTTTTTCCTGAGAAATGAAAAATGCGAAAAATATTGAATAAGGATTAAAAAAAGAAAAGAAAAGCCATTTGGCTTATCTAATTTTGTTTTTTGTTTTTCCGTGCCTCGTGCCTTGTCCCTTCGTGCCCGTGTCGTGCCGTGCCGTGCCCGGCTAGAACCGTGCCATACCGTGCTATTCCAGTCCACTTTCCGTGCCCGTTTACGACCGCGTCGTGTCGTGTCGTGCCAGGCCAACTTCGTGCCGTGCCGCCCACTTTCGTGCCCGTGCTCCGTGCCTACTAAGACCGTGCTTGTGACATGTCGTGCCAGGCCAAGACCGTGCCTGGCCCATTTGACACCTCGACATGAGATGAACCCTTATTCACAAGTATGTTGACAATCATTCTACTGTTAGTGTAGAGTTAAGTTCGTTATTAGGTGTCTGCATGTTTCAGTTGCATACTAATTAATTATATATATATATATATATATATATATATATATATCCTATAAGGGATCCCGCACGGGCTCACCGTGCAAGACTCCCCTTACCCGATTGAATTGCGACGATCCGAGCCGCTCAATGTGTTCAGAACGTAATTTTAAGGGTACTCACGAGAAATCAGCAAAAAAAAGATCGGGAAGGGCTTGATCCGAGTAGTTTTTTACCGAACCGTTCAATAAAAAACTGTTCGGATCAAGCCCTTCCCGATCAATTTTTTTGTTGATTTCTTGTGAATACCCTTAAAATCACGTTCTGATCACTTTGAGCTGCTCGGATCGTCACAATTCGATCGGGAAAAGGACGTCCCGCACGGTAAGCCCGCGTGGGATCCCTTATAGGATCCCGACTGATATATATCCTATATATAACTACAGGTACATAAATTAACCATCACATACATTGTCTGCTTCTGTTTTGTGTTAGTATTTCTTTGGTTTCCGTACGGTAAAGCCCAAAACTAGCTCCTATGTATCTACAGGGCTCTTTCTGAATGCATAAGTTGCCTGAACTAACCAGAAGTCTAGAATCCAGGGATCCTGAGAGACACGTGAATAATGCAAGGCTCATTTCCCGTATAATACTATTGTCAATATCAATTGGGAACTAAAGTGAGGGTATAAAACATCAGTTTATTGACTATATCTGTTTGTATGATAAATGTAAACATATTTCTATCCATGACTTCTTGGATCAACAACTTGGTGAACTTTCCTGGCTTCAGCACTTGAAAACTGTCCAACAACACGGGCGTGAGGTATGGATGCTTCCCCACGGGCAAGGGCATCCACATTCTCAAGAAAGTATTGTCTTGGAAGCCTGCCCACCACATTTCCTTCCTCGTTCCCCTTTTTGTCCAAGAATGCAAAATGTGGGATACCTTCAACCCCGAACTCATCAAGCTCCTGTTCCCATTTTGTGTTGTCAACATTCAGCATCACAAAGTTCACACGGTCCCTGAAAAAAGAATTTTTGGAATTACGAAACTGTGTCCGTACGAACGTCCTACGGATTTTTTGAAGGGCAGTGCGAAGTTTGCCAATCATTAACAAAACAGTGGTAAACTGAAATTTCAGGAAGGGGCTGCTTTTTTGTGCAGGTGGGTGCGCGCGCTTGAGGCTAAAGAAGTATGGAAAGAACATTATTACTTAAACTGCTGTTCAACTTTGTACACATCCGGAGCTAATTCTCGACAAACTTCACACCAATCTGCATAAAACTCCACAACAGTGGGCTTCCCATTGGACATCGCCTGAGACAGATATAACCCAATATAAAGGCAATGTGAAAAGCATCACTGATCACACTGTAATAAGCTGTAATAATCCTCTTGGGTCTTTGATTAAATTACTTCTTCTGGCAGAATCAAAGCTCGTCAACTGAGATCTGTGAAGATTTCTTGTTTAACTTTGGTTTTTGTGTAAAAAGATGAACATTCCTTATTGTATATAAATATATTTAGTCCTATCAAGGCCTAAAAAGGGAATAATAAAGTGAAAATATCGAAGTTAAAGGACAAAGAATTTCCATTTACCTCGTCAATAATGCTCATCCAATGCTCCTAACACACATTCAAGTATAATAAAGCAAGTAACCAAGCACAGCATAAATTGAGGCTATTGAGCAACAAAGTGGATAACAAGCAAACCTCTTCATATGGTAATGCCACAGCAGTCAGGTCCTTCAAAGAAACACCTAAATCTAGCCGTGTTGCTATGAAAAGTCCCACTGCTGCAAGTGTTGAGACCAAAGCTATCTGTCTGTTAATACTTTTGCTTGGATATTCAGGAATACGAGCATCAATGGAAGAACCTGCAGCTTGCGTAGTCTCAACATCAGCTAAACCAGGCTCTTCGATCAGCTTTTCCTGCACTAAGCTGCAATGCATAAGATAATAACAAACTTTTGGACAATGGCACGTACAATTCCAATCCATTTTAAGGTCAGGACTCAGGAGGCAAGCTTACTGCAATAATAAAAAAATTCCTGGTGTTTAGTTTCCAAAGAAATTAAAGTAATTGGGGCTGATAAACTAAACCATAAGAGCCTTGTACTAATAACCAGAAAAAGTTTGCACTTACTACAGGAGGACGCCTTATTTTATGCCCTGGGAGTTCCATGGAACTCTGCAATTTTTTGCAATCAGTAACAAAGTTTGGACACATTCTAGGATTCAACTCCTTGGTGGAGGCTACGGAATGATCACCAATCAAACGAAAGGAAATAGCCCCAAATAAGGACAGGCTTACTTCAAGGCCCGACCGGCTAAAGTCAACCGATCAATAAGAGATTTGCATAAACAAGAGCATGGTATGAATTACAATACACCCACTCACATGTACCACAATAAGATGTAAGTAACGTCAAAGGCTACAGTTCAGCTATTTTAGTTGTCCTACTTTCAATAAGAGGTACCGATACCACCATAAGAAACAGAAGAAACGGAAAATCGGGTCATCTGTTTCGGGTAATTCAGAAAGAGATGATGGTCTTCCTTGATGTCTTTCTAATTTACCCCGTGCCGTGATTATTTGTCGTAGCAATAGTGGTGGCACCAAGAAGGAAGGGAAATAAATCAGCCACAAATTTCCAGCAACTTGTTTAGCTTAGTGAAGATAACATACGGTAAATTTTGTCAGTACTGATGACCCAAAAATGGAATTACAAATTTTTCGTTTTTGGTAAATTAATCTATTGAAAGCCAACCCAAAAACCAGGAAGCAAAGGGGGAGGAACCCCACAGTAACAACAACCTACAACACAACTACAGAATCAAAAACAAGCAAAAACCAGACCAGACATCGGCCAAACAGAAACCAAAACTAAACAATCAGTTAACTACTAGAAAATACTATGGGAGAGGTGTTCCAATAGGAGCAGAGTAACCTATTGTCTTTAGTCCTCTTCACATGCCTCCAAGAGGAAATGCAAGCTCTCAAATCAGATTCAACTTTGGAAGAAAAATCCACAATACCCCCGGCTCACCCTCTGAAGATTCTTCCGTTCCTTTCATACCACAACCCCCTATGCTGCACAGCCCATTCAACTTCATTTTGAATATTACGAGCAGGTATAAGGACACCATTCAGAATTACTGAATCATCCCGGCTAGATGTCATTTTCTCATTTTTCTCCCTCCATGATTACATCAAACTCCTCTTATGGTCTACACCATCTATAAAACAACTACACGACTCCACTGGCACATTCGTTTCAACATTTAACCGTTTCCTGTTTATCAAAATTTACCCAATTTCCAAACTCCTGGTCAAGAAAAGTTTCATGCAGACGTACTGTGCAGTTCATCTAAAATTGTAAAACGAACTGAAAAGTCTAAAACAACCACGATTCAGACACTGACCGAATAAATTTACAACAATAGCATCTTTTACTCAATTATATACGTTAATTTGAATATTGTCATTGGACGGCTTCATAGTCGTAGTTCATATAAAATGAATACTTCACTCTAATTTGAAAAGGTATTTGAGTAAAAGTATTGGGTAAGGGCTGAAGATGCTCGCTCTTCTTGCACATTCTGATATGGGAAACTCAAAATTAAAGAATACAACAAACTAAGAAAATATCCGGATCCTTGTACACAAAAAAGAGCTTGACCCCCCAAATCAATGACGGAAAAAAACCATTAAAAATGATAGAATTTGAATTGCACCAGCTCTTTCATATCCTAAATTCAAATGAGGACAAAGAGGTACATGCAGGAGAAATTAAAGATTTCAAACTTGTGTGTGCGTTGTGTGGGACAAAAGAGAGGAAAGAGACATACCGTTGAGGAGGAGGAGTCGGTTGGATTTGGGTCTGTTTGGCAGTATATCTTTTGATATCTGCCATTCTTGTTGTGCGATCGAAATGAGAGTATAATTGGACTCAGAGATTGATGACTCAGAAAGCCAAGCGGTCGGAGTTTAAGGGGAGTGATGTAGGTTGGGGCTATCGGAGCCATCGAGCTCGATTTCTTCTGATATTCGTAAAAGAGAAAAGGCGTAGAGTTCTCTGATATCTGCAATTATGCCTGAGCTTGCACTTGAAGAAGATAAGATCGTCGTTCAAACATTAAAAATTAAATTTTGGATTGTACTAGTAATTACTTTTCTTTTCGAAAAAGGAAAGATTCTAGTAACTATTTTATTTATTTTTTAAAATGAATTATTGATATCGTTTATGTATCTTTTAGGGTAAAATATATACTTAGAGGCTGTTCCAGATTTATGGATAAGGAAGTTTTAGAAAAGGAAGGTAATTTCAAGCTTCAAAATTATGTATTTACGCAAATAATTTTCTTATTAATATAGATCTCGTTTGATAGATCTCATTGAGATCTTTTAAACGATGCAAAAAAAATTGAAAAATTATTTTTTATTTTCATTATATTTGACTTTAAAATTACCTTCTTTTTGAAAGATTTTTGAAGAAAGCGGAACGGAGCCTTGACCCTTTAACTATCCGATTTTTGTTTACTTGTCTTTTAAATTTTAACTATTAATTGAACACTCTCACCCTTTTAACTCTCCAAACGTTACAGACTCGGTCCAAATACCATTTCCCATCCAAAACATGGATGGAAAAGTTGTAGGGGTAGTTATTCTTTCACCTACTATCCCTTACCCTCACCAGTCATCCCATCTCTCTCTCTCTCTATCGCTCTACACAATGCCAAAGAGCAACTACACTTGGCGGATTTTTTGACAAATTGCACTTTCGCTTCATCAACGGCGACTTACCGAATGAATACGCCTGAGATTGATTTGAAACAATGAACGCCTATGACGACGGCTGCTACTGCTTCGTATTCGTCTCCCCTGTCAACGACGAGTTTGCTCTAGAAATCGCCGGCAAGTACGAGAAACTAGTCACCCCGACCTTGAGATTCGGGTGAGAAACTGTTAGAGAAATTTGTTGAATCAGAGTAGGGCAATAAACCCTGGTCTCTGACCCGTCATATAGGGACTCGTTGAGTTGAATCGGAATCGAGGGTTGTGGAACCAAAGGGGCTTGCCTGAACCAGGTGCGAGTGCGATCGGTCTGGGTCTGGCTTGGGAGGGAAATCACCTGCTTGAATTTGGTGACAGCGATGCTAGCCATGATTTTTACAGTGGATGTTTAATTCCATGGACGAGTTTTGGTTGAAATTGGGAGGTGAGATTTGAAGCCGGGTGAATTTCTCGATGCTTTTGAGACGCGAAGTGGCTTCCTGGACCACCATGTTTTCTTCAAATTTGGATGCGAAGGTGTTGTTCGATCTGTAGGTACCCCTAATTTTTGGGTACGTTAAATAACATTTTATTTAAAATTTAAGTAGAGTCATGCTCATTATTACAACATAATTTTCACAAAAGTACTTTTATTACATACGAAAGGGAAAAACTAGGGTTCCTATCTACTACTCCATTTGCTCCTCCATCATAGCCAGCTCCTCGGCTCCGAAAGCTTCCAAGGCGTAGAGTTCACCTTGTTCATCTATGAGATCTGACATATTATACCCGCGTCGCCGCCAATATAATATGTCAGGGTCACCAAAGGTAACACCGTGAGCTAAAAAGGCCCAATAGAATAACCCTACTTGCTACCCCTAACTTAATAACATGTAATTAATGATTTTCATACAGGTCGTGCATGCTTAAGCAAAATCAGTTAACATTGACACATCCGCATTCGTTAATCTAGTAACGTTGGTATCTACGATTTCTGTGTTTCTCCTATGCGACTTATCGTAGACTGTGTCACCTTTTTCTTTTACCAAATCAACATTTGCAAAATCTCTTTTTAACACACCCAACCTCGGTTCCACCGCTCCTGGTTCTCGAGTATCCTCACAATGCTTCCGCCGCTTCGGGTTCCCACTGGCACACACACATACACACTACTCACATTGGGCTACCACGTCCGGCCACAATGTAGTTTCAAAAATATTTTCTTTCTCGGAACACGTCTTTCCATTAATCACACGCTAAGTGCCATGTTTCTGCTTTATTGATTTTTGCTTAGCTCCGAAACCCCACCTTTAATAATGAGATTGGAAAACCCCAAGCGTAGGGTTAGGTTGTCGGTAGCATAATAAACCGGTAAGACCGGGATCGTACCACAGGGAATTTGCAAGATAGCTTAAACGGATTGTAGGTTAAAATGGTAGGATGTGGCGTTCAAGACGGCCAACTAGGTTTCACTTTGAAACGGTGAAAAATGCCAAGCAAAAGACTAGGAAAATGCTTAATTAACTTAAAAGAGGCAAGTCTAGGGATCGTCTAACCCTTGACAAAGGATGTTATCGGTTCTCTATATAACTCAGGCGAGAGTCACGACCGCGTGCTCACGCCCGGGCAATTTAGCATTAACGACTATATTTAATAAAAGATGTAATTAAACGGAGGTGAACCAACTTGTTTGATAAATTTATTGAACACATAGGAGGCCACGAGCCCTCGGTGAGCCACTTGCCAAGACCGCTTGACAAACGCCTTACCAAGGAGTTAACACCCCTTGTTTAAACCAAAAATGCAAGTTAAGCCCTGTTCCGAGAATCATGCTTTTAAGCCCGAAGATTCGAGAACCGAATAACAACCTAAGTCCTCGGGAAAGACTATCCCGAGACTTAGACAAACGACTACTCACACATAATTAAAGCATAAACCAAAGCATAAAAATGAGACATAAGTTTCAACCGACAAAAACGAAAATAAACTTGACTTTATAAAGGATCTAGTCCGTAGGAACAACTTTAATAAACGAGAAAACAATAAACGAGAAGAACTTACTTGAGTTATAAGGAATTACACTAAGAAAAGCTTCAAGAACATTAATGGAGAAAGAACTAAGTTAAGTAATGAGCTAGCTACCAAAGGTGAGAGATGGCACCCATATTTATACAAAATGGGTTTCTCTCTCATCAAATATCTAAAAAGTATACGAATAAAGGCAACTATTCCATAAGTGACAAGTCCAAAAAGCAACAAATATTTGGCCGACAGCTCATAGTATCGATACGGATTAAGCAAAGTATCAATACCACGCTGTTAAGTTGAAAAGGGCCATTTCCACGTAGCTCTCCTGTATCAATACGGATTAAGGCCGTATCGATACAAAATACTCTGCCTTGCCACGAAGCCAATGCGTATCGATACAAATTAAAGCTGTATCGATACGCGTGGCTTATCTCCAATTCTTCAAGCCAGCCTCCCAGTTTGGCGTCCGATGTCTCACCGCCTTGCCCGATGCCTCACGCCTTCACTCTTGGGCCTCCCAGGCAGAAGTTCCACCGAGCGTGGATACCTGAACTAACTTGGGGGTTGGTCTTGCGATCAAAACACGCTCTTTAATGACGTTTAACCTAAAACACTAAACAAACTGCCTTACGAGTAAAATCACAAAAAAAACAACGATATTAAATAAAAACATCACAAGCTAGGAAACTTTTCGCACCACGATCTTACAATCTTAGGTGCTAATCACGCCCCCCAACTTGAACGTTGCTAGTCTCTAGCAACAACAAATTCATAGGAAACAAACAAACAAACTAGCAATCCTTCTGTAAAAACTACTTAGCACCTACTCATATTGCAGCTAATTAGCAGGAGTTAAAAATAACTTAATTATTCCAAAGCAACTCGCAGCCGAAGATTGAGCAATCAACTAAACATTGAGTGAATTATAGACAAGTATCCAAAACGAGTGTCAAAAGACAAAAGGTGGATACAAAGTTATAACCTGCATACAAAGTAAGCATATCCCACAAAAAGATGCTCGAAGTAGGCACGGAGAACAAAAATACCAAGCCTTTTTAAGCGGAGAGCACAATTAAACAGAACTTAAAACTAAACAATTTAACACTTCATTGCCGAAAGAAACATGCCATAAACCAAATATGCTAACTATCATGCGATAAATCAAAATGGAATCAAGGCATACTAAAGATCTACTAAGGGCTTCAAAGCATATATTGACTGCGGTTTAATCAAAGAACGGTTAGCAAAAAGGGGTGGCGGCCATATACTAGCTAGGTTTAACTACCCTTGGCCGCCACCAACTCCAACTACCAAGTCATAGGCCACATGCCGACCTCAACAAAAACTTGCTAAACTACCATTAGAGTTTAACTAAACTAACTGAACACAACGAAATAAAAGGATAAGAGGTGGGCTGTCAACCACCAAGCACCCTAACCAAGTATACGGATTTCACCACACTCCACCAACCCTACTCATCATCCACAAACTCAGGCTCTCCCCCAGCAAAATCATCACTATCCTCATCCGGCTCCATTGGCGGTGGCTCATACGGCTCACTGGCTTGCCCCGCCCCTCGACTCACAACCCAATCCAACTTGTGATCTATCCTCCGCTGCCTCCTCGCATTGTCTCGCGTTTCCTTCTTGATTTTCTTCATACATCCCATAATGGCCACCCCTTGGCAAAATAGTAACTTGTTCCAGGAAGGTGATCGGGCACTCTTTAGAGGCAAAGTAGTCAAGTACGCCCCGCGTGGAGCAGAAGCAGCGGTAGGTCGAGACTGAGAAATGCTCTGAGTAAGAATGGAGGTGTTGATATCACCCGGTTTAGTTTCTCACGTTCCACAAACTTCGATTTCGGGACTTTCTAAGCAAAGCAAATACCGGTAACCAAGCACGGGAAAGGCATTCTTGAATTGGCTGGGGCTCTCGCCTTGAAATCGATCATTTCGTGAAAAATGTACTTTGCCCAATCACAAACCACATTCGGATTCATAAAAGCATGTATCAAACCCCCCTCGTGGATATTCAACTTGTTTTTAGTCCCTCTAGGCTTGAAATTATGGTGCACTAGCTGATTGACAAGATGGTAGACATCTTTAAATCTTCCAGGCACATGAGGGAGACTCGCCTCTCTAGGGTTCTTATACAAATCCTGGACGATAGTTTCATCCGCAACATACTCATCATCTGGATAATTAGCATCATTAGCAGGCGGTTGGTGGTAGTTTAAAACATGTGCAATGAACCCCGAGGTAACTTCTATAGAGACCTTTCCAATTTTTGAGGTAATTTTAGCATCATCCTTCCCCTCGTCCTCCTTGGACGGAATTTTCTCATTCTTGTAGAATTCTATGACTAGCTCTTTGTTATAACCAGGATTGGGAGCAAGGTAATAAGACAACCCTTGTTCACGGATGCGACGAACAAATGGATCCTCAATGCCGATATTGTCAACATCTACATGTCGCTCATTCTTAAACCCCCTAGCTCGGAGACCCTTTTCCCATTTCTTTTGACTAGCCACCCGGACCTCAGCCGTCGTCCTTCGCTTAGCATGGCCCTTTTCCGGATTTGCAATCATCTCTTCCTCCTCTTCCATTTCTCGGACTATTTCCTTTGCTTGCCCAGAGGCGGAAGCTGTAGCTTTGCCTTTACCCTTAGCAGCCACCGTTTTTGTTCTCACCATTGCAATGAAAACCCTACAAATAGAACAACACCCCAAAACTTGAAACAAACACTATGGAAACAACCCAGAATGCAGCCGAGAATGCAAAAGTTTTGAAGAAATCAGGCAGCCATCAAAGTCACAACAACTGAGGGCAGTGCAACACAAACTCAGTCCCCAAAATTCAGTCCAAAAGTTGGAATAAGGCGATACAATTCCAGTCCGTAATACAAAACCAAAAACAGCTACAATCAAAAGCCCAATTCATATCAACCAATGCAGTAGCAAAATAGGTAGCCTAGGAAACTCATACGAACTCAGAACAATCGAATTTCAGAAATTAGGGGCTAGGGTACTAGGTGATCTTCGGATTTTGGGGTGTAGGGTTCAGAAAACATACAAATCCTCCCATGCAACTCGAAAATCCACCACTTTATAGAATAGACATGATGAAAAATCGAGGAGAATGAAAGAATTTTGCTTTACCTTGAGTATAAAAGAGTTCCTCGAAAGTGCATATAAGGTTATATAGGCTTGTTTATAATAGGCTATGAGGTAGAAAAACCTATATATGTGCTTAGAGAATCTAGAAAAGTAACTTTGGTGGGCAATTTAGGTGTAGGGCTATGATTCTTAGGGTTGCATGCATGGTAAGGCTAATTTTTGCTTCTTTTGGAAGCAAAATGATGGCTTCTTTTGGCCCATGACTTTGTCTGGTAAAATCAAGGCTTCATTGGCATCCCAATTACTATTGACCAATGGTCAAAATTTCCCTAGCATTTATTAACCAATGGATAGAGAAATATTGGTGATAATTAGGGTTTTAAATGACTAGTCATGGGAATAAAATAATTACTTCATAGGGTTCAATTAGGGTTGGGAGGGGTTCATAAGGTTCAAAGATGGTCAAAAAGGTCCATCTAGGGTTAGGAAAGTGTAACTAGGAGAAATGGTAGTCTGGTTCCTCCAACTAATCGGTTAGAATCCATTCCATTTGCCAATTAGGGTTTCTAGTCAAGAAATGTAATTTTAGAGGACTAAAATCTAATTATGACGGATTCCTAGAAATTAAAAAGGAATTTTAAAGGCAATTCAAGTAATTAAAATAGAAATTCAAATATTTAACGAAATTTTTATTTACTAAAAATCAGAGTCTTTACAAACTACCTCCCTTAAACAATTTCGTTCTCGAAATTAGGTGCACGCTTGGATTCGAACAGGTGGGGGTAATTCTCCTTCATGGTTTCTTCTCTCTCCCATGTGGTTTCTTCATATCCATGGTGCTTCCATAAGACCCGTACCAGTTTGACTGTCTTGTTCTGAATTATCTTCTCACTTTGGTCTTGGATCTCTATTGGTTCATCCTCGTATGTCGCATCTTCTTCAATGGAGATGTCCTCCCAGTTAAGGACATGTGTGGGCAATGTGAGATACTTGCGGAGCATTGAAACGTGAAACACGTTATGTATTCTATCTAGCTGTGGTGGTAGAGCTAGACGGTATGCAACCTTCCTGATTTTCTCCACAATGTCGAAAAGGTCCGATGTAGCGTGGGGATAGCTTTCCCTTTTTCCCAAATCTGATAACCCCTTTCTTTGGTATGATCTTCAGGAACACATGATCTCCTACTGCAATGGTCAATGGTCGGCTCCTTTTATCCGCATAACTCTTCTATTGGCTCTGAGTGGTTTGGATCCTCTGTCTGATGATCTTGACTTTCTCAGTGGTATCTCGTACAATGTCAGGCCCGAATAGTCCCGTTTCTCCAGCATCTGTCCAGCAAACTGGAGATCGACAAGGTCGACTGTATAGTGCTTTGTACGGTGCCATCTTGATAGTTGCTTGGCAGCTGTTGTTGTAAGCAAACTCTACCAATGGTAAGTGTTGCTCCCAATTACCAAAAAAATCCAAGACACAGGCTCTTAGCATGTCTTCAAGTGTCTGAATTGTCCTCTCCCTTTGTCCATCTGTTTGCGGGTGGAAGGCCGTACTAAGCCTTACGTCCGTTCCCAATGCCTACTACAGCCCTTTCCAAAAGTGTGATACGAAACATGGATCTCTGTCAGACACTATCGAGATAAGTACTCAATGTAGACGTACAATCTCTCGAATGTATAGCAGACTCAACTGTTCTACGTTCTTTGTCATTTTAACAGGCAGAAAATGCGCAGATTTGGTGAATCGATCCACAATCACCCAAATGGCAGTGTTGGACTTGGCCGATCTTGGCAGTCCAGTCACGAAGTCTATTGAGATGTGTTCCCACTTCCAGGTCGGTATCGGTAAGGGTTGAAGATCTCCCCCAGGTTTCTGGTGTTCAGCCTTGACTTGCTGACATACTAAACAAGTAGATACAAATAGGGCCACGTCCTTCTTCATTCTTTCCCACCAATACGTTCTTCACAGATCATGATACATCTTTGTAACACCAGGGTGGACCGCGAAGTTCGAATGGTGAGCTTCTCGGAGTACGGCTTCTCGAAGGGTTCTGATGTTAGGCATGAATACTTTTCCCTTGAATCTTAGGCTGTTATCCTTCTCGATTGTCCATCCTGGTATCGCCTTTCCGTCTTGGATTCGGTACCGAATGAACTCGCAATCCTATTCAAAGGTTTGGGCTAGTAAGATTTCTCGGTGGAGCGCTGGTTCTGCAAAGAGGGCATACAGACTTGCGTTCCCATTTTTTGACGATGGTCGCAGGTTGAACTAATTAAGGGTGTCCACCATCTCTCATTCCTTAATGGCAGTTTTGACTTTCTGTGCCCTATTCTTTCGACTTAGAGCGTCAGCTACCACGTTAGCCTTGTCGGGGTGATACTGTAGCGTGAACTTATAATCCTCCAGGTATTCCATCCATCGATGCTGCCTCAGGTTCAATTACTTCTGAGCGAAAAGATATTGAGGCTCTTGTGGTCGGTGAAAACTTTGAATTGTTCTCCCCACAAATAGTAACGCCACGATTCGAGGGCGAATACTACTGCAACCAATTCTAAGTCGTGCGTGGGGTAGTTCTTCTTGTGCGGTCAGAGTTGTCGTGATCTGTATGCTACAACCTTTCCATTCTGCATCAGTACGCATTAAGCCATCTCTTGACGCGTCGCAGTAAACCGTATAATCTACACCCCGCTCGGGAATGATGAGTATCGGTGCACTAGTTAATCTCTTTTTCAGTTCCTTGAAGGATTTCTCACAAGCTTCATCCCAATCCAGCTTCACTTCTTTCCGAGTTAGCCTCGTCATTGGCTTGGCTAAGATTGAGAAGTACTGGATAAATCTGCGGTAGTACCCAGCCAATCCTAGGAAACTTCTGATCTTGAACACTGAGGTTGGATGTTTCCAATTCAGTACTGCTTCAACCTTGCTTTCGTCTACCGCGATTCCATCCTTGGATACCACGTGCCCCAAGAACTTAACCACTTCCAGCCAAAACTCGCATTTACTGGCCTTGGCATAGAGTTGGTTATCTCGGAGTACTTGTAGTGCCATCTGAAGGTGTTCTTCGTGTTCCTCTTTATTGGCGGAGCATATCAAAATGTCGTCAATGAACACCACTACAAATTTGTCTAAGTAGGGTTGAAAGATCTTGTTCATGAGACACATGAATACTGCCGGAGCGTTGGTCAGTCCGAACAACTTTACTACAAACTCGTAGTGTCCGTATCTGGTGCGAAAGGCTGTCTTGGCGATATCCTCATCCCGAATCCTTAACTAATGATAGCCTGATCGGAGATCAATTTTAGAAAAATAGGCTGCTCCTCTTAATTGATCAAATAGGTCGTCGATCCTAGGCAATGGATATCGGTTCTTGACTGTGACTTGGTTTAGCTTCCTATAGTTAATACACAATTGAAGTGTTCCTTCTTTCTTCTTCACGAACAATGTAGGCGCTCTCCAAGGTGATGTACTCGGTCTGATGAATCCTTTGTCCAACAATTCTTGCAATTGGATTTTGAGCTCCTTTAGTTCTGCAGGGGCCATGCGGTATGGTGCCATAGAAATGGGTGCGATTCCCGGTTGGAGTTCTATAGAGAAGTCTATCTCTCTTAGGGGTGATAAGCCAGGGAGTTCATCAGGGAAAACATCAGCGTACTAGCAAACGATGTGTGGTAATCCCAATTCCATCCTGTCGGCTTCTTCCATTTGGAGACTCGCTAGCCATCCAAACAATTGATTCTGCCACCTTGATCTTTTCGTCATCAAACTCGTCGTTTCTCTATCCCCCTTAAAATGAAAATGAGTCCCTTCTGGGGTGTAAGCCATCACCGTCTTTTGATGATAGTCTATGATTGCTCGGTGAGCCGATAGCTAGTCCATTCCCAGGATTATGTCAAAATCCATGATGTCAATCACTCTGAGATCGCAGGTTAGGCGCAAGTTGGCTACTTCTAGCTCGCACCCTCTACACACTAGACTAACAGCTATACTCCCCCCAACGATGATGTTACTTTTGTGCTTGTACTTAGGGGTTCTGTTTCTAGTACTAGAGCAGTTACGCAGGTAGTAGATATAAATGAATGCAATGCACCAGAGTCAAACAAGGCTTGTACGCAGGGACTATATAATAGTAGTGTACCTTGCATCATAGAGAGATCCTATTCTTGTTCCTCAATCTATAGTGCAAAGATACGCCCTCCAGCGATTTGCTGAGTTCCCATGGGCTGCTTCCCCTTATTCTGCCCTTTCTGCTGCTGTGGTGGTCCTCTGAGGATTTGCTTCACGTAGCCGGCCTATCCAGGTTGTTGAGCTTTCGGGTTCCCAAAACTCCCATTCCTTTCCTTCTGAGGTTGGGGACAATCCTTCTTATAATGGCCCATAGCCTGACAGTTGAACCACTGGACTGTCGCTATGTTTCGGCTGCCCTTCTGTGGTTCCCCACGTCCTGGTGTCGCAGCCTTCCAAGTTTGGTTGTTCTGCAGCAGGTTAGAAGGTTTGGTGGGATAGGGCTCACGGTTGCTGTTGGGTGGTTGGATTCGGATTGGTCCACCAGTGTCGCTTGTTGCCTTCCTCTATCGGGCTTTGAAGTCAGCCATCTCACTCTCTAGTCGGAGAGCACACTTATGACCTTGGCATAGGTGGTAAAGGTCTGAGCCACCACAGCCCTTCGAGTAGTCGTCAGCCCCCATTCGAACCCTCTTGCCTTCTTGTCCTCGGTTGCGATGGCAGTTTGGGCGTAGTAAGGCAGTTCCTCGAATTTGGTAGCGTACTGGGTAACGGTCATTGTCCTTGCTTTAGATTTAGGTACTCCTGTTCCTTAGCTAGGCGGAGGGGCGTGGGAAAGTACTTGTCAAGAAACAGGGTCTCGAACTCGGCAAAGGTCATGGTGGCAATGTCATGGGTTGCCTCCATCAGGTCCAACCAGTAGCGGGCTTCTCCCTTCAGTTGGTAAGTGGCTAAGGCCACTCGATCTCCGTCCTGGGTAATCCCTAAGCTTAGCCACTCGATCTCCATCCTGGGTAATCCCTAAGGTTCTAAGGATCATCTTGACCTCGTTCAGCCATGTTTCCGCCACGACAGCGTTGGTGTCTCCATGAAAAGTCAGGGATCAATGTTTGCAGAACTCGTTCATTGCTTGAGTTTGGGTCATGGGTCCGTAATTATGGTTTTGGTTTTGGCAGTTGGCGTTTTGGGCGGTTATGAACGCTTGCATGATATGGGCAAGTCAGGGTTTGCGCCAGAGGATTCCCCGTTTTCGTGTCCTATTCCACTGCTCGGTTCACCATCTACGGGTAGAAATTGAAAGGGGAAGTTTTAGTCTAAAACTTTCCTTAGTCTAGAACTTTCCTTTGGCAAATGGTGTATCTAGAAAGCAATCTTATCGTGTAATATGCAACAGTACTCTTGAAAATAAAGCAAACTTTTCATAGATAAGTAAAATCATAGAATATAAGCATAGAATCCTACTACAAAGCAAATGGACTTAAGATAAGAATTTCCTAGTACAAACCGAACAATCCTACATACTACTGCATAGTCCTACAGTTGGGCAAGCCTTATTCCATGCTGCTTAGTACAAAATCCTAGGGTAGTTTGACTCCAAAAACTTCCCTCAGCCACATGTTGTATTCCCTCTCGGAAGCGGTCTCGGCTTTAAGAAGATTCTCACGCTCTTGTGCGAGCAACTCTTCCATAGACAGGATGGGTGGTTCTTCCAATGGTTCTAGGAAGTACTGAGAGATATTCAGCATTGCTGCCTCCAACTCCTGGTCAGACATAAGATAGTCGAGTGGTTGCTCGAAGCTCTCCACAAGGGGTACAGGAGCTTTGACGGGTGGAAGGTTCTCGGGAGTCGCTACTGGTGGGGGTATCTCTCAAGTGATTGGGACTTCATTGAGCTCCATGTCATCATCCAACAAGGGTGTCGGCTCTGTGTGTCTCGGTGCTAGCAATGACCGGTAGTCGGGCAACACTTGCGGGGCAAAGGGTGGGCATCCTCCTTGTGGTACGTTTGAAATCTACAATAATAGAGATAGTTATATATTAGACTTAATGGTGTAGGGAGAAAAGGTCAGGTATGAATAGAAGCTTGCACAAGTATTCACATGAACAATGATCATATACCATCAAGAAATACAAGTCTTTCATTACTAAATAAAACAAGTACAACATAGATGGCTTGCTAGCCTAAACTTCCTACCGCATTCCGGTTACAACAAAAGATCCAACCACATTCACTATTCAACCGATCTAGAAGATTTTTGGAAATTCAACCCTATAGGCGCCTATGTCGGTCTCATAGGGTGGTGGTGGTACATCACCGGTGTTAGCGGGTATATCCAAGAAGTCGGGCATAACCCACTCCACCGGTTCCTCTCCATAAATCAATATTTCTTCATCGTCAGATTGCCAGCCCATTGGTTCGTCCTCGGGAAACTCTTCGAGATCTTCTTCCTCGGGGTCCTCCTCGGGATCTTCCTTTTCGGGATCATCCTTAACTTCTACGTTATCGGGGGGTGCTATGGGTGCTACCTCGGCATTGTCCTCCTCGACCCCATCAACTATGAATTCTACATTCTCGGGAGGTGCTATTTGGACTAGGACGGGTGCTGTTGCGACATCATCCTCTTCCTCCTCGTTTACGGGGAGTATGATGGTGCCATGCTCTTGGTAATAGTCATGAGTGTAGGGGAAAGCATAAGGGAAATAAGGATCTCCCACTAGTTGGTTCGTCATAGACCTTATGGTGCTTGCAAGATGGTGAGCTTCGGCTAGCAGGTTGGCTTGATAGATATTTGGTTGGACCATGTACAATAAAGAAGTCTATATATTAGACTTATCGATGCAGGTTGAAATTTTAGTGCGAGTAGTAACAGCTCAAAATAATGAGTCTTTCATTTTTAAACATAGCAAAAGTACAACTTAGATAAATTAGACATTGGTGATCCCATTTTTTAAAATCCTATATCCAAAGGGTTACAACTGCTACTGGATTTATTCGGGTGCTCCTAAGCCTTCTTAGATCTTCTTAGTTTTTCTTATTTCGCCAAGTTTTCTTCCTTAGCTACCTTCTTGGCGTCTTTGTTGCTATCAGTTTCTTTCTCCTCATTTCCAACCTCGGAGTTTGGCATCGGAGGTAGGATGCCAAAATACTCATGGAAGGCAGACTGGATAGGAAACATTTCTGGAAACCAGGGGTCCCTCTCGACAGGAATAGGGGTATTTTGCTGCACTCTTTTGAAATCCAGTTTTTCTGCAAGTACCGCGGCGATAAAGTTGGGATCTTCTAAGTGCTGGATTGTTATTCTTTCTACGGTATTCCTGGGTTGGTAAGCTTCGACTAAAAGATCAACTAGATGTTTCATCTACAAGAAAAAGTTTGATTAGTAAGGTTTTAAGAAAGAGTTTTATTAATTACTCGAGAAAACCTTCAAGTTTCTAAGTTCCACATTTGATCCTTGATTTAAGTCATCATCTAATTGTTCGGGAATTTCCAGCTCGGTGGTACTGCCAATTCCACACCTTGCTTCAATCCGAAGATTGTTTTGTCAAAATTCCACTCAATTTGGGACAGTAAACTTGAACTCAATTCACGTTTGTGCAACGGTCAAACTTATCTTATGGTCTACCCATTTACCCATGGCCGAGGTTTTGAATCTAAAGCTCTGATACCAAGTTGTAATACCCCTAATTTTTGGGTACGTTAATTAACATTTTATTGAAAACTTAAGTAGAGTCATGCTCATTATTACAACATAATTTTCACAAAAGTACTTTTATTACATACGGAAGGGAAAAACTAGGGCTCCTATCTACTACTCCATTTGCTCCTCCATCCTAGCCAGCTCCTCGGCTCCGAAAGCTTCCAAGGCGTAGAGTTCACCTTGTTCATCTAATAGATTTGACATATTATACCCACGTCGCCGCCAATATAATATGTCAGGGTCACCAAATGTAACATTGTGAGCTAAAAAGGCTCAATAGAATAACCCTACTTGCTACCCCTAACTTAATAACATGTAATTAATGATTTTCATACAGGTCGTGCATGCTTAAGCAAAATCAGTTAATAATGACACATCCGCATTCGTTAATCTAGTAACGTTGGTGTCCATGATTTCTGTATTTCTCCTATGCGACTTATCGTAGACCATGTCACCTTTTTCTTTTACCAAATCAACATTTGCGAAATTTCTTTTTGACACAGCCAACCTCGGTTCCGTCGCTCCTGGTTCCCGAGTATCCTCACAATGGTTCCGCCGCTCCGGGTTCCCATTGGCATACAATTGCATTGGTTCCTCTCTGCGGATACCAAGCCACACACCCAACCTTGGTTCCGCCGCTCCGGGTTCTCGAGTATCCTCACAATGGTTTTGCCTCTCCGGGTTCCCATTGGCACACACACATACACACTACTCACATTGGGCTACCATGTCCGGCAACAATGTAGTTTCAAAAATATTTTCTTTCTCGGAACACATCTTTCCATTAACCACACCCTAGGTGCCATGTTTCTACTTTCTTGATGTTCGTGTCTTGTTTTCATGTAATGACTCCGCGGTAGGACTTTCTACTTACGAAATCATAAATCATTTATTGAAATTTTGAAACTAAACTAGCAAGATCATCCAACTCTATATAACGCCACATGTACGGATGCCTTTGGAGTGGAGACCACTTATGCTTTATTTACAACCATAAGTAATGCAAGAAATCATAATAAACGTGTACACGTTCTCATAACCATTCTAAAGATCAAAAATTCGAATACGTACAATCAAGCATAAATTTTTATCTTTTAAAACTCGTTCTTTCTTCTTTTGTGGGAAGTTTTGAACAACATATGTTTTTCCGGAAAATAAAGTCGATATATTCAACATACTCCCCTTCCTTTTCATCTTTTTAAGAAAAATACCTCTCAAGTTTCTCATGCATTTCTCAACATACAAGCATCATTCATTTATATTTAGAGTTTAACGAATAAGGAATTTTAACGTATACTTAGAGTAAGTAAGTAGAGATATTCTGCCGTTCTTCTTGGCGGTAGGGCGGCTACGGGAGGGTAAGTTGCTTTTTGGACAGAGTGACTTCCTACGATTGCTTCCGGTAGCTTCGAAAGAGAAAGGATTTCTCTCGAAACTAGTTCTTGACTACACTACCTAACTTTTTGGATTGAGGGGGTGGTCGAGTGGCGGTTTAGTGGCGGTCTTGGATGAGTTTCTTGAAGAACTTGGAAGAACTTCAAGAACACTCAAGAACAAGAAGAACAAGTAAGAATACAAGGATTTTTCTAGAGGGAGAAGTTGGTAGGTGAAGGTGTGAGTTGAATGGTAAGTGAGGGGTGCTATTTATAGCAAAATTTTGGCTCCCCTCTCCCTCCTATGGCCGGCCCCCCTCTCTCTCTTTTCTCCCATGGATTTGTTCCATTGTGTAGTCAAATCACATCTTTAAGCATGCCATGCCTTGTCATCCAATTTTAGGTTCAAAGTCTAGGTTATCATGAAGGGTTTATGACTAGTTTTGTCCTAGGTTGGTGATGCTTGCAAGAAAGAACCAAATGATAGGCTAGATTGTACTTAGGAAGACTAGAAATGGGTTGGAAAATTGTACTTGGCTTGAGTGTGAGATTGGTCAAAAGAGATGACTTGATTGAGTGACCAAACACATGCGCACACTCACACTCTCTCCCTCTCTCTTTCGGCCTCTCTCTCCTCTCTCCCTTTCGGCTTTCTCTCTCTCTCTCTCGCTCTCTCTCTCGCTCTCTCTCTCTCTAGTACTATGTACATATATATATATATATGCTTATGTGTATAAACATAAGTACACTAAAGTACTATGTAGTCTTAATAGGTCTATGGAAGAGGAGATTATTGTGCTAAGGCTTTCAATGACAAGAACATTGTCTCATGGGTAATATTTTCCCAAAAAGTGCATATAAGGTTATATAGGCATGTTTATAATAGGCTATGAGGTAGATATACCTATATATGTGCTTAGAAAATCTAGGAAAGTAACTTTGGTGGGCAATTTAGGTATAGGGCTATGATTCTTAGGGTTGCATGCATGGTAAGGCTAATTTTTGCTTCTTTTGGAAGCAAAATGGTGGCTTCTTTTGGCCCATGACTTTGTCTAGTCAAATCACGGCTTCATTGGCATCCTAATTACTATTGACCAATGGTCAAAAAATTTCCTAGCATTTATTAACCAATGGGTAGAGGAATATTGGTGATAATTAGGGTTTGAAATGACTAGTCATGGGAATAAAATGATTACTGCATAGGGTTCAAGGATTCAATTAGGGTTGGGAGGGGTTCATAAGGTTCAAAGATGGTCAAAAAGGTCCATCTAGGGTTAGGGAAGTGTAACTAGGAGAAATGGTAGTCCTGTTCCTCCAACTAATCGGTTAGAATCCATTCCATTTGCCAATTAGGGTTTTTAGTCAAGAAATATAATTTTAGAGGACTAAAATCTAATTGTGACAGATTCTTAGAAATTAAAAAGGAATTTTAAAAGCAATTCAATTAATTAAAATAGAAATTCAAATATTTAACGAAATTTTTATTTACTAAAAATTAGAGTCGTTACAGTAGCTATCATGAGCTCCATGGCCATGGGGGCTGGCATTAATCTGGAGAGAGAGAGAGAGAGTGATATGATTGGTAAGGGAGAAGGGTTAGACGTAACTACACCAAAATATAACTTTTCCATCCAAAACATCGACAGGAGATGGTAATTGGACTAAGTGTGTAACGTTTGGAAAGTTAAAGGGGTAAGAGTGTTCAATTAATAGTTAATGGACTAAGTACAAAAATCGGATAGTTAAAATTATAAGTACATATTTTACCCCAACCTTTAACAAACCAAATAAAATCCAAACTGAGAGTATGAAATAACTTATTATTAATTGAACGTCTAGATTGGCCTTGATAATTATGAAAATATTATTGAATTTAGTCGCCTGCAAATAAGGAAAAAAATAAAAATTGGATAATTGAAACTATTTATTCATATCAATTATAATCTGTCAAATTTTTAAGCTAATAAACTACTATAACTTAGATTTTTAACAAATTGGGATATTGAATCGCAGGCAATAAAAAAAGGGTTATAATACTAGGAGGGCGTGTTTGATAACAAATATTGTTTAGGGGGAATGGTAATGAGGTGAGATTATTTGTTTAGGGGGAATGGTAATGAGGTAAGATTAGGTTTGTGATTAACAATGAGGTGGAATTATTAATGTGGTAATGAATCATTTATTCATGTTTGTTTTGCACATGATTAGATTGTAGGATTGTAAATAACATGTTTGTTTGGATAGGATTATGATTGGAATTAGTATGAGGTGACATTTTAGGCTTTCCTTGTAAAGATCTGTGTATTATTTTCATTTTTCTCTAATTAATGGTTAATGTAGAATATCGTATGTGATGCGCATTTCATTAATGTAGTTGTACGGATAAACGCGTCTTCATATGTGGGACATTCGGTGGATAGTTAAGCTATGGGTTTCGGAGTTGAAAAGATGTTGGGAGGTGTTGGTAGCGAACGGAGTTTGATTCGATGAATGTTGGCAAAATTATGAAAATTTTGGACTTATACCGGTATAGTCATTTCCCAGTACCGGTACATGTTGACTAGTGACTTTCCGTTCAACACATTTGTGACCTATATCAGTACAGTCAATTCCCTGTACCGGTTTACTCTGCGAAAATCTTGAATTTTCAGCATGCGATTCAGACCACTATAAATACACCCATTTACCAATTTTCACACCCAAACCCACAAAATTGACCTAGAAAACACCCCCTCTCACCTACCCCACTCCAATCTCACTTAAATCCCTTGATTTCTACCTCAAATCTTCAAGATCTAAGTGCTTTCTACCTTAAACACACTTGATTCTCGCATTTGGTGAACAAGGGGGTAAATTTTGTGTTCTTGCTCTCACTTTTTGACTCTAAATCACGTTTTTATCTCTCTCCTTTCAATCACTTGTTGATCCACGCTCGTTTATCTTATTTTTGGGTCATATTCACTCTAGATTTTGTAGCAAAGCTTGGAAGGAGCTTGCTCTTGGTAGATTCAAGCTTGTAGCACTTGGTATACATATGGTTTTGCTCAAAACCCACTTTGGTAGGGATTTCTCTCTTTCTCTACATGTTATGTGGTGATTTCATGCGATGTTAATGTTTGAATGCTATACACGGTTCGGTTGGAACACTTTGGAGTTTGAGGATTACATATTTCTATGAAAGTTGCATTTTTGTATTGATTGTTGTGACCCATGAGTTATTTGTGACGTGTTAGTTAATGTTAGTATGTGTGGAATTCATAAATGGTTTCGATGTCGATCGTGATGATATTGTGGTTGTCGTTGGGAAATATAAGTGTGGAGTTTACTGTAATGTAAGGGGTGGAAATACAAAATCGGAAGGGGAGAGTTTACTGTAACGTAAGGGGTGGAAATATAGAATTGCAAGGGGTGAAAATGCAGTGGGAGGTGTATGTATGTGGGAGTGCTTTTATACTAGTAAATGGCGTTGGTGCGTATGGTTATTGGATTTACCATTGTGTGCTAATTCCTTGTACTCCAATGATTTAGAATGGTTGTTAATTCACAACTTGCAAGAGGATTTGCCATTTAGTATGATTTACTGTGTCCACGCTTATCATCTCATCCACATATAGATATCGTAGAGATTTTTCTACTGGGCTAGTGTAGCTCAACCAATCATCATTTTCAGGTTCGAACGTTGGACAATAGCTCGCATGCTCTATAGGCTTGGATTGAAGAATCATGTTTCGGAAGCTAACTTCGAGAGTTACTTAGTCATCTTTGAAATGATTTTCTTTTGACAAAGATGTATTTGTAACTTAACTTTCTTAACCTCCTTTGACTAAAATATTTTGTATTGTACTTGTAACGGCCCTGATTTTTGGTAAATAAAAATTTCGTTGAATATTTGAATTTTATTCTAATTACTTGGATTTCATTTAAAATTCCTTTTTAATTTCTAATAATCCGTCATAATTAGATTTGAGACTTATGAAATTATATCTTTTCGCACTGGACAATCTAGTCCTTTTCTAAAGACAAGTATGCTTATAGAAGTGATAAGCACTCGATAATGCAATGTAGGGTGCCCTAGTTATCTAGTTTTAGTTAATTTTATCGTTAATTTAGTTGTTTTAATTACTTTTGCTCGTAAGGTATTTTAGTTTCGTTTTATAGGAAAACTGTTTAATTCAGGAATTTTAAAGCCCAAAGCTCGTCAAGATTATTCAAGATTATTCATAAGTTGTTGTTGCTACAACTTATGAGCTGTTGATGTAGTGTATCTCACTGCTCTGGTATTATACTTGCTGCTGCTGTCCGATGAATAGCAATTTGAGACTGCTGTTTTGCTGTTGTTATGTTCTGTCCGCTTTTCTGACTGTACGCTGCTGTTCTGTTATGTTCTGTTTGGTGAACAGTTAGAGGCTGTTGTTCGTCTGTTCTGTTCTGTTCGGTGAACAGTACGCTGCTGTTTTACTCTCAGTTGCTACTAGTTATGCCTTTGTTCGGTTTACTGCATTGTGATGTGCTTAGCTTTTTCAACACTGATACCGCTACTGGCTGTAAAAATCCAGTTCCGTAATTATAATTGCATGATATGGTCTTAGCCGACTGTTGCCGCTACTATAATGATTGTGTTCTTTCACAGCTGTTAACTATGTTATGGATATGCTAACTCTGAAAGTTCTTTCGATTCTTAATGGGTTCAATATGTTGTATAAGCCTAACCAACAAGGGCTGTTGTTGGGATCTCCCTTCGCAGAGGGGGATGTCCTCTGCATGGTATATAGCTACTGGTGTTCTGCTATAGCTTCTATTTTTGTCAAGGATGGTGTATCCGGAGGCTGTAATTTGCTGTTTCCAATGGATACTGCTGTGTTCTGTTGGGTACAATCCCATAGCTCTCTGTTTGTTCTAGTGTTGTTTTGTGAAGACCAATCCAGGATCGAGGCAGTCAAATGCTGTCATCTACGGCTGCACACAGCTGAAATATGGGGTTGATACCCAAGATTATGCCACCATTCCACCGCTCATGTGGAGTTCAAGTTCAACCTAAGTGCTTAAAGGAATTTGGAAAATCCAGTATTCCTTCCAGTCGCCTCGAGTGCTGTTATGTGTGAAGTGTGTAGCTATTTCGGAGCAGCAGTTTGCTGCAGTCATCGCCATTGCTATCAACTGCTATTTCATTGCAGCATCGTGAGGTTGTTAGATCACTCCATGGATTGGAATTTTCATTACCGTTCCCTTGTAATTCACGACCCTTTTGTCATGGTTTGTTCGTCATCTTGTAGATGGATTACAAACCATGGATTGGTCACTTTATATACCCTAGCTCATTGTAGCCCTTTGGCTTTATAATATGCACTTTTCCTTTTCTTTCTTTTATTTCTTTCCTCCTGGGGTATGCCCCTTGTAGGCTGTACATTCGGTTATCCTCGTTTCTATTTCAAGCTGGTTTACCCAAAAAAAAAAATCTAATTATGACGGAATATAGAAATTAAAAAGCAATTTTAAAAGCAATCCAAGTAATTAAAATAGAATTCAATTATTTAAATGAAATTTTTATTTACTGAAAATCAGGGTCGTTACAAACTATCCCCCTTAAACAATTTCGTCCTCGAAATTAGGTGCATGTTTGGATTCGAACAGGTGGTGGTAATTTGCCTTCATGGTTTCCTCTCTCTCCCATGTGGTTTCTTTAGATCCATGGTGCTTCCATAAGACTCGTACCAGTTTGACTGTCTTGTTCCGGATTATCTTCTCACTTCGGTCTTGAATCTCTATTGGTTCGTCTTCGTATGTCACGTCTTCTTCAATGGAGATGTCTTCCCAGTTGAGGACATGCATGGGCAATGAGAGATACTTGCGGAGCATTGAAACGTGAAACACGTTATGTACTCCATCTAACTGTGGTGGTAGTGCTAGACGATACCCAACC
This sequence comes from Rhododendron mucronatum var. ripense, assembly GCA_019656295.1. Classification (NCBI taxonomy): domain Eukaryota; kingdom Viridiplantae; phylum Streptophyta; class Magnoliopsida; order Ericales; family Ericaceae; genus Rhododendron; species Rhododendron mucronatum. The sequence continues at coordinate 1,121,402 of BPLT01000035.1, read as the reverse complement.
TTCCCGATTTTCTCCACGATGTCGAAGGTCCGATGTTGCGTGGGGACAACTTTCCCTTTTTCCCAAATCTGATAACCCCTTTCTTTGGTCTGATCTTCAGGAACACATGGTCTCCTACTGCAAAGGTTAATGGTCGGCTCCTTTTATCCGCATAACTTTTCTGTTAGCTTTGAGTGGTCTAAATCCTTTGTCTGATGGTCTTGACCTTCTCGGTGGTATCTCATACAATGTCAGGTCCAATCAGTCTAATTTCTCCAGCATCTGTCTAACAGACTGGAGATCGACAGGGTCAACCATATAGAGCCGTTGTTGTAAGCAAACTCTAACAATGGTAAGTGTTGCTCCCAGCTTCCTGAAAAATCCAAGGCACGAGCTCTCAGCATGTCTTCCAGTGTCTGTATTGTCCTCTCCGTTTGTCCATCTGACTGCGGGTGAAAGGCTGTACTAAGCCTTACGTCTGTTCCCAATGCCTTCTATAATCCTTTCCAAAAGTGTGATACAAAACGTGGATCTCTGTCAGATACTATCGAGATGGGTACTCCATGTATACATACAATCTCTCGAAATGTAAAGCAAGCTCAGCTGTTCTACGTTCTCTATCATCTTAACAGGCAGAAAATGCATAGATTTGGTGAGTCAATCCACAATCACCCAACTAATAGTGTTGGACTTGGCTGATCTTGGCAATCCGGTCACGAAGTCCATTGAGATATGCTCCCACTTCCAGGTCGGTATTGGTAAGGGTTGAAGATCTCCTCCAGGTTTCTGATGTTCAGCCTTGACTTGATGACACACTAAATAGGTAGACACAAATTGGGCTACGTCCTTCTTCTTTCCTTCCCACTAGTACGTTCTTCGCAGATCATGATACATCTTTGAACCGCCAAGGTGGACTACGAAGTTCGAATGGTTAGCTTCTCGGAGTACAGCTTCTAGAAGGGTTTCGATGTTAGGTACAAATACTTTTTCCTTGAATCTCAGGGTGTTATCCTTCTCGATTGTCCTCTAGGTAACGCCTTTCCTTCTCGGATTCGATACCGAATGAACTCGCAATCCTGCTCAAAGGTTTGGGCCAGTAAGATTTCTCGATGGAGCGCTGGTTCTGTAATGAGAGCATTGCTTCGCTATTACTTCCGTGTAGAAGAATATTACCCCAAGCGTAGGGCTAATCAGTCGGTTGAAGCATAATAAACCGGAGAAGTCCGGGATCGTACCCAAGGGAATTAGTTCATGGCTCGCCTCGGATTGTTAGATGCAAGTAGGGTTTTCGACTTTTAGCCAGTCAACTTGGTTTTACTTTGAAAGGTAGAATTAAAATGGCTAAATTGAAAATTAATTAACTAGGCAAATATAGGGGTAGGTCTAGGAATCCTAGCATTCACGACTCGGGCTAAGTCGCACTTTTCACCAATTTACGCGATTTAAAATACACCATTGTAGGTATCTAAACCGGGAAAAAGAGATTCGATTATTAAGCTAGCTCTAGAATTCATTCGATAACCACCTCGAGCGTCAGAGCTCTAAGCATCATGTGTGGTGAGTAGGCGAGGCTCTCACCTACACATGATCAAAGAGGTTAACACCTCGGTGATATACCAAGCAAATCCGAGCCCCACTTTGATTTTCAAACCTAAAAATTGAAGCTTTATCGGTGAAAAATACGATTTTCGCCCAAGTCATGGGATGCTAATCATCCCATGACCTAACCCGTAAAACTACTCACACATATCTAGAGAGATATGAGCAAGCAAAAATCTACTAAACATAAATGAAATGCAAGACTAGAAATAAACTAGAGATTAAGATAGATCGGGAGCTAAGGAACAACTTTAATTAAAGCGACTGTATCAAAAACTAACTAAATAAGGCAGAAATTAAAGTATTCAAGAGCTGGAAATGAAGAACAAGTAAGAACAATACCCAAAAAGCAAATTGAATCTAAGCTAGATCTAAAAAGTTGTACCAAAAAAAAAACGTTCTACTCTAATTGTTTTGGATCCCCTTTTACATCATGCCTGGAATATTCCCTCGGATATGCCCCTCTAATGCCCTCGGCATCGCTGGCAACGGTCATAAGCTAGGCCACTAAGGGGTTCGGCATCGATGCCAAGTGAAACATCCCATCGCTGCCGAGGTGGTTAAGAGGTTAGGCCGCAAAGTAGCTCGGCATCGATGTCAAGTTTGGCATCCCATCGATGCCGAGGCCCATAAGGATCTGTGCCTTGCTTTTGCCCGGGCAATGCTCGAGCGACGCCTGTCTTGCCTTGGCGTCGGCTGCTTCTGCCTTGGCCATGCTTCTTCTGCCCGGGCTGAATGTCTCTCTTTGGCTCTGCCTTGGCGTTGCTCAGCTGTCGGTCACGCCTTAGCCTTGGCCTCGCCTTGACGTCGGGTAATTCCAGGCCATGACATGCCTTAAGCTTTTAAAGCTCCTTATTGAGTGATTTTCCTACAAAACAAACCAAACAACTCTGCGAGGCAACTAAGTTAAAAACAATTAATTAAAGAGTAAATTAAACTAAACCTAGACACTAGCGCACCCTTTCATTACATTTCTGGGTGCTTATCACGCCCCCCAACTTAGGGTTTGCTAGTCCCTAGCAAATAACATATGAGAAATAGAAAACTAGAACTATGCAATCCTTCCGTATTCACAACTTAGAACATGCTCAACAATACCAACTAGTAAGAGTTCAACAATCCTGCTTTTTATTTCATTTCTACAACTCACAATTTCAGTATCCGATTAAACAGGCTAAGTAACAAGCAGGTTAATGAGCAAGCTAAAAAGTTTGTGTGTCCTCGAACAATGGAAGGATACGGGACACAAAACTTGCGAATTCAGACTAAACCATATCCACCGAAGAAGTGCTTGACAAACAGGCATTAGCGAACAAGAAATACTATGCCTCAAGAAACTACAGCACTTTATTCACAAAATTAAACACAAGCAGATGAAATTTGGATAACGAAAGGAAAGCATGCCATAATACTAATCATGCAAATATCAGATAGTCAATCAAAAAGGACACCAAGCGCACAAAAGATCAACTAAGGTCTTTTAAAGCTTATAATGACCGTGGTTTCAAAGAACAGGTTAGCCAAAATAGGCGACGGGCTTTTTCTAGCTTGGTTAACTACCCGAGTGACCGCCGCCAACAATTAAAAGAACCAAGTCAAGGCCAAACCGGCCAAACCAATAGATCAACTACTAACTAGCAATGTGCAAAACTAATCTATGAAACGGAATAAAACAAGACAAATAAAACAAAGGATAGAATAGTTGGCATGTCAACCAACCAAGACCCCGACCAAGTAAGGGGAATTTCTAAACCACCGACTCTCAGCATCAGATCATCACCACATCATCCAATCATCCTATCAATCAACCAACTCCTCACTCTCATATCCAGCGAAGTCATCACTCACTTCCCCCTCATCAACTGGTTCTGGCTCATACTTCACCCCGAATCGTTCCTCCAAAACTGTGGTTTGCCATGCCAACTCCTTTCCTTGCCTTTCTTGTTCTCTCATGATCTTCCTCCTCTCAACCTTTTCCTTTCTTTGACTGTTGATTATCGAAACCCCTTGGCAAAACAGCTTTTTGATCCAAGACCCTTGCTTGTCTTTCCTCGCAGGCATTGTAGTCAAATAATCCCCCCTTTTTGCTTGTTTCCCTTTGGCCGTGAAAATCTGGGATGAACTCTTCACATCAAACGTATCATCTATCGTTCCCGGCGACAATTCTTCCAATTTCTCATATGCTGCCCCCCTAACTCCTTTCTCTTTGCACAAAACAGTAATCATACAAGGAAATGGCATACTAGCAGTAATCAATGTATTAGCCTTAAAATCACGCAGTTGAGTAAAAATGAACATGGCCCAATCAACTACCAACTCACTAGCAGCGAATGCAAACAAAATCTCTCCCTCCTTCCTTGCTGGTCTACTCTCCGAGCCTCGGGGATACAGATTATAATGGATCACTTTATTCAAAAACCTAAAACTTCCTTTAAAATTTCCGGGAACATGAGGTAATGAAGCCAAAGAGGGGTCACTATACAATATCTCATTCACAACTTGCAAATCAATCATCTCATCCTTCCTAGGGTAATTCACAGATTCGGGAGGGGGCCTTTGAATATTCAAATACCTAGCAATATCATTCGGAGTAATCACAATGTCAACTCCCCCAACCCTTGAAGCAATTCCAACAGCCGGATTATTTTCCCAATCACCCTCAGGAATAACCATAAACTTGTAAAACTCAATAACAGTATTTTTATTATATCCAAGCAACTTTTCAGTCCAGAAATCCAAACCTCTTTGCTGAATGTACCGAAGCCCTATATGACCCTCCGGCAATGCCTTTGCATCCACTTGCCTCTCATTTCTGAACTTCCTGCCCGCAAAACTGTTCTCCCAAGTCAGCCTCTTATCCATTGCAATCTGAGCCGAAGTCCTACGCCTCCGCTTGGGCCGAGAACCACTAGCCTCCTCGGGCTGATTTTCTTCCTCACTGTCTGCCATAAAATCATCCTCTTCTTCGATTTCAGATTGGGAAGGGGCTGCCCGGTGAGCGGTTTGCTTGATCCTTGGCATTGTGGTAAAAGAGGGATTTTCGGATTTTTGGGTAGGGTTTTTTCTAGGGTTTTGATTTTTGGTGGAAAGATGGAATGTAGGGTCAAAATATGGTGGAAGGAGAGTATATGAGTGGAAAATAAAGAGGAATTTCGGACTTTTTGGAGTAGAAGATGGAAAATTTCGAATTAAAGGTGAGAGGTGGGTTTACCTTGATTTTTGGTGGAGATCCTTGAAATTGATGGAGGATACTTGAAGATTGTTGAAGAGGATGGAGGATTTGGTGGATTAATGGGAGTATATGGGAGATTTGGTGGGTGATTGGAGGTTTGGGGTTAGGGTTTGGTGGTGGAATAGGGAGAAAAGAAAAGAAACAGTCGGGTTCTGAAGGTGGGATAATTTTGCCTTGGTTTCTGACGAAGCAATGATCTGATTTGCCACTTAAATCCCCTCGGCATCGATGTCAAATACTATACTCCATCGATGCCGAACCTGTTAACTGGCTGGTGCGATAGTACCCTCGGCAGCGATGTAATTTCTTGTTTCCCATCGATGCAAATGCTGTTAACTGCTGGGTTGACTAAGCACTTCGGCAGCGATGGCTCCTTATTAATCCCATCGATGCCGAACCTCTTAATTCCTAAAGTTTTTGCTTTGCTTCAATTTGATCCCCACAACTTCCAATCACTTCAGATAACACCCCAAAAACACCTTTTAGCAATGGACACTCAATCAAACCACCCTCCAAACAACCGGTCACCTAGGTTAAGGCAAAGAGCTGGAAAATAACAGGATGCAAAATGGGACAAGGTGACTCATTTGTGGTATGATCATGCAAAGAATGCCTTGTATCCTTTCCTAAGTGCGCTTTGGATTCCAAATTGATTGAAAATCGACATTTAAACACAATTAGACATGGACATGCGATTATTCACCTAACTACAAGCAATTTATTGGAAGGTGGGGATATGGACCAAAATTTGCTCAAAAACTTGCTCAAAACTTAACCAATTCAACTTTCAACTAAGCATGCGAATCAAGAAGCACAAAATTCTTAGGATTGCTTCGAATTCTTGCCAACTACCAATGATTGAGCATGCAACAAGTCATGAACAAAACTCAAAACCATGACAAAAGGAAAGATTTGCAAGTAAAAATCTTTATTTATTTTTGAAATTTTTCAATTTTCTCATTTTTTGAATTTTCAATTTCTATTGTTTTTGAATTTTTCATTTTCTAATGTTTTTGGATTTTTCATTTTCTAATGTTTTTGGATTTTTAAATTTAACACAAAACACAAAAAAAATCAAACAAAAATCAAATAAATAGCACATAAGCAACCCCTCCCCCCAACTTAAAGCGATGCTATGCCCTCATAGCATTAGGAACAAGCGAGAAGAAAGGAAGAGTGTGCGAATGTACCGTCCAAGGGGAATGTCAACCCCTAAATACCTCGACCAAGTTGGAGGATTTTATGTCAATGTTTTGCTCCAGCCAGATTAGATGCTTCCAGGGTTCACTCCTTCGGTTCTACCAACTCGGAACCATAGCTAGTCACACAGGGCCATATCCAAAGCTTTATCGGACTAACAACCGCGGCACTTAGCCGCACCCATGCTTAGGGCTCCTGAACGCCTCACTCACTCCGTCTTTAGACCCAATCCACCAAGGCTGGTGTGGTAGCATATAAACCCTGCAGAAGACTTAAGAGAACGACCTTCCACAAAACAAATGACATTAGAACCACCGGCCCGTGTTATCCGGCTTCAAACCAAACAAAAACTAAAAGACAAAACATAAAGACAAATGCAAAGAACAAATGGAAACATGCAAAACAAAATGAAATGCACCACCCGATCATCACGCGATCACACGAGTCATACTTTTCTTCCCATTCCTTACCGGTGGGGTAAGTAATAGGTGGCTATACTAGACCGTTGAAAATGTGTTATGCTAGCGCCCGTAATAAAATCTATCGCTCGACCTCGCCAAACAATTAAGTTCAGCGTCCCCTAGGATAAAAAATAAGCAAGGAGAAGATACAACCTAGCGTGCACTCCAGGCAATATCAAACCTCACTCACAGACCTAAGTTGCCTCCGATTAGGGGCAATCGCGGAGAGCATGGATCATTAACGATAGACTATTACAAAGAAGAACTAATGAAAGCCCTTGTTACACTAACACATTGGTGATATCTTTTCATGTGATTTATCTCCAAGATTTTATTCGATGCAAACATAAAACAAAACATAACTAAACTAAACAAAACATGCAAAGCTAAGCAACAGGGAACAAAGCAAGCAAGAAAAGCAAATTTGTACAGTATATACAAATTTAATATCAGAACTCGGAGCGTCAAAGTCACAGCTAGACTCCGCCAAACAATGAAGTTCAGCGTCCCCTAAGATCGTAACCAGGCAAGCAACAAGATAGAACCAAGTGCGCTAGCACGGGAGTATCAAGGCCTAACCTAAGGGTCCCTATCGCCCCCGTTGGGGCTAATCTGGAAGGCGTGAGTGATTTACTGTGAATTACTCCTATCAGAAAAGCTAACTAAAGCCCTATGTCACTGATATTAAATGATTTGCCCTTCGAACCGGAGCTGGGCACACGATCCTTTTTTTAGTAGCGGCGTGCGGAGCTACATATACCCAAGTCAATGGTGGGTACCCCCTACCCGGGGGCCGGGTCCGACAAACAGTTAAGTTCAGCGGTTACGCTTGCGCTCCCCGTGCAATTTAATTCAAAACAAACTATCGAGCAAGGCCATCCGCGTAAGCAGGATCGACCAAATCTTCATCGGGCTCTCCAACTTCAAAACCTCCAAGAAAATGCTTAAGCCTTTGTCCATTCACCTTAAAAGAGGAACCATTGTTCATGTTCTCTACTTCTATTGCCCCATGAGGGAAAACGGTTTTAACAACATACGGACCGGCCCAACGTGACCGCAATTTACCGGGGTGAAGATGCAAACGAGAGTTATACAATAAGACTTTTTGGCCCGGTTCAAACTTCTTAATCACAATTCTCTTATCATGCTTTTCTTTGATTTTAGATTTATAAGCAATAGAGTGGTCATAAGCATTATACCTCATCTCCTCAAGTTCCGTCAATTGAAGCTTCCGGTGAGCGCCCGCAAGAGGTAGATTGAAATTAAGCTTCTTGATTGCCCAATACGCTTTGTGTTCAAGTTCAACCGGCAAATGGCAAGCTTTCCCATAGACGAGTCGATAAGGAGACATACCCAAGATAGTCTTGTAAGCAGTACGGTAAGCCCACAAAGCATCGACCAAGCGAGTTGACCAATCCTTGCGGGTAGGATTAACCGTCTTCTCCAAGATGTTCTTGATCTCGCGATTCGCTAGCTCCGCTTGACCATTTGTTTGAGGATGATAGGCCATTGAAACCTTATGAATAATTGAATATTTCCTCATCAAAGCAGCAACAGACCGGTTGCAAAAGTGAGACCCTTGATCACTGATTATAGCCCTTGGCATCCCAAATCTCGATAAAATGTTGTCCCTCAGAAATTCAACCACCACTGAATGATCATTCGTGCGTGTAGGAATCGCCTCTACCCATTTAGAAACATAGTCAACCGCTAACAGAATGTAGAGGTAACCGAAAGACGAAGGAAAAGGGCCCATGAAATCAATACCCCAGCAATCGAAGACTTCAATGATGATTATCGGAGTAAGAGGCATCTCATTTCTTTGAGTAACACACCCTAAGAGTTGACAACGAGCACAACCCCGGCAAAAGGCAAAGGTATCCTTGTATAAGTGCGGCCAATAAAATCCACATTGCAAAATCTTGGCGGCGGTCTTCTTAAACGAGAAATGACCCCCACAAGCCTCCGTATGACAAAATTTAATCACGCTTTGTTGCTCAGATTCGGGAACACAACGACGAATAAGTTGGTCGGCGCAATATTTAAAAAGGTATGGATCATCAAAGGAGAACCTCTTCACCTCGGATAGAAAACGGTGCCTTTCTTGAGCATTCCAATGAGGCGGAGTCAAACCCGTCACCAAATAATTCACGATATCCGCATACCATGGAGTTGTAGAGATTCCAAACAATTGCTCATCGGGAAAAGAGTCCACGATAGGAAGATTCGGTGTAGGATCCTCAAACTGTAATCTCGATAAGTGATCGGCTACCACATTTTCAACCCCCTTCTTGTCTTTAATGGTCAAATTGAACTCTTGGAGAAGGAGAATCCATCGGATCAAGCGGGCTTTAGCATCTTGCTTCGTAAGGAGATATTTGAGAGCGGAGTGATCCGTGTACACAATGATAGGAGCACCACCAATTAGATAAGACCGGAATTTATCCAAAGCGAACACCACCGCAAGTAACTCTTTCTCCGTGGTTGTATAATTCACTTGAGCATCATTCAAGGTTTTGCTCGCATAATGAATCACATAGGGATGCTTGTCTTTCCTTTGTCCCAAAACGGCTCCCACAGCATAATCGCTTGCATCACACATAAGCTCGAAAGGTAAGCTCCAATCCGGTGGTTGCACAATAGGAGGGGTGGTAAGACTAGCCTTTAGCTTGACAAACGCTTGCTCGCATGCGGGGGACCACTCGAAAGGTACGTCTTTAGCAAGAAGTTGGCACAAGGGTCGAGAAATAGCACTAAAGTCCTTGATGAATCGGCGATAGAATCCGGCGTGCCCGAGAAATGAACGGATGTCCTTCACACACTTTGGAGTCGGGAGATTGGAAATAAGATCGATCTTTGCCTTATCCACCGCGATACCATCCGATGATATAATATGACCCAGAACAATTCCTTGAGTGACCATGAAATGACACTTTTCCCAATTCAGCACCAAATTCTTCTCTTCACATCTTATCAAAACTTTTTCTAGGTTGGCCAAGCATGACTCGAACGAGTCGCCAAACACAGAAAAATCATCCATGAAAACCTCTAATATCTTCTCGACCATATCACTAAAAATCCCCATCATGCATCGTGAGAAAGTCCCCGGAGCGTTGCATAACCCAAACGGCATCCGTCGATAAGCAAAAGTTCCGAAGGGGCAAGTGAATGTCGTCTTCTCTTGGTCTTCTAGAGCGACTTCGATTTGATTGTACCCAGAATATCCATCCAAGAAACAATAGAATGCATGTCCAGCTATCCTCTCCAAGATCTGATCGATAAAAGGCAAGGGAAAGTGATCTTTTCTGGTGCTTGCGTTGAGCTTTCGATAGTCAATACACACCCTCCATCCGGTCTGAACACGAGTTGGCACAAGCTCATTCTCCTCATTGCGCACAACGGTTACTCCAGATTTCTTTGGTACGACCTGAACTGGACTCACCCATTTACTATCAGCAATAGGATAAATGATACCCACATCGAGCAACTTTAAGACTTCCGCTCGGACCACATCTTTCATAATTGGATTCAAACGACGTTGGGGTTGGCGAGACGGCTTGACATTATCCTCCAAAGCAATATGATGAGAGCACAAAGTAGCATCAATCCCTTTAATATCCGCAATGGTCCACCCGATAGCCTTCTTATGCCTCCTTAATGAATCAAGCAATTTTTCCTCCCGAGAATTCCCAAGAGAGGAAGAAATAACCACAGGATAAGTCTCGTGATCTCCAAGAAAAGCATATTTCAACGTGTCGGGCAAAGGTTTCAATTCCAGTTTCGGTGGCTCAATACTAGATGGTAGAACTTTCTTCTCAAGTGGGGGAAGCTCTTCGAATTCATCGCACTTTGGGACCCAAGAATGCATAGCACACGCTTCATCTTCCTCATTGAGCAATGATAATAAATAATTCACTTCAGAAGACTCAAGAAATTCGGCCTCTTCGGTGGTAAGAGCAACTTCCAAAGGATCGCTATAAAGCAACTCATCCACGTGTTCCTCCACAAGAGTATCAATAAAGCTCACTTCATTCACGTTCTCATCATCCCCCATTTGACTGCCCACATTAAAAACATTGACTTCCATCTTCATGTTACCGAAAGTCATATTAAGAAGTCCATTTCGACAATTAATAATAGCATCCGCTGTGGCTAAGAAGGGCCTTCCGAGAATTACCGGAGTAGAAGTAGCCAAAGAATCATTTGGATTAGTGTCAAGAATCACAAAATCCACCGGGTAGACAAACTGGCCAACTTGAACTAGAACGTCTTCTACTACTCCCCTTGGTGTACGAACACTCCGATCGGCCAACTGTAGCGTAACTCGAGTAGGTCTCATCTCCCCCAACCCAAGTTCTTGATAAACAGAAAACGGAAGCAGATTGACACTTGCACCAAGATCAAGTAGAGCTTGCTCGATACGCTTCCCTCCAATGGTGACAGCAATGGTGGGACTCCCTGGATCCTTGTATTTCGGAGCAATACTCGTCTGAATAATTGAACTCACTTGCTCGGTCAAGAAAATCTTCTTTTGAACATTCAACTTGCGCTTTCGAGTGCATAGATCTTTAAGAAACTTGGCATATGACGGAATTTGCTTAATCGCATCCATTAGCGGGATGTTGATCTTCACTTGATTGAACAACTCATGCAACTCCGCATTCAAATTGGGTTTCGCCAAAGCCCTCAAACGGTTGGGAAATGGAGCCGGTATAGGAATAGCACTAGGATCCGCATCACTTTGTTCCTTCGCCTTACCCTTACCATTTTCCCTTGAAACATCTTCACTTGCCTCCTTGGGAGATTCCCCAAGAGACGGTGTAGGACTTGAACGATCGATAGGAGGAGGCAACAAAGACGGCTCCGGAGGCATCTCTACTTGGTTGTCCACCACCTTTCCACTCCGAAGAGAAATAATAGCCTTTGCTTGCTCGGGGAAAGTCACCGAAGAGCTAGCAAAGTGAAGACCTTGAGGATTAGGTGGAGTGGACATCGTTTGCGGATTAGGTTGAGGTTGTGTTGGAAACTTCCCTTTCTCTTGTTGAAGCATACCCACGGTAGTTGTCAACTTCCCCAACTGATTCCTGATATCATTCATCATCTGAGTTTGTTGCTCATTGATTGCGGTTTGACTTTGCAAAAGAGCACTAAATTGATCTTCCCAAGAACGCTTTGGTGGTTGTTGAAACTGAGCAGGCGGGTGCTGAAACTGATTAGCATGCGGGAATGAACTAGATTGAGCAAATCCCGGTGGACCTTGAGCTTGAGAGAAACGGAAAGCATTTTGAGGTTGCTTCCAAGGCACTTGAGGGGCGGGAGGAACTTGAGAAGGACCTCCTTCATTAGATTGATTCCAACGGAAAGCCGGATGTTGACGTGTACCCGGATTATAAGATTGAGCATAAGGATCAAAACGTTGCACGGCCTGAACTTCCTCCGAAGGAATCCCATTAATCACATTCTTCAAAGCCGGGATGTTTGGACATGTCTCGGTAGAATGGCCCACCATCTCGCAAATAACACAAACGTCCTCAACTTGGCGTACCACTTTGACCTCTTGAGATTGAGCACTTTTAAGTTCCAACTTGTCAAGCTTTCGAGCGATCTCCTCCAAGCGAGTTTCAAAAGCACTTTGCTCCGAGATAGAAAATTTCCCCGTACCAGTAGGACCTTGATTGAACATAGCTCTCTCCCCCGGATCTGTAAACTGCCACGCTTGCGTTTTCTCGGCCAAAGACTCATAATAATCCCAAGCATCCTCCGGTGTCTTTCCCATAAAATCACCTCCACCCAAAGTATCGAGGAGTTTCTTACTCTCTTGAGAACACCCCATGTAGAAATAGTTGACTTGAAGATACAACGGAAAATTATGATGAGGAACCGCCATGAGTAGGTCCTTGTACCGTTCCCAATACTTGTGAAAAGTCTCGTCCTCCCTTTGCTTGAAATTCTGAATTTGATCCATAAGCAATTTCGTTCGACTAGCCGGAAAGAACTTTGTAGTGAAAGCATCTTGAACCTCCCTCCAAGTACGCAATGAACGAGGCTTCAAAGAATTAAACCATTGTTTTGCCTTATCCTTCAGAGTGAACGGAAATAGCTTAAGACGAGCTTGATCAAGTTGATTCTGAGCAGGGACCAAAGAATGCAAAACGGACTCAAACTCCCGGATATGAGAATACGGATCCTCCAACTCTCGGCCCCGAAATTCTGGAATTACCCGAAGATACTCAGCTTTGAATTCAAATACATTCCCAGCAGCTGGAGTCGGAATAACGATAGGCGATATTTGAGGACCCCTTTCTGGATTGAGATATTCGCGAAGAGTACGCACCACAGCTTCTTCGGCCATTGGGCCTTTGCGAATAAGCTTGCGATTGACTTTGCGAGGCGGAGAATGCGCAGGATAAGCCCGAGTGATACTCCGGATTTTAGGCGGAGAAGAAGAACGATGAAGCCGATTGGAAGTCGGGCTTCGGAACACAGGCATACACAAAAAGAGATACTACTAACTAACTAACTACCAACAAGCTATCAGACCGGAGGGGCTAGGCCGCCACCTCAACTCAACAAACAGAATATGCGAGGGGTTATGCCACCGCCTCGGCTAAGCAATGCAATCAAGTTAAGCTAAGTAACTAACAAATTAAACTAAACTAACTAAGCACACACTCCATATTTAGTTTGGTTTCGTTACACCTCAGGTCAGACATCACAGTCAGGTTAGAGGTATCCACCAAACTAAACACGAGCCACTAACACATAAACTACTAAACTACTACTACTACTAAGAGACGAAAGCGGGATACTTACAGTGGTTTGTCGAACCTCCAAGAAAGCCATAATAAGAAATCCCCGGCAACGGCGCCAAAAATGCTTCGCTATTACTTCCGTGTAGAAGAATATTACCCCAAGCGTAGGGCTAATCAGTCGGTTGAAGCATAATAAACCGGAGAAGTCCGGGATCGTACCCAAGGGAATTAGTTCATGGCTCGCCTCGGATTGTTAGATGCAAGTAGGGTTTTCGACTTTTAGCCAGTCAACTTGGTTTTACTTTGAAAGGTAGAATTAAAATGGCTAAATTGAAAATTAATTAACTAGGCAAATATAGGGGTAGGTCTAGGAATCCTAGCATTCACGACTCGGGCTAAGTCGCACTTTTCACCAATTTACGCGATTTAAAATACACCATTGTAGGTATCTAAACCGGGAAAAAGAGATTCGATTATTAAGCTAGCTCTAGAATTCATTCGATAACCACCTCGAGCGTCAGAGCTCTAAGCATCATGTGTGGTGAGTAGGCGAGGCTCTCACCTACACATGATCAAAGAGGTTAACACCTCGGTGATATACCAAGCAAATCCGAGCCCCACTTTGATTTTCAAACCTAAAAATTGAAGCTTTATCGGTGAAAAATACGATTTTCGCCCAAGTCATGGGATGCTAATCATCCCATGACCTAACCCGTAAAACTACTCACACATATCTAGAGAGATATGAGCAAGCAAAAATCTACTAAACATAAATGAAATGCAAGACTAGAAATAAACTAGAGATTAAGATAGATCGGGAGCTAAGGAACAACTTTAATTAAAGCGACTGTATCAAAAACTAACTAAATAAGGCAGAAATTAAAGTATTCAAGAGCTGGAAATGAAGAACAAGTAAGAACAATACCCAAAAAGCAAATTGAATCTAAGCTAGATCTAAAAAGTTGTACCAAAAAAAAAACGTTCTACTCTAATTGTTTTGGATCCCCTTTTACATCATGCCTGGAATATTCCCTCGGATATGCCCCTCTAATGCCCTCGGCATCGCTGGCAACGGTCATAAGCTAGGCCACTAAGGGGTTCGGCATCGATGCCAAGTGAAACATCCCATCGCTGCCGAGGTGGTTAAGAGGTTAGGCCGCAAAGTAGCTCGGCATCGATGTCAAGTTTGGCATCCCATCGATGCCGAGGCCCATAAGGATCTGTGCCTTGCTTTTGCCCGGGCAATGCTCGAGCGACGCCTGTCTTGCCTTGGCGTCGGCTGCTTCTGCCTTGGCCATGCTTCTTCTGCCCGGGCTGAATGTCTCTCTTTGGCTCTGCCTTGGCGTTGCTCAGCTGTCGGTCACGCCTTAGCCTTGGCCTCGCCTTGACGTCGGGTAATTCCAGGCCATGACATGCCTTAAGCTTTTAAAGCTCCTTATTGAGTGATTTTCCTACAAAACAAACCAAACAACTCTGCGAGGCAACTAAGTTAAAAACAATTAATTAAAGAGTAAATTAAACTAAACCTAGACACTAGCGCACCCTTTCATTACATTTCTGGGTGCTTATCAAGCATACAGACGTGCGTTCCTCTTCTTTGATGATGGTCGCAGGTTGAACTCGTTGAGAGTGACCACCATGTCCCATTCCTTAATGGCAGTCTTGACCTTCCGTGCTCTATCCTTTCGACTCATAGCGTCAGCTACCACATTGGCCTTGCCGGGGTGATACTGTAGCGTAAACTTGTAGTCCTCCAAGTATTCCATCCATCGAAGCTGCCTCAGGTTCAACTCCTTCTGAGTGAAAAGAAAACTTTAGCTAAGTACGAGAAACTCAGATTTGTTTAAAATACGAGAAATTAAGGCTGAGTATGAGAAACTTTAGCTAATTACGAGAACACTTAAGTTTCTTTCTAAGCTAGTTAAGTACGAGAAACTTAAGCTAGTTAAATACGAGACACTTAAAGTTAGTACGAGAAACTCAGATTTGTTTAAAATACAAGAAATTAAGGCCGACACTTTAGCTAAGTTCGAGAAACTTAGATTTGTTTAAAATACGAGAAATAAAGGCTGAGTATGAGAAACTTTAGCTAAGTTCGAGAACACTTAAGTTTCTTTCTAAGTATGAAATCTTAGAAGCAAATGTTTCCTAAAGAATGAATCATAAGGGGTAGATACAAAAACGAGATATGTCTAGAATGTTTTGGCTAAATATGAAATACTTAGCCAAATATATGCATTTGAATATATGCATCTGAAACGAATAGGGTTGTAGACACCCCGATCTGGATCTCCCAATTGTTTTACTTCTTTTTT
This sequence comes from Rhododendron mucronatum var. ripense, assembly GCA_019656295.1. Taxonomy (NCBI): domain Eukaryota; kingdom Viridiplantae; phylum Streptophyta; class Magnoliopsida; order Ericales; family Ericaceae; genus Rhododendron; species Rhododendron mucronatum. The sequence continues at coordinate 1,105,864 of BPLT01000035.1, read as the reverse complement.
CGGTTTCTTGTTCCCCAACGATGAATCAGATTGAAAACAGTCTTGAGAGAATGAAATGGTTTGAGCTTGGTGTGTGTGGAACCCATCCTTAACCCTAAAACCCTTAAACCCAAACCTTGACCGCAGGTTTGACCGTCGCGCGACCCACTGGGTCTCTCGCGAGATGATTCACTTGCTAGGTGGTGGTCAAAGTCAAACTTTTGACTGATTGACCATAGCGGGGAAGGTAGAACACTCGCGCGATGGTTTCACTCCCTCGCGCGATGGTCAACACCTGTCATTTCCACATTTTTCCAGCTGGATTTTGTGATGATCAGGGGTCTACAGACCTGTGTAACCCAGTTTCATTGACTGAACAGCGTTCTGCAGGGCTGCCTTTGCACCACCTCTCCCCCACTCCCCCATCAACTTTCACACCCCACTTCTCCACTAAGTAAGTGCAGCCAGCCTTGTTGGTTGGTTGCATTGCCTTGTTTAGCCACCAACAAACTCTCCACTCTTCCTATAAATAACCTCCATGGTTCATCTTCCAAAGGGTTACCAAAATTTCCCAAAAGAGAAGAAAGAAACACAAGCTCTTGTACTTCTTTCACTCAACTCATACCACATACTCATTTTTCCAAGCCATACCACCTCATTCAAGCCATTCTCAAGACACTCAAGCAAAGGTATAACCCTTATTGTTTACTATTTTGATCCCTGAGGGGGGCTGGCAGGGCCAAGGATGGTAATTAATACCAGTCCTGGTCCCAAAGCCAGCAAAGTTACAAGTTACTGTGGACAAGCACTCCCACGATCGAGACACCCATTCCATCGCGCGATGGTTCTAGTTAGTGTGGTATGGTTCTCGTGGGGATGGGATCCTCGTCCTCACACATTTATATGATTTTATGCTTTTTCTTGTGAAAAATATTTAGTATATCTCACTGTTATGCATGTTAAAAAAAATGGTAAGTTAGCTTAGTTTACTCATCTGTTTACTTTGGAATGCCCCTGGGTTACTTCTGAATATGTCTCAGAGTCCAGGCATGTAAAGCAATTCCTGGAAGTCCAGTCAGGACACTCGCGCGATGATCTCACTCCATCGCGCGATTGTTTGTTTATTTCCAGTAATTGCCCTTGCATGGGCACTCTTGGCCTCTGTTTTGATACCCTCACTGTTTAAGAGTTGCATCTTGTGGCTGTTAATTTTGATTGTAATAATTACTTACTTTCAGCACATATAAAACTGCTTTGTTTGGCCCTAGGTGTGCACTGGTCCTTCCAGAGCCCAGAAGGGGATAAAAATTAACGTGTTGGAAAGATGTTAACACTTGCGCGATGGACTGTGATTGTCGCGCGACGGTTTAACTTGCATGTAAGAACTTTCACGCGTGCAAGTTGGCCATTGTTCACGACAAACGCAAGCCAAGGCACTGTTTTGGCATCCAGAATCAGTGTTGAATTTTATCTCATTTATTTCTCGCCATTTCATCCATCCATGCTATTATTATCTATCACATCCTGCAAACTGTTACAGTTTTAATCCCCGATTAACTGTTCCCCCGCCCTAATTGGCTAAAATTTGATTAATTAAATAGAATCGCAAACAAATATTTTCGCAAATGCCTAAGTAGAGACCGATCTCCGGATTGAGCGAGAGGGGTGCCATAAAACCCTTCCCCTCTCGTAACCTGGCTCCCGAACCCAGATATGGTTATGACGGACTGGTTCCTTAAACTTTTTCAAATCAAACAGCGCGGCAGGTGCTACGAAATACGGTTCCTTGGGTGTCGGACCTTCAAAACCCGAGTGGCGACTCTGTATTCTTCGCGAGCGCTTGTCGTCCAGCTTAAAAGCGCTCCTGCGAACCGGCAACATTTTGCTCTTCTCGAGGAAGGGAACGGAATCCCTTCCCGAAAGGAAAGAAAAATCGGGCACCCGCATGCCCACAGTGGCGACTCTGTTGGGGATCGAACCAATATTAGCCCATGCTTAGATTTTAATACACTTGCGAATAATCCCTTAAAAAGTCTGTCAAAACGGTGAGCTTCGCGCTGCCGAAGAAAGGATTGGTGATTTAACAGGACCTCGTGTCCGGCTATCCTAACTGGGACTTTTCCGATTGTTCTCTTGCGTAGTTTCTTCTATTTATTGATCAAAAAAGAGAGCCAAATTTGAATCTAACCCCATTTACTGTGATTCTGTTCCATTAATCAACTCTTTAGTATTTCATTTGCATCGATGTGGGATAAGACTCGTTGGATTGTTTTGGCAATCCGGCACGGTTTACCGGAGCCCGGGGACCCCGAATGACCGACAACCTTCGACGATGATGAGTCATTCTACCATTCGACTGTTGCTCTGCGATTATGCGAGCAGCGGGAGGTATATCTTGGCTCTAGTCGGAGGAACCTGGTACAAGCCAAAACCAGCCTTTTGCATATACGAAGCACTAGAACTCTCCAAACTAGGACAGGTACCCACAGGGTAAAATCTATTTGCATCTAACCCCCATATACTGTCTACGTGTTATCGCTTTCCCTATCACATGTACTGTACATACATACCGTTCTGCGCAGAAGCATGTTTAGGGCGGCTCCTAGGTTGTCTATCTTTCAAGTCTGTCTTATGCTTATTAGGACGTTGTCATGGCCCAATGAAGAGTCATGCATCTTGATGGTGCGTGTTATCAATTTTTCAAAATCCTTAGATCGATTAGACTTTGGGAAATCCGGACTTTCTAAATCTTTCTCTAATGCCCAATCGAGGTTTCAAACAGAAAACGAGGAACAACGGAGAGAATGCCGTGACACTTATACCGCCTTGGTTATCATGCGAAGCATGTACACCGTTCAGGCTATGGCGCTGTGCCGCCTACGCCGCCTCGGTTTTGGTATCACGTCATCTACACCGAGTTGTTCCAAGTTCAGAAGTTGAAACTTTGAGAACGGAATAGTCAAAGCCTTAGACTGTTTTGACATCTCGTAGTATTAGTTGATCTATTCAAAGGATACACCCTCGAAATGATTTCTGAGTATCACTGGTAACGTCCGAACATCATAAGACAGACTTGTCTTCTAGTCTTAGAGTCTAAGGGCGACACTGACGACGGTGACTGTGCTTCCGCTTTAGTTTTTTTGAATTATTATTTTAGATTAAGGTTGCTGTAAGGCCCTTATTAAGCCTTTTCTTACTTTCTGCAACCAAAGTTCTGAATCATTGCACCGCCAAGGAAAGTATCGAGGCAGAAAGCCAAACCCACTTGGGAACGTCTGCATCGGAATCCGGTTCAAAGACTAGTCAGGTCTCAAGCCTAGTCAGTCACCACGGAAGCCTCTCCGCGTTCTCTGCTCACCACTCTATAGTCAACTTCGTCTCCTATTTTCGAGGAAACAGAATCTCCAGAATCACCTACTCCCTCCTCTGCATCAAGCACCTCGGGACCAACAATCATGGCAGATCAACCGCAACCACTCTCTTTGGAAACCATCCTCATGAACATCCAAAATAGTATCACGGCTACACAACAGAGGGCCGCTAAGACAGACGCCAACATGACTCGCTCGAATGACCTCTTTAACACTCATCTTCCTCCAGTTGTTCAAGAGGAGGGCGAGGCCGAAGAGGACATGCACGAACAACCCACCATGGTCGAAGATCCGGAACATCCAGAGCGTTTGGTAGCTTTGCTCAACCCTAGGAGGGCTCGAATTCCCGCTCAGAATCCAGGTGCTACTGCTGCCAGGACTACTCAGAACCCTGACATGACGGCACTTGTCGCCAAGATGGCTAAGTTGGAAGAATCCATTTCAAAATCCGAGAAGATCAGTGTTGGAGGGATTAACTTGGATCGTCTCTGTCTCTATCCAAATGCCAAACTCCCTGACAAGTTCAAAATGCCTGATATGGCCAAGTTTGATGGTAGTGGAGATCTTAAGACCCATCTCTATGGTTACCATGCTGCCATGAAGCTCCTATCAGTAGAGCCTGAGGCCATGTCTCAGCTGTTTCCTCAAACCCTCTCGGGCCCTGCTTTCCATTGGTTTCTGTCACTTGACATCGCCAAGCGAAGGACTTGGGAGGACATCGGGGCTGCGTTTATTTCGCAGTACAGCTATAATTCCCAGCTCAAAATGACTACTCGTGAGTTGGAGTCCACCAAAATGGAAGCTAAGGAATCCTTCGCGGATTTCGTCAAAAAGTGGAGGGCTAAGGCTGCTCAAATGACCGAACGCCCGAGCGAAAGGGATCAGCTTCGTATCATCTCCCGCAACCTCCAGCCTGATTATGCTAGACACTTGGTTCTTGTTCAAGCGTCCTCCAATTTCGACACCTTCTTCGAGTCTGGCCTGGCCATCGAGGATGCACTGCAGAGTGGGATCTTGTCGAAAGGGGAATCTCCTAATCCGCCGAAGTCAAAGCGTCGGGCGTATTCTGGAAATACCAATGCACTGTTTGGGGGAGGGACTTACTCCAATATCGCAACCAGTGGTACTAATGCCTCTTCCTCCAATACTGCCAATTACATTGCCGATGTCAATCAAGTGCAGACTCCGCAGAATAACCGGCCTCGCAACCAACCTCGCGGCTTCTCTGCATTTGAGGCTCCATTGTCCTCGGTTATGGAGAAATTGGTCCAATCAGGGCATCTGAAGCCTCTCGACCCAACTCCTCTGCCTAAGAACCCTTCACCTAACTTCAAGGCCAACCTCTATTGTGCATATCACCAAGGGGCCGGTCATCTTACGGATTCCTGCTTTCGTCTCCGTCATGCGATTCAGGATCTCATAGATGAAGGAACTCTCCACGCTTCACCTCCGTCCAATCAAAAGCCAAAAATCCTTTCCAATTCCATGCCAAAGCACAACACTGCTCCACGCATCAACCAAATATCCCTCAGCTCCACTGATATCAACCTTAGCTCCACTATATTCAGCCCTACCGACCACATAACCTCAACGGATCAACCTAGGCCGATCGTGCCTATGCCCTCTCAACCCGAAGCCGAGATTTCCTACATCCGCTCCGAGGAAGGACAATCGTCCGATTCCAATGCGCCCTCCGCGCGCCTGCAGAATGGAGCGTTTGTGTTCAATGCTTCTATCAGTGACCTGTTCCACCAATCCATCCCATCTGTGCAGCTCAACTCTGCCTATACCATGGACAACCTGTATTTCAACGTGACGGATTCCAACCCCTCTCCAAGTCTGATGAGTCGTTTTAGATTTGCCATTCCCCCTCAACCAGAGCAACAACTTGACATGCAAGCTGTAGGGTGGGCCATAGCTGATAATGACGACTATGCCACCCCCATAATCAACGAATGGACAAAACTGGAGTTGGATGGTTTCCCGCAGAATCCCGAATACGTCCCTTTTGACCATGCTTGGTATGACGCTTGGATGGCCAATTATGAAGCAGCCATGCTTGATCCTTTGGATGGGTTCTCATTGGACATGCTGTTTCAACAGCCTCAGCCTATTTTGCCCGAAGAAGAGTACTATTGGGATCCCGAGCCTGCTTGGCAGTTTCCGTTGGGGTTTGACCCTAATCCTCTCCAAGGTTACACTCTGCCCAACCATGAAATTCAATACCTTGAGGATGGTCTTGTCCAAGATGAGACTCGTGTCTTAGGGGAATGCTTCTTCCCTTCTACTCTCGGCAAGCTCGTTAATTCGGTGGCTGACATCGAATATGATCCTACGTTTTATATTGTCGACGAAGACCTCCCACGCCCTGTAGTACCTTTCCCACCTGAAGAGAATTGCAGCATCATGGTTACGGACCTTGTACCACCGACCGATCTTTGGGACGTCGACGATGTAGTCAATATCCAAGTTGGATCTGAGGTTTGGACCGTCAATCGCTCTTTCGCTAATGGAGGGCTCTAGGACGTCCCTTTTGTTGATAATGCGGAGCCTGTCCGGGAGGCTGTAGCCGTTGGGGATCCGGATTTCTGGGAATCACTGCTGTTGAAAGATCTGGCCGAAGATTTGGGTTTGGACATGGAAGTGCCTGTAGCTCCTTCGACCTCTAACAAAGGGAAGCGCAAATTGGGGGAAGTCCTAGCTGATCTTTGGGATGATAGCCAAGACGCTCAAGTGGTGCCCTCTTTAGAGAACGTTCTTAACGTTACAAGGAGTGGACGAGTTTTTCAGCCCGCTAATCTGCAAGCTGGGAGTTCGTCCAATTCTTCCAACCGAAAGAACGAGTCTCCCATTTTCTCAAGGTCTGCACCATTTGAGGTACCTGTTGGCTCCCCGAAGGACGACATGATTCAAAGACAACTGGAGCGGATTCCCGCTGCCATATCGCTATGGGGACTAATCTGTTCCTCCAGTGAGCATCATCAGAAGTTTTGCCACACTCTCTCTTGTCTCGAGATTCAACCGGATGTCACACCTGAAACGATGATATCTCTTATCCTCCCGCCTACTTCTAAGCACATCGTGATCTTCACCGACAAAGATCTACCAGTTGAAGGAGTTGACCACAATCGCCCCTTGTATATCACTGTCAAGAGTCATGGACTCTGGGTTCTGATCGTTCTTATCGATAATGGTTCGGCAATCAATGTTTGCCCTTTAAGGGTGGCTTATTGGTTGGGATTAACTAGAAAGGACTTCGCCCCCTCCAATATGGCTGTTAACGCATATGACAACACTCGTCGCGTGGTCGAAGGCACGCTTATGCTCAAGCTTGATGCAGAAGGATTCAAGATGGATGTCGAATTTCATGTGGTTGACATCCCAGCCACTTTCAACCTTTTGCTAGGAAGACCATGGGTCCACAGATTTGACATCATGGCCGTACCGTCCACTCTTCATCAGAAGGTCATGCTGGGACTTCCTACTGGGACTTTGACTATCTGCGGGGACTCGAGCATTCGCCCGCTCAAGGAGGATGGCACACCTGTTCTGGGCATCGCGCATGACAACGAAGATATCGACCTCGCGGGTTTCTCTTTTGACACTTCTGGCTCTGTTTCGGCCATCAACGTAGATGGGGACTTCATCATAAGCTCTGTCGCTTTGGACATTATGAGGTGGATGTCCTATCTATCTGGTCTCGGCTTGGGGATCCACCAATAAGGGATCTCGGAGTTCCCTACCTTTCCTTCCTGTGAGGGTCGCTCTGGTTTGGGGTACTCTTCCTCTGCCGAAGATGCCAAAAGAAGGAAATGCACGGGAAAGCCTACATCTCTCTATGGTGAACCCGACAGCTACTTTGTCCGTGAAGTGGGAAACGATACCTACATTGGGCAGTCTGAGCCTTTCATTGATTCGGTTACTGGGGAGCTGCTGCCCGGTTTTGAGGTTTTCGCTCACGATACTTGGTCTTCTAGTGACGAAGAGCCAGCAAAGGCCGAATTCAAGAGGAAGCTTAGCCAGCCCAAGCTGTAGACTGACTGGCTGGGATTTTTTGATCAGGGGAGCTTGGAGCAGTTATTCTATGAATTTTCCCAAGTGGGTTTGGCCAAGGAAGCTGAAGAGGCCGAAGTATGCATGCTCGGGCCCGACGCCCTCGAGGATCCCGCCTCTCTCATCATGGAAGCTAAGGGTAGCCTTAAAAATTGCATTTTCAAACCACGCCTTACTTGCGTTGATGATGTATCTGAGTCTGACACTGAGTCTGTTAAGTCTTCTGAGTCTAAGTCTAGCTCTGAGTCGGAGTTTGTGCCTCTCGGCCCTCCACGTCATAGCTTTTACTTTGAGTTCGACTCCCTTGTACTTGGCGACCCCGCAGGGTCTTATGAAATGAAGGAATCCTCTTCTGACTACTTGAATGATCTTTAAATAAATTGTGTCGACCCCGACGATGAAAGGATAGATTTCGATGGGGACATTCCCAAGGAAATCCGTGCCTTCATCGAAAGGGAAGATGAAAGGCATGCTCAGCCACTAAAAGATGAAGTAGTTTTCGTAAATCTGAAAGATGAGAGTGATCCCCGGATGGTTCAAGTGGGCTTCACGTTAAATCCAGAGGAGCATCGTGGTTTCAAAGAGCTCCTCACTGAATTCAGCGATGTCTTCGCATGGTCTCATCAAGACATGCCCGGCATCGATCCTGAGATAGTGGAGCATCGGATCCCTCTGTTGCCAGATGCTAAGCCAGTAAAATAGAAGCTCAGATGGATGCGGTTAGACTGGGTACAGAAAATCAAAGAGGAGGTCACCAAACAAATTGACGCTGGGTTTCTCGCGGTTTCTCAATATCCCACTTGGGTGGCCAACATCGTTCCTGTTCCTAAAAAGAATGGCCAGATTCGTGTCTGTGTTGACTTTCGGGACTTAAACAAAGCAAGTCCCAAAGACGACTTTCCCTTGCCTCACATCGACGTGCTTGTGGATAATACTGCAGGGCATGTTTTGCTTTTGTTCATGGACGGCTTCTCGGGCTACAATCAGATCCTCATGGCACCCGAGGACCGTGAGAAAATAACTTTCATCACTGAATGGGGGACTTACTACTATTTGGTCATGCCGTTTGGATTGAAGAATGCCGGTCCTACATACCAAAGAGCTGCTACGACCATCTTGCACGATATGATGCACAAGGAGGTTGAGGTCTATGTTGACGACATGATTGCCATGTCAAAAACCCGGGAAGGACATATTCCTGTGCTAAGGAAGCTTTTCGAAAGACTCCGTAAGTTCCGGATGCGTCTTAATCTGCAGAAGTGCACCTTCGGAGTCACAGCAGGCAATATTCTTGGTTCCATGATCACTTCTCGCGAGATTGAAGTTGATCCGTCGAAAATCAAAGGAGTACTTGAGATGAAGCCACCTGAGTCTGAAAAGGGAGTGCGAAGCTTTTTGGGAAAATTCAGTTCATTAGCAGATTCATCGCCAAGTTAACCTTAACTTGCAAGCCGATGTTTTGTCTACTCAAGAAGGATACCCCATTTATATGGTCAGACAGATGCCAAGCGGCCTTCGTTTCAATCCAGAACTATCAGCAGAATCCGCCTGTTCTCATGCTGCTGGTGCCTGGGAAACCCCTGAATCTTTACTTATCCGTGAGCCCTACGTCCATGGGATGCTTGCTAGCTCAAGAAGGGGACAAGGGAGTTGAGAAGGCCGTTTACTATCTGAGTAAGAAGATGGTTGGATCTGAAGAACGCTATACCGCTTTGGAAAAGACGTTCTGGGCCCTTGTCTGGGCCTCTAAGAAGTTGAGACACTACATGCTGGCTTACCCAATGAAGTTGATCTCTCAAATGGATCCTCTCAAGTATCTATTTGAGAAACCTATGCTCACTGGTAAGTTAGCACGTTGGTTGCTTCTCTTAGCAGAATTCGATCTCGAGTACGTCATGAGAAAGTCGGTAAAATGGCGTGCCATTGCAGAATTCTTAGCCGACCACCCCATGGACGGACCGGAGGATTCAGATTTTGTGTTCCCGGATGAGGAAGTGTTAACAGTTGTCGACGACATTTGGACTCTTTACTTCGATGGAGCAGCCAATCAGAAAGGGTTCGGAATCAGGGTCTTGCTGATCACCCCTGACGGTTCTCATATTCCGCTTGCATTTAAGCTCAATTTTGACGTCACAAACAACCAAGCCGAATACGAGACCTGTATTGTGGGTATGGAGGCTGCACTCACGCTCGGTGTTGAGAAGCTTGAAGTCATTGGGGATTCTAATCTTGTTGTGTCTCAAGCCAATGGAGACTGGAAGGTGCGCGAAGAGAAGTTGAAACCTTACCATCAGGATTTGGAGGGGCTAATTCCTCGTTTCAACAATGTAACCTTCACTCACGTCCCTCGGTTGAAGAACCATTTTGCTGATGCACTTGCAACCTTGGCTTCCATGATCGAATTGCCTTTGGGAGTCAAACTCCGCCTTATCTTAATCGAACAACGGGACTGCCCCGCATATCAATACATCAACGCCATCGATGATGTTGATGATGGCCTACCCTGGTACCATGACGTATGAAACTTTGTCGAGGGTGGTTTGTATCTGACCTAGGCTTCTAAAAAGGATCAAACTGCATTACGAAGGATTGCTGCTCAATACATCATCTGTGGGGGAAATTTGTATAGGAGATCTCATTGCGGAATGCACAAACTCTGCGTCAATGGCACCGAGGCTGTCAGAATCATGGAAGAAATCCACGAAGGAGTTTGTGGTCCTCACATGCGCGGCATCATGCTCGCTAGGAAGATCTTGCGTCAAGGCTACTTCTGGTCTACTATGGAATCTCAGTGTGTGGATTACGTGCGGCGATGTCACAAGTGCCAAATCCATGCTAATCTGATGCATGTTCCACCCTCTAACCTATTTGGCATGGCTTCGCCTTGGCCTTTCTCTGTATGGGGTATCGACGTCATCGGCATGGTCAGGCCTTCTGCTTCGAACGGTCACAGATTCATCCTTGTAGCGATCGACTACTTCACTGAATGGGTGGAAGCTGAGTCGTACAAAACCTTGACTGCAGTTCAAGTCGCTCATTTCATCAGGAAGAACATCATCTATCGATATGGGGTTCCCTAGGCGTTTGTCTCAGACAATGGGAATCATTTCAAAGGCAGGGTTCTAGAGCTCTTCGAAGAATTCAAGATCCAAATCCATCATTCAACTGTCTATCGCCCTCAGACAAATGGAGCAGTTGAAGCGGCAAATAAGAATGTCGAGACAATCATCAAGAAGTTCGTGGAATCCACCAGGGACTGGCACGAGCAACTGCCTTTAGCTCTTTGGGGATATCGAACATCGATTCGAACGTCAACAGGGGCAACCCCCTATTCCTTAGTCTACGGGATGGAAGCAGTTCTCCCTATAGAGCTCGAGGTACCATCTCTGAGGATCATGGTAGAATCAGAACTCTCGGAATCCGAATGGCTCAGTGGGAGATTCGTCGAACTTATGCTTTTTGATGAGAGGAGGCTCCGAACCTTGTATCATGTTCAGGGGTATCAACGGAGAATTGCCCGGGCATTCAACAAGAAAGTGAAGTCTAGAGACTTGGTTGAAGGGGACATACATGGTCACAAAAGAGATTCGAGCGCCAGTTTTCGATCCCCGCGGCAAATTCCGACCTAAGCGTTCCAGACCTTACATCATCAAGACCATCCTTTTTGGGGGAGCGGCTCAACTCATTGATCTCGACGGCAACGAGTTCAACACTCTGGTTAACCTAGATCAACTCAAACGTTACTATCCCTGAGAGAAGCTCGTTGGACCGAAAACCACAAGGGTGGGCGATTTCAAGCAAAATTTAGAGCAAGCTTGCTAGGCCGAAAACCTGAGAAGGCGGTTTAGGCAAAAATAAATAGGCATCAATCAAAGCTCGCTAGACCGAAAACCCGAATGGGCGGTTCTAGGCAAAAGTTAGAGCGCAAAAGGAGAGCCAAAGTACCCGAGCGAACCTTAGCCTGAACTACGTGCTGACTTGATTCCTTGAAAAGGGATACGTAGGCAATCACTCTGTGAGATTTGGTCACAATCAATCAACTTGATCCACGGTTCCCTAATCAGGAGTGCACACAATGTTCGAAACGGCGGTGTTCAACACTTGAATCGAAAGGGGAGAGCTCTCAAACTTTCATCTTTATTTAAATTATAACTTCTATTACACAGGCTGAGCAGTCTTAAAAGGATTTAAGCATAAAAACAGAATAAAATGCTCGAGGCCTTAACAGGCTCACAGTTTATTCTAGATCATCCAGGTCCGTCAAAGAGTCAGTCATTGTTTTGCCTGCTTGCAACCTCTCTTTTTAACCATGCTTGATATCGATGCATAAGCTCCTTGCTAAAATCGGGGTCGGCTCCTCTGAGTTGCCTCAGACCCCAATTGTGCTCGTAGCCTCTCAAATACTGGGCAGTGAAAGCAGGGACTCGGAAGTCCTCATTCCCGGCTCGGTGAAGTCCTTGGCTCATTCCTAACTGACGAAGAATGCGACCGGGAATATAGAACGTGAAAGCGGTCAGTCCAGCTATCACCATTCTTTCAAAACCTATAGAATTCAGGGCCATGTCTGGGATGTTCAGGGCCTCATGCCTCCAAGTGATTTCATTCGGTAGCATCTCTCTCATGAATGTATACCATTGATGCACAGTCATTTCCGGGTAAATCATGCCTCGCTAATGCATTCGACCAGGCAGATGGGGCCAGTTTGCTTCTGGCGCTGTGAGCAACCCAGTTTGTCAGACAGCCAGAGCTGCATGAGTGGAAAAACAAGTAAGGAGTCATATAAAGCTTGAGCGGAAAAACAAGTAAGAAGCTTCGATATAGCCTTAGCCGAGAGACGAGATAAAAATAGAACGTGCGAAAACCATAAAAAGGTGAGCTGAGTGAGAGTTTACCTGCAGTTGAAGCGGACTACAGCCAAAGACGTTTGTTTGGCCAGTAGAAACCAAATCTAAACCCATGAGTGTTTCAGCCAAAACAAGTGGCACCACATTCCTTCGGGCGCCCATTTGAGCAACAACGCTCACCAATATGGGGTTCACTTGCCCATTCGGGGATACCAGTAAATAAGCGGCCAGCTCACTGATTGCCAGAGCAAATCGACGCCTGGCCTGCAGGGCCGTATCCTCTACGTTACCTTCCGGCCCGTACCATTCCATTAGGTGCATGATGTTGATTTGCCCTTCGGTTAATAGACTTTCGGCTGCTCCCCTGGTAATGTCAAGACTTGATTGTAGGAGCTTTGGTATATCCTTCCTGTAAGGCGGCACGACAATCACACTCGAAGCCACGCCTTGGAGGTATGCCTGGAATTCCTCCACGATTGGGCACAACTCGTTGACCCCAAACCTGAACACATGAACATCTAGATCCCAGAATTGCAGGGCTGCCCTCAGAAATTCAGGACGAACCCTCACATTACAGAGAAAACGGAATGCGGCCAGCCCGTGAGACCGGAATGAAAGCCAATCTCCAGCAACAAAGGCCGTGAGCCACGGGCTAATCAAGACCGAAAGGTTATTCGCCATTTTGCTTTTCATGGGACTCTCAAACTATGGGAGGAATGCCTTTCGTTAGCAAAGCATCGGTCTCTTTATAGTCAGAATACGTGAGACGTCCTCCTTTCCCAGGGCAAATATCAACACAACGCGGCATCCTTTTCTCCAAAGTGAAGGCATCTCTGCACTACCCCTGAAGTACTCTGAGCAGATAAAGGGGGATGACAAGGCCTGGTCGTCGTAAAAATCTAAAATGGTCAAATAAAGGTGGCCTAGCAAGGCCCAACCATCGCGCGATGATCCCACTCCGTCGCGCGAGTGAGCAGCGTCCATTCCATCGCGCGATGGACTCATTTCGTCGCGCGATGGTCCAGTCTGCAATTTGACAGATTACCCCAGCTACTGTCCAATTTTGGTCACTTTGGGTTCCAAGGGTTCTTTTGCAACTTTTGTGGTTCCAGCAAGTCACTATGAGCATATATGACCGTGTCCAAGCATCGGATTCAAGATATTGCGTTTAACGAAGATTTTGGACCCTCGGCGACCCGTTTCAAGTTCAAATAGCCATTTCGGGAGGTCGAAACTCATTTCAGAGGTTTACGCTCTTTTCTCCCAGGCCGTACAGGTCATGGTGACCTAACGTGACTGTACGAAGGTGTCGGTTTCAGTCCGGGACATAATAGAGTCATATTTTCCATCTCTTGTCCATTTTGTGTCCTTTTTTTTTGTTGGTAAATTAGCTTGAAATTAAAAAAAGGTTAACCGAATATACAGCCTACAAGAGGCATACCCCAGAAGGGAAAGAAAAGAAAAAAAAAAGGAAAATTGAAAAAAGTGCAATAACCCATGCACAACCTACATGGAGAGTAGGGTAGAGTAAATAACATAACAAAAGTGCCTTGTGTGATGAGATCACATTCCCGTTGCACTATCCATTTAATCGGAAGGATAGTACAAGGGGGTATGATATGAAGTAATACAATTAGGAATAACATGAAATGAACAAAAAACTGAACTACTACTACCTGGCACATCCCGCCAGGCTAAGAAATCAAATAAATAGTAACGGCCAGAGATGACCAAATGAAAACCAACGCTAAGGACAAGTAGCAACATAGCAATATGGCATCAAGGGAAGTTGAACAACTACTACAAGAACATGGCACCAAGAGAGGCTCGAACCAGAGATGTCGACATCCGACAGGGGGCCCCACCCTGCACACCACGCCCATTCCATTTGGCCTAATACTCCCTCATCCAAGTCTAAGGCTAGCAAGAAAACAAACCGCTCTCAGCCCACTACCAATCACTACAGCCCCCAAAGATGGGATAAGCAAACCAAGATTACTAATACTCAAACCAACCCAGAGAACAAGCATAATACCCACTTCTAAAACAACAGCTACTACAGAGGGATAAAGAATCGAGAAGAGGCTCGAACTGGAGATGTTGACATCCGACAAGACTACCCTCCCAAGTACCTTGCACACCACGTCCATTCCATCCAGACTGCTCTACCCTCAACCTAATCCTCTAGGCTCGCTCAAATCTTAAAGAGGGACAAAAAGAGGAGCCACAAAACGTGACCACTCAAACCACGGGTGAACCAAGCTGCCCCTTTCAATCAGTGCACTACCACCAATTTAATCAATGACAGCCAGCGAAGCTACCCCTTTCAATCAGTGCACAACCACCAATCTAATCAATGACAGCCCCGGAAGCTACCTTTTTCAATCAGAGCCCAACCACCGATCTAGTCAATGGCAACCGCAAAGCTACCCCTTTCAATCAGCGCAAGACCCCAATCTAATCAACAATAGCCTCGGTCACAACCATACTACGCACGACCACTGACCTAAAAAAGCAAAGGATCTAGGGATTTAAAGAAGCTCAACAAAAAGCTTGAACAGCAAAACCAAAAATGGTTCCACAAATGTTGGTGTTTGCAGCACCTAGGTTGAAACCTCAAATACTAATAGTACACTGGCCCAACAGTCCAGCAACAATTTGACATTAAAAGAGATAATCTAACTAGCTCATGGCCTGGCTCGCAAAAACCATAACCAGTTAATGTTCAATACCATTAAGCACAAACTTTCCTAATCATTGATTGAGATCTCGTACAGAATACAAGATCCAAATTGCATTACCTTCAGCCGCAATCGCCGATTCTGTAACTGAGACTGCTGCAGAACGGAACAATTGCCGACAGCTCTTTGGGGTGGAATATCCGGCAACACATTGCCGACCATAATTACTGCGGTAGGTAGTGAAAACTCCGAAACCCACAGCCTATACCTGAAAATCCCTCCTTTGCCGTAACTAGTCAAGGCCGAAATAGTAGTAGACACCACCATTTCCGGCTAGTTTGGACATAGCAGCTTCGGCATCATCCGCCATCAACCGAAGGACGGACCCTGAGCGGCTGTGGTAGCTAACAGGTCTAAACCCATGAACACCGACAGCTCAGAAGGCGAATGGAGTTCGATAGCAGATCGAAATTGTGAAACAATGACCACGTTGATACACAATCTGGAATTCCCATCTCTGTGATTTACCGATTGTATATAGGTTCTTCGATTGTTGGCCGGAAAAGACCCATGAAAACCCATTTTAGTCTCTAACCTGGCTAGATTTATGACCGGCGAGCCGCCGCCTTCTGCCATGAACCACCGAGCAGCTCTGGCTCAGATATGTTGGGTAAAGGTACCTACCGCCGACAGTGATGGTTACCAGAGAGCACTTCGGTGCTGGTTCTTGAGAGGACCCAACCGGAAAGTGGCTCACCGATCTGGAATGGAATCCCCCGTTGATGGATTTACGGCTGATTTGAACCATGAATTGGTAACTAGATTACAAAGAGCTCGGATTATAAAGCCCTGGATGCCCGTGAGATGAGCCGACTGGAGCTATTCCAAACGAATCCCACACCAACGAGCTGAGAGATAATCTTCGAGTTTGTAATCACCGTACTGTGGCGTATGGTGGGTTTGATCTGGGAAAACACCTTTCTCTCTCTAACTCTAGAGAGAAGGCAGAGCCCCCTCGAGGGGTTGCCGTTTCTTCCTTTGTTTCTTCCATTTTGTGTCCTTCGCAACATTTTTGGGTTTAGTTTGTGTTTTGAGATGCGTTTCTCGATTCCGTCAACTCTCGAAGATCATTTTGCACATGCATGACCTTACGGAAGTGTCACTTTCATCCAAGTTAGGGTATTTTGAGTTTTGACTTATGAATATCCAAAATTTCATTATATTTCTCGTATCCTGGCCGTGTCCTAAGATATTTTCTCGTTTTCTTCCCGAGCTAGTTCCGTCTATACATATGTATGTGTCTGTGAGCAGTCTCAGTACATTATCAATGCAAGTATGGTGTTAGTGGTCAGCGCTTATCTACTTTAATCCATTACAAGAGTAAAATAAACCGAAAATGCAAACTTTATAGCTAAGCCATGATCTATCCATGTCAAAATAAAGAAGACTACTGTGCGTGCGGCAATTTGGCCACCCAAGTCATCATGTCGGGCACATTTGCCCATCAAGTCAAAAGGGCACGCAGGCCTCAAAAACATCTATCAAAGTATCAGCTAAGGCGCTCCGGCCTTCTATCTATCTATGCGGGCGCGCAGGCCCAAAAGCAAAAACCAAAATGCAGAAAGTAAGATGAGGCTTCTTGGTAGCCCTCATTTCCCCTCGAACCAGTCACCCTCTCCGCCGTCGTCATCGTCGTCTCTCTCCGTGGGATCTTGTCTAAAGCCAGGATCGTCCGTTGAATCATCAGAATCGCTGCTCTCCGACGCACCCTCTCCCTCTCCTTCTTCTTCTTCTTCCTCCTCGTCTTCATCCTCATCCTCGGAGACCTCAGGCAGGATCAGTCGCTTCTTGCGGATCGGCTCGTCTTGTGAGGGCCTTGATGCATCTTCAGCTGGTATCTCTCCTCGGCGCCTGCAATGGCCTCTCGGGCCGCCTCCTCACTCGCGACAAATGGCTATGAGCCTCGCATCTGTGGTCTGCTACTAGGTGTAGGAGCGGGAACCCTAGCAACCAGCTTCTTCTGCAGAGGATCTCTGATGCTTTTCCTCCTAGGAGCCGCTCGTCCCTGTGCCTGCATTGTAATTTTTATACATTAGCATATGTTTTGCATGTTGTATATTTCTAAAGCAGGTACGATCAATCTTCAATCAACAGCAATCAAAGCATACTATGTATCGGGCAAGTGTGTGCATATGTATCCAGTATCAAAAATAGGAATGTATCAAGTGCAGGAATGTATCGTTTGCAGGAACGTATCGTTTTCTGAAGGATATACCTGAGATCTCCTAGCCGCCGGCTGAGGATAGCGTAAGTCCAATGGCAAACCACTTGCCACCCTCCTAACCACATTCTCTAGCGTGAGCATGCGCCGAACAGCCTCGTTCACCCACTCATTGGGTACCTGCAAGAATAATTTGAATATGAGCAATTAGGCAACATTTCAAACTTCATGGAAGTACAATAATAAAAGCGGCAATGTCTTACCGGCACAGTAACGGGCGCTGGCTCAACTCTGGCCGGGGTTAGGTGCAGCTCAGCTGGATTGCCCTGAGAGTCCACCACTGCTATCTGCCACGTCAACTCTGGTGGCCCACCTCTCACCGGTCCGCTCGAACCTCGCCTCGCGCGACTCTCACCACTACTCTGCCTCCCTATGACGGCTCTCCTCTCCTCAGCGACACCACAAGCCTGACTCTGGACCTCCCTGAACTCTCGCACTCCTAGTGGCCCCGCCAAGCGCTCCCTCTGATAAGCTGCATAGTCCATATCAGGACGCAAATGGCATGTCAAGTTGGTATCAGGCCGTGTGAAAACCTCCAGCTCAGCCAAAGTGTACTCCCCTGTGTGTGACGCCCGTGGTGGAAGCGATCCAGGCACCTGAAACCCTGCGTAGCCAAGTGATTGGCGTGTCACTTGGTCACCCAAGTACCACTGCCAACCAAAAGCTGACTCCAACAGCATTCTGCTCGCTGTGACGACCCTGCTACGAGCCAAGTACTCAAGCTCAGGCTCCGCCACCCTCCAGGGATCCCACTCAATCTGCACAGGCAAACAATGCAAGTATTGGTCAGCGACAGCATTGAAGCATTAAAAAGGGATGCACGTCTCCATATTTACGAAGTTTCACGCTATACCTGCGAGGGTCGAAGCTCGTCTAAGTATATCCTGAAGCCGTTCAGGTCACCTCTACCTCTCTTGTCGCCCATGTTCTTCTTGCTCTAGATATGTGCACGCGGGAGGATCCCCAAGTCTAGGCTCTTTGTCACTGGACGGCACATGTTCAAAACCTCGTAAGCCCAGAGCTGCACGGTTAACAAGAAATCAAAATTGTCAGTACAACGCAGGAATACTATTGAGCAGGTTATGTAATCACATGGATAAATGCATATTGGAAATGTACTTTACTCTATTAAAATCATACCTCCTAAATCCGCCAATACCCAGCAGTGCTCATCTCCGTCCTCGACGAGTCCCCCATGAAGCCATAAGCTGCGCCAAGCGCAGCTCCTCCCCAGTCAAAATGTGAGGCCGTCCTCAGATCTCCCAACGCAGGCAAGTAAGACAGGTGAACCTTGCTACGCCTATTCGGGTATAGGGTAGCACCAAAAAGGTACAGCAAGTACGCCCGGGCCATCTGCTCTGCCTCCTGATCAGTCGTCACCTTCTTCTTAAGATATCGGACGAACTGCCCATACCTCGCCATCCCCTCCTCAACCTTGGGCACTTCTCCCAAGAACCACTTCAGGGCCACCTCGTCCTCCTAAATACCAGAGTCAAACGGGATAGGCTCGCCCCCAACCCTCAAGCTTGTGATCGCCGCAAAGTCAGTGGGCGTCACTGTCATCTCCCCAGGCGGCAGGTGAAAGGTATTTGTGGTATCCCTCCACCTCTCTGCAAGTGCGACCAAGACGGCATGGTCATTCCTGGCTGGAGTGAGAGTCTATATGAACTCCCTAAAGCCCGCATCGTCCACCAACTGCCTCACCCTCTCAGGCAAACCCTGGTACAACGCCAAGGAGCTGCATGCGCTCCCAAAACTTTGAATGTCTCTCTGTCTCGCTCTCTCCTGCATCAGACATAGAAGCAAGCAATAAGAAGTATATCAGCAGGCAAAGCTTTCATTTTCAAGTTCTAGGTAATCAATGTAGCCTGGCAATAGATGGTTGGTTCAAGTTATTATGTCTCATGCATGACATTCAACGTGAAACTATGGTATCGCCATTCAAGGCTACTTCAAAGGATTACTCTACATCTCTTGGTATTTGAGCACATACGTTGTATTTAAATTGCAATCGTAAAGGGAAATGAAGGATTCTCAGAAATTTAGCTCAGACCAGTTGCTCAAAATGTGGGTATCGGGGTCTCTCAAAATGAGCTCGGAGTCATACTCCGCTTGCCGTGGACGGTATGCCGCAAAACCCGACGGTACAAACAAGTGAGGAACAGGTAGCTCGCACCCCTCTGCTGAAAACGAAGCCTGAGTCAAACTCTTTGCCTCCGACACTGTTGTCACCTTGGGACCATGTACTCTGGCTCCGACCCTCTCCTCGGTCTCTACGTCCCTCACGACCTCCTCCTCAGCGGCTCTCTCCCTCTGGGCTCTCGCCGCAGCCTCTGAAGCAGCTATCTCTCGCTCTCGCTCCTCTCGAGCCTCCAAAACAGCAGCCCCAATCATGGGATCCTCCTCCAGGAGCCGGGCTAGTATCTCCTCACTCAGAAACTCTGCGAGATCCTGTCTCGTGATCGGTCTATGGCCCGACGATGTCGCTGCTAGCCGGAACAATACCTCCTTCTCAGGAACCTCTGTGGTACCCTCCTCCTCGGTCCCCACGCCCTTGCCTTTCGCTACATCCCTCGGCGGAATCTCACTCGGCCTGGCATCATTACCATCGGCACCTCTACTGCCTGCAACCTCGGAACTATCGCCCACGACAACTGAACCACTCACATCCGTGCTCAGATCCAATGGCTCAACAACAGGAGCCAAGGCCCCGACTCCTTCCGTCGCGCGACGATCTGACTCCATCGCGCGATGCTCGTCGTCGCCTCCAACCACCTGCATGCGACTCTGATCGCCATCGCCGCCACCTCCGGCCACCGCACACCAACACCCGCGATCGCCTCTGTCGCCGTTTGATCTATTGTCTCAACCTCCATGGGTCCTCCCTCGTCCTGCGGTCGATGAACTACCTCTCCTCCACCGCCTCCATTGCTGGGATCCGCCATATGTGTGCCTATACGTTGGGTTGATGATTTTCGTGGAGAAATCAAAGATTTGGAAGAGATTTGAGAGAGTTTGAGAGTGATGAGGAGTTTCAAAAGTTTGTAAACCGCCTGTTATGATTTTTGAAGCTTCCCCAAGAATAAAAGGGAAGCAAGCAAGTGTGGGCCGGGTCTGGGCTTGTTTCAGATCCAAGCCCTAACTGGAAACCCTCGCGCGATGGTGTGACTTCCTCGCGCGAATGTCCAATTGGGCCATTTACCAGGTTCAGCCTCTGGCTCGGCCCGATCTTATGTATAGCCTTAATAACGGCCCAAGAGTCTTACTTAGGCCTTGCAATTGATTTTGGGGATCCCTTCGAGATGTCCTTTATATCCCCAGCAGTGGTCTGCCCCACACCAAATTTCCCAATTCAAAATTAGCGACGATCCATCAGTCCAATTCAAAATTAGCGACGATCCATCCGTCCAATTCAAAATCAGCGACGATCCATCCGTCCAAATCCAAATCAACGACTATCCATCCGCCCAATTCAAAATCAGCGACGATCCATCCGCCCAATTTCAAAATCAGCGACGATCCATCCGTCCAATTTCAAATCAGCGACGATCCATCCGTGACGATCCATCCGTCCAATTTCAAATCAGCGACGATCCATCCGTCTAATTCAAAATCAGCGACGATCCATCCGTCTAATTTCAAATCAGTAACGATCCATCCGTTCAATTTCAATTTAGCGACGATCCATCCGTCCAAATTCAAATCAGCGACGATCCATCCGTCCAATTTCAAATCAGCGACGATCCATCTGTCCAATTCAAAATCAGCGACAATCCATCCGTCCAATTTCAAATCAGCGACGATCCATCCGTCCAATTTCAAATCAGTAACGATCCATCCGTCCAATTTCAAATCAGCAACGATCCATCTGTCCAAATTCAAATCAGCGACGATCCATCTGTCCAATTTCAAATCAGCGACGATCCATCTGTCCAATTTCAAATTCAGCGATCGACCGATCTTCCGGTCCCTTGGTGCACGGTATTTGTATATACTAGCTTGCACTTTTCATTTAATCGGCTTTTGGGTGAATTAGATGGGTGTCTAGAAATCTTTGACGTTACCCGTACCAGCCAATGGTGCTTCACGTGCCGTTAAAGAGGGACTACTGTAGACATCCCGATCTGGATCTCCCAATTGTTTTACTTCTTTTTTCGGTTTCTTGTTTCCCCGATGATGAATCAAATCAAAAACAGTCTTGAGAGAATGAAATGGTTCGAGCTTGGTGTGTGTGGAACCCATCCTTAACCCTAAAACCCTTAAACCCAAACCTTGACCGCAAGTTTGACCGTCGCGCGACCCACTGGGTCTCTCGCACGATGATTAACTTGCTAGGTGGTGGTCAAAGTCAAACTTTTGACTGATTGACCATGGCGGGGAAGGTAGAACACTCGCGCGATGGTTTCACTCCCTCGCGCGATGGTCAACACCTGTCATTTCCACCTTTTTCTAGCTGGATTTTGTGATGATCAGGGGTCTACAGACCTATGTAACCCCGTTTCGTCGAGTGAATAGCATTCTGCAGGGCTGCCCTTACACCACCTCTCCCCCACTCTCCCATCAACTTTCACACCCCACTTCTCCACCAAGTAAGTGCAGCCAGCCTTGTTGGCTAGTTGCATTGCCTTGTTTAGCCACCAACAAACTCTCCACTCTTCCTATAAATAACCCCCATGGTCCATCTTCCAAAGGGTTACCAAAATTTTCCAAAAGAGAAGAAAGAAACACAAGCTCTAGTACTTCTTTCACTCAAGTCACACCACATACTCATTTTTCCAAGCCATACCACCTCATTCTAGCCATTCTCAAGACACTCAAGCAAAGGTATAACCCTTGTTGTTTACTGTTTTGATCCCTGAGGGGGGCTGACAGGGCCAAGGCTGGTAATCAATACCAGTCCTGGTCCCAAAGCCAGCAAAGTTACAAGTTGCTGTGGACAAGCACTCCCACGTGCGAGACACCAATTCCATCGCGCGACGGTTTTAGTCAGTGTGGTATGGTTCTTGTGGGGATGGGATCCTCGTCCTCACACATTTATATGATTTTATGCTTTTTCTTGTGAAAAATATTTAGTATATCTCACTGTTATGCATGTTAAAAAAATGGTATGTTAGCTTAGTTTACTCATCTGTTTACTTTGGAATGCCCCTGGGTTATTTCTGAATATGTCTCAGAGTCCAGGCATGTAAAGCAATTCCTGGAAGTCCAGTCAGGACACTCGCGCGATGATCTCACTCCATCGCGCGATGGTTTGTTTATTTCCAGTAATTGCCCTTGCATGGGCAGCTAGGCTCTTGGCCTCTGTTTTGACAACCTCACTGTTTAAGGATTGCATCTTGTGGCTGTTAATTTTGATTGTAATAATTACTTACTTTCAGCACATATAAAACCACTTGATTTGACCCTGGGTGTGCACTGGTCCTTCCAGAGCCCAGAAGGGGATAAAAATTAACCTGTTGGAACGATGTTAACAGTTGCACGATGGACTGGGATTGTCACGTGACGGTTTAACTTGTAGAGGCCCGTAAATTATTAAAATTTCAAAAAAAAAAATTTAATACTTGAAAGGAATCGAAATTATTAATAAAGTTGAGTATTTGTTTGTGGGATGTACGGATATATGTTAATTGTGGTGTATTGGATACTTGGGGAATGATAAAAGGTGAGTTTTGATGTTGTGATGATGTTCGGAGGTGTTGGTAACAAGTAGGATTGATTTTGGTAAAAGTTACAAAAAAATTTATTTTCTGTCCAGCATGAACCGGTACGGGTTTTTCCTGTACCGGTACATAATGCCCAGAACTCGTAAATTTTGGCATTTTGAAGGCTCTTGAACCGGTACGGGATTTTCCTGTACCGGTACATAGTGTGAAGGCTCTTGAACCGGTACGGGATTTTCCCGTACCGGTACATAGTGTGTTTTTCTGCGATTTTCAGCACGCATTTCAGACGCCTATAAATACCCCCTTTTGTCATTTCTCACATTCAAAACCCAAGAAATAACCCTAGAAACACCCCCTCTCACCTACCCAACTCCAATCTCACCCAAAGCTCTTGATTTCAACCTCAACTCTTCAAGATCCAAGGGTTTCCAACCTCAAAATCCCTTGAATCTCACATTTGGTGAACAAGAGGTAAGTTTGGTGTTCCTTTTTCAACTTTTTGGCTCTCACCCACGTTTTTCTCTCTCTCCTCTCAATCACTTGTTGATCTTTGCTTATTCATCATGTTTTTGGGTTTCTTTCTCTCTAGATCTTGCACCTAAACTTGGGAGTAGCTTGTTCTTGGAAGATTTGAGCCCTTTCCTCTTAGTGGACCTAGGGTTTTGCTCAAAACCCACTTTGGTAGGGATTTCTCTCATCTTCTACATGTTTGCGATGATTATGCTTGATTTTAAGTGTTTATTTGCCGTAAATGGTTGAATGAAATGTTTTGTGACTCGAGGATTGCGTATTCTTTGAAAGTAGTATTATGGACTTGGGTGTTATGATTCTTGAGTTATAAGTGACGTGTTTGGTTGTTGATGTGAAGCGGGTGTGGAGAATATTGTGTCGCAAGGTGTGGGAAACACAATTTTCGCGAGGGGTGGAGAATGTTGTGTCGCAAGGTGTGGGAAACACAACATCGCAAGGGGTGGAGTACATTGTGTCGCAAGGTGTGGGAAACACAATGCCGCGAGGAGTGGAGTTTATTGTGTCGCTAGGTGTGGAAACACAATTTCGAAAAGGGTGGAGGATTGTTTGGGAGGTGTGTGTGTGTGCGTGTGTGCGCATATGTGTATGAGTATGTTATGATATCTCGTAAATGGTGTTAGCTTACATTCATTTGGATTTGGTGTTAAAAGTGGTTTGTTGCATTCATGCTCCTCATCTCATTGCATATAGATTTTGTAGAGAACTTCCTACTGGGCTTGTTTAGCTCAACAAAATCCTTTTTTTGAGGTTCAAACGCAGGGCAGTAGGTTGTATGACATGGCATTTTCGGAAACGACGACCTTTTGGGAGCTAACATGATTTAGTTACTCATCCATCTTTGCATTGGTTTACTTTTGGACAGAGATGGTGTTGTAACTGACTTTTCGTTTTTTGATCTTTTGACAAACTTTTGTAATATACATAAGACTTTGTACATGTACTTAACTTAAATTTGGGCCATGGTGCCAAAGTTGTAATCTCTTAAACTCGTGGACCTTGTTGTAATTAAACAGGTGGGAAATCCTATTTTTGGTACTATCCATGTTATGTGAGAATCTTCATTGAATTGGTTATTTATTTATGTTAAAAATCGAGGGCGTGACAAATTGGTATCAGAGCAATTAGGTTTGAATACTTTGTGACCGTGGGGAGACTTCTAGTCTCATGGGTTCAAAAGTCACGCCATTTGCATAAACATATATGTGTTTGAGTGCATTGACATTTTTTTGGATTACTTGGCACTGCATTTCCGTATGGTAGAATGGCGTAGAGTTGTTTTACCGAGTTGGGATAGTTGGAGGCCTTGACCTCATAAGATGATGATGTTGTTATTGATAAATCTTTCTTTTCTTATAACCTGTAGTAGGATGCCTCCAAGAACACGTGCTAGGGCCGGTGAGGCCGAGAGTCGAGGTGGTCGTGGTCGCGGTCGGGGAGGCCGTGGTCGCGATCGGGGCCGAAGGGAGCCAATTGAGGATGAGGTTAGCTTTCATGGCGAGAATCCGAGTGGGAATCCGAGTGGGAATCCGGGGGGAGAGGCCGGACGTGGTCTAGGAGAGGAAATACCGGTAGTTCAGAATCCTTTTGCTAGGGATTTCGTCGCGGCTCTTGCGGCTGCAAATCTTCTAAACCCAGCTCCTAGGGAAGGTGCAGACAGTCGTGCCTTGTTAGCAATGAGAGAATTCAGTCGCAGAAATCCACCAACGTTCGATGGGTCGAGCAGTGACCCTCTTGTAGCCGATCATTGGCTCGCTCAGATCCGAAAGCTTTTTAGGGCCCTTGGGATTACGGAGGATGACTTGCGAGTCAATATTGTGGCCGTCCAACTTACCGGGGAGGCGAATGAGTGGTGGGAGTCAGTTTTGGAATCAAGAAAGGACACGAGGAGAGCGGGAAGGATCGCGGCTCAAGCGAATGAGCCGGACGTGGAGAACTTAACTTGGGCCGAGTTCGAAATGCTCTTTGAGGAGCAATATTTTCCGGAGACTAGCCGAGACTAATTAAGGGAGGAGTTCGAGAAGTTGGAACAAGGGAATATGACTGTGTCGGAGTATGCTTTGAAATTTCAGTCTTTGTCCCGTTTCGCACCGGAGTTGGTGGCTACCGAGGAAAGGAAGTGCAGGCGGTTCGAGAGAGGGTTACATGAAACTGTGAAGAAGTTCGTTATGGCTCAACGCAAAGGGAGGTTTTATAAGGTTGTGGAGTGTGCAAGGAGTATTGAGACTCCTAGGGAAGTGTCGAGAAGTACCAAGGCTTGGGAACCGAGGCAACCGGTAGGGAGTGTGAGCTCTTCTTCGGGGAGTTTTGGCAATCAAGGGAGAAAAAGGCAGCGGGATCAATTGTCAGCTTCACAGAGTCCATCGAACTTTAGGCCTCCGTCATCTTTTTCTTTGGGAACTCGGGGAAATATGAATAGGCCTCCAATCGTGTGTCATGAGTGTGGCCAGGTGGGGCATATCCGTGCACAGTGTCCGCGGTTGTTGGGTACGTGTTATACTTGTGGAAGGAATGACCATTATGCGAGAAACTGTCCATTGGGAAAAGGAACACGAAGTGAGTCAGGTTCAATGCAGCAACCGAGGAGTGGTCAGAGTTTTGGTCGGCAATCTTTTAGAGGAACTCAGAGGCAGAAGCAGCCTCACTATCATCAAACCATGTCAGCTCAGGGATCTCAGAGTGAGAAAGGAGCGAGTTCTTCGGCGCCTACACAGGGTTCAGGTCAGCGGAGTGGACATGTTCAGGGTCAGATGACTCAGGGTAGAGCCTTTGCAATCACTTCTGCAATCCCGTCTCCACCACCTCCTGTCACTTCTCAAACCCCTGAGGCTTCAGTTGTGAGGGGTACTTTTCTATTGTTTAATTCCTTTGCTAGAGTATTATTTGATTCCGGAGCATCACATTCATTCATTGCTGCATCTTTTGCGTGTGCATTGGAATTGGAAATCGAGAGTATCAGTCCTCCGTTGTTTGTTGACACACCTATAGGAGGTAGGTCGCCGTTAGATCGTATTTGCCGGAATTGTGAACTCATTATTCGAGATCGTCGTTTTACCTTTGACTTCATTGTGTTGAATATGTCGGGGTTCGACCTCATTTTGGGTATGGATTGGCTGTCTACATATCACGCTACCATAGATTGCTTCAAGCGTCGGATCCGCATCTGTCCCTCTGGGGATTCTTGTTTTGAGTTCTTTGGGGAGCGTCGGGAGCCGTTAGAGCCATATCTGTGTGGGTCTAGGGAGCGAGAATCGGTGTACACCTTATTAGCGAGCTTGGTCTTAAATGAGGACGTGTCCGCACGTGGGGAGTTGCCCCTTGTTGTCTGTGATTTTCCGGATGTATTTCCGGAGGAGTTACGTGGTTTGCCACCCGAGAGAGAGATTGAGTTCACCATCGATTTACTTCCTGGCACCGCCCCCATTTCCGTACCTCCTTATCGTTTCGCGCCTGCCGAGTTAAGGGAATTGAAGACTCAGTTGCAAGAATTGGAGAATTTGGGCTTTATCCGTCCGAGTACGTCTCCGTGGGGAGCACCGGCTTTATTTGCACAGAAGAAGGATGGGTCGCTTCGTTTGTGCATCGATTATCGAAAATTAAACCGTGTCACCATTAAGAATAAGTACCTTATGCCTAGAATCGACGATTTATTCGATCAACTTCGAGGTGCAACGTGTTTTTCTAAGATCGACTAAAGGTCCGGTTACCATCAATTGAGGGTTCGGAGAGAGGACATTCCAAAAACCGCCTTTCGTACTCGTTATGGCCACTACGAATTTGTCGTTATGCCTTTTGGATTGACGAACGCACCGGCGACTTTCATGGATCTAATGAACCTCATCTTTCGTGCCTATCTTGATCGTTTTGTGGTCGTTTTCGTAGACGACACTCTTATCTATTCGCCTTCGGAGGATGAACATCAAACCCACCTTTTTATTGTTCTTGAACTCTTGAGAGAGCACTGATTGTATGCCAAACTTAGCAAGTGTGAGTTTTGGTTATCCGAAGTCAAGTTTTTGGGTCACGTTGTATCGAAGGATGGGGGGTCCATTGATCCAGTGAAGATAGAGTCCGTAACGAATTGGCAACGACCGAAGAGTGTATTCGAAATTCGTAGTTTCTTGGGTTTGGCCGGTTACTACCGGCGTTTTGTCCTTGATTTCTCCCGTCTGGCAGCTCCTATGACCAAATTGACTCGTAAGGGGACTCGTTTTGTTTGGAGTGATGCGTGTGAGAAGGCCTTTGAAGAATTGAAGGGAAGGTTGACAACCGCGCCGGTATTGATTGTGCCTGAACGAGGAGTTGGATATTCCGGATACTGTGACGCTTCGAAAGAGGGATTGGGGTGCGTGTTGATGCAATTGGGGCGAGTGGTAGCATACGGATCGCGGCAATTGAAGACTCACGAGCGGAACTACCCTACCCATGACTTAGAACTTGCGGCTGTTGTTTTTGCCTTGAAGAGTTGGCGCCATTACCTTTACGGTGAGAGATTTGAGGTATTTTCCGATCACAAGAGTTTGAAGTACTTGTTTTCTCAAAAGGAGCTAAATTTGCGACAACGTCGATGGATGGAGCACTTAGAGGACTACGACTTTGAGTTGCAATATCACCCGGGAAAGGCGAACGTGGTAGCGGACGCATTAAGTAGAAAATCGACACACCTTGCGAACCTAGCCATTCATGAGTGGAAGATGACAAACGATTTGGGCGCCTATGCCTTGCATTTCGAGCAAGTTCGAGAGGGAGTCACCTTATGTAACTTAACCGTTCAATCGACCTTATCGAACCGAGTAATTGAGGCCCAACAGCAGGATGAAGAAGCAGGAGAATTTCGCATCAAGTTTCTTAGCAGAAAGGCTCGAGAGGGGTGGATGATTCATGCCAATCAAGGGCTGCAATACCAAGGAAAATTGTTCGTACCCATATCGTGTCGGGAGGAAATTTTAAGAGAATTTCACCATTCACCGTTAGCCGTACATCCGGGGGGAACAAAAATGTATCATGACTTGCGTAGACAATTTTGGTGGTCGGGAATGAAGAGGGACGTCGTCGTTTTCGTATCCAAATGCCTTACGTGCCAACAAGTGAAAGCTGAGCATCAACGACCCGCGGGGGAGTTACAACCGTTACCAGTGGCCGAGTGGAAGTGGGAGAACGTGACTATGGATTTCGTTACCGGTTTACCGAGATCACCGAGGGGGCATGATGCCATTTGGGTGATAGTCGATCGATTGACCAAATCCGCACATTTCTTACCGATTCAAGTTTCGGATTCAGTTGAAACGCTTAGCCGTTTGTATATCCGCGAGATTATCCGTCTTCATGGAATACGCGTTTCCATCGTATCGGACCGAGATGCAAAGATTTACCGCGCGTTTTTGGCAAAGTCTGCAGTCTGCTCTTTGCACCAATCTCTTATTCAGCACCGCGTATCATCCTCAAACAGATGGGCAATCTGAGAGAACGATCCAAATTCTAGAGGATATGCTTCGAGCTTGCGTTATGGACTTTCGGGGTAGTTGGGAAGATCATCTACCATTAGTCGAATTCGAGTACAACAATAGCTACCAATCCAGCATCGAAATGGCGCGTATGAAGCTTTGTATTGAAGGCCGTGTCGATCACCCATTTGTTGGACCGAGTTGGGCGAGGCTACGTTAATTGGGCCGGATTTGATCAGAGAGACCTCTGAAAGTATGAAAGCGATTCGCCGACGGCTTCTTGAAGCGCAAAAGAGAACCACCGAGCAAGTCAAAGTGATTCGTCAACGATTGCTAACTGCGCAAAGTAGGCAAAAAAGTTATGCCGATCGTCGTCGCCGACCGTTATCGTTCGAAGTGGGGGATCATGCGTTCCTTAAGGTATCACCTCGTCGGGGACTATCTCGTTTTGGTCGAAAAGGCAAGCTGTCACCGCGTTTTATCGGGCCGTTTGATATCATCGAGAAGATCGGGGAAGTGGCATACCGATTGGCTTTGCCACCGAGATTATCGGGTGTTCATGACGTGTTTCATGTGTCGATGTTGCGAAAGTACGAGCCGGATCCATCACACATTCTAGAGTGGTCCGAACTAGAGTTGGAAGCCGATGCATCTTATGGAGAAGAACCGATACGTACCCTAGATTCGCGTAACCAAATTTTGAGGGGTAAGACCATTCCGTTAGTGCGAGTTCTCTGCAGCAATCTCGGGAAGGAAGAATCGACGTGGGAAAGGGAAGACGAAGTTAGGGAGAAGTATCCGCAATTATTTTCAAATTGAATCGATGTGAGTTCCGAATTTCAATTTCGTAAGTGTTAGCTTAATTGTTTCATGACTTGTGTTGCGATATGAGCATGATTACTTGATGCATGAGTATGTTTGACTTGGATTGTAAATTTCGGGATGAAATTTCTTTAAGGAGGATGGATTGTATACTTGAAAGGAATCGAAATTATTAATAAAGTTGAGTATTTGTTTGTGGGATGTACGGATATATGTTAATTGTGGTGTATTGGATACTTGGGGAATGATAAAAGGTGAGTTTTGATGTTGTGATGATGTTCGGAGGTGTTGGTAACAAGTAGGATTGATTTTGGTAAAAGTTACAAAAAAATTTATTTTCTGTCCAGCATGAACCGGTACGGGTTTTTCCTGTACCGGTACATAATGCCCAGAACTCGTAAATTTTGGCATTTTGAAGGCTCTTGAACCGGTACGGGATTTTCCTGTACCGGTACATAGTGTGAAGGCTCTTGAACCGGTACGGGATTTTCCCGTACCGGTACATAGTGTGTTTTTCTGCGATTTTCAGCACGCATTTCAGACGCCTATAAATACCCCCTTTTGTCATTTCTCACATTCAAAACCCACGAAATAACCCTAGAAACACCCCCTCTCACCTACCCAACTCCAATCTCACCCAAAGCTCTTGATTTCAACCTCAACTCTTCAAGATCCAAGGGTTTCCAACCTCAAAATCACTTGAATCTCACATTTGGTGAACAAGAGGTAAGTTTGGTGTTCCTTTTTCAACTTTTTGGCTCTCACCCACGTTTTTCTCTCTCTCCTCTCAATCACTTGTTGATCTTTGCTTATTCATCATGTTTTTGGGTTTCTTTCTCTCTAGATCTTGCACCTAAACTTGGGAGTAGCTTGTTCTTGGAAGATTTGAGCCCTTTCCTCTTAGTGGACCTAGGGTTTTGCTCAAAACCCACTTTGGTAGGGATTTCTCTCATCTTCTACATGTTTGCGATGATTATGCTTGATTTTAAGTGTTTATTTACCGTAAATGGTTGAATGAAATGTTTTGTGACTCGAGGATTGCGTATTCTTTGAAAGTAGTATTATGGACTTGGGTGTTATGATTTTTGAGTTATAAGTGACGTGTTTGGTTGTTGATGTGAAGCGGGTGTGGAGAATATTGTGTCGCAAGGTGTGGGAAACACAACATCGCAAGGGGTGGAGTACATTGTGTCGCAAGGTGTGGGAAACACAATGCCGCGAGGAGTGGAGTTTATTGTGTCGCTAGGTGTGGAAACACAATTTCGAAAAGGGTGGAGGATTGTTTGGGAGGTGTGTGTGTGTGTGCATATGTGTATGAGTATGTTATGATATCTCGTAAATGGTGTTAGCTTACATTCATTTGGATTTGGTGTTAAAAGTGGTTTGTTGCATTCATGCTCCTCATCTCATTGCATATAGATTTTGTAGAGAACTTCCTACTGGGCTTGTTTAGCTCAACAAAATCCTTTTTTTCAGGTTCAAACGCAGGGCAGTAGGTTGTATGACATGGCATTTTCGGAAACGACGACCTTTTGGGAGCTAACATGATTTAGTTACTCATCCATCTTTGCATTGGTTTACTTTTGGACAGAGATGGTGTTGTAACTGACTTTTCGTTGTTTGATCTTTTGACAAACTTTTGTAATATACATAAGACTTTGTACATGTACTTAACTTAAATTTGGGCCATGGTGCCAAAGTTGTAATCTCTTAAACTCGTGGACCTTGTTGTAATTAAACAGGTGGGAAATCCTATTTTGGTACTATCCATGTTATGTGAGAATCTTCCTTGAATTGGTTATTTATTTATGTTAAAAATCAAGGGCGTGACATAACTTGCATGTAAGAACTTTCACGCATGCAAGTTGGCCATTGTTCACGACAAACTCAAGCCAAGGCATTGTTTTGGCATCCAGAATCAGTGTTGAATTTTATCTCATTTATTTCTCGCCATTTCATCCATCCATGCTATTATCTATCACATCCTGCAAACTGTTACAGTTTTAATCCCCGATTAACTGTTCCCCACCTTAATTGGCTAAAATTTGATTAATTAAATAGAATCGCAAACAAATATTTTCGCAAATGCCTAAGTAGAGACCGATCTCCGGATTGAGCGAGAGGGGTGCCATAAAACCCTTCCCCTCTCATAACCTGGCTCCCGAACCCAGATATGGTTATGACGGACTGGTTCCTTAAACTTTTTCAAATCAAACAGCGCGGCAAGTGCTACGAAATACGGTTCCTTGGGTGTCGGACCTTCAAAACCCGAGTGGCGACTCTGTATTCTTCGCGAGTGCTTGTCGTCCAGTTTAAAAGCGCTCCCGCGAACCGGCAGCGTTTTTCTCTTCTCGAGGAAGGGAACGGAATCTCTTCCCGAAAGGAAATAAAAATCGGGCACCCGCATGCCCACAAGGGTGTATACGAGCAAACACGTTTGTCTTGAGTACACCTGGTAAGTATGCATTTACCCCCGCAAAAGGTTAAAATGAAACGAGAGTTTATGGCCACGAAAGGCCGAGCAAAACATAAAGGCTATGTACGACCGATGGAAAAACATGTTGTCACGCCACAAAGGGCCGAATACCTGTATCGTCAAAATATAACCAAAGTACGAAAATATACTGGTGCCTCACAGGGTTGAAAAACTACGGTCACGCAAGGCCTGCAAATTGTTCTGAGAGTTAGAAGGAGTATTTGGATCTCTAGAGCAGGCTCGTCCGCAGCTTCTATGGTAAACTCAGTATTGAGTCAATCCCAACTTTTTACATGCATCATAATATAGTACCTTTGTGCAACTTCCTAAGTCCACCAAGACTCTCTCGATGTCATACTCCCCAACTCATAGGGTTATGACCAAAACATCATTATGAGACACATGGACTCCTCCTAGATCTGTAAAGACTATGCCTTCGTTGCATATGTTGTTTTCTCGTCCTCTTTTGTTTCCCAACCTCAAAACATGCTGGTCGTGTTTGACTTGCCTTGGAGCAGCCTCACCTCATTTCTCATATAAGGTGTGGCCAATTCGTGTATCATATGGATCACACCCTTTGAATTTTGTTCGTAATCCATCTCATTATCTTTGGGTTCTTCCTG
Source organism: Rhododendron mucronatum var. ripense (assembly GCA_019656295.1). NCBI lineage: Eukaryota > Viridiplantae > Streptophyta > Magnoliopsida > Ericales > Ericaceae > Rhododendron > Rhododendron mucronatum. The sequence goes on along the minus strand of BPLT01000035.1, from coordinate 1,073,099 downwards.
GATTAATTCTTTGAAATAACCTCGAGAGACTAGATCATCGAGGCAGTACAAGAAAAAACATTTTTGCCAACAAAAATAATAGTCGCCAAATGGTTGTTTTTAGTCGCCAAAAGGTTTCCGCGACTAAACATTTTGGTCGCCAGTTTGGTCGGCAACACTTGGTCTAGGAAAGTTTTTGCCGACTAAAATTATTTTTGTCACCAAAAACTATTTTTCCCGACAAAACAATTTGTCGCGAAAAGTTATTTGCCGACCAAACCAGTTTGTCACAGAAACTTATGCCGACTAAATAATTTTGTTGCGGAAGGGTATTGCCCAACTAGAATTTTGGTCACCGAATACATACATTTGCCAAATAAATAATATTAAAAAATCAAATGCCATGTGGCACCCTCATAATGCCTCCACGTGGGCTCCTCCTAGATTGCCACGTGGCCCATGTCTAACAATACCCACACATGTATTTCCCAAGAATCGAACCCCCACATCGGACTCCTTAGGGAGACGCGCAACCACTGGGCTACGCAACAACTTGTGATATATTCCTATAAACAATATATATATTATATATGAAAAATAATATATAATATTTATTATTATTATTATTATTATTATTATTATGTACGAAAAATTATAGATATATAAAATAAAATAATTACATTTTTTTTTTGGTAATTGATGCATTTCATAACCAACCATGGATAAACTCATACTTTTAATTACTTTTTTAATCATATCTTTTAATATATAAACAGTTTAAATAATTAAGTACTCCAATTCTCAATTTGTTTGAACCGTTGCAAATATCTTATTTTTCTGGTCATTTTATCCTAAAATGTAATAATTAATATTTGTCTTTAGGACTCTTATAATTAAATATCTTCCCTTCATTTTATTTTAGTGCTCTCATCTGAGAGTCCTACAGCAAAAAATTAATTATGATCATTTATGATAAAATAATTAAAAAAATAAGATCTTCGCACTGGTTCAAATGGATTGAAAATTTGAACATTTATATTTTAACTATATTTCAATCCCACTAAAATTGGTGGGTAGTGCCATGTCCGCTAGCCCGCTAGCAATATATATAGAATGATAGAGCATGAAAGCTTTAGGACTTGTACCAAGAAAATTTAATGATTTTCGTTTAATAATATAACATCTACAAAATTTACGGATCGAATGAAAATAACATGTCGTTTATGGGCCCATAATCAGAGGTTTATCAAAGTGAAGTACCTTTTACTAAATTTAATGATTGACGATCACGTATCTATGGCCATCTTATCAACTCCATATTTTGCATGACTAATATGCTCGGTGGATACTAACCAAACGATTTAGATCATGTAGTTTATGTTATGATTATATAGCTACCATACATTCACTTACAACAACAATACGAATTTAGTTTATATCTGTTTGCTACAAGTGAATGTATTGTACCTGTATAATCATAAAAAAAAAAACTATCATCCGACCCTTGAATTTGTAATGTCTGCCGAGCATACTAGTCATGCAAAATATTGGAGTTGATCAGATAGCTATAGTCGCATGATCGATAATTATTATATACAATAAAGGTAATACACTTTGATATTGTCACGGCCTCGATTTTCAACATAAATAAATAATACATTTCATTACAAGAACCTTGCGTATCATACGTATTACCCAAAGAGTTTCCCACCCGTTTAATTTACAGCAAGTCCCCATGTTTAAAGAAATACAACATTGGCACCACGGCGCAAAAATTAACTTCAATACAGATACGACATGTTTAGAAAGTTACAAACTTTGATCAAAAGATAATTCGAGTGCAAATTAGTTACAAAGCCATCTTTGGCCAAAAATAAGTCTATTACAAAGATGAATAAGTAACTAAATAAAATTAGTTTCCAAAAATTCCTCATGCATGTTCGAGCACACCATCGCATGCAGTCTATTGCCCAACATTCGAACCTGAAAAGAAGGATTTTGTTGAGCTACACTAGCCCAGTAGGAAAATCTTTACCAATCTTATATGTAAATATGATGACAAGTGCAAACAAGAGAGGATAAGGAAATACAGCTCGGTAGACGATAATCAATCAATTCATAAATAAGCCCTTATCGTAATTGAATGCATAAACCATATGACTCTAACCCTTCAGATAATCCCAACTCGACTCGCTAACCCAAGATTCCACCATCGGTATTTCCACCACTTGCGTTACCGTATAACACCATAAAGATTACGGTATTACCACCACTTGCGTCACGGTGATCCCTAACGACTCGAGTTACCGTATTACCACCACTTGCGTTACGAAACCCTCGAAGTCTCCGTATTACCACCATTTGCGTTACAGGACTTCCTAAATCAACTTCCGACCCAATCGACTATTTTCTTACTCGATATGCAAACTAGGACTTTCTCATAACCACATTCATGCAAGGATCATCATACATTATGCCATTAATACTACCAAGTAACCAATCAATCAACAAGCTACATTTTAACACGGATTTAATCAAATGAGCTCCTATTCGTTTCTTACTAGCGGAGTGCCAACGGACCAAGGATAACTTCAATGAATCAAAGGAAGTCAAATGGACATGCTTGGAATAGGTTTGGAAGTGTCCAAAAAGGTATAGAAGTGATTGGGAGCCAAAATGGTCAAATCGGGGCAACATGGCAAAACTGCCCATAAAGCTATGGAGTATCGATACCAAAATAACCGTATTGATACTCCGGAGTTTGGAGTATCGATACTCAAATAACCGTATCAATACGGAAACACTACAACAGATTTTTGAAGCTACTAGAATGCAGATCCTTTCAGCGTATCGATACGCACACAAACGTATTGATACAGGGGCGTTACGAACGGCGATTTTGTGCAAAAAACTCAAAAGCCAATACAACAAAACACCCAACGATTCAAGGTACGATTTCTACACTTAATCAACGTATAAACACATAAAAGAGGTAAAGAAATCCCTACTTCGAGTCAAGGAGCAAAACCCAAGCGATTTGTACGAGCCCTAGCCCGAACTCTTTGAAATCAACCGAAATACTCTCCTCCGAGCTTGACCCACGAAATTTTGAGCTCAATAATGAGATTGAAGGGCTTGAGGGAAGTTGATTCTTGAAGTTTTGTAAGAGTTTTGAGTGAGAGGAGGAGAGAGAGAGAGAGAGAGAGAGAGAGAGAGAGGCAGAGATGGGAGGAAAAATGATTTCCTACAAACACACCACCACTATATTTATACTCACATATTTACAAATCACACATTCACCCCTCTACTAACAATTGCATCATTTTAAACCACAATTCAAATATTCACTGCAAAATCCATATTTTTCTCATTTAAGCATTTAATAATCTTTTCAAAATTTTTAAAAAATTTCGGATCTCTACATATATACTCTGATTATGGGCCCATAAACAATATGTATTGTAAGGGCAAAATATTTATGATTGTCAATGGCATGCGTCAAAACACATTCGTCCGTGTAATTGCGATTATTTGATTATCGAGTTGTATTTTATTTATTTTTATTCCTAGAGTGTCTATTTAGGAAGTGGAAGAAAATCTATTTATTTGTAATTGAGAGTGAGCATTTTGGATAGAAAGGAGGCCATCTACAGCAAGTCGGATTTGGTGAAAACGGAATGATGGACGGGTCGGCTGCTTCAGTTTTTTTTAACAGAAAAGTAAGGTAAGAAAAAATAAAGTATGGCCCAATCTAGAGGCCTATTCTTTTCCTCCTAGGTTTTGTTTCAAAGACTTATAAAGAGAAAAGTGGAAGCTGTGATACGGATATATATACAGTGGTAATAATAAAGAGAAAAGGGGATTGCGGCGACAGGCACAAAAACTCGAAGAGCCCATCATATTGAGAGTAGCCCCACGTTCTGAAAAGGAAGAAATATCTAAGAGGGTTCTTTGTTTATTTTGAATCTTGGAGTATATTGAGATCGATGGATCATTGAGTTTACAAGACATCTCCAAGAGATTTCAGTATCTACTTCAACAACAATCAATCTCTGAAGAAAAGCCCTAGGAGGATTCCTAGGCAAGTTCAAGTCCTTTGGTGGATTCCGAGAGGCAAACGGAAGACTCGTGGATTCGAGGCAGTGGCGGTCAAGCATTCAGAGAGGTGTGCGTGGATTCGGCAAGAGCGTCTAGGTTTAGGTTTGTGGAATTCAAACTTATCGTAAGAGTTCTTGTAACCTCGCGTTTAGTAGTGTTTGATTTCTTCCCGTGGTTTTTTTCCCGTTTAGGGTTTTCCACGTATATCTGGTGTTTATCTTTTTATTGCTTCTCGTTCGTGCGATTAGCTTATTTATCGATTGGCGGATTGATTTATTAAAAAGATAAAAATAGCAAATATTTATATACCTAGGCGAGCTAGGATTTTTCATTTGGTATCAGAGCGGGTCGCTCGTAATATTAGGGTTTATTCCTAGAGTGGATCCTAATTTTTTTTTCCCTTATTTGCTATTATGGAAGCCCCTAATAACTTTGTTGCTAAACCTCCCCTCCTAGATGGTTCTAACTATGCATATTGGAAAGCCAGAATGAAGGCTTATTTGAAATCTCAGAACAATCGTGTCTGGCTCTCAGTTGTTAATGGCTATACTGAGCCTACCACAACTGTGGAAGGTAAAACTGTCCGAAAGCCTGATGAGTCTTGGGATAACACTGATCACTTGAAAGCGACTCATAATTCATGTGCCCTTAATGCTATTTTTAGTTGTGTGTCTATAACTGAGTTTCAACGTATTTCTACTTGTGAAATAGCTAAGGATGCTTGGGATATTTTATCCATCACTCATGAGGGGAATAGTCAAGTAAGACAACAAAAACTTCAGAGTATTATCACTGATTTTGAGATGATACGGATGAGTGACAATGAGACCTTTGGTGATTTTTATGCGAGGCTAAGTGAAATTGTGAACTCAAGCTTTAACTTAGGTGAGCCTATTTCTTAAGAGAAAATTGTTAAGAAAATCATGCGTTCTTTACCTGAGAGGTTTATTACTAAAGTTGAAGTCCTTGAATGTTTGCCTAATTTTGATTCAATGAAGGTTGAGGAAGTTGTTGGCCACCTCTGAACTTTTGAAACTAAATTGTCACAATACAAACCTCAAAAAGAGAAGGACAAAAACAAGGAAAAATCCTTGGCTTTTTCTAGTTTTAAGGTCTCGGATAGTGATGACGATGAATTGGATCAAGAGGAAATGGCTTTGTTTGTTAAAAAATTTGGAAAGTTTTTTAAAAAGAATAAAACCTTTGGTCCTAGTTCGAAAGATAAAAGTGGTAGGTCTTCCAAGGGTAAAGAGAGGAAAGAGAGTAAATCATCGGGTCCCCAATGTTACGAGTGCATGGGGTTTGGTCATATTGCCCAAGATTGTGCTAATAAACAGAAAAATAAATCCTATAATGTCAGGACTTGGGATGATAGTGACTCAGATGAAGAAGAAAATTGTGGGGGGAATAGTAAAGTCATGGCTTTAGGAGCTTCTGTGCATCCCTATGTGAGTAAGTCTAAGTTAGGAGATGAGAGAGTGAATGATGAGTATTTGAGCAACAGCGAGAGTGAGGAGGATGAGAGTTTACAGAAAGCCTACAATGAACTCTACAAAGAAAGCCTGAGGTTGACTAAGACTAACATTGAGCTATCTAGTGAAGTGAAGAAGAACGATGAGTCCAATGTAAAACTCAAGCAAGAGCTTTTGAAAGCTCAAGCTTGGGTGAGTCAAGTTGAGAATGATAGAGATTCTTTGATTAATGAACTTGTTGATATTAAGAGTATGAATGGTAAACTTGGGATTGATTTGCATGCGTCTTATGAAACTAACAAGCTTCTTGACTTGAAAGTAGCTAATTTGCAAGTTGAGCTTGACAAGGCCAATGCTACATTTAAGAAAATGAATACAGGGTCAAAGGCTTTAGAAGAGATCATTGGAGTGCAAAGGGGAATCTCGAATAAAACCGGCCTTGGGTTTCAAAAGGAAGCATCAACTTCTAAAGGCGGAGGTAATCATGGATTTGGTAAGGATAATGGTAACCATTCTAATCCTTCATCTTTTATTTGTGGCAAGAAAAATAATAATGCACCTCGAAAGCTTACTCCTCCTAGCCCCGCAGTGCAAAGGGGTTTCATACCCATTTGTCACCATTGTGGTGTCAAGGGTCACATAAGGCCACATTGTTATCAATTGATTGGATACCCCCATGTTCACTCTAATTTTTATGATAAAAGTTTTTGGGGTAGGACTCACAAGCACATGGCTACACATAAGACCAATGTGATTCACCAATCTAAGCCTTTCCCCATGGCTAAGGCAAAAGTTGAGAAAGTGAGAATCCGAACACTTTGGGTGAGAAGTTCGGATGTGAGGGCTCAAGGGAATCATACAAGTATCTCTCTAGATGATAATGGGTCATCCGGAGAGGTTGACCTTGCTTTTTGAGGCATGGTCTTTTTCATAGACTAGGATGTTTTATGCTAATAATATACTGCCTAGCTCTATGAGTTTCGTTTCTGCTGTTGCATTTCTTGTTTTTTTTTGTGTTTTTTTTTATTTTTTTAAATTTTAAAAAAAAAAAGTTGTTTCTATGACCCATATGGTTTGGGATGTCTTTGAGCATGCTATGTTTCATCTTGATGCCTTGCTATATTTCATGATAGTGCATCTCATGGTTCGTACTTGTCATGCATGCCTTCTCAAGAGCTACTTTCATGAGAGTTTCATCGAAAAATCATGTGTATGATAGTCATTGCATGTGTTTATACACGCCCATTGATAGCCTTGAGAAGTTGATCCTTATCTCTTTGGGTGAGTATTTGTCCTTGTGGTGGACACCCTATGTCATTCACCTTAGGTATTGACCTTTTGGCTTGCATACCCTATGTGAGGTCGTTTGGTTGATGGGTTGAAAAAAAGGGTAAATATAAAAAAATTGAGAGACCTGAGGAAAGGGCTACCTCTATGTGCACGTGTAAGCTACCATTGACTTGCTCCTCATGTGTTCTCTTTTTGCGTCATGGATTTAAGCTACGGCCTTAGATGTGTGAAAGCCGCCCATGACGGTGCAAAAAATTGTGTGATTATTTGGTATAAGGTTGGCATCTCTTGAGGGGGAGAATATCCTGTTATAAACTCACTTAACCCCGTTTTTGATATGATCATATTTCATGCGGGTTGGAGTTGGTCTGCCACCCTTGTGGAGAATGATGTAAGTTGGTCCCTTCTTGGTTGATATGACCTCATAGGGATGAGTTGATTCTATTGTTAAGGCTATCATTGCACACACTCACCAGGACACTTGCGTGTTTTCATACCCATGGTCATTCTTTGAAATTTTCTTAGGGTAGCTCCTTTGAAAGCAATCATTACTTGGGGTACCATGCGATGTTTCTTGTGTGTGATATATCTTGGTAATTGAGTGCTTCATGGTATATTTTTTTGTCTCTTTGAGATCCCTCTCTATGGGAGCATATCTTTGTTTGGTGAGTAGGATTATCTTGGTTTCATCGATATATCTGTGTTTATGCCTAGTCTATATGCGCTTAATTGTTTCCTCTGCATTTCCTCTGCGATGTTTCTGTGTTCTTTGTCAATCCATGACAAAAAGGGGGAGTAGGATATTGTGAGATTTAAACTGTGCGCTTGTTGAGAACATTGAAGGTTGATCATTGTGATTGTTGGGATTAGGTGTTAGATTTATTTTACTTGATGTGTTTTGTCATGCATTGCCAAAGGGGGAGATTGTACGGGCAAAATATTTATGATTGTCAATGGCATGCGTCAAAACACATTCGTCCGTGTAATTGCAATTATTTGATTATCGAGTTGTATTTTATTTATTTTTATTCCTAGAGTGTCTATTTAGGAAGTGGAAGAAAATCTATTTATTTGTAATTGAGAGTGAGCATTTTGGATAGAAAGGAGGCCATCTACAGCAAGTCGGATTTGGTGAAAACGGAATGATGGACGGGTCGGCTGCTTCAGTTTTTTTTTAACAGAAAAGTAAGGTAAGAAAAAATAAAGTATGGCCCAATCTAGAGGCCTATTCTTTTCCTCCTAGGTTTTGTTTCAAAAGACTTATAAAGAGAAAAGTGGAAGCTGTGATACGGATATATATACAGTGGTAATAATAAAGAGAAAAGGGGATTGCGGCGACAGGCACAAAAACTCGAAGAGCCCATCATATTGAGAGTAGCCCCACGTTCTGAAAAGGAAGAAATATCTAAGAGGGTTCTTTGTTTATTTTGAATCTTGGAGTATATTGAGATCGATGGATCATTGAGTGTACAAGACATCTCCAAGAGATTTCAGTATCTACTTCAACAACAATCAATCTCTGAAGAAAAGCCCTAGGAGGATTCCTAGGCAAGTTCAAGTCCTTTGGTGGATTCCGAGAGGCAAACGGAAGACTCGTGGATTCGAGGCAGTGGTGGTCAAGCATTCAGAGAGGTGTGCGTGGATTCAGCAAGAGCGTCTAGGTTTTAGGTTTGTGGAATTCAAACTTATCGTAAGAGTTCTTGTAACCTCGCGTTTAGTAGTGTTTGATTTCTTCCCGTGGTTTTTTTCCCGTTTAGGGTTTTCCACGTATATCTGGTGTTTATCTTTTTATTGCTTCTCGTTCGTGCGATTAGCTTATTTATCGATTGGCGGATTGATTTATTAAAAAGATAAAAAATAGCAAATATTTATATACCTAGGCGAGCTAGGATTTTTCTTGTATTTTCATCTAATCTATACATTTTGTAGATGTTATTGATTAGATGATCCCTACAAAACATCAAGTTCATCTCATGTTGGTAGTCAAATAATCAGACAAAAAATAAGATATATGATGATACAAATTACATAAGTTTATTTTTGTTTAAAAATTACATAAGTTTATTATGATATAATATATAAATTTTTTCATTGCCGACTAATTTTTTGGTCGCCAATTGTTTGTTTTCAGCAACCAAATAACCTTTGGTAGCCGAATGGTAGCTTTTGCCGACTAAAATGTTTGTCGCCTAATGTTCTCTTTGCCGACTATTAATTTAGTCGCCAATTGTTTATTTTCGGCAACCAAATAACCTTTGCTAGCCAAATGATAGCCTTTCGCCGACAAAGTATGGTTTAGTCGCCAAAGGGCCCCACAATCGGCGACAAAAAAGAATTCGGCGACGAAAAATATTTTGTCCCAAAAGTTGTCAATCGGCAACAAAATGTGATTAGTCGCCAAAAGTTGGTCGCCAAATGTGTTTTTTCTTGTAGTGAGGTGTTTCTTAAACATCTCACAATCCTCAATCATGTGGCCCCAATCCTTGTGGTAGCTGCAGTGTTGGCTTGTAGCTCGCTTTGCGTCCTTTTCTCCCTCCAGTTTCGGGGGCCACTTGAAATAAGGCTGATTCTTTATTCGATAAAGAATCCTATAAATTGGTTCCTTCCAAACTGGGGTTATTGAAAAGAAAGACTTGGGTCAGCTGCTTGCCTTTCTTTGTACGGCTCTTTCTTAGCCTGCCTATACTCTTTCTTTTCCCTATAGGTATTGGGCTTCGGTTTATCTGATTTCTTTGTAGGCCCTTTGGGCTGATCGGCAATGACCTTGCCATCCTCTCAGAGTATGTCATCCTCGATCCTGGCATGTTGTTCGATTCGCTACATTAGTTTTGCCAATGTCGCTAACGGATTCATGTTTAATGACCGGCGCAGCTCTCCTCGAAGAGGTAGCCCAGTTTTAAATGTTGCTATCGCATATTCCTCGCTACAACTTTCAATCTCATTGAAAGTTTTCCAGTATTTCTTCGCATAGTCTCTGATCGGCTCACTCTCACCCTGCTTCATTGTAGAGGCTTTCGAACGTTTTTGGGGCTCTTCTACCCGTTAAAAACCAAGCAATGAATTGCTCAACTAGTTACCTCCATCCTCGAATGGAACACGATCCTAGTTTATGGAACCAAGATAAGGCTACCTTCCCTAGACTCGATAGAAACATCTTACACATTATGGCTTCATCCCCATCATGCATGAACATAGCCTGTTCGTAATGTTGTATGTGAGCCACGAGGTTCGCATTTGTTTCGTAAAGGACGAATGCACCGTGCTTCCCTCTGCTTGGCAGTCGTGCATCTTGCAACTTTCTCGTGAAGGGGAAGCTGCTATGTTACTTAGGGCCTTCTGCGCTGTTTCTCGTGCAGTCATGGTTCCGTCCTCATGCTCCTTAGTTTTGTGAGCACTCGTCTTGTCCCAATCGTTATCAGGTCTCTCGTACCTGTCCCTATGGTGCTTCCTGGTCCCCTCTTATTCGAGGGTGGGACTCCGGCTCCTACTTCTCCTCTTTTGTGAAGAAGCCCTTCATCGTTCTGGAGTTCGGCTTGGACTTCTGCTTCTTTTTTCATGAAGAAGCTCCTCTCCGCCTTGGAGTGGGACTCTTGCTTCTGTTCCTTCCTCTTCGTGAAGGAGTCTTCTTGTACTCCACCATGGCCTGCCTGTCTCCCCTAGAATTTCTTCGAGAAACGCCCTCGATTTTAAACATAAATAATAATAACATTTGATGATCAAAATCCTCATAGGAATTACAATTAATAATCCAAAAGATAGTTCAGTCCCCAAATTAGCAAACTTGTCCAATTAGTTACATTTTTCCAAAGAAAAATATTACAATTTACTTATGCAAAGATACTTGGGTTACTTTCAAAAATAGCTTAAACCGTGATACCAAAATGCAATCCAAGCATTCCATGCCAGTGTCCCTGTGGTGTACCAAAAATGATAGGGTTGAGCAAACACACGCCCAGTAGAGAAATCTATACTCAAGCTATATGAACATGTGATGAAATATGCACCGAAAGAGAGAGAAAATTTCAACAAACAAACATGAGAAACAAAAGGTTACTACAATGAACAGGCGGACTTCGACTACAGAATTCTAGACATCTTATAGATGTCCCTAACTATTCACATGTCAAACTAGAAACATTATTAAACTTGCATCAATCAAATAACCTACAGCAATTTCTCATCCATTTTATGACTCCTCGAATGAATGCCACAAATAACCTCTATAGAATCTATAGTTTGTCCCTGTTTCAATAGCCTCAATCTCAAGTAGCAAATAGGTCAAGAAACAACATGAACTTCCAACATCGACTATACAATCCTCCATCTCGTGAGAAATTCAACTGTATTACCACCCCATACGTTACAATGAACTCTTTCCACTTGGGTCTCCGCATTACCACCCGTGCGTTGCGGGACCCTCTTGAGTCTCCGCATTACCACCCCATGCGTTACGGGACTCTCTTGAGTCTCCACATTACCATTCCATGCATTGCGGGACTCCCCTATTCAAATTTCCAACTCACACGCACAAACACGCACCGTCAATCTATACACAAGCAAACAACATTCCTTAGTTCACATTCTTTCATTCATCACCATACAAGGCAATACAAACATTGTAGACATGCCACATTATACATTGACAAATATGCAAGTTCACATCATTCCTCTAAGTATATCACAATGTCCTTCGTCACATACCAAACCCACAAATAACTCTACGACACACCACCTACTAGGTTCTAAACTAGAATCTTATAGAACGAACGCCAAAAAACTTTAGAAAGATCAACAAGACAAATCACGAGGATACGAGTAACCATATTCTCATCTAGACCATTAGGCAAGCCCCCATCGACCAACTATACACTCCACGATATACCTTATAGCCTACGATATTCGAAACCACTCTATGGTACGTTTTCCAATTCACCAATCACCACGTTATGTCATAGCACCTAACATGTTTATATCGTTCATCATATCATGCCACAATGTCCACATACTCATTCTAAGACATAGGCGACGAATAGATACCAAACTTATAGGATTGGACTTGTTCCTCTTGTACAATGAGAGTCAGAGGAGATAGATTGATCAAAGAATCACTTAAGGTACAAACAATCAAGTTTAAAAGTGGTTTGGAGGTGTTCCAATGGTGTTAGAGGTGATCGGAGGTCAAAACAATCATAATTACACAAAATGGCAAAAAACTGTCCAGAGACACGAAGGATCGATCCCTCATTACATGGGGATTGATCCCTCAAGGTTGAAAATCCAGATTGAAGAGGGATCGATCCCTCCTTAAAAGGGGATCGATCCTAGGCAGTTCGGGGCGATTTTTTGCAGATTTTCAAGCACGAAACCCAAACAACAAAACTCGATCTAAGGCACGATTGAAGCATAAAATCAACTCATAAACACATAGAATGAGTACGAAATCCCTACCTCAAGTCAAGGATCAAAACCCACTTGATTTGGGCAAGACCTAGCTCTCCAAACTTTGAAATCAACCGAGTGCCACTACAAGAAATCAAGCTTTTTGCGAGGAACATAATTCCTCGCAAAATCCGAATTGTTCCTCTCCAAAAGCCTTTTGTGAAGAAATTTCATTCATCGTCAGTTCCTCGCAAAAATGTAGTCTCCGATTCTCTTTTGCGAGGATTTTTTTTCCTCGCAAAAAAGATACATTTTGCGAGAAATTAGCTTTGTCGCAATTGAGTACACTGTTTAGCGAGAAAATTAATTAGACGCTATTATTAAACAAATTAGTTGCCAAAAGTGGGCCGTTCCTTGCAAAAAAATATCTCATTGGCGACCAAGTGTTTCCTCGCTAAAACAATAAACCTTTTGGCTAGGAATAGATTCCTCGCAAAAGACTATTCCTTTTGCCAAAATAGGTCTTGCTTTTTGCGAGAAATATTTTCATCGCAAAAGGTGATTTCTTTTTGTGAGGAAGAAATACCTGCCAAAGACGATTTTTTTGACAAACCGGTGAATCCTTTTTGCTAGTAAACTTGCCCCTTGCAAAAAAGGAATTTCTTCTAGCAAGAAATTTTTTGTCAAAAATAGTTCTTTTTACTACAAACTAAATCATCACACAAAAATACTAGTTGTTAGATGTTTTCTTTTGCTTCCTGTCATGATTTCAAAGACATAATTCATCAAACTCAAAAGGCAATAGAATAACATTAATGTAAACCAATTAACATAAGTCAAAATACGGTATCTTAACCTTAATCTTCTTCAATACCCAAAACAAAAGCCAAACCCCAACCCCAACCCCCAAACCCCCCCCCCCCCCCCCCCCCCCCCCCCCCCCCCCCAGGGACTATATATAATGTGTACTGCCATATACCAAAAACTAAAGACATCCTTCTTCCATCTAGTAGTACCAAAACATAAGACAAAAGGTAGCTTTGTCCCTCCAAAACATCGTTGTATCTTCATCCACCAAATGATCACCATCAATTGTTGAGCACTCTGCATGTAACACAATAAAAAGCTTTACAATTATAGTCATGAGTAATAATTGAATGCAATATGTCATCACTACTAAACATGAATATCCATAGTAGCTTAACGCATAGATTGTGACTTAACCACCAGAAATAAAGTAGCAATAGAGTCCTTAAACAGATAACACTAACTATAATGAGATGATTTAAAACCAGTCTCTTAACAACAGTCCAAGAATATAAGCATAACAACTTAGTTTTAGATCCATCAGATTTAAGGCTGAAATTAGTTGATGAGCTAGGAAATAAAAGCAAAGGAATAAAAGCAAACTGGGTTTCTGATATTAGCTTCCACTAGTACAATTGCTTTAAACTAATGGTGGTTGACTAAACCAATTCATAGGGATTGATCAGGGAGTGATTCAGTGAAACAAGTAGAGATATGGAAAGTAATGTTGTACCATCACTCAGCACGTGAAAACCATTTAACCAATACATAGGTGTATCCCCAGCCATACCTTCGATTCCTTAACACCTTTTTTTTTTGGCAAAAACTTGTATAGACTGATTGAGCGACCTCAATCGCTCAACAAGGATGAGCTAAAGCCATAAAAAGTGCAGCTTTGCTCATCCCATAAAAATGATAACTAACATTCACACTTTCAACACGTATACCATATTTTCTACAACTAAAATTCAATTTCAGTATCCAATACTCATGGAGCAAACCTTTCCTAGACTGATTGTATTGTTCCTACAGGTGACAGTCCCTATAGCCAAACAAACCACGCAGAACCAACAAACCAAGAAAAAGAAAAGCAAAACCCTTAATGGAGCCGTACCTGCAGCCAGCATTCGATCATAATTATCCTGTGGAGAGTTGGCTAGGCTTCCAGCTGGGAATAAAACCTTACAGAAAAGTGGGTCTACAGGGTCAAGCAGGAAAGTGATAGTAGCAAGAGTCCACTCCCTCTTTCTAATCTTATTTGCAACAATAGTCTAGCAAACAATTGGAACTTTTCTCTCGTTCAGTAAAGGAATGTTCCCAAAATTCCAATAGTTTGCCGAATATAACACACGGGGTAAGTAGAGGACTGTAGAGACCTATTTTTTTGGAAATCGAATTGGACAGAAAGATGGATCAGAGCATGCCTAACCGGACTGACTTGGGGAAGGGTCAATCTCCTCCGGACAGATCCCGAATATGAGATTTCATAATGAAAGTGTCCGTTAACTAATAGGTATAGGTAGGTGTAATATGTTATAGCTGGCAACTTCGAAGCTGTAGCAAAAGGCTTATTGCTTATCAAATAAAGTGATTGAACTATCTTATAGGATGTCATTTGATCCATATCTCCCTCAACACAACATGGAAAGAAGGTTGATTCTCCATCTTCCTCTGTTCAACACTGACTGTTTTTGGGATTCATTCACTGTTGAGGGAGTAGATTTTCCTGCTAGTGGAGTATTGTTTCAATTAATGGAGAAGGGATCAGTAATAAGGAATGCCTCTAATCTGACCGACCACATGCACACAACAAGAAAAGATTTTCTAGATTAGTGAGCCTAGCTACACTTACAAAGCGAGTGGCCTTAGCACGCAGGTACTAACATGAAATTTTGACAAGAAAGAAGGGCATTCTCGGTATTTAGAAACAAATAGCAAAAAGCTGTTTGATAGAAAGTCGGATACGTTTGATAGTATGAAAACAAGTGCTAAATAGATGTTTTCGACTGCAGGGTATCTAGATTCTACCCTGATAAGCCTCCGACTTAGGTAGTAGGGGGCTTATTCCTTGCCTCCATCTATCTGTTGCGCCAATAGTGCCCCCAGACCTCACGTTCTATAAACTAGTAAAGTTATGCCTAGACGATTAACTAACAAACATGTCCACGCTGGTGTAGGTTCATTTTTCTATAAACAAATAAATACTACACATTCATGTAGCCCTAATAGAATAGATATTAGCCACTTTCGCTACATATCGGATCACTAACTTTTCCTAAGAACTCAAAAATATCGAAAAGCAAAACAAATATCCATATGAAATACCACAAGTAAAAGGTATGTTCCATGACATTGTCAACATTCAAAAGTAGATCAAATGTTCAAAACCGTGCCAAAATATCACAATCCAACAAGTACGCATTTTGCCTAAACTACATGGAATAGAAAACTAGTCAAAAGTCGACGATGCCAACCTTAACATCTTCCCGAAAGAGCTTTCAAAATGACAGGTTGAAATCATGCTTTTAGCTAGGCCGTCCTATTACCTGCAATGTAAATGACGAAGAATAAGAACCAAGTTTATCTTTTAATTAACTCCCATGGTATTAGATGTAGCATTTTGTGTTGAATTCCACCAATAAAGCATAATACATTGTAAATTGCTCACAACTACGGCTCTAGGAAAAAAGCACCAGTATGCTTGATACAAAATCTGAATGCACCATCATTAGCATCATAATCCCATAAAGCAACTGTCAAGAAAGAGAAGTTATTGTCTCGCTACATTGGTATGTTTGAGATATTTGAGCAAATTGGAGAAATAGCTTGAAATATAAAAAAAATTGGAGAAATAGCCGATCGCCTAACTTTACCGATGCAAATCGCCTAACTTTACCGATGAAAATCGCCAAAGTTCACAACGTCTTTCACGTACATTTCTATGCTGCAGAAATATATAGCCACCCACATATTCAATTGGGAGAAGGTCGCGCTCAACGAAAACACGACTTTTGAAGAGCAACCGATGGAAATTCAGAATCATGGAGAAAAAGTTACCCGAGGTCGAACAATCAAATTGGTCAGGATCCTTTGGAGACACCGAGGATTGGAGGAATCAACTTGGGAACGCGAGGACACAATGGAAGCCAACTATCTGCAGCTGTTTCAAATCAAAGATACGCCTTAATTTCGAGGACGAAATTGTTTTAAGGGGGATAGATTGTAAAGACCCGATATTGTTTATAAATAATAATTATTATCAAAACAAAAATATTATTTTCTTGTTAGTTTATTTATGCGAAATTTTTGCATGTCGTCACACCGAATTTTATTTCCGTAATCGATCATGCGTGCTCGTACCCGGCGAGTATTTTTTTATTGTGTGTGTGTGTTGCTCCGGACCAAATCAAACCCTTCCCCATATCTTGCAAATTTCGGCTGAGTATAAAGGGGAACAAAATCCCTCATCTCCTCCCTAAATTCCTCACTAGTAGACAGCACATAATCTTCCATGGGTCAATACCCTTAAGGCAAATCCAAACCAATTTTTAAAACCCCTGCCTCCATTTTTTTTCCCATTTTGGCAGAGAGAGGGAATTGTAGAGAGAGAGAGAGAGAGAGAAGAACAGCCAGCCGGGCCTCCATTTCCAGCCACCACCGAGCACCTCTAACCACTGTAGCTCCACTCCTCTCACCTTGCTCACCACCACCTCCTGCCACCACTACCTCCTCATAACCACCTCCTTCCTCCATTACAGCCGGGTCACCACAGCCGTAGCACCATCACCAACTACCAAGCTCCGCCGCCACTCCGACCACCCACCGAACCTCTCCGTAAATCGTCTCGCCAGACGAGAGGTAGTCCGAACTCACCTCCCTAAATATATATTATGTTCCGTATTGATTGTTTCGCATTTCGGTATGAAAATAATCGAAGCCGACGTCGCCGGTCGAGTCCAGCCGTACCTCTATTTCGTAGTTCCATTTTGTGTAACCACTGAGATTTGAAAATATGCTTAGAAGAATTATAGTTTAGTCCTTGGTTTGTAGTTAGTTTGTAAATCCACCCTAGCATGCGAAGAAATGATATTTTTAGCCCCAAAGTTAACAAGTTCCGGCTCAATCCTAGTTTTGTCGCAAATACAATTTTTATTAATACTGTCAACACTCCGAAATGATATAGAATAGACGAAGATTTTTGGTTCTGAAAAATGAAAAGAAAACAAGAGGAATAACTTGAATATTCTTCTTTTATTAATTTTATCGCATGATTAGTGAACAAAATAATTAATTTTGTTGCATGATAAGTTTATGGCCCGATTAAATGTACAATAATCATTCTGCTTCTTATTGAAATCTAAACCTCCTTGGCATTGTTAGATAAATTTTATGTTGTAAAAAAGAAAAACGATTTTCATTCCATGAATTATAATGTTTGATTGTTGTTCACTCTATTTCACGAGAACTTAGAATGGACATTAGGTTCATTGGGGACTGGTGTACGTACATAGAAGATCACATAGACAATTTTTAAGTTAAAGGAAATCGGAATATAGGAGATGATGTGATTGGCGGTTAGCTAGAGGAATGAAGTTTAAATGGGATTCTTGGAGGTTATCCTGTGGATCTGGATCTGTTGGAGGTTATCCATAGAGTCCAATTTAGGAGAAGAGAAATGAAGCCAGGGTATGGCAGTTGATTGTCAATTCGAAACCTTAGGATATGGCATTGCGTGTTCGCTTTTTTTGAATAGGAGATAAAAGGGTGATATGTATTATAGTACCAGGTTATGGTCTATATACTCCCAAGGTTCCGGTTAGTTCCTTGTGGGCCCAGTGGTTACGGTTAGTTCCCCGGGGAATTCATCCTTGCGAGGCGGCTGATGACTCCGACTCAGTAAATAACTTAGGCCGTTTCATCGGGGCTCTCGGTTAGGGCAAGCACGGGGGAGCGGTTAACATGGGAGGATGTTTCTCAAGGGTTGAGATTCTAGATTCCACTAAGTTAAAGGCTAGTAATTGAAATTGATCGCTTGTTACTTGTTGTTCTTACTTTAACAGTATTGTATATGTCCTTGCTTGTAAGTTATGGGTTCGGGTGAGTTTTGGCTATTGAGCGTCATCGTTCACGGTACTATGTTGCCCTGGTAACTCAAACGCTAGGTACCGAGGACGGAACAGAATTGTCGTACAATTCCATCGAGTTCAATCCTATCGAGGAAGAAGCTGCATAGTCACTCTGATTAATTTAAGTCGACTTTAATTTTGGAAGCTTTGAAAATTGTAATATTTTAATTTATTTGAAACGGTTGTAATATAATGACATTTGCTTTTGAAAATGGTGACATCGTAAATCTATGGAATTTTTTGTGAAAATAATCTTTGAAATATTTATTAATGTCTCCGAATTTTCGGGGCGTTACAGGAGTGGTGGGGATGGAGGCCATTGAGAGAGAGCGGAGGAAGGAGCTGTAGGCATGAGAAAGCGAGAGTGAGAGAGAGGCGGGATTAATTTGGGGATTTCCCTTCAGCGCTTTGCTTTGAGAGAGGCGCGCACAGATTAGGGATTTCCAGTATTTTGAGAGTGGCGCGATGCGAACAGATTTTAGGATTTAAGTATTTTGAGAGAGGCACGCCAAAATAATTAAGTGCTCTCGTATCGAACAATATGAATAAATTCCAAACTTAATGAGCCAATCATATTTTAATGGTGGTCGATCTAAATCATTAAAATTTCACGTCTTATTGATTCCACCTTTATCACCAAAATTGAAGATCATCGGATATCGGCGACCGCTTGATCGGACAACATTTGATACATCCAAGACATTAAAGTGTTACATTGCAATACCCGCCACCACCTGAGTCTTTTTTTCTCGATCAAAACCATCCATCTTTTACATATCATGGAGTACATCATTCGTACCAAAAATAAAATTAATCGAGTATCGTTACACACTTGATCGGCTAGAAAAACTCATTTATTCAACGAGATTGTGTCTCAATAAAGAAGCTTTTTAAACCCGATTGTGACAAATTTTTACTAGAATGCTATAATCAACAAGGAAAACAAAAGTAACGGTCTGGATCGTTGTAATTGTGTCACGGTTGAATGGCTACCATACGTTCAAGTACAACATAAGATTTAATTTGTTAACAATTACAATTGAATGTATAGAATTAGTACAAAGCTAGATCGAGTTTTAGTCAATGAGAATTGGATGAAAGTGTATAATTCTTCCTATGCTCATTTCCCAACTCCTAGGATATCTGATCACTCTCCTGCCATTACGTCTATTCTTCCAAGTCCTAGGAAATCAAATAAACCGTTTAAGTTTTTTGATTTTTTAGCAGATCACCCTCAGTTTTTGGATGTAGTTCAGAAAGTTTGGAGGAGAGTGATTATTGGCAACCCTATGTATTGTGTCTGTGAGAAGCTCAAGCTGTTGCAAGGTGAGTTTGAACTTATTGTGTCTGTGAGAAGCTCAAGCTGTTGCAAGGTGAGTTTAAACTTATTAATACTAGAGAGTTTAGTGATGTCTCTGCTAGGATTGTTGACCTTAGACAACAGCTGGATACTTTGCAGCATGCTTTAAGCTTCCACAATTCTAATCCTTCCTTAGTCAGCCAGGAAAGAGCAGTTTACAAACAACTCCTCACAATGATAAGGGCTGAGGAAAGTCTAGCTAAGCAAAAGTCTAGAATTCAGTGGCTGAAGTTGGGTGATCAGTGTACTTCTTATTTCTTCAAATCTGTAACCAATGCAAGAAATAGAAACAAAAAAACCAGTGTGGTCTTGGAGGATGGGTCCCTCACACATGACATTGAGGTCATAAAGTCCAATTTTGTCAATTATTACGCTAACTTGCTAAGTTCAGTGCATCCTGATACTTATCAAGGACATAACAGAATCCAGCGGTTAGTAAATAAAAGGCTAACTGATACAAAAAAGTTGGCAATGATTGTGGAAGTCTCTGATCAGGAGATTAAGGACACCTTTTGGTCCCTTAACCCCAGCAAAGCCCCGGGTCCGGATGGCTACAATGCTAGATTTTTTAAAAAATCTTGGCCTATTATAGGCCATGAGGTCACTGCAGCTGTCAAGACCTTTTTTTCGGTCTAGTAAACTTCTCAGGAAGGCCAATTCTACCATGGTAGCTCTTGTTCCAAAGATCCCTAACCCATCCAAAGTTGGGGATTTTAGACCTATCTCATGTTGTAACACGGTTTACAAATGCATTGCTAGAATAATTTCTAAAAGACTCCAAGTGGCCCTCCCTGCTGATCCTGCTTGGTCGGGGTTTGTTAAAGGGAGGAGAATTGCTGACAACATCTTCCTCACCCAAGAACTAATGCGAGGGTATCACTAATCATCATCATCACCAAGATGTGCGATGAAAGTAGACATTGGGAAAGCTTATGATAATGTCAGATGGGAATTTCTTTGGGATGTTTTGTCCTCTATGAATTTCCATCCCACAATGATCAAGTGGCTTCAAGCTTGTGTTACCACTGCTAACTACACTCTAAGCTTGAATGGGGAGACCACTGGGTACATTATAGGGCAAAAAGGACTAAGGAAAGGATATCCTTTGTCTTCATACCTCTTTGTCATTGTTATGGAAATTCTCACCTGTCTACTTAGAGAGAAATCCATGTTACCTGGATTTCATTTCCATTGGAGATGTGGGAATACAAAGATCATCAATCTCTGCTTTGCGGATGACCTTATGATCTTTTGAAAGGGTGAATTGTCTTCAATCACCCTTATTCAGGAAGCCCTCACTGAGTTCCAAGCTTTGTCTGGTCTCTCCCCAAACCCCGAGAAAAGTAGCATTTATTTCTCTGGGGTCAACATTACCACTAGAATAGCCATTATGGACATCTTAAGATTCTAGGAGGGCACCCTCCCAGTCAGATATCTGGGTGTTCCCCTCCTCTCCACTAAGCTCAAGGCTTCAGATTGCCATCGTTTAGTGGAGAGCATGATTGCTAGGACTAAGACTTGGACCAATAGAGATCTAACCTATGCTGGTAGGGTTCAGCTAATTAAGAATGTGCTCTTCTCCATTCAAACATATTGGTCATCCTTGTTTATCCTTCCCAAAAAGGTAATCAAGGAAATTGAGTCAATACTTCGGGCTTTCCTTTGGTCTGGCCCTGACTTAAAGAAAACAGGTGCTAAGGTTTCATGGGAGCAGCTGTGCTCTCCCAAAGAAGAGGGGGGTCTTGGTTTCAAATCTTTGCAAATCTGGAATAGGGCAGCCATTGCAAAACACATTTGGTTCCTAATATCTGGGGGAGAACAATCCATGTGGTGTCAGTGGGTCAAATCATACTTAATAAGAGGCAGGAGTTTCTGGAAACTGAAAATACCGGGAGATTGTACATGGGGTTGGAGGAAGCTTTTGAACCTCAGGCCCTTGGTTAAACCATATGTCCAGTATATACTAGGTAACGGGAATTCCATATCCTTGTGGCATGACAATTGGCATCCTCTCGGTCCTTTAATGGATAGATTTGGTTCTAGAATTGTGTATGACTCTGGCATTCCTCAAGATGCATTTGTCTCTCACATAATAGAAGGTTCTAATTGGGTATTCCCCATTACCCAAACATTTGAACTGAATGAGGTGAGAAACGCCTTGCCATCTTTGATTCAGTCCAGGTTGAATGGGGCAGATCAAACAAAGTGGACTCTTACTTCCAATGGTCAATTCACAATTGCATCTTTATGGAACAAATTGAGAACTCCCTTTCCTAAAGCCCTATGGCATAAGGTAGTGTGGTTTTCTGCACACGAACCTAAATTCAGCTTTGTCACATGGCTTGCCATTCAGAATAGGTTAGCCACTGTTGATAGACTCGTGTCATTTGGGTTGAATGTTCCTTCACAATGTGGTTTGTGTCAGGGGAATGAAAGTCACGACCATCTCTTCTTTACTTGCCCATTTACCAACCAGGTGTGGAATACCACACAGGCCAAACTCCATGTCACATGGCCTGCACGATCTTGGGCAGCATGGGTAACCTTGTTATCAAATTTTAAGGGCAAAACTCTCAAAAGTGTAATCACTAGATTGGGATTTACAATAATTGTTTATCACATTTGGATTGAGAGAAACTTGAGGAAATTCCAAAATCAATCCTGTACTTGGGAGATAGTTGTTCAAAAAATTTGCAACATGGTAAGAGGGAGGCTTTTGCCACTTTCTAGTCTTCCTCATTCACAAGCTGACTTAATTGTAAATGAGTGGAACAATATTGCGGTCTAAATTACTTTGCTAGTTGTTGTTTCTAATTGGCAAAGTGATTCAATTGGGCAGTTTGTGCACAGTTTTGGTATCTTTGCAGGTGGCTACCAAGTCCTGAAGAGTCGTTGAGGGCTCAAATAGTCTCCCACTCTCAGGTTTCAAGGAGAATACTTGACTACTATTACTGCTATTTACAAGGTATTATCTTACACTCTTCTATTGGATTGTTACTACCTGGATACAGTTTTGGAACCCCCATTCTCTTACGTTTGTGTGTGTGAACCTGTGAGCTGTGTGCTTGAGCCACTATACCCTTGAGAGTGGAGGTAAGAGTTAGTGGGAGTCTTTTGGTAAGGGAGAGTTGAGGGAGTAAGGGTCCCTCCTATTGCTTTTAGAATTATGGAGATTTAGGCTTCGAGGGAGTAAGTGGGAAAGTAGATAAAGCAATCAGTTATGTTTTGGCTCTGTTCACAAACATGGAAGCTACATTCTTATCTCTACTACTATTAATTCAGATCTGGTTAATTCAAAGTTGCATTTTAATATCAAGGCCAATCTCATGTTGCTATGGGGGCTGTATTCTATGAAGCTTAGTCGAGTCCATTGCTGTTAGATTGGAACAACTATGAGTGTAAATATGTTAGGCTATCATGCGTTACTGTCATACACTTGTTACTTTGTGCATGTTACTGCTACAGTATCCTGATATTGCTGGCTGTTCTACCTCAATTAAGGACCAATCACTTCTGTTTTGTGTCTGTCCTTAGATGCACTAGGGAAATCTGATTGGTTGCTGGCGTTAGCATTATATCAGGTTCATATTTTCTGCTACTGTTCTCTTGTTGTATCTGCGGACTGAATGGTTAAGAAGTGGACGCTTTCAGTTGGTTTGCATGTGTTGTAGCCATCAACTTGTTTTACCTATCCTTGGGGGGTTGTCCCTAGGAATGTTAATGCATTCCTAAGGGGCCTTCCTTAGATCCTCGCTACTGCTCAGTTCTGCTTCTGTTCTGTTCTGCTCAGTGCTGCTTCTGTTTTGTGTTTTGAGTGGCTGCTCAGTTCTGTTCTTGATAAGTTCTGACGCTGACGCACCTTGCTGCCAATTCCTTATAGTGCTGCTGCACTTGTGATAGCTGCTGCCATCTGTGATGTGATGCTGAAGCTGTTGCGCCTGTTTTGTTACTGCTTTAACTTGGCCGCTGTTCTGTTACAGCTTCTTGGTTCTCTGCGTTAGACCTTCTATTTTGTCTCTGCTACGAGTGCATGCTGTTGCATGGTTGTTGCTCATCTAACCTATTCTGTTATGGATACCGTTCATCAGTATGTAATAGTTGTTGACTTCGGCTGCTGCTGTTTGTTGCTGTAATGAGCAGCAGTGCCCAGCTGCTCTGTAGTACTGCGTTAACACACGGATGCTTCTTCTATTGCCTACTTTGGTCTGCAAATGAATTAAGTGGTACCTGCTACTGGTCTGCTACAAATAAGCTGGCTGTCCGGGATGCTGCAAGTTGATTTTTGAATAGTATATGTTTTTCCAAATATCATTCGCAATGTTATTCTTCTTTTCTCGTTGCTTTATCGCAAGGTTGCACAATGTGTAATCCTTTTGCTATCTGTTTTGTATCCCTCTTTTAGATGGGTAGGAAACAGATGTTTCATGTCCTTCTAGTCCTATGTAGCCATTTGGCATTGGCTCTCTCTTTTGTTTTTACTTTATTTCTTTTTTTTTCCTCCTGGGGTATCCCCTTGTAGGCTGTATATTCGGTTAGCCCCCTTTTTATTTCAAGCTGTTTTACCTATAAAAAAAATGTATAGAATTTAAAGGCAATTACCAACTCAATTTTTATCGTGGTCGATCTGAATCATTAGGATTTCACGTTTCACTGACTTCATCATTGTCAACAAAAATGGAGATCATAGGATATTGGCGACCACCTAATCTGACAACATTTGATGCATCTTGAGGCATTAAAGTATTAGATTGCAAGACCCGACCTCACCAAAGTCTTTATTTTTCGATCCGAACCATCTATCTTTTACATATATTTTAATTAATCATTCGTATCAAGTATTAATTTGGTCAGGTATCTTTACATATTTGATCAGACGATAACTATCATCCAAAAATCAAATTACGTCTCAATCAAGGAGCTTTCTAAACCCGATCGAACAAAATTTTTATGATAATGATTTAATCAATGAGCACAACGAAATTAACGGCCTCGACTATTAAAATAGTTTTGTTTTATTAAGATCCACTAAATAATCATACCGAAGGGTATTAAAAATGTATAACATGTAGTAATATTATTAGATACTAACCGAGACCCGTTGGTTTTTTGATAGGATCTATTCCAGCACTTTTTTTTTTAGCTGCTAGGGAGGGGGTGTCTATTCCAGAGCTTTCTCTAGGCTCTGGTAAATGAGGGGTTTATTCCTGTAACGCCCCGATTTTCGGACACGTTAATTAAATCTGTAACGCCCCGAATTTTGGGTACGTTAAAGAGGCATTTATTACATAATAAAGAGAGTTTATTACATCATAAATACTTCAAAGGGTACATTCATTCAATCAAAGGAGAAACTAAGGCTCCTAACTACTGCTCCGCTTGCTCCTTCCTTCAGGCAGGCTTCTCAGCTCCGAAGGCCTCCAAGGCATGCATCTCGCCCTGTTCATCTAAGAGGTCTGACACATTATACCAGCGTCACCACCAATATAATATGTCAGGGTCACCAAAGGTAACACCATGAGCTACAACGCTCAATAGGAAATTCTTACCCACCAACCTTACAACTAACAATCACACATCGTTAATCGTCTATCGTTGGTGTCCATGATTCTCGTGTTTCTCCTACGCGACTCATCGTAGACCGTGTCAATCATTTCCATTCACAAAACCGTCTTTCAAAATCATTTGCATTGGCTCCGTACCGCGGATAACCAAGCCACACACACACACCCAACCTTTCAAAATTCATTTGACATTGGCTCCATACCGCGGATAACCAAGCCACACACCCAACCTCGGTTCCGCCGCGCCGGGTTCCCGAGTATCCTCACAATGGTTCCGCCGCGCCGGGTTCCTGTTGGCACATAATTGCATTGGCTCCGTACCGTGGATAACCAAGCTACTCACCCTACCTTGGTTCCGCCGCGCCGGTCTCCCAAGTATCCTCACTATGGTTCCGCCGCGCCGGGTTCCCATAGGCACACACACACTACTCACATAATACCCTCGAGATGGTTATTATGTAGTTTCTAAGATATCTTCTTTTTCGGAAAACATATTCCTCTTGCTAACCACACCCTAGGTGCCATGTTTCTATTTCCTCGGTTTTCGTGTCTCGTTATCATGCAAGACTTCGCGGTGTAAAACTTTACCACATAAACAATTCATACGACATTCGTTGCAATCTTTAAACATTATTCAACTCCATACTACTTAGCATACTCAAATCAACGCTTAAAGCATAACGCCACATGTTCGGACGCCCTTGGAGTGATAAATCACTTATGCTTTATCGTGTCACAAGTAATACAAGCAATTCATATAAGCATACTCACAAGCATCGTAAAGATCAAAATACAAGTACTTGATATGGAAAGTAAATAAAGATAACTTACTTTGAAATGGAAGATAACGAGATCTAACATATACATAGGGATAGGGCAAGAGTATCCTACCTTGATCTGAAACTAGTCGGGGCCGAATAAGCAAGTTGAAAAATCCTACGGGTGGTGAAACTCCAAATCTGGACCGAACTTTGGATGGCAGTAACTCGGTCAATCCTTGGCCGAATATGATGGTTCTTGGGTCAAAATCGAAGCTCAAGAAATGCTCTACAACTTCCGTGAAGGAAGTTAATCCTAGAAACTACTTTAGGTTGGAGAAAAATGGGGGTAAAGCAAAAGACAGTAAGCTGTCTGGAATTTGGAAATCCGAATTTTACTGAACTTCGGATGCCAATAACTTGGTCATTTCTGAATCGATTGGGGTGGTTCTTGAGCCTAACTTGAAGCTCTCGAAGTGTTCTACAACTTTCCCCGAAGGAAGTTGGCTCTAAAAACTATCCTAAACAAGAGAAAACTGAGGATTTTCAAAGGGACAGTAGGCTGCCTGGAACTGGAATCCGAGATTTCTGGAGAGAAGGAGGAGCAAAGCTTTGAAGGTGTGATCTTTGAAGCTTGGAATGGCTTCTATTTATAGGCCAAGACCTTGGCTCTCTCTCCTCTCCCAAGGCCGGCCCCCCCCTCTCTCTCTCTATGTCAAATTTTGACACATGCCATGAGATCATGAAAGATCAAGGCCTAATCTTTAGGCTTGCATGGCTAGTTGGTCCTTCTTGGAAGACTTGGTGTGAAAAGAGGTGTGAACAAGATCCTAGGGTTTAAACAATTGGGTAATTGTACAAGAAGTACCATGGAAGAATATATTCTTTGGCTAGGAAGAATATTTCCAAGGATTTGAAGTACAAGAAAGATCAATGCCAAGGTACTACTTTCTCTCTTTCTTCCTTCCTTCCTTCCTCTCTCTCTCTCCCTCCCTTGGCCGAATTCTCTCTCTCTCTCTCCCCTCTCTCGGCTCCTCTCTCCCTCTCTCCTCTCTCTCTTGCAAAGTACTAATCTTGGAAACTGTTCAACTTTGCTAATCTCTCTTGCAAAGTTGAAGCTTATCAGGTGGCTTTAGGTTGTCCAATAAATTTAAAGCTTATCAGTTAAATTTTTTACCAAAACAAACGAGGTTTTGAAATCAATCTTATTTTGGCAAATATTTACTTCAGGCAAATATTTTATTAAACCGTTCTATAGTAGCATTAAGGCTTACTATTGGTTTGCTGTACTGGGGTTGTTTCCCTTGTTGTACCAAGAGTTGTTTGAGTTTTTTAATATATTGTTGTTTTAATACTGAATCATCAATTTTACTAATGAGATCAATTAATAATTCTTCTTCTGGTAATTCTTTGGTAAGTACATTTATTATCTTTGTGCAACAATTGTTAGTACAACCTATTTTAATTTGATCATCACTTGGACTATTATTAGGGGAATGGTAATCTGAGGATGAAGTAGCAATATCTTCGTCTTCAGAACTACTTAAATTTGCAATCCTAAAGATTTCTAAAATCTGCTGTTTATCATTATCAGATATATTAAGTTGACTGATTTTTGCTTGGACTTTACAATCAGTTTTGTAATGTCCTTTTTTACCACAGTTGTAACATGTAATATTATTTTTATCAGTAATTTTATTTTTATTCTTTTGACCTTTGGGTTTTTCATAATATTTTTCTTTAGATGGTGTAGATTTATTATGCTTTGAATATCTGTGACTTTTACTATTGGTAGTTGGTTTAATATGTTTAGTATGATGTTTGGATTTCCTCCGTGATGGTGCTACCGGGGGTAGACCATATTGTTCACAAAAGTTACCCAATTCATATTTGGCTTTATTCTTGTCTTTTTGAGCTTGTTTACTAATTTTCATATCAATGCACATTCTTAGACCCTCTTTTTGAATGGTACTAATAATGTCACCATATGTTAATTTATCATATTCAATAACTCCTGTTGGTCGACTAAGAACATCTCTAATTTTATGAGCAAATAAATTAGGAAGTCCATTAATAAATTTCTCTTTCCAAAATGATTTTGTACAATCATCTCAGAGCATGACTCTAGATGTAAAAACATCTTTGTACCATCTAAAATCGCTTAATGTTGGACAATGCAAATTACTAAGTTGATCATGTATTCTAGAAGTAATGTTACTAGGTTGTCCAATAAAATGTTTAATAATGGTATAGATTAAAGTATTGACTCCATCAGGTACTCCCATTCCAATTTCATTATCAAAAATTGGGAGACCATTCTCATCTAATTGAATAGCATTTTTAATGTCTTCTCTGGACTCACGAGTGAGATATTTATCCCACCATGCTTTTAGCATTCCAGTGAAACCAGAAGTTAATAAATCAACAATTTGTAATTGATTAAGGTCTGTATTACTTAAATAGCTATTAGCAGCCATTGACATGTGATTCAATTTTTCTAATATTTGGTGTTCACTTAGTCCATCAATATTCCATTCATATAGCTTATTAGCAGAAACAGAAAATTGGTTGGCTAAATTATTTTCTTCATATTGTAGGTCGGGGGGGTAGGTCTAGAATACCAATTTTTTGTAATAGTGGTAGTATTTGTTGGGCGATTAACAAGACGGTTAATAACTTGACTAGAAAACTGTTTTTGTAGTTGTGTAATTTCTTCATCAGAAGAAGTGTGTCCCATTTGACTAGAAATGCTAGTGTCACAGTTTTTTGTGATTACAGTAACTTGGGGTGACTCTGGTTCTAACTTAATAGTTAAGTTTGTTAGTATTTCTTCAATTTTTTGAGTATTTTGATTTTGGTTTATGGGAATTTTCTCTCTCCTTCCAGGAAGGTGGATAAGGGGTTTTTCAATGTTTTTACTGGATGAAGGGATACTTGAAGATGATCCTTCATCAATTTTGGTTTCTATTTTATCCAATTGTTTACTTATTGTTTTGAGACATTGATTAGTGTAATTAATTTGTTCAGCAATTTGTTTACATTCAGTTCTGTCATTAGGTAGTTTGAATGGAGATGCTGTTATAGCAGATCCCTTGTAATCAATGATTATGGAATCTAAAGGAGGGTGACTAGAAATGGTTGTAGTGTTGTCTGATTTTTTCCATTTTACTTTTGTAATGGTGTTGACTTTTTTATAAAATTTTTGTAAGTATTTGAAAAAATAAATTTCAGTTCTGGTATCTTCCATGAATTGTTCCCATTGAGTAATTATTTTTTCTTGTCGGGACTGTGAATATTTATTAGCATAATCTTTTCTTTTTTGTTTATTAGCTTTTGACTTAAATTCCTTGTATAATTTATCAAAATTAATTTTAAATTCTTTGTGTAAAACAGTTAAAGATTTATTAACAGTGTGACTAGATATTGACTTGTTAATTTCTTTTACTGAGATAAAGAACTCATGTTCTTCTTGGTTAACTATATCCGGCAACTCAGATAAAGAAGCCATTGAAGAACTTACTGAAGAAGTGCACCTAAATAATCTATTCATTGTTTTTAATCCTACAAATTCTTCGTTTAATATCTTAATCCTAAAGATTTCTTAATTAATATCTTAATCCTAAATTGTCATGATAAACACATACCCTACTGCACACATACCCCAGAAATCTCCCAACCCCTTTCTCTGCCCTACCCTGGGACTTACACTCGGGGACCTTTTACGGACTCTCTAAGGTGGCCAGTGACAAGGTGGTCGACCGATGACAACCGAATTAAAATACTAACTAAAATTTCAGCAGGAGTAAAATACTAAATGAAAACTGAGTAGGAGTAGAATCAACTTACAGATTACTATGGTTTAATTCTTCAACAATTTCCTACCTGGCTCTGATACCATGAGGGGGGCGGAAGGAGGGATACAGAGGAAGAACATGGAGTTATCAGAGTAGGGTGAGTTCGTCAAGGAGGGAGTGACTGATTGTACTTAAAGGAGGGGAAGAAGGTAGAGACAGTACAACACAGTAACAGCAATTATATTAACAGTAGTGTAAATAGTGACTGATTTCAATTATGAACAGTAGTGAATAACAGCAATTATATTAATAGTAGTGTAAATAGTGACTGATTTCAATTATGAACAGTAGTGAATAGTAAATAGTAAATAGTAAATAGTAATGCAGTTTACTGGTAATTGAATAGTACAGTTTACTGGAAATTGAATAGGTAAGCTGAACAAACTCAGACTTACAGTGATTACAGAAGTAGAACTTCAATCTTGACTAAAGTAAACTCAGACTTATACACACACACACACACACACACACACACACACAATGCAAGCATACAAAATTAATAGGTACTATTGTACCAAGGATCAAGGTAGATTTTAAAAGGCTAGGATTTTCCCAATAAACTAATAAATAGACATGAGGTACTTAGGGCAATACTTTAACCATCTAAGTACATAAATAATATATGCACAAGTACTAATGTATCTAGGTAGATCAAAACCCCAATAGAAAAATAAATAAGGTACTTAAGAATCTTGGTACCATGTACCCTATCTTTAAAATAATGCCATACTTTCACATGAGGGTTAAAAGGAAGTATTAATTTAATTAAAACCCATGGTACTTTGAAAGACTAAGTCTTTTACCCAATGGGTAATAAAACCCCTAACTTCTATTGTCCAATGGACAATAGTTATTAGGTAACTTTTATATTAAAATAGTATGTACCTTGTCACATGGGGATTTAAAGAAAAGACTAAATTAATAACCCCATGTACTTGGTTAAAAGATGAACTTATTATCCAATGGATAATAATTCTCCTAGCTTTTATTGTCCAATGGACAATAGTTACGAATGAACTTTATATATCAAAATAATCAAAATGGTACTTTAGAAATCTAGGGTTTAGATATACCCCAATACTTTAAGAAATAAAAGTACATGGGAATCCCACACTTGAATATTAAAATGATACCTTGTACTTTGTTGGAAGACCAAGGCTATTACCCAATGGGTAATGGTTTCCCTTGTAGTTATTAACCAATGGATAATAAAGGACAAGGTACTTATATAATAAACTAAGCTTTTAGGAAAGACTACATGTCCTTTTGCGTGTGGCAAATACACATATGTATATATATACATGTACTTATCAAGATATAATAACGAAGGAGCTATTGTCCAATGGGTAAAGATTACCCTAACAATCATGGACATTGGTAATGGTAAAAGGTTCAAGGAGGTTCAAAAGGTTCGACTAGTAACTAGGTTAGTCTAGTTCCATCAACTAGTTGGTTAGAAACTAACTAAATTGATGAAGTAGGGTTTCTAGTCAAAATCTCACTATGACGAAATTTACAAGAAATCAAATAGCCACCCAAGAGATAATTCAAATAAAATTCAAATATTTAACGAAAAATAACAACGAGATTTTTATTCGTTAAAAATCGGGGTTGTTACAAAATCCTTTTCAACTGATTTAATGATTCAAAAAACTAATATATAAGAAATGAAATTTTTTTAAACAGAGTTTAGCAGCGGAAACCTCAAATACCAAATTCAAACCTACTAAATTGTCTTAAAAACCAACAAAATGAAATAGAGTTTGACAAATGTGATAGAGTTTCAAAGAGAGGTACTATTCTTGCAGTATTTGATCAAATTTCTGCACTGTTTATTTTCGGATTGAGTAAGTAGGATTTGAGAATGAGCAATTTGATAACCAAATTTGGGAGAAACCATATCTATTGTTGTTGGGTTAAGATAATAGAATTGGAGGTATTTTTCGCTTAATTTCTGTTTCAGATCCGGACTGAGATTGGTGGTTTGGTATATTGTTCTTTGTCCATTTAAGTTGGGGATGAAGAAAGTAGGTTTTGCCTGAGATTGGGCATTCCATAATCCAGACCTGTTGGCGTGAAGAGATCGCGCGGCGGTTTGGTTCTATTGTCATTTGTTAGTAGCTGTTTAGTTGCTAGTTCTTAATTGCTAGTGGTTCCTGCTGTTTAGTTGCTGTTCTGTAGGAGGTGTAATTGAGCTAGCCGGATCAGGACTGAAGGATTCCTGGGTTCCAATCACTACACAGTCTCGGCATTCCGGCTACGCCTAGTTTAGTACTGAACAGGTGAGCTTCTAGTCACTTAAGCCTTTGCGAGCTCATACCCAGTTTAGTTACAGGGTACATTGCCCATTTGGGGCTCATGGGTTATTATCCAGCTCTTTGTTGAGCTTCTCTAAATCCCTAGGTTCTTTGCTTCATTAGCCTGGTGTTTGTGCGTAGTATGGTTGTGTTCGTGGCTATCATGGATTAGATTGGAGTTTTGCGCTGATTGAAAGGGATAGCTTTGCGGCTACCATTGACTAGATCGGTAGTTGGGCTCTGATTGAAATAGGTAGCTTCCGGGGTTATCTTTGATTAGATTAGTGGTCTTGCACTGATTGAAAGGGATAGCTTCACGGGCTGTCATTGATTAGATTGGTGGTAGTTCACTGATCGAAAGGGGCAGCTTGGTCCGCCTGCGGTTCGAGTGGCCACATTTTGTGGTTTCTCTTTCTGTTCCCCTTTTAGATTATAGCGAGCCTAGGGGCTTAGGTTGAGGGTGGAGTAGTCTGGATGGAATGGGCGTGGTGTGCTAGGTGCTTGAGAGGGT
This sequence comes from Rhododendron mucronatum var. ripense, assembly GCA_019656295.1. Taxonomy (NCBI): domain Eukaryota; kingdom Viridiplantae; phylum Streptophyta; class Magnoliopsida; order Ericales; family Ericaceae; genus Rhododendron; species Rhododendron mucronatum. The sequence continues at coordinate 1,040,607 of BPLT01000035.1, read as the reverse complement.
AGCCTTGTCGGATGCCGTCATCTCCAGTTCGAGTCTCTTCTCGGTTTCTAGTCCCTCTGTAGTAGCTGTTCTTCTAGAAGTGGGTATTATGCGTGTTCTCTGGGTTTGATTGGAGTAGTAGTATCTTGGTTTGCTTATCCCTTCTCTGGAGACAGTGGTTGTAGAGACCCGTATTTAATTGAATTAACTTTAATGTTTATAAATGAGAAAAATGGGAAGTAAGATGTGTTCATATGATTTGGGGTTAAAGTGTTTGAATTGATTGTGGAAGGGTGCAAGTGTAATTAGCATATTTATGGGTATATATAGGAGGGTGAGAAAGCATTGAATCATTTTTCTCCCCACCCTCTCACCGGCTCTCTCTCTATCTCTCGGCTCTCTTCCTCTCTCTTGCTCCCTCTCCAAATTTCTCTCAAAACCCACCAAAATAACCTTCAAATCTTCATCCTTTACGCGTAAGGTGGTCCGTACCACGTTGGTTTGAGCTCGGAGGAGTCGTATTTCGTTCGAATCAAGGTTTTCGGAAAGCTAGGGCTCGTATCTTTGTGGGTTTCGTCCTTCGACCTCGAGGTAGGGATTCTACCTCTCAATATATGTGATAGAAGTGTTCTCCTTGCTTAAATCGTGCCTTTGGTTGTTGTTGTTGTTGTTGTTGTTGTTGTTGTTGGAATCGCTGAAATCTGCAGAAAATCTGGACGAACACCCGTTTGTATCGATACTGAATTAGTCAGTATCGATACACGATTCTCTGGAGCGCCCTTAGCTACTGTTGTATCGATACTGATTTAATCAGTATCGATACTGATTTAATCAGTATCGATACAATGCTCTCAGGAGCGTTTTTAGCCCCTGTTGTATAGATACTGGAATTCCCAGTATCTATACAACAATACCTTAGCCCAGCATTTGTTCTTTGCTTCGAACTCCATTGTTTTGACCCCCGATCATTTCTAACTTGTTCTAGATATCACCAAATCACTCCATAGTGTTGTTAATCTTATTCCTTGAGTTCGTTGTGTGTCTTTTGTATCCCTTGTCCTTATTCGATAAATCTTGATATCGATTACGCATGAACTTCGCTTGAATTGAATTGAATTGAAATGACACCTTATGTGAGTACGAGATTCTTGGACATTTATCGACACAACGATGAACATTCGGGGCCCATCGACGGGTGGGTGCCTGGCAGAGGATATCAGGGTCCCATAATTAGCCTGGCAGGAGCTAATGCTCATATTGAATATTCAAGGCCCAACCTTCTACGGGTGGGTGCTTGGCAGGGGATATCGGGGTCCCATAATTAGCCCGGCAGGAGCTTCGGCTCATGACACATGACGCGAAGTGACATTGGACACAGGGAAAGTTGAAATGATTGAAGGTTGAGGCGTTTACCAGATTTCGTATCGAGTATATTGGATTGTTAAACCTTGGTTATTGCTTATCGTATGATCTATATCCCGTTCTTGCCTGGTGATCGTTCTTGCATTTCTCTTGCATATAAGGTTAGCGTAGAATTTCCTACTGGGCTAGTGTAGCTCAAACCTATTATCATTTTCACGTACCAACTCAGGACAATAGCATGCATGCTCAGAGTGCTTGGATGTGATCTTTATTTTGAAAGCTAACGATTGAAGAGTTACTCAGACATCTTTGTAAATCTTTTTTTGAAGATGTATTAGTAACTTGATCTGTAAATCTTTTGACGATGGAATATTGTAAGGCTTAACTCTTGAATATTCAGTACTTATGTTAATTTGGGCCTCGGAGCCAAAGATGTAAAATCTTGGGAATGCTACATTATTTTGGGTTATCGTATGGATCTTGGCGAGGTTTATTTATGGAAATCATTTATATTTATGTTGAAAATTGAGGGCGTGACAGTGGTGATTGGTAGGTGGCTGAGAGCGGGTTGTTTTTGGCGAGCCTTAGGCTTGGATGAGAGAGTATTAGGCCAGATGGAATGGGCGTGGAGTGCAGGGTGGGGCCCCCTATCAGATGCCGACATCTCTGGTTCGAGCCTCTTCTTGGTGCCTTGTTCCTCTGTAGTAGCTGTTCAGCTTACCTTGATGCCGTTTGCTATGTTGCTGCTAGTCCTCAGTGTTGGTTATCTTTTGGTCATCTCTGGCCGTGACTATTTATTTTATTTCCTAGCCTGGCGGGATGTGCCAGGTAGTAGTTCAATTTCATGTTATTTCTATTCATATCACTTCATTTCATACCCCGTTGTACTATCCTTCCTTTTAGATGGATAGTGCAACGGGGGTATGATCACTACACACATGGCACTTTTGTTATTTTATTTATTTTACCCTACTCTCCATGCGGGTTGTGCATGCGTTATCGCAATTTTTTCAATCTTCTTTTTTTCTCTTTCTTTTCCTCCTGTGGTATGCCCCTTGTAGGCTATACATTCGGTTAACCTTTTTTAATTTCAAGCTAATTTACCCAAAAAAAAATTTGATAACACTTATGAAAATTTAATTAAAAGTACGTTAAAATGACAGAGCTTTCAAGGGTATGGCCTCCAAGGATCAACAAACTCTCATTCCTCAGTTGAGAGGTCTTCACCCTGGTACGGATCGCCTTGCAGCAGATTCTGCTCTTCGATCTCTTAATTATCTGCATGAAACGCCAGCCCAACGGCACTATAATGCATTTTGAAACTCAGTAGATAATCTCAACTCTACTAACCCCTTACTTTACAATTAGTAGATCAACAATATAATAGTTCACATCAGATACAGGATAACGGCACGTTGTCTTTTTCTTTACTACCCATCAACTTGCATGAAATCTAAGGATCCCTTCCACAAGGTCCTTTCCTCCCATATCCATCAACTTTGACCGTCCCATGGAATAACTCTCCTTTTATTTGTCCTGTACCAGGGTTCTAAGCGAATACTACTAAATTATGTATCCAGTCTGGATTCACTAACAACCATAATAAAGGAGCAATCACCATGACAACTCAGCATTAGAGGTCGCACTATCTCATTGTCAATAGCCTTTGCTGTCTCCCAACTCTACACACTGGGTACTTTACCATACCCCTAATCTACACACTAGGTACTGTACCGTATTCAGGGATCCTTTAGCGTTTCCCAAAATACTGTACCTGGAATCCTTTACCGTCCTCCACACATACACTGGATATTGTACCGTATTTAGGATCCTTTACCATATCCCAAATACTGTACCTGGAGTCCTTTACCGTCCTCCACTCACACACTGGGTACTGTACTGTATTTAGGATCTTTTACCGTATCCCAAATACTATACCCGGAGTCCTTTACCGTCCTCCACACACTCTGAGTACTTTACCATACTCGGGGTCCTTTACCGTTCCCCAACTCAACCAAAAGTACTTTACCATACCAGGGTCCTTTACCGGCACCTAACATCCTCAACCAACTTTACCATTTTTATCATTTACTTATCAACGTCTATATGTTCACTACTCGAAACCATCCCATGAATCCAAGTGCATTCTAGCACGTACAACATGATATAATCAACAACTCAAATACGATACATTTCAATGAGACAACAATATAACAATTGATAAGTGCAAATAATTAAACACAAAAGGGGTTTGGATTGAGCCAATGCCTTTTTGAATATTTAAGTTTTATCGAACAAGTTTATATTCTTATTACCTTTGAGGATTTCCATTAATATTTTCGTAACCCATAGGATATTTATAATCTGGTGAATTTAAGAATCCTAGTGTTACTGGATTGAAGTCTATATTTGTTCTATCTATCTATCTATCTATCTATCTATCTATTTACTGTTTCATTTTTTTCATTTACCAATATACCATTTGATTCTAAACTGATCAACTTTTCTTACTAACAATAAGGTAAGTTATTGTACAATAATACATTTTAATATTAATCACACTTCATAACCAAGGCAAGTTGGTCATAACACGCATTTATCATCCTAACATTAAATATAACAATTGGTAAAATAAGCTAACACATAGTTCAGGGTCAACTTTAGAACTAATGAAAACACAGAGAGGTAACCGTAATTTTAGTACATCTTCTTTTAAAAACAAAACGTGCAACAGTTGTTTTCTATTTTTCATTTTCCAAAACAGAGCATATTTTGTTTCTTTTAGTTTCGATGCATGAACACGATGTTCTCCATTATAACTCATGAAAATCAATAAATAGGGACTAAATATACTTAGGAGAAAGTAGGAGAGCAATTAATCTACCTTTAATCCGAATAAAAAGCTCGATTATGGAGTCTGGTAGATTTTCGTTTGGCGACGAAAGTTCGGTATTCCAGCAGCAACTTCGGAGTGAAATAACCCAATCAAACCTTGTCCGTTTTTGGCGATCCTTGTGTCTAACGCGAAGATCTCGAAACGCTCTACAACTTTTGTGAAGAAGTCTAAATCCGAAAACCATTCAAACTAGGAGAAAAGTGGGAGTTTTCAAAAGTCCTGTGTGCTGTCTGGAAACAAAAATCTGAAAATTTCACTAAACTTTGGACGGCGATAACTCTATCAATCCTTGACCGTTTTGAGTGATTCTTGGGTTGAAATCGAAGCTCTCGACGCCTTCTACAACATTCATGAAGAAACTCAGGCCTAAAAATGTCATCAACAAGGAAGAAAAAGGCCATGAACGAGGTACATGATATGGACAAAAAATGAAATGGTGTGATCAATCTTTTCTTTTTCTAGATTTCTTCTCTCTCTCTCTCTCTCTCTCTCTCTCTACCGAATAAAATGGAATGGGAAAGATGGGTTTGGTTTGTAGAGAAATGGGAGGGAGGTGGAGAATTGATGAAGTAGTGGAGGAGGGTGGGAGAGTGGGATGATATAGAGATTAGAGAGAGATATAGTTTAGGAAGAGTTTGAAGGGAAGTGGATAAGTGAAAAGATAAAGATAGAGGGAGAGATTGGTGAGAGATGGGTAACCAAATCCCATAAATTGTGGGATGGTTATTAGTATGAACAATATAGATACATATGTACACACATTTATAGTTATAAGTTAAGGTAAAATTATGCTAAACTAATTTCAGTTGCCAAAAATTAAACTAGGTTCTAGTTTAATCTAATTACACTTTTAAATAATTAATCGAATACTACAGACTATTTGATTAAAAATAATTTCTTTGTTTGGAAAAAAAAAAATAGGGTGAAAATCCGGGTCGTTACAATTCCAGCGCTTTCGCTTGGGCTGTAGAGATCTAAATAAATTTGATTTTTTAAAAGATATTTATTTAATGACTAATTGGGAAATTATGGTTTATTGGATGATTAATTGAATTGAGGACCAAAGTGAGAGAATAGAGAGTTGAGGGGGTGAATGTGTAGTTTAAAAGATACATGAGTATATATAGGGGTGTGAGAGGTGTAGGAGATCATTTATCTCCATTCCACTCTCTCTCATCCGTCTCTCCCTCTCTCTCCCTGCCGATCTCTCTCTCTCTCCTCTCCTTTCACTCAAAACTCCTCTCCATCTCCTAAAATCTTCAAAAATCAACCTCCCTCAACCCTTCCATTTGCGTTCTTGAGCTCGGAGATCCTTGGGTCGAGCTTAAATCGAAGTTTCGGAGTTCAAAAAGCTAGGGCTCATTCAAAAACGCTTGAATCTCGACCATTATTGCGAGGTAGGGACTTCTTTACCTCTTCTATGTGTTTATGTATTGATTTGGTGTAGATTAGTGTCTTGGGTTGTTGGATTTTGGTTGTTGAGCATGCCTTGAAAATCTGCTGAAATCTCTACCCAAAGCCCCGTGGTATCGATACAGTAAGCTTATCTTTTTGGACAGTGAATATTGTATCGATACGGATTATGCGCGTATCGATACCAGGAGCTTAACTCCAGTTTTGCACCTTTTGCTTCTCCTCTGATTGTTTTGACCTCCAATCACTTCTAAACCCTTTTGGACACCTCCTAAACTATCTCAAGCTTGTCTAATTGACTTCCTATGATGGCTCGATGTACTCCTTGGTCCGTTGGGCTTCCGTTGGCAAGAACCGGATAAGAATTGACTTAGTTAAGCGTTGTTAATGTACTTTCTATAGATTGTTGGTATTTTTGTAATCGTTCATGGTGCATTTGGGATGACTTTGGCATAATGTAGGATGTTCTATCTATGAATGGGTTCATGGGGGAGTCTTAGCTTGTATGTTATATGAGGAAATAGTTGATTAATAGGAAGTCCAGTAACACAAGTGGTGGTAATAAGGAGACTTAGAGGGTTTCGAAATGCATGTGGTGGTAATACGATAACCCGAGTCGTTAGGGATCACCATGACGCAAGTGGTGGTAACACGGTAATCCTTATAGTGTTATACGGTAACGCAAGTGGTGGAAATACCGATGGTGAAGTTTTGGGTTAGTGAGTCGAGTTAGGATTATTTGAGGGATTTGTGTCATATAGTTTATGCATTCAATTTCGAGAAGGGCTCATTTCCAAATTGATTGATATTGTCTACCCGGGTTGTATTTCCTTATCCTCTCATGTTTGCACTTATCATCATATTTACATATAAGTTTGGTAAAGATATTCCTACTGGGCTTGTAAAGACCCATAAAATTAATGCAAATTTCGAAAATCGTTTGTTGTGCATGAGAATACTTTTATTATTAAAGTCGTGCGTATGTTCGTGGGGGTGTATGGATATACGTATCCGGTTGTGTGTCGGACTCTCGGAGATTAGTAAAATGTAAGTTTTGATGTTATAATGTTGTTTGGAGGTGTTGGTATCAAGTTGGGTTCGTTTCAGAGTCCGTTGATCATTTTTCATTTTTCTGCCTAGCCGGTACCGGTACTGGCTTTCCCCCAGTACCGGTACCCACTTTCCAGAGGTGTTCAAAATCGATATTTTTGAAGGCTCCAGTACCGGTACTAGGAGTCGCCCAGTACCGGTACTCGCTGCGTTTTTTCTGCAATTTACAGCACGCTTTTTGGGCTTCTATAAATACCCCCTTATGTCATTTCTCACTCCGAAAACCCACGAAACACACTTGAAAACATCCCCTCTCACCTACCCAACCTCAATCTCACCCAAGATCCTTGATTTTAACCTCAAATCTTCAAGATCCAAAGGTTTCCAACCTCAAAATTACAAGATTCTTGCATTTGGTGAAACAAGGGTGAGTTTTGTGTTCTTGTCCTCTCTTCTTGAAGCTCTACCACGTTTTTTTCTCTCTCTCCTCGATTATTTGTTGATCTTTGCTTGTTATTCTCGTTTTTGGGCTTTATTTGCTCTAGATCTTGTATCCAAGCTTGGGTGAAGCTTGTATTTGGAGGATTCGAGCTTATTGTTCTCGGTAGACTTAGGGTTTTGCTCAAAACCCATTTTGGTAGGGATTTCTCCCTTCTTCTACATGTTTTGCGATGATTGTGCGTGATTTTAAGTGTTTGTTTGCCATAAATGGTTGAATGGAATGTTTTATGACTCGGGAATTGTGTATTCTTTGAAAGTAGTATTATGGACTTGAGTTATATGTGACGTATTTGGTTGTTGATGTAAAGCGGGTGTGGAGAATATTGTGTCGCAAGGTGTGGGAAACACAATTTCGCGAGGGGTGGAGAATATTGTGTCGCAAGGTGTGGGAAACACAATTTTGCGAGGGGTGGAGTATATTGTGTCGCAAGGTGTGGGAAACACAATGTCGTGAAGAGTGGAGTTTATTGTGTCGCTAGGTGTGGGAACACAATTTCGTTAAGGGTGGAGGATTGTCGGGAGGTGTGTGTATGTATATGTGTATGAGCATGTTATGACATTTCATAAGTGGTGTTAACGTATATTCATTTGGATTTGATATTAAATTTGGTCTGCTGCATCCTTGTTCATCATCTCAGTACATATAGATTTTGTGGAGATTTTCCTACTGGGCTAGTGTAGCTCAGCAAAATCCTTCTTTTCAGGTTCGAACGCAGGGCAGTAGGTTGCATGACTTGGTGTGTTTGGAAACGAAGATTTTTTGGAAGCTGACTTGACTTAGTTACTCGCCCATCTTTGTAAATAGCTTACTTTTGATAAAGATGGTTTTGTAACTAATTTTCGTTATTTGATCTTTTGACGGAACGTTGTAATATCTTAAACTTGTGGGCCTTATTGTAATTAAGCTGTTGGGAAATCTTATTTTGGGTATTATTCATATTATGTGAGAATCTTCCTGGAATTGGTTATTTATTTATGTTGAAAATCGAGGGTGTGACAGGGCTAGTGTAGCTCAACAAAATCCTTCTTTTCAGGTTCGAATACCGGGCAGTAGACTGCATGCTAAGGTGTGCTTGGACATGAAGACTTTTGGAAACTAACCATGTTTTAGTTACTTAATCATCTTTTGTAATTAACTTCCTTTTGGTAAAGACGAGTTTGTAACTAATTATTCTTAAATTTCTTTTGACTAAAGAGATTGTAATATTCTGAACAGATTCGTACGTGTAATCAAGTTGATTTGGGCCGTGGTGCCAAAGTTGTATAATTTTAACTTTTGGGGACTCGCTTGTTAAGTTATACAGTTGGGAACCTTTTGGGTATTATTATGCTGTGCGAGGATCTTTTACCAAATTGGATTACTTAATTATGTTGAAAATCGAGGGCGTGACAAATTGCTATCAGAGCATACTTTGAGACCGTGGGGAGACGTTTAGTCTCATGGGTTCAAAATGTCACGCCTTTTGAAATATCACATGTGTGCTTGTGCGCATTGACATTACTTGGCTTATGTGACATTGCATTTTAATATTGTAGAGTGGCGTAGAGTTGCCTTGACCCGTGTTGGGATTGTTGGAGGTTTTGACCCCACTTTTTTTTTTTTGGGTAAATTAGCTTGAAATTAAAAAAGGTTAACCGAATGTACAGTCTACAAGGGGCATACTCCAGGAGGAAAAGAAAAAAGAAAAAAGGAAGATTGAAAAAATTGTGATAACCCATGCACAACCCGCATGGAGAGTAGGGCAAAATAAATAAAATAACAAAAGTGTCATGTGTGCAGTGATCATACCCCCGTTGCACTATCCATCTAAATGGAAGGATAGTACAACGGGGTATGATATGAAGTGATATGAATAGAAATAACATGAAATTGAACTACTACCTGGCACATCCCGCCAGGCTAGGAAATAAAATAAATAGTCACGGCCAAAGATGACCAAAAGATAACTAACACTGAGGACTAGCAGCAACATAGCAAACGGCATCAAGGTAAGCTGAACAGCTACTACAGAGGAACAAGGCACCAAGAAGAGGCTCGAACCAGAGATGTTGGCATCTAACAGGGGGCCCCACCCTGCACACCACGCCCATTCCATCTAGCCTAAAACTCTCTCAACCAAGCCCAAGGCTCGCAAGAAACAACCCGCTCTCAGCCAACTACCAATCACCATTGTCTCCGGAGAAGGGATAAGCAAACCAAGATACTACTACTCCAATCAAACCCAGAGAACACACATAATACCCACATCTAAAATAACAGCTACTACAGAGGGACTAGAAACCGAGAAGAGACTCGAACTGGAGATGACGGCATCCGACAAGGCTACCCTCCCAAGCACCTAGCACACCACGCCCACTCCATCCAGACTACTCCACCCTCAACCTAATCCCCTAGGCTCGCTATAATCTAAAAGGGGAACAGAAAGAGGAACCACAAAATGTGGCCACTAGAACCGCAGGCGGACCAAGCTGCCCTTTTCGATCAGTGAACTACCACCAATCTAATCAATGACAGCCCGCGAAGCTATCCCTTTCAATCAGCGCACGACCACTAATCTAATCAAAGACAACCCCGGAAGCTACTTATTTCAATCAGAGCCCAACTACCGATCTAGTCAATGGTAGCCCGCAAAGCTATCCCTTTCAATCAGCGCAAACTCCAATCTAATCCATGATAGCCACGAACACAACCATACTACACACAAAACACCAAGCTAATGAAGCAAAGAACCTAGGGATTTAGAGAAGTTCAACAAAGAGCTGGATAATAACCCATGAGCCCCAAATGGGCAGTGTACCCTATAACTAAACTGGGTATGAGCCCGCAAAGGCTTGAGTGACCAGAAGCTCATCAATTAGCTAATAAAGGAATCCCACAATTAGAGTATCAATATCCATTATCCATTAATAAAATAAGAACAGCCTTACCCACGGCTACTCCACGCCTGCCAACAGGAGCGATATATCCACCTCAGGTCACTCTGACCAGCACGATTGCGAACTGAACCTTACTTGCTGACAGCTCGAGAACTTGAACCTACCGGTAGCTTGATGTCTCCTGTAGGAGGTAACACATCCGGCGGTGAAAGACAACTACCATACCTGCGTCTAACTCCACCAGATGAGAGATATGAAGCAGACTAACCCTTTCGGGCAGGCAGCAACTGAAGAACTAAACCCACCGGCGGCTTGTTATCTCTGGTGGGAGATGGCAGATCCGGCGAGGAAAATGCCAAATGTCCAGAGATGAATACCCCAAAAGGAGTCGGATGCTCAGTTCTTAGACGAGTATTTCTGGATCTAAATACCCCGCCCCTCCTCTGTGAGGTTGAATCGCAGATGTGAACTCCAGCTCCGACCAGAACCCAAAGATCCAACGCCGTCCACCACTGCGTAAACTCGGGACCTACCTGCAATGGTCGGGTTACCTAAGCTTGGATTGAACTGAGCCAGAGAACCGGGCATGGGTCTGAGGGTTTTGGACTGAATAAATTAACTATTTTAATAGGAGATCCAAATCATCCACCAAAACGGAGGGTTTTGGTTTTAGAAATTTGGTTATGGTTTCAGAAATTTTTGGTGGGTTTGAACAGGAAAAGGATCATTCCGTTTCTCTCTCTAGAAGTTTTAGAGAGAAGGCAGAGCCCCTCGAAGGCTTTTTGACCCCACTTGACAATGTTGCTATTGATTAATCTTTCCTATCTTATAATTTGTAACTAGATGCCTCCGAGAACGCGTGCTAGGGCAGGTAAGGCCTAAAGTAGGGGTGGTCGTGGTCGTGGCCAAGAAGCGCCGGTTGAGGATGAGGTTAGCCACCATGGGGAAAATCCGAGTAGGACTCCGGGGGAAAGGACCGAACACGGTCGGGGAGAAGAAGTCCCAGTCGCTCAAAACCCATTTGCTAGGGATTTCATTGCGGCTCTTGCAGCTGCGAACCTTTAAAATCCTCCTCCTAGGGAAAGCGCTGATAGTCGGGCTATGATAGCAATGAAGGAGTTTAGCCAAAGAAATCCACCTACTTTCGACGGGTCGAATAGTGATCCTCTTGTGGCCGATCATTGGCTAGCTCAAATCCGAAAACTTTTCAGGGCTCTTCAGATCACGGAGGATGACTTGCGAGTCAATATTGTAGCTGTTCAGCTTACTGGGTAAGCGAACGAATGGTGGGAGTCTGTGTTGGAATCGAGAAAGGATGCAAGGAGAACGGTGAGGACCGCGGCTCAAGCCAAGGAGCCAAATTTTGAGAACCTTACTTGGGCCGAATTCAAGGTGCTCTTCGAGGAGCAATATTTTATGGAAACGAGTCGCGACCAATTGAGAGATGAGTTCAAAAAGCTAGAGCAAGGGGATATGACCGTATCAGAATATGCCTTAAAATTTCAATCCTTGTCCCGTTTTGAGCCGGAGTTAGTAGCTACCGAAGAAAGGAAATGTAGACGGTTTGAGAGGGGCTTGCACGATACCATGAAAAAGTTTGTAATGGCACAACGCAAATGGAGGTTCTCCGAAGTCGTTGAATGTGTGAGGAGCATTGAGACACCTAAGGAGGCACCCAAAAACACTAAGGTTTGGGAACCAAGACAACCAATGGGAGTTTTGGTAGTCAAGGGAGAAAGAGACAATGAGATCAATCGTCGGCTTCACAGGGTCCGTCAAATTTAAGGCCTTCACCTTCTTCTTCGTTTGGGACTCGGGGAGTTTCTAATAGACCTTCGATCATATGTCTAATAGACCTTCGATCATCTGTCATGAGTGTGGTCAGTCGGGGCACATTCGCACCCAATGCCCGCGACTTTTGAACACGTGTTTTAATTGTGGAAAGCCCGGTCACTTTGCTAGAAATTGCCCGTTTGGAGAAGGGGCATGTGGTGAGTCGGGATTGGTGCAGCAGTCGAGGGGTGGACAAGGTTCTGGCCGGCAGTCGTTTCGGGGTGCTCAGAGACAACAACAGTCTCACTTTCATCATACCACTTCGGTTCAAGGATCTCAGGTTGAGAGAGGAGCTAGTTCGTCTACACCTACTCAGGGCTACGGTCATCGGGTGGACACGTTCCGGGTCGACCACTCAAGGGAGGGCATTTGCAATCACTTCTGCTATTCCACCTCCACCACCTCCTGTCACTTCTCAGGCCCCGGAAACTTCTGTTGTGAGGGGTACATTTCTCTTGTTTAACTCCTTTGCTAGGGTGCTATTTGATTCTGGAGCATCACATTCATTCATTGTTGCATCAACCTTTCATCTGTTTGCTCAAGGTCCTACCAGGCTACCCCCGATTACACGAGGTCCTGCTAAGCCCACAACCTTTCATCTGTTTCCTCTTTCCGTTAACCAGAACAACATCCATATACTTTCTCTAAGCCTACAAATCATTCAATATCCATAATGTCCTTTCTACGTTCTTGGTTCAATCAACAAAGCAATTATTTTAAACGACGAGTAAACAGATCATACTATCACCACATACACAGGATAATTGAACCACCATAGGTCACCTCCAGTGAACTTAAGTCCAAATTAACCTCACAACAATTTCGATACGTTTCAATACCAAAGTAATTGCAAGTAGATCAATAATAGCAACAGTTCATAAAGAGTCAATGAAACATAACATTATCAATAATAGTTCAAAAGACAAATTGAATTTCACATAAAGTATTCGGATTTGTCCTTGTAACTTTTGGGTTTTATAAGAATTTCGCACATAGGTTCATTTTAGTAATTTCCATTATCTGAGGATTGAATAGTTATTTCATAAGCCTTAGGGATACTTAGAAATTTTAGTACTCTTAGGCATTTTCAAATTATATTACCGATGTAGTCGATTACAGTATCAATCTAAAACATACAACTTAATATTAGTGAAATTAATATTTCCTTTACTTATAAAACCTTATTATTATTATTATTATTTTTTGTTTCGTATGCATGTGATGAAAACTTATATTCCTGTTAACATTTCTTTTTACAAAATGGACGTTAACAAGTTACTCCGCTACTGAACTGATTAAACTACATATATAGTGTTATTTAGATTAAATTCTTTATTTTACCTAAACTCTTCTAGCTGTTACTTTATTCTTTCAACTATATATTTACATAGTTTTTCAAGTGTCGTTAACTTCTTAAGTCTTGTATCCCAGTGCTTTCAAAACAATATAGTACTATAAACTCATTACTTGTACAAATTTACCCAAACAATTTTGTACATGCATTAACTCATATAATAACATATTTTTATGTTACTATCATACAAACTAATCTAGTACCCGTAATAGGAAATAGTAAATAACTGTTAACAGTAGTAATGCAAGTCATTAAAGATTACTAATCAAATCCAAGTTAAAAACGTGTTCTGTACGTCCCAGGGCGGAGGCTCGCGGCCGTGAGGTCCCATGTGGCAGGTGCGAGTTTTGATTTGGCGGCCCAGACATCGAGTATGCATATGGGTTTCAACGTTTGATCCTAAAATCTACGTTTTTTGATTGGGTTCGTATAAAGCCACTCTAACACATAATAATCACATAATATACTTAGAGTTAAAGGGTAATGAAAACTCTACCTTGATCCTTGGAGTTCTAGCTAGAATTGAAAGGAAAAAAAAATGGAGGTGCGCAGTGACGGCTACGGTGGCGGCAATGGTGGAACCCGGTGGTCCTTCTCCTTCCTTCTTTTGGTTTCTTCTTCTTTCTTTTTTGTCGGCAGAAAAGAAATGAAAGAGAAAGGAATTTTACTCTCTCTCTCTGTGGAAAGGAAAAAAAATGGGAATGTAAATTAATGGGAGGAGTAATTAAGGAGAAATTATTTTCCTCTCTCCACTATCTCAGCCAAATAGATGGCGAATGGGGGAGGCCGGGAGGGATCTGTTGTTGTAGGGAATGTGGGAATGGAGGGTGGGAGTTGGTTGTGTAGAGAAATTGGAGGGAGGCGGGGAACTAATATTGAGGAGTAGTGGAGGAAGGTGAGATACAAGTTTGGAAGATAAGGATGGAGGTGGTAGAGTGTGAGAGGGAAGTAGAGGTTTAGTTTCAATAGAATTCTAATTAGCGTTTGGATAGGAAGGGTAAGAGATGAATGCATATCTCTAAAGTATAATATATTTCGAATACGATTTTCTAAGTAATATCAATTATACACATAATAATATATTTTAATTAATTAATCTAACTAATTATTGAATTAGTAGTTAACATTTCAAATTTGTATTAAAAAAAATAGGGCAAAAATCCGGGTCGTTACATGTAAAGTAAGGGGTTTGTAGGGTAAGAGTTTTATTTACTGAGTGTTGACTCACGGCATTTAAAACATTACGTATCAAGGAGGAGCAGTACAACCAACTGAAAGAGCCAAACATCACCGAAGACCTCCTAGACTAGGATGGAGAGTTTGTCAAACCATGGCAAAACCATTAGAAGTCACTCTAATCTACTTTTAATATTGTACTTTCAATTTCAAGAAATGTAATCATTAACTCCGTACCCTTTTGTATGTCTCATATTATGACAACTTTTGAATCGAATATTAGAACTTCCGCTGCTTAACTCTATTTAGACTTTATAACTTCAAAATAATTTTAGAAATATTAAATCAAGTGGAAATGATTTAATTAACGTATCCGAAAATCAGGGCGTTACAAGAAATGTTGATTTATGGTCATATTATCGACATTTAGATGCCGAAAATTGGTCATCGTCTGAGTTCTTCTTTCCAATTGTCAAACTTTTTTGGATTTCGATTTTGAACTAATTAGGTGAGTTTCGTTTTCAATCTCACATGCTCACAAATAAAAATGGTTTCACAACCATCTTAAACTTATTATTGGCAAATGTTGTCGTGGTGGTGGTTTAGTTGCGGTGTTGGTGAGTGTATAGAGAGAGAGAGAGAGTGCGACAGGACTGGTGGTGGTTAGAGAGAGAGAGAGAGAGAGTGTGTGCGGCTAGACTAGTGGTGGTGAAAGGAATTTTAGAAGAGGGGTATTGTGAGAAGTTTTGGGAAATTTATTGGGTTGTGTGGAGTGAATTGGGTTTCTAGAAAATTTTAATGGGTTGTATGAAGAAAGTGAATTGTGTGAAGTAAATTGTGGGTTGCGAATAACGGATCCTAACTATATGACACAAAATGAAAGCTTATGCATTGATTGTCAAAGGTACCCCGTCTAATTTGGTTGTACTCATTGACTTTCAAGGGTGAAGTTTGGATTTTGAGTCTATGTAAAGACGTTGAATCTTTTTTAGTTTTTTTGTTTGTCATTCGTTAATCTTAACCTATTCTATCCTAAGAGATTTGGGAGGAGAAATACGTGTTAACTCACTTATTCTTTTGCTAATCCTAATTTAATATAAACAATATTGTTTTTGGTTTGTGTCAAAACTATAGTTCATAAAAATCTTTTATATTGCACATGGTACAAAGATTTTATGTATTACAATTTTGGCACAAACAAAAATTTTTTTAACATTAATATCACTCGAAAGAAAAAAAATACCGACTCCCGATTGCTTTCCAATTTCTATGGGCTGGAACACAGCAGCAGTCCAGAAGGAAATCGCGGCATGTATGACTACGACTACAATTTTCCCAAAATAACACAGATCGATCCATTCTCGTTATAATAAAATCCTAAATTCAGACCCACTCCACGTTACGAAACTATACCGACCCCCTAAAGAAGCGTGCTTCGTCCCCTTCCCCCGGCCTCACATTACAGCCAAAATCAGTCCTTTGAGTTAGGGTTTTTTTCTCCGTTCTTTATACCACACCACTTCCATTAACAAAGTGTACCCTCACATCATCGCCTCAATCTCTCTCTACCATTTTTAATTTGTAGTGTGCCTCTCTCTAGAGTTTAGATTTTGACCGTGGGCACACCACACCCACCCCTCTTGAAAATCTGGTTAGTCACAACATCCTTATGTATCACTGCACTTTCTAGGGCCTATATAGTGAGAGAAAAAAAAAGAAAAAGAAGAAAGAGAGTAGGCACACCACGCAACCTTCAATTTCACCTCCATACCAAACACAACAATGAGATAAAGGTGTGATCTTCGGTTGCAAAAAAGGTACATTACTCCCATTCTTCCATATTCCTAGCTTATCTGTAATTTTCACCTTTAGGCATGGTATCACAAATTTATTTTCGTGACAAATTTTTTGTAGCCATGTTTTATGCGACCTAGCTGCTCCACCTTTCCCCAAATTGTTATACCCAAAAAGCACAAACGCACAATTCATCAGAAAAGATGGATGATACCCTTCATTCAGTTCAGTTCGCAATTAAATCAAATGTTTTTTTTTTGGTATCTTCGTTGTGATTTTTTGGTGCATGGGTCCATTGATCGGGAACTTTGTGTATCGGACCCACCTTTTTTGTTCCAAAGACGGGCCCTGTTTTACACGTTGACGATCTGTGTGCATTGGCCCTGGATGTTGTTGTTTTCCATTGGGTTTCCTTGAATTACGATAATTTAGGGCTTTTGATGATTTATATCTTGGTGGACGGTTTTTGTAAGTTAGTCTAGTGAATTAGGGTTTTTGTTCATAGTCAAATTCACTGAAAGGTCGTGAAAAGGTTAGCTAAGATTTTTTGGCAAGTAAGTTTGGTTAATGATTGGTGCCTGTACATGCATAGTTACATTATAAAGCTTCTGTGTTCCAGTTCCAATGAAAGCTGTAATTTTGCATGTGTTCCAGTTCCTATAAAAGATTGGGTAATGATTTTACATCTATTTTCTCTTTTGGTGGACGGTTTTTGTAAGTTATGAATTAGGGTTGTTGTAAGTTTGACTATGAACCCAAACCCTAATTCACTCAAAGGTTGTGAGGCCATGTAAGATTTTTAGCCAAGTGAGATTGGTGTAATGATTGGTGCATTTACATGCATAATTATGTTGTAAAGCAGTGTGAGTTCCAGTTCCTATAAAAGCTGCAATTTTGCATGAGATGGAAAGCCAGATGTTTTGAATGATGAATTTGCATTTATTTTTTCAGTTGGAGGGTGGTAAAGTTATTTTTATATAGTCTGTGTTCAGAATTTGGCATGGTTAGGTACATTGTTATACACAAATCAGTTTTTTGTTTTTGCCTTTTCTAGGATAGGTTAAAGTAGAAACTTAAAAACCTAAATATCTGTTAATTTGTTTCGTTTCTTCTTTAATTGCTTTAATATATAGTCTGTGCTGAAGGAATTTGGTAAACCTTTTACTTGTTGGTATATGTTTCAATTTCCCCTTTAATTGCTTTGATTTCCAGCTAATTTTTAATCTTTTGTATTTCTCAGTTTACAGGGCCAAAATATGCTAGTGATTTTTTTTATTACATTTTCCCCACTTTTTTAGGGAGGTGATAATTGGCATTCCTTTTCTTTTGCCGCGTTCTGTTAAATTTTTTTGACCTAAACACTGATTGTCTTGCACATTGAGATGCAAATTTTCATACATACAACGAAATAGAATGCAAGGGGAGATGTATGCTGCAAACGGGGGACAAATGCAGATAGAGACTTGAACCCAAGACCTCTCAACCAGAGAGATTTGATACCATGTTAAGTTACCAACTCTCCCAAAAGCTTAAGCTGTTAGGGAATGGGCCGAACAATGTATATCAAGCTGTCCAACAGTGTGTGCTTGGTTTGGAGTGGGGAAGGGAGGGGGAGTCGGGGACCTTGCTAGTCAATCAAATAACTCTAAATACTTCGGTTTATGCTAAACGTTAGTCATGCTCAATTCCATTATAGATCAACATCTTGATTTCAATAAAGATAATGAGTTGGTAATTACTAAGATACTTTTCCTCGGTAAAACCTTTAATGATGCCAATTTGACAATATGCATTCAATTTCATATGCAAAAAAATGGTGCTGTGATTAGTCCAACAAAAATTAAGTCATTTCATTCTGCAAGGACAAGTGGTTATTAATGACACAACAAAGAATAGAAAAGAGCATTAACTGCCACTTTACCTGGTCCTTGGGTGCGATGGATGCTCTTTGTGCTTTCAAGCTGTGCGATGTGATTCCCTATTTAAGCACCCGTGTGAGTGCGATGTAAGCATTTCATCATGTGTCCATCAGGTCTTGCCTGTTTTCAAAAACTTTGTTCTTTGTTGAATTGGATGTGGTGGGACCATGGTACAGTTTCTTCATATGGATGTATGGCTGCATTTGATGGGTCCATGGGACGCTTAAAGCTGGACTTATTCGGCTCTTTATCCCCAAAGCGAAATGGAAGCTTACTCTTTTTGCAATAGTCTCAAGTTCAAGAGAGGGATTGGATTTTTTTGTTAACAAGGTAGCCTTGGCTGGACAAAACCTGCTTCTTCAAACTGAATTTGACTATTTGAGTATCAAAAAATGGGACCTTACATTAATGTATGAAGCCATGGCAAAAACCAGCTTAAAAGCCTCAACTGAAAGGAAGGGGGATTTTTCCTTATTTTCTGCTGTGTGGTTGATTAAGCCAACATAAAACTTCCGGCTTTAAGCCTCAAGCAAAACAGGGCCTAACTGCTACGGTAAATTTTAGCATTGTCCTACATAAATGTACTTATAGCCATTATAACTTTTGGAAGTCAGGATGCTCATATTGTTTGGACTCTAGGATTTACTTTGTGGTCTAAGCTAAAGACATTTGATTCCCCGTTTAAGCAAAATTATCAGTCCATTTAAGCGACTATGTAGTTGAAATTTTAAAGTGGGAAAAGTTGCGATGCTTGCTTAGTTACAAAGCTTGAGTTATTATTACAGTTCGTGGAATTTCGTATGCTAGTTAGATCGAGGTTCATCAAGAAGCTTCTTGGTTTTGCGAAATTTCATTTCACAATAAGTGGTATTAATTATTACTTCAAGGTTTTATTAATTGCAACTTCAGAGACACGTTCTTTCAGCGTCTGATATACCATTTTAAGTGCCTACCATTTATGACATCAATTAGAAAGTATTATGTGAGTCTGTAATCCTTGCATTGTAAACTTTTTTTTAATCTGCAACTTTCTTTTTTCCTTTTCTGGTCATAGGATTTGGAGTTGGGATCTGGTATCTGTCCAGATACTACAGTTCCGACTTCTCCTTTCTGTGTGTGGTTTATTTATTGAGTTAAAACATAAAGTTGGGCGGATTTGGAAGATTAGTCACGGGACACATTCATTTCATAATGTTCAGGTTCATTGCTGGTTTTGAGTAATTTGTCTAAAATTTTACTCAAAAGCTTTCAGTGTGATTGTGTCATGTAGAACTGGAAAACACTAATACTGGTCGTCAAGTTTTACATGAAAGGGTACTTAATGAAGGTGAGTTGATTATCCTCTATTCACTAGGGCTGCAAATGAACCAAGCTGTTCGTTAATGGTTCGAGGCTCGACTCGGTAAAGGTTCGTTTGAGTTCGATTCAGGTACTAAATGAACTGAACCTGAGCCTCAATTTTAGGCTTGTTTAATAAGTGAGCCGAACCTGAACCTGACCGTATCCGGCTCTGTTAGGCTTGCGACTTCTGAGTATATGTATATATCTCATAAAATTCTATGTATAACCTTGATTAGGTATAAACTTTTACGTTTACATAATGAAAATTTTGTAACTTGTACATGTACAAACTTTTTAAAAGTACTATAAACTTAAATTGTGCTATGTTTATTTATTTTTGATAAGTAGTGAGCTATGTTTTTATAATTGAGCTATGTTTTTATAATTTTGTATATGTAAGAACTTATGTACAAAATAAGAACTTCATTTACAGTTCTTGACCTGTATGAGAGTATATATATCTAATATTTTTTACTCGTTAAAGCTCGTGAACAAGTTCGAGTTCAACTCAAATCCAGGGAAGCTCGGCTTCAGCCCGGCTTGTCGAATTTCATTGAGCTTGAGCTCAGCTTGAGTTTGCTTGAAAACTTAACGAACATGAACATTCTAAAACTCGGCTCGATTCGGCTCGTTTGCAGCCCTACTATTCACAATTTCTGGACCCCAGAGCATCTATTAATTATATTCCTAGTCACGTTCTTCACAATGAATCTCTATCACAAATAAGGAGCTAGACGGACACGTAGGGGTTGGTTCCGTAACCCAATTCACATGTTTTTTTTTGTGTCAGATATGTCCATCTGATTATTGAAATTTCAGGAAGGCCAGGTCGAATGGAAACGTGGTTTGGTGACTTCAAGTTTGGTGCCTTTGGCTATGTAGATTTTTTAAATCCAAAACTTTTGTTTTAAAAATAGTCCGTGTGTACCACTAATAAACATGGGGCGATAGTAATTAGGAAGGACAGATACATATGCATACGACATGATTAATTTTTTTAAGGTGACTTCTAACCCATATTAACTACCGGTTTCTCTATTGAGATTCGTTCTTAATCGTTGCATTACGATTGAGTCCCGATTCATTCTGTATGACTTCTTCATGTGGTTGAGCTTTGTTTCCACAGGGAATGTGAAAGAAATGTAATTGTTGATCTATACGCGCTATATGGCATTACCAATTTTAGGATGCAATTATGGAAGTGCTTTCTTGTTCTGGCGTACAGTATGGCGGGGAATCTGATTGCTCACAACAGGTTTCAGGAACAACTTTCATGTATGGTGCAGAATCAAACTGCCTTGAACATGGAGAACAAGTTCAGGTGGCAGATGGTAAAGTGAATGACTTGGTTCTAAATACTGGAGGGCCTCAGGAAGAGAGACAAGGGGGAGCTCAGTGGACTGTTGATGAATTGCCTGATTCTGAAGTTCATTGTAATGGAGCTTCATATTTTGAGCTTGAGGTGGAGGCCCAACAATTTTCTTCTGATTCTCACGAGTCAGAGGATGAGAACTTGAATGTGCAGGAGTTTTTCACAGAAACTTCCGTGGCCTCTGAGAGCTCCCATTTAATTGTGGATACAATTGATAGTGGACTCTCCGGCAACAGGGAGGAGGAAGAACCTTCAATTTCAGGACTCCAGTGGTTAGAACGTGATGATCCTGTTGCTGTTTGGGTGAAGGTATGTGTTAATCTTGTTGCTTTGTCTTCTAGCTTTTCTCCTTACACGTCACTAGCTCTTATAGTGGACACATATAGGTTGGATAGTTGTGGGATGGTGCTACTCTATGATTTGCCTTGTTGATTTGTGGTTTGATTGAAAACATTTAATGTGTTGGTTTCTGCTGAGGAGATGACAATTTAACCTGGTTTTTACATATGGTTGCATTTAGATGGTCTGATTGCTAGCTATGTACATGGTCTCAGGTACCTTCGTCAGGTATGGGTCGGATTCTGGTACTTCTCATTTTAATGACAGAAGGACATGCCAAAATATCCATATTGCTTGGTAGATTGTGCTTATTTTCTTTGATTAATAGAGTTTACAAGGTGCCTTATAGTAGTGCTAGATGGCTTGACATACATTGCTGTTCCCAGTTTTTAATAGCTGAAGCTTTTGGGACAATTGATTACTTAACATGGTATAAGAGCTCTAGATCTTAGTTCAGGTCTCTCTATTTTGCCTCCCCGTTTGCATTATGTTTGTCCTCTTTGCATTCTTTTGCAATATGTATGGATGTTTATATTAGATAGGTTGATATACATTATTGGGCCCATTTCCTTACAAGCCAAAACTCTGGGGAGAATTGGTAACTTAACAAATAGATATATGCATAATTCATTGTAATATCAGAATACAAAAAATATATATATATATATATATATATATATATATATTTTATAGGCAGAAGAAATTTTATTAATCTCTGAAAAGATACAAAAATTAAAAGGAACAAGGGCAACCAAGGCTAATATTATTAACCAAGGCTACCCGAGACCCAAGCGTTGGCAAGAGACCAACCAAAAAAAAAAAAAAACACCCTAACAGCACCCGTCATCCAAACTGCTGCCTGATCGGAAAACACATCATGCAAATACAAAATATTCTTGCCAGGTGAATGTTCGACTAAATATGTGAGTCAAGGATCCATGCCCTTGTCCTTGAGTCCAGCATGCGTCATTTGTACTATAACATTTATAAGAGTGCATTTAAGTGATTTAACATAGATTTCCAGAAAATCAGATCAGTGGCATTCTTCTTTTGCGGCAATTGTTTTAATGTTTATTTTCTGGTGCTATTGCCTATAAATTTTGTCACGTCAAGCCGTTGCATCTTAGTGTTACACACAACATCTTAGAGATAAATGTGCTGATTTGTATCGGTATTAACATCTGTCAAAATTTTCCGGTGTATAGTGGAGAGGGAAGTGGCAAGCAGGAATCAGATGTGCAAGGGCAGATTGGCCATTGCCAACAGTGAAAGCAAAGCCGACTCATGACAGGAAAAAGTATCTTGTGATATTTTTTCCACGCACAAGAAACTATTCTTGGGCTGATGTCCTACTTGTGCGACCAATTAATGAATTTCCAGATCCCATTGCATATAGGTCGCACAAAGTTGGAGTGAAAATGGTTAGAGATTTGACTCTTGCTCGACGGTTTATCATGCAAAAATTGGCTGTTGGTATGCTAAATATTATTGACCAATTACAGGCAAAGGTGTGTTTATGGTTCTCATTTTATTTACTTCTCCTTGTTTCTCGAATGTTGGATCTTCCTTTCAAGTTGGTTTTTAATTGAGATCCTGCAAACTTAATTAGGCTCTGGTAGACACTGCTCAAAATGTGATGGTCTGGAAGGAATTCGCTTTGGAAGCTTCCTGCTGCAAGAGTTATTCTGATCTAGGAAGGATGCTTCCGAAACTTCAGCATGTAACTCCCTCTCTGTTGCTAAATAATGGAGAAATAGAAATATGAAGCTGTTTTCTTCACATTGCTTTGTTTTCCATAATCTGGATTGGGCATTTTGGAATACCTTATCTTGTTTGATTTATTACTGGAATACTAACGGTTTAACATATTCCCTATCTTCTCATGTATTCAAATCTAATTGCATTGGTTGCAGTTATACTGAACTAGTGTTCATCTAGTGCTGATATTATATGACATTAAGGGTCACGTTCAGTAAAGTGGCTGACATTATCTAGTATCCTAATTTCAAAGCAGATGAACTGCAAGCACGGTAGCCAGTGTTTAGTCATAATCATGGCTGGAGAGTGGTCGAGTGGGAGGTTCGTGTGCAGGAAAAGTTGATTTTTGGCTTTAATGTTCGCCAAATTTTTAGCTTTTCCTACTTTGTTTTGTCACATTGTGTGCCTTGAAATAGATAGTTGCCTGCTTGGTGGTGAAAGGGTGATTGATAGTCTAGTTAATAAATGCACTGTGCTAGGTGGCGGCCAAGTGATACATTAACCGGGCATTGTTATAATCAAGAAGAGAGTTATTTCAGTATCGATTTTGGCATCTTCAGATTTTATGGGACGTCACTTGGGGGATTGATAGGCGTTTGGATTCTTGTTTGATTTTTGTATTCATGTGATTTTGACTCTCATCACTAGTTTAGAGCTTGAGGGTTCAGTTGGTATTGCACAGCCTACCAACCTCTAGGTTGCGGGTTCTGAGTCTGAGGATAGGCACTTTGGCATCAGTACCCAGCCCATTGCTCAAATATACCAATTAATAGGTATTATCCAGGTGTACTGGCTGTGGAAAATTGGAAAATAAACCTCTTCCTTTTAGAGGTGATTATGTGCATGTTAGGTGATATGATTGTTGGATTGGCCTTCTTTTGTTTATATAGACTAGTATTTAATCATTTCTTATGATGACACTTTTGATTTGTTTTAACCTTTTAATTTATTTCCGCTACGTAACGGCCGTTCTTATCGTATTGGTCGATACATTACAGAATTCTGGACCTCTGATACGTTTGTTTGCCTATGTATCGGTTGATATTGTTGGTATCTGACCAAAAATGGCCGTATCACCGATACCAATATTGATCCCGATACTGCAATATAGAATCCTGATGTGGCCCTAATTACATGTCTTATAATTTTGATATTCATCTTCTTTATATTTTGATAAGCTGCTCTACATTTGTATGGCATTAAACAACTTGCAGTCCTTGAGGAAATGACTGGTTTGAGTCTTCACAAAATTTGACTTTCATCTGCTTTGGAATAGGAACAATGAATGAATAGGAACAATGAATACTGCTAGCCAATCTCGTTTCTGGAACTTTTTTACATGGAACATAGTGGATAAGATGTCCTTTGCCAATATTTGGTCCTGTTGGAATCTCTTATTCTAGACTGTGCATATTTTGTTCTCCTCTGTTATATGTTGGTTTGCACTGGATATTGAGGTGGTTTGCACTGGATATTGAGGCAACTAATACTAAGGCAACTTTATTATTAAAGCAACTTGAGTGATGAGGTACAGAGAGAATTGTTAGATTCACTTGATTACGGTTTTACCATGCAGTCTGGTAGCTTTAAGATGCTAGTATCTCTTTCTTCAAAATAGATTGTGTCGGATCTTGTAGTTCGTCGGGTTATATTGGCGTAACCACAAATTTTCATATTTACATTTTTATATTAAATGTGACTCCTTGCAAAATATGGCACATAAAGACTGATTGGAAATACAGATAAATTTCAGATGACGTTTTTAAAAGGTGAGATGGAAGTTGTATTTTGGTGGATAGTTCACATGTCACATGATTGCTTTAATTAGTATCAACAAAATTCTATTTCGTGTGAGATTGTTCATCACGACACCTCAGTTTTCTTGTACAAGGAAAGATGCTAGCATATTCTTAATTTCTTATTTCATGTCTCTGTGACACATTGTCACATTTTGCTGGTTGGATTTTAAATAGTGACCAGGATAGTTGATAGGTAGCCTTGGATCTTCTAACTAATGTGATGAATCTCGCGCATCCAATTTTTTCATTTGTCAATTTTATGTCTTTTGCATAACAGCTCAATATTTTAAAAGAATGATAATGATTATCTAACAATTCAAGTACCGTTGATATAGTTGAAGCGCAATCAAAATAGGGTCTTGGGGGATGGAATTTGTGGGGCACCAACATATAGGATTTATCATTTTTCTAATATTTTTCTTGGCTCGAGTGTGAGAGATTACTTTTGATTTACCAGAAGTACTAGAAGAATTAGTAGCAGGTTATCAAACTGAATATTTGGGTAGCAATCTTCCTTTTAATATTTGCGAAATCTTTTTTGGGGATTCAAATCTTTTAGGATTTGAACTTGTTTTATTATTTTTAATATTGGAGTGGATTCTGCAAGAAGTTGAAGACCTTTTGCAAGCAAGGGATCGATAGAAGACAAATAGTGTTTACTAAGATGGAGGTTGTCATCAGTTCATAATTGATAGAAGAGCAATAAAAAAAATTAATGTGGTATTATGTGATACACCGAAGTAGGCGGCAACAATATTATAGCAATCAAGGAATGAATATACTTGTCGTTATTGCAATAAGAATACAGTGAAAATTGAGAAGTTAATGGCATAGTGACAGGATATAATAAAAAATTTATTCTGAAGGGCTGTTTATGCGTACGTAAATATGTAGTTATTGGCTTATACAGGCTTTCACTCATGAACAAATGACAATATAAATTTGTTTCTTTGTTAACGGGACAAACGCATAAAAAAATATGTTAAATCCAATTAGGCAAGGGCATTAATGCTGTGCATGAAGTGCGACAATTCCTTTGAGCTAGGATTGTTTGATACATTAGGAAAGCTGGGATACGGATTCGTTATGCCATGGATGATACTTATCATTATCGCTTTGTTGGACATGATAGGGACACAATTTAGACACACAAGTCCTGCTTATAGACACATCTTAGGACACATATTGAGAATGCATGTTATGTGGTTGGATGTTTTTAATGGCATTGTGAGTATAGTTGTGTTAATTTGTTGATAAAGGTTAGTGGGTTGCTCTAGTGTGTTAAATACCAAGAAGCACAAACAAATTAAAGAAGGTGACATATCCGTGCCCGATACTCTTTTCTCCATGTCCAGAATTAGAAAATAAAAAAGCTCAATTCGTACATGCTTTCGATACTCTGTTTGCAATGTGTCTGGCACTTTTTTGGTGTTTATGAAAAGGAAACAAATATGTAGTCGTCACTTCTTAAACACTCACTAACATGTGTTTATCAAGAATTTTACAATTTGAGCAATGAGTATGACATATGAGGTTGAAAAAATAATAGTTTGTTCTAGTAATTCTATATAAATTCACTTCAAATTTGTAGTGAGTATTTTTCTTAAAAGAATTTTTTTGAGGATTCATAGCCATGCCATTGGCCTTTTTGTAAGGATGTCTCAAGGCCCTTGTCAATCGAGATTCTATGTATTTGTTGTATCTTATTGCAATTTTTATTTTTTTGCGATATATGCACAATTGCACACAACAATATATTTGGATATTTGTTGAAGTGAATATATCCCCAACATTTTTGTCCTACTTTTTATAGCAAAATAATGTGTTCGTTTGTTAGTTTCGTATCCATGTCCGGTGTGTGTGTCAATGCTTCTTCGGTTGAATAGTATCTAAATTGCACACCTCAAGTTATTTTTCAAATATTGCATCTATTGGTCGCTTGCAGTGAACATCAGTGGATGCAGCAATAGATGCATCACACGATGCTAGTTAGCCTTTTCCATCCAGTAATCTACTCAAGGGAGGGACTCGTGGGACAAAGCCAAAGGCAAGCTATAATAAAATTCTAAGGGGAGGGGAAGACAACTATAAATGGGATATTCAAAGCTGCAACAACTATAGAGGTATTAAATTGATGAGTCATACGATGAAGTTGTGGGAAAGAGTTATGGAGCATCGCTTGAGGATGGTGACTACGGTGTCAGAGAAACAGTTTGGGTTCATGCCTGGGAGATCAACCCTGGAAGCTATCTATCTATTAAGGAGATTGATAGAAAAACACAGAGCAAAGAAGGATCTCCATATGGTTTTCATAGACTTAGAAAAGGCTTACAATTC
Source organism: Rhododendron mucronatum var. ripense (assembly GCA_019656295.1). Taxonomy (NCBI): domain Eukaryota; kingdom Viridiplantae; phylum Streptophyta; class Magnoliopsida; order Ericales; family Ericaceae; genus Rhododendron; species Rhododendron mucronatum. The sequence goes on along the minus strand of BPLT01000035.1, from coordinate 1,013,507 downwards.
ATGTGGTGGATTCTGGAGCGAAAGGGAGTGACCAAAGGGTTTATCGAGGTGATTAGAGACATGTATGAATGTGCCGTCACTACCATTAGATTACGAGTAAAGGAAATGAGTGAATTTTGTTGTTTGGAGAGGAAAAGGTGTGTAAGGTGTTAATTAACCTTCACACATAACCATTTATTTATATAAGGAGATAGTTTGTTACACAATGAAATTAAGCAATGTGGGACTAAACACAATATACTAGTATACAAGTATACTAGTATTCCAACACTCCCCCTCAAGCTGGGAAGTAGATATCACACAATCCCAGCTTGTCACATAACATCTTCAACCGGGGCTTAAACAATGACTTAGTGAATATGTCAGCCAATTGGGCACTTGTAGACACGAAGGGAGTTGCTATAACACCATCAGTCAACTTCTCTCGCACCAGATGACAATCAACTTCGATATGCTTAGTCCGCTCATGAAATACAGGGTTGGACGCAATGTGAATTGCTGCCTGGTTATCACAATATAAATTCACAGGCAATTGCACATTGAATCCTATCTCCTCAAGAAAAGATCGCATCCACACAATCTCACATGTGGTGTGAGCCATGGCTCTATATTCTGCCTCTGCACTAGATCGTGCAACCACGGTCTGTTTCTTACTCTTCCAATTAACAAGATTGCCACCAAGAAAAACACAATATCCAGTGGTTGACCTCCTGTCAGATGGGCCTCCTGCCCAATCAGAATCAGTGAAGGCCTCAATACGCAAATGACTATTAGCTCTATAAAATAGACCACGTCCAGGATGAGACTTGAGATACTTGACAATTCTAAGAACGGCCTCCCAATGTGGCAAACGAGGAGCAGACATAAACTGACTCACAATACTCACTGCAAATGAAATATCAGGACGTGTAATAGTGAGATAATTCAATTTACCAACCAAACGGCGATATTGGTCAGGACTAGATAGTGTCTCCCCCTGATCAATGCATAGTTTGACATTGGGATCCATAGGGGTATCGACAGGTTTCGCCCCTAACAAACCAGTCTCATCTAAGATATCCAGCACATACTTCCTCTGCGATAAACTAATACCATCTTTAGATCGTGCCACCTCGATACCTAAAAAATATCGCAATCTACCTAAGTCTTTAGTATGAAATTGACTCTGCAGAAAGACCTTCAACGCATCAATACCTTCCTGGTCGTCACCCGTAATAATAATGTCATCGACATACACAATCAATAATACTTTGCCTCGAGTGGATGTGAGAAAGAAAACAGAATGATCAGACTGACACCGAATCATACGAAATTTCAAAACTGCATCACTGAACTTGCCAAACCAGGCCCTGGGAGACTGTTTAAGCCCGTAAAGAGCTTTACGAAGACGACATACCTGAGAACGCTCCCCCTGAGCAACAAACCCAGGTGGTTGCTCCATATAAACCTCCTCAAGAAGGTCGCCATGTAAGAAAGCATTCTTGACATCCAATTGAAATAAGGGCCAGCCAAGATTAGCTGCAAGAGAAATAAGGAGACGGACAGAACCAAGCTTCGCAACCGGGGAAAAGGTCTCAGCATAGTCAACCCCATAAGTCTGGGTGTAGCCTTTAGCAACAAGGCGAGCTTTGTAACGCTCAACAGACCCATCAGGAAGATATTTCACAGTGAATACCCAACGGCACCCCACAGTGGATTTTCCAAAGGGTAGAGGAACCAACTCCCAAGTCCCATTATCATGGAGTGCAGAGATCTCCTCCTCCATAGCTGTCCGCCACTCAGAAATAGACAAGGCCTCCTGAACAGTTTTAGGAACAAAGATAGAGGAAACAGAGGCAGTAAAAGCACGAAGGGTGGGGGACAGATGATCATAAGATACAAATTTAGCAATAGGATGAGAGATAGTACAAGTGCGAATACCTTTACGAAGAGCAATGGGAGGAGAAGGTGGAGCAGTAGGGGCCAAAGGAGGTGGACTCGGATCTCGCAACGGAGGAGAGGGCTCAGCGGCAGGCGGAGGTGGTGGTGGCGCTGCTTTGGCACGACGAACATATACCTGCATCGGGGGGTGCTGCTTTTGAGGTTGCCCGGAAGGAGCCAAAATATGCATATACTCGGACGGATCGGCATGAGGTAAAGTTGGGAAATAGGGTAATGACTCATGAAACGTAACATCAGCACAGACAAACTCGCGATGCAGAGTGGGAGAATAACACTTATAACCTTTTTGAGTCCGAGAGTACCCCAGGAAGACACACTTGATAGAGCGTGGATCAAGTTTATCACGCCCGGGATCAAGGGCATGAACATAACACGTGCACCCAAAAATTTTAAGAGGTAAAGAATATAAAGAACAACCAGGGTGCAAAAGACTATAGGGAATCTGTCCCCCAAGAACGCGAGAGGGCATGCGATTCACGAGATAACCGGCAGTAAGGACGGCATCGCCCCAAAAGGATTTGGGAACCGTCCTCTGGATTAAAAGGGCTCGAGCAACTTCGGTCAAATGACGTATCTTGCGTTCGGCAACCCCATTCTGTTGGGGAGTGCGAGAACACGAAGATTGATGAAGAATACCATGCTCATCAAAAAAAACAGACAAAACATTATAGAAATATTCACCAGCATTATCAGAACGAAAGATACGAAGAGAAACATCAAACTGAGTCTTTATTTCCATATAAAAAGATTTAAAAATGGAGTACAAGTCTGACCGGTTTTTCATGAGATAAACATAAGTAAGCCTAGAATAGTCATCCACAAAAATAACAAAATACTGAAAACCACCACGTGATGAAACACGCACAGGACCCCAAATATCGGAGTGAACTAAATGAAAAGGACAAGACACTCGACTCTCTATTCTAGGTGGAAAAGAAACACGACGGTGTTTACTGAACTCACAGACTTCACATGGCAAAGACTGAAGACTACGACACGATGGAACTAACTGTTTCAGAGTCTGAAGAAAGGGATGTCCAAGACGGCAGTGATGTTCATAGGGAGATACGGAAGCCTGAAGAGCAATAGAGGCAGGAGGTTCGCCAGTGTCAAAATAGTATAGACCACCACGCTCAACACCGCCACCAATATTTTCCTCCATACTATTCCAAAGCTCAACCTGAATTTTAGCATCCGCAGGAACCCAAGCACCATATGATGCGGCAGTCGCCGCAGGAGGATCATCAGTAAGGTAATGGTATTCTGATTCCCCCACATAATAGACCTCAACAGCCTTAGCCCAAACAGCATAATTTCGACCATTCAACAAGGTAGAAGTAATAGATAACCTCTCACGAGACCGAGAAGAACGACTAACAGCGGAAGTAGAACTAGAGATAGACGCGGTACCGGAGCCCATTGCAAATAAAGTCAAGAGCCAAAGAAATCAACAATCAATAAACAACCAAAAATAGAGAGGCTGCCACTATAATCACATATGATCCAAAAAATACCAATGGCTCAAATCACAGTAGGATTGCATCAAGGGTTAGCCTTGAGCTCGTACCTCTTTGCTTTAGTTATGGATGAATTGACTAGACAGTTTTAGGAGGATATCCCATGGTGTATGTTATTTGCGGATGATATTGTTCTCGTAGATGGAACCGCTAGAGTGTTAATACGAAATTAGAAATTTGGAGAGAAATATTAGAGTCAAAGGATTTTCGGATAAGTAGGAGTAAAATTGAGTATATGGTGTCCAAGTTTAGTGGTACTAGTAGTGTGCATGAAGAAAGAGTGATGATTTAAGACTCGGAGATACCAAAGACTGACCATTTTAGGTATTTAGACTCAATTATTAATAAAGATGGAGAGATTGCCGATGATGTGACCCATAGGATCCAAGTGGGGTGGCTCAAGTGGAGGAGCGCTATTGGTGTACTATGTGACAAGAGGGTACTCACAAAATTGAAGGGAAAATTCTATTGAATTGCCATAAGACCAGTGATATTTTACGGGATAGAATGTTGGCCTATTAAGGAACAACAGGTGAGCAAGATGAGTGTAGTGGACAGAGTTTGTGGGCCATGATCCGATTTGTTTAATGTGGGTCTTATGGCGTGAGAGAAATTCGAGAGTTTTTGCAGGGGTGGAAAAACCTCTGGCTAGGATAAAATCTTTTTTGGTGAATAGCTTGTACAGTAGAGACAAGGGAGATTGTTTTCCATCCCTTAACCAATTCTTAGATTGGTTTGAACTTTACTATTCTCTTAGCATTGTATAGGGCCTCTTTGTTATGTGGCCTTATCTTGTATACGGGTGGCATTCCTTTAATGCCCTAACTATTTATTTATCAACCAAAAAAAGATGAGTGTAGCGGAAATTAGAATATTGAGGTGAATGTATGATTAGACTAGATGAGACAAGATTAGAAATGAAACAATTCGTGACATGGTAGGTGTAGCACCTATAAAGAAGAAGTTGAGGGAAAATAGGCCAATGTGGTTTGGGCATGTCTACCTTAGACCTGGAGATGCAATAGTTAAGAGAGCAGTTGGTTTAGCTTTGCGTAGCAACGCTGCGGGGAGGGGAAGACTTAGATTGACATTAGATGCTATGATGCGCAAAGATACGAGTCTAATGGGTTTGAGTGAACAAGTGGCTCTTGACAGAGCTCAATGGAGAAAAAGGATTCATGTAGCCGACCCCAATTGATTGGGACATAAGGCTCGGTTTGGTTTGGTTTAGAATATCTCCATTTGTTTTCTTAGGTAACATGGTGTTTCTAATTCTAAGGTTCCATAGAACATTTCATGCATGATTTGTGGAGTTGTACACAACTTTTCAGGAAAATTGAATTACAAAATGTGCTTCTTAATGTCTATCTCCAACTACTTATGGTAGACACATGAACTTCTATTGTGCTTTGAGAATTTATACACGTTGGATTGCCTAGCACTTGTACTTGATGCATTTAGAACTTGATACTTTTAGAAGTGCCGATGTAACCTAAGCACGGATTAATCTCCATTTCCTGTCTATTGAAGCTACGTATTTTTCTAGATTATGCAAGTTAGAATGATACTTAGATGGTAGTATTGGAAGAATACGCAGCTTGAAGAATTAGTCATGGTTGTTGTTTACTTCAATTTAAGGGCATGAAGGGAAAGGAATACAATTTAATAAACACCTAAGGAACAACGCTATTTTATTCGTTTTTCACAAGTCATAAGCAGTATCATCATCACAAGCATGACAATTGCACTTTCAGTGGGAACTGGGAAGTTCCATCTTAGAGCTAATGGTGGCCTAATATTTTCTCTCTGAAGCTTTCTGTTCTGCTTTAATCAGGGCTGCTTGTTGGGTTCTTCAAGAATATGAATGTCAGTCAGCTACTTACATGCTTGTGTCATGCTGTCAGTGAATTCTCATTATGTTTTTAGCATGCTATCTGTGGAGTTTTATTGATCTAGGACTACACAATTGGGGGAATTATGTTTGCATCTTTATGAGTCTCATCCTTGCAGGCTCACAAAATTGGAATTTAATCTTGTAAACTTACTATGACCAGCGCATGTGAAGGAAGGAACTTTGGTTTCTGATGATTGTATTTGTTGGTTGATAGCATTAGAAGGATATTCAATGAATAAAAATAATAGAATGGTGTGCTCGGCCTGTATTTGTCTTGGACACTCCAAATGGTGCTAGTTTTAGACGATGATTATCTCAGATTATGCTGGCCATGAAATTCAGTTCTGTGCTTCATTTACGTGTGATCTTTGCCTGTGTGTTTCTGATCAATATTTGATGCTTTGTTTGTTTTGCAGATGATACAGCAGGGCTGTTTAAGTTCTGCTTGGTTACGGCTTTCTTCCCACTCTTGGGTAGAAAAGTGTCAGAATGCAGATAGTGCTGAATCTGTTGAAATGCTGAGGGAGGTAAATGGCCAACTCTGGATACTTATTGGACTAGCTATTCTCTTAAAATAGATGGAGCATTTGGATTTATTTGAATCTAATATTCCCCTGTTTTCATTTATTATTCTGAACAACCAATCAGTAGTTGCCATTCAAGTTCTTTTTTTTTTGGTTTGCAATTATGCTCCCCATTTGCAAGTTTTACGCATCCACGTCCGCAGAGCAGGTGCATTTTGGTTTATATCTGTAAGTACGCATTTTGAACATTTATTTTACAAATAGAAAAGGAAGTAGTTACTCTTAAAAAAAAAAAAAAAAAGATTTCTTTTTCATGCAAGCATTTGCTCTTAGTGTGCTTCTAACCTCACTCTTGCTTAAGCGTCACGATTAAGGTTCTACAACTTTGTTAAGTGCATTCCACTATGGGAGCCGCTTTATGTGACCACCACCGCCATTGTGAACATTACCCCATGGCTGTCTTGTGATTTCCACTGCTGTGGCTATTGGCGCACCACTCCCATGGATGTTTATTTAGTGGTTACCAGGCAAACTAAAAGAAGTTAAAGAGAAATCTTGATGCATTAGGTTTAGGTCTTGCCAAAAGCAGCCAAATTGGACCGATTCTTCGGGTTTGACCTCGACCTGTTGGCTCCTCCTTTACAGTAGGAACTTTTTGAGGCTTAATGAAGACACCCAATTTTTTCTTGGGTCTACTGTATTAATGTGTGATCATACATTGGAAATATGGAATGAAGGAAGGGGGTGGGGAAAAAGGAGAAGCTTCCTTGTCATCACGTTATACTGTTTGGTCAGCTTAGCTTGCAGCATGTAAAGCATGGACTGGATGTTTCTCTTCTGGTATTGCTTGAACATTCTTACTATTTTCCGGTGATCTGTCTGTCTATTGTGATGGCTTAGCTCTAGGGACTTGAGCATTGTTCCTAATTGGCTTGTACTTCTCTTGAGGGACATTTCTGCACGTCCCTTGATTCTGTGTTTGTCCTGGACTCTCAAGATGTGGGTTATTGGTCTAGATTAACTAGATTTGAGTGTCTATCCTTTCTTCGGATTGTGTTCCAATTGTCCTTGTGGGTTGCATATTGATCTCATTGCAATATGTAAAATTGGTAGCAAATCTTCTTTGGTAATGACTTTCTTCCCTATGAAAACATAAGGTTATATAGAATTCTAGTAAAACGTAATCCCTTCTTTGTCCTCTAATTTCCATCCAACCAAATAACTCGGATAACTCTCATTCCTCGTGGGATGCTTCTTCCATTGTTCCTTTTCAATCAAACATAGCATAACATATGCTATTCTCACAATAGCTTATTTGACATATTTGGTTTAGATTATTGTCCTGTAGAAATTGTTTTTTCTGAAAATCAGAAAGGCGTGGAAGTTGGCTTATGCTTCTGTTTATACCCATTTTTGGCACCAAACATTGGAGGTATTAATTAAATTGGGCCAATATTTATGAGTTTCTCAGGCTAAAAATTAATGGGCCGCATTAATTTTGTGATTTGGAGCAAGGCTCAATTAATAAAAATCCGAATGGAGCGAAATGCACCAGATAATCTTTCCTTTATGATGATTTGTTTGGAAGTACTGGAGATTGGCTTGGGCATGTGTTGCTACAAAGATGGAAGTGGCCCACTAGCAGTTGAGATATCCTTCTAAAAGTGGAGACAATTATGGATGCTTGGTGGGTTAGTTTAATTGAAAAAGAAAATGGCAAGCACATTTTCATAATCTGGACTCCATGTTCAGTTGGTTTTCAAACAACTGCCTACCCATTCTAGTAGTGGTAGATAAGGGCCTGTTTTTATGGGATTTAGTGGGACAGATGGTAAGTTGGCAACAACAATAACAGGTCCATTAACCTCCTCATGAGCTGTGAAACTGCCACGGGTCTATAAATTGGAGTTTCAAAGGATTATTTGGGGTTCCAACACCACATAAGCTCAGTGCTTCCAATTATACTTTACATTTCCAGCAACTTTACTTTTCCAAGTACCCTGTACTTGATTTATCCATACCATTTAATTTTCCTTGTAACTAATTCCACTTCATTAAGCCGTTCAATGGAGTAATTTTATTTCACTCTTGTTCTTTTCTTCCTCACGCGATTGGGAAATATTGAAGTCCACTTAGTTGTGGCAAACCACAAACCTTTTGTGATCTCGCCCTTGGATCACAGGCATTCGCTCTTTTTAGAAGTTAGATAAAGGCACTCTGTCTTTCAACATTGGATGCGACAAGTCCTAGCATTTCCGCGCTTCCGCTAATGTCTTTTATTTTTTAGCCCACGCCTACACGGCGGAAAAGAGGGAAAAAACAGCTTCTCACAAGATTTAGGTAAGTACAGTGAATGGTCTTGACTCTTAATGGAAGAACAACACATCAATCAGGTTACTGAAAAAATGGTAGCCCTGGATATGTTTATATGGTACCATCATCTAGCTGGTTCTTCGTATTTTCAGTCAGCAATATTTTTTTGCTGTTGAGTCGAGTGTATAATTGTACCTATGGAGTCTGTTCTAGTGGAGAATAAAACAACAATACTGAGGAACTGCCTGATTATTCGCATCCCTTGTCGTCTTTGTTTTATTTTGAGGTCGTTGAATTAAGCTTCTTGAATGCAATCCCCAGGTCAAAATTTCATTTTGGTCTGTTTTGATTACCATCAAAACGTAAAGTTAAGGAAACAAAACATTTCGAAAATGGTTTACTTGTTTGATGAAGCGAAAAACAAATCCTAAAGTATATGGGAATGTCTGGTAACATAGATTGAAGTATATTTCTAAACTTCCGCAAAATTACAAGTTACAACTATAATACATTCAAACAATTGTTACCATAGGTTACTATGTCATTTATAATACATATTAACAGGAATGATATCACATAAACATATGTAAATTCCTAAATATGAGTAGGAATATTTTTTTTGTTTGAATATGTTGTCTTTTGATGTGGTGCATTTTGTTATGTTTAAGCTGATGGATGTAAGAACTAGCGTACTGTTGGGCAATTTTGTTTGCTTACTATTTACAAATATTTGGAAACTTGGGTAATAAATTTTTAAGTTACAAGAGTTATAAAACATGTTTGGTTCAAATGTTTATGTTACAAGACATTTAGGCTCTTTCGGAGGAAGCAGATGGAAGTTTTCTTCTTTGACTCAATCATATGCAGTTAATTTTGTGTGAATTATGGTCCCGCATGAGATATGAACAATCTATGTGCAAGATTGGTGTAAGAATGAACGGATTGGTTCATATATGGGATCATCAATCTTTCCAGTTCTTTTATACTCTTAATATTTGAGAGCTCCTTATTAAGGTTCTCATTTGAATTGTCAATGCAATTTGTTGTCTCCAAATTATGACAGTTTGTCTTAGAACCTTTTAAGTAATTTATGGGAATTAAAATAGGTTGACTATTAATGGGGCATTTTTTCCTTTTTACTGAGCTAGACATAGGTTCAAATGCTATGAGTAAAGTACTTGCATTTGCAATTATAAATTGAACCTCTTCCACTTTGTAATTGGCGGTTTTTGTTCTAGTACTGGCTGATATGTATTTCTTTTGGATTCAGGAATTGGTTGGTTCCATACTGTGGGATGAAGTCAACTTACTCTCAGATGTAACAATGCAGCCTGAGCTGGTTTGTGAGTGGAAGAACTGGAAACAGGAAGTTATGAAATGTTTTTCAACATCCCATCCCTTACCTAGTGCCGGAGACATGGGCCAACAGACTAATGGTAGTAGTCCTTTGGGCACAGGGCTTCCGATAAGCAGAAAGAGACCCAAGCTGGAAGTTCGTCGTGCTGATTCACATTCGTCCCAGGTTGATACCCAGGGTTCACATCAGGCTATCACTATGGACATTGACACTTGCTTTTTTGATGCTCAGGGTATAAGAGATACCAGTACACAAGAAGCGCTGATTAAAGACTCCCCTAGAAAGATGGCTGATACATGGGGTGAGATTGTAGTCGAAGCTGAAAATTCTGAGGTCATTCAGACTAGAGATGTCGAAATAATGCCTGGGAATGGAGAGGTGTTTAAGAATCGCCAGTGTGCTGCTTTTATTGAAGCCAAGGGAAGGCAGTGTGTAAGGTGGGCAAACGAAGGTGATGTCTACTGTTGCGTGCATTTGGCCTCTCGTTTTGCTGGCAGTGCTGCAAAAGTAGAGGCTACTCCTCCTGTTGATGCACCAATGTGTGAAGGTACAACCACTCATGGTACCAAGTGTAAGCATCGGTCTCAATATGGTTCTTCTTTCTGCAAGAAACATGGACCCCGCGATGCAATGACCTTCACTTCGCCTGATAATAAGCTCAAGAGAAAGCATGATGGGCTTATGAGCAGGTTAGGGACCACGAATTGCACGGACATTGTTTTAGTGGGAGAAGTTGAAGCACCCCTCCAAGTGGATCCAATCTCAGTTATTGGTCGAGAGAGTTCTAATGAAAGGAGCTTGATTGGCTATGAAGGTGCTGAGGTACCGCATTGCATAGTTTCATGTACTCATGACGGCAGCAATCCTTGTCTAGAAATACCAAAGAAGCATTCTCTATATTGTGAAAATCACTTGCCTAGCTGGCTTAAACGTGCTAGGAACGGGAAGAGCAGGATAATTTCAAAGGAAGTGTTTTTGGATCTTTTGAAGGATTGCTACTCTCGGGAGCAAAAATTACATTTACATCAAGCATGTGAGGTGTTTTACAGGCTCTTCAAAAGTATCCTGTCCCTAAGAAACCCAGTTCCCAAGGAAATCCAATTTCAGTGGGCCATGTCCGAAGCTTCTAAAGATTTTAGTGTTGGGGATTTCTTGAAGAAGTTGGTTTGCAGTGAAATAGAGAGACTGAGGAGGCTTTGGGGCTTTGATGCTGAAAAAAATAATACAGAAGTTTCCTCATATGTCAAACATTCAGTTCTAGTTCCAGTGGCTACAGATACTGGGCACCAAGTACCAAATACTATCAAGTGCAAAATGTGCTCAAGAATTTTTTCAGATGACCAAGCACTTGGTGCACACTGGATGGATAATCATAAAAAGGAAGCCCGGTGGCTGTTTAGAGGTTATGTTTGTGCCATTTGCCTAGATTCTTTCACTAATAAGAAGGTTTTGGAAACACATGTGCAGGAGAGACACCATGTGGAATTCGTCGAACAATGCATGCTTCTACAGTGTATTGCTTGTAGTGCACATTTTGGAAATCCTGAGCAGTTATGGTCGCACGTGATTTCAGTACACCCTTCAAATCTCAAGATGCCAGAAGTTGAACAGACTATCGTGTCATTGGGTGAAGATTCTGTGCAGAAACTTGACCTGGTTAATTTAACTTCAGTTGATATGAAGAACATCGAGAGTCAAGGTGGTGTTAGGAAGTTCATTTGCAGGTTTTGTGGGTTAAAGTTTGATTTGCTGCCAGACCTGGGCCGTCACCATCAAGCAGCTCATATGGGGCTGAATTCTGTAGTACCATGCCCTTCAAAGAGGGGTATCCATTATTATTCTTATAAGATGAAATCAGGGAGACTGAGCCGACCTAGATTCAGAAAAGGTCTAGGATCCGCAGCATATCGTATTCGGAACAGGGGCAGTTTAAGTATTAAAAAACGAATCCAGGCATCAAATGTTGTTGTCACTGGGGAGATGAAAGTGGGATCTCATTTAACTGAGGCAGGAAGTCTCGGTAGATTGGCAGAATCTCAGTGCTCTGCTGTTGCAAAGATATTGTTTTCTGAAATTCAAAAAACTCAACCACGTCCAAATAACATTGACATTTTATCCTTTGCTCGCGCTGCATGTTGCAAGGCCAGTCTCCAAGCCTTGCTGAAGGATAAATTTGAACTGTTACCGGAACATTTGTACCTAAAGGCTGCAAAACTCTGTAGTGAACATAATATTTTGGTTGAATGGCATAGAGAGGGGTATATTTGTCCTAAAGGATGTGAACCAATGACAGATCAACATTTGGCTCCTTCTTTGAGGCCTCTTTCAGAAGATGTTTTGAGGCTGAGATCTGTACTTCAAGCGGATTCTGCGAACCCCGAATGGGAGATGGATGAGTGCCATTGTGTTATTGATTTTCGGCATTTTAAACAGAATTCATTGCCAAAAACCTTCATCTTATGTGACGACTTAAGTTTTGGGTTGGAATCAGTTCCAATATTATGTGTAGTGGATGAAAATCTTTTGGATTCCATACGCATGGTTCCAGATAGTTCTGGTGGCCAAGTTACTGCATACTCTATGCCTTGGGAGAGCTTCAGATATGTCAGGAAACCATTGCTTGATCAATCCCTTTGTCTTGAAGTGGAGGTAATGTTACTCTGCTTATTTAGTTCTTGATTATGCTATCTTGATGCAGCTTATTTAGATTTTCACATTTTAACTTGATATGTAAGATTGATGAGTGTATTGTACCTTGTTAGCTTGTCCCACATCGTTAGTTATCTACTGCAAAACTAGTATATGAGCCTGGGCGGCCTCTTCACTCATTGTCAATTGGTTTTGAGTTGGATGTTTTAACATTGTATCAGAGCTAGGCTTTTGGACAAGACTCTATGCCGTTCATGGTTGGTTTCCCTTTGTCATTAATGGTTCATCGTTTGTTTACCTCGCCACGTGAGTCCGGGTTCGCACGTGCGGGGAGGTGTTAGAGCTTGTCCCACATCGTTAGTTATCTTCTGCAAAAGTAGTATATGAGCAGTAGTATATGAGCCTAGTGGCCTCTTCCCTCATTGCCAATTGGTTTTGAGTTGGATGCTTTAACATACCTTAATGTCCTTATCGCAACATCTAAAATCAAACCTTATCAATCACCCATTAGAATGTGGGATTGAGTCTTTCTGCTGTTAAACTATGAGTTATATTTAGCAAAATTAGATTACTGCAGCTCACTGGAGTAAGAGTGGCCTCTCTTCATCTATATCCAAGTACCAGTAAAAGTACGGTGGTGTATTGTAATTTCTGGTTACTCTTTCTATGCAGAGTTTGCAGCTGGGGTGTGCTTGCACTCATTCGTCATGCTCTCCTGGGATGTGCGATCATGTATACCTTTTTGACAATGACTATGAAGATGCAAAGGATATATATGGCAAGCCCATGTGCGGCAGATTTCCATATGATGAGAAGCGGCAGATCATTTTGGAGGTAAAGTGACTTCAAATAATATTCTTCTTTGATTGTTTTACCACAACTACTGTGCTTATAGATATGCCCACGCGTCCGCACATATACGTATGTCCCTAAGTTCTTAAAGCAGGGCAATATCTGAAAAGCTTTTTGTGCTGTGCAAGAACTCCTAATCTCTTTTGAAAGAGCAGATCTACGACATCCTGTTCGAATTTGGTTTTGTATTATTTTTACAAATGCTATTTTCTTTTTCCCCAGCCAGCCCTAGCATGTACAAAATTATGCATTTACAGGTTTTATCCACCATAGCCGTATAATGAAACTGATCCAGTCTGCTGCCAGTAAATTTTTATGTCAAAAGCATGTGGTAGAATGATAAAATCTTCTTCATTCACAAGATCAATGGGCCATGAACTTCCAAATCTTGTTTTGGCAGCTCCATTTCTGCTGAATGCCAGGCAACTAGGGCTGTTTAGCCTGTTTTTTGACGCATAGCGATTTGAACTTTCAAGTTGTTCTATCATGGGTGAATCTGTATCAAACACTTGCATTAAGTTTGTCTCTGCAGGAGGGTTACTTGGTCTATGAATGCAATTACTCATGTGGCTGCAGTAGGTCCTGTCAGAATAGGGTATTGCAGAATGGCGTACAAATTAAGCTAGAAGTCTTCAAAACTGAGAAAAAGGTATCATTATTCTCTTCACTCTTTTTTTTTTTTGTGTGTGTGTGTGTGTGGTTATAATGAGTTCTGTATCGACGTCGTCTCATGTTGTTTGCAGGGTTGGGCAGTCAGGGCCAGAGAAGCAATCCCAAGAGGCACATTTGTTTGCGAGTATGTCGGGGAGGTTATAGATGAAAAGGAAGCAAATAAGCGGCGGAATAGGTTCGGCATTATGTCAGAAGGATGTTTTTGTCTGCTAGTTATCGTACAGTCTTCTTACTCATTTTACTCTTTATTTTCCTCAACCATTTGTGTATTTCAGGTATGGAGGAGAAAGTTGGGGATATTTCTATGACATTGACGCACACAGTAGTGACATGAGCAGATCGATTGGAGGGCAGGTCCCATATATAATTGACGCAATGAACTATGGAAATGTTTCTCGGTATATCAACCACAGGTGAGGGAGTAGTCAGTTTTAGTACCATGGGCATGTGATGTACTTCACTTTGGAGCTCTCTCTAGCTAACATGGCAGCATATTCACGAATCAAAAGAACCACCTGCATCCTGAAATTTAGACGTAGAAGTTAAGGCTGTATTTAAGCCTACTAATTTTCAGACGCTATAAAAGCAATAACCGGAAGGCAGCACACCAAACAATATGAATGCGAGCACTTTTTCATGCATGAGCTGCCACTTGTCTTCTGCCTTTGTGAAAAATAAAGGTACAACTTGCGCTATACGCCACCTCCATAGAGTTTCTTACGAAGAAGCAGATGTCAACCATATGAAACAAATACATACTTGCATTCATTAATGTATCTTTTGGTCCCTTCAAAATTTATTTTTCCAGAATCACATTTCATGAGTTCTCACCGTTTCAGTTATGGCTGTTATTTCGGATACTTTTTTTTTTCTTGCCTATCAAAAAAAAGTATCCGACTATGACTACTCACTACCATGGATGTGTGGTCAGTTTTTGTTCTCGTGTGTACAGTGTACACGATTGGGGCTCCAAACTAAGTAAACTAAAATTGGTTTTGTTGATCTATAGTTATTGAAATCTATGAAGAACACGAAACCCTAAACCTTCTGCGGCAATGACGAACACCTTGTTGACCGTTTCTTTTTGTTCCAATGGATGGACACACAGAGGACATGGTTCCTTGTCCCCTGTTCGGATGTGTTTTCTCTTTCCAGGGACACTTGGACCAGTGTCCATTGAGATGAAGTAAAAATAGGAATTTCAAAGAGTTTCTAGGTAGAATTAAGAAATTCGGAAAAAAGGGAATCGCTTGAATCCCAAGATAGGAACGGTTTGTGAACGTAGAATTTTATGGATATGTTCCATCATGTGCAAAACTCTCTAAATGATTAGTTACCACAAGTATGTGATGACCTGACATGTACGGTGTTGATTGGATTCCTGATTGTTTTAACTGTGCTCTTTTTCGATGAGCATTGTTTCCTTTTGAGGTATTTCTCTTTTAGATGTTTTTATTATTATTATTATTTTTTATGTGAGACGATAATGTGCTATACAACATAAACAATTTGGCTGTCTTCAATACATGTTGGGTCTTTTTATTGTATGGTTGTGTCGGTGACTCTTCCGGTAGTTCCCAAGTAGTGTACAGTACCCATGCTTCGTAGTGACCATCCATCTAATATGCTTGATTGCTGCCATTATACTTCGTAGAATTTACATCCCAATTTACTCATCTTGTAGTGCACCAGATGTCTTGTTCTTTGTCCCTGCACACAAAATAAAATCAGAAATTGAGAAAATGAAATTGTTGACTTCTAATCTGTAATGGAACTGTTTTTTCCCAATGTTGATTTGTGCTCCTCATGCGCACATTTAAAATATGGCATGGAGAGTTCACAGATTTGGATCTAGGTGCTTTAAGGCTTTTGCCACAAGCCCACCACTATGTGAGAAAGACTTAAATACTCATTAACATATAGGTGGAAGATTTCACATACGAAAGAGAGAATGCAGAAAAGCAAATGAAAACATGTACTTTGATTTATTCTTCCTAGTGGAAACATCATTTTCTTTATAGGATCTAGGAGACCGGGCTGCAAACCCCTCGTCCACACATCTCCATAGTAAGTTGTCTGTGCAGCTGTGTAAAGTATGTGTAGGGAGAATGAAAAAGATAAGTAGGTAAAGAGTTTGCAATCTTAAATCTTCGTTCCTCAAGGACCCAATGTAGGCCAAATCAGAGTTGCATGATACAATCACTCTTTGTTGCAATTGTTCAAGCGACCGATACAGAGGGATTTTTTAACGTCATCAAAAATGTCATTGGTCAATTATTCCACTATCTGCATATAGTTCCTTTGATTTACGTATTTTGTGTAGTTTTATCCTAAGAAGCACCAACACTTCTGAGAAGGTAGTTATGTAGCACTAACACGGATGCATAACATGACATCGACACTCCGACACGTGAACTTTAAAAATTGGAGGGTACAAAACATTTTTCATACCATTATATGAATAAAAAGTACAAGTATAGATCTCTAATTGTGAATATGTAACACCATGCATGCCTTAAACCATATTCATCATTAAATTCTTTCATAAAGTATTTGAACAAAATACGTTTCACCGCGTCGTGTCTTTGTAACCAATAAAACATCATTTGCCCACAAAAAGTAAGACTTCCCTAAATTTTAATTAAAGTCTAGTATTTCGCTTATTATCCCCAACTTATTTTGTGAGTGTCCCAAGAGTGTCCGGAGCATTTTTTTTGGAGTGTTTCCGGAGTGTCCAAATAAAAAACGTGGAGAAAAAAATAGGACACTCCATGTCAGACAAGTATCCGAATAATGCCAGTACTTGACCTTGGACAAAGCGTCCATGCTCATAAGATGGTAGCATGTCGTGTCTGACACTATGTTGGACACTGAGAGAAGACACGACACTTGTTGGACATTCCTAAATAAGTCTTTTGTTTTCTAACTTTTCTTTCAAATGTGTCTTCTTGTTGTCTTCTCTCGAGCTAAACATGCTTCTTGACAATTGGGGGACATGCATGTCAATCACTTGTAGATATACCATGCCTGTTGCAAGGTTTAAAAACAACTTGCGATATGATTGTAGTGCAAACCAATGTCGATTTATGCCTTTTGATCCCTTGTCATTGAACTTGCTCATAGGAGAACTGTCGTGCTAATATGCATGTCATCCATCACATACAAAGTTATGTAACATCCATATTTTAAAGGTGTCTACGACTATGTGACTAGTTGGGACCTGCATTTTTCAAATGCGTATTACGGGTCCATTTACCTTTTAGGGTGTGTGATCATTGGAGAAATTTGGAAGGATAGTAACAAGGATTCATTTTTTTTTATTTGCCAATCAAAAAAAAGAAAGGATTCATTTTTTTTTTTTCTCTCGTGGTTAATTAAAAAAAAGGATTCATTTTTTTTCTCTTGTGGTTAATTGCCATGTGTATGTAATTTACTTTTTGTTCTTTGTTGTAATCACAGCTGCTCACCGAATCTTGTGAATCACCAAGTTCTTGTGGAAAGCATGGATTGTCAGCTTGCACACATTGGTCTCTATGCAAGTGGAGATGTATGTACAATACCCTTTTCGCCAACTTCCTAACCATCTATAATAATGCTATAAAACTAGGATGACAGGGGTGCGAATATAGTCCATTTTACTTTATGTGTCACCCCATAGCTAGGCTGGGCTGGGCTTCGGTAGAGAGTCCCAGTAGACGTCTGGATGGGTGTTCACAAGTCCCACATCGCTTGGTGAATGCAAAAGTTAAGTTCTACATGACCCTACTTTGTACAAGGCCTTTTAAATGCGTGAGGGAGGCCAAAGCCGATAACATTGCACAAAGCAGGAGCAGCTCATTAAGTGGTATCAAAGCCTGGAAATGTGGGAGAAATCTTGACCCCACACACGAGGACATGTGTTCCTAAGTGGGGGAGATTGTGACGCCTCCTGGTTGGGTCCGGGCTTTGGTAGAGGGTCACGGTAGATGTTTGGATTGGTGGTCACAAGTCTCACATCGCTTGGTGAGGGTGTTGCAACTTGTTTTTTATGTTCAATTTCTCATGAGCTCGAGATTATTCGGGCAAGACTTATCAAATTGAAGGTCCTAACACCATACTTTCCATGGAGTAGATTTTGGGTGCAACGGTGACTGACTAGCATTGAGCATCTCTGAAATGGGACAGGTGAGGGACCAGTTGGACGATTAGATACAACCATTCCATTTAGGGCTTCCAATTGGTTGATGACACCACTTGGGATAGAGTCACTGTTGCACTCATTAGTCATTGTTCATCTCTACCATGGCAACCGAAGGGTTCTAATATCAGCCTTTTCGTATGGTATCGCCTGATATATAAGGGAATTATGGATATCCAATACTGCAATTCAGATGCTTAGTAATATGATGGTTGACATTATAGGATATGGATTTATAGAAAGCCGTATGACCTATATCATCACATGTCCTGCTACTGCAATCTAGAACCCTATGGCCAAGTAAGTAGTAGGGAAGGTCAGTAATACCTTGTCTAACAAAACATTCTGCCATGCACCATCTAGTTTGATTCTAATGGCGAGTGATTAATATTCGTGAGCAGATAGATGCAGGTGAAGAACTGACATATGATTACCGATACAAGCTGCTGCCTGGAGAAGGACAGCGGTGCCACTGTGGAGCTCCCAATTGCAGGGGCCGCCTTTATTGAAATGTTAATCTATTGTACGCCCTGGTGGTCTCTGCATCATAAATAAAGTGTGCTCTGCTGTTGGTGTATGGCTTTTCATTTTTCCGTTAGATTGTAAAAATACTCTTGTTTTGCACAGCGCACTTAAAGAGGCGATCATTAAGCCCCCTACTGTCTTTTTCCTTCTTCTCTTAGGTTAATTTATCACTGGTTAGAGTTGAAGCTGCTCGAGTTTGGCGATTCACAGATGCATTTGTGGAACACATCTCTGTTAGTGTTGTAATGGATGCTTTAGTTAGTGAATATTCACCGTAATCTTTTTTTGGGTAAAATATTCACCGTAATCTTATTGTGTATGCAAGTAGCTTTCCTAGTTATTCATTGTACTGCCATTATATATATTGCTGCCTCCCGCCGTCTTATTGGAATACTCATCTAAATTTTGGTTGAAATTTCGTTTTATTTTTGTAGTATTTGTATTGATCATATCAGATGCTAATTATATTTACTAGTGAGGGTTCACTTCCAGTTTTTTGGAATTGTCTCACCATATCCAACATTTTTTGCTGCAATTTCCACTTGTATTTGCCGTTGTGAATTCATAGCAGACTGGTAAAGAATAAAGATTGCAAGTTTACAATCATGGAACGTATGCTTAGTCCACTTCCAACTTTCCCCTGACAACTCTCCCACCTATCTATGGATGACTAAAACCTAGCTATACCTTCCACAAAATGCATCAGTTGGGGCGAATTCGTTAAGCAAGAACAATCCAACACCATATGGAAACTTGTCATGTTATGTTGTACATGGAGTACTGTGGACATCCCATTGATAATAGTATTTATTAAGAAGCTTAAAAAATGTTTATACAATATTATTATGCAAGTGTATATACGCCTTTTAAGAATGTAATGTATAATAAATAGATGACTGTCCAAATACCTTTTAAACTTTTTATTAGTATTTTCGAATTTTGGTACCAATCAGCAGCTAGTTTACTTTTCCAGCGATGATCAACAACATGCTCTCATACATGGTAAAAAGTTATTAATGGGGTAAATATTTTCAATTTTAGGTGTCTAGTAAAGTGGGATGGAGAAAAACTGAAAAGAGAACATTAATTTTTGTCTGCCATATGAAATTTGGTATCCCAGATCGATAGAAAATTGGATTGATAGTCTCTTCCCATCATCTCAACATGCTAGCCATACCAACGGCTTGATAACATTACCATTCATGGTGTGACACGACTGTTAATTACGCATTATCCTGTGACTTATCAAAGAACCCCTGAGCAGGTTAGAGAACAATGTTCGTTAAACTCTAAGAAAATAAAAGAACTGGATCTTAGGACTTTAATATATGGAACTAATCAACTAATTATGCAAGCTATTCAACCACAATTTTGATTTCAATGATATATCATTCTACTCATGCAATATTGATATGTAAAAGTGAAAGTAAAAGAGTAGGGGAGAAAGAAATAAACATGAGGAGTTATAGTGGTTCGGTCCACAACTTCACGACCTACTCCACTGCCCAGGTGTCCTACTTGGGAATTGCTACTCTACGTTCATAGTTGTTACAAACCTCTAGCTTTGCGGGTGCTAGAGATGTAATAACTCTGAATTTCAATAAATAAAAATTCGTTTATTATTCGAGTTATTAATTTTAATTTGCTTGCATTGCTTTAATAATCTTGTAGTTCGTCGTAATTACGCTTTAGCCCTTCAAGAATCGTTTCTTGACTTTAAGCCCTACTTAGCAAGCCTAGTTAGCTTCTAACCGGCTTGTTGGAGAAACCGAACTAGGAAGCCACCTAGTTACTTTTTCTCTAACCATAGATGGACCATTTTGCCCATCTTGAACCTTTTGAACCTTTTCAACCCTAGACTAGAAATTTTTTAATTATTTTCTTTTATTGTTTTGGTT
Organism: Rhododendron mucronatum var. ripense; assembly: GCA_019656295.1. Lineage (NCBI taxonomy): Eukaryota > Viridiplantae > Streptophyta > Magnoliopsida > Ericales > Ericaceae > Rhododendron > Rhododendron mucronatum. The sequence continues at coordinate 993,188 of BPLT01000035.1, read as the reverse complement.
TTATTCTTTATCCTTTGAACAATAAAAGTTAGGGGAACTATTATCCATTGGATAATAGAAACCCAATTCTTTATATTTAAAGGATTCAATGAGAGATTTGAACAAGTAATTGCTTAAAAGGAGACTTTTGGTTATTTTAATATAAAAGTTTCCTTTTAACTATTGTCCATTGGACAATAATTATTAGGGTAATCTTTACCCATTGGACGATAGCTTCTCCATTATTATATCTTGATAAGTACATGTATATATACATGGTCAATAGGTTAGTCTTGCCAACTAAGTACTAGGCCTATTAAACTAATCTTTTATTAAGATTCCCTAGAGTACAAAGTACACTATTATATAAATTAAGGACTAGTACCTTTTGTATTAGTATAATAGGAGAAATCTTGACTTTCAAACCCCTTAGATCTTAGTACCATGTACTTATATACTTAGTCTTCCTTTATATATATATATATATATATATATATATATATATTAGTATGGGTGTACTAACAAGAGAGAGAGGAGAGAGAGAGAGAGAGGAGAGTGAGCCGAGAGAGAGGAGAGAGGCCAAGAGAGAGAGGAAGGAAGAGGGAGAGAGAGAGAGGGAAGGGGGAAGGAAGAAGAAGGAGGATGGGACTTGTACCTTGTTATTCTTTCATCCTTTCAACTTTTGGGATGAATATCTTCCAAATCCATCACCTTTTGTCCTTGAATTGTTATTTAAACACCAAATCTTGTACAACTCTACCTTCATATCTTCCATAGTTCCATCCAAAGTACTAAAACTAGCCTTGCAAGCCTAAAATTAGGTGGTTAGTGTGCAAGCAAGCCTTAACTTTACCCATCAACCTATCAATCAACCATGACAAGTGAAAGAAAAGTGAGATGTAGAGAGAGAAAGAGAGAATCGGCTAGAGAGCGAGAGAGGGGAGTCTTGGCCTATAAATAGAAGCCATTCCAAGCTTCAAACTCACACCTTCAAGCTTTGCTCTTCCTTCTCTCTAGAAATTCTAAGAGTTCTTGGTTCAAAAAGTTCAAGAATTCTTCTTGTTCTTGAGTTCTTGAGCAATACCACCAAACCACCTCTTAAAACCACCCATAGATCTTTAAAGTAGTCCACATTAGTTAGTAAAGTTGTTTCTAGGAAAAGAAAGTTCATCTCTTTTCCTTTCGAAGCAAACCGGAGCCGTTACGCCGCCGAAACTCAAAACCGACGACCAACTTCCTGTAGCCGACCACCGCCAAGAAGAACGGTAGTTTAATCTTGCACTCTAACTCTAAGTATTGTATAAAATCATATGTTGGAGAATAGAACGTCCTTAAGTAGTAACTTTGATCATTTCTTTCAAAAGTAGATAAGGTTATCTTTAATTGAATGTTGGATATGCATGGTTTATGTTCATGATGTATCAAGCATGTTCATGATGTATCAAGCATGCTAAGTAGTTTGGAGTTGGATGATCTTGTTGGAATAGTTTTGTATAAATGCTTGTTTATATGTAAAGTCTTACACCGCGAAGTCTTGCATGAGAACGAGACACAAGAACCGAGAAAGTAGAAACATGACACCTAGGGTGTGGTTAACGAGGAAGAAAATGTGTTTTTCGGGGAAGAAGATATTTTAGAAACTACATAATGATCATTTCGGGTGCATTATGTGAAATATGTGAGTGTGTTTGTGCCAATGGGAACCCGGCGCGGCGGAACCATTGTGAGGATACTCGGGAGACCGACGCGGCGGAACCGAGGTTGGGTGTGTAGCTAGGTTATCCGTGGAGAGGAGCTAAAGTGAATGTGTGCCAATGGGAACTCGGCACGGCGGAACCATTGTGAGGATACTCGGGAACCTGGCACAGCGAAACCGAGGTTGGGTGTGTTAAACAATAGATTTTGGAAAAGTTAACTTGTATATGAAAATGGAGACACGGTCTACAACGAGTTGCGTAGGAGGAACTCGGAGAATCTAGGACACCAACGATAATTATAGAACGATTGTGGATATGTTATTGTTATTTGTAGCAGTTCATACACGTATCATGTGGAAATCGATGTTTTATTATAACCTGTGGTTGTAAGTTAAGATAGGCAGGTAAGGATTTTACTATTGAGCCTTTGTAGCTCACGGTGTTACCTTTTGGTGACCCTGACATATTATATGGGTGGCGATGCCGGTATAATATGTCAGATCTGATAGATGAATAGGGCGAACTCTTCACTTTGGAGGCGTTCGGAGCTGAAGAACTCACTAGGATGGAGGAACAAGAGGAGCAGTAGTTAGGAACCCTAGTTCCCTATTTTTATGTTTGCAATACTCTTACGAGAGTTATGTTGTAATAATGAGCAATGACTCTTTAATTTCTGTAATAAATTACCCCTTTAACGTACTTAAAATTAGGGGCGTTACAACTTGGTATCAGAGCTTTAGGTTCAAAACCTCGGCCATGGGTAGAATGGGTAGACCATGAGATAAGTTTGACCGTTGCACAAACGTGACTTCGAGTTTAAGTTTACCATCTCAAATTGGGTGAAATTCTGTCAAAACAATCTTCGGATTGAAGCAAGGCGCGGAATTGGCAGTACCGCCGAGCTGGGAATTTTCGAACAATTGGATGATGACTTAAATCAAGGATCGAATGTGGAACATAGAAACTTGAAAAGTTTTCCCTATAGTTTTTACTAAAACTACTTTTTCAAAACTTGACTAACAAAACTTTTCCTTGTAGATGAAAACTTCGATCGATCTGTTAGTCGAAGCCTATCAACCTAGAAATACCGTAGAAAGAATAACAGCCCAGCACTTAGAAGATCCCAACTTCATTGCCGCAGTACTTGCAGAACAACTCGACTTCCTTAGAGTTCAACAGAATACCCCTTTTCCCGTCGAGAAGGACCCTTGGTTTTCAGGAATGTTTCCTATTCTATCCAACTTCTATGAGTATTTTGGTGTCCTACCCCCAATGCCAAACTCTGAGATAGGAAACGAGGAGGGAGAACCGATAGCAACGAAGGCGCCATGAGGGTAGCTAAGGAAGGAAACTTGGCAAGTAGGAAAAGCTTCGAAGATCTAAGTAGACTTGGAGCACCCCAATAAATTCCATAGCCGTTGTAATCCTTCAGGATATAGGATGTTAAGGAATAGGATCTCCACTATCTAAGTTGTATTTTGGTTACGCTATGAATATAAGAGTTGTTATTATGCATGCCCTTACTAAATAAGTTTAATAGATAGTTTCCTTTATTGTAGATGAATCACTTGAGCCCCTACCAAGTCAACCTTCTAGCTGAAGCTCACCAACTCGCAAGCACTGTAAGGTCCATGACAAGCCAGCTAGTGGAGGATCCTTACTTTCCTTATGCCTTCCCCTACACTCATGACTTCTTCCAGGAGCATGGCACCCTTATCCGTCCCATAATTGAGGAGGATGAAGATGTGGTTGAAGCCGTACCTGTCCTAGTCCAAATCGCACCTCCTGGTAACGTGGATTTCCTAATTGAAGGAAACAATGCCGAAGCAGTGGCCGTAGCACCTCCCAACAATGTGGAAGTTGAGGAAGACCCTGAAGAAGAGGATCCCGAGGAGGACCTTGAGGCTGATTCCGATGAAGAGGAACCCGAGGAATTCCATGACCCACCGATTAACGAAGCAGACTGGCAGCATCTGATGGCAATGCCAAATCCAGACTTACCATCTGACGACGAGGAGGAGGACCCTGAAGAATTTCCCGAGGAGGAACCAATGGATTGGGATTCCGATGATGAGGAAATGTTGATTTACGGGGAGTTACCGCCAGAATGGGCTATGCCCGACTTCCTGGACATAACCACTGACTCTGTAGATGTGCCACCACCACCCTACATGACCGACATCGGAGGCTATAGGGTTGAATTTTCGCATATTTTCTAGACTAGCTAGAAAAGCCTAGCAAGTAGTAGGATCTTTTGTTGTAATCAGAATGCCGTAGGAAGCTCAGGCTTATAAGCCGTCTATTATGTACTTGTTGGTTTATGTAATGAAAACATGTGTTTCTATCTGATATGTGTACTTGTATTCATTTATGTATGATTTCCGCTTTCCATCGTTAAGTCTAATATATAACTTTCCTTATTGTAGATATGGATAACCGCTATTTCGCTGCCAAGACTACTATAGCTGACCTCCTGTACTACAAGGCGCTACTCGCACCTGAGAGTCTCACACCGATACCTAACCTAGGGATCCGTGACCCCGAGACCGACGACCAGTTATGCGAGATAGTCGTGATGACACCTTTCACCAGCGAGGACCAGTTCCTGGCCATCGACCCTCAGAACTCACCACTTAGGGAGCAAGCTAAGAAGATTTGCCGTGAAGGAGAGCGTTGGCTCGAGATCAGAGAGAAGGAATGGAAGGAGCAGCTGAGAGAGTTCTTTGGACTCGTTCCACCTAGTCAGTAGAGTGGTAGTACTAGAATAAGGTTCTGATAGCTCGAGTTGCCTTTCAAGCACTAGTGCTAGAAGAACCATGTAGTGATTTGTAGGTCCATCTCAGCTTGTAGTAGGAAATCTTGTTCTAGTCTACTTATTTTGTAGTAAAACTCTATGCTTGTACTATTCCACTTATCTATGAAAAGTTGCTTTTATTTAAAGAGTACTGTTGCATACTATGCGATTGATTGCTTCTTATCATGTGCAAAAGAAAATAGTTTAGTTAAAACTAAACCTCCCCTTTTCAATTTTCGCTCATAGATGGTGAACCGACGCCGCGGATTAGGGTATGAAACTGGCGACTCCTCTAACCCTAACCCCAACCCCGATCTCGCTCAAGTCATGCAAGCACTCGTGACTGCTTTGAACGCCAACCGCCAAAACCAGAACAATAACGATGGACCTATGACCCGAACTCGTGCAATGAACGAGTTCTGCAAGCGTCGACCCCCGACTTTCAACGGAGATACCAACCCCACCGTGGCTGAATCATGGCTGAAGGAAGTCACAGTGATCATGGACACCTTGGAAATCACCCGTAATGGAGATCGTGTAGCCTTAGCCACGTACCAGCTGAAAAGAGAAGCCCGCTACTGGTGGGATCTGATATAGGCAACCCATGCCGTAGCCACCATGACCTTTGCGGAATTCGAGACCCTGTTTCTCGACAAATACTTTCCCACGCCCCTTCGTCTGGCCAAGGAGCAAGAATTTATGAACCTAAAGCAAGGAACAATGACCATCACTCAGTACGCGGCCAAGTCGAAGAACTATCCCGCTATGCTCAGGATGCTGTTGCAACCGAGGACAAAAAGGCGAGGAGGTTTGAGTAGGGACTAACAACAGCTAGAAGAGCTGTGGTGGCTCAGGCTTTCCCCACCTATACCGGTGTGGTGAAATGTGCTCTGCGACTGAAGAGTGAAGAAAATGACTTCAAAACCCGATGGAGGAAGGCGACGGGCAACACTGGCGGATCGATCCGAACCCAGACTTCCAACAACAATCGTGGACCCTATCCCACCAAATCTTTTGCTTCGAGTCAGAGCAACCAAACTTGGAAGAACACTACGTCTGGGCGTGGCGAACCACAGAGCAATGGCCAAAACAAGGCATTTGTTCAGTGCTTCAACTACCAGGCTATGGGTCACTACAAGCGTGACTGCCCTCAGCCCCAGAAGGAGAGGAATGGAAGTTTCAGAAACTAGAAGGCTCAACTACCTGGGCAAGCCAGCTTTGTGAAGCAAAACTCTGGAGGCCCAGCACAGCAGCAGAATGGGCAGAATGAAGAGAAGCAGCCCTTGGGAGCACAACAAGGCACTGAAGAGCGTATCTTTGCGCTGCAGACCGAGGAGCAAGAGCTCCCTCTGTGATCCAAGGTACGCTACTGCTATATAGTACTTGCGTACAAGCCTTGTTTGACTCTGGTGCATCGCATTCATTCATATCTACTGCTTGCGTAACTGCTCTAGCACTAGAAACAGAACCCCTAAGTAAAAGTACGAGGGTAACATCGCCAATGGGGGGAAGTATAGCTGTTAGTCTAGTGTGTAGGGGGTGCGAGATAGAAGTAGCCAATCTACGCCTGACCTGCGACCTCAGAGTAATCGGCATGGCGGATTTCGACGTAATTCTGGGGATGGATTGGCTATCGGCTCATCGAGCAGTCGTAGACTGTCATCAGAAGACGGTGACTGCTTACACCCCAGAAGGGACTCGTTTTCGTTTTAAGGGGGATAGAGAAGCAACGAGCTCGACGACGAAGAGATCAAGATGGGAGAATCAATTATTTGGATGGCTAGCTAGTCTCCAAATGGAAGAAGCCGATAGGATGGAATTGGGATTACCACACATCGTTTGCGAGTACGCCGATGTTTTCCCAGAAGAACTTCTTGGCTTACCACCTCAAAGAGAGATAGATTTCTCCATAGAACTTCAACCAGGAACCGCCCCAATTTCCATGGCCCCGTACCGAATGGCCCCTGCCGAATTGAAGGAGCTCAAGACGCAATTGCAAGAGCTGTTGGACAAGGGATTCATCAGATCGAGCACATCGCCTTGGGGAGCGCCTGCATTGTTTGTGAAGAAGAAGGAAGGAACACTTCGACTGTGTATAGACTATAGAAAGCTGAACCAAGTCACAGTCAAGAACCGATATCCATTGACTAGGATCGATGACCTGTTTGATCAATTAAGAGGAGCAACTTGTTTTTCTAAAATTGATCTCCGATCAGGCTATCACCAGTTAAGGATTCGAGATGAAGACATCGCCAAGACGGCTTTTCGCACCAGATACGGCCACTAAGAGTTTGTAGTAATGCCATTTGGACTGACCAATGCTCTTGCAGTATTCATGTGTCTCGTGAACAAGATCTTTCAACCCTACTTAGATAAGTTTGTAGTGGTGTTCATTGATGACATCTTGATTTACTCTGTCAATAAGGAGGAGCACGAAGAACACCTTCGGATGGCACTACAAGTTCTCCGAGAAAACCAACTCTATGCCAAGGCTAGCAAATGTGAGTTTTGGCTGGAAGTGGTTAAGTTCTTGGGGCATGTAGTATCCAAGGATGGAATCGCTGTGGACGAGAGTAAGGTCAAAGCAGTGCTGAAATAGAAACAGCCGACCTCCGTGTTCGAAATTAGAAGTTTCCTGGGATTGGCGGGATATTATAGAAGATTCATACCGGACTTCTCAATCTTAGCCAAACCAATGACCAGGCTAACTCAGAAAGGAGTGAAGCTGGATTGGAACGAAGCCTGTGAGAAATCTTTCCAAGTGCTGAAAAAGAGACTGACCAGTGCACCGATACTCATCATTCCTGAACGTGGTGTAGATTATACGGTTTACTGTGACGCGTCAAGAGACGGATTGGGATGTGTGCTGATGCAGAATGGAAAGGTCGTAGCCTACGGATCTCGACAACTCCGACCGCATGAGAAGAACTACCCCACCCACGACTTAGAATTGGCTGCAGTAGTATTCGCCCTCAAGTCTTGGCGTTACTATCTGTGGGGAGAACAATTCAAAATTTTTACTGACCACAAGAGCCTCAAGTATCTTTTCACTCAGAAGGAGTTGAACCTGAGGCAGCGTCGATGGATGGAATACTTGGAGGACTACAAGTTTACATTGCAGTACCACCCCGGCAAGGCCAATGTGGTAGCTGACGCTCTGAGTTGGAAGGAAAGAGCACAAAAAGTTAAGACTGCCATTAAGGAATGGGAAATGGTGGACACTCTTAACGAGTTCAACTTGCGACCATCATCAAGAAATGGGAACGCTCGATTATATGCTCTAGTTGCGGAATCGGCACTTCACTGAGAGATCTTACTAGCCCAAACATTCGAGCAAAATTGCGAGTTCATCCGATATCGAATCCGAGAAGAAAAGGCGCTACCAGGATGGACAATCGAGAAGGATAACAGCTTGAGATTTCAGGGAAAGGTATTCGTACCTAACATCGGAACCCTTCGAGAAGCTGTACTCCGAGAAGCTCACCATTCGAACTTCGCAGTTCACCCTAGCGGTACAAAGATGTATCATGATCTGCGAAGAACATACTGGTGGGAAGGAATGAAGAAGGATGTAGCCCGATTTGTATCCACCTGTCTCGTGTGTCAGCAAGTCAAGGCTGAGCATCAGAAACCTGGAGGAGATCTTCAACCCTTACCAATACTGACCTGGAAGTGGGAGCACATCTCAATGGACTTCGTGACTGGTTTACCAAGATCTGCCAAGTCCAACACTGCCGTTTGGGTAATTGTGGATCGACTCACCAAATCTGCACATTTTCTGCCTGTTAAGATGACAGAGAACGTAGAACAGCTAAGCCTATTGTACATTCAAGAGATTGTACGACTACATGGAGTACCTATTTCGATTGTATCTGACCGGGATCCACGTTTCGTATCTCACTTTTGGAAGGGATTGCAGAAGGCAATGGGAACGGATGTAAGGCTTAGAATGCCTTTCACCCGCAAACAGATGGACAAACGGAGAGGACTATTCAGACGCTGGAAGACATGCTGAGAGCCTGTGCTTTGGATTTTTTCGGAAACTGGGAGCAACACTTACCATTGGTGGAGTTTGCCTACAACAATAGCTATCAGGCGAGTACTGAGATGGCACCGTACGAAGCTCTATATGGTCGACCCTGTCGATCGCCAGTTTGCTGGACAGATGCCGGAGAGACGGGATTGATTGGACCTGACATCGTACGGGATACCACAGAGAAAGTCAAGATCATCAGGCAAAGGATCTAGACCGTCCAGAGCAGACAAAAGAGTTATGCGGATAAAAGAAGCCGACCCTTGTCCTTTGAAGTGGGAGATCATGTATTCCTGAAGATCAGACCGAAGAAAGGAGTTATCGGATTTGGGAAGAAGGGAAAGCTATCCTCGCGCTACATTGGACCTTTCGACATCGTGGAGAAGATTGGGAAAGTTGCGTATCGCCTGGCCCTGCCGCCACAGCTAGATAGGGTGCATAATGTATTTCACGTTTCAATGCTCCGCAAGTACCTCGCATTGCCCACACATGTTCTCAACTGGGAGGATATTTCCATCGAGGAAGATGCAACCTATGAGGAAGAACCTATAGAGATTCAGGATCGAAGTGAGAAGGTGATCCGAAACAAGACCATCAAATTGGTACGAGTTTTGTGGAAACACCGAGGAGCTGGAGAGACCACATGGGAAAGAGAAGAAACCATGAAGATGAATTATCCCCACCTGTTCGAATCCGAGCGTGCACCTAATTTCGAGGACAAAATTGTTTAAGGGGGATAAGTTGTAATAACTCTGAATTTCAATGAATAAAAAATCGTTTATTATTCGAGTTATTAATTTTAATTTGCTTGCATTGCTTTAATTATCTTGTAGTTCGTCGTAATTACGCTTTAGCCCTTCAAGAATCGTTTCTTGACTTTAAGCCCTACTTAGCAAGCCTAGTTAGCTTCTAACCGGCTTGTTGGAGAAACCAAACTAGGAAGCCACCCAGTTACTTTTCCCCTAACCATAGATGGACCATTTTTCCCATCTTGAACCTTTTGAACCTTTTCAACCCTATACTAGAAATTTTTTAATTATTTTCTTTTATTGTTTTGGTTTTATTCTTTATCTTTTGGACAATAAAAGTTAGGGGACCTATTATCCATTGGATAATAGAAACCCAATTCTTTATATTTAAAGGATTCAATGAGAGATTTGAACAAGTACTACTATTTATAAAAAATAGACTTTTATAATTGCTTAAAAGGACACTTTTGGTTATTTTAATATAAAAGTTTCCTTTTAACTATTGTCCATTGGACAATAATTGTTAGGATAATCTTTACCCATTGGACGATAGCTTATCCATTATTATATCTTGATAAGTACATTATATATACATATGTGTATTTGCCACATGCAAAAGGACATGTAGTCTTTTCTAAGAGCTTAAGTTTATTATATAAGTACCTTGTCCTTTATTATCCCTCGGTTATTAACCATTAGGGGATTTATTACCTATTGGTCAATAGGTTAGTCTTGCCAACTAAGTACTAGGCCTATTGAACTAATCTTTTATTAAGATTCCCTAGAGTACAAAGTACACTATTATATAAATTAAGGACTAGTACCTTTTGTATTAGTATAATAGGAGAAATCTTGACTTTCAAACCCCTTAGATCTTAGTACCATATACTTATATACTTAGTCTTCCTTTTGCATATATATATTAGTAGGGGTGTACTAACAAGAGAGAGAGAGGCCGAGAGAGAGAGAGAGGAAGGAAGAGGGAGAGAGAGAGAGGGAAGGGGGAGGGAAGAAGAAAGAGGATGGGACTTGTACCTTGTTATTCTTTCATCCTTTCAACTTTTGGGATGAATATCTTCCATCACCTTTTGTCCTTGAATTGTTATTTAAACACCAAATCTTGTACAACTCTACCTTCATGTCTTCCATAGTTCCATCCAAAGTACTAAAACTAGCCTTGCAAGCCTAAAATTAGGTGGTTAGTGTGCAAGCAAGCCTTAACTTCACCCATCAACCTATCAATCAACCATGACAAGTGAAAGAAAAGTGAGATGTAGAGAGAGAGAGAGAGAGAGAGAGAGAGAGAGAGAGAGAGAGAGAGAGAATCGGCTAGAGAGGGAGAGAGGGGAGTCTTGGCCTATAAATAGAAGCCATTCCAAGCTTCAAACTCACACCTTCAAGCTTTGCTCTTCCTTCTCTCTAGAAATTCTAAGAGTTCTTGGTTCAAAAAGTTCAAGAATTCTTCTTGTACTCGAGTTCTTGAGCAATACCACCAAACCACCTCTTAAAACCACCCATAGATCTTTAAATTAGTCCACATTAGTTAGTAAAGTTGTTTCTAGGAAAAGAAAGTACATCTCTTTTCCTTTCGAAGCAAACCGGAGCCGTTACGCCGCCGAAACTCAAAACCGACGACCAACTTTCCGTAGCCACCACCGCAAAGAAGAACGATAGTTTAACCTTGCACTTTAACTCTAAGTATTGTATAAAATCGTATGTTGGAGAATAGAACGTCCTTAAGTAGTAACTTTGATCATTTCTTTCAAAAGTAGATAAGGTTATCTTTTATTGAATGTTGGATATGCATGGTTTATGTTCACGATGTATCAAGCATGCTAAGTAGTTTGGAGTTGGATGATCTTGTTGGAATAGTTTTGTAAAATGCTTGTTTATATGTAAAGTCTTAACACCGCGGAGTCTTGCATGAGAACGAGACACAAGAACCGAGAAAGTAGAAACATGACACCTAGGGTGTGGTTAACGAGGAAGAAATGTGTTTTCCGAGGAAGAAGATATTTTAGAAACTACATAATGATCATTTCGGGGGCATTATGTGAAATATGTGAGTGTGTTTGTGCCAATGGGTACCCCGCGCGGCGGAACCATTGTGAGGATACTCGGGAGACCGACGCGGCGGAACCGAGGTTGGGTGTGTAGCTAGGTTATCCGTGGAGAGGAACCAAAGCGAATGTGTGCCAATGGGAACCCGGCACGGCGGAACCATTGTGAGGATACTCGGGAACCTAGCGCGGCGGAACCGAGGTTGGGTGTGTTAAACAAAAGATTTTGGAAAAGTTAACTTGTATATGAAAATGGAGACACGGTCTACAACGAGCTGCGTAGGAGGAACTCAGAGAATCTAGGACACCAACGATAATTATAGAACGATTGTGGATATGTTATTGTTATTTGTAGCAGTTCATACACGAATCATGTGGAAATCGATGTTTTATTATAACCTATGGTTGTAAGTTAAGATAGGTGGGTAAGGATTTTACTATTGAGCCTTTGTAGCTCACGGTGTTACCTTTTGGTGACCCTGGCATATTATATGGGTGGCGACGCCGGTATAATATGTCAGATCTGATAGATGAACAGGGCGAACTCTTCACTTTGGCGGCGTTCGGAGCCGAAGAACTCGCTAGGATGGAGGAACAAGAGGAGTAGTAGTTAGAAACCCTAGTTCCCTATTTTTATGTTTGCAATACTCTTACGAGAGTTATGTTGTAATAATGAGCAGTGACTCTTTAATTTCTGTAATAAATTACCCCTTTAACATACCTAAAATTATGGGCGTTACAAGAGAACCTTACAACGGACGATTACTCCGAATCCACTCCCAACTAGCTAAGACTCTGACACTAGTTAGTCACACCTACTAGTTACAATCTCAAAACAAGGGTGTGAAATCCCTTTTACAATAAGATTCAAAGGTACACTCAAACTACTGAAAGATATTCAAGATGAAAGTGTAGAGTTAAATGTTCATGAGAAAAAACTCACTGCAGTTTTTTTTTTTTTTATTTACAAGATTGGTGCTGTTGTCTTCCTTTTTGGGTATTCAACTTTCAAAAGCCAAATGAGTATATAGGTGATGTGGACTACAAGCCCGGGCCGGGCCCCTGTTGAGAATTTTTTTTTTAATGAAATGGTTTGTCATTCGAGAAACTTTGAATTCGAAAATGATATTTGAGCTTGACAATAAACCAGAGATTTTGAGTTCGGAAGCCAAGTTGCAAAAAGGGAAGACTTTTGTTCGACACCCTTCTCGCCCGATACGATGATCAGTTTCTACTAAATACTTGCGGAATTTTGGAAAATGCTTATATTCTTAACTTTTAAAACACATAACAAGTATCGAGTGCGGTGTAAGCATGTGCCAAGTGTATAGTATATATACATGAATGAAACAAAGAAGAAAACTTGTTATAATGTACAAAAAAGAATGCAGCCTGTTAAAATCGCAAAAAATGAAAACACAACCTAAATGCTGGGGTTCGAATGCCTAGTGCTCGGCTTCTTTTCCCAGATCAGTTTTGGAAAATGTTTTTGGTTATTCAAACAATAGACTAATTAGTACGAATGCGTAAAAAAATGATTTTTCAGAATTTTACGTTGCATTTCTAAATGGAGCAGTAAGAGATGACATTAAAATGAATGAATAGTTGCTTGAAATGAATATCAAAGCCTTTAGACTCCACTAATATTGAGAAGGATCAGCGAGCCTAGGAGCACAACCTCAACTAATTTGTAATGCTGTTTTGAGCTTCTAGTTTTCTCATAATGACAGAACCCATACATGTAGGTAGTTTTCTACCTTTTGGATGCTTGATCAAGACCTTGAGACTTAGTTTGGATGATTTTTGGGGTGATTTGAGTTGGGAAATGGTGGAAGGGAATTTTTAAAGTGGAGTGTTAGGACAATGGGGATTTTTGAGGCTAAAGTGGGAATTTTCTTTTGAAATGCAAGATATTTCAGAATTTTCTTCAAGTATGAGGAAAATTCCAATATATGAATTGCAATGATTCTTGAGAAAGATTCAAGGGCTATAAATGGCCTTGAGCACTTGAAAATCTGCCATCCAAGCCAAATACCATTACCAACCCACTTCCGAAACATGCCCAAAATCCAAGTTAGCCACATTAACCTGATTCCAACCACATTCAACCCAAACCAATACATCGTACCCTCGATCGAACCAAAACCCATAGTTCAAGTACCCAAGGAGGATGAAGTTCACTATATCGAGGATGTGGAGTATGAATGGACGATCAAATAGGGCAATCTTGTGGATGAATGGCTAGAAAAGGAGGCTACGAAACTCCATACTGAGAATCAACCCGAGCCTGGGAATGAGAGCATGTGCAGTTAGCCAAAACCACACCTCCTCCGAAGACGTCATTCAAAGGCAGTTAGCCAAAATCCCTATAGCTGTCTCTATCTGGGACCTCTTGTTCCAATCCCGTGCACATCGCTAGAAGTTGATCCAAATGCTTTCGCGGATGGAAATTGCTCCCAAAACAACCCCTGAAGACATGGTAGCCTTGCGTACCCCTCGCCCATCAAAACATGTTGTTACCTTCACTGAGGCCGACTTACCAATAGAAGGGGCGGGACACAACAAACCTTTGCATATCACTCTCAAGTGCATAGGAAAGTGGGTTTCGATGGTTCTTATAGACAACGGTTCAGCCCTCAATGTCTGCCCTCTCTGCACTACTTAATGTCTAGGGTTGAAGAACAAAGACTTTGCACCATCCGACCAAGGCGTCCATGCCTATGACATTACTCTTCGAAAAGTGGAAGGCACCGTCATGATCGAGGTGATGGTGGAAAACTATAAAATGGGAGTGGAATTCCACGTCCTGGACATTCCATCCTCGTTTAACCTACTTTTGGGCAGGCCGTGGCTTCACCATCCTGAAATCATGGCAGTACCTTCTACTCTCCACCAAAAGGTACAACTGGGACTTAGTTTTGGCACTCTAACCACCCACGGAGATTCCGGCATCTGCCTGCGCTACGAAGACAATGCCCCTTTGCTGGAAATTGAACATGGAGAAGAGGACATCATGTTGGGAGGATTCTCTTTCAACACTGCTGGCACAGTTCTCACCATCAAGGTGGACGAAGATTTCTACATTAGTTCCACGGCAATCGAAATGATGAGGAAGATGTCTTATCTTCCCGGAATGGGTCTAGGGCATAATCTGCAAGGTGTCCCTGAGTTCCTCAACATCCCCTCGAACCTTGGGCAATATGGTTTGGGATTCAACCCTGCGGAGGAGGAGGCCAATAAGGAAAAGAAAGGGAACACGGTGTGGAAAGCATTGTTCCAAGACCCAATCCATGTTCGCTTCATGCCAGGAAAGGAGATCGCTTACCAAGGACAATCGAAACCATTTTAGGATCCTGAGACAAAGAAGCAACACTCTGGGTTTGAAATCTTTGCTGCCGACTCTTGGGAAGATGAATAAATTGAGAAGTTGGAGGCACTAGTGAAAGCCTTAGCACCGGACTGGGAGGATGTTTTCAATTCAGGTAGCATTGAGTCTCTGTTTATGGAAGTTACTCCTGGGGGTTAGGTCAAGGATGCGGAGGTGATGATACTGGGAGATGAAGCTGTCCGAGATCCAACCTCGCTCATCGTGGAGGCCGCTGGAACTTGTAAAAATTGCACTTTCACACCTGTTGTGACTTGCACGGGCACTGACACTGAGTCCACTAAGTCTAGCTTTATGCCTCTAGGCCCTCCCCATCGTAGCTTTTATTTTGAATTCGAGTCCATTGCTGTGTATCACCCTAAGGGAACCGTAATGAAATGAACGAAGTGATCGAATCCGCTTACCCTTTAGTGTTCGAAGTAAATTGCATCGACCCTAATGATGAAAGGATAAAGTTCGAAGGGGACATCCTCGAAGAACTGAGATTCTAATCGAAAGGGAAGATAAAAGGCATGCCCAGCCTATAGAAGAAGTAATTTCAATAAACTTGAAAGATGAGGAGAATCCTCGAATGGTTGAGATCGGTTCCGCGCTGTCTCTGAAGGAACACCAAGAATACATAAGCTTGCTCAAAGAATTTGAGGATGTCTTTGCATGGTCCCACGCAGACATGCTCAGAATTGATCCTGAAATTACGAAACACCAGATTTCCCTCTATCTCGATACAAAGCTTGTCAAATAGAAACTGAGAAAAATGAGGCCAGATTGGGTGTTAGAGATAAAAGAAGAAGTCACTAAATAAATTAACGCCGGATTCCTAATGTTAACTTAATTCCCTCAATGGGTTGCAAACATTGTACCCGTCCCCAAAAAGGATGGCAAGATTAGAATCTGCGCAGACTTTAGGATCTAAACAAAGCTAATCCCAAAGATGACTTCCCCTTGCCTCATATCGATGTGCTCGTAGACAATACTGCTAGGCACACTTTGCTTTCCTTCATGGATGGATTTTTGGGGTACAATCAAATCCTTATGGCACTTGAGGACCGCGAGAAAACCACCTTTACCACAGAATGGGACACCTACTACTACCGGGTTATGCCATTTGGGTTAAAGAATGCTGGGGCAACTTATTAAAGGGCTGCAACGACACTGCTTCACAACATGATTCACAAGGAAGTGGAGGTTTATGTTGATGACATGATCGTCAAATCAAAAGAGTGGGATAGACACCTCCCCGTGCTCAAAAAGTTCTATGAAAGGATTTTTAAGTACAGAATGCATCTCAACCCGGCAAAGTGCACATTCGGGGTCACCGTAGGGAAGATGCTTGGGTTTATGATCACTGCCCGAGGCATTGAAGTAGACCCCTCCAAAATCAAGAGATGAAGCCACCACAATCTGAGAAAGATGTGCGAAGTTTCCTCGAAAAGATCCAATTTATTAGCAGATTCATCGCCAAGTTGACCTTAACTTGCGAGCCAATGTTTCATATGCTCAAGAAGGGTGTGCCATTTAAGTGGGATGAGAAATGTCAAAAGGCCTTTAATGTAGTGAGAAGGTATCTTAAAAATCTACCTATTCTGATACCACCGGTCCAAGGAAAACCTTTGATCCTTTACTTGTTTGTCACCACATCCTCAATGGGGTGTATGCTGGCACAAGAAGGAGACGATGGGATTAAGAAGGCAATTTATTATCTAAGCAAAAAGATGACCATATACGAAGAAAGCTACACTTCCTTGGAAAAGACATGTTGGACACTCGTTTAGGCCTCCAAAGAGCTAAGACACTACATGTTCGCTTATTCAGTGGTGTTCATTTCTTGAATGGACCCTCTTAAATATCTATTCGAGAAGCTTGCATTCACTAGTAAGCTAGCACGTTAGTTGCTTTTGCTGGCGGAGTTCAAGCTCAAGTATGTCACAAGGAAGTCTGTCAAAGGAGGAGCAATTGCGAAGTTCTTAGTGGACCACCCAATTGAAGGACTAGAAGATGCCGAATTCAAGTTCCCTGACGAGGATGTGATGACTATGGTAGATGACGCATGGAAGTTGTACTTTCATGGGGCTGCCAATCAGAAAGGATTCGGGGTTGGAGTACTGCTGATATCACCGGAAGGGCCGTACATCCCTTTCTCCATTAAAAACTCAACTTTAAGGTGACTAATAAGCAAGCCGAGTACGAAGCTTGCATTGTGGGTATGGAAGCTACCTTGACAGTCATCGTTAAAAAGCTCGAAGTAATCGGAGACTCGAATCTTGTAGTTTCACAAGCTAATGGTGACTGGAAGGTCAAGGAGGAAAAGTTAAAGCCGTATCACAAGGAACTAGACGACCTAATCCACCGTTTCGAGAGTGTGACTTTCACCCACTGTAGGGAGGTATTCCCGAACAGGATGGTGGACGGCGGTTAGGTCCGACGACATTAAGGGTCATTGGACCAGATGGACTGTTCGGTGGCAAGAACTAATGACATGTGAAGTCAACGATCTAGGCCCTAGATAAAGGACCAGTTGCTTGTGAAGCGATTGGTCCAGGAAGCCTGTTCGGCAGATAGAGGACGAGGCCTGAGAAGTCATTGGACCAAATAATTAATAAAGACCAGTGGCATGTGAAGGCATTAGTCTAGATGGACTGTTCGGCAATGAGAAGGCCGAACAAGAGGGGAACTCCGGGGAAGCAGCCCTAGATACAAGAAACGTTCTAGACGGTTCCAGAATGATTGGATTTTGTAAAGGGATAAGATCTCGAGAAAGTAGGATCAAGAAGAGATTCTACGGGAATGGGATGTTCGGCCAGCTATGGAAAAGAGTCCTAAAAGGACTAAGGTAATAAACCGATAAGGGAACGAGAATCCGAGAGATCCTGGGTTTCCTTTACGAGATAGGAATCCTAGGGCAACAGGGGTACTTAGGCAGCAAGCATTCATAAATCTATAAATTCAAAGTAAACCTAGAGGTAAAAGGTACACAATACATTGCACTCATATTGTTCTCCTACTGATAATTAGGGTTTATAGCTAGTTCATGACACTAACTTTGGCATCGGAGGGCCTTTGCTACGAGAAGCAAAGGTGCGCTCACCCCTTGTCCGTTTTGCAGATTAAAGTTCCGGCGACAAACCAGGGTTCCGGTGAGGAGGCATGAGTAAGCCGTTGCAATCCGGTGTTGTTCCAGGCATCAATTGTTTCCCCCCTACAATTGGCGCCGTCTGTGGGAAATGATAGAGTTCCCTGAAAAATGACCATGGTGGAAGAAGATCTAGTCACGCCGTTTAATCTGAAGGACCAGTTAGGTGGGGGAGGAGATAAGTCCCCACCAGGTGCTTCGAAAAAGCCCGCCAGTAGACATGGCAGGAAAATGACAAGCAGAGATGACCCTCTGATATTCCCAGATAACTCCAAAAACAAAGGGGGCAGGACGGCTACAGGCTCCATGAGAAGGAGCAAATCCCATCGAAGAGAGGAATCAGTTGCATACTCAAGGAGTATACATAACAGTGAAGATGTCCTCGATAAAAAGAGGAAGGAAATCGAGGAGTTTGCTCGATTAATCAGGAGACGGGAGAACGAAATCTGCGAGATAGAATGAATTCGAGAGCATCCTGAGGACTATGGACTTTCACGAAGAAATTCAAAGGGAGAAAGGTATGCTATGGTGGACTATGAGAAGGCTCCTTCATGAAGACGAAGAAGCAGAAGCAGGAGTCCTACTCCAAGACGGAGGAGAGCTTTTTCACGAAAAAGAAAAAGCAAAAGTTCAGACCAAAGTCCAATCAGGCGGAGGGCTACTTTGCGAAAAGGAAGGAGCAGAAGCCGAAGCTCCATCCCCGAGGGAGAAAGGACCAGAAAACACCACAAGACAGGTACGAGAGACCTGATACCGATTGGGCCAAGAATGTGGCTCGCAAAACCAAGGAACATGAGGACGAAACAGTGACTGCACGAGAAGCAGCACGAAAGGCCCTAAGTAACATAGCAGCTTACCCCTTCGCAAGGAGGCTACAAGAGGCTAGGTTGCCGAGCAAAGTGAAGCATGGTATGTTCATACTTTACGAGACAAACGCGGACCCTGTGGCTCACATATAACACTACCAGCAGGCCATGTTCATGCACGATGGAGAGGACGCCATTATGTGTAAAATGTTCCCTTCAAGTTTGGGGAAGGTGGCTCTATCTTGGTTCCACAAACTGGGCCTGCGTTCCATACGAGGATGGAGGCAGTTGGCCGAAGAATTCACTGCTCGGTTCTTGACAAGTAGGAGAGCCCCAAAGACGTTTGAAAGTCTTTCCACCATGAAGCAAGCAGGAAGTGAGCCGATCAGGGATTATGCAAAGAAGTACTGAGAGACTTTCAAAGAGATTGAAAGTTGCAGTGAAGAATATGCGATTGCTACCTTCAAAATTGGTTTGCCTATTCGGCAAGAGCTACGCCGTTCATTGAATATGCATCCAGTAGCAACGTTGGCTAAGGTAATGGAACGAATAAAGCAACATGCCAGGATGGAGGATGACATACTCCGGGAGGATGGCAAGATCGTGGCCGAACAGCCGAAGGCGCCTGCAAAAAGGGTGGATAAGCCAGAGCCCAAGACTTACAGGGAGAGAAAAGAATACGGGCAGGCAAAGAAAAAGCCATACAAAGATAAGCAAGCTCTTGAACCCAAGTCTTTCTTTTCTATGGCTACGGTTTGGAAGGAGCCCATCAATACGATTCTTTATCAAATAAAGAATCAACCATATTTCAAATGGCCCTCGAATCTAGGTGGAGATAAAGATGCAAAACGTGCCACGAATCAGCACTATAGCTACCATAA
Source organism: Rhododendron mucronatum var. ripense (assembly GCA_019656295.1). Lineage (NCBI taxonomy): Eukaryota > Viridiplantae > Streptophyta > Magnoliopsida > Ericales > Ericaceae > Rhododendron > Rhododendron mucronatum. The sequence continues at coordinate 973,674 of BPLT01000035.1, read as the reverse complement.
GGGTTGGGGCCACATGACCGAAGATTGTGAAATGTACAAGAGGCACCTTCATGATTTAGTCTCTCGGGGCTATCTCAAGGAATTCATCCAGGAAGACCCCAAGGATAAAGGGAAAGCCGTAGAATTGGATTACGAGCAAAATCCTAAGGGGGTAATCCATATGATACATGGGTTGGCCACACCTTATACGAGAAATGAGGTTAGGCTACTCCAAAGGCAAGCCAAACACGACCAGCATGTTATGCAGTTAGGAAACAAAAGAGGCGCGAGAGAGCGACATATGCAACGAGGGCATAGTTTTTACAGATGAGGATCTGGGAGAAGTTCAGGTGCCCCATAATGATGCTATGGTCATAACCCTATGAATTGGGGAATATGACATTGAGAGAATCTTGGTAGACTCGGGGAGTTGTACTGAGGTGTTGTACTACGATGCGTTCAAGAAGATGGGGTTGGCCCAGACAAACCTAGAACAATCAATGACACCCTTGGTTGGGTTTGGTGCAGGAGCAGTTTCGCCCCTTGGAAAGGTGACATTGGCAGTTCGGGCAGGGACAGTGGTACTGAAGACTGACTTTCTGGTTGTGGATGTTCCGTCCTCCTATAATGCGATTATAGGGAGAACCTGGTTGCATAAAATGAGGGCAGTTTCCTCAACTTACCACCAAATAGTAAAGTTCCCAGGATCTAACGGGGTTGAGAAAATTAGAGGTAATCAAAAGGTGGCCCTACAGTGCTTAATTTCCATTATTAAAAGAGTCCCAAAGGCCCATCTCATTCATACTGTAGAAGTCTCGGATCAACTGACTATTGAGGATGTCGGAAGAAGCCCAGCAGAGAAGGTGGTTGAAGGCCTAAAGAAGATATTGATCAACGAGAATGATCCTGAAAGGTATTTTTTAATTGGGGAAACATTGCTAGCAGATGAAAAGGCCGAGTTGGTGAGCTTCTTAAAGGAACATATTGATGTGTTTGCAAGGGTACCCAAAGAGATGCCCGGAGTAGATGCAGATGTGATCTGCCACCACTTGAACGTTGATCCACAACATAAGCCAGTCATTCAGAAAAAGAGAAGGGCAGTTGTGCAGCATGTTGATGTTGTCATAGAGGAGGTAGATCGTCTATTGGAAGCCAAAGCAATACGGGAAGTTTACTACTACCCAGAGTGGTTGTCCAACACTGTGGTTGTAAAGAAGAAGAATGGAAAGTGGCATGTCTGTATAGATTTCACTGACTTAAACAAAGCATGTCCGAAAGACAGTTTCCCCCTTGATCCCTCAGTTGCTTGATTGCTTCGGATTGAGGGTGATTGACTGATTTGCTCCTCGAAACCCTAGGGTTAGGGGTTTGTACTTCGGGGGTTTGATCGCCAGACTGCGACTGCCTACAGTAGTTTATGGCGTTTGTAGAGAGGATATGAGAGATGATTTATGCTAAGTTGGAGGTATGAGATGGAGGAATTGAATGTTAATTTCGGAACCCTAAGGCCTCTGTATATAGGCATGGAATGACTCACTTCGGCCAATCAAATGGCGTGAATCAAAAAGGTAGTATAGGGTTAGAAGATCTCTGCTCAAATCTCTTTTCGTAGCCTTGAAGAATCGGAAAAAGGTTGCTAGGGTTTTGGTACGTCGATCAAACGACTGACAAAACATTTCAAAATTCTAGAAAAAGACGATCTGGCAGCCGAGGAATAGATCTGACGGCCGAGGAATGGATTTGGCTGCCGAAGAATGGATCTGGCGGCCGAGGAATGGATCTGGGGGCCGAAGAATGGATTTGGAAGCCAAGGAATGGATCTTGTGGCCAAGAAATGGATCTGGCAGACGAGGAATGGATCTGGTGGCCGAAGAATAGATCTGGTGGCCGAGGAATGAATCTGGTGGTCGAAGAATGGATCTAGTGGCCGAAGAATCAAATCTTACAACTGATAGATGTATTTTCCTAGGATGTTGTATTTCTATCTGACAAGCTATCTGGCTCTGAATTGGGTTCTCTAAGTGGCTAAAAGTACTCACCATAAGTCCATGGGTTCACGAGAAGTCAATTAGCAATCATTGTATCCATTCATCATCGGGATGGTCCCCAAGGTGGGACTTGAAATAATCGTTAAGCCAAATTGGGGTGTCTACACTTGACATCCATTTGCCAAATCTCGTAATCGAGATGAGCCGAAATGGATAAGAGAATCCGAATTGACTTAAGCATGGCTATTGGTGAAAAAGTTTCCTCATAGTCGATCCCTTCTTTCTGAGTATACCCTTTCGCAACAACCCTAGCTTTGAAGGTATGCACCTTCCCGTCCACTCCTCTCTTCTTCTTGTAGATCCACTTGCATCTAATGGGTTTAATCCCTTAAAGTGGTACTACAAGATCCCAGACCTGCTTAGAGTACATAGACTCCATCTCTGATTTCATAGCCTTTTGCCAAAGTTTCACTTCTTTATCTTGAAGTCCATCATTGTAGTTACAAGGTTTGGTATGTTGATCATTTGGGATCATTTCAAAAGACTCAACCAACAACGTATACCGACTGGGTGGAACAGTAACCCTCCCATTACGACGAGGTACCGGTGTATCAATAGGTGCCTCTACAGTTGTCTCTTGTGGCGTTTCCTCCTGCACTATTAGTGGTAAAGAAGTTTGTGCCGGTCTCTCTCCCCTCAATTCCTCTAGAACAATTTTACTTCTGGGCTAGTGGTCTATTACATAGTCCTCTTCTAAGAACCGGACATTAGTGCTAACAATTACCTTTTTATCCTTAGGACTATGAAATAGTCCACCTTTCGTTCCTCTAGGGTATCCCACAAACAAGCAAACTTCTGTCCTCAATTCAAATTTATCTGCGTTCCCATTCAGCACATGTGCTGGACTACCACAAACCCAAACATGCTGCAGACTAGATTTGCGCCCAGTCCATAGTTCTGTGGGTGTAGATGGTACTGACATAGATGGTACCAAGTTAAGAATTTACGTTGCTGTTTCTAATGCATGTCCCCAAAACGAAATTGGAAATCTGAATAACTCATCATTGATCTTACCATATCCATAAGAGTCCTATTCCTTCTCTTTGCTACACCATTTTGTTGTGGCATACCTGGAGCTGACAACTGGGATGTAATCGCTTCAGCTGACATGTAACAACTCCGATTTTTGGTGAATAAAAATCTCATTTAAATATTTGAAAATTCATTAATTCTTGAATTGCTTTATAATTTTCTTTTATTCTTTAATAATCTGTCATAATTAGATTTAAGACTTATAAAATTAAAAATTGATATTATAATCTTGGCTATAAATCCTACTTGGCAAGTAGAATTAGTTTCCAACCAATTAGTTAGAGCAACCTAGTTACTAATCAACTTAGTTACCTTTCCCTAACATTTAAGAACCATTGGACCAAAGGAAGCCATCATTATGCTTCCAAAAGTAGAAATCATTAAGCATGCCATGCATGCAAACCTAGGGTTTATAGCCTTAAACCTAATTACCCACCAAAGTTACTTTTCTAGATTCTTCTCTAGGTATATATATACATATATATAGGTATATATACATAATAGCCTACCCTAATCATGACTATGTACATATATGCATTTCTAGGAAAATATTACCCAATGGACAATGTTCTTGTCATTGGAAGCCATCTATAATCATTACTCTCACCTCCTAGGCCTAATAGGACTATTGAATACCTAAGTATACTTAGCTATACATATAGATATATAAATATGCTTTCTAGGAAACATTTTGACGATTGGATATTGTCTAGCACTTGAAAGCCCTAACTATCATCATTACTCTCCCTTAGACTCATCTTTTCCCTATTTCTTAGACCTAGTAGGACTACTTAGTACTTAAGTACGCATGTATATATATATATATATATATATATATATATATAGCTATATATACTAATGATGTTTGTACTAACTCTGAATTTCAATAAATAAAAATTTGTTTATTATTTGAGTTATTAATTTAAATTAGCTTGGATTGCTTTAATATTCTTGTAGTTTGTCATAATTACACTTTAGCCCTTCAAAGTTCGTTTCTTGACTTTAAAGCCTACTTAGCAAGCCTAGTTAGCTTCTAACCGGCTTGTTGGAGAAACCAAACTAGGAAGCCACCTAGTTACTTTTCCCTAACCATAGATGGACCTTTTTGCCCATCTCTGAACCTTGTGAACCTTTTCAACCCTAGACTTGAGTATTTATTATTTATTTTCTTTTATTATTTTGGTTTTCTTCTTTATCCATTGGACGATTAAAAGTTAGGGGAACTATTATCCATTGGATAATAGAAACCCAATTCTTTATATTAAAGGGATTCAATGAAAGATTTGAATAAAGTACTAATATCTATAAAAGAATAGACTTTTATAATTGCTTAAAAGGACATTTTGGGTTATTTTAATATAAAAGTTCCCTAGTTACTAGAACAATAAAGAAATGGGAGTTTTTAGAGTTGGAATGGGATTTTTCTCTCAAAGCACTGAATATCTCAGAATTTTCTTAGGTGGATATGAGAATAATTCAAAATATAAGTATCCTGGAGAGAGGGAAAGGAATTTTCAGATTTGGAAGAGCTTCCAAGTCCTTGGGTCTTTGTTTATGGTCCTAAGCACTTGTATTTATATGGGAAAAACGGGGTAGGAGTGTATATGCATGTTTAGAGTTGGCTATAAACTTTGTAGGGGTCATGATGAGATTCCCGTAGCTATCAAAAGTGTTAGTAACATAAAGTGATGCTCAGTGCTGGGGACTTATTGTCCAGCGCAAAGGAGTAGGTCAAACTGCCTTGTGCTGGGCACTCAATGCCTTGGATTATGGTTTAGGTTCTGGGGTGCTCAAAAATCATTAATCAAGCCCTCAAATTCATGGTTCTGTCTTGTATCATCATTGGAAATCTAAGGCGATTCGAGGAGTCTCAAATTGGGGTGTCTAGAGTACTGAAAGGGTGTTTTTGTTCGATACGGTAAGGATTTTTTTGTATGGTTCGGTACGGTACCGTAAGGGTGCTTTAGTACGGTATGGTACCATAAAGGTAATTTGGGCCGGCATGGTTCCATAAGGGTACTTTGTACGGTACGGTAAGAGTATTTTTGTACGGTACGATATAGTAAGGGTATGTTGGTACGGTACAATACCAAAACACCATTTTGGTATGGTACCATAAGGGTGTTTTTGGTACAGTATGGTATAGTACTGTAAGAGTGTTTTTGTACGATACAATACTGTAAGGTGTTTGGTATAGTACGGTATCATCAGGGTTTTTTGGTGCGTATGATACAGTACTATAAGGATGTTTTCGTACAGTACGGTACCGTAAATGTGATATGATATGAATGGTAAAGTAGCATAAGGGTGTTTTGGTACGGTCCTGTTAGGGTGTTTAGGTACAGTACGGTACCACAATGGTGTTTTCGTATGGTACGATACCGCAAGTGTATTTTGGTATGGTACAATACCATAAGGGCGTTTTGGTATGGTATTGGAAGGGTGTGTTTGTACGGTGCAGTACAATAAGAGTGTTTTGGTATGGTACCGTAAGGGTGTTTTGGTACGGTACAGTATCATAAGGGTGTTTTGGTTCAGTACGGTACTGAAAAGGTATTTTGGTATGGTACCATAAGGGTGTTTTGGTACAGTACGGTACCGTAAGGGTGCTTTGGTATGATACTGTAACGGTGTTTTGATATGGTACCGTAAGTGTATTTTGCTACGGGTATCATATAGGTATTTTGGTATGATATGGTATCGTAAGGGTGTTTAGGAATGGTATGGTATCATGCCGTAAGGGTAATTTGGTTCGGTACAGTACATAAGGATGGTTTGGTATGATACCGTAAGGGCGTTTTTGCACGGTATAGTCCCGTAAGTGTGTTTGGTACAGTATGGTATGGAACCGTAAGTGTGTTTTGGATTTGTATAGAACCATAAGGGTGTTTTAGAATGGTAACGTAAGGGTGTTTTGGTATGATACGGTACCGTAAGGATTTTTAGGTATGGTAGGATACCGTAAGGGTGTTTTGATACCATACGGCATTGTAAGGTTGTTTTGGCACGGTACCGATCTGTAAGGGTGTTTTGGTATGGTACGGTAAGGGTTTTTTGGTATGTTTCGGTATGGTACCATAAGGGTGCTTTGTATGATATGGAACCGTAAGGATAATTTAGTGCGGTACGGTTTTGTAAGGGTATTTTGGTACGGTACGGTACCATTAAGGTGTTTCGGTACGGACTCCGTAGAATAGTGGTCAAGACCGAGTGTCAACCCGCAGGGACAGTGAGGCTGAATTACTACAATTCCGATTAATTTGAAGAGAAAAAGATTGAATAGTTTGACTTCAAAAAACTAATTAATTAAGAAAGCTACTGATTATTTTATTTGAAAACTGATGAGAAAAAGACCTAGGGTTTCAAATCCACCCCGACCACGTAAGAACGATATGCATAGGCTAGGTTTAACATTCGAATCATTAAAGACTATTGTTAGAGCTTGCAATCCCTTCCGATAATCGTCAAGAAGATAATTAAGTTGTTAAAAGGCATAGACTATCCCATAGCACGGACCATCTCACTAACCCGGTCTGGCCGCCTAACGGCACGATCCATCTTACGAGTATAATCTATCTCAGAATTCCAACCACAATCAAAGAATACCATTGTTTAACTCCGTATTTGAAAACCGCGAATATAAATACGAAATAGATTGAAAGTATTAAAATCATTCCATAAAACTGAAACGAGTTCTAGTCAAACAATCGATCCGAATATTAAAACCTAAACCTATACATATACAAAGTTACTTGGAACGGTGCTTCATCTTCCCCCTAGAGAATGGGATTAGCCGCTCATGGTTGACTGTCTTTTTGCCGTGATCCCATCCATCCTAAACTGCCTCCACGGTCGAACTGTGATGCCTCGAGCAAAAACGCTGCTGTCCACTTATAAGCATTGCCGTGCATAAGTTTCCTAAAGGAACAATGATTCTATTGGAACCAAAACTCTCCAATTCCTAATTACCATACTTGGGCCCACTAATGAATGCTTGAAGGAATTAACTACAATTGAACATCAGACCCAATTTTACCGTGCGCAATTAGCCATTACCCCAATGCCAATTAACTTGCTTTATGTCTAGGCTTAATTGAGACGTACACACACGAGTTGTAGATGATCAATTCTCATCGTTGCGGCAACGCTCTGTAAGACCATTCAAATTGCATGTTTTCGCACCCATAGGTCTTTGAGGCCTACAAATACCACAAAGCGCTAAAATATATCAAGTAACAATATAATTGGACCGACAAAGCGTAGATTAGGCGAATTAAATGGGTGCTTTTAAGCACCTATCAGTACCGTAAGAGTCTTTTGGTACGGTACGATACGATAAGGGTATGTTAGTACGGTACAATACCATAAGGGTGTTTTGGTATGATACGGTATGATATAGTACTCTAAGAGTGTTTTTGTACTGTGCGGTACCGAAAGGTTATTTTGGTATGGTCCAGTACTCTAAGTGTGTTTTTGTACGGTACCGTAACGGTATTTTGGTACGGTACCGTAAGGTGTTGTGATATAGTTCGGTATCGAGTGGGTATTTTTGTTCGGTACATGATCGTAAGGGTGTTTGGGTACGGTACGTTACCGTAAGGGTGTTTTGGTATGGTACTGTAAGGGTGTTTTTGTATAATTGGGTAACGTAAGGGTATTTTGGTGCGGTACGGTACCGTAAGAGTGTTTTGGTACAATACGGTATTGCAATGGTGTTTTGGAATGGTACAATACCGTAAGTGTGTTTTGTTACGGTGCAATATTGTTGGAATTTGGGGCCGGTCCGGGACCAAATCGGGTCGCCCATGTGGGCATGATCCGGTGACCCAGATATTAGAGAATCCTATCTCATCTTGGAGACAAGATAGAAGAAGTTGAAGTAATTCTAATCTCTTAGGATTAGAAGACTTCTAAAGCATCTAGGATGCTCTCTTTCTATTTATTTCCTGCAGAATGTTCATAAAGAACACACACAATAATATACTCCAGAGATATACAAACGAATAGAGTTCTGGGAAACTCTCTCTCTTCGATAGTTCTCTCCCTCTACCATTAAAGAGCAATCCGAGCTTTTGCACCGTGGAATAGAGGGTAATACTCGATCCTCGTAGTATCACTTCATCGCAGGAATTTGTCGCTGATTCGGTACGTGATCGAGAGTTCGTAATCCATCCATACCAAGATCCGGTTCGGTTAAAGTTTGCAAGGTAACCCGAACCACCCGCTTCCGCACTATGGTTATATTTTTCTAACATTGGTATCAGAGCCTTAGTTGGATGTTTTCGTGCTCTTTAGTACTTGAATAGCCATATGTATCATGTTTTAGGCGTACGTATTGATTGATTTTCGTGTATGTCGGATATGGGTCCGAAAAACATGATTTTTCAAAAGTTCTCGGAATTGCCTCAAAATTTTACAGAACGTAGTCCATAACATTTAGATAATATCTGGAAAGTTTTGTGGTTATTGGATTGACCGTTTGTGAGAAAAATCAAACCCTAGTTGGTTTTTTCGAAACTTTGACTGGATAGTGGTTTTTCTGTGTTTTGATTCAGCATGCAAGACTTGTATCATTGCGTAGCTCTTATTTCTAGCTTTTCAATGGTATATTATAAGCTTAATTTGGAGTTACGGATCAAAAGTTATGGCAAACCCTAGTTTGGGCATGTTTTGAAGAAGATAAAGTGCAGATTCTGCACTCTCACTCTTAACCGAGAGAGAGTGAGATTCACCCCTCACTGTACCGGTGTCGTATCGAAAAACCAAGAGTACCGCTGAACTCGAAATTGAATTTCCTATGTTTTTGTGTATTTATTTTATTTTTCTGAAATGAAATTATTTTTCAGAATTTTAAATACAAGAAAAATGAAATTTTTAACTCGGTTTATGAGAGAGTGGGGATGCGTGCCTCCTCCAATCGGAACCAAATTTTTTGTGGCATATTCTGCTACCGTTTTCCATTGTGTGGTGTATGAGGTGTAATATTCCAGTGAGCATGGTTTTTATTCTGTATTTTCTGTTTGTTGTTTATTCAAAAAAATTAGAATAAAATTCTGAAAAATTATAAATTTTTAGATTTAACCTCTTGGAATCAGAACCAATTTATAGGAGTGGTTGGTGTAATTTTTAGTATGCGTTGTTTTTATTCTGTATTTTCTATCCGTTAATAATTTGGGAAAATTAGAATAAAAATCTGAAAAATTGTAAATTTTTGGATTCAACCTCCTGGATTTAGTACCTATTCATTGGTGTAGGTTGTGTATTTTTCCAGCACATGTTGATATTATTTGGCATTTTCTACTTGTTATTTATTCTTGGAGAATTAGAATAAATTCTGAAAATTGACAATTATTGTATGTGAGCAACTGAAATGTACAAAATATTGAAAACAACATGTTTAATATTTTTGATGATTTTACATGTTGTATGTGGCATGTTTGGATAATTTTTGGCATTGTTCAATGTTTAAATTATTCATTTTGATAGCATGAAAAATACTTTTTAATGCATAAATTGTGTTATGCACTATAATAAATTTGTTTCATGCTTGTGATATGCCATATCTAGTGGGAGGTTATTCGGTAGAGAAAATATTTATATATGTTTTTCCCAAAAAGTAAAACTTTGCGCATGAATTAAATTAAATTGTAATACTAAAATACTTAGAGGCGCAAGAGATGATTATAAGCTTTGCAAGTTTTCGATCTTGCGACATGTATGGTATTATTATTTTCTAATTTAGATTCTTGCTGCAAAATAATTCTGTGTTGTGTTGTTATTAATAATCCCATGCGCATTTCTTTGATAGAGTTGAAATGGAAGCTAAGAAAGTTGTAGCTGATTTGACCCAGGTTGAGAAATTAAAAAGCGACAATTATAATGTTTGGCGCTATGAGATCCAATTTCTCTTGAATGAGCTAGAGGTCTTGGAGACCCTCGACCATGAGATGGTTGAGCCAAAGCATAGTGACTCACCACAATATCTTCGTGATCTTGAGGCCTTTGAAAAATGGTACAAGAAAGATCAGTGTGCGCGACTTACTATGGTGCGCAGCATGCATAACGATTTGATATGTGAGTTTGAGCACTATAAGGCTGCTCATAAGTTGTGGGAAGCTATCAAACAGAAATATGATATCGACTTCTTGACTAAGATGGTCTCGAACTTAAAATGTGATGATGAACATAAATTAGAGGACATGAAGGCTAAGTGCCAAGAGGCAGCTGAGCCAAATGGTTCATGCAACATAGTTGAGACTGTCCCTCGCAGGTCTGGGTACCAGCGAAGGAAGGCTAAACGTGCCCTTAAGAAAGAAGCTGCTATAGGTCTTAAAGCTATTACTGTGACAAGTTGGGACACTTTGCTCGTGAGTGGTAACAAAAACAAGGCCAGAAAGGCGTGCTTTTACTGTGACAAGTTGGGACACTTTGCTCGTGAGTGCATTGAGCCTAAGAAGGTACACCATATTTTTTGTTTCTCATGTTGACTGTTTTGAAACATGTCAAGGTTTAGTTGCTTATTCTCCTCATTCGTGGGTTGTAGACTCAGGAGCAACCAACCAATTAACGAGGAAACAAGATAGGTTTGTGGAGTATCGCTGAGTTCCAGTTGGAGGCCAAAGAATTTTCATGGGAAACAAGTCTAGTGTGTTAGTGCTGGGCGTTGGCAAGCTGGACATGCGACAGGGGCGCACTTTGTTTTTTCATGAAGTACTTTATGCTCCAAGAATTTGACGAAACTTGTTATTAGTCACTAGCATGATGAGTCTAGGTTTTTATTTTTGTTTGAGAGTAGCTAAGTGAGGATTGATTTGGGTACAATTTATAATGGTTTTGGATGGTTTGATAATACTAGATGTTATTAATTTTAATTTTAATATTGTTGCTAGTGATTCTACTTGCTTTGTTACATCTTCTGTTGATGTTGATTTTGTTAATTGGCATTCGAGATTAGGTCACATTGGGCAATAGGGGGATTTGTTAGTCAACCTGCCCATTTGTGACCAATGCCCAACAAGAAAAGCAATTAGAATATCATTCAGAAAACCATACGGGCATTTGTTCCATTACAGCTATCCATTAGACATTTTGTGGTTGAAATTGAGTCACAAGATGTGGATTCCTCGAGGAGGATTTTCCTAGCAGGTGAGAGGTTAGTAGAGATGTAAAACTCTATGAGATGGAGAATCTAACTAAAGGCGCACCAAATTGTCCAGTTGAGAATGGGGAAGAAATTCTCCTACCTCCTGGGGATAGTGGGAGCGACTTGCTTAATCATGGATTAGATCCAATGGATATGGATTCTCAAGATCCTCTTAGGCATAGAAGTAAACATTGAATAATCTCTCATCGTCTGTTTGAGATTGAGGGGGAGTTTTTCGTGATTGCTCCTGAAGATGAAGGAGAGCCCAAAACAGTGGGAGAAACTCCTTTATCGCCTGCTAGTAAGGAATGGATAGCTGCAATGTAAGATGAAATGGAGTTTATGAAGATAAACCTTGTTTAGGACTTGGTTGGTTTTTCGCTTGGGCGCAAGATCATTGGGAACAAATGGGTTCTTAAGATCAAACGCGAAGCAGATGGTCCCATACTGAGCTATAAGACTCATCCAGTGGTGAAGTTATTATAGCCTTAGAACTATTTTAGATGGATGTTAAGGTAATAGGCTAGGAGCGCAGAGTTTGCTAGCTCCAACGGTTTATCTATGGCCTAAAACAATCATCCAGGCAGTGGTACCTGAGATTTCATCGAGCCATTTGGGTTTACGATGATCAATGAAGGTCATTGCGTGCATATGAGACGGTCTAAAAATAGTTTCTTAATATTGTCATTCTATGTTGATGACATTTAGTTGGCTGGAATGACTAGGAGATGATTGTCGCCACACAGTTGTGGTTATCCTTCACTTATGAGATGAAGGAATGGGCAAAGCAAGCTATGTGCTCAGAGTTGAGATCTTAAGGGATCCTTCTAGGAAGATTCTTTCTTTAAGAATATTTTTAGAACGATTTCGGAGACAAAGCTGCAAACTCATAGACACTTGTATTGTTAAAGGTGAGACTTAGGGGCTTAACATGGAACCTAATACTCCTAAAGAATTGGAACTAATGGCCCACGTGCCCTATTCAAGTACCATTTGCAGCTTATAAGTAGTTATTGGTCCAATCTTAGTCGTGATTGTTGACAAATAGTCAAGAGGATATTAACATATCTCTAAGAGACTGATGATTATATGCCTTGCTTCCAGAGTGTGAATCTATGGCTAGTCGGGTAAAAGATACTGTTGCGCAAAAGGAAGTGATTATAAAACACATAGCTACGAGTCGCATAGTTGTATGCCCTTTGTCTAAGCCCATTGCTAAGAGGACTTTTGAGACTCATGATAAGGCTTTAGGACTGCGTAGATGATGATAAATGTGTTTTATTTTTTAATTTCATTAATCACTTCTTTCAGATTTATGGGATATTTATGTCATTTGTGCACTTAATATTAGTTTATTATTGTTGCAATTTGGACAATAGTTTATTGAACAACACATACAGAATTTAAAGATTGATGTTAGCAGGTTAGATTAGCTCACTCACATGAACAATCGCCTTCGGCGCTTAAGATAGCGAGCGAAGATGAGACGGATGGGTAGTAATATATACAGGTTGGACCTGTGATATAGTCTGATAAGAAGGATCAGATATACCCACCATATGTCGCCCTGGTTGGAACCAAGATATGGTCTATTAGCAAGAGACCAATTTCGGATAGTTCCCCCCCTATCTTGAGATTAACCTGTCTTTGTTAGCCAAATGTGAGGACTCGTATAGCGCCATGATGGCAAGCTATCTGAGAACTCAAGTTGGGCGCTAGGTAGCGACTAGACTAAGGTCTGTACGGTGTTTGGGAGTATGACGTCGCTTTTGAAAAAGTAACTCCACCGTAGCATGTATTCATACTACATGTGCTTGGCGATCATTTGTTTTAGAGGTGAGTGAATGGATCCTTGTTTCCTCACTATGCGAGTCTAAGTAGTCATCTAAATGACTGCATATATATTAAATGTGCTCTTTGATTTTTGACTATGTCATGTAGTAGAGGCTTTGTGTTGCTACCCTAGCTTGACTACCTAAGACCACGAAATGTCAAGGTCCCATGGAGCATGTCCGGGAAAGCAACAAGGTTAAAATGAAGTGGCATGAGGGCGAAAAGAGGATCATTTAGTAGTACACCCTTGCAATATATTCATTGTCGACAACTCAGGTCGCTCTATTGGGATGCGGATCGGGTGTGAATATAGAGTGCATGATGTTAGGGGGTCAAGCATGCTTTTTGGAAGGATTAATGATGCTTGGTCCGGTGTAACTAAATGGATTCAGGGTACATGAGACACTCTTATGGGTTGATGTCTCTATACTGGCTCTTAAAGAGTTTCTAGTGTAGAGCTCCCACTTGTAGGTGCTCCAGCAATCGCACGGTTCATTAGCGCGTATGAGTTTACTTCTTAGTTGGGTAGATGGAAGAGAGATTGATACAACTTGTCATGCCCATGCATGGACGAGTGGGAGATGTTAGAATTTGGGGCTGGTCCGGGACCAAATCGGGTTGACCATGTGGGCATGATCCGGTGACCCAGATATTAGAGAGTCCTATCTCATCTTGGAGATAAGATAGAAGAAGTTGAAGTAATTCTAATCTCTTAGGATTAGAAGACTTCTAAAGTATCTAGGATGCTCTCTCTCTCTATTTATTTCCTGCAGAATGTTCATAAAGAACACATACAATAATATACTCCAGAGACAAAAGAATAGAGTTCTGGGAAACTCTCTCTCTTCGATAGTTCTCTCTCTCTACCATTAAAGAGCAATCCGAGCTTTTGCACCATAGAATAGAGGGTAATACTCGATCCTCGTAGTATCACTTAATCGCAGGAATTTGTCGCTAATTCGGTACGTGATTGAGAGTTCGTAATCCATCCATACCAAGGTCCGGTTCGGTTAAAGTTTGCAAGATAACCCGAATCACCCGCTTCCGCACTATGGTTATATTTTTCTAACATACCGTAAAGGTGTTTTGGTACAGTATAGGACGTTAAGGGTGTTTTGGTTTGGCTCGGTACCCGAAGGGTGTTTTACTTTTATTTTTGTTAAACAGTGTTATTTCTCAAAACACTAGGTAAAAGTAAAAAACCTACTTTTCTCATTCCTCTCGTCGAGACGAATTAATAACACACAAAAGTTTGTGGCAAAACTAACAGATGCGAAAAAAATTTAAATAAGGAAAAAATTCTCAGATTTAAGTTAAGTTTATAAGAACATAGCCTTATAGGCGCTCGATTCAATCGTTTAATTTTTCATCTGGATTTTAGGATAATGGAAAGTTGAATGATTAGATCGAGCACCAATAGGTATCGGATTGAATAGTTTTTTCGCGTGGACCATTGAAAAAATATTTTTCATTTAACAAATGACTTGAATCGTTTGTGTGAGACCCATAGTAAACTCTTACACTGAGATCTGTGCACAAATTCAATGTGTTCGTATCATTTCTGCAATCTTATTCAAGGGGTTTGATTGTTTTTTTACGAGAAGTACAAAGGTAAAAAAGTAGGAGTAAGATTCCCAAATTAACCGTAATGTAGAAACATTGAGCATGGGTCACGTCCTGTATGCTTCTAACTAGTTTAGTCCAGTTTGAACCATTGTGGATTTTTTTGGCGCCACAATAATGATTGAAATCGTTTATTTTTAGTGCTTGTTGAGAATATTGACGGTGCAAAAAATCACGTTGATTGGACATCGTTTTCAAAATGCATCGAGTTTGTAAGAAAAAGGGTGTACAGCATTGTATTGCTCAACCCATTTGACCAAATTTTTTAAGATTTAATGCATTTTGAAATCATATCAAGCTATACTTGATCAACGTAATTCCGATCATTATTATGGATCAAGAAAGGGCCAACAATGCTCCGTTCCACATTTCAAAATAAATACTTAAAAGATAAACATATTTTTAAGCTTAAAAATAATAAATTTACAAAAATAATTTTTAAAATCTTTTTTTTGCAAGGTTTGATAGATCATCTATATTGCATATTTTTTGATTTTAATAAACCTATTATTTTTAGGCTGCTGATTTTAGCATTCTTATTTTTTTTGTTAATGACACTCCCTGTAAATGTCTTTTTAATGAAAAATATATCAAAAATATACTTGTAGGTAAGTACCATTAAAAAAAAAAAAAGAGTGACAAATTTTTTTGCCTGTTTTTAAGTTTAAGGGGTAAACCGGATCAGCAGACTGATTGGAAAAGCAAACTGGACGAGACCCGTCCCTGAGTAAGTGGTAGTAGCATTGTGGGGCTCTGTTTGTTGCAGATCAGCCAAGACCTTCGGGAAACCAAATCTTCTCTTCTTCTCATATATTAATATTAATAATAAATAAATGGCGACAGTATCCAAGTGTTGGTCACTCCCCACCATCAGCTCCTCGCCTTCAGACCTTCGGCGAGCCAATCGGTGAGTAGTTCTCTCTCCTCATTTTCTCTCTTCTCTTTGATTTTCCCCTCCTGTATAAATCCACATATAATTGAGACCTGTTTCATTGTCAAATTTAGAAGAAAATCTTTTAGCATCTGCTGTTGTATCGTGTTTTCTTTCTTTCTTTCTTGTTTTTTGTTTTTTAACTCCCCACCATCAGCAGCCAGTCGGTTATGACTTCGATCTCTAGTGTCGGAGTGCGAGTTACAGAAGGGCAAGGGAATTTACCCAAGGTCGTGCTCACTCCTCCTCACGGAAGGTAGGCGTTTCCGAGGTTGTGTCGTCTTAGATTTCTATTTTATACCTATATCACGTGTTTCTGGCAATCTGCTTCTGTCTGTATGTGATATTGTAGATCGTTTAAGAGGGGACAAGGGATTCTCTACAATTTTTGGGGCTACTATTGTGTGCCAAAGGGGCACTTAATGGGAGAAAAATGCCGTGTTACCACATTTCTTAACAAATTGGACAGAATATAACGGCATGTGTCTAAATTAGGGGTTTTGTATAGTAATACAGGTGTTTAATTGAAATAAAGTAAAGTGTAGGTATTTAAGCGCGTGAATTTGTATCGGAAGTTTGGCTCGGATTCTGACTTAGAGGCGTTCAGTCATAATCCGGCGCATGGTAGCTTCGCGCCACTGGCTTTTGCAACACTCATATAGTCGGCATTGAATACCCGACAGAGTTGGGACAGTGAAATGAAAATCGAATTTGTATTGGGCTTACCACTTGGTGTGGATTTGGCTCCAAATCACAATGTTTGTCTCACCCGCTTCCTTCGCCACTTCCACGGTGTTTTGCATTGGAGCATTTTCAAATGGTAGAATGAGGAGGGAGGAGAAGATGGTGAAGGTGAGGGAGGAGGAAGATGGAGGAGGAGATGAAGGAGGAAGATGAAGCATAGGTAAGTTGTAGTGGAGGAGGAAGAAGTGTAGAGGGTTTAGAAGTTAGAGGTGTAGGCTTTGGGGTGGATAGGTTGTATTTAGAAAGTATAGGGATAAAATTAGTCATTCACACATTTGAGCATTTTGATAAATTTCTTAATTTTTATTGGATTGTATTGAAGGCTCTGTTTGTTTCAATGAAAAATATTTTCCGGTGAAATATTTTTCTAATTTTCCCGTGTTTGGTTGCTTATGAATTGGGTAAAATGTTTTCCATGTAAAATTTTTTCACTCAAATCACCAAAAATGACTTACGAGATGAATCTTGGTAATTTATTTTACAGTCCTTTCCCAATCTAAAGTTTCCACTTTCTCGCTAGATGTCTACAGTCTACAAGAGGGGAGTTCTCTCTCCCTCTCTCTCTCTCCACTTGAGTCAATTCCAATTGGATCCTCCATTTCTTACCCATTATGTATGTATTGTAAGTATCTAATCAAAGAAAAGGACAAAGAGAGCTTTACGGGTTTTTCTCAAGCACCAATTCAGCATAGAGCTCCCTGCTTGTTGCCCGAATTCCCATAATGGTGGAAAAATATTTTTGAACAATTTATGCTTTGTTTGGTTTGTGATTTGAGTAGTGTTTTTAAAAAATAAGTGGAGAGATAAATGAGAGTAATGATTGGAGAGAGAGAGTTAAAAGTGGAGAGAGATAGAGTGAGAAAAGAGAGTAATGATTGAAAAGTTAGAGAGAGAAATGAGAGTAATAATTGAGTTGAGAAATGTTTTTTGAATAGAGTTGTGAAGTGAACAAGGCATTAGCCAAAAACCAAAATTTCAAAGTTTGGTAATTGTTTTCCGAGTAAAAGAATTTTCAGGAAAATATTCTTTCATGTAAAATATTTTATGTCGAACAAACGGAGCCTAAATTTATGTGGTTGTATTTAAAATTTTCTACTGTAGATGGCTGTTGCAAAAAAAACATGAGCCCCTGGAACACGAGAAAAAAGATCTTTATTTTTGCACAAAAATGGGAGAACAGTCTGCTGGGATAATTTGTAGGAGACATGGCAGCTTGTGAGGACAATGAGAAAAAGGAGAAATAGGCTTGTTAGGCCTTCTAAGCCTAAGAGAGAGGGCCCTCAAGGGGAAAAATCAGAGAAGGGGGGGAAGGCGGTGAATGCTCAGAGGATTCATTAATTTTGAAATATAGGAAAGGGGAAAACTTATATAGGAAAGGGGAAAACTTATAGTCAGTAATAGAATGAAACAGTCCATGAGTACCGCAAGCGGGCAAGCATTCTCCATCAACGCATCGACTCTCCTTGTTTGCTTTGGCTCCTTGTTTCTATTGAATCCTTCCTCCTCTGGAAGTTACTTTCCTATTTCCATCCCTATTTCGGTATTTCCTTATTTTACATATATGTCCTTCTATAATACTACTGGTTGTCCTACTCCTACTCCCTCTTTGAATGTCTCTTCTTTTTTTTTTTTTCAATTTTTTTTCGAGGAAAGGCAACTATTACATACATAATTGTTAGTGAGTTAGTGGGATTAGGAGAGTTGAATGTAAGATTGGATGAACATGGAACAAACACTCATCTACTCAGACTAACATGCAAGTTCCGATCTCTCTTTATAAGGGGATAGCAACGGATAGGAAAGTACTAGTATCTAAGACTCTTATTTTTCTTCCTAAGCAAGTGACTAGCGACACGACTTGGGCTACAAAATTGTGGGCTACCTAATAATGACTTAAAACCTGATTCGACAAAAGGGGTTAACAATGCTGATTGTTGACCCCTTTTCAGATGGTTTAGGTATTAAGGCAGTAGATTCAAATGATCTACGCAAGAAAAGCAGGGCATTCAATGCTCCTACTAACCAAATCTCCACTTCCAAATCACCGACAGGTGAACAAATCTCAGTTCGGTCTGCCCCAACCAAATCCTACGATATTTGCTGTAATCGATCTTATGGAGTTCCCTCTCCCAAATCTGTTAACCCCAATCTCCCATCAATTTCAATCAATCAAAATTCAAGTTCGGCAAACCCTGATTCCTATTTTCCACCATCCTCACAAGGTGGATCTCTGCTACCTCATGTCCTCACCCCAAGTGCAAGTATGCGGTGCTCATAGTCCAAAAAACCCTAGCCCAGCAGGGAAATTGCTGGAGGTATTCCAATAAGCAAGCAACCGATTGGAGGCAGAGGAACAAATATCAAATTTAGTCGGTTCTATCGAAGCAGAAATGAAAGTTCTGGTGTTCTGGTTGACTGCTCGGAGCTAAGATCTCAGCTTAACCGACTCAAGGATCATGTATCCTTGAAGGATCAGCAAACCCTACATATTGGTTTCAACCCTACCCTATGTCAGAAATCAGGTCAAGATGGGGTCCCTAACCACAAGAATGATACGCATTCTGGAAACACTAATCTGGGTTATTCAGAAGAAGAGAAACGAGCCCAATCTGAATTCCATTCGCAATCAAGGTAAAACCAAAGACTGGTCTACTCGCAGCTCAAAGTCCCTCAAAATCGATGAAATTGGAGTATTACCCTGAACTCTAAAAAGGAAAACAAGCAGTTGTAGAGATCGATGAATGATCTTGACGACAGTAGTTGGAGTCACTGTCTTATTGGGTATTTTCTGGACGACAAAATGGATTTTAATACGTTAGTTTTCTAACTGAGATTGCTGTGAGGTGGAAGCTACGTAGGGGGGTGCCAACGGTTAATCTGATTCCTCTTTTGTATGGGATGTCGTCTTGCCTCTGGATGTCAATACTTCCAATGTTCATGGCCTTGAGCCCCAGTGAACTTGAAGGATCTAGTCTCAGTTTGAATCCAGATTGCTATGTCGAAGTGAGGACATCAGTTTGTGTGCACTTGCGATCTCCAAGTTGTTAATTCGGTTTTCTAGTCTTCAAATTGCATCACCATTTCTCTAAGCAAACATGCTATCATTCTACTTCCAGTTGTAATTCAGTTATTTCAGGTTGTTCCCATTTTGCCATTTGTTTCCTCTCCCTCTTTCAAGATGGATTTTGAAACATTCGTTTATTTAAATTTTCCACTAGTTCTATGCAGCCACTTGGCTTAGGTTCTATCAATTTTCTTTTCTTTGTTTTCCTTTTCTTTACCCCTGGATGCCCCTTGTAAGTTGTATATTCGTTTAGCCTCTTTTTTTATTTCATTTTATATTTCAAGCTGGTTTACGAGTCATTCGTTCAAATCCGATAAAGGTTTTTATTTTCCACGAAACTCCTGTCTTAGTCTTCATGATTAAGATGCTCTAATGGACATGAAAGAGTGTGTGTGTGTGTGTATATATATATAGTTGTTTTAAGGTCCGGACGCCTTACGGTCCGGACTTTCCGGACCTCCCATTTCCCGATCGAATTTCGATGATCCAAACCGCTCAATGTGATCAGAACGTGATTTTAAGGGTACCCGCGAGGAATCAGCAAAAAAAATGATCGAGAAGGACTTGATCTGAATAGTTTTTTATTGAACAGTTCAGTAAAAAACTGCTCGGATGAAGGCCTTTCTGATCATTTTTTTTTGCTGATTTCTTGAGGGTACCCTTAAAATCACGTTCCGAACACATTGAGCAGCTCGGATCATCGGAATCCAATGGCTAAGACACAAATCCGGACCATAAGAAAATCTGGGCGACTGGACCTGGAAAGAACTATATATATACTAGTGGTTGCCCGTGCCTACGGCACTACGCACCTCAGTTGGAATTATCCGTGCCTACGGCACTTGCTAGCTAGTGGCTCAAACATTACTCGTCCTTATGGACAGTTAAAGTTTATCTTTTTACAGTCTTCTCCAAATCACCATCCAACATTGATTTCTTTCCCTTGGCTACACAGATGGCCTTCCCTTTCCCTTTAGAAAGTTCAATTGCTCCTGAAACACAAAGCAATAGTTAGGATAAAATAGTTTTCACCGGAACACATCCTAAAAACAAACTCATAGAGGTGGGAACCTAAAAACCAAAGGGAAACAGATTTCTATGTTAGAAACCATATGGTCTAATGGGCATTCTGTTCAAGATTCCAAGAAGCGCTGGCAATTAGAGTGGTGAAAAAAGTAAAATTTCTCCGAAGTGGTTCGAACAAAAAAGTGAAATTTCTCCGAAGTGGTTCAAACAGACTCAGCGCCCGATTTTTTCTAGAAGCGCTGGTAACTACTTCGACATAGCCAACCCAAGTTAAAAATACCCAAATTAGATAACTACTTCACCGCCTTTTACGTTTCTCTTGATTTCTATAAATATCCCTAGGTAAAAGTGTTAACAATTGTTTTTGTGAACTGGGTGGTAAATACAGTACAATGGGAGGAGGAAATGGCGTGGGATTTAAGAGAACAAGGGGGATAGGAGCGGCTAAGAAAGAGAGAAAAAAAATAAAGCTAAGAAGGAGATGGAAAATGATTGATTGGTGGAAATTAAAATGCACACTGACTCAAGAGATATCCCCAAAAAACAGAATTGACAAAAAAATGGTCTGGATTCTCTCTGTTCTTTAGTAAGTAGTAGTATTTTGGATTTACTCGATCAATGCCAATTCTAGTCGTTCATATTGACAATCAATTGCTACCTCGTAGATCATTTTTTGGAATGGATGATTGAGATTTAGGTTGATACACTAAAAAATTGGACCGGCAGGATTCATTTCGCAAAAGAAAACAAAAGAAAAGAAAAAGGCACCCATTTTGGTTTTGAAATCAAAACATAATTCTCTGCCTACAAACAGCCCCCACTCAACACTATAAACCCATCATTCCTACTAAGAGAGAAGAAAGAAGAAAACTCTTCCAACTGAGAACCACTCCCACACTCGCACCCACTCAATTCCCACAAGCAACAGAGTTTCCTTTTCAATACCCATTTCTCTTTTAGAGCATCTTTTTGAGTTAATCTGCTTTTCTTTGATGTGGGTTGCAATTATAATCCCAGTTTCATTGATGGCTACCTATGTAGCACGGACACGGAAACGGATACGGACACGGATACGGACACGGACACGGGACACGTCAATTCTAAAAAAATGGGGATACGGACACGGCGGGGGACACGCCACGTGTATAAATAAATAATAAATAAATATATTTACATATATATATTAAAAATTATGAACCATTGTATATGAATAAGTTCACAAATTGTATAACTTTTTTTTAAAGGAAAAATTACAGTTTAACCCAAATATTTTGAATAATTTCATATTAACCCCCAAAATTTTAAAAAATATTACATTTTGACCCCCAGCCGTGTCCCCGGCGTGTCCCCCGCCGTGTCCCCAGCCGTGTCCCCGCCGTGTCCCCTATCAAAAAATAATAAAAATTATTGGACACGCCACGTGGCGTGTCCAATACGTTTCCCCGCGTGTCCCCGCCGTGTCCCCGTGTCCCCGTGTCCAATACGTGGACACGGCGCCCTTTTGGAGTGTCGGTGCTACATAGATGGCTACTATTGCCTTTGGTAAGTCGTATTTGGTGGGTTGAGCAAGAAACTTATCCCTAAGTTAAAAATACTCAAATCAGATAACTACTTCACTGCCATCTAGCATTTAAACTTCCATTTGGGTAGCATGGCTATTTTAAGCTTTCCTATTAGACGACAATCGAAGTGGCATGGCCAAGTTGAGATCAGTAACTGGGGCTAGGCTACCTCAAAAAGGGGGGAAAACACATGGTGGGCAACATGCATTTTAACGAACGCATGGTAGGCAACAAAAAATACCACTCAAGTTCAAGCTGTCCTCCACAGCTGCTACAGTGTACAGCTCCAATGGCGGCTGCGACCTCCTTCTCTGCCTCTCAAAGGTCAAGTCTTTCCCGGTTGAAAACCCTCAAGCAGTCTCTATGCCCGCAATTAAACCACCGACAACGATCGATTTTGAGACCTCTGTCAAGGAGTGTTATGGAGGAAGCTAAGTCATTGACGGTGGACGGTGGTTACTCCAGAGGGAGAGAGAGAGAGAGAGAGAGAGTACTCAGCTGTGAAAATTTTGAATTTAGGCAACAGATGGCTGTGAAGAGTACTCAGCCTTTCTCGGACAATGACAATAGATGGCATTTTTGCAATTTAGGAAAAAACGATGGGCACTTCAATAGAGTTGGAAGAATGCCTCTCAACCCTTGGATCAAATAAACCTCAGCCCGTAGATGTGTTTGTGTTTGTGTGGAGCCCCACACCCTTGTGTTTTATTAAATAGATATATATATATATATATATATATATATAAGCATCCAAAATAAGAGGAACATTAATATGCTTGTTGAGAACTAAAGCAGGAGAAAAATCAAAGAACACCAAACACCGGTATAAAACACAATACCACACTGATAATTGGTTGAAGATTCTTTTACCATTGCTCTTGCGCATTCAGGAGGTTGGGATTTAAGGATTAGGCTACTGGATGATGGAGTTGTGTGAGAAGGAATTGCCAAAGATCAAAATGAATTGGCCCAAAGAGAAAAAGATAAGTACGCGCCTTTCAAACACACTTGTATACACCTCTAGTTAGATTAAACATTTCTTTGGGAGGGTCTGTATGTAGTACTAGTAGTGGTGTTGGCCTGATTTAATTTCATACTAGGATGATTGAGTGCTTATGGAGACTGTATCTTGCACTGTCACACTAGTGAATCTGGCAGCAAAGAAATTCTTGCTTATTCTGCGCCAATCACCATAGATGACTGTATTAGGTCCGAATGCCTCAGAAGTGTTCGATCTTTGAATGCTGTACATCCATTTACATTTTTTTAGCTTTCCTGTTTTCGTGTAGGAGTTTCTTGTTCTATTTATTCAGTGACTTGGTGTGCAAGTTTACTAGATTTCAATGACGCCATTAACCTTGTTTGCTAAAGAAATGCTCAAAATATTGTATCTTAACTTTAGGGTTATCATTAGATGACTGACATACTGATTAGCAGGTGTTTGCCAACTTCTTATCATATGCGAGATTGTACTATGACATATGGGAGTTAATTAGCGAATTTCATGTCCTTTATGTTTTTGTCTTGTAGGCTATTGCCACGGGCAATGTGTAACTCGCGAAGGATTTATTGTTGCTTTGGGCTGAAAATGGAAGCTCCTGCAAATTCTAATCTTGCAAAAACTTCCCTAGTTGCCGGATTTGCGACAGGGTGGTCTAAAACACAATCTTTATACATAAGGCAACCAGCCAACTGCCACTCATTGCCTTTGGGAGGATTATTGATTTCTGAGACTCAGGATATATCTTCTAAGCCTTTTACTGGCGATGAGGAGATTGGGGTATTGTTGCTGAACCTAGGAGGTCCAGAGACTCTTGATGATGTCCAGCCTTTTTTGTTTAACCTCTTTGCTGACCCGGTAAAGTTCCTTTATGCGCTTTATCTATCTCAAGATAGGTTTCTCTTAACTATTGTTAAGTACTTTTTTCTGTTGTTTTTGTTTTTGTTTTTTTTTTTTGAGGTGACTCAGCTTGAAATAAGGAGACTAACCGAATGTATAGCTTACAAGGGGCATACCCCAGGAGGAAAAGAAAAAAAAAACAGGAAATGAGTGGTAATTAGAGCAATGCCAAGTGGCTACATTGGAAGAGACGTAACCAAATCCAAATGTTTCCAATCTATCTAGCGAGAGAGGGAGAAAACGCTGGAGCAAAACACTTTAGTGCTACGTGATACCTAACGACAATGGGATAGGAACTACATTGAGATGATAGAAATGGGATCAAAAGGTGTAGATACTTAAGGCAATGAGCTGGAGCCAACTTCAATGAGATGAAACAACCCCTAGAACTAGAGGCAGTTATCCATAGCTTCAGTTTTATAGAATATCAAAACAAGTCCAGGTGATAATTATGAAATCACCTTGTGAAAATAGACCACCCAAAGCATGTGAGAGACCAAAAACGCCAGTGTAGTGACATCTATAGTGGGTCAAATATGCTGGTTCGGCCATGGTCACTACATTCGGCAGAAGGCCAGGTTAAACTCCTCAATTCTGTCTAATCCGATCAAGGCATTGATTGGGTTGCTAGGTCCGATCGGGATCGGTTCGGCACAAATGGCATCCTGACAAGTAGGTATGAACGATCGGCCTATGTTGAGGTTGACACTCAAGCTCTCTTTAGGCTTGGACACAGTGGTTCGGCCATCTCATAATAAGGTTGAGTTGAGCATCGAACTCTAAGGTTCGGATAAATAGGCCTGGCGGCAGCAACATTCGGATATGGACTATCCCACCACCAACTCATACTGAGGTCGACGCTCCTCGCTATTGTTCGGACATTGTTGTTCGGCTAACTCATATTGAGGTCAATGCTCCTTGCTATGATTCGGAATAATGGTTCGGCCAACTCATACTGAGGTCAATGCTCCTCTTTGTGGTTCGGCCATGAGGTTCGGAATTTTAGGTTCGGTGAACTCATGCAAGCTAGCTCATCCAAATGAGTTTATCCGCCTTGGACCTTACGTTAGTTGTGATGTCACCCGAAACCTAAGAAGCATAGATACAGATACGGGATACAGATACAATACGATATGGATACGTGGATACGCAATTTTTCCAAAAGTAGGATACTCTGTTGGATATAATTTTTCATTCCCAAAATTCCATTAATGATTAAAGTATCCCATTACAGAAGTTCACCATTTCACATGCCGAGCCGAAAAAAAAAAAGTTCATTTAACATCATCATAAGTCAAAAGATTGTCATTGTCCATCCAAAATATTGCCAACAATTATAATCATCATTCCATTTTCCTTCGTCCAGAATGTTGGAGTGTTGTTCTTGTTCCATCGATCAACGAGAATTGTGTGAACAACTTCATAGAAGGTAGATGAATCCTCTAGCCGCTTTCCTTCATGCCGATATATTGCAAACTTTCCCTTCTCTATCATTGTATCCCACATGTCATAGACTAAAATGAAGACAAGGCTTATCCGTGTCCAAGTCCTTAACATATCATACATGGGAGAGTAAAGGAAAGTATGTAATCAATGGAGTCCCACCAATGTCATCTAGCACCTTCTCTTCAACAAACTTTGCTTTTCCCGTATCATCCTCTCTATAAGAATTCCACTCCGGGCTAATAACCACGTTTTGAAGACTAGTTCTAAAAAGCTTGAATCTTTTAAGCATACCAATTACGGAAGCAAAACGAGTACTTGCTGTTGTCAGAGATGAAAAAAAGTGTATAGGGTGTTAATTAACCCTAACACAAATAACTATTATTTATATTAAGAGTAACTCGTTACAAGATTTGTTTAACCAATGTGGGACAAGACTCATAACAACTACTTAAATATTCCAACACTCCTCCTCAAGCTGGAGAATAGATATCACAAAGTCCCAGCTTGCTACATAACAACTCTAACCGGGGCTTGAACAATGACTTAGTAAACATATCAGCCAACTGAGCACTTTTTGACACAAAGGGAGTAGCTATCACACCACCAACTAACTTCTCATGCACCAGATGACAATCAACTTCAATATGCTTAGTCCTCTCATGAAATACCGGATTGGATGCAATGTGAATTACTGCCTGATTATCACAATACATATTCATTGGCAATTGCACGCTAAATCCTATCTCCTCAAGAAAAGATCGCACCCATACAATCTCACATGTCGTGTGGGCCATAGCTCTATACTCTGCCTCTGCGCTAGACCGTGCAACCGCTATTTGTTTCTTACTTTTCTAGTTGACAAGGTTTCCACCGAGAAAAACACAATATCCTGTAGTGGATCTCCTGTCAGAAGGTCCTCTTGCCCAATCAGAGTCAGTAAAAGCCTCAATACGTAAGTGACTATTAGTTCGATAAAACAAATCACGTCCTGGATGAGCCTTGAGATACTTTACAATTCTAAAAACAGCCTCCCAATGTGGAAAACGAGGAGCAGACATAAACTGACTCACAATACTAACTGCGAATGAGATATCTGGACGTGTAATAGTAAGATAGTTCAATTTACCAACCAAGCGACGATATTGGTCAGGGCTAGAAAACAGCTCCCCCTGATCAACACACAGTTTGACATTAGGATCCATAGGAGTATCGACAGGCTTCGACCCCAATAAACCAGTCTCATCTAGAATATCTAGCACATATTTTCTCTGTGATAAACTAATGCCATCTTTAGATCGTGCAACCTCAATACCCAAAAAATATCGCAACCTTCCTAGATCTTTGGTATGAAACTGACTCTGCAGAAATACCTTCAACTCATCAATACCTTTTTGATCATCGCTCGTAATAATAATATCATCCACATAAACAATCAATAATACTTTCCCTCGGTCAGATGAGAGAGAGAGAACCGAATGATCAGACTGACAGCGACTCATCCCAAATTTCAAAAACTGCATCACTGAACTTGCCAAACCAGGCTCGAGGAGACTGCTTAAGATCATATAGTGCTTTGCGAAGACGACATACCTGATTACGCTCCCCCTGAGCAACAAACCCTGGTGGTTGCTCCATATAAACTTCCTCCCGGAGATCCCCATGAAGAAAGACATTTTTAATTGGAATAAAGGCCAACCAAGATTGGCTGCGAGGGAGATAAGAAGGCGGACAGAACCAAGCTTGTCAACTGGAGAAAAAGTCTCGGCATGATCAACACCATAAGTCTGAGTATATCCCTTAGCAACAAGACGAGATTTGTAACACTCAATAGGCCCATCAGGATGATATTTGACCGTAAAGACCCACCTACAACCAACAGTAGACTTTCCTGGCGGAAGAGGAACCAACTCCCAAGTGCCATTGTCATGTAGAGCAGACATCTTAGCCTCCATAGCTGTCCGCCACTCAGAAATAGATAAGGCCTCTTGAAGAGTGTTAGGAACAAAAATAGACGAAACAGAAGTAGTAAAAGCACGAAGGGACGGAGACAAGTGAGCATAAGAAACAAAACGATCAATAGGGTGAGAAGTGCAAGACCGAATACCTTTGCAAAGAGTTATAGGAAGACCAGGTGATGATAAAAGTGGAGGTGGAGGTGGCGGTGGTGGAGGGGTCGGTGGTTGTGGAACTAGATCTTGAGACGGAGGAGGCGCGGCGGCAGACACTGGTGGGGCTGTTAATACTTTCTGCCGACGAACATACACCTGCAAGGGTGGCATAGATGGTACACAAATAGGAAACATAGACTCAGTCTCAGCAGGATTGTCAACTGGAGTATGGTGACCCGAGTAAAAGGGTAAGGACTCATTAAACGTGACATCAGCACAAACAAAATGACAACGTAGAGACGGTGAGTAACACTTATACCCTTTCTGAGTGCGCGAGTATCCCAGGAAAATACACCGAATTGACCGTGGATCAAGTTTGTCCCGGTCAGGATCAAGAGTATGAACATAACAAGTGCACCCGAACACTCGTAGGGGTAATGAGTGGAGAGGTTGACTAGGAAATAAAACCATATGGGGTATCTGACCGCTTAGGACTCTAGATGGCATACGATTGATCAAATAACATGCTGGAAGAACAACATAACTCCAGCAAGACTTAGGAACTTGCATTTGGAATAACAGAGCGTGCATAACTTCTGATAAATGCCTAATTTTGCGTTCGGCAACTCCATTTTGTTGTGCAGTCCGAGCACAAGAAGATTGGTGAATTATACCATGATTATCAAAAAACTTAGAAAGAGAATTATGAAAATATTCGCCCGCATTGTCAGAACGAAATATACAAATGCAAGTATCAAACTGAGTTTTGATCTCCGTATAAAATGACTTAAAAATAGAAGACAACTCTGACCTCTCTTTCATGAGATAAAGATACGTGACACGAGAATAATCATCGACAAAGATAACATAATATTGGAAGCCAAAAACATTAGGGACACGCATTGGGCCCCAAATATCAGAATGAATTAATTGAAAAGGACGGGATACACGACTCTCAACCCTAGGATAAAAAGACACTCTATGATGTTTACTAAACTCACAGATTTCACAGAGCAAAACATCAACACGGCTACATGAAGGTACTAGCCGTTTAAGATTCTGAAGGGATGGATGACCAAGATGACAATGATGTTGATAGGGTGACACCGAAGACTGTAGGGCAACAGAGCTAGGGTGAACATCGTCGGTAAAGTAATACAGGCCACCACGTTCAGTACCGCTACCAATTTTCCGCCCCGTCTTGAGATCCTGACAATTTCCAGGCCAACTCCTCTATCACTTCTTTCAACAATTCACAATGAAATACTTATCTTTTGCATCACCGGAACAATCCACGGCTTTGAGGAACATAGGGCCCACCCTCCGTCACTGCCATAAAGTTGATCAAAGGCCTTATTTTCGAGTCACTCCATCCATCACTCACAATGCTTACACCTTTCTCTCTCCATGTTCCCTTAACTGGTAGGAGCAATCTGTCAACCTTTGTCTTCTCTTGTTGGAGTAAAGTTGTCCTCAACAAATTATATCCCGGTGGCAAATATCCAGACAGAGGATTGTTTGTGGCAAATTGATAGGAGCTCATATAATAAGAGTTTCTTGCGAAATTAAATGGCAAACCCCCGGAAAAAAACATCCTAGCAATTTCTGCATGCAATTGATCACGTTTGTTCATGTCAAATGCCTTCTCAAGGGGTGATATAGTTTCACTTCTACTTCTACTTTTTCTTTGTTTTTTGGCTCATAACCTTCCAGTGGTTTTAGTAGAAGGGGGTAGAGGTACTTTCTTTGGCGCATTGTCTTTCATTTTCGCTTTAGCTTCCTCCTCTAATTTCTTCATAGTTGCAAGAATTTTGTTGAAACATTCTTACAAGGTCCAACTAGTGTTGTGCCCGTTCGATGCACAGGGCAAAAAAAAAAGTTCACGATGTGTTTTTTCCATTTTCATGCATCGAACAGGCACAACGCTAATTTTAAATTGTATATCTATGCCCCCTTACATTACTTAATGATCACTTTTTGATGAAACTGGCTAATTTATGATAAAGGAAACCATAATAGAAGATTGGAGGTAGGTAGTTGATCTGGAATGAAAATCAATATTCGAGCAATTGGTAATTGGTCCGCCAAATTTTCGTCTTGGAAGGAGCTGAACTTGAACCAATCTTTGGGCAATTGATAGTTGGTCTGTCAGATTTTTCGAAAGGAGCCGAACTTTACACTCAATGAAAACCTTCGAGAGGAAAAAATAGTATAAACATCAAGAGAGGAAATGCGATCAATCGAATTGACCAAAATTTTAAAGTTTTGCGGTTGTGAGTAGGTAGGTAATTATAAAATTGAGACTAACCTTTGAGGACTTGGTAATCACTCCAGAAAAATTTGTTGGGGTGTGTAGTAGAAGGAAGAGATAATAAATTTTAACCATGAAGAGAGCTCATGGTTTAGCAATGCACATTTCTGTTGATATAGGAGTTCGTTTTTTGCTTTTGAATTGAGAACGTGTGCCATGGGCGTATGCAAGGGGAAGTAAACATGGGGCATGGGAGTATGGATGTGGGGGTGTTCTTTTTTTGTTGGGGAATTGAGAGTATGGTTTCAGTTATTGGTATGTGGGTGGAATTGGTGAGCATGGGGGTTTTTATTGTCAAAAAAAAAATTCAAAAATCGAGAAAATTACGATTGGGAGATTAGAGGCTTTTTGGGCTAACACGCATTTGCATAGGATATTGATAGATAGAAAGATAGATAGATAGCTAGAAGCGTTGTGCTCGTTCAATGCACGGAGAATGATTTTTTTTCTTTCTTCGTTACTATCTTGTGCTACTTACTTTATAAGTGTGATTATTTTTTTACTTTATAAGTGTGTACAAAAAAAGTAAAGAGAATTTGTTAGTTCAATGTAAAATCGTTTTGCCATCATAGGAATCTGTTTCTGTTGCCATGCCCCTCCCCTTCCCACGTTCTCTCCCCTCCCACGTGTTCTCTCCCTTACCCTCTCTCTCCCACTTCCCCATCTCTCTTTCTCTCCTTATATACCAAAAAAAGTGAAAAATCCAGGAAATTAGGAATGGAGGTTTGAAAGGTTGTGCGGCTCAAATACATTTCTATAGTATATTGATAGATTCCATCGGACAACTTCAACAAATGGCCCCTAACCCTAGTGTATGAAGTATGAACTCTTTTTTATGACATTGCAAAAATTGCACTGCCACAGAGTATTTCTCCAGCAGCACTCAATTTCTCTAATTTTGTCACATAACTCCAAAGAGGATTACTTGTATCCCGTTCATTAGTTTGTGAGGACGGAAACACAAAGGGATGATTGACGATATATATATATATATATATATATATATATAGTATATTGATAGATTCCATTGTTTTAAAAAAAAAAGTCTACAAAGAGATGACTGACGATACAGTAAGTTTCTAATAAGGGCGCCCTTACCGTATTACGGTAAGGGCTTCCTCTTTTCTTCCCTTTTCCGACCAAATTTTGATGATCTGAGCCGCTCAATGTGTTCAGAACGTGATTTTAAGGGTACCCGCGAGAAATCAGCAAAAAAAAAGACCGGGAAGAGCTTCATTCGAGCAGTTTTTATTTGAACCGTTCGATAAAAAACAAACAAAAACTGCTCAAATAAAGCCCTTCCCGGTCATTTTTTTTGCCGATTTCTAGTGAGTACCCTTAAAATCACGTTCTGTAGACATTGAGCAGCTTGGATCATCGAAATTCGATCGGGAAGGGTGCCTTTACCTGATTGAATATGTATGTATGTATGTATGTATGTATACACATATATAGTTCATTTCAAATAACCTCATTTTAGTTAAAATACGGACCTCCTCATTTCCGATCGAATTTCGATGATTCGAGCCGCTCAATGTGATCAGAACGTGATTTTAAGGGTACTCGCGAGAAATCAGCCAAAAAAAATGACCGGGAAGGGCTTCATCAAAACAACTTTTTATTGAAGGGTTCGATAAAAAACTGCTCGAATCAAGTCCTTCTTGGTCATTTTTTTGTCTGATTTCTCGCGTGTACCCTTAAAATTACGTTTTGAACACATTGAGTGGCTCAGATCATCGAAATTCGATCGGAAAATGGGAGTCCGCATTTTAAGAGGTCCTCATTTGAAACTTTCTGTGTATGTTATATATATATACACTCGGGATAAAATGAGGGATCCCGCACGGCCTTACCGTGCGGGACTCCCCTCTCCCGATCGAATTGCAACGATCTGAGCCGCTCAAAGTGTGCAGAACGTGATTTAAGAGTATCCGCTAGAAATCAATAAAAAAAAAATGATCGGGAAGGGCTTGATCCGAGCAGTTTATTTACTTTGCTAACATGCGGACCTCCAATTTCCCAATCACATTATGATAATTCGAACCGTTCAGAACGTGATTTTAAAGGTCCCCACGAGAAATCAGCAAAAGAAAAAGACCGGGAAGTGCTTCATTCGTGCAAATTTTCATTGAACCGTTCAATAAAAACTGCTCAGATGAAGTCCTCGGGCTTTTCTTTTGTTGATTCCTCGCGGGGACTCTTAGAATCACAATCTCAACACATTGAACAGTTCAGATCATTGAAATTTGATCAGAAAAGGGGAGGTCCGCATTTTAACAAAATAAGGGATCCCTCACTGGATCCGTGGTGTATGTATATATATACACAATCCCCTTCTTATGAGGGATTCCTTACTTAGCTGAAGTGCGGACCTCATAGATCCCGATTGAATTTGATGATTCAAACCATTCAATGTGATCAGAACGTGATTTTAAGGGCCCCCACGAGAAATCAGCAAAAAAATGACCGAAAAGTGCTTCATCTGAGCAATTTTCATTGAACGGTTTAGTAAAAAACTGCACAAATCAAGCACTTTCTGTTCATAGTTTTTGTCGATTTCTCGTGGGTACTCTTGAAATCACGTTCTGCACACATTGAACGGTTCGGACCATCGAAATTCGATCGAGAAAAGGAGGTCCGAAAAGTTTCAAATGAGGACCTCTTAAAATGCAGACTCCTCTTTCCCGATTAAATTTTGATGATTCTAGCCACTCAATGTGTTTAGAACGTAATTTTAAGGTTACTTGCGAGAAATAGGCAAAACAAATGATCGGGAAGGGCTTGATTTGAGAATTTTTTTGAACGGTTCCATAAAAAACTATTTGGATGAAGCCTTTCCCGGTATATTTTTTTGCTGATTTCTCGCGGGTGCCCTTAAAATCACGTTCTGATCACATTGAGTGGTTCGGATCATCGAAATTTGATCGGGAAATAGGAGAAATGGAAAGGTCTGCATTTTAACTAAAATAAGGACCCCCTCATGGGAAACGGTATATATATATACTGGGGCCGGTTCTAAGGACATCATTTTTGACACAACTTTTGCCACTTCATCTCAACCATTGAAATGGAAGGCTGAGATTAAACCTTAAAAGGGGATATTGTACTCAATAACTTCCCCCCTCTCTAACGTTTTCTCTCTCTGACTCCCCTCCCCACTCTGGCGCCTCCTTCTCCAACAAACACTATCTTCTCTCTCCCGATGTTAGCATCAACAAGAGTCTACCAAATTCCAGTGTAACTCTTTCAAGATTTTTTAACGGGCATAAAAAGAAAAAACCATGGAAACCCATACATTCAAAATTAACATTCAATTTTCAGAACCCATAACCTCATTTCAATTTCTGGGCGTAAATAACATCCAAAAAGTTCAATTGCAAAGCAAAATCACATTACAATTGCAGAGATTAGCATCCTCCTCTCTGGTTTTGAGGTAATTGTTTTGATTTTGATCAATTGGTAAGAAGATTAGGGCTTCATTGGGGATTCGAGAGAGAGAGAGGTGCGAGGGTGGGCAGGAGAGACAGAGAGAACGCCGAAGCTGAGTTCGTCGGGTACGGGAGTCGCTGGAGTCGCAGGTGGTGGCGTGTCGGTGAGGATAGAGTACGTGAGGGTAGAGACGACATAGAAACGTGAGATGGAAAGACAGGGAGCTATTTAGAGAGAGAGAGAGAGTACTGGGTTGATTGCCAGAGATGGGTTTGCGAATGAGGACTCTCGGCGGATATGGAGGGGCAAGGGAGGCTCAGATGGGGATGGGTCGTAACATACATAGAGAGAGAGAGATTAGGTGAGGTTGGGTGTGTGTGCCGTTTTAAGAGTTTTAATCTCAACCCTCCATTTCAAGGGTTGAGATAGAGTGGCAAAAATTGTGTCAAAGTTAATGTCCATGGAACCAACCCCTATATATATAATATATATATACATACCACGGACCAAGTGAGGGATCCCTTATTTTGTTAAAATGCGGGACTCTCATTTTCCAATCAAATTTTGAAAATCCAAACCATTCAATGTGTGCAGAACGTGATTTTAAGGGTCTCCATGAGAAATCAGCAAAAAAAAAGACTGGAAAGGTTTCATCCGAACAGTTTTTTTTTAACTGTTCAATGAAAACTGCTTGGATGAAGGCCTTCCCGGTCATTTTTTTTGCTGATTTCTCGCGGGGACCCTTAAAATCACGTTCTGATCACTTTGAGCGGCTCGGATCATCGAAATTCAATCGGGAAGGGGAGTCCTGCATTTTAATAAAATGCGGGATCCCTCACCGGAACCTGACTGTATGTATATATATGTGTGTGTGTGTGTGTGGTTCTCACCGGTAAGAATACGTCCGCGGATCCGAACCATTGAAATCACGCTCCAACGGCTGCCAGCGACATCTGCACTTTTGCTTATTTGAGGGCGCCCTTGTAGGAAGCTGAGTGTGTGTGTGTGTATATAGTGAGCTTCCATTGGGGGATCCCTTAACTTACTAAGTTAAAGACCTCATGAGTTTGACATTGTTCCTGATCAAATTTGATGATCCGAACCGTTCAATATGTTTAAAACGTAATTTTTAGAGTACCCGCGAGAAATCAGCAAAAAAT
Source organism: Rhododendron mucronatum var. ripense (assembly GCA_019656295.1). Taxonomy (NCBI): domain Eukaryota; kingdom Viridiplantae; phylum Streptophyta; class Magnoliopsida; order Ericales; family Ericaceae; genus Rhododendron; species Rhododendron mucronatum. The sequence continues at coordinate 939,335 of BPLT01000035.1, read as the reverse complement.
TATGACCGGAAAGGGCTTGATCCGAGTAGTTTTTTGTAAAAACGCTATAAATGCATTTTTATGAAAAACTGTTCAGATCAAGCCATTTCCAGTCATTTTTTTGCCGATTTCGCGCGATGACCCTTAAAATCACGTTTTGATCACATTGAGCGGTTCGGATCATCAAAATTCAATCGGGAAAGGGGAGGTCCTTAACTCAATAAGGGATCCTTAATTGGAAGGGGATTGTGTGTGTACACACACATATACATATACCAATCCCTTTCTACAAAGGGCGCCCTTAACTTGGTCAAGGACCTTAGAGCATTTGCATCAGACTCTTTAAATTTCTTACCAAATTACATCTCAAAAGGCCACTTTATTACTTTAGCTAGTCATTTTTAAAGTATCTACTGTATTAGACTCTCTATTTTAACTTTTGGTCTATTATATTATTTCATTCTTCTTCTAATTTAATTTTGAGATGTTTATTTTTTCCAAATGTCATACTCTATGACGGCTATATTTTAAGAGCATCCGCATTAGCCTCAGTAAGCTTTCCCTCTAATTATTACTTTCATTTTTCTATCTATTTCCACTTATTATCCAAAAACCTTTCTCAAAACTCAAACCAAACAATCATGTTTTAATTTTAGTATTTGTGTGCACATTTTTCTTATCGTTGAATGTTTTTATTTTCTTGGTGGAAAATCATTAATATGAATCCTCGATAAATATCACTTTATGTATGTAGACATATGCATGAGGTTGTCTTATTCACAGAGGCGCTTGATCTCAACTGTCTGTCTCGGCAGTCAATGGTCTAGATTTTTAAAAAACTTTTCCAATGAAGAATTAAACTCTTCCCCGGAAAAATTCCATTAAAATCCGGATCGCTCGGGATTCACTTCCGCAAACACTTTTTTACGGCACACTTCGTAAAAATGTTTTCCCACATATACATACATGTTGAGAAAATGAAGTAGAATTCATGAGTCTGGAATTTCAGATGTGTTTTGGAGGTGTGGCAACTCCACATTTGAACAAGTTGGAAACCAAAACATTAAATTAATGAGTAGCAAGGGAACAGTAGCTCGTCTTGTATGACAACGAACTGTAGCACTGTTAATTAGTAGCGACCCTTAAGCGAGGCTGAAGTCGGACAACTTTTAGAAGTTTTACTCTTTACTTTGACGGAAACTGGCATTTGAAGAGGGAGATGTGGATGCTCTCATGAGTTTGACATTGTTCCCGATCAAATTTTCATGATCCAAACCGTTTGAAGTGTTTAAAAAGTGTTTTAAGGGTATACACAAAAAATCGGCAAAAAATATGGCCGGGAAGGGTTCAGATCAAGCCCTTTCCGGTCATATTTTTTTGCTAATTTCAGATCAAGCCCTTCCCGGTCATATTTTTTGCCGATTTTTCGCTTGTACCCTTAAAATCACGTTTTAAACACATCGAATGGTTTGGATCATCAAAATTTGATCAGGAAAGGGGAAGTCCTTAACAAGTTAAGGGCGTCCCTAGTAGAAGTTTGGTGTGTGTGTGTATGTATGTGTGTGTGTGTTGTGTGTGTGTGTCTATATATATATATATATATATATATATAATGAACGGTTCAATTAAAAATTGCTCAAAATAAGCACTTTCCGGTCATATGTTTTACTAATTTCTTGCGGGCACCCTTCAAATCACATTCTGCACAGATTAAACGGTTCAGATTATAAAAATTTGATCGGAAACTTTGAGATTGAGATTTGGGGTGTTTTTTTTGGGTGTTTTTTGGGTGATATATATATATATATATATATATATATATATATATATATATAAGGGATCCCTCATTTTGTTGACATGTTTTTAAGGGTACCAGCGAGAAATCAGCTCAAAATAGCTCAAAATATCACTGGTGCTTGATCCGAACAATCTATTCTAATTTATAAAGGGCGAGCACCACTTTGGTGTCTCCCTGTCATGTATTTCCCTTTTCCAAAAATACCCTCTTAAGCAAAACAGTTATTACCCTTCCCCGAACAAAGCAGTTAATTTAGAGGATATTTTGGACATTTAAACACAAAAAAAATGACCTAAAACAGTTATTACCCTTCCCCAAACTGCCTACCTACGTTCCCCTCAAATTTGTCAGACTGCACATACAACCGTCACTATTAACTCTATCATCGTTCTCTGTCTCGGTTCCACAATCAAAAGAAGAAAAAACACAGTGCTAAACAATGGATTCTTCCTCTTTTGTTTACAAGAAGACAAAAGAACACATTGCTTTCACACGGTTTGCTATTGCTAGGTAGTCCCCTTTCTCATTTTTCTCCTTTTCTTTGTTTGTACATTTCATTGCTTTTATGTTGGTAGGAAAAAAAAAGAAATACCCAATAACTTGATTTTAACCATTTTAATAAAAACAATCGTAATTCAGCGATGATGCAATTGATTGAATCACATGCAAATGAAGATGAGTAGGTTTGTCAAAACTTTTATATACACTATAGGCTGGGTCACACACAATGCGTGTGCGCGCCGCCGGACATGCGAGTCTAATTTTAACAAAATTTGATCAAATAAAAAATAAGTGGGACTATTGTCAAAATTCGACTTGCACACGCATAGCGTGTGCCCTGACCTCTAGTTTATCATAAAGCTTGACAGGAACTATTCTATGTAAAAAATGTTTGGATCAAGCACTTTCCGGTTATATTTTGACTTGATTTATAACGAGTACCTTTAAAAATAAGTTTTAAACAAGTTGTAACGGTTTGGATCATCAAAATATGACTCAGAAGGCTCCAAACTATGAGGTTTGCATCTAAGGTCCTCATTTTAAGGTTCTTCTTAGAAGCTCATTGTGTGTGTATGTATATGCGGTTTCGGGGACATCTAAAAAAAATCTCAAATCTCAATCTCATAGTTTCCGATCAAATTTTTATGATCCGAATCGTTCAATGTGTGTAGAATGTGATTTTAAGGGTGCTCGCAAGAAATCATCAAAAAAAAATGACCGGGAAAGGCTTGATTTGAGCAATTCAATAAAAAACTGTTCGGATCAAGCCCTTCCCGATCATTTTTTTTGTTGATTTCTGGCGAGTACCTTTAAAATCATGTTTTGATCACATTGAGCGGCTCGGATCATTAAAATTTGATCGGAAATTATGAGATTTTTAAAGATATTTTTATCGATGTCCCTGGAACCGCCCCGTGTGTGTGTGTATATATATATTGCATATACTCAGTATGTAATATATATGTACTGTATATACACAGTACATACCTACACAGTAAACAACGAGAGAGATGAGTGGCGAGAGAGAAGAGAGACGACAGAGAGAGAGAGACTTACAGGTCAGAGAGAAATGAGAGACAATTGCTTTCTTCTTCCTGCCTTTTCTTCGTTTCTGATCAATAGGGAGAAGAAACATATATATAGCCCTAATTGCAGTTTAACCCGTATGTTTTAAGAAACAATAAATTTACCCCCGCACGTATCCAAAACGTTCGAATACCAAAAAATAAAATAAAAAAGCAGGATACTCTAGAAAATGTATCGGATACGTATCTAGAGCGTGCTTATCCGTATCCGATACGCATACGGTACGATACAGAGACCAAAATAGAGTATCCGTGCGTCATAGCCTGGAACAGTTAGGGCACAAGATTGGGACAAATGCACATGGATGACAACGCATGCACATGCACGATAACGGCCTTATTCGGTACGTCAGGCGTGACGTCAACCAAAGCGGTTACCGAGGGTGCGAGGCACACGCTAGCTTTGAATTCAAGCCAAGGAGGTCTATATAAAGGCAAGGATGAAACCCTACAAGGGTAAGCACTCTTCACCTCTCATGACCCTAGTGCTTTCATCTTCCTCCTACACTTTCTGACTAGACTGTTAGAGAGCCTTTCCGGTCTCCGACCGGCCTGCCCTTAGTCGTGCGTTGCTCATGCAGGTCAGGCAAAGGGCTAGGTGAACCCATCCATCCGAACCAGAGGCTCAGGCGAGGTCAACCGATCTAGATCGATAACCCTAGAGGATGATTCAGCAACAGCACCAGTGTGAAAACATGATTATTGGACAGAGTAGGAATAGAGGAAACTGCTCATTCCAAGGACATCCCCCATTGGTTAGGCTGAAATAAATTAAACCAACAGTAATAGAAGCAACAAACAAGTCTAGCACACAACACCATCACACTTGAGTAACGCACCAACAATCAAAAGGCGAACAAAAACACCAGATTGATGCACCCTAAATTACATGAAAACTGAATGAAAGAGCAGCGAATACACGTGGTTCTACTACTGTGCTTAAAAGAAGCCGAGAAATAAGCAAAGAAAGAAGAAACTCATGCCTATTTGTTGTCTCACCTCCTTGTTGACCCTAGAGATCTGACCTTTTTTTTTTTTCTTTTCTTTTTTCTGTTTTATGAAAAATATTGGTCTGTTTTTGTCTGGGGCGTATCTACTTTCTTTTCATTTATTTGCAAAATGTTAACTATGAGTTCATCCCAAGCTATGAGGCATGAATTCTCTGGAAGTAGTCGTGGATAAGTAGAGGATATACTGTGAATACCGATATGAGATATTTGTCTCTAGTTTGCTGTAGGAATTGGGTTCAAGTTTGCAATAACTCATTTGTTGTCAGGAAGAAAGAACTAGATTTGGTTCTAATGACCAACTTCTTTTTCATTGCATGTAATCGATCACTGATGTACAGTGATAGTGTGGAAGTCATCCTGTGTCAATCATTGCATACTTTTTTTGAGCATAGTGTTTTCAATATTATGCTTTACCGTGAGGCAAGGCTTCATGTGTAAAGATGCATAAATGATCCTCATTGATATTTGGGTGTGTGTTACGTCAACATCTGACTGTTTATATCTGAACAGGATATTATCCGATTGCCAAGGTTGTTTCGTTTCCTTCAAAAGCCATTAGCTCAACTAATATCTGTTCTTAGAGCACCCAAGAGTAAGGAAGGCTATGCTTCCATTGGTGGCGGTTCTCCCCTTCGACAGATAACTGATGCCCAGGCACGATGATCAGTACTGATGATACAGTCTTGTTTATAGTTAAATTCTTATCATATTTTTTTTCAAGATTTTACACACACACACACACTATATATATTACCAAATAATTTGGTTAGTTTCATCTTTTTCATTTATCAAGTTACCGTAGTTCAAGTAGAACTCATAAAAGATAAAAGTTACCTTTTGTTCTTTTCTAATTCTTTGTATAAAAGGAGCTATTTACTATTTAGTAAATCAAAACTTAAAAATAGAAAATTGAAGTATTGGATTTTAGAATTATACAATTGAAAAAAGGTGCAGTCTCTAGTTGCTCTATGAGTAGAAGACTTAGTTTTTACCGATTCTAGTGTGCACAGCTTTATGTGGTGCCTTTACAGCACCACTTAAGGTGATGGAATAAATGCACCCACATCATATGGTGCTGATAAGAAGCATATGGCCCAATAGACGAACAAAAATGGGTCATTGGGGAACTTCCCGATTTCAGAAGTGGAGTACGAGAATTCATGTGCTTATTCAATGAATTAGTAGCAAATTTATAGAAGATTCAAACATACGTGGTCTTGAGAAGGGGTTTCGCACCATTATGACGTAAATTAGAGAGCTTAGGTGGTGGTGATGGGAGTTCTTGCGGCGTGCTTGTGCAGAGGTGGCAAAAGTTGTGGCAGGGTGTTAGTAGGTGGTGAAGCGGGCTGGAGGTGGTAGTCGCAAGGATCGCAACAGTGGTGATCATGGAATGATGGTGGTGGTGTGGCGGTGTTTGTATGGTAGAGTGGTGAGGACGACCTAATTTACTCCGACACATGATGTTATGCCTCTTAAGCTTTGTCATATTCTATTGGGCCGTACATTGATATGGGATCGTAGTGTTTAACAGGTTGGTCGTCCGAACACTTACTCTTTCGTGAATGGCAATACAAAGTACACTTCTACTTCAGCCACTGATTCTGATCAAGTCAACTTCGTGGATGGCAATACAAAGTACACTTCTACTTCAGCCACTGATTCTCATCAAGTCAAGTTGAAAAAGAATTCCATGTTAATTCTACGTACATCTCCTTCAGATGGTCGGTCCTCATCCAAACTCGTCAGAGAGTTATTTTCAGCAGAGAATTGATGGCGCAGCCCTTAATTGGTTGGAGTGGAATAATCCTCTTTGGAAGCCTCATGCCAAGTCACACGGGAATCGGGTCAAGTCACATGGGAATAAATCTTTTTGGTCCAATAGTTGTGCTTGCCTGCTTGGTAGTCAAGTTATTTATTTATTTTATTAAGATAGGATATGTTAGATAGGGATAGGATTTGATCAGTTTGATCATTTGCTATCTCCTATTTAGTTCATTAGTCTATAAACATGATGATTAAAATTGTTATCATTAGACTTTGATTAATGAAGATAAGAGTTGTTTGAAATTAGGGCTGTGGCCCTTGGGTGTCTTCTCTCTCTCTTCTCTTTTCTGTCACTGTCCTGCATCAACTTGGCAATACGACTATACAAGTATGATGAAGCTGGTCTTTGCTCTTAAATTAAATAATCATGCATACAAATGCAAGGGAGCCTACAAAGTGATGAAGCAATTATTGCTGTGGCCCAGTAAAGATGTCAATTCTTAAAGTAACTCCTTGAGCTCCAACCAAACCTCGACTCCACCGAATCTCTAGAGAATTCTGAAGAGAAAGAATCAAGTAAGTAAAGCGTGGCCGTAAGCATTTATAATTGGGTGCTCCTCGACAGTTGCCATGAAGTTCTATTGCCAATGCAAGACTCCTAGCAACAAAACTAGGAGAAAGACAGCAGAATAGCATGTATAATGCACGTACGCACTAACTTACGACACGAGTGCAGCGGACAGGGGACATTCATGTGTGTATGGAGACTGCCTTTGCCACGGGGCTCGTACCTGTGGGCCCATGACTGTCGGTGTAGAGCAGACAACGGAGCTTGGTCCTTACACTCCACATCCGATGGCTTCCAATAACTTCATCGGAGTATTCTTAAGAATCTCCTCCGTTGATCTGATTAAGATTCTCAATAAATATTTTCATCCCTTATGGCTCGATGGGTGGGAGCACATTTTAGTATTATGTACTCCACATTTTAGTATGATGTACTCCCTCCATCCCATATGGCTGGTCCTTTTTTTTTTGAATGTCCCAAAATGTTAGTCCATGTAAAAAGTCAAACTAGTTTTCCAAAATTGTCCCCCTTAAAGTAGTTATCATTGTGTTAAAAACTTGAAGATAGAATACAAGGGTAATGTACGAAAGTTATGCCTCACAATTTGAATTTGATGCAATCATTGTGGTCCCCGAATATTTTGCTTCCCCAAAAGGGGTCATCAATTTAGGACGGAGGGAGTAGTATTTTGCATATATTGCTATTTCTGGCCCTTAAAGTGGTCTTAGTTTTTGAAACCTTCATTTTAATACTTTCCCTTCATTGGCTTTAACTTTCTTTATTCAGGCAGAAGAGTTAAGGAAGGCCCTTTGCACAAAGAATGTTCCTGCGAAGGTGTATGTTGGTATGCGTTATTGGCATCCATTTACTGAAGAAGCTATTGAACAGGTACATGGATAGCTATAATCTAAGTTTCAAGTTCTCTCTTTAAATCTAATAATTACTAACACACAATTAGTGCACTATGCTTTTCCCCGACTTCTTTTTTATTTTGTATCTTGAAGGTCAAGCATACATTTTTGTGACCTTCAGTTTATCATTGGAAACGAGACATGCATGTTATTTATATCTTTATAGGGGGAACCTGTTCTGGTGTTTATGAAGCTCCGTAACAATTTCATTGACCAAATGTTCCTGCACTTCAAACTTGCGACTGTTAACCTGGTTTTGAAGTGGAAAACAACAGTTAACCGCTACGTTTTACTTAAGTTTTCTTGAGTTCCCACACCTCTAGTAATTTGGGAACAACTACCTTCGCATTATATTTTGCACTACTTGGGTGGTGGTGTTTTGATCACAGTTTCCCTGCAAATGTAGTGAAGTTTGGGTTCTTTCCAAGTAGAGGTTGTTTCAATCACAAAGTTGTCACTATAAGCATTTTGACAAACTTGAGAGTTGAGATCAATCGAACCCTTGGTGGTTGCTGTTCTTATAACTTTATCAAGCTGAGTTCTTTGTTTCTGGTAACGAAGCAAAACAAAAATATGGAATTGCTTTAGCAACTGAGAGCTCTTCAAGCTGTATAATTAGACTGATGTTGAGTTGAGCAAGGACAAAATTATACATGGTCCTTTTATATTCAGGGAATTGGAAATTGTGTCGATGGGAAACATAATCTATCGATTGGTTTCTAAGGACAATTCAGACTAGTCTACAGTTTTCACCTACAGAAAACAAACTCCGAGTCTGGATTCTTGTCAGGATGGCAAAAATGACGCCTTGGGGACTGCTGCTCTTGGGCATCCAAGTCGTCTTGTTTCTCGAATCTCCACTGATATATGGTGATGCCTTTGTTTCAAGAGTAATTTACCTACCCCACAATGAAAAAGTTTCTTGTAATGTCGATATCATAGTTTTGGAAGTGTTCTGATTTTATTTTCATTGTTTCTTTGTTTGGTATGTCTTCATTTTCTTCTTCACCATCTTCATTTTCCATTTTTGATACTATAGATGTCGTCTTGCTGAAAACTGTACATATGTATTGATTTCTTTTTCTTTTTTTTCCAGATAAAAAGAGATGGCATTACAAAGCTTGTTGTGCTTCCTTTGTATCCACAGTTTTCAATATCAACTAGCGGTTCAAGCCTTCGATTGTTAGAGAGTATTTTTCGGTAATGAATGGACATGGGCTTGATTAATAATCTGATTTGAGATTGTTACTTTTGATGATGGTGAAATGCTTATTTATTAGGGAGGATGAATATCTAGTGAACATGCAGCACACAGTTATACCTTCCTGGTATCAGCGTGAAGGGTATATAAAGGCCATGGCAGATTTGATTGTGAAGGAATTACGAAGTTTTGATTGCCCTGACAAGGTATTGCATTTTCTTGTATCAATATCATCTGGATCAGTTCAAATATTTTGATTGACTTCCTGTTGTACTTCAATATCATCTACACGTATTTGTTGACCGAGTGTTAAACATTGTTAAGTTATGGGTTTGTATGTAATTAGTTATGTAAGTAGATTAGATGATAAAGGTCTACGGTGTAATTACTGTTTACATTTGTATAAGTATAACGTAATGAGAAAATAACCCTAACCTTTTTGGGTCTCAATTCTGGCGTCCAATTTTGCATGGTATCAAGGCACCGTTCCGATCTTGCTCCGATTGCTATACAACCTACCTACAGGCCTATTTTCTCCGACGACGCCGTACGCTGTACGGCAAGCCTTGCTCGTACCTACCGACGATCTGGATCTGGATCTCGCTGAACTCATTCCGACCACAATCAGAACCAGCTCACGTCGTACAACCCTCGCCGAACTGATTCCACCGCCGACGAGTCTCTGAACCTTCTTATCCACCGCCGTCGACCTCTGACCAGGTCGTGTATCTGCTTCCGTTGAGGCTTACAACACTGTACGACGTCCGACAGTCTTGGGTCTTGCTCGACAGGCACCGGCGACTTCCTTCTGACCTTGTACGACTTCGGTTTCCATCCACACCTACTGGGCAATCGCGTAACAGGTGTATTTCAGGGATTAGGACTGTCTAAGGTCGTTATTTTAAAGAGTTTCAGAGATTAGAGAATTAGATCTGTGATTTTGAACTTCTACCGGACTGAACAGTCAGGGATTAAGTTTTTTTTTTACTGGGTAGTCTTGGCTGGTTTTGAAATTGACGGGACTTGCATAGGTTTTCTGAATTTCAATCTATTTATCATAATCTGGGTTTGTTGCAATGTCGGAGGATAAACAAAAGACTTCCGCTAGTACAAATGATGAGTTGAGTCGTGTAGGGGCTCTAGATAATTTTTCTCTGGATATTTGCCATATTAAGTTGGATGGTACCAACTATTTGATTTGGTCTCGTACTTTTACCTTGGCTATTGAGGCCAAAGGGATGTCAGAGTTTATTGAGAGCCCTGTTACTCCACCTATTGAGGTAGTTGAACTCAAGAAATTTAAATCTCGGAAATCATTAGTCATGACTTGGTTGTTTAACTCTATGAGAGCTGATATTCGCCATACTTCCTGCTACTTGATACTCCACGTCAGATTTGGACTACTGCCGCCCAAACCTATTCTCAACAAGGTAATGATGCACAGTGTTTCGAGTTGAGAAAGAGGCTCCGTACATTGGAGCAAAATCATCGTTCTGTTGCTGTGTATTTTGCTGACTTGAGTGGAGATTGGGGGGAATTTGATTACTATCAGGGTTTTCAGGCTGTTTGTGCCATGGATGCTGCAAATTGGCTGAAAAGGATGGAGAAAGAGCGCGTTTATGACTTTCTTGCTGGTCTTGATCTGGAGCTTGATCCGATTAGAGTGCAAGTGTTGGGTCGTGTTCCGTTTCCATCCTTGGGAGATGCCTATTCGATTGTTCAGCAGGAGGAGAGTAGGAGGGGTGCTATGTTGCACCCTCCTATTTCTGATCGTTCTGCCTCGGTTGCTACTCCTCAGGATCATTTTGGTTCTGATAATGGGTTTTTTCCCAGGGTGGCAAGTCTCAGTCTGAATTAGCAGCGGGCCTCTTGATCGTGCGTCACTCCAGTGCTTAGTAGCATGAAGCGGGAGCGGGAGCGGGAGCGGAAGCGGGAGCGGGAGCGGAGGCACCTAGAAGCTCCTAAGGTTGGGAGCGCCTAAGAAGCGTATATAGATTTCATATAAATACGTATATAAAGTATCTTTAAATACTTAACCATTGAAGGAAAAGTGATTACTTATGAGAATTTTCATGATCTTAAAGGATAATTATAGGAAGTTAGATATTTTCAATTTGCCAAACTTCTTGAGTGATAAGATTTTCATATTTTTATTTCCACAATGGCATACCTCCCTTAAGAATAAGAGAATAGTTGCCTTAACCACCCAAGAAGCTCCCATGTTAGTTGGGAGCGAGCTCCCGTCTCAAGGGGAGCGAGCTCCCGTCAAGCTCCCATCTTGGGAGCGCCAATTCGCGCTCCCGTCTTGGGAGCGCACCCATTTTAGAAGAATCCTGCTACTAAGCTCCAGTGTGATTATTGCCATAACACAGGTCATACCAGAGATTTTTGTTGGAAGCTACGTGGCAAGCCCTCTCGTGGGCGTGGGAGTGGACACGGTAGCCATGGTCGTGGTTCGGTGCGTTCTCGGGCCCAAGCCCATGTATCGGAGTCTACAGTCAGCACCTTGCCTGATTCTGGGATTCAGTCGTCATCTGATCATATTGGTGGTTTCTCTCAGGGGGAGATACAAACTCTCAGGCGCCTTATGGCTCGGGCTGATTCTCCATCTACTATAGCTTCCTCTTCCATAGCAGCTCCTACTTCATCCTATTTTGCTCATACAGGTATCTCGGCTAGTCATTTACTGCCTCTTCTACTATTCCTTGGATTATAGATTCTGGTGCCTCAGATCATATGACTGGGTGTTCCTCTGTGTTTGATTCTTACTCTACTTGTTCTGGTAAGGATAAGGTTCGAATAGCAGACGGGTCATTCTCTGCTATCTTAGGGAAAGGTTCTGTTCGCTATTCTCCCTCTATTACTCTCTCTTCAGTGTTACATATTCCCAACTTTGCCACTAATCTTATGTCTGTTAGTAGCCTTACTCGTTCTGCAAATTGTTCCGTGACCTTTTTTCCTACTCATTGTGTCTTTCAGGAACTGGATACGGGGAAGGTGATTGGCAGTGGTAAACAAAATGGGGGCCTCTATTTTTTGGAGTCTGCACCTCGTCCACCTATGTTATGTGGTCTTGCTCTGCAAGCAGATGCGGGTGCACCTCTTAATATGTTACATTAGTGGCACCGTAGATTGGGTCATCCCTCCTTTGGAATTTTAGAGAAACTTTTTCCTAATTTAATAAGGCATTGTCCTAAGAGTCAGTTTTTTTGTGAAGCATGTGAATTTGGAAAACATAAACATTCTTCTTATGCACCTATTAATAAACGGAGTGCGTCTCCTTTTACTGTTATCCATTCTGATGTTTGGGGTCCTTCCCCTGTTACCTCTCTTAAAGGTTTTTGATGGTTTGTCACTTTTATTGATTGTTATTCTCGTGTTACTTGGGTGTATTTACTTAAGTCAAAAAGTGACGTTTTTGATTGTTTTAAATCCTATTATGCCATGGTACGCACTCAATTTGATACGAATATCAAAATTCTCCGTAGTGACAATGGGACTGAGTATATAGATTGGCATTTTAGGGCATTCCTAGAAGAAAATGGCATTCTTTATCAGACGACTTGTGTTGACACTCCACAACAAAATGGAGTTGCTGAACGCAAGAATCGTCATCTTGCTGAGGTAGCTCGCTCTCTCTTATTCACCATGAATGTTCCAAAATTTTATTGGGGAGAGGCGATTTTGACTGCTACTTATCTTATCAACCGTACGCCATCTAGTGTTCTCCAGTTCAAAACACCTATTGAGTGTCTTCCTCACAGTTCTCATGTCACTACTCTCCCACCACGAGTGTTTGGTTGTGTGTGTTTTGTTCATGCCCCTCATCCCTCTGGGGGCAAGCTAGGTCCTAAAGCCCATAAGTGTCTTTATTGGGTTCTCTCCTACCCAGAAAGGCTATAAATGTTATGATCCCCACTCTAGAAAGTTTTATGTCTCTATGGATGTTACTTTTTGGGAAACCGTGTCCTTCTACTCTCCCTCCACTCCATCTCTTCAGGGGGAGCATCGACAGGAGGAAGAGATGAGGGAAGAAGAAATGTTTTCCTCTTTTTATAATCATGGTGAGGGGGAGAGGCAACAATTTAGAGATGCACCAATATCTACTAAAAGAGCAACTCATGACATTGGTAACAATATTGAGGAACTACCACAACGGCTAAAAGGGTCTAACTTAAAGACCTACATTAGACAGAAGAAAGGGAAGTCCTCATGTGTAATACCACCTTGTCAATTACAATCCCCTGCTCCAGTTCCAGATTTCTCAGCTGAGACATCTGGTAATGAATCTTCTCCTATTGAATCTCCCTTTATTGAGTCTAATAATCTTCCTATTGCTCTTCGGAAAGGTGTTAGGTCATGTACTCAACATCCTATATCTCAATTTGTCTCTTATGATCGATTATCTCCTTCGTACCATGCCTTTGTTTCGTCTCTTTCCTCTATATGTATTCCACAGAATTGGCAGGATGCATTCATAATACCTAAGTGGAAAGGAGCTATGGTAGAAGAGATGACAACTTTGAAAAAGAATGGCACTTGGGAGCTAGTATCACTTCCAGGAGGAAAGAAATCAGCAGGATGCAAGTGGGTTTTCACTGTTAAGCAGAATGCTGATGGTACAGTTGAGAGATACAAGGCGAGACTTGTTGCCAAGGGTTTTACCCAAACCTATGGTATTGACTATGAGGAGACATTTGCACCATTAGCAAAGATGAACACTGTGCGAGCTCTGCTTTCTTGTGCTGCCAATTTGAATTGGCCCCTTCAGCAGTTTGATGTGAAAAATGCATTCCTCCATGGTGAGTTAGAAGAGGAGGTGTATATGGACATACCTCCGGATTTCTCTTCTTCTGAGGGTAAAGGGAAGGTGTGTAGATTGAAGAAGGTCCTATATCGGCTGAAGCAATCACCTAGAGCGTGGTTTGGCAGATTTTCCAAGGCTATGTTGGGATTTTGATACAAACAGAGCCATGCAGATCATACTATGTTCATCAAGGGAGGTGCTGGTAAGATTGTTGTCCTTATTGTGTATGTTGATGATATAATAATGACAGGCAATGATGTGAATGAAATTCTTAATCTCAAATCTAGTCTGGCTCAAGAATTCGAGATTAAGGATTTGGGATCACTAAGATACTTTCTTGGTATGGAAATGGTAAGGTCTGATAAAGGTATTTTTATCTCCCAACGGAAGTATATACTTGATCTTTTGGAAGAAACAGGTATGTTGGGTTGTAGACCTGAAAATTCTCCTATTGAGGCGAATCACCATCTTAGTAGCAATGTGGGGGAGTGCACTGACAAGGAGAGATATTAGCGACTTGTGGGTCGACTGATATACTTAGCTCACACTCGACCGGATGTTACTTATGCAGTGAGTGTTGTTAGTCAGTTTATGCATGATCCTCGTACTTCGTATCTAGATGCAGTTTATCGTATCTTAAGGTACCTCAAATAAGCTCCAGGAAAGGGAATACTGTTCTCTAATCATGGTCACCTGCGGTTGGAGACATTTACTGATGCTGATTGGGCTGGTTCTGTGGATGATAGACGCTCTACTTCTGGTTATTGTACTTTCATTGGGGGAAATTTGGTTACTTGGCGAAGTAAGAAGCAATCAGTGGTCGCCAGGTCTAGTGCAGAAGATGAGTACAGAGCTATGGCTCATGGCGTTTGTGAGCTCTTGTGGCTCCAAACCGTGTTACGTGATTTGGAAATTGCTAATAATGGCCCTATGAAACTCTACTGTGACAATAAAGCTGCCATCAACATTGCTTATAATCCTGTTCAACATGACAGAACGAAGCATATAGAGATTGACAGGCACTTCATCAAAGAGAAGCTGAGCGCGGGTTTGACATGTATGCCTTTTGTGAGATCTGAAGATCAACTAGCTGACATATTAACAAAAGGGCTTGGTAGCAAGAGTTTCCACTCCATTGTGTTCAAGTTGGGCTTAATTGATATCTTCGCACCAACTTGAGGGGGAGTGTTAAGTTATGGGTTTGTATGTAATTAGTTGTAATTTACATTTTATCTCTTAAGTAGATTAGATGATAAAGGTCCACGGTGTAATTACTGTTTACATTTGTATAAGTATAACGTAATGAGAAAATAACCCTAACCTTTTTGGGTCTCAATTCTGGCGTCCAATTTTACAAACATCATATTTTCATTTCTCTTTGAAATAACTATTGTTAGAATAGTTTAGTCTTGGCCCCACATTGGGTAGTAGAGTTATGTAATAAGTCTCTTGATAATATAAATAAAGTTGTCATGTGTTAGGGTTAATTAACACTCTAAACACTTCTCTCTCTCTTGTTCTCTAAACAACATGGTATTAGAGCATCTCTTACCCTAATGTAGCTCCAATTCCAGCCTCCATCACCATCGTATACTTCCTTCATTGTACATCACCACAACCACCTCAGTTGCCGACATCATCCTCAACCCTACTGTGCGAAACCCTAAATCGAACTACCCCTGATGCTCGAAACCCTGGACCAAGCCACCCTTGATGTTCGAAACCCTTAATCAAACCACCTCTGATGTTCAAAACCTTAAACCGCAGACCATTTGAAGTTCAAAACCACTATTCAAAGTTTGAAATCCCTCGAGACTGATTACCAGTCACCGGCGACCCTTGTCAGCCATCGCCCAATCACTCCTTGCCCGTCTCCGGCGACCCTTCTGGTTGCTGATTCATGTGTTTTTGTCACCTATCTCGTGATTCTGATCAATCTATGGTGTTGGTGTTGTTGGTTCATGTCGCAAGTTGTTGAGTATTTCGGGTTTCTGTCTCCTGTCGCTGTTGATGATGTTCTATTCAATCTATTTCACTGTTTGCCTTCTATATGAGGTTCTATGTTTCTAATGAGTATAGTTCGTATGCTATGAGTGTTGGTTGACTTGTTGCCTCTCCATTGTTCGGTAAAATGTCTGAAAGGAAGTCTGATTCTGATTCTAGCTCTAGTTCTACTGTTACTAATAGTGTGGCTCATTCTTCTCGGTTTCGGGAGAGGTTGTATATTACCTCCACACTCTTGAATGGCAAAAATTATGCTATTTGGGCTAAAACAATCGAGGTTTATTATCTGAGTGAGACACCGTATCATTTTTTGACTGATGACTCACCTGCAGCAACAGCTTCCACATATGGAGCATGGGTAGCTAAGGATGCCCGGATTCGATCTGAGTTATGGAATAGTATGGAAAACCATATTGCTAGCACATTGGTCTTCTTACCTACAGCCAAACAAGCATGGACACAGGCTCAGGAGTTGTATTTTGAGTGTTAACAATCTCCGTTGAACATATGATCTTCATCAGTCCTTTTCTATCTCATAGCGTGATTTATCTTTGGAGTCTTTATTATGCTAAGTTTCGTGGTATCTGTGAGGAGTTTAATATTTGTGAACTGATTTCCTTTGATGTTCAGGTTATGCAATGGCAGTGTGAGTGTATGTAGGTTGCTCTGTTTATGTATGGTGTATCGACATCTTATGGTTTTGTTAGTAGTATCAGCTCTTTGGGTCTCGCGATCTACCCTTTCTTAGCAAGGTATTTAGTCACCTTCATCAATCTTCTATATCTGGGTCTGTGCCACCTCCTGATCGTTCAACATTAGCTTCTGCTATTTTTGTACTTCATTCAGTCGTGGCCGTCGTTGCAGCCGTGGTTCTGAGTTTAGTGGTCGTGGTCGTGATTCTGGGTTCAGTGGTCACAGTTTTGGTTGTGGTTTTAGTGGTCTTGACTCTGGTTTTGGTGCTCATGGGGATCGCATGTCGAGGGGAGGTGGCCGCGGTCACGGTCGTGGTTTCAGATTGTGTACTCATTGTGGGGGCACAAATCAAATGGTGGAGACTTGTTATGATCTTCAAGGTTTTCCTCAGGTTCATCAGGCTGCTACTTTTGAGGATGTTGAGCCGCTTCCTCGTACTGTCGACACTGTGGTGATTATTTCTAGCGAGGAGTATCAGCGCCTAGTGTCAAATCAGGCTTCATCTTCCAATGCTACACTCAGACAGGGCCCTTCATTGCTGGTGTTACATCTTCTAGTTCTTCCAATCCTTGGGTTATTGATTATGGTGCTTTTGATCGTATGACCGGTATTTCTACTATCTTTTCTAGTCATCAGTCTATTGGTAAATCGTCTCATGTACCTTAGTCAATGGTTCAACTGCTGAGATTATTGGTTTGGGTTCTGTTCCTGTCACTTTCTCTCTTACTTTGGACTCTGTTTTACATGTTCCTCGTTTTCCATTTAATCTTATGTTAGCAAACTTTCAAAGTCCTTACCGTCACATTTTTTCCTCATGGTTGTGTGTTTCAGGATCTAAAGACGGGGAGGAAGTTTGGTGGGGGTACTAAATGTGGAGGCCTATATTATCTTGCCGATGACATTCATCCTAAGTCTGGTGCTCTTCAGTCATTGGTGTCACCATATCAACATCATTGTCGTTTGGGTCATCCATCTCTTTAGAACCTAAAAAGGTTGGGGCCATCATGTAGTCATGTTAAGGTTTTGCATTGTGAAGTCTGTGAGTTGAGTAAACACCGTCGAGTGTCCTTTTGTCTTAGAGTTGACAGTCGTGTTTCGCGTCTTTTTCAACTAGTACATTTGGATATTTGGGTCTCATTCATGTTCCCAATGTTTTTGGTTTTCAGTATTGTGTTATTTTTGTCGATGCTTTCTCTCGTATTACATACCTTTATCTTATGAAAGAGAGATCAGAGTTGTCTTCTATCTTTAAGTCATTTTACACAAAAATAAAGACTCAGTTTGATACTTGTATTCGTATATTTCATTCAGATAATGCACGTGAATATTTTTATAATGCTCCTCGTTTCTTTGACGATCATCGGATCATTCACTTGTCGTCTTGTGCTCGGACTCCACAATAAAATCGGGTTGCCGAACGCATTAATCTAAGGTTATCCGTGCCATGTTAATACAAATGCGGGTCCCTAAGTCTTACTAGAGTGATGCTATTCTTACAGCTTGTTACTTGATTAATCGTATGCCCTCCACTGTGATTAGTGGTCAGATACCTCACAAGGTTTTATTTCCTAGTCGTCCTATCCACTCCTTTTCCCTTCGGGGGTATTCAGGTGCACGTGCTATGTTCATGCACTGCATACTGGCTGGGATAAACTTGACCCCCGATCAATCCGGTGTGTATTTCTCGAATATTCGCGCACCTATGTTACATGGATCCTTCATTTTGGCTCAAGTACCCGTGTCGATGTGTCCGACACCCTATCATTTTGGACACTCGGATCCTCTAATTGTTAAGATACTTATAGAAAATAAATATCAAATTAGCTAGAAAAGCAATATTTCGAGTATTTTACATAGACAAGAAATAGGGAAAGAGCAAAAACATAATTTTCTTGACCCTTTCTTGTTTAAATGCATTTGTAAACATAGTTTACGGTACATAATATGTGAAAATTATGCAATATATAATACAAACAAGAGTTCAAGATGTGTCCCCGTACCCGTAGCCAAGTTGGGGACACATATCCAGGTATCCTAAGATTTAAGTTTCGGAAGGTCCGACGCTTGGACTTGCACCCGCACCCGACTCGCTCCCGAGTCCATGTAACATAGTTGCGCACTCAAAAAGGGTATAACTGTTATTCACACTCTCTTCGTCGTCAATTTGTGTGTGCTGATGTTACTTTTAATGAGTCATTGCCCTTCTTCTAAGGTACTCCCACTCCAGATAATTCACCTGAGGTTGAGTCTGTATTTCCTATAGTTGTTCATTTTGTTCCTCCTATACCCTTGTAGGTGTATGTTCGTTGGCAACAAGTATCAACAGTCCCATAAGTACCCGCCACCACGTCGCCTCTGTCCCAAGATCCGGTTCCACCTCCACCATGACCATCACCATCACCATCGCCTGGTCTTCTTCCTATTGCTCATCCAATTTCTCACTGCATCTCTTATGATCACTTATCTCCTTCTCTTTGAGCTTTCCCTTAGTCAATTTTCTCTCTACATGTGCCTAACACTGTACAGAAGACCGTTTCTTTGTCTGAGTGGCGGACAACAATGGAGGTTGAGATGTCTGCTTTCCATGAAAATAGCACTCCGCCAGGAAAGTCTACTGTTGCATGTCGGGTTATATCCAGACGTATGACGATTATCCGGAGTATGCGGAGTCCTTTTCTCCGGTGGCCAAAATTACTTCTATTTGGGTTCTTATTTCTATGGCTGACAACCTTGGTTGGCCTTTGTTTCAATTGGATGTCAAGAATGCCTTCCTCCACGGTGATCTGGTCCAGGAGGTATAAATGGAGCAACCACCTAGGTTTGTTGCTCAGGGGGAGCGTTCTCAGGTGTGTTGACTTCGCAAAGCTCTTTATGGTTTTAAACAATCACCTCGAGTTTGATTTGACAAGTTTAGTTACGGTGTGGTGTGCGTCGTTCTCATTCTAATCATTCGCAGGAGAATAGTATTGATTGTGTATGTGAATGATATCATTATTACTATTGATGAGCTGAAACAATTCTTACAACGATAGTTTCACACCAAAGATTTGGGTAAGCTACGATATTTCTTGTGTATTGAGGTAGCTAGATTCAAGGAAGGTATTGGTCTGTCCCAAAGAAAGTATGCATTGGATATTCTTGAAGAGACTCGTTTATTGGGAGCAAAGCCTGTGGAGACTCCTATGGACCCAAATGTCAAACTTTATGTTGATCAGGGGGAGATATTTCCTCGTCCAGATCGGTATCGTCGCGTAGTGGGCAAGTTGAATTATCTCACTAATACACGTCCTAATATCTCATTTGCTGTTAGTATGGTAAGTCAGTTTATGTCAACTCCTCGACTTCTACATTGGGAAGCTTGCCTTTGTATTGTTAAGTATCTTAAGGCTCATCGTGGACATGGTTTATTTTATCGTTCGAATGGTCATTTGCATGTTGAGGCTTTTACCGACGCTGATTGGGCAGGATCACCGTCAGATAGACAATCGACAACTTGGTATTGTACTTTTGTAGGTGTTACCTTGAAAAGCAAGAAGCAAACCGTTGTTGCACGTTCTAGCGCAGAAGTAAAGTATCACGCTATGGCTCATATTGCATGTGAGGTATCGTTGTAAGCTTTGCTCCAGGAGTTGGGGTTTAGTGTGCAATTACCAATCCCTATGCATTGTGATAATTAGACAACAATACATATTGCTTCAAATCCGGTATTTCATGAGAGGACCAAACAGTCACAGTAGATTGTCACATTGTTCGAGAAAAGATATATGGTGTGTGTTGGCTACTCTTTTCGTGTCTACAGGAGCTCAGTTGGCAGATATCTTTACCAAACCATTATTTAAACCACGTTTAGAGTTTTTATGTAACAAGCCGAGATTCTGTGATATTTATTCTTCAGCTTGAGGGGGAGTGTTAGAATAGTTTTGTCTTGGTCCCACATCGGGTAGTAGAGTTATGCAATAAGTCTCTTGATAATATAAATAAAGTTCTCATGTGTTAGGGTTATTTTTTTAATTTTTTGGTATTCGGATACGTTTTGGATACGTTCGGATATGTGTCAAATACGTTCAGGATATGTTTTGGATACGCGCGGGGGTAAATATGTTATTTCTTAAAACGTATGGGACTGCAATTAGGGCTATAGATATATACTTTCTTCTCCCCCTATCGAGTAGAAACGAAGAAACGATGAAAAGGCCAGAAGAAAGAAGACGATCGTCTCTCCTCTCTTTCTGACCTGCAAGTCTCTCTCTCCTCTCTTGTATCTCTCATCTCTCTTGCTGTATACTATGTATGTACTGTGTGTATAAATATATTACAAATATCTATATAATAAGGGAGAACAGTTTTTGAATCTTATCTCTCTAGAAATCCTAACCATTGATTTGCTCCATAAATCCTACGGCTCCCCCCGCCCACCTCAAACAATAGTAATTGCACAATTACCACTAACTAGATTTCACGTTTCAAAATTCATCTCACACACACACTCTCTCTCTCTCTCTCTCTCTCTCTCTCTCTCTCTCTCTCTCTCTCATACACACACACCTTCTTCTAGCTCTTCGCTCCTATAGCCGACGCTCCTCTGTGATTTTCTTTGAGATCGAACACCCTTTGAGAACGATTACCCTCTAAATCAGTTTTGGTCACAAATCCAATCAATGACTCCTCTCTCTCTATTATTTCAATCACGAAGCAAGTCTATTTCAGGCTCTCTCTCTTAAATACACACACTCTCAATGGCAATCGATTTGAAACCAGATTGACTCCATTTTTTCCTCAGTTTAAATGGCTATTTCGATTGCAAAGCTCCCACCATTGTCCAATCTGTAACAGGATTGTTTACCTTTGGGTCGAGATTTGATTTTGCAATGATTCCCTCCCCCTCCCAAAATAATTAAATAGTAAAATAATAATATTAACCAAACGTTCCATATTCTCTCTCTGTGTGTGCTATTTTGAAATTTTGAACTTGATGTTACATGAACAGGTTGATGCTTTGTTCACGGTTACAGTGTTGATTTGCATGTGTGCTGATTGTTCGATCCGCTTCTTCGGGCACGAGCATGCACTAAAAGAAATCAGTTTGAACCTAATTTAAATCATTTCATTTGCGGGGGTGGTCAATAGTTTCATAATTCATTTTAGGGAAAATTACAGTAAGCCCCCTTCAACTATACCTCGGTAACGAGTTGCCTCCTTCATCGTTTAACTCGGACACTTAACCCCCTTCATCTTTTATGGCGTGACACTTAACCCCCTGCCGTTAGTGAGCCGTTAACGGAATTGCTGAAATTACCAATTTACCCTTTTTAGGCTATTTTTGTTTCGCTCATAATTTTTCGTAGGAAACTCTGTTTCAGCCCGTTCTTTTTTCAGAACTCTTGTTTTTTCCTCTATTTTATGGGTCTATAATAATTTTAGTATGGTTACTTTACGCTTTCTAAGGTTAGGTTGTATCTCGAGTCTGACCTCAAATTCTCTCAACTGTCACGAAAAGTGCCATCTACCAGCCTTTTACTTTTTTTATTCTCTTTTTCTGTGAACCTATGGGACACTAGCTGCCATATTTCTCAAAATGTCAATTTTAACCCGCGTGGGCCGAAAAATATCCCAACCTATTTTCTTGTTATTTTTTCCTTATTTAATTAAGGGCCCTTTAATTAATACTAATGTTTATATTCGGTATCTTTTTTCTTTCTTATTTATTTAAAATTATTTTAGTGTTCCAATTTTCAATCCGGTTGAATTGGTGGAAAGATCTTGTTTTCTTTATCATTTTATCTTTAATGGACATAATGAATTTTTGAACTCGTAGAATCAAATCTCTCTTAGGGCTAATCAACGAAAGCTCTAAAATCAAAATTTAATTATGGTCTTTTAGAATAGAATGATAAGGAAACTTAAATCTTTCCACTGGTTCAAACGGATTGAAATTTAGAACACTTAATTTTTTAACTATATTTTTAAATATATAAACTGTTTGAAAAGGTTAAAAAAAATTAAGTGTTCCAAATTTCAATCCATTTGAATCGGTGGAAAGATTTTAATTTTTTGATTAATTTATCCTAAATGATCATAATTAAATTTTATCTATGTGGCTCTCATTGATTAGCCCTAATAGATATTTGATTCTAAGACTTTCTGAAGGCTATTCAACGAGAGTTCTAGAGTCAAAATTTAGGATCCTAAATTCTGAATGAAAACTTAAATTGTGTCATGGCCCATGAGGCCTTGAGAGGGATTAAGTGGCATTCCACTAAGCACTTTTTACAGTTTTTGGACTTTTACTTATTTATCTTTATTCAATTTTTTTTGCATTTGTTCGATTTGCGCTTCACTTTTTTGGTTTTTCATTTCGTTTTGTCAAGACGAATTATTAAAGTAAAAAATTATGACATTTATCATTTTTTTTTTGAAAATATTCTAGATAAAGGTCAAAAAAAAACTGGCTTTATCTTGATATTTTAAAAAAAAAAATTGGTAAAAGCTATAATTTTTTACTTTTATAATTTTTCTTGACGGGACGAATTAAAAAACTCAAAAAGTAAGGCGCAAAACTAATATACGTAAAAAAAAAATTTGATTTAAAGCGGAACTTGATTTTACGACGAAGGAATTGATGAGATGCAGTCTAAAAGTGGGCCACAGAGTTAAAATTTAATTACGACGAAGGATTGAAAATTGGAACACTAAAATAATTTTAAATAAATAAGAAAGAAAAAAGATACCGAATATAAACATTAGTATTAATTAAATAACGAAAAAATAACAAGAAAATAGGTTGGGATATTTTTTGGCCCACGCGGGTTAAAATTGACATTTTGAGAAATATGGCAGCTAGTGTCCCATAGGTTCACAGAAAAAGAGAATAAAAAAAAGTAAAAGGCTGGTAGATGGCACTTTTTGTGACAGTTGAGAGAATTTGAGGTTAGACTCGAGATACAACCTAACCTTAGAAAGCGTAAAGTAACCATACTAAAATTATTATAGACCCATAAAATAGAGGAAAAAACAAGAGTTCTTAAAAAAGAACGGGCTGAAACAGAGTTTCCTACGAAAAGTTATGAGCGAAACAAAAATACCTAAAGAGGGTAAATTGGTAATTTCAGAAATTCCGTTAACGGCTCACTAACGGCAGGGGTTAAGTGTCACGCCATAAAAGATGAAGGGGGTTAAGTGTCCGAGTTAAACGATGAAGGGGGCAACTCGTTACGGAGGTATAGTTGAAGGGGGCTTACTGTAATTTCCCCTTCATTTTATTTGTGTTCAAAATGCATTGCGCAGTGCCTTCAGGCACGGGCAAATCCTGTGTGTGTGTGTGTGTGTATATATATATATAGTCTGGATCCCATAAGGGATCCACACCATGCGGGACTCCCATTTTTTGAGCAAATTTCGATGATCCGAGCCACTCAAAGTGATCAGAACGTGATTTTAAGGGTACCCGTGAGGAATCTGCAAAAAATTGCTCGAGAAAGGGGAGTCCCACACGGTAGCACCGTGCAGGAACCCTCATTGGATCCGTGGTATATATATATATAGATATCTATATATATATATATATATATCTATATCTATATATATATATATATATATAGACTCAGGTAAGGGCACCCTTACCTTAAATAAAATGCAGACATCCCCTTTTCTTATCTTTTCCGATCAAATTTCGATGATCCGAGCCGCTCAATGTGTTCAGAATGTGATTTTAATGGTACTCGCGAGAAATCAGCCAAAAAAAAAAGACCGGAAAGGGCTTGATTTGAGCAAATTTTTTTTTGAACCGTTGGATATAATACAAACAAAAACTGCTCGGATCAAGCCATTTCCGGTCTTTTTTTTTGCTGATTTTTCTCGCGGGTACCCTTAAAATCACGTTCTGAACATATTGAGTGGCTCGGATCATCGCAAATTGGTCGGAAAAGGGACGTCCTTAACTTAATACGGTAAGGGCGCCCTTACTTAAAGTTTTGTGTGTGTGTGTGCGTATATGTATGTATGTATATATATATATATATATCATCTCTCTCTCACGTCTTTTTTTTAAAGAGTAGACTGAAACCGTTATTTTTATAATGGAATTTTAGGAATGAAAAAAATATATATATATAACATTTTTTATTTAATTTTATATTCAACGTATTCCCAACGTATCGTATCCTACTTTCTAAAAAAACCACTTTTCCATGTATCCGTATCCCGTATCTGTATCCGTGCTTCTTAGCTCTAATCAACAACTATCATTTCAGACACATAGCTACTAGACAGTCATTGACATGTGTTAATATGCTTAGAGTCCTCAACTCTTCATTCAGAACAACTGACTTAATACTAATTCCATAAGAAGACTAAGGAGCAGGGGTGGAACTTGGAGGCCTGCCAATGTGTTTTCCATGGTTGGGACTTGGGATCTTTTTGCTTCTCGTCCATGAAGCATCGAGACTCCTAGAGGCTGGCGTGTCCTCGTGTCCAACACGGGGCACGACATGGGTTAAATGTGCAATTTCTTTATTTTTTGGGGATAGATGTGTATTACTTTGTACATTTTGGGTTAAAAGGGTAATATGTTGTATATGTGATAATTGTTTATATATATTGAATCTTCATGCTTGTACATTTAACTATTTTTCCACTGGTGTAAACTAAATATTGTGTCCGTGTACTTATATATGTATCCGTATCCGTGCTACATAGCCTCTCGTAAATGTGTTTATACTTTATAAGACTGTGCCAGGAATCTTCTTCGGTATTTCTTCTTCCATTTGTAGCAAGTAGCATAGTAATGGAAAGTTATCAATAGTCCCAAAAGCTTAAGCTGTTAGAAAATAGGTCTGCCCAACAATGTATATCAAGCTATTTAACACCCTTACTCACGTGTGGAGATTCAAAATTTTCATAGATAAAGCTAAGCCTGGATCACTCCAACCATCACTTGCAATTGTCACTCCCTTCTCCTTCCATGTGCCTTTAATAGGCTCTACAATTTGGAGTATTATCCGTGAGAATTTGAACCACATTCTTAGCCCCTATCTCAATAACAACCTATGAAGCACCGACACCTCTAGAGGTCGACGAATCGCAGAGTCAGGACACGGAGACACGCGGGGACACCTCGGGGATACATACGGGACACGCCACGTGGCGTGTCCCATAATTTAATATTAAATTTTGAGGGGGACACGGCGGCGGTCAAATTGTTATTTTTTTAGAAAAATTGGGGGGGGGGGGGGGGGGGGGGGGGGGGTGGGCAAATTGTAATTTTTAAAAATATTTGGGGTCAAACTGTTATTACTTAAAATATTGGGTTAAAATGTAATTAACCCAATATATAAACATTACCCACGATTTTAAAACCCTAAAAATTGGATCAGCTTTCCTCCTCTTCTGAGAGACGACGTAGAACGAAGGAAGAACAAGAACAACGAAGCAGCTGTCTCTTCTCACTCTGTCTCGTATTCTCTCTCTCATCTCGGTATGTCTCTCTCTCGTATTCTCTCTCTCATCTCGGTCTCTCTCTCTCTCCCCCCCCCCCCCCCCCCCCCCCCCCCCACACACACACACACACACACACTGACACATGTCTCTCTCTCTCTGAAAAACTGTTTGTGTGTGTGTGTTTGCTGTGTATTGTGTAGTATACTGGTCCAGTGTAGTTACTAGTTACTAGTATTATAAGTCATATGTGAGTATACATATACTACGTGTACTGTTGTTTAATCCCAGATTTTTCAAATATATCCTTTATATAGGCATGTCTTCCTCGGCAATTGTAAGGCGGCGGGACAAATTATTTAAACGCAATACCCTCACATCTTTTGGACTCCTTGCGTGGTGCACACTCTCAATCTTGCTTTGAAGAACATTTGTGCCGCAAAAAATGTTGACAATAACTCACTTGTGTATGATGAGTGTAGTTGGATTAATATTACCATTGGTAATGCATCGATCATTAAGAATATCATAATTAATCACTCGATGAGATTGGCTATTTTCAATGAGTTTGTTCCTTTGAAGTTGCTTGCAATTGCCGAGACTCGCTTTGCTTCATCCATTGTGATGCTTATGAGGTTTAAGCTCATCAAGCAAGGTCTTCAATCGATGGTAATTAGCACTCAATGGAATTCTCATAGGCAAGATGAAGGGGCTTCATTTGTGAGGGAGGCTTTGTTGAATGAGAGGTGGTGGGATAAGGTGGACTACATTCTATCCTTTATGGCACCATTTATGACATGCTTAGAGCATGTGACATGGATAAGCCTACTCTTCACTGCTTGGCGCATGCTCTAAATCCAAGGTAATTCATTTTCCATTTCACTAACTTAGTTTCTATATCATTATTCACCTCTTAATTATTTATTTACGTTATAATTTATGTATTATATTGAGAAATGGCTTCAAGAAGATCCAAAGTGAGTTCCTCCACACAAGGATGAAGAGGTCACAAATGAGAGAAAGAAATGCTTGAAAAGTTACTTTTATGATTCCATAATGCGTACCAAAGCCAATATGGAGTATGCCAAGTTCTCAACCAAGGATGGGCCATTTGCCGACATTGATTCTATTGAAGATATGTGGACTATGGATCCTCATAGTTGGTGGGTTATTCATGGAGCATCCGCCTCGACTCTTCAAACTATAGCCTTGAAGGTTCTCATTCAACCTTCTTCTTCTTCATGTTGTGAGAGAAATTAGAGTACACACTCCTTCATCCATTCATTGAAAAGGAATAGGATGACCCCCCAACGGACAGAGGACTTGGTGTTTGTCCATAGCAACCTTCGGCTTTTATCAAGGAGAAGCCCACAATATTGTCAAGGGCAGACTAAGTTGTGGGATATTGTGGGAGACCAATTTGGCTCACTTGATGAGGTTGGGATGCTTGAGGTTGCAAACCTCTCACTTGATGAACCCGAAATGGAGGCTATAGTCTTTACGGATGATGGAGATGATCTTGAAGAAAATGAAGAATTGTTGGAAGTTGGGCCTAATTGAAATTTGGAGACTAGTTGCTTAGTTTATTTCTTTGGCTTAGTATTATGGAACTATGGATGTTTAATTGTTTATCATGTTTTGTTTTCAATTGGGTATTTGGATTGTATTGAACTTATGGATCATGGATGTCTTGTTTGTTTGAATGGTATTAGTCTATTAGAACTATGGATGTTATATTTTGTCTACACTTTGCCATTTAAACTTGGAAAAAATTGAATATATATATATATATATATACACACACATGGCGTGTCCCCCACCGTGTCCGTATCTCCATTTTTTTAGAATTGCTGTGTCCCCGTGTCCCCGTGTCTGTGTTCGTGCCGTGTCCGTGCGTCATAGCTAAGTAGTAAAGAAGGGTAGAAGGAGAATGCAAATGGGGAACAACTTCAAACAGGGAGATTTAAACCCCAGACCTCTTTTTTTTTTTTTTTTTATGCGCATGTGTGTGTCATGTCAGGTGAACATATGGACAAGGTGTTATATCAAATTGTTCTCGGCGTGAAGTCAAAATTTGCAAGCATGGGTAAACTATATTGCTTATGTTTACGCCATGTCTGCATTGACATAACTTTCTTTTATAATTGGGGATAAGCTTAATTATTAGAAAGTAAAAAAAAAAGGGAATGTTGAACAAGTTGAATGCTATTCCTTTGGCACCTGTGAAGACATGTTTCATTAGCGACTTATTTTGCTCTTTACTGCCTTGGAAGCTTTTGTCAATAGTGCATCCTAAAGTTGCTTCCTCCATCATTTATCTTGTGGCTTTCATTGCTTTTTGGTGGTTGTTCACCAACATTGTACTTCAATGTATATATTATAGGTTATGATATTTTTTAGTGCGCACGGGGTGCCACTTGCATATGTGGAAGAGGCTGGTGACCCATACAAGGCTGAGATGGAGGAATGCGTGGATTTGATTATGGAAGAACTAGAAAAGAGAAGAATAACTAATGCATATACGCTTGCTTATCAGGTGCTTATTTTTTATACCTTGTTTCCATCTTATGCAAAGACATTTTAGCTAGGTTATTTTGCAGAAAACTGGAATCAAATTGCTCTTGAAGGACTGTTACAATAACTTATAGTTTCTAGTCGTTAAGTTTTGTTAGGACTAGAAATTTTAGCTTAGTAGGGTCAACAATGAGTTAATGATTCAATGTTTTTTTCCTTCGAAAAGAAATCATAGGTCCATAATTCAACGTTTGTTCCAAAATGACTACTAATTGTACTGTTAAACATTTCGGATAATACTTCAGATTATAACTAGTTTTGAATTGCTAGGAAACAATTGACATTCATCTGCAGGGAAACTACTAAGTTGATTGACCCAATTTGCTCTGAAAAGTGAGTCCTAGATTTGTAGATAAGCTAAACTTTGCAATTGGTTGATTATTCTTCAAGCTTTCTCAGCTACCATTCAATTGAAACTTATACTTTCCTATAAACCTGTGGAGTATCTTTGCTGGCTTCAACCAATCCATAACCCATAGCCATTCAGCCCACTTGAAAGTGATTATGATTTGAAGGTTCTCATTTACAAAATAATCCTTGATTCACCACTTGAACGTTCTTTGGGATTAGGTTTTAGCAAGGCCAACCCTTTGCATAAAACTTAGTGGATTGCTAACGCCCACTGGGTTTGGGTCTCGGTTAAACACTCAAAATCGGTGAAATTCATAACAGGGTTCCCTATAAAGTTAAACAATTAAAGGCACAAAATTTAAATGATCTTGAAATGTCCTTTATTTTGTTTGATATAGGTAATGATGCCTCCTTTGGAATAGTTAAGGTTATATTGTTTCGAGCTCTTGTACTTGGAGGGTGGATGAAACATCGATTTTGTCCCAAGTATCAATTGCAATTAGATCTTGATTAAATATAAGTAGATAATAATGCCCAAAATTTTGAAAATTTCTGTATGTTTTGTTGAAACAACCAGATAATCAAGGCAACCCACATAAGTCTCTCTCTCTCTCTCTCTCTCTCTCTCTCTCTCTCTCTCTCTCTCTCCCCGTTACGATTGTGCCACTGTCACAAGCTTTGCTTGCTAGTAGAGTGTGACGTCGGTATCCATGCCTGCAGTCAGCCTATTGATGTTGGTGACCCTGCAGTCACCCTATTGATGCCGTGCCGACTTTTGGTGTGTAGGATCACAGTGTGTTGGTCTTGTGTGGGTTATGAAGATTAGGATTTTGAAAGAGAAGCAAAAGAGAGATGTATCAGTATTACCTGAATGATTGAATGACTTTCATTCAGAGGCGGCTCCAGGAACTTGCACCATGGTGTTCAAAAGTTACATCTTGCACTATTAACCAACAATCTACACAAAATTCATATAGCTGGTCCATTGGCCTGGACACCGAGTTATCAAAAAATTAAGATAAAATAGAAACACCTAAGTTATGGTTTCCACATATCAGAAGTACAAGAGAAGCACCTGGAATGATGGAGGGATTTTTCTGAGCAACAGAACGTGTGGGTGATTAATGTGGTAACTAGTCCTAGAATCACAGAAAGATGAAAATTTTGGTTACAAGTCAAAGTCTGCTCTCTGCAGTGCTGAAAGTGTACCGATTGATAGACTACACCTTTTCTTCTTGTCATCTGACCTAATTTTGTTGAAGGGTGTGACCACCACAAAAAAGTATATTGCTGCTATTTAGCAACACGCTAGTCAACAAACTTTAAGTAGGAAAGATTGTGCTCACACTTAATATCACGTTGTATTGCCTGGAGATTATATTTCAGTAACCCAAGATGACCTCTTCAACTGTCACGCCCCGGCAAATAAACATAAATGGAGAGCATAAAAATTAAGAAAAAGTCTCTCCAAATGAAAAGGATATGTCCCAAAATGAGCCCAAATGATGTAAACCAAACCTATTCATAAAGAAGGCATTATAACAAAACATTTCCATTAGTATCCCATGCCGATAAAATACTACGTCTTCAAAACAATATTCATAATGTGCTAGAGTATGTCCCACTTAAGCACAACAGTTCCAAGTGTCCTAACTTAGATGTAATACAATCCCAAGATAAAACCTCTCGCAATACAAGTTCTTACAACCCAAGATACAGGTATACAAGTCTTGTGGCCTCAATGACCTTACAAGCCAAAAATATACGAGTATGCAATAAAGCTCTCAAAAAAATAAAATAAAATAAGGCTAGAACATGTTTAAGGATCTCAAGCCTTGAGATCCACCTCTGAACCTGAAAATTTTGTATCAACAACATGAGCCGAAGCCTGCCTAGGAAATATGCTAAACGAATAGATATGAATATGCAAAGATGATATACTAGACTACACAATTGCATATGCATGTACATATAGGTTCTAACATAATTATATTCAGGCTTTCATTCTCCTTTCAAAACAAAACAACTTGTAATAAACCACCAATACTAGAAGAAAATCAAACTTCATAGATTCAAACCCATGAAACAATATACAAGAAAATTAAAGAGACAACCAAACTCAATATCTTTGAAGTCAATTCAAACCAAAATCCCCAAACTTACTCAAAACCATGTCACTTAAGTTCAAGAGTTGTCCACCGACTCTCACACACCCTGGCAACCCGCACTAGACGTGTTCTTGCTCAAATGCACTTTATGGGCTACTAACCCTAAGGACAAAAAGCAACTTACCTCGCACGGGTTTACGAAATCTCCAAACTTACTCAAAACCATGTCACTTAAGTTCAAGAGTTGTCCACCGACTCTCACACACCCTGGCAACCCGCACTAGACGTGTTCTGGCTCAAATGCACTTTATGGGCTACTAACCCTAAGGACAAAAAGCAACTTACCTCGCACGGGTTTACGAAATTTCACTAAAGGCGTCATATTGATCAAGTTCTCCGGTGACCCAACTCAAAACTCCCAAACAATGACAAAAATCAAACAATTCTAACTCGCAAGTAACAGCACTAAGGACCCAAATCAATTAAAACCCATCAAAGTTTTCAAATAACCAATCCAAAACTCCATCAAAACTATCTATTCAAATGACATTTATCAAGCTAGTTCTATAAAATATGTACTCAACATAATCAAATGTATGTGCTTATAACAAATACTTGGGCTCCTGTTGAAATTCCATAACCAATGCTCGTTATAATTAAACCAACATAGCAACCTCAATTATGGTAAGAGAGATTCAAGCTATAATCATTAAAATAAAGAAAACATTAACAATATCTAATCACTTTACTACTTGAAACCAACTTACCTATTCCTCATTTCAATAAAATCTAGCTCAATTCATAGAAGGATCTAGCCCAAACTATAACAAAAATTCAAATAGGATAAGATAACCCAACAAAACAAGTGTTCTTGCAACACCTATACAAAATAAGGGACTAGGGCAAGATTGATGGTGCTAAAAAAATAATCAAACTCATTATACATGTATATCAATACATTTTTTTTTCTCAGCATGTATATCAACACATTACACACTCATATTTAAACATTTAGCATAGATTCCTACCTCAATGAGCAAAAACCCTCAAATGCTAGGAACCCTAGGTGTCCCAAGTTGCTTTGTTGTAACCCTCCAAAAATACTCTTACTCCTAGCCTTGCCACGAAATTCCTCATTCTTGATTGCTACTTGCTAGAATGGAAAGAAATTGTGTGTGTGTGGAGGGAGAGAGAGAGAGGGATGGAAATGAGTTTCCTGATCCCATTCTCGGCTAATAAATGTAATTATACACTACACACCCCTCTTGTTACTAAGGCATTTAATCAACCCCTTGTAATTTATAAATGGCTACACAAATACTTTGTGTGCTATGAAAATAAATAGTAACTACTCATAAAAATACCCAACTTGGGTCCCCCAACACTCTCATCTCAATGCTCACATACCCAAACCCGATAAACAAAAGATGCACTCATATCCATACAAACACATTAAAAATATATATAGCTCGGCTCCAAAAAGAATAGACTTATTCACGTATTGAAATAATAAAAATAAATACTTATAAGTTGGGTCTCTACATCGTAGCTTCTGACGAGCTAAAAAATCTGCTGAAACTAAAATCCCACTAGTCCCCAGTAATCCTAATGAGCGCTTAATCGGTTAGACGAATGACCGTCTATTACTTTCTCGGCCGCTTCCGGTCCGGTGGTCCCTGTCGGTCGAGTCCCTCTTCAGCAACTGATTTATCATACTATGGCTCTCAGCCTCTTTATCCTGTCCTGGGTAGTAGCCAAGACATAAGAAAGCTGCATAGAAGGAAATTAGCATATAATGATATCTACTATAGATTTGGGTCCTATAATGATATGTAGATTTGGGTAGCTTCTACCCCGATGCCACTTTATACCTTGGAGTGTGTTTTACTTTTTCCTTCAGTCAGGTAATATTTCAACATAGGGTTTTGTAATTTCCAATTCTATCTATTTTTTTTATGAGACTGCCATAATGCTTTTGTTCCGCCTTTGGTTCGAACTTCTAAATGTGTAAGCAGAGCAGAGTTGGACCAGTGGAATGGTTGAAACCATACACCGATGACACTATTATTGAGCTAGGGCAGAAAGGAGTGAAAAGACTTCTAGCCGTCCCAATCAGGTATTTTGTGTCAATGGTAGTTTCAGTATGATGTCAATATTATGTTTTCACTATCAGTGGCCTCTATTGTGGCACATTAGGACTTTTACTTAATTTCCAATTTTCTTGGTAGCAGTTTTGTGGTTTACACCATTGCCTTGCAGCTTTGTCAGTGAACATATTGAAACTTTGGAAGAAATTGACGTTGAGTACAAAGAGTTGGCTTTGAAATCTGGTATACAGAAATGGGGACGTGTTCCTGCTCTAGGTTGTGAAGCCACCTTCATTTCAGATTTGGCTGATGCTGTGATTGAAAGTCTTCCATATGTTGGAGCGATGGCAGTCTCAAACCTTGAAGCTCGACAGGTTTGACTTCGAAATCTTTGTTTAAATCATTGCCCATTCTCTAATAGAAATAATAGGTTGAAATATCTATTGATGATCCTATGCCAAGCGCTTTGTTCGAGATTTAGTTATGCCTCAAATACCAGTGTATGATAGAGGCCTCATTTACATCTTCGCATTCTGCCTCAACTTTGTGAATAGGCCTTACTTGTCTCGTGATCTTGTCTGTATGAACAGGTTTCCTTCCTGGTTTGCTATGCATCACTTTTTTGTGATTATATTGTCATCTGATTGTGGTAGGAATTTTGCAGTCTTTAGTTCCTCTCGGGAGTGTGGAAGAGCTACTGGCAGCGTATGATTCTCAGCGTCGGGAGCTTCCACCACCAGTCACAATGTGGGAGTGGGGATGGACAAAAAGTGCTGAAACTTGGAATGGAAGAGCAGCCATGCTGGCAGTGCTTGTTCTACTGGTCTTGGAAGTTACAACCGGCGAGGGGTTTCTGCATCAGTGGTTTGTATTGCCATTGTTTCGCTGAACGGTATTTCAAAACTCTCTCTCTCTCTCTCTCCCCCCTTTAATGCTCGATCCTTTTGCTGCTGTATATGGTGTGGTAAAAGATTGAAACATGAAGTTTAGGTTTGTAGTTGAAAGCTCAAAATATCTGAGCTTAACAGTACTTATCTGGTGTCTTGTAGGGGATGGCAGCTCATTTCATGGGCCTAATAGCAATGCTCTGTTGGCGGGGTAGTGTGATGGTGGCTTACATTCTACAAAGCTGCTACTCCATCGAAGAGAGCAGCTTAGGCAATACCTGGATACAGATCCTGTAAATTTTGCTTATTTCCTTTCCTCATTAATTGGCAGTTGTACAAAAGTCATGACCACCAATGTCATGCCAGGTGGTCGTAACATCAGTGCTCTCTTAACGTGTATTTTATTTTGTTGTAGCATAAACACACTAAGAAAATAATAGGGGCACGTTATATGAGCTTTTGATAGCCAAGAGGCATTGGGCCCAATGGCATCAAGAATGCACTTAGTGTAAGGATAAAGAAAGTTGAGAGTTCAACTCCTCTTCCATTGTGTTAATGTAATTATTCTAACAGTACTTTCGCCAAGAAACAAGAAGATAGTATGAGCTTTTGATACATTTTTTCATTATAGATTTTTGCATCATTATTGGGTTTTTTTTTTCTCTCGATAGAATAACCTATTATCAGGGATTGAGCCGGTGAGGATAGAAGAGCTGGCTAACAGAACAAAAAGAAGCTGATGCATATTCAGTATTTTCCAATTCTCTATAATCAATATAATAAAATGATCCCAAAGGTGAACTGCATGTTTTATCTGTGACAATACACACTCAAGATGGGTACAATCCTATTCTGTCTTGATCATAGCCTTTAGTCCAATTTTGAGACAGCAAAGGGTTTTTCTGTCTTGGTGATGGAGCAACGCATCTTAAGAAAATTCAAGATTGGCCGCTGTTATTTGCAACTACAAATTTTCTAAATACAACCCTTTTAAAACTCTGAAATTTTCAGACAAAAATACCCTCATCTTGATTGACTATTATACCCCTAAAATTACTACATAAAGCCACCACAATACAACCACTACCCAGTCCTAATACCCTTCATCTTCTCCCTTCCACCACAAACCCAATCATCTTTCCTCCCCCATAAACCCAAGGCTTATTTGTACGGATGATCCCCAAAGTATTAGCAAAATGTCAATTTGATCTCTAATATACAAATCGCGTCTATTGTATCCTCAATGTTTACAATGCATGTTTAAATGGTTCTTGGAGCTAACTCTGTTCAAATTGACCGTTAGACATAAGAAAATTTTTGAAACTTTGCTACAAATTATCCCCATCTTCAACCTCCAAACCTCTACCCTAACCCTACTTGTCACGCCCCAATCTCACTACACGAGTTCTAAAAAAAAAACACCATATAATGTTAAAAGAACAGCTTTATGGGTCAAATGTCATAATACCAAATCAAATCATGCCTATAGGTGACAAGATTTTTGTAAAAAAAATTGAAGGGTGACGTTTGTTTCGAGGGCTTTTCAAATGGTCAACACCGATGATAAAAAAAAAATCTGAAAATTTTACCATAAAGACCAATGAGGCTTCCCACCTCTCCAACAATAGAAAAAATTACCTATAAGCATATTCACGTTTCAAGTTTTTGAGAAAGTCAAAATATGTGATTAAATTTATTACAACCCAAGAGAATACCAAGTCACAGGACTTCCAAAATCTTACTATCAAATTAATGGAATACAAGTATATCAACTACGCTCATAAAAAATATAACAAATCAAACACTATCATGTCTTCGGATCCACCGTCTTACCTGAAAAAGGTTACATTATACAACGTGAGTCGACACTCAATAGGAAATGTGCTAAAGGTGAAGATAAGAGAACGCAAGCAAAATGCATGATACACAAAATAATTTGTTCTTGTCTACTTTTCGATTACATCAATTTGCGAGTATACACAATATCCTGAGAGAATGCGCATTTTAATGATCCCAAAAAAAAACATTGAATGTAATACTAACATTTCCTTCTCAAATATCAAACCAAAGTAAATAAATAAATAAAACAATCCCATTCGGTACGATACGATGAAAATCCAATTCCCAAATACCAAGTTATAATCAAATCACGTAAACTCATCTCATCTCAAATAATAATCAAACCACGTAAACTCATCTCATCTCATATATCCAAAATCCTTCAAACACAAAACACGTTAAATTATTTAGTCGAGTAGGAGAAAATAAGAACACATAAGACCGATGGTCCAAATTAACAAGTTGTGTACCAATCCTAGGTGACTGATCAGGTCCCTAAATCATTCAAATTTATGGGCTATTAACCCAAAGGCCTATGGAACACCTTATCCCGCGCGGGTTTACGGACTATACACCGACGGATAAACTCGTTATCCATATGTTTCTGGGTACACAATAAGAATAAAATGGTCAAGTCAACATCCAATACGTGGCTCACTAGCCCAAATAACAAGTATCAATTCCAAAACTATGAGAAAGAACGTACAATCTAGTAATAATCTCAAATTCGATTAGACATTAGTGAAAACTGTCATCGTCGCAATATATATAATGAAGCAAGGGAGCAAATATAAGTTCTATCATATTAAGTCTGGTGTCTAATTACAAGAATTGATTTCACTTTTCTCTCTGTCATTTTATCAAACACCTTATAGAAATGTATCAAATAATCACATTTTAGATCATCCTTTACTCAAAGCACGCGATCCTCAAACAGGTCCAACATACTAAAATTTACATAATCTAGTAAATAATCATCAAGGTCTTTAATCAATTGTGAAAATTCAAAACTCATGAATAACACACACTATACATAGTCCACATATACTTTGAACAAGACATACTACGGATAAATCACCTCTACTTGGAACATATTAGGGTTTAGGGTTAACTTAAAATTGAAAAGAAAAACACTATAATCACATATTTTTTGGTGTATCTTACTATACTTTCCCATATCTAAGCATTTAGCAAGATTCCTACCTCAAAAGAGCCGAATCTGAAAATGCTAGGAAGTCCAAAGTTGGCCGATCGAGATTTTGTTCGGATAGATGCGTAGCCCTCTGTCCATAGATCATGTCTTCTACTTGCATTTTTGCGAGATTCACGAGCCTTGACATTCAATTTTGGATTTGAACCATGAGGGTTTGTGTTGTTGATGAGAGAGAAAAAGAAACACGAAGCAGACGCAGGAAACAAGAAAGAAAAACCAAAACAAAAAGGGCGCCGCTATTTGCAACCCTTTATTTTCTCCCATAGCCCGTTAAAAATTTTCAATTATACTCGACAGTTAGTTATTGAAATTGAGATACATTTTCAGCATCCAGTTACCGAAATATAATATTTTTTTCAACAACTATTTACCGAAAATGCATGTTTGGTAGTTGTTTACCGAAAGTTGAGCATATTTTCGACATGTAGTTACCGAAATATAATCTTATTTTCAACAACTATTTACCGAAATGTTATTTATGATTTTCAACAACCACTTACCGAAATATGGTGGGCTATGGGAGAAAATAAAGGGTTGCGAATAGCCGCGCCCAACAAAAAAAGAGAACTCGTGTTCTCTGATAATTTAAAGATACAAGAGTGAAAATCACACTAGAATCCTATAACTATTTAAGTTCTACTCCTACAACTCATAGTATTAGAAGTCATGCACTAAGGCCCCTAAAATCACCAATTAATCCAATAATCAATACAAAGGTTTCTAACCGGTTCTAGCATACACATGAGTATCGACACACCCGGTCCACGGCGAACAAAATTATTAATACAGTTATACGCAACCACATTACATAAAATAAATTAAAATTAGACACGGGTCTCTACACTACTAAAAACCCAGCCATCTCCTAAACCCAGCTGTGAAAATAGAGAGAGAGAGAGAGAGAGAGAGAGAGAGAGAGAGAGAGAGAGAGAAATATTGGTGAGGTATTGAACAACTACTACAACTGCTACCACAAATTAAACTAGATACGCATTGCACACTCCAAAACAAGGAGGAAATAATTGGATTCGGCGAACTAATGAATTTGTCTTGATTTGCGTAAGAGATTTCGGTTTGCAAAGTACAAGAAACTTTGTGTTAAATCATTACATCAGAAAGATGAAGAAAAAGAGGGTGAGCAATAAAAGGATATATCAATAAATTTGCTGGATAGACGGTGATTTATGTGAGTAGGAGATCAAAATACCGCAAAAAATAAGTACCCAATTTTACCCAATTGGCATCAGAAAGGGAGCGGTGGTAGAAGACGAGCGGAATCTCCGATAGAAATCGCAAGCTTCATTTTCTTGTTGTGAGGGCCTTTTTGTTCTGGTCGTTAGTTATTTTTTGTTTGGGTATTTCGAAAATTAATCTGGTACTTTAGTCTCGATTAAAAAAAAATCTGGTGCTTAGTTGTGAGGAGATGTTGATGCTAGAGGCCTAGACCTTTACAAGCCTCCCTCTCTTTTATTAGAGGTTAGGGAAGATGTTTAGATGGGATAAATTTTACCTAATGTAAAAAATACCCTTGCCTTTAACAGTTAATTTGGACGGAGGTAGCTTTGGGGATCATTTGGACATGCATTGTAAACATTAGGGATGCAATAGATGCGATTTGTATATTGGGGACTAAATTGACATTTTGCTAATACTTTGGGGACCATCTGTACAAATAAGTCATAAACCCAGTCTTCTTCCCCCCCGCCCCCCCCCCCCCCCCCCCCCCCAAAAAAAAAAATAAAAAAATAAAAAAATAAAAAATAGAGGTGGCAGATGGACAGATTTAGACGGGTTGAAACGGATTACGGGTTGAATATGGGTGGGTTGAATATGGTCCTTCGTCTCTTCCCTTTCTTAGTTTCCCCTCTTCTTTTTTTTTTGTTTTTTTTTTTCTTTATAACTTACGCTGTTTGGATAAGTTTATGCGTCCCACGACTTATTCTTGAGGAACCAATTCATTGTATGCTAATGAAGGGATTTGTATTAAAAGTCAGTTTGATTTTTTCTTCTTCTTTTTTTGTCTTTATTCAATTTTTTTTTCAAATTTGTTAGTTTCGTGTCAAAATTTTGTGATTTATTAATTAGTTTCGATGAGAAGAATCGAAAAAGTAAAAAAAAAAAATTTTTTGAATCATAATTTTTTTTTTCAAAAAGACAAGCGCTCCGCTTATTGTAAAAACCAAGTCAGTTGAAGATAATACAATCTGTGTTCTTCCCAATATCTCTTCCTGTGTCTTATACTTCACTCTCTTTGATCCTAACCTACTTTGTGTTTGTACCCACTTCGTGTCTGAAAACTTGGTATCAGAGTCATGTCTTCCATTCTAGCTTAAACCCCTTCTGGGAACTTCTTTTCCAACACTACTTCAAATCTTTTTTAAAAGAAAAACTTGAAGCGTATGCTTGTGGTTGCCTTCTCAGGATCCTCCACATCAGAAACTTCACTAACTATTTTGGTTAAAAGAATTTTGTATCAGTGGAATAAAAGTACCTTGAGACTTTGGCTCTTGTGTTGGCAGTGTGTCTCGGTTTATCTTCCCTAGTATACAGAATTTTATTAATCAAAATTGGTTGAAGGTCTTATTTTGAAAAGAAAATATTTGTTGTCAAAAGGAAAAGACGAACCCAGATCTTTACCTAAAAATGAATCACCTGTTTTCCACTTACTCTTCTGCTACTTCATCTCTTGTTCCTTCATGATCGTCTGCTAGTAGAAATTTCTCTGCATTTTCTTCTAATCTTGAATACTTGTACGAGTTTGAATACCTTCCTGATGACAGTAAAGTTCCCCTTACTGATCTCCCTTTCCTTAATCCCTATAATAGTTTTGTTAGACCCCAAACCTCTGTAAAGAAATCCGTCACCCAACTTTTCTCCACAAAGCGTCCAACTTCTGTAAAAGAATATGTCCAAGCCTCCAAATTTGACCAGTGTTTCATACCAGCTACCGAAGCTGAGCAACTTTTACCTTTAGAAATCCCAGTTGATTTGCCTCGCCTTTAGCAACAACAAGGATTTACCCACCTTCATTTTGGAGCAATCCGATTGGCTGTCACTTTCCATGGCAGAAAAGGTTTACCTGTTACTTCCAGACTTGCTCTGGTAGATACCAGGTTTATGCAGTACCAACATGCCTATATTGCAACAGTCCAAACCACCCTAAATGCTGGAACTGTGATTTTTACCTTTTATCCCAATTTCAACATGTCATTAGCAGATCCTCATCTGCTATCAGCCTTGAAAGTACAAGTTCAAATTGGTGGTGCCTCCCAAATCTCTACCACATATGCAATAACCCTTCAGTACCAAATGGCCTATCGTCTCCAAAACCATGCTTTTGACATGTCCTTACCTTCCTCCATAGATAAAGCCCTTTTTCTAACTGTTAATGCACCTCACCAAGCTTCATGTGTTCATGTTCCCCGACAGATTACCAGTCCTGAGCTTCTCAAGCTTCTCCCAGAATCTTGGGTTACAGCTTATGAGAAAAACCAAAACAAGCCTATTCCTGTCCAATCAACCAATCCACTTTTCATCACAAACCACCCTAAATGCTGGAACTGTGATTTTTACCTTTTACCCCAATTTCAACATGTCATTAGCAGATCCTCATCTGCTATCAGCCATGAAAGTACAAGTTCAAATTGGTAGTGCCTCCCAAATCTCTACCACATATGCAGCAACCCTTCACTACCAAATGGCCTATCGTCTCCAAAACCATGCTTTTGACATGTGCTTACCTTCCTCCATAGATGAAGCCCTTTTTCTAACTGTTAATGCACCTCACCAAGCTTCATGTGTTCATGTTCCCCGATAGATTACCCGTCCTGAGCTTCTCAAGCTTCTCTCAGAATCTTGGGTTACAGCTTATGAGAAAAACCAAAACAAGCCTATTCCTGTCCAATCAACCAATCCACTTTTCATCACCAAACCTGATGGTACCGTAGAAATCACCTTTCCAAAAGAAGCCTCTACTTCATCTTCCACCCATCCTGTCATTTTTCCTTCGAGAATTGACATGTTTGTCGATGGTTCTCGACCTGGCCCCCTAATCCAATATTTCCAACCCAGTGGCCGTCCAGTCTACTATTTCAAAAATCTAGAAACAGGTCACTGTTACTTTGATGCCTGTGACTGTGATGATTGCCTAGAGGAAAGTCTTTTAGAAGATGACGAAGACTTTGAAGATGACCCATGTCCCATGTGTCCTTCATCACCTCCTACACCTTGTAAATCTCCACCTTCTCCTTAACCTCCATCTGATGATGGCTCTTCGAGTCAACCCAGTGGATGTTTCATGTTCACCTCCTCTTCTTCCTAGACTGAAGCAGATTTTCCCCCTTTGGACTTCCATAATTCCCAAGAGAGGACAACCCACCGTCATAAAATTTCAGATCCTACTACCATTCTCCCTGATGGTAGTACCAAAGCAGTGTCAGCAGTAGAAGTAGCGATAAATTGGCAGTCAGCAAATTCTCTCGGTCAAAATAAAATTCTTCAAAGAATTGCTAACTCTCAGCAAAATTTGGAGAATACTGTTCATAAGAAGTTATCAACCTTAGAACTTCTTATTAGAGATTTGCAGCAAGAACTGCTCCAGATGGCTTATGCCAACCAATCATTTTCATCAGCTTTTTACCAAAAGGATGCTGAAATGAAGCATTTCAAGAATCAGCTTTATTCTCTCCAAGCTCAGCAGTATTCACAACAAAAAAGCCCGTTTGACATGCTTACATCTTCCTCTCAACAAAGTTTGTTTGGGTATCCTCAAATGTCTCAGCCGTTATCCATAAATCCTACTTCAGGATTTGGTGAATTCAATATTTTTGGCAGCTCATCAGCTTTTCTTCCTCTACCAAAAAGACCATCTCCACCAAAACTTTCTTTCCCAAAACCCCAGATAAAACCGGTTCAACCTCCAACAATTTCATCTCCACCATCTACCTCTACCACTGCCCCAACTACTTCCACTTCTTCTCAACCATCTGATCCAAATTCCAAATCACCACATTTAATGGTCTAGCCATCTTCTAGCCCTTCTAAAAATCCAATCTCCACTCTCCTACATACCTTAGCCACAATACCTGAAACCCCATCTCCTGAACCAACCATTGAGTTTGATTCGGATACTGAATCCACAAACTCTATGCCCATTCCTCATGTTTTCATGATGAACCCAGAAAACCCAGAGGAACATGTTGAAGATCCTATAATTGAAGAAGGTCCTGAGTTTGATACACCTCTAGAAATTCCAACCTTTGACTCATTCTCACATTCTAACATCCATACCCAAGGTTTCTCCTTTGATACCATACCCCCCTCAAAATGGTTGGATAAACTTTATGAGATTCATGCTTGGTGTACTACCGCTATACTTTCCCCGAACGCTACACTCAGTGATGTCATTACTAAGTGTACAACAAAATTCCTTGGCCGTCTCCGTCAATGGTACTGAGCTCTTGGTGAGTACCGACAGGTGCAGCTTAAGCAGCTCCCAACACTTGATCAATTCATCTCAGTCCTGCATACTGAGTTTCTTGGAGACCCTAACAACACGAAAGAGTTTGTTCGGGAAGAATATCTCAGCATGAAGTGTTGTTCTTTCAAACAAAAAGACTTGGAGATCCATTATGACCGTATGTCTCAACGGTTTTATCTCCTCAACGGCATGGATGATGTCAACCTCAAGCAAGCCTTTCTCAATTCCCTTCCTGAACCATTGGGAAATGAGACAACACGGCTACTTCAAACAAAAGGATTGACGCTGAATGCAACATCCCTTGGTGGTATTTACCAGCACTCGTTGATTGCCTTGGAAAAGTTGTGCAATCATCAGAAATTCCTCAGAACTCTTGAAGAACAGGGAAAACTTCTTAGCAAAACATGTGATAGACCAGATCTATGTATAAAATGCAAAGACAAGAAGTGCACTTGCCGTCCATCATATTGAAAGTCCAAACACTTTTAGAAATGGAAATTCCAATCTCCTGGCAAGTTTTCAAAGTTTTTCAAATCTGGCAAGTTCTCACGTCGAAAAAAATGGAAATTTTTCAAGAAGAAGCAGTTCAGAGGGCAGCGAAAGTCTGATCGTTGCTACATATGCAGAAAGAAAGGGCACTATGCAAAACAGTGTCCTAATAAAACAGCACGAGACAAAATGGTGAGCTCTTTGGTTCTCATTGATGATGACCTTGAGAATGCTGATGTTGAATCTCTATTTTCCATTGATGATGAAGCAACAGATGAAACAGTCCTAGCATTCACCTTTAATGATTCAAACAACTCGGAATCAGATGATTCTTCTGATGAGTCTGACTCATTCCCCTATGAAATCCAAACCTTTGGATTTTCAAACATCATGCTGGCTCAACCTCTAGCTAAGGTCCAAATCTTGCTTGGAAAATATGAGAAACCTATACCAGTTATCGGTTTCTTTGATACTGGTGCAACAGCCTTCATCCTTAATCCAGCAATCCTCCCCAGGTCCTACTGGCAGTCCTGTTTCAGACCCTTTACAGCAGCCAATGGAGAAACATTTGTCATTTCTCTAATCAGTAAGCCTATTATCATCCAACTCTTCCCTGGATACACCATTAAACACCAAGTTTATGGTTCTGATCTCCAGGAAAAGATTTATTGTTAGGCTTTGATATCCTCCAAAATCTCAGCAAAGTCTCCTGGCTCAAAAAAGGCTTGAAATACAAAAATTACTTGTTACCCTGGACCACTCAACCCAATCTCTTTTCCATAGAAAATTTCTCCTCCATCAAAGAAGCCAAAATCCAAACTTCTTGTGCTGAGTCCCATTCCCAGTTCCTAACCAAATGTTCCAACCCACTTTGGAAAAACCCATAATTCTTCATTTCTCTTCCCTTTAAGAAAAATGAAGACATCAACCCCACCAAAGCTACCCATCATGGAATGAACCCATAACACTACTAGCTTGCTCTTTAAGAACTCCAGCA
Source organism: Rhododendron mucronatum var. ripense (assembly GCA_019656295.1). Classification (NCBI taxonomy): domain Eukaryota; kingdom Viridiplantae; phylum Streptophyta; class Magnoliopsida; order Ericales; family Ericaceae; genus Rhododendron; species Rhododendron mucronatum. Next base: position 895,558 of record BPLT01000035.1, on the reverse strand, counting down.
ACTCCAGTCTGAAGGTTTAATTGAGCCCACAACCTCTCAGTGGGCATGTGAATCATTTTATGTGAATAAAAGGACAGAGCAGATAAGAGGAAAACTTTGCCTGGTTATAAATTACCAGCCTCTTAATCATTTTTTGCAGGATAACAAATTCCCTCTTCCTCGGCGAAGTGTTCTTTTTGCAAACTTGCCTAAAACTCAAATTTTCTCAAAGTTTGACTTAAAAACAGGTTTTTGGCAGCTGGGCATCCATCCAGATGATCGTCCCAAAACTGGTTTTTGCATTCCAGACCACCATTTCCAGTGGTCAGTCATGCCTTTTGGATTAAAAACAGACCCATCTTTGTTTCAAAAGGCTATGATTCGGGTATTTGCTCCTATTCTGTCCTCAGCCCTTGTCTACATTGATGACATCCTACACTTTTCTCCAGATATTGAGTCTCATGTTGTCCTACTACAAATTTTCCATTCCCTTGTCCAAACCCATGGCATAATGCTCTCAGAGAAAAAGATGCTTCTTGCTCAACCAGAAATTGATTTTTTAGGGATGCATATCTCTAAAGGTCAATATACCCTCCAGCCTCATATAACCTCACAACTTGACCATTTTCCAGAAGAAAATTTCACAGTTAAACAAGTTCAACAGCTCCTTGGAATTGTTAACTATATGGCTGATTTCATTCCCAATCTTGCCCAATACCGTACTCCTCTTTCAGCTCTACTAAAGAAAAACCCTCCTCCTTGGTCAGTCCATTGTACCAAAGTTGTCACAAACCTTAAGGCCATATCCAAAACTCTTCCTCCATTAACCATACCTTTGGATGGAAAAAGAGTTCTTCAGACAGATGCCTCTGATCTATATTGGGGAGCAGTTCTTTTGGAAGAAAATTCAGAACAAAAGCGCAGAATTTGTGGATACAAGAGTGGTGCATTCTCTCCAGCAGAACTTCACTACCACTCTACTTACAAAGAAATTTTGGCAATTAAAAGGAGCATTGAGAAGTTTGAATTTCATCTAATTGGTCATCATTTCTTGATTGAGACCGATATGATGAGTTATCCCAGCATGGTCAAATTCAAACAGAAACACCTTTCAAAGGCACAGTTACTCAGATGGGCAAATTGGTTTTCCAATTGGAGTTTTGATGCTGTCCACATAAAAAGAAAAACAAATGTCCTTCCTGATTTTCTGTGAAGACTCAAAAAAGAAATCAACCAGTTTTCAAAAACAAAACCATATTCATTTGTCCCTGGTTGTTTTCCAATGATTTCCTGTTTCCACCCAGTTAATCTTCCTATCCACCTTCAGTGTCATCTTTTGGAGTTAACCCTTCTTTCCAGGTGTGTCCAAATGTGTCAAAACCTTCAACATCTTTGTATTTTCAAATATGGTCTTGATGAAGGTCCCATAAAAGGTCTACCTTTCCATCATATATATCCTTTTCTCACCTAGTTTGAAGTATCTTACCATAATGTCTTTTATTTCAAAAAAGAAGTTTTTCTCCTCTTATGGTATTTAGTTGATGTGTATATTATAAGTGTCAGTTTCAATAAATCAGCAGTATTGGTGTATCCCGCCCGTGCAACATTCAATCAAGTCCAACCCCCAGAAGATTTCTTTTTAAAATTTCTCTTGCTCTTTGGCAACATACCATACTGGCAACAACAAATCAGACAAATTCCCATTGGTGCAAACGAAGACCTCCAATTTGCTTTTTGGTCAACTCGCAACAACAGATGTCTTCATAATCCAGATGGTTCTCTCACTTGGCGAAAGGAGTATAACACTATATTTCTTTCAGCATACCAAGAGTCTCCGAGCAATGAGATCCACAGTGGAAATTATCTGGTCATGACTCAAACACTGTGTTCACTCAATGGATTGACACCTGCAGACGTTCCCTCATCTCTCCTCCATTATGAATCTGCAAACTGGAAATTCAATGATTCTTATTCGAAAGAGTGGCGCCAAAATATCCGCTATCTTTTGGAACAGTATCACTTGACTGAAGACTATTCTGGAAGCAGTGGTTCAGATAAACCAGAATAACATCTTTGTATTCAGGCCTGGCCAGCTGTCTCTTTTGTGTGATGTAATGTAAAGTAAAGTGTAGTAGTTTGTCCTCTTTTCCAGAGAGGGGGTAAAATTATTAGTGTTTACTGTTTTGGCATGTAATTGTTAAGTCTACGATGTGGCAGGAGTAGTTGATGTAATTTGTACCTAGTTGTCTGTACTCTAGTATAAAGTCCAGAAGGTAATAGTAACCTTCAATTATGTGTTGTAAAGGAAGTCAATAAGGTAGTACTCGGTAGGTAAACCAATTAGTAATGTACAGTAGGTTCAAATTTTATGTTGTGATGTAATCAGTGATGTCAGCACTCCCTCCTTCCGCCTATAAAGGGAGGGCTCCGCTTATTGTAAAAACCAAGTCAGTTGAAGATAATACAATCTGTGTTCTTCCCAATATCTCTTCCTGTGTCTTATACTTCACTCTCTTTGATCCTAACCTACTTTGTGTTTGTACCCATTTCGTGTCTGAAAACTAAGGATAAGTGGGAAAAAAAAAAAACAGTTTTTTACTTATTTTTGTCTTTATTCAAAAAATTATGAGTTTTGATCATAATTTTTTTACTTTTTCTATCCTCTCGTCGAGACAAATCAATAAGTCATAAAAGTTTGATATACAACAATTAAAAGTGCAAAAAAAAAAATTCGAATAAAGACAAAAAATAAGTCGCTTGACTTTTTAATTCCAAACTTAAAATGAAACGGAGACGATAGTCCACATGAATGAGTCCCGTCAGAAGAAATTGCATCCAATTTGAAATGGAAAACGAAAACTTCCACACCTAATTTGTATGATCTCTATCTCACCATTCTCTTTCCTTTTTCTTTATCAAAATTGAAAAAGGGCGTGGAATGTGCCCGTTGATTGATCATCATCTATTTCTAATATATAAAGGAAGAGTCCCTATCGGTGAGGAATCCCCTTTGAAGCTGGCTCACATCTTAGCCTTCCAAAATTGCCAGACATAAAAGAGAGGTTTACATTTAAATTAACCTCTACACCCAATAACCGAATGGGGAAGTGAAATACCACACAAAACCCGACGTCTTGCAATTACAGAACCCCTCAACAGTTATCCACCTCCTCCTGTTTGTGGATCCCCGAAATTCAATGGCTGGGAAAAGGTTCATCCACTTCGTGCAACTCCAAGAGAGAATCTATGGAAGGTCTCTTTTGTTCTCTTTCATGAGCGAAGTGGACAAAAATCAAACTGCTTCGGTTGGATGCTGAAATCCCGTTGATTTCACTAATTCTGGTCAGATCACCTTCACTCATGGTGCAATTGCTCCACTTGCGTTGATTTTGGTAATTTATTTTTCTTGGTCAAATTAGAAACCCATTGATAGTAGATACAGTAAGAGCAACTCCAATAGAGATGTATTTTGCATTCGGATGGATAGTTATTATAGATGAAAAAAGTGGTTAAAACTTAGTTGGATGTAAAATAGAACCCTCCCCCTCTCCAATGGTGAGATATAAAAAAAGGATGAATAATTAACTTTCTCTCCACCTTAATTTACTCCAACTTTATCAACCCTAATTCAAATACTACTTCCGTTAAAAAATAATTATGGTATCCGGTAATTCCGTAAAAAAAAAAAAATTTACTTCCGTCCAATTTTTCATTTTTTTTTACTTCTCATCCACTTCAATTACACCATTTACTCCATCCATTTACTCCCATCAACTCTCAACCACATCATTTACTTTAGCAATTTACTCCCCACTCTCAACTACACAATTTATTTCAATCATTTACTCTCATCCACTCTCAACTACACCAATTACTTAAGCCATCCCGCAAACGATTTGTGGTAGTCCCAATTCCATCTTGTCGGCTTCTTTCATTTGGAGACTAGCTAGCCATCCAAATAATTGATTTCCCCATCTTGATCTTCTCGTCATCGAGCTCGTCGTTTCTCTATCCCCTTAAAACAGAAACGAGTCCCTTCTGGGGTGTAAGCCGTCACCGTCTTTTGATGACAATCTACGACTGCTCGATGAGCCGATAGCCAATCCATCCCCAAGATTACGTCAAAATTCGCCATGTCGATCACTCTGAGGTCGCAGGTTAGGCATAGATTGGCTACTTCTATCTCGCGCCCTCTACACACTGGACTAACAACTATACTTCCCCCCATTGGCGGTGTTACCCTCTTACTTTTAGGGGTTTTGTTTCTAGTGCGAGTGCTTGCATGACTTGAGCTAGGTTGGGGTTTGCGTGAAAGGATTCTCCGTGCTCGTATCCTAGTCCACTGCGTCGGTTCACCATCTTACGAGTAAAAATTGAAAAAGGGGGCGGTTTAGTCTATCTATGCTATTTTTCCCTTTGCAAAAGATAGTCATTTTTAATAGACTCAAGCAATAAACCAAATAGTATGCAACGGTACTCTTTAAAATAAGGTAAACTTTTCATAAATAAGCAGAGAATTACAAACATGAACATAGTGTTCTACTACAAAATAAACATACTAAAACAAGATTTCCTATTACAAGCTGAGACGGTCCTACACATCATACTACAAGGCTCTTCTAGCACTAGTGCTTGAAAGGCAACTCGAGCTATCAGAATCCTTATTCTAATACTGCTAGTGCAATATTCTAGGGTAGTTTGACTCCGAAGACTTCCCTCAGCCGCATCTTGTATTCTCTCTCGGCAGCGGTCTCGGCTCTAAGAAAGTTCTCACGCTCTTGTTCGAGCAACTCCTCCATAGTCCGGCCGGGTGGTTACTCCAGTGGTTCTAGGTAATACTGAGAGAGGTTTAGTATCGCAGCTTTTAGCTCTGGGTCAAACATGAGATAATCATTGGGTTGCTCAAAGTTTTGCACAGGTGGCGCAGGAATTAAGGTAGGCGGAGGGTTCTCGGGAATTGCAACTGGTGGGGGTATCTCCCAAGTGATTGGGACCTCATAGAGCTCCATGTCATCCTCTGTTGGGGGTGTTGGTCTTAAGTACTCAGGTGTTAGCAATGAGCGATAATTGGCCAAAACACGCGGGGCAAAAGGTGGGCGTCCTCCTGGTGGTATGCTTGACATCTATAACAATAAGGAAGGTTATAATTTAGACCTACCGGGGTAAGGGGTAGTTTTCACGCCAAAAGGGGTAAGATGCAAGTCCACATATATACAGTGATCATATACTAAAAGAAACATAAGTCTTATATTACCAAATAAAACAAATACAACGTAGATGGCTTACTAGTCTAAGCTTCCTACTGCATTCTATTTACAACAAAAGATCCAACTTCTTGCTAGGCTTTCTCTAGGAAATATGCGCGAATTCAACCCTATAAGCTCCTATGTCGGTCTCATGAGGTGGTGGTGGCACATCTCCGGAGTCAGCAACTATATCCATGACTTCGGGCTCCGCTCCTAGGAATGCCATTTCCGTCTCGGGTCCTCTTCAGTTTCTTCCATAGGTTCTTATGGTGCTAGCAAGCTGGCGAGCTTCAGCTGGTAGGTTGATTTGGTAGGTGCTCAAGGGATTCATCTATAAGGATAGAGTTTTTTTTTTGGGTAAACCAGCTTGAAATAGAAAAGAGGATAACCGAATGTACAGCCTACAAGGGGCATACCCTAGGAGGAAAGAAATAAAAGAAAGAAAAGGAAAAGTGCATATTATAAAGCCAAAGGGCTACAATGAACTAGGGTAAATAAAGTGACCAATCCATGGTTTGTAATCCATCTACAAGATGACGAACAAACCATGGCAAAAGGGTCATGAATTACAAGGGAACGGTAATGAAAATTCCAATCCATGGAGTGATCTAACAACCTCACAATGCTGCAATAAAATAGCAGTTGATAGCAATGGCGATGACTGCAGCAAACTGCTGCTCCGAAATAGCTGCACACTTCACACATAACAGCACTCGAGGCGGCTGGAAGTAATACTGGATTTCCAAATTCCTTTGAGCACTTAGGTTGAACTTGAACTCCACATGAGTGGTGGAATGGTGGCATGATCTTGGGTATCAACCCCCATATTTCAGCTGTGTGCAGCCGTAGATGACAGCATTTGACTGCCTCGATCCTGGATTTGGTCTTCACAAAACAACACTAGAACAAATTGAGAGCTGTGGGATTGTACCCAACAGAACACAGCAGTATCCATTGGAAACAGCAAATTACAGCCTCCGGATACACCATCTTGTGACAAAAATAAAAGCTATAGCAGAACACCAGTAGCTATATACCATGCAGAGGACATCCCCCTCTGCGAAGGGAGATCCCAACAACAGCCCTTGTTGGTTAGGCTTATACAACATATTGAACCCATCAAGAATCGATAGAACTTTCAGAGTTAGCATCTCCATAACATTGTTAACAGCTGTGAAAGAACACAGTCATTATAGTAGCGGCAACAGTCGGCTAAGACCATATCATGCAATTACAATTAAGGAATGCAAAAGCTAAGCACATCACAATGCAGTATATAACAAGGATAGAGTTTAAAACCTTAATTGGTAACATCCTACGATAGAGTAATACTTAAGAAGGTTTGAATCTAAGTTCCACTTCCGATTCTTGATTTAAGTCATTATCCAATTATTTGGGAATTCCCAGCTTGGCGGTACTGTCAATTTCCGCGCCTTCCTTCAATCCGAAGATTGTTTTGGCAGAATTCCACCCAATTTGGGATGGTAAACTTAAACTCAATTCACGTTCGTGCAACGGTCAAACTTATCTCATGGTCTACTCATTCTACCCATGGCCGAGGTTTTGAACCTAAAGCTTTGATACCAAGTTGTAACGCCCCTAATTTTAGGTATGTTAAAAGGATAATTTATTACAGAAATTAAAGAGTCACTGCTCATTATTACAACACAACTCTCGTAAGAGTATTTCAAACATAAAAATAGGGAACTAGGGTTCCTAACTACTGCTCCTCTTGTTCCTCCATCCTAGCGAGTTCTTCGGCTCCGCACGCCTCCAAGGTGAAGAGTTCGCCCTAATCATCTATCAGATCTGACATATTATACCGGCGTCGCCACCCATATAATATGCCAGGGTCACCAAAAGGTAACACCGTGAGCTACAAAGGCTCAATAGTAAAATCCTTACCCACCTATCTTAACTTACAAACAATAGGTTATAATAAAACATCGATTTCCACATGATACGTGTATAAATAGCTACAAAAGACATTAACAATAACATATCCACAATTGTTATATAACTATCGTTGGTGTCCAAGATTCTCCGAGTTCCTCCTACGCAACTCGTCGTAGACCGTGTCTCCATTTTCATACACAAGTCAACTTTTCCAAAATCTTTTGTTTAACACACCCAACCTCGGTTCTGCCGTGCCGGGTTCCCGAGTATCCTCACAATGGTTTCACTGCGCCAGGTTCCCATTGGCACACATTTGCTTTGGCTCCTCTCCACGGATAACCTAGCTACACACCCAACCTCGGTTCCGCCGCGTCAGTCTCCCGAGTATCCTTACAATGGTTCCGCCGCGCCGGGTTTCCATTGGCACATACACACACATCTCACGTAATACCCCCGAAATGGTCATTACGTAGTTTTAAAAATATTTCCTCTCCTGGGAAAAACATATTTTCCTTGTCAATCACACCCTAGGTGCCATGTTTCTACTTTCTCGGTTCTCGTGTCTCGTTATCATGCGTAGACTTCCGCGGTAGGACAAAAGTAAGCATGAATCATTCATTCAACATGCTCTTATCGCTCTTATCAAAGCAAATCTAATAACTATCATGCATTTCAACATTTGAGTAAAACTAGCTTGCTAATTATTTCTAATACTTAACCTTGCCTTATCATAAACACACATAACTAAAGTTATACTAGGGAGAATGAGTAAAGATTAATCTACTTTCTACTTGGAATGGAAGATAAGGGGATCCTACCTTACTTTTCTTGGTGGTAGTAACGGCTTACGGATGGCAATCGGTGGTCGGACGGAGTAACTTCCTACGAAATGCTCCTGGTAGCTTCGAAAGAGAAAGGTTTCTCTTGAAACTTCTTCTTGACTAAAACTACTCTACTTTATGGATCGAAGGGTGGTTGGGTGGCGGCTTAGTGGCGGCCTTGGATGAGTTTCTTGAAGCACACAAGAAGAACTCAAGAACAAAGAAGAAGAAAGAAAGAACAACGGAATTCTAGAGAGAATTTGGAGCAATGAGAAGGTGTGAGTTGAATGCTTGGAATGGCTTGCTATTTATAGCCAAAACTTGAGCTCTCTCTCTCTCTCTAAGGCCGCCCCCCCCCCCCCCCCCCCCCCCCCCCCCCCCTCTCTCTCCATACCTCAATTCTTGACACTTGTCATGAAATCTTTGAAAGATCAAAGCCTAACCCTAGGCTTGCATGGCTAGGATTTGATTCTTGGAAGATTTGATGGAGGGAAGGCTAGGTTGTACAAGATTTGGTGTTAAACAATCTTAAAAGTACAATGGAGGTTAGATCTTTGGCTAGGAAGAATATTTACCCAAGGATTTGAAAGATGTAAGAAGACCATGGTGGTACAACCCAAATCTCCTTCTTTCTTCTTTCCACTCTCTCTCCCTCTCTCTCTCTCCCTCTCGGCCTACTCTCTCTCTCTCTCCCCTCTCCCTCTCGGCCTCTCTCTCTCTCTCTCTCTCTCTCTCTCTCTAGTACACTACATATATATATACATATAACAATGAAAGACATAAAAATATTATGTACTTTTTGTACTCTAGGGAGATCATCTCCCCAAAACCCCAATATAAAAATAATACCAAGGGTACCAAAAGGCATGACAACCATCCTTGAGAATCCCTTTGTTTATCCTCCCATGATTCATGAGTCTTCAGAAATTCAGAAGAACACAGAAGAAGGCCATTCAAGCAATTCTGATTGTACTTCTCCTTGAAGCACTCCTCTATCAAACCTCAATGCCTTCACCAAGCTTGACAGTTCTTCAATCATGGATGTTATGACGATAAATGCGGTCAGTCTAGAAGAACAGGTTGCTTCCTTGGCCAAAGCAGTTGAGGGATTGTCAAAAACCGTAGGAGAGCGCGACTCTGAAATTGCCTCTCTCAAGAACAAAATAGAAACTATGGAGGATTCAAGTCAAATTGGGTCTTCAAAAAAGCAGAAGGAAGTACCAAAAGAGTTTTCGCTTTCTGGTGATGGTTTGATTCCCATGGATCAGCTGAAGGATTTCATTCTAGGCACTATCAAGCAAAAGTATGAGGAGGCGCCGAAATCTTCTTCTACTTATGCTAAGCCTTATACTCAGAGGATCGACCTTTTGAGGATGCCTGCTGGTTATCAACCACCAAAATTTCAACAATTTGAGGGCAAAGGCAATCCAAAGCAACACATTGCTCACTTTGTAGAAACATGTAGCAATGCTGGAACTGATGGAGATCTCCTTGTCAAGCAATTTGTTCGAACACTCAAGGGCAATGCTTTCGACTGGTATTGCGACCTTGAGCCTGGCACGATTGACAATTGGGAGCAGTTGGAACAAGAATTTCTTAACCGTTTCTACAGCACTCGCCGTATTGTTAGTATGTTCGAGCTTACGAATGCTCGCCAATGGAAGGATGAACCTGTCATTGATTATATCAATAGATGGCAACACTTGAGTCTAAACTGCAAGGATAGGCTGTCCGAAACTTCTGGAATCGAGATGTGCATCAAAGGCATGCAGTGGGATCTACAATACATTCTTCAAGGAATTCTGCCTAAAACTTTTGAAGAATTAGCCACTCGAGCTCATGACATGGAACTCACCATCACGGCAAATGGAAGGCAAGGTCTATCGATGCAAGACTCTCGCAAAGCACAAGATTCTCGCACCATAGGTAGCAAGCCAGATTTTCGCAAAGGGGGCAAATTTCTAGTCAAAGAAGGTAAGAAGGAATCCATGGCTGTGAATGCTGCACCATTCAAGATCTCTACTAAACCCAAAGAAAAGCAAGTAGAGAGGTCCACTCCGCCACAAATGAAGGAGAGGAAAAGACTCACGTTGAAGGAGATGCAAGAAAAGGTGTATCCTTTCCCTGATTCAGAGGTCCCTTCAATGTTTGATCAACTGTTAGATCTGAAACTCATTGAGCTCCCGGAGATGAAGCGACCCGAGGAAGCTAACAAAGTTAGTGATCCAAACTACTGCAAATACCATCGCTTGGTTAGTCACCCAACCCAACGATGCTTCGTCTTCAAAGAGAAGGTAGTGGAGCTCGCTAGCCAAGGAAAGATCGTCTTGGAGGAAGAGAAAGAAACCGTAGCTACAAATCAAATTGTGGCTACTCTACAAGACGAAACTCAACAGCCTGAAGCACCACGAAGTGTGAAGATTCAATTTGGGTCATTCGATCCAATTGAAGTAGTGCGATGTCATTCTGTTCAACAGCTTGGGGGCAACATCTGTGCCAAGGCTGAAGTAGATAACATGGATGGCGAAGGATAGACCCTTGTTACTCGCAGAAAGAAGAAGCGTGAGCCAAGTATAAAGCATCCTCAATCTGTGGCCCCAAAGCCTAGTCCCAAAAGGAGGCATACAAGAAGGCAACAAAGAAGGAAGAAGCTGAAGAAAATAGCTTCAAACTTGCTAGAAGACATCCCTGTCCAAAGACTACACACTCCATTTACTTTATGGGACTTCTTACCTGAGTCAATTCGCAACACCAGTCTTTTTGAAGCTTCATGCAATACTGTGAGTTGTGAAGAAACTGAAGAGACGAAACTAGAGTCACCTCCTACAAATGATCACTCTCCAATCCATCTTGACTCCACTATTTGCTCCAAAGATTGCTCTGCGTGCGTTGGAGCCATTACACTCTCCGACGAAGATTTATTGCTTGGCGCAACTCCACATAATCCTCCGCTTTTTGTCTCTGGGTATATGTGCGAACAAAGAGTCAATAGGATACTCCTGGATGGCGGATCTGCGGTCAACATCTTGCCTCTTCGTACCCTGAAGGAACTCGGTATCTCTATGGAAGAACTAGCACCTAGCCGTCTTATGATCCAAGGATTCAATCAAGGGGGGCAAAGAGCTGTTGGCATCATTCGTCTGGACTTACTCATCGATGATATGACTTCAAGCGCATTGCTCCATGTCATTGATGCCAAAACCTCTTACAATGTATTGCTAGGGCGGCCGTGGCTCCATGAGAATGGCGTTGTCCCGTCAACCCTCCATCAATGCTTCAAGTATTGCAGAGATGGTGTGATAAAGAAGGTGGTGGCTGACGACAAACCCTTTAGCGAAGCTGAATCCCATTTTGCCGATGCTAAATTTTACTTGGCAAACATGGTGTTGACAGAATTAGTGCCAACTGCCTCTACATCAAGTTATAAACCCTCCAAGGCTAACAACCTTCAAATTGGTAATACCAACATCTTTACTGAGGCAAAGGAGGAAAATAGTCAAGGTGGCAAGCATCATGTGGAAGATCCATCAAAGAAGAAAAGCACGCCAATACTTCGTTATGTACCAAAGTTGCAAAAGACTGAAGAGTCGGCCTTGAAAGGATTAACACTCCCAGTCACCGACCTTAACGAAGCAAAGGCTGCTACACCCCTAAAAGGATTCGTTCGAGCTGCACATGGCCCTCAAGTGGAGCATGAATACTTGCCTTCACAGCGGACAAATGGCTTCGATCCCAATGCCTACAAGCTATTCGCAAAAGCTGGACATAATCCAAAAGGTTCAACCAATTTAGGGAGACTCTTGCCTGAAGTGACTGGCGAAAAGATACACGGCTTGAACCCAACTCAGAAAATGCTCAAGCAGAAGGGATATTCTATCAAGGAGTCCCAAGCAGGCCTTGGATACACCGCACCTGCTCCTGCTCGCATCTTCATAAAGAAGTCGAGCAATAACCACATTACGGCGGAAGAATGCACTTCATCACCAAAGGCATCGGTCTTCGATCGCTTGAGTGCTCCGAAATCAAAAGGGTCAGTCTTTGACAGATTGACTCCTCAAGAAGAAGTTGTTTCACCAACTCCAATGAGAGGACCCATTCAAGATAGATTAGGGCCACAAAGCAAGAGCTCTACACCTCCTGTCCTGTGCAGGTCTATCCAAAGTAGATTAGGTCTACCAAGTGAGATATCTTCAATAAACACTCCACGAAGGTCTGTCCAAAGTCGATTGGGTGTTTCGAGCAGTGCCATCGAGAAGGCTTCCAAACAGAGGACTGCTCTTTTGTCAGAAGATGACAAGAAATTAAGGAGTAAAATACCCTCTCGCATGAAACGCTAAACTACTCTCGTTGTAGCAACTGATGATGCATTGCTAAGAGTAAGGCGACAAACTGTGGTGTTGACCAAAGTGCCTTCTAAAGAATTGGATCGTTGTCTCGATGAAGAGTCTGTCACCTCCTCCTTCCATATCACAGCAACTTGTAATGAAATTCAAGTAGAAGAAGATGCTGAAGATGCTCCATCAGAGTTAGAAGAAGGAGTGAGGTCCACTGTCGACGACCTAAAGGAGGTCAATTTAGGGACTGAAGATGAGCCGCGACCAACTTTCATCAGCGCTTTGCTCACCCTTAAAGAAGAAATTGCCTACACCGAGCTTCTACGTGAGTATAGGGACGTCTTCGCTTGGAGTTATGAAGAGATGCCTGGATTAGACCCAAGAGTTGCAGTCCATCATCTAGCGGTAAAGCATGGCGTCCGTCCTATCAAACAATCTCAAAGACGCTTCCGACCAGACTTGGTCCCCAAAATCGAAGCAGAGATCAATAAACTCATTGAAGCTGGTTTCATTCGAGAAGTCAAATACCCCACTTGGATTTCAAGCATTGTCCCAGTGAAGAAGAAAAATGGGCAAATTCGAGTGTGTGTTGACTTTCGTGATTTGAACAACGCATGTCCGAAAGATGACTTTCCACTCCCTATTCCCGAGCTCATGGTTGATGCCACTACTGGACATGAGGTCCTATCATTCATGGATGGTTCATCTGGGTACAATCAAATCCGCATGGCTCCGCAAGATGAAGAGCTCACAGCTTTTCGTACACCAAAAGGCATCTACTGTTACAAAGTTATGCCTTTCGGCTTGAAGAATGCAGGTGCCACATATCAAAGGGCAATGCAAAAGATCTTCGATGACGTGCTTCACAAAAATGTGGAGTGTTATGTCGATGACTTAGTTGTGAAGACCAAGAAACGAGCCGATCATCTTCATGATCTGAGGCAAGTATTTGAGCGGCTACGAAGGTACCAACTTAGGATGAATCCTTTGAAGTGCGCTTTTGGGGTTACGTCTGGGAAGTTCCTTGGGTTCATTGTGCGCCACCGCGGCATAGAGATCGAACAAGCTAAAATTGATGCTATCATGAAAATGCCTGAACCTCGAAATATTCACGAGTTGAAAAGTCTTCAAGGACGATTGGCTTACCTTCGTCGCTTCATATCAAATTTGGCTGGTCGATGTCAACCATTCAGCCGCCTCATGAGGAAAGGGACTCCTTTTGATTGGGATGAAGCATGCGACAATGCCTTCAAGAGCATTAAATCATATTTGACGAGACCTCCTGTTCTCACCGCTCCTAAACCTGGACGACCTTTAATCTTGTATGTTGCAGCCCAAGAGCGTTCAGTGGGGGCCTTGCTTGCTCAAGAGAATGATGAAGGGAAAGAAGGCGCCTTGTACTACTTGAGTAGAATGATGCTGCCTCATGAATTGAACTATTCTACAATTGAGAAGATGTGCCTAGCTCTAGTGTTCGCAATTGAAAAGATGCGACATTATTTTCAAGCTCACACTGTGCACCTCATCTCGAAAGCTAACCCAATCAAGTACGTCATGACAAAGCCGGTCCTCACTGATCGATTGGCAAGGTGGTCTCTTCTCTTTCAACAATACGAGATCATCCATGTACCTCAAAAGGCTGTTAAGGGGCAACCTCTAGCTGATTTCTTAGCAGATCATCCTATACCGGCCGAGTGGGAGTTGTCTGAAGAATTGCCTGATGAAGACGTCATGGTGGTAGAAGTTCGTCCCCCATGGACAATGTACTTTGATGGTGCGTCACATCGAAGTGGCGCAGGCGTAGTATTTGTTTCCCCAGAAGGAGATGTCTTGCCTTATGCTTTCGCTCTCACACAAAACTGTTCAAACAATGAGGCTGAGTACCAAGCTCTCATCCTCGGACTGGAGATGGCAGTTGAAGCAAAGCATTTACAACTCAAGGTATATGGAGATTCAATGTTGATCATCAACCAACTCCTCGACATCTATGAAGTAAGGAAGCCTGAACTTATGCCTTTCAACAACTACGCACGTTGCTTGATTGCATGGCTTGGTGGTGTCACTCTGGAGCATGTACCGCGAGGCGAAAATAAGCAAGCAGACGCACTTGCAAAACTTGCTTCTACCCTTGCTTTCCCTGACCAAGAGACGCACGTTCCAATATGCCGAAGTTGGGTCATACCTCCAATCTTTGATGATGAGGACAATGATGAAAGGGAAGTGAATGTTGTCTCAGTGCTTGAAATTGAAACAGAAGATTGGCGCCAACCCCTTATTGATTATTTGCAACATGGAATACTGCCTGATGATCCACATAGGAGAGCGGATGTAAAGCGTCGAGCTCCTCGATTCATTTTCTATAAAGACACGCTCTACCGCCGATCTTTTGAAGGGTTATTCCTCCATTGCCTTGAAGAAAATGAAGCCAAGAAAGCTTTGGAAGAAGCTCATTCTGGAATATGCGGCGCTCATCAATCTGGCCCCAAACTTCATTTTCGCATCAAACGAATGGGCTACTATTGGCTAACCATGGTCAAGGATTGCATGGAGTACGCCAAGAGATGTCATGCTTGTCAAATCCACGCCAATTTTATACATCAACCGCCAGAACTGCTCCATCCAACTGTCACTTCTTGGCCTTTTGATGCATGGGGGATGGATGTCGTGGGGCCCTTGCCGAAGTCTTCTGATGGTCACTTGTACATCTTGGCTGCAACTGACTACTTCTCCAAATGGGCAGAGGCAATCGCACTGAAAAAGGTGAAGAAGGAAAATGTCGTCAACTTCATCCGTACTCACATCATCTTTAGATATGGTGTACCACGTTGCATCATCACAGACAACGGAAAGAATTTCTACAACAGTGCCGTTACCAGACTTTGCCAGAAATTTGGCTTCAAGCAGCATACCTCTACTATGTACAACCCGCCTGCGAATGGTCTTGCGGAAGCATTCAACAAGACTCTTGGGAACTTATTGAAGAAGGTGGTTGCCAAAGCAAAGAGGGATTGGCCTGAGAGAATGGAAGAAGCTCTTTGGGCATATCGAACTACATATCGAACACCTACTCAAGCCACTCCATATGCGCTAGTGTACGGCGTGGAAGCTGTTTTGCCGCTCGAACGTCAAATCCCGTCTTTAAGGATGGCTGTTCAAGAAGGTCTCACTCATGAAGACAATGCTCGCTTACGCCTTGAAGAATTAGAAGCACTTGATGAAAAGAGACTTGAGGCACAACAACGTCTTGAGTGTTATCAAGCCCGCATGTCAAAATCATTCAACAAGAAAGTTCGTCTTCGTTCTTTTCAAAAAGGGGACTTGGTTCTTGCTGTGCGAAGGCCCATTAATACCACCCATAAAATCGGTGGCAAATTCATTTCCAAGTGGGATGGACCATATGTGGTGCAAGAAGTTTACTCAAGTGGCGCCTACAAAGTGGTTGCTGAAGATGGCTTAAGAGTTGGCCCCATAAATGGCAAATTCTTAAAGCGCTACTACCCTTGAAGAGCAAGCGTTACTCCATGACGCATGAGCCTAAACTGCATGTTGCTCCTGGCCCGCATGAGCTAAAACTGTGCACGGCCCAAAAAAAAAAATCAAAAAAAAATGAACTACGTTTGACTTGATCCCATTTTGGGTACGTAGGCAGCTTGAATTCGAGCTCAGTCATCCAAAAAAAAAAAAAAATTTGTCTTACCTTTGAACTACGTTTTGACTTGATCCCTTCCAAGGGTAAGTAGGCAACTTGAGAATTTTTCTTAAGTTTAGTCAATCCATCAAAAAAAAAAAATTCAACCACAACTATGCTATTCATGGCTCGCTAGAGAATAAATGGTGAATTGCTAAAAGTATGAGAAAAACTTTATTTAAATAATAAAGTGATTGTCTTATGCTAAAACATCATAAATGCAAAGGCATGGTTTACTAAAAAAAAAATGGAACATCCATTTAGTAAACTAAACAAGCCTAAATAAAAGAAATATGATGAAGGAAAACTAGTCCAGCCAAGCCAAATTCTGGATCTCTTCCAGCTCGGACTTTAGAAGTTGTTCCAAATTGTTAGCCACTTCCATGTCCGCCGGCTCCATCACCTCAGTCGCTTCTATAATGGTTTGCTCCTCTTGTAAAGTTGGGACACCATGCTGTTTCTGAGCTCTTTGTGCATCAATCCCTTCAAGGGATTCTCTGAGCTTTTTGGCCTCCAAGTCCAACTGATCTAGCTCCTCCATCAGTTGACCTCTCTTGGTATCAACATCTGCCAATCGTCGCTCCTTCACCTCTGAAGTCATCCCGCTAGCAAAATTCGATCTCATGGAAACATAGTTGGTGGTATTCTGTATATATTTCTCCACTTGAGTTTGGAGCGGGGAATAATCCAATTCAAGCTTTGAAAATTCAGCGTAAATCACTTGCAGTTTTGGTCTTAAAGATGTTAGCTTCTCAAAAGGGGTTTTGCCCAAGATACTCTTAATATTGCTATCATACATCTTCGCGGCCAAAAGACGACCACGACTGATCATACTCCCGGTATCAAATGCAGTAGCAGTCGACGGCGCCGCACAACCTAACATAGGAGGCCTGGAAGTAGAAGGCTTGGAAGTAGATGGAAGGTGGATTGCCCCAGATACAAAATTATGTTTTGATCGCAAAGCAAGATCAAAAGGGTCTGGACCATCAACAGAACCTTCACGCTCATCTGATGCAAACTGGTTCTCCAACTGTAGAAGGAAATAACTCATTAAGAGATTTGATGAGAAAATTCCAAACTTCTATAAAGAATAAACAAAGTAAAGAACAAAAGAAGTCAGTAATTAAAGCTTACTCGTTTACCCAATACCTCAACATGGTTTGAAGTGTCCGGCAAATCATCAAGAATGCCATCCAAATTATAGTCCAATTTCGCCAAATCAAAAACCGTCACTTTCTCTTTCAATCCCGAATCAGAGTCTGCTGCTTTCTTTTTCGAACGCTTCCAATGGCACTCACCTTTGTCGGAACTACTTCCTTCTGAAAGAACTATGTTAGTCCTCTTCTTGTTTTCACCCATTGGTTCTGAAGCCTTGCTAACAATAGGCTTTGGTTTAGATGCTGGAATACTCAAAGGAGTCTTTGGATTGACTCCTGCGGCCTTCTTGCTTTCTTTGGTTACTGCTTTGGTCACTTCCTTTTCTTTAGATTTTGAGGAAGGTGGAGTAACTTCTGTAGCAAACTTTGACTTCGTTGTGCGAAATGTGATGATATTCTTCCCTTTTGCAGCAGCAAGAGGTGACTTTGGCTTCTCACATGCAAGTTTATTTCCACAGAAGTTGCTCGAAGATTTGTCCCACCACTCAACATACTCTTTGGTGGATAGGCCTTCAGATGAATGCGACGGAATCATAAAATCAGCCCTCGTGTTTAATCTCGTACAAGACTCCCAAAGTTGGTATATTGCCTCCAAAGTGCCGGTTGAGAGCTCTTCTCTTAACTTTCCAGGAATGTCTTGACAAAATCGAAATTGTCTAGCAAATCGGTGAGGGCTATATGGCTCAACAATATGCTCATTACTACGACGAAGAGTTAAGTAGCTTGATCTGAGACTGATGATGTAATCATTCCAAGAGTCTGAATGCTTCCCATGGTCGGTGACAATTCCTTGTTGTGGTTTACCCAAGGCTAAGAGCGATAGAGTCGATGGTGTGATGCTCTTCAAAAGATCACAAGCTTCTTGAAAACTAAAATGTTTAGCCTTCTTTTCCCCAGCAAGTCTCACCATCCGGGCACCACATTCAAATTTTGTGGGAGCAGACAAGAAGTAACTGTCATAATAACGACCAAGCCACCCATAAACATAATGGATGGGAAACGCTGCGCCACATTTGCTTGGATTAGGTGAAGATGTGATCTCTCTCAAACCATGGTATATGCTCGCAAGGACAGGTACCGCCAAAGAAAACCTCTTTCCTTGAGCCATCATACTTACTACTTTGAAGACGCCTGGACGAATTTGATCAACTTCCTTGTTAGGCAACACAAAAATGCATAGCCAACAAGATAGAAGAGCAGCCAAATTAGTTTCTTCTTTCACGTCCTTCTCAACTCCCAAGTCGTCAAAGACCTTTTCTGTATCTTTAGAGCGCAACTTTTTCTTTCCAATAAAGCCGGTTGGATTGTTGGATGTCCTGGGCTCGCCCAACCTTTTCTTCTGAACTCTAGCAGGCGCTGTTTGTAACGGGGATCCTCTTTAAACCAGAACTTTACCCAATCATGCACAGTAACATTTGAAGCCTCGCTTGCACAATAAACTTTGCGATACGCCAAAAATAAGTACTTGCAACTTGGAGGAAGAAGTGGCACATCCTTTTTGTCAACACCAGTGAGTTCTCTAGCAGAAGGCACTACCTCGTCATCGAAGATTCCATCAATGGAAAGTCCCCCAGTTTGGCGTAGGTCCCATAGAGAAATAAACACTTCTCCGATTGGTACGTGTAAACTATTTGTTGAGGGACACCAAAGCTCACAAAATGAGCGAATAAGGTTTGTGTTGCGAACATAAGTAAATAAGGATGCAAAGATAGCGTCATATATCTTCGCACTAGTTAGCATGTCTTTATTCCGTGCGAGCACTTCTTCTAACCACTCCCAATATCCGTCAATGAAAGAAATTTCCCCAAACTGAGGAGTCGTGTTACCCCATTTAGCATCTCCGTTGATGATTCGATCGCCTAACAAAAGGAAGCGCTCAGAATCATTGTTCTTCTTGTGGAGAGATGATCGCAGTAATAGTGCATCGCCGGAGATAAAAGTGGACTTCCCATGGTTAAATAATTCTCCAGATGATTCAGTATACCATCGTGAAAGATGGTGTGAATCGGGAGAAAGATCCCAATCTAGTGCAAGAGCTCCAATGGCTGGATCATGAACCCAGAGGTCAACTTGAGTTGCTGGGGCAGCGCCTTCATAACTGATGGACAAAAATTTGATGATCATCTATCGAATGATCATTGAATAAGGCCATCTCTTCACAGAGCCTTAGAGCTCGAAAAAATAACAGCAACGGAGCCTTAAAGCTCGAAGAAGTTGCGATGCAGAGCTTGAATGTGGTGCCCGGATGGTGAGACTTGCTGGGGAAAAGAAGGCTAAACATTTTAGTTTTCAAGAAGCTTGTGATCTTTTGAAGAGCATCACACCATCGACTCTATCGCTCTTAGCCTTGGGTAAACCACAACAAGGAATTGTCACCGACCATGGGAAGCATTCAGACTCTTGGAATGATTACATCATCAGTCTCAGATCAAGCTACTTAACTCTTCGTCGTAGTAATGAGCATATTGTTGAGCCATATAGCCCTCACCGATTTGCTAGACAATTTCGATTTTGTCAAGACATTCCTGGAAAGTTAAGAGAAGAGCTCTCAACCGGCACTTTGGAGGCAATATACTACCAACTTTGGGAGTCTTGTACGAGATTAAACACGAGGGCTGATTTTATGATTCCGTCGCATTCATCTGAAGGCCTATCCACCAAAGAGTATGTTGAGTGGTGGGACAAATCTTCGAGCAACTTCTGTGGAAATAAACTTGCATGTGAGAAGCCAAAGTCACCTCTTGCTGCTGCAAAAGGGAAGAATATCATCACATTTCGCACAACGAAGTCAAAGTTTGCTACAGAAGTTACTCCACCTTCCTCAAAATCTAAAGAAAAGGAAGTGACCAAAGCAGTAACCAAAGAAAGCAAGAAGGCCGCAGTAGTCAATCCAAAGACTCCTTTGAGTATTCCAGCATCTAAACCAAAGCCTATTGTTAGCAAGGCTTCAGAACCAATGGGTGAAAACAAGAAGAGGACTAACATAGTTCTTTCAGAAGGAAGTAGTTCCGACAAAGGTGAGTGCCATTGGAAGCGTTCGAAAAAGAAAGCAGCAGACTCTGATTCGCGATTGAAAGAGAAAGTGACGGTTTCTGATTTGGCGAAATTGGACTATAATTTGGATGGCATTCTTGATGATTTGCCGGACACTTCAAACCATGTTGAGGTATTGGGTAAACGAGTAAGCTTTAATTACTGCCTTCTTTTGTTCTTTACTTTGTTTATTCTTTATAGAAGTTTGGAATTTTCTCATCAAATCTCTTAATGAGTTATTTCCTTCTACAGTTGGAGAACCAGTTTGCATCAGATGAGCGTGAAGGTTCTGTTGATGGTCCAGGACAGCGTCATATATCTTCGCACTAGTTAGCATGTCTTTATTCCGTGCGAGCACTTCTTCTAACCACTCCCAATATCCATCAATGAAAGAAATTTCCCCAAACTGAGGAGTCGTGTTACCCCATTTAGCATCTCCGTTGATGATTCGATCGCCTAACAAAAGGAAGCGCTCAGAATCATTGTTCTTCTTGTGGAGAGATGATCGCAGTAATAGTGCATCGCCGGAGATAAAAGTGGACTTCCCATGGTTAAATAATTCTCCAGATGATTCAGTATACCATCGTGAAAGATGGTGTGAATCGGGAGAAAGATCCCAATCTAGTGCAAGAGCTCCAATGGCTGGATCATGAACGCAGAGGTCAACTTGAGTTGCTGGGGCAGCGCCTTCATAACTGATGGACAAAAATTGATGATCATCTATCGAATGATCATTGAATAAGGCCATCTCTTCACAGAGCCTTAGAGCTCGAAAAAATAACAGCAACGGAGCCTTAAAGCTCGAAGAAGTTGCGATGCAGAGCTTGAAAAAAAATAACAGCAACGGAGCCTTAAAGCTCAAAGAAGTTGCGATGTAGAGCTTGAAGAAATAACAGCTGCGGAGCAGAGCTCGAAGGAACCACGAAGCAGAGCTCGAATAAACTGCAGAGTAGAGCTCGAAAAGGCTACAAAACTCAAAGAAATAACTAGCCTTAAAGCTCAAGTAAGCTGCGAAGCACCAAATCTGCAAAAGAAAGATACACGGGAAATTCAGAACATTGTTAAAGGTTAAAGCAGCGTTCAAAGAGAATAACAGTGTACAAATTCCATGTCAGGCAAATAATTGGGAGTACTGAAAGTGCCTGCGAGGTTTGAAACGTGGAGGCCTGAACCGTTCTGTGTCCAACGCAAGGATTTTCAAAAACCTGAAGGAGGATATTTGTTAACATTAAATAGGTCCTACAGATCCTTGAACAAATGCAGGGTCTGTTCACCTGTTAACAAAGTAAGGCAAAAGCATGCTACATACTGTTGGTAACCACCAATAGTTGAGAAGACAAAGCACAAAGAATTTGAAAATTACAAGGTTATGCGTGGCTATATGCTGCATGATTGACCCCACAAGGTCTAAAAAATATATCATGAAGTCATGCATGACAACTTGCTGTTTCTATTGAAGAAAAAAAAAAAAGAAGAAAAGATACAGATTGTTTTGCGTAAAACAATTATGGGAGAGAAAGATGCAGTGAGTTTAGTTAATCGGAGTATCAAGACTTCAAATTCTGAATTGTCAAAATTCAAGGAGCCACACATCGTTAAAAGAAAGGGGCTCTTGCAAATATTAAAAGACAGCGACATGCTTCCATCGTAATCAAGTCAGGACTTCAAAAAAAAAATTTCACGATCATGTGGATTTCAAGTCCATATATGCTGAATAAATTGCAGTCATTAAAATATGTTTTGATCACTTGAAAACTCATGCCTAGAAGTGACCAAGTCGGGGGAAACAAAATTGGTATTGGCCAAAAGCTAAAGACGAGCACATGCCGTGATTAGAAAACGGGGTTTGTTGTTTGCCATGGATTCGGTGGAACAAAGCAAGTCAAAAATACAGTGGACAAAATTATTACCAATTGTCCTACTGTGTTTGCAAAAATATTAGCTCCACGAGTACATATCTAGTATTTTTGGCTAAGTCACAGTCAGGAGATCAAGTGCAAAAGCAAAGTAATTTTAAGCCGAATGCGCTAAATTGAAACACACAAGGGATTAAAACAGGGCAACAATGCTCTATTCTGGTCCTTCCGGAAAGGGGACTGGTACCTTCTAATGGGACCAGGTTACTCTCTGAGTGTCTGCAAAAGGACTCGCAATCCAAAAATTTTGGTACCTACAAAATAGAAGGAGGCAAAAAAAAAAGGGGGGTTACGATCATAAGAAAATTTTCAGAAGTGGCTTATAGATAAGTAAAGAAATCCAGACGCAAGTGGCATGTACTACTTCTTAAGCTATTCCGAGATTTTGTGATCTGTTAATTCTTAAGCTATTCTTAAGAAAGTCGGCTTGATTCATGTGTTCACATGGGCGGTCATAAAAGAAGAGAAGCAACAAATTTGCGTACAGAGGAAGAAGGCTTACCGTGTCAATTCAAAAACTCCTTAAATTATGGACTCAGTTGTGGGGATTCGGTGGTATTCTTCTTCTTAATTTATAGGGCCAGTTCAAGCACACAAAAGGAAATTAAGATCTTGTCAAAATTCACAAGTTCCCTTATTCAAATTAATTTCTCTCCAAGCAAAAGAAAAGCGAGGCGGTGAAAGGTTAGATGGGATTTGGCTTCGCTAGGTCGTCCCAAACGCAAGTTTCTCTGAGATTGACTCATCAGCATGAATTCATTGTGGGTTTGATTCATTGGGCTATCAAATTTTAGTCCACAAATAAATTGGGCTATCAAAATTTTATTGCCTCCGATAAAAAAATTCAAAATCGTGCAAGACCATGCATGGATTTTAAATTCAGCCTACGAGTTCAATTTTTGAAATTCAACTTGACACCAAATATCAAGCAACAAAAAAAAAACCTCGATCGCCGTGTACACAAATTTCCGGCATCAAATCAAATCAAGTCAATATTTCGAGACCTACTCACTTTCGTACATGAGCAAGTCTCGAGGGGGCATCTGTAGGCATGTAAAATTTCTAGACTATCACAAATCGCCACGTGTTGCTAGGGCATACAAATTGGCCAATCAAATGTCACCAAGTGCCTTTAAGTCAAAGTCAAAGTTTCATGGACGGGCCAATCAAATGATGCCAAGTGTCCGTGGTCAAAAGTCAGAGACATGTAAATGGACCAATCAAATGGTGCCACGCGTCAAAATGACACAGTTATTATTTTATCAAGTTCGGCCAATCAAATTAGGCTAACTGGTGAATAATAATTATTATTTCTTTTAAATTCAATAAAGGAAATAATTAAAGAGATCAACATGGAAGGTTAGGGTTGGAGTCTCCACCCAAATCCTTATAAATAGAGGTGTTTCCTCTCATATTTTTCCCATCTGCACATTGAAGTATACAAGCTCCAGAGCTCTGAAGATCAAAGCCCTCAAGCCCTTCAGAAATCTTCAAGTCTGCACCCATCAAGAAGTTCTTCGAATCGAAGCTTCAAAGCCTCGAAGAACTTCCAACTCAAGTCATCAACTTCTCCACAAATCTAGGAGAAGATTCCGCTGTTTGATTCGAGATCAAGCATTAAGCCCTTGTTTCAACAACCAAAGAGAAGAATCAGAAGACTTTATTTTCTTTGATTAGAAAATACATCAGAGATTGTAAACCCTAATTTCATACATCAATAAAATTGACTATTGTTCAACATTTTTCCGTCTTTTTCGCAGACTCGAAATTTGTGTTCAACAGATTAAAAATCAATTCGATCTGATTCGAGGTAGTATAATCTCTTCCAACCCTCCCTCTAAGTATATTTATTGTTTTTATGCTTAACCATATGCCCCGAACGAACCCATGCATCAAAACCGTGACGAAAAGACGAAAAAACAAATTCTGGACGCAACCTTGCGACCGCAAAGTTCGGGCCGCAAGAACCAGAGCCGAGTTCGCGGCTGGGCGCTCCATCGCAAGATCAACCCGGTCAGACCTTGCGGTTTGGACTGTTTTGTTTCGAACCTGTTTTGCGACCTCCCGAACACCGTTTTCGACCCCCAAACTATTTTTCCTAGACTTTTCACACCTCAAAAATCATAACTTGTTAAGGTCATATTTTATTTATTTATTTATCTATTTATTAAATTATTTATTAATTATCGTTCAAAGTTTACAAACGAAAATTAATTACGACCTTCCAACCAACGTTTTAACACTCAACTAAATTTTTCTAGACTCCTTGCATCTCAAAGATGGTAACTTGTTAAATTAAATATTTATTTTATTTAATTCACTATTTATTATTAATTTTAAAGTAATTCCAATCAAAATTACTTTACGATCTTATAAACTTATTTATTAATACCCGAGTAATTTTATTTAGACTCTTTAGGTTTCAAAGATAAAATTATGTCAGTCCCAACGTATTTTTTTATAGTGAATTATTTATTATCTATTTACTTCACTTTCGGCCACTTTAATTAACGGTTTTCATATAAATTAATTCTTCGACCCTTTGAACCCAACTTTTGACACTCAACTAATTGTATACGACCTTTAGAACTCTTATTAGGGTCATGATAATTATTCTAATATTTTTATCTAATTAATATATTTAATTAGTGTTTAATAAATCTAATTACTTAGAAATAATTAATGAGAGCTTAGAAAATATTTTATTCAATTTTTATAAAAATTCCACTTCATTATTGACATTGTACCATACAAGAATAAGGGTAACGGCCCATTCATAAAATGTTGTGTGATTTTATTGCTTGTTAATTGTTTTAATTATTAATTGATTTAATTGTATATTGTATCGATATTTGATTTTGAATGCTAGATTGGAACTTAGAGACATGGGGTGGTATGCGAATAGAGTTCATATTAGACGATGCTAGGTAATGGATGAAATGGAAAGTTTTTATTTTTAGAATGCCTGCAGGTGAGATTTTGAAATGTGATGAGTTGGATGTGATGGATTGAAACTGGCAAAGTAAGCCCAGTGGTGATGGATGAATTGATACTGGCGGGAGTCCAGTGATGAGTTGAAACTGGCAAAGTAAGCCCAGTGATGATTGTGATGTGGTGCATAAGATAGGCGTACCCTAGTTATGATTCGGGCATGAGAAGCTTCCTTTTGTTGTAATGAGAGGGATACACACTGGATACATAACTTAGGTGCAATCCGCGACAACAAAAGAAAGTGAGCTCATGGGACAGGGCATAACTAGTGGTTGGGGAGGAAAGACTCCGCGGAGGAGATCTTAGATTTCACGTCAAGTTAAATGGATAGTAATAAACTGGTTTATATGGAATAAACTCTGTTTTACTTTATCGCATTATTATTATCCTGTTACTTGCTAACTGTAAAGTAAGAGGGGTAGTTGGGTTGGATTATACTTCGGGGTGAACTCTTTCACTCAGGTATGGATTGCCTGGCTTCCGTGCCAGATTTTGCAGAAAATCAAGAAGAAACACAGAACTCTGAAGGCGAACAGTTTTATGCTGAAGAGAATCCAGAGGTGGGAGTAGAGCCAGAATACGCTTGGGATCCGTATCAATCTTAGAAGACGGCTCTGTTATTTGTTTAATTTGCTACCATAAAAACTATTTTTAGTATTTTTATAATGGTTTGTGATAGACAAATCTTTAGGGAGAATTATCCGGTTTGGATTTTGAATTTAAATTAATAAATTTTTAGAAATCAATATTTAATACCTCCGATTTTATTTCCGAAAATTGGGGCGTTACATGCATAGTCTTTTTAAGACTAACAAGCTTCTTGAGCAAAAGTAGCAAAATTGCAAATTGAACTTGATAAGGCCAAAGCTACTTTTAAGAATTAAATGCAAGTTCACAAGCATTAGATGAAGTTTTGTCTTCTCAAAAGGTGTTATTAGATAGAGGTGAACTTGGGTATCTATCTAATAAAACACAACGGCGTAGGCCCCACACAAACACAAACACATCCAAGGGCTGAAATTATTTGATCTAAGGGATGTGATGCATCCTCCTATTCCCAGTTAAATACCCAATTGCCACGCCTCTCCCTTTCACGTTTCAAATTACATTTCAGAAAAAAAAAAAAAAAAAAAAAAACCCTCTCCGCCTCTCCCTCTCTTAGACTACGGTTTCTCCCCTTCCTACAAAACCTTAGCCCCCAAACGCCTCCTCTCTTCTTCTCCTCCTCTCCCCTCCCCTACTCCGACCCACCACCACCGCCGCACCACCAGCGGCGCCACTCCCACAACCAGCCCAGCACCAGAGGTCTCTCTCTCTCTCTCGAAGGGCTAACCCAAGTGTTCTATCACATGCTCTGAGTTTGTGCGTGTACAAAGTGTTTGATGAAATGTCTGTGAGAAATGTATTGTTTGATTTAGGATTGTGCCATGCTCTGAGTTTGTGCGAGTACAAAGTGTTTGATGAAATGTCTGTGAGAAATGTAGTGTTTGATTTAGGATTGTGCTACACGGCTGAAATTGTTGAAATGTCTGTGAGAAATTTGCGTGTACAAACTTTTGGAAATTAACTTCTCTCAACTGCCAAATAGAAAATTTTCCTCCTGTATGTTTCTACAAAAAGATTTTGCTCCCCCATCTCAAAAATTCCTGGTTCTGCTGGCGGTCAGATTATAGATGCCCATGATGAAAGTGTGTTTGCCAAAAGTGCAATTGTTAAGTTATACATTTCAGGAGGTGATTCTACAATTTCATCTTCCAAGTAACTCATCAAGGATACACGTAAACAAAAGTACCTGAAGAACGGCGGCAAAGTGGAAAGCCTGCGTATTCTGGTCTATCAGTATTGCAACCCGGCCAAAGAAGGTTACCACACCTTCCATCTATAAAAGCAGGACAAATATGGATGAATAAAAATAGTGTACTTCAAGGAAAATGTGACAAAAATATGAGGAAAAATTTACTTTTCATTACACTTGAAATCTTGACTTTCACTAAGGGTAGAAAATTAGTTTTAAGACTCATTTTTAAGACTCACGGACAAACACTCGATCACGGTAGAAAATTAGTTTTTTCCTCATCTTTTGTTGGGGCTCTAAGATTAGAAGCGTTGTGCTAGGAAATAGTGGCTTCTGGGGTTTAACCTTTCAAAATCACTTTGGTTTCTATAATCTGCTATGCAATCGTTCTTGATGTTAATTCATTTTTTCTCTTTCCAAGTAATTGTATGGGTTAGGGGCAAGAGTATAATCGCCCTCTAATACTTTCATCATCATCAAGATTGGAAGCTTGCTTAGCGAGTGGTACGCTTTTTTGAGCTTTCTTTATTTCTCTGCTTTTGACCACAGCTCTTTCTCCAATAACACTCCAATATGGTCTAAAATTAATTTGTAGGGGGGACTGGTTAGTTTTGGGGACTATGCCCGTGTGGCATTCATAGAGGGTTTTTTTCCATCTCTATGAGTTTGTTTTTTTCCAATTTTTTAGGCTTTGTGTTCCAGTGAAAACTCTTTTCTCCTAACTGTCGCTTTGTATTCCAGGAGCAATGGAACTTTGTAAATGGAAAGGGAAGGCCATCTATGTAGCCAAGGGAAAGAAGTTCATATGAATTACTTGACTGAAATGATCAAACCACCTACGTTAATTGGATACTATGATGCACGGATACGGATACAGACATGAACATAGGGACACAGAAATTTTAATATAAAAATGAGGATACAGACACAACGGGAGACATGCCACGTCATGGCAAACTTTGCTTGATGAGTTGTAGAGATCGGATGAATAATTAAGGGACGTGCATGTTTTTTTTGCCTTTGTAGTATTGCGGCATCATATTTTTCTTGGTGGAAGTTCATATGAATTACTTGACTGAAATGATCAGGCCACCTACGTTAATAAGATACTATGATGCACGGACACAAATACGGATACGGACACGGACATGGATACGGGGACACGAGCATTCTAATATAAAAAAATGGGGACACAGACATGGCGAGAGACATGCCATGTGTATATTCATATGAGTGACACGGCAGGGGACACGCCGCTAGCGACCATCTCAGGTCAGTGCTCGATTGGGGTTTTTATTATTTGATCAAATCCCCCCCTCTCTTCACACATTTCTTCTGCATTGTAACTTTTTGTGTATACTATGGAACTGTACATTGTTGTTTGGCTTTCGTGCACTTTTTTTTAATGGTGCTGCATGGGGCCTAAGTTTGCTTTGAAACACAAAAATTATTAGCAAGAATCCTTCTTCTTTGATGGTTTAACGCTATTACAGTTTTCTTGGCCTGAGTTGGTAAGGAAGATCGGTGAATTCTATTTATTTCAGTGGGTTGCTTATGTGGTGGTTTGGTGGGTTTTTTTTTTCTTATAATTCTTTGGTCTTTTGTTTTCAGGTTTTGACCTCCATTGTAATGCGTGTTTGGAAAACGTAGCTCTACAATGGCTATCTACGTTTGCCAAGGCCCAAGGATATGAACCTTCCATTTCTCCAGTTCCATAGCTAAATTTATCATTGGTTGAGCTGCATGTTATGAATTTAGGTTGGCTTCTTTGTGTAACTAATGTGTAAAAACATGCAATTATGCTAGTGTCTTTAATGTGAAATTAACATTTGTTCTTTTGTAATTGTATTAGTTGGGGTCTAAATTGGTAGAGGGCTTGGTTTAGTTATAGTTACGATTGATATGTTGAGTTATATCTCTCAAGTAGTTCTCTTTCGCGCCGCTAAGAAGTGGAAAAAATACAATACACTAATTTTAATCGCAATGCGTAGTGCCGTAGACACAGGTAAGCACTAGTATCACTATAAAGTAGAAGGATCTTCAAAGTCGAAGGCAAGAGAAAAAATGATCTTTGTCAAGCCGAATAGTAGTGCACCAGCTCCTCTTATAGCCAACAAAGCCAAGTTGCCCGTCAAAGTAAAAAATGTCAAACATGATCGCACAAAGCATCCGAATGTAAAAAAATATTGTCCAGTGGTTAAAATTACCACCACTAAGCGTGGTGAGGTAAGCTCTTTTAAGTTTAAGCCTACTTGTCATAATTGTGGATTGATTGGACATATAAGACCACATTGCACACAAAATATTATGCCTTTGCTTTCACATGCACTTGAAAAATAAATGTGCGTAAAAATGCCAAATTTGTACCCATTTGTCATTTTTGTGGGATGAAAGGTCACATTCGACCAAATTACTTTAAACTCCATGGGTACCCTAATGCTTCACCTCAATATCATAATGTTAATAAAAATAGGGGTAGGTATAATTATTTTTGTTATGGTTATGTTAGAATCCAAAGACCTAAGCAGAGTGTGGTTCCCCTTGAAAAAAAATAAGAATGTAATGCCTAAACATGCTTCTAAAATTGTTTCAAGACTAGACGTATTTGGGTAAGGAAATCGAACTTGAGAACTCGTTTAGATTTATCTTTTAGATGACATTGGATCATCCAGAGGCGTTAAGCTTTCATTTTAAGGCTAATCTAGGTTGTTCTCTTTTGCCCATCTTTAACCTAGAGCTATCGTTCGTGTTTGTTTATTTATTTGTGTTGCTTCGTATTTTACCTTATTTTAAACAAAATTCAAAAATACTTTATTATTGTTGTGTGTTGTTAGTAAAAAAAACAATTGGTCTTGGATTTGAGTTCCCTATATTTATCTTCGCCCGATGAACATCTTGGTGATTAAGTTGATTGTTTTTATATTTTATGAGCATGATCATGTTGAGTTTGCTAGTGCATATTCTACCATTCTATATCTTGAGATACGTCAAGATATTAGTAGTAGCATGATTCATGTTCATGAGACTGCCACACAAACGTCTGAGATCGTAAGCTCCTCAATCCCTGACTATTACTTCTCATTTATCTGAATTGTGTTTTAAGTTTTTTCCATTAAGATTGATCATTGAGCATTCCTAATGTGCTCATGGATCTCGGAGTTGAAAAAATATTCATGTAACATTACAACACGAAAGGGCTATGGCGAGGAAAATGAATTTCCTTGCCGAAAACTCTGCGTGCACAACAAGCTGTGCACAACAACTATGCACAGAGCATTTTTTCTCCCGCCTCGGGTCGCGCAAAGATGATCGGAGCCGCTCATTTTGTTCAAAATATGTCGTTTAAGGTCTCTGTAAAAAATAAGCTTCGTTCGATATCGTTAGAGGCGTTAACAAAACACCCAAAATCACTTCAGAATTTAGGCCCACAAAATGAGCGGCTCCGATCATCTTTGTGCGACCCGAGGCGGGAGAAAAAGGGCTCTGTGCACAGCTCTTTCCTTGCTAAAAGTATATTATTTGCGAGGAAATTCAATTTCGTCTCCTTTTCCAGTGAGGAAACAAATTTCCTCGCCAAATGTAACTTTTTTGTGAGGAAATCTTTTCCCTCACCAAATGTAACTTTTTGACGAGAAAATATTCCGTCACCTTTTTTATGATTCATTCATTTTTTATATATAAGTCATTATTAATTATATTCCTATGTATTTTGTTGGAGCTGTATGGTTTAAGGGGAGGTTTTGGTGCCTTGGTGGCTAATAAAAAAAATTGAAATATTCGAAAGTGGATAGTTGTCATGTTTTTTTTTTTATTTGGTTAGACTTATAATTCATTGCATGATAGAGTGAAAAGAGAGTTGTTTTTAGTTATTGGGAAAAATTATTTATTTATTGAGGTAAAAATCACGTTGCTGAATTATTATAAAACGGAACGGGACATCTAAAACTTGATCAATTATGTAGAGAGCAAATCCATCTACTAACGGATTATACCCATGAGGCTTCTCTCTCAAATTTAGCAGAGTAAAAATAAATTCTTTCTCAGCATGTATGCGGCATGACAAAAGGAGGGGGACCAGTTAACGAACATTATTTATGCTCTCTCTCTTGTTGGAAAGTCAAAATCTGTATAATATAATGTTGTTGATTCCGTGACAAACGTTAGTCTATGCGGAACTGAAGGACGACGTGGGAGTATATGAGTATCTCTTAATCTTCTAAAAGGGACCCAAAAAAAAAAGATCAGTAGTAGGCAAGAGAATCCCCACAAAACTTCGTTTAACTTTCAAGCATCCAATGTTTCCTTTCATCCCTTTCGAGGTGAACCCTGCCTTTTCATTATCATTTAGGCTAAATTCACGACTGGTTTGCACTTCTTTCTTTTTTTTTATTTATAATAATTGAATGTCTCGTCCAGCTCTCGCATCTCGACTAATTCTAAAGTCTTGAAATTAAAGATCGGGCAAACTCTTCAGTGACTCCAAAGTTTGAAATGTTTGACTTCCGTAAAATTTGAGTATAAAACAATTCATTTGCACTTGATGAACTCACTTGGAGTTATCTTGTTTATCTTTTTGCCGGTGAGGATTGGCAAGAAAAATTCTGGAAAAGGCGAATTAGCCCATTTTAAGCAATTTTTTTTTGGGTAAATTAGCTTGAAATTAAAAAAGGTTAACCGAATATACAGCCTACAAGAGGCATACCCCAGGAGGAAAAGAAAAGAAAAGGAAAAAAAGAAAATTGAAAAAAGTGCGATAACCCATACACAACCCGCTTGGAGAGTAGGGTAGAGTAAATAACATAACAAAAGTTCCATGTGTGATGAGATCATATTCCCGTTGCACTATCCATTTAATCGGAAGGATAGTACAACGGGGTATGATATGGAGTAATACAATTAGGAATAACATGAAATGAACATGAAACTGAACTCCTACTACTTGGCACATCCCGCCAGGCTAGGAAAACAAATAAATAGTAACGGCCAGAGATAACCAAATGAAAACCAACGCTAAGGACAAGTAGCAACATAGCAATACGGCATCAAGGGAGGTTGAACAGCTACTACAGGAACATGGCACCAAGAGAGGCTCGAACCAGAGATGTCGACATCCGACAGGGGGCCCCACCATGCACACCACTCCCATTCCATCGGGCCTAATACTCCCTCATCCAAGTCTAAGGCTCGCAAGAAAACAACCCGCTCTCAGCCCACTCCCAATCACTACAGCCCCAGAGATGGGATAAGCAAACCAAGATACTAATACTCCAACCCACCTAGAGAACAAGCATAATACCCATTTCTAAAACAACAGCTACTACAGAGGGATAAGGAACCGAGAAGAGGCTCGAACTGGAGATGTTGACATCCGACAAGACTACCCTCCCAAGTACCTTGCACACCACGTCCATTCCATCCAGACTGCTCCACCCTCAACCTAATCCCCTAGGCTCGCTCAAATCTAAAAGAGGGACAGAAAGAGGAGCCACAAAATGTGACCACTCAAACCACAGGTGAACCAAGCTGCCCTTTTCAATCAATGCACTACCACCAATTTAATCAATGACAGCCAGCGAAGCTACCCTTTCAATCAGTGCACAACCACCAATCTAATCAATGACAGCCCCGGAAGCTACCCTTTTCAATCAGAGCCCAACCACCGACCTAGTCAATGGCAACCGCGAAGCTACCCCTTTCAATCAACGCTAGACCCCAATCTAATCAACAATAGCCTCGGTCACAACCATAGTACGCACGACCACTGGGCAAAAAGCAAAGGATCTAGGGATTTAAAGAAGCTCAACAAAGAGCTTGAACAGCGAAACCAAAAATGGTTCCACAAATGTTGGTGTTTGCAGCACCTAGGTTGAAACCTCAAATACTAACAGTACACTGGCCCAACAGTCCAGCAACAATTTGACATTAAAAGAGATAATCTAACTAGCTCATGGCCGGGTTCGCAAAAACCATAACCAGTTAATGTTCAATACCATTAAGCACAAACTTTCCTAATCATTGATTGAGATCTCGTATGGAATGCAAGATCCAAATTGCATTACCTTCAGCCGCGATTGCCGATTCTGTAACTAAGACTGCTGCAGAACGGAACCATTGCCGACAGCTCTTTGGGGTGAGTTGAGCCCCAAATTGGGCAATTAGCCCAGTAACTAAACTGAGCATGAATCACAGTGTCAAGAGAACTGAACCTCTACGCACGCCACCGAGGCTTTATGAACTGTGATTTCCAGCACAATCCGACCATACCGACGGCTGGATTGAATTGTTAGTAATTTATTTTAATCAACGGGTATCTGTAATCTTAACGTGGGGAGATTAATAAGTATTTAATATCATGGAGCTCGTAATATAATTGAGATAAGGACGGGAGTGCAATTATAATTCTGTAGTGGGGTGAATTATAATTAGTGAAATAAGAAATAGAATCCTGGTGGGATTAGGTTTTCTTATTTACACTGGGAGCCCAGACTTATTACTCCTTAGGTCCCTATCGTAGCCCTATATATATACGTTATGCTCTCTAGGTCAAAAAAAAAACGTTTATCTATTATTCAGGCAGACTTAGAGAGAGCAAACAGATCGCGAAAGAGTCCACACTCAGTTCGTGTTCTAGACGTACAGGGAATACGATAGAAGATCGTAAGGTACGATCGAGCAATATTCGTGGTTTATAGCAAGGCGTGCTATAACAAGTTCAACCAGCGTTCGTGTCGCAGGGAGTTGTGGTAAAACCCTAATTCCGCCTTGTAGGGTTTTTTATTTTTTGTTGTCTAATCTGTACGCGTCATTACTGGGTCTTGGGGATTCAGTTTTCCAACTGTGGTATCAGAGCAGGCAGTAATCACGCGTATGGATTAAACAGGCCATGTTGTCCGTCGGTTATAGAGGGTAGAACGTAGAACTGCGCTAACCCTGTTTTGCAGCGTTCTTACCCAGCTGTTATGGTCATATAATTTTTGTTGATTTTATGTGATTGGATCCCACGATAATTTATTTCGTGGTTATTGTTATTTATTGGGTACCACGATTATTTTACGTGGTTGTAATAATTAACATAGCATGTGTTATTTATTGGGTGCCACGATTATTTTTCGTGGTTGTAATAATTAACATAGCATGTGTTATTTATTGGGTGCCACGATTATTTTTCGTGGTTGTAATAATAATTAACGTAGCATGTGAACTCCAATGGAGGCATAAGATCAATGTTTGTATGTTTCTTCGATTGTAATAGCATTCGACGGTTATTCGGAGATCGAAGATGGTAGATACAAAAGATACAAGTTGTTTGGCTTGCAACAGATTTTTTTCAGATTCGTAGGGTCTGATTGCAGGGCTGTTTCGATCAAGTAAATGTTGGAATTAGAAAATCTGTTCTTCACAAAAGTTGTAGATAATTGAATTTTGAATCCAACCCAAGTTGAATCACTTCATTTGGAGGTCGGATGAGGAAGATATGGTCAAAATACTGAAGGCTGTGCAGTTTACGCGGGAATATGTCAAATCCGAATTTTCTTGCTTAAGCACGGTTGGATTTTGGTTTCCTTGATTGATTCAAAGTATCTAAACCATCTACACAAGTATAGATGAAGGATTGCTTAAGGATTTCAAGTTTGGAAGGACTCCTTATTGCTTAAGGATTTCAAGTTTGGAAGGATTCCTTATTGCTCAAGGATTGCATCTTTGACCATAATAGCTGGATTCTTTATCTTGTGTTTCTTACTATTTGTGTTTCTATATTGTTTGCATATATGATAGTTTACCATATTGGGACAACATGGTGATAATTGGCTTTGACCTAGATCACGGTTTTGCAAACTCAAAAATTTTGATAACCCTCACAAATTTTTTTTAAATAACTAAGTGGGAGAGGGAGTTTATTTTTTATAAATCCCACGGTCTCCATTACTAGTATGTAGATGATGTAATTAATTTTATGTGATGGTTTTAGAACCTTCCCCCCCATCGGGCAAAATTAATTATGGCCTCATCGGTACAAACTTCCTTAAAGGATAGGTCTATGATAATTGTTGTGTGAATTACTTCACCATCTGAGGTAATTGATAACGGAACAATAGGTCATGGGGCTAGGTAATGGTATACACTTAGCTGTAAATAATAGTATCCTCACCATCTGAGTCACTATCATTATTTATAGGACCGAAGCTATATTGGCTATTTAATTTGCTTGGCACAGTATAGTGTCTAGATAGTAAAATTAAAAGGTTGTGCCTATCCATACATATGATAAGGAGTAGAGACTTCCCATCGAAGCATGCTTTTTACGGTGTGTAGGGTTGCCAATGTTTTTCTTTTAACATGTGGTAGAGGGAACCAATATTAAAATGAAATTCAAAATTTTTATTGCCCTTCATAATTGATTGTTATGTTATTTGATTCTCAAATTTAAAAATAGGCTCTTTCAATCCACTTGCAATTATTCTCAAAGAAAATAAACTTGCTGGATCGAATTATATTGACTGAAAAAGGAACTTGGATATTGTGTTAATTGCTGAAGGGCACAATTTTGTGCTGTCTGAGGTGTGCCCTCCTAAACCTGATGAGAATGCCACAGAACAGAAAATAAAATTTTATAAAAAATTGGTGAGTATCACCCATGTTGAAAGGATCCCAATTAAGGATCATGTTCTGAAGATGATAGCTCTTCTTAATGAACTAGAGATCCTTACAGCTGAAATTGATAGGGAAACCCAGATCGATTTCGTTCTTAACTCACTGCAGTCTGAGAGTTGTAAGTAATTTTGCCTAAACTATTATATGAACAAAATGTATTTATTTTTGGCGAAACTTCTTAAAGAGCTCCAAGCAGTTGAGGGTCTTTTGGTTGTGAAGAAATCACCATCAGTGTTAGTGGCAGAGAACGTTTCTACTTCTAAGCTGAAAGGTAAGAAGAAGCAGAACAAGTCTCAGAAAAAAGGTTATGGAGGCAGTTTATAGGCCTCAAGGTAGAGTGAAAAAGCCTGCGGGCAAGTGTTTTCACTACAAGCATCAAGAACACTGGAAGAATGAATGTCTATTCTATCTCAATAAAGTGAATAATCAAGATAAATCTTTTCGCTAGTCGTTGAATCATGTTTAGTGGTGTCATCTGCCAGTACCTGGTGTGTAGATACGTGAACCACTAATCATATTTGCAATTTATTGCATGGGTTCCAGGAAACCAGAAGACTCAGTGATGGAGAGATTTATCTACACATGGGTAATGCTACGAGAGTGGCAGCAGTTGTAGTAGGAAATGTTATTTTAAATTTTAGTAATAATAGGAATTTAATTTTGAGAGATTATCTTTATGTTCTCATACTTAGAAGAGACTTGGTTTCAATTTCTAAGTTGATTAAAGATGGATATTTGGTTTATTTTAGTAACTTTGTGGTTATTAAGTTAAATAAACGTTTTATCTATTCTGGTTCATTGGTGGATAATCTCTACTTTATTAATCCTATATTTCCTACAGTACAACTGCATGAATTGAATAACACTAATGATATGCCATGTAAGAGAAATGAGCCTTCTAAATTGAACCAAATGTATCTTTGGCACTTATGCCTTGGTCACATTAGTCTGAATAGGTTTTTTAGACTAGTCAGGATGGACCTTTAGGTTCATTGGAAGTTGAGAAACTTCTAGTCTGTGAATCCTATTTAGAAGGTAAGATGACCAAAAGAATTTTTTATCAGTAAAAGGTTATAGAGCCAAAGAGCCATTGAAATTGGTTCATTCTGATTTATGTGGATCCTTGAATGTCCAAGCAAGAGGTGATTTTGAGTATTTCATCACTTTGATTGATAATTACTCAATGTTTACATTTATTTAATGCACCGTAAGTCCGAATGCTTTGAGAAATTCAAGGAGTATAGAGCGAAAACGGTGAAGCATTTAGATAAATGTCGTAAGATACTGCGATCTGATCGTGGTGGCAAATACCTCTTGGGAGAGTTTAGAGAGTACTTGTTAGCTGAAGGGATTACATCCCAGTTTTCAGCACCAAGTATCCACCTCAAAATGGTTTAGCAAAAAGAAAGAATACGACTCTTATAGATATGGTGAGATCAATGATGAGTTATTCAGATTTACCAATTTCGTTTTGGGGACATGCACTAGAAACAGTAATGAACATTCTTAACTTGGTACCATCTAAGTCAGTACCATCTACACCCATAGAACTGTGAACTGGGTGCAAACCTAGTCTGCAACATGTTCGGGTTTGGGGTAATCCAGCACATTTGCTAAATGGGAACGCAGATAAATTGGAATCAAGGACATAAGTTTGTCTGTTTGTGGGGTACCTTAGAGAAACGAAATGTGAATTATTTAATAGTCCTAAGAATCAGAAGGTCATTGTTAGCGCCAATGCTCGATACTTAGTGAAGGACTATGAAATAGACCATAAGCTCAGAAGTAAGATTGTTCTAAAGAAATTGAGATGAGATGGATCGATAAAGACTTCTTCAACACCAATAGAACCGGAGGTTACACTGCAAGAAAGAGTTGTTGACACACTGGTACCTCATCGTAGTGGGAGGGTTGTTGTCCCACCCAATCGGTATATGTTCTTGGGAGAATCTTATGATTTGATCCCTGAAGAACAACATGCTGAACTTTGCAACTACAATGAGGAACTAAAAGATAAAGATGCTGAATTTTGACAAAGGGCTGTGAAATCTGCATCCACATAATAGAATAGATGGGTTCATAGTAAATGGTCAAGAGCACATGTTGTGCAAGCTTAAGGAGTCTATTCATGGATTCAAGCAAGCATCTAGATCTTGGAATATCCGTTTTGATCAAGCAATCAGGTTTTCTTGGTTTTGATTAATGTCCGGATAAGTCATGTGTGTACAAGAAGCGCAACGGAAAAGTGGTGGTATTTTTGGTACTATACGTAGATGATACTCTGTTAATCGGAAACGATGTAGGAATGTTATCTTCGATAAAGGTGTGACTATCTAGCCTATTCGATATGAAAGACTTGAGAGAAGCCGGTCACATCCTTGGGATTAAACTTATGTGAGATCGCAAGTATAGGATGTTGGGCTTATCATAAGCCTACTTATATCAATGAGATCCTTGCTCGTTTTAGCATGCAAGATTCCAAGAAAGGGTTCCTTCCTTTTTAGACATGGAATCAACCTATCCAAGGATCAGTGTCG
The DNA here is from genome assembly GCA_019656295.1 of Rhododendron mucronatum var. ripense. Taxonomy (NCBI): domain Eukaryota; kingdom Viridiplantae; phylum Streptophyta; class Magnoliopsida; order Ericales; family Ericaceae; genus Rhododendron; species Rhododendron mucronatum. Next base: position 857,513 of record BPLT01000035.1, on the reverse strand, counting down.
TAAGACACATGAGGAGATGGAAAAGATGAAGGCAGTTCCTTATGCCTTGGCAGTAGGAAGCCTCATGTATGCTATGCTGTATACTAGACCTGATATTTGCTTTGCTGTTAGCATGGTTAGTAGATTTCAGTGTAATCCAGTGTAAGAGCGTTGGACTGCAGTGAAACATATACTCAAGTATCTGAAAAGAATTAGAGATCATATGTTGGTGTTCCAGTCAGATAGTCTGATACCTCATGGGTACACTGACTTAAACTTTATGTCAAATAAGGATTCCAGAAAGTCTACCTCGGGATATGTGTTTACCTTAGGAGGTGGAGCCATAAGTTGGAGGAGTATCAAGCAATCGTGCATTGATTGATTCCACCTTGGAGGCCGAGTATGTGGTAGCTTCTTAAGCAGCCAAAGAGGCCGTTTTGGCTTAGAAACTTCTTGATGGATCTAGAAGTGATTCCTTTAGTGAAATTAGCTTTTACATCTATTGTGACAATAGTGGTGGAATTGCTAATTCTAAGGAGCCATTGACTCATAAGAAGGAAAACACGTCGAGCGTGAGTATCACCTGTTTCGAGAGATCGTTCAGAGAGGTGATGTTGCTGTGACCAAGATTGCATCAGCAAACAACCTGGCAAACCCTTTTACGAAGAGCTTACCGGCTAAGACTTTTGATAGTCACGTAAAGGGAATGGAAGTGAGATGCGTGGCAGCATGGTTTTGAGTCTTAGTGGGAGTTTGTCAGAAAATTATACTAAAAGTTATACTTTTGTGTAATGGATTAATATTTGATTGCTATTTATTAATCAGTTTTATCCAATTTTGATGAGAATCTTTTATGGGCAATGTTTGCATAATACTATTGTATGTTGTGCATGTGTCTTTTATTTTACAAAGTAGATGATCTGGTGTGTAGAGTTCGGCTTACACACAGAAGATCAGATCATCAGTTCTTGTGAAATATAAGATATGGTTCGCAGTCTTAGATGGAACTGGACACACCATCGGTAGGACTGTAGTACAATGTTTAGTAGGTCTATCTTGACTACAGGGAACGGTCTAGTTCTGACTCATTGTGCTAGTACATTTTGTGTGTATTGAATTGGGACCGCATTGAGGTAATTGTCTTTATACTAACTTTATAAGACAATTGGAACCTCATGGTTATTATGAATACTTATGCTCTTAATCCAAAAATAATTATTAGATGTGTATATTTAATGTTGTTGACTTTGATTCATTAAAGAGTGAGATCTTTATATGGTCAATAGTCTCGATGGATTGGGTCGCAACATTATGTATATGACAACTATTAATTATTAATGGAATCCACGTCCCAATAGGGATTAATGATACCCCTTGAGTAAGCTTATAAGTTTCGATTATGTTAAACCTTGCAGGTGGATATTTGTATCCAACATATCGAATAAGTTAAGCGGATAGTCTCAAGTTAAGATGTTGATTAAGTGGGAGATTGTTAGTAATTTATTTTAATCAACGGGTATCTGTAATCTTAACGTGTGGAGATTAATAAGTATTTAATATCATGGAGCTCGTAATATAATTGAGATAAAGACGGGAGTGCAATTATAATTCTGTAGTGGGGTGAATTATAATTAGTGAAATAAGAAATAGAATCCTGGTGGGATTAGGTTTTCTTATTTACACTGGGAGCCCAGACTTATTACTCCTTAGGTCCCTATCGTAGCCCTATATATATACGTTATGCTCTCTAGGTCAAAAAAAAAAACGTTTATCTATTATTCAGGCAGACTTAGAGAGAGCAAACAGATCGCGAAAGAGTCCACACTCAGTTCGTGTTCTAGACGTGCAGGGAATACGATAGAAGATCGTAAGGTACGATCGAGCAATATTCGTGGTTTATAGCAAGGCGTGCTATAACAAGTTCAACCAGCGTTCGTGTCGCAGGGAGTTGTGGTAAAACCCTAATTCCGCCTTGTAGGGTTTTTTATTTTTTGTTGTCTAATCTGTACGCGTCATTACTGGGTCTTGGGGATTCAGTTTCCCAACATGAATGCCCCGTAACTTCAATGTAATGCAGAACCAATTTCTGACCTGGACGATTCACAGTAATCACAATAAGCATTACGCAGGGACTAATTAATATGACTGACTTCTGAGTGGTTAAGAAGATTCACAGTAATCACAATAAGCTTAATTAGCAAATCTTGATGGGAGTTGGATAAAACATATGTTGGAAAAAATCTCGGCAGTAACGAATAATCCAGAAAACAGTTTCATTCATAATGTAGCAATTACATAATCAAAGCAAAAAAAAAAACAGAATACAAAATAGAATTACAACAGTCGAGATACAAACTGAATTTGAACATCAAACCGAGTCCCGTGTGGTACCACGGTCTCCTTAAGAAATGTTCGCCGCCTACCGTGGGTGTTGTAGGTTGCGTCGGCGCCTTTCTCCCAGGGTTGACTCGGCTAAACCGCAAGCCGCCGGAACACCGCCGTCGACCGCCTTGGCGAACTGACTACCGCCTGCCTCTCTCTCTCTCAAGAACGAATTTCTAGAATGTTTTTGAGTGCTCTGATTTGCTGTGCTTTGTCAAAACCGTGATAGCCCTTTTTATAGCAAATGCCCAAGCTGATAACTCCCATAGTAAATTCAGCCAATGAATTTCGAAATTCAATTCTGCCATGAAGAGGGAGGGGAGGTTACGGGATTAAATCACCATCATGAGGAAGGTTACGGGAGTTACAGATTTCCCACAATCAATACGTCTATTGATTGCGTCCAGGTTCAACGAACCCGAGACTGGTTTCCTCGGAAGACCCTCCAAAATCCCGGTTCCATACACCCGAAATTCCGTAAATTTCCAACAACATATAGTATAGCTCTTTTGGGCAAACAATTTGGTAGAGCGGCAGCATGTGATCATGCACTTCACAAACAAGAATCCAGCCATATTATTCCCTAATATATGAGTCATTTGACTTGAACTCAGTACACTGAAAAACATAATCTCTAAATGCATACAGCCTTGTATTATATACGTTTGTGGGTCAGTTCATATGGTGCTTCGTCTTGACGTTAAATGTCCCTCTCACTGCCTGCTAGCAAATAATGGAATTGATCCAAAAAATTAGTCGAGATGCGTGTAAGTTGGCCAAGTTATAAAATTTATTTTTAGGTCTCTTTGTGTAAAAGAATTTTCTTTGCACGTGCTACATAAAAATTGAGTGATGCACCAGGGGCATATTTGATAGCCACAATACTGGACTGAATTTTCTTTGCACTTGCTACATCAACTGGACTGAACTATTTTAGAAATTTTATGAAGTGTATAGAAACTTGAAATCAATGAAATGTACAGTAAGTTAACTATCTTTGTCATCAATTTTTTTTTCCCTAAAATCCCTAGTTAGTAAATTTATATCTAGATTCAATGGCAGAGGCAGCATGTGCCCGTCACAAGTGCCTCCACTGCAAAATTTTTTTGGGTAAATTAGCTTGAAATTAAAAAGGGTTAACCGAATGTACAGCCTACAAGGGGCATACCCCAGGAGGAAAAGAAAATGAAAAAAAAAGAAGATTGAGAAAAGCGCGATAACTCATGCACAACCCGCATGGTAAGTATAGTAATTTACGAAAGATGACAAAAGTACTATGTGAGCATATCCCCGCTGCACTATCCATCTAAGCGGAAGGATAGTACAACGGGGTATGATATGAAGTGAAATGAGTAGACTATCATGAACGCTAACTACTACTTGGCTCAACCTGCCAGGCTAGGAAATAAGATAAATAATCACGGTCCGAAAAGACCAAATGATAACCATCAGAGAAGACAAGCAGTCGCACGGCAAGTCGGCCCCAAGGGAATGCTGAACAGCTACTACAAAGGAACAAGGCACCAAGAAGAGATTCGAACCAGAGATGTTGGCATCCGACAGGGAGCCCCACCCTGCACACCACACCCATTCCATCCGGCCTAATACTTTCTCATCCAAGTCCAAAGGCTCGCCAGAAAACAACCCGCTCTCAGCCAACTACCAAACACCACAGACTCCAAAGATGGGATAAGAAAACCACGATATTAAAACTCCAACCAAACCCACAGCGACAAGCAGAATACCCACTTTTAAAAGAACAGCTACTACAGAGGAACTAGGCACTGAGGAGAGGTTCGAACCAGAGATGACGGCATCTGGCAAGGCTACCTGCCCAAGAACCCTACACACCACACCCATTCCATCCACTGCAAAGTTAGTTCTTTCTTTCTTTCTTTTTTTTTACCTCTCAAACAATTGAACTTATTTGCACATTTAATATTAGTAATATATTTATTTCACAGATATATAAAACATTACATTCCTTTAATTTCTTCAAAACATCACACATTCTTGCAAACATAACATATTGGTTACTCAAGAGAAGCATTGGGTAGACGTACGTGTGTGTATATATATTCACACCATAATGAGGACTTGTTTGCTTATTATTTTTAGGGTAAAGTACAGATTACCTCCCAGAGGATGTTGCCCGTTTGGCAGATGACCGTCCTGAGATTTTGTAATGACCAATTTTTGCCTTCTTATGGTTTGGGATTAAAGTGCTATAGTACTTTTTCTGTTAAAATTGACCATGTTTGTGTTGCACGGGCTGGATTCTCGTGTATGCCTGAGAAAACATACTTTCTCTTAAAAATTTGCATGGCAAAAGACAACAATGCCCTCATCGTTGATCTTTCTCCCCAAAACCCCCAAATCACCAATCATCATTCAAGCATGCACCATCACCCATTTCTGCCTCACCTCACCATCGCCATACCCACCACCTCACCAGCGGCCCAATCCTCCCCCCTCTCTCTCTCGCAAACTTTCCAAAGATCTCATCCCCGGAACCGACGGGGAAGACGAAGACCCTGTAATGGCAAAGGTCCGACGACAGACGTATACGACGCCGATGATGATTTGGTACTGGATTCTTTGTTCGAGGTCCTACTGTGCAACTAAATTTTGGGAATTTTTAGTCGTTTTGGACCTGGGTTTTCGTTTGTCGCTAAATAGCATCAAAACCCCAAAATCCCTTTTGGAGTTGGAAATTTGTAATCTTTGTGGTTGGGAGGAAAATGCAGCATCTTGTTTTACCTCGAGATCTTAGGTAAAGAAAGATGAGAAGAATATGGCGTCCTCTGTTTCTAGGAGGTCTTCGGCAGCGGTGGAGTATAGGTCTTGTTTGGGTGTAGGACTAGGTATTTAACTGGTGGTGCTGAGAGATGCAATCGGGGCTGCATATAGATACATATGCTACATATGCAACATATACACGTAAACTTTGTATACAATTATCTCTATGTGTTGTATGTATATATCTGTAAGTATAGATGCAAATATATACATACCTAAGGTTTGCCCCAAATCTTTTTTTTTTTTTGAGTAAATCATTTGCCCCAAATCTCCATAGCCATCTCTCTCTTTCTCCCTCTCTCTGTGTCAACGTGTTAAAGGAGGAGAGTTAAAGCCTGTATTTAAGAAAGGGTAGGTAGGCCTTTTACTTCTACCGTTAACGGAGTTAGGAGTTGCACTTTAGTCCCAAACCATGAGGAGGTAAATTGGTCATAATTAAATCTCAGGGAGGTCATCTGTCAAACGGGCAAACCTCAGGGAGGTCATCTGCCAAACGGGCAAACCTCAGAGAGGTAATCCGTATTTTGCCCTTATTTTTATTTGTTCATTTTGAAATGAGGCAATTTGTTACTTCTTCAATTCTTGTCATCTAAACTTCAAGAAATTCTCTAAGCTAAGCGAGAAGATGTTTTTTTTTCAATAGGTACATAAATAAATAAGCAAGATAAACTAAGCAGACATATGGAATTTATGAGTGCAATTTTTTTTTTCTTTATCTTATCGTTAGCTATTGAAATTTATACTATTTGAGAGAAGATAAATAGGCTGTTAAGATACTTGAAACTCATAATCCGAGGATGCCATAAAAATATATTAGTATTAGTATTATATCTAATCTGGTCAATACCACGACCAAAAACGTATAGCTGGACCAAATTAAGATAAATCCGACCACTGAAAAATAGTATAGTACGTAGTACTCCCTTCGTAAGGTGGATGACAATTTTTGAAATTTGTGTCATTCTTCATTACTTATATTTTTTAATTTATAATGTTTTTCACGAGTTTGAAAACTTTGATAGTAGAATTAAATGAGAACTATTAAATAAGATTCATATTATATATTTTTTGAGATTTATATTGAAAGACATGAGGAATTGAAATTGATATAGATATCAAAAATTGTCATCCAATTTAAGATGGAGGAAGTATATATTTGTAGTTTCTGGATCCCTAACGAATAGAACAATGGCGGAGGGAGGGACGGTGACCAACTACTGTCCAACTCTCCCAACTTGCTTGCCAACAAGCTAGAGAAAAGAATGTGGGGTTTGTTAAACCCAGCATCTATCTAATCTAATCTACCCCTCTCACTCCCTACTATTCATGTTAAAAGAGGCCACATAGCGTGCGAATTACTTTTCAGCCTCGCTTTTATTTTAATGATCAGCAGGTACTGTTCATGTTTTAAAGCTTCTCCAGCACATCAGCTGTACCAAAAATCAAGTTAATTAGATATCATTCAATCTCATTCTAGAGCACATTGGTCTTGAAAAAATTTAGTCACAACACTAAATTGAACGTAATTAAAAGGATCTTTATTGACTATTGAACGATCTTCTTTCGACATTATCCTTGGTAAACTTTGTTTTCTTAATGAGATCTATCATACGAACGGTGCCGATTATCAAAGTAAATACAAGAAAAACCCACAAATGCCCTTAACAATGTAGTCTAGTCCATGTTAAGAACTGTAGAGGATCCTTATAGCTGTTAATAGATTACTATTTCGATTTGTCCATTTAGATCTAATCTTGCATTATTGGCTGTATTAATTTATCTACTTTAGCACACGTTCTGCGGGGAGACTTTCTCCAACGAAAGCCCATGAGTTGTTTACTTCTTTCCATGCCAAAAGACTCTCCATTGCCCAAAAGCTAACAGATTTGTAGAGGAGAGAGAGAGAGAGAGAGAGAGAAGAAACCCATCACGGAGAAGGCATTGCAGTCAGATGGGTCAACTTTCCTTAGCCGCATTTGTTAACTGATTGCAAAGTATTTTTTTTCCCCATCCGTTGTGTTCAGACTTGAGACCACTGCTCGCACTTTACAAGAAACCATCACTTGATTAGTGCTTGTGAAGGAAGAAGACAAAGTGGGTTTGCGAGAGGACCCATTTGTTGTCATTTGGACTGGTGGGTCTTTTCTGTTTTTTGTTTTTGGGTTTTATTTTTTGGGTAAATTTTCTTGGAAAAGGTGGCATCTTGGGTTCTCTGTTTGAAAGATGGGGCCTGAAGGGTGTGGCAGTAGCAAAGGGCCTGGAGTGGGAGTTACTTTTGTTCATAAGCGTTCTAAGAGGTAACGATTTTGAATTGTCTGTTAGTTGGTATGCTTTCTTCTGTCTGTTTTTGGGGATTCAAGTTGATAGGTTTGTTGAGCTGGAATGATTTCCCGTAAAAATATGTGCGAAACTGGAAACTAGAAGATATGGTGCATTATCTGATTTTTTGGGTGTCTTTCCCCATGCTCAGTGCACCATTAATTCCAACTGAAAATCCTTGGAGGATTTGTTGCATGAATAGTGGGAAGAAATTAAGCAGTAAAATTGTTAGAAATTTTGTAATCTTCTGTCTATTTTATTTGATGATTTGTAGAAATATTCTGAACTTTTTTTTATAGGTTTCAGGCATGACCCTTCTTCTGTGCTTAGAGATTGATGATTTTAGGATTTTATTATTCTGTTTTTCTTTAGGAGATTGAAAATTCTAATTGTAAATCCTACATAGTCGTGTGCGGTAGAAGTGGTCACCAGAATGAATTAAGGAGTCAGTTGAGATGGAAGTTATTTTTAACACAGGAAGTCAAATAATAAGAGAGTTTTAAATAGCATTAATATTGTCCTTCTCAATGACAGCTTCCCTGATAAGAGAAAACTCGGAGAAGATAACTTAGATGGTTTCCTCGAAGCTTCGGACCTGTCAAAGTTGGTAAGATACCTAGATTCCTTCACCCCTGCCTGTAATTGACAGTACTGCTGTTGTAGTAGAATTCAACTGACGGTTGCTTCATGACTTGATTAGCTTGTTACTTCATTTGGCTACTTGAGTTTGGAACGATTTTTTACGACCACCAGTATTTACCATCCACAACATTGCTATGATGATATCTTAGAGCATCTCGATGGGTGTAGCTGAAGCATATTTTGTGCAATTTTTGCACCAAAAAATGCGTTTGTATGAATTTCCGAAAGTTGTTCTAGCATTTTGTAGCTGTGCAATTGCAAACATTTATGTTGTGTTTGGACGAGTTTTTGAGAATTTTTGAGTTTGGTTTTTTGGGTAATGAGTGGAGAGATAAATAGGGTAATGATTGGAGATATGAGTGATGAGTGGGGAGAGAGAGAGAGAGAGAGAGAGAGAGAGAGAAATGAATGATTGAAGAGTGGAGAGAGAAATGAGAGTAATGATTGGAGGTAGGAGTAATGAGTGTTTTTTGAGTTGGAAAAAAATTTTCAAATCCCATCCAAACAAAGCATTAGCGTAACTAGAACAATGCCTATCACTTGTGCCAAAATGTGGCATTGGGAAGCGCACAGTGCTAATTTAGCACCGCATACTATTTCATCACTTCAGGCCCCCAATACCACCCTGTTGGAGATGCTTATGTTCTTCTTTTCCCCTTAACTATAAAGCATTAGCTAGTCAAGAAGTACTATTTCAGAGAGTTCCATGCTTGAATCCTAACCTCAATGAGTCCTCTTCTAGAGAATCATTTTCCAGCAATTCCCAAATTCTGATCGTTGGAGTTAATTCGTTAGCAGGATACGGGGCACTTTAAGGACTGTGTCAAGACCAAGAAGAAACAATCCCCTAGGTCTGCAGTCCAGACTTCTTTGAAGCAAGAGGTACATAATTAAATATCTCCATCCTCGAATACAGTTTATACTTTAATGGTTTTCTTAAGCTGAGCTCCAACATCTTTGAGGTGAAAGTATGGATCTACAGCATGTGGATCTCAAGGCACATTGTTTCAGAAGTTGCATTTTCGGCCGAAACCAACTCAAGGGGACTCTAAAACATTCAGTTCATTTACCTTCTGTGCAGATACTACAGCTTGAGAAAAAACTACAAGACCAAGTCATTGTCCGCCGTGCTTTAGAGAATGCACTGGGTGATGGATCTTCCTCTTGCAATTTCACAAATGAAGCCTCATTGCCTAAGGTAGCTTCTTGTAGTCTTCACCGGATGGAAACATAGTGTTCTTTTATTCATCCTGGGCCCCAACCCCCATCCGTGGGTCCCAACCCTAACCCTGTTGAGAGTATCATTTGGCCGTAATTTTATGGAAAGTGAAAGTTGCTTAACCCAGCTTAAGCACAATAGAGAGTGTGGAGGCATATTTATAGATTATCATTTGATCCATTTTTCTTTTTTCATCCGGAACAAATGTCTTTTTCTTGAAAGATTAGAACCTTTTAACCTCCCCTACTAATGGGACTTAAGGCTCTGTGTGGTTTGGTATAACGATTTAACCATACCACATTCTGATCAGAAGCTTATTTCTTGTATCAATGTTGACATATATTTTTGCTAATACCGCTATTTCTTCCTATTCGATTTTAAAAACTTGTTTCATTTTTCTCCAGCCCGCATCAGACCTGATCCAAGAAATTGCAGTGTTGGAACTGGAAGTTGTGCATTTGGAGCAGTATCTTCTCTCATTGTACCGCAAAACATTTGACCAACAAATTTCCTCATCCCCATCTGTAAAAGATGTCATATTAAAATCACCTTTTATTGCGCCTAGGCAAAGATTTCTAGAAGCGTCCAGATCTGAAGCTAGTTGTCCGTCACTTGCCAACCCTTGGAATGAATCCAGCAGTATAGGTGAAGAGAATCTATTAGATTCCGCTGTTCAACGCTGCCACTCATCACTATCACAGCGTACTTTTCGATCAAATAGAACTTCTCCTCCAGCAGAGTCACCAGCTAAACTTCTTCGTGCATGTCATTCTCAACCTTTGTCCATGATGGAGGTAATTTAAGTTTATTCATTTGATCCTTCAAATGCATGACATTGGGTTTGAACACTCCCCTGGTTGAACAAATGATGCTCCGCCATCTCCATACATAATGTAGCTTTTTCTTTCTCCCAACGATGGCAAAACAGTTACATGCTGTCATGTGGAGCTCGTTTAGAGCAACTCCAGTTGGTATCTATAGCTGCAAATTGTAGATTGAAACCACTCCAACTGGTCTCTATGTTGCATCTCTTATTTAGACTTGTTTCCAATTTTTATATAGTATTTCTTATGAGAATAAAAAAAAATTTAAAAGTCAAATTTTTGTGGGAAAGTTGAATTGTGGAATTTAATCAAAGAGTTTTCTAAAAGTACAGACAGAAATAGGAATAGACATTGTGGTTGGAGTATACATGAATACTGATATTCTTCAAATGCACCTTCTGAATAAAACTTTTTTTTGGGTCTGTATTTGTTAAATAGAGATGTAGTTTGTAGATTCAATTATTGGTGTCCATTTTCTTCTGCTAATGATCCTATTGGTAGAACTAACCATTGAACAGTCAAGAAACTATATATGGTAATTCGGGGCTTATGAGTAGTCTTATCACTGTTATTTTCTTTTCCACAGTACGCTTCGTCAAATGTAATAAGTCTTGCAGACCATCTTGGTACCCCCATTTGTGATCATGTTCCAGAGACACCTAACAAGCTTTCTGAAGATATGATCAAATGCATGTCATCTATCTATTGCAAGCTTTCGGACCCGCCTTTGACGAATCACTCTGTCTCATCTCCCAATTCATCTTTGTCATCATTGAGTGCATTTTCTCCGAAAGATCAATGCGATATGTGGACTCCCGGGTTGAGGAAAGATTCCTCCTTTGACGTACAGTTGGATAATCCTTTCCATGTGGAAGGACTAAAGGAGTTTAGTGGACCATACAGCAGAATGGTTGAAGTTCCACGTATACATAGGGATTCTCAGAAATTGGGTGATATTGAGGACATGTTGCAATGTTTCAGGTGAGCCCTTACGACATCATATAGCCACAAGAAAGTGTTGATGTGGCTGTCTTTAAGCATTGTGACATAACTTGGATTCTATTTTGTTTAAGCTTATTGAAGTTTTATATCTTAGGTCGCTTATTGGTCAATTAGAAGGCGTAGACCCCAGGAAGATGAAACACGAGGAGAAGCTAGCATTCTGGATCAACGTACACAATGCGTTGGTGATGCATGTACTGAATCTCGTCAATAGAAACACAAATTCACATGACACAGCTTTGTACAACAGTGTGATGATTTCCTTTTTCTGTACAGGCCTATTTGGCTTATGGGATTCCACAGAACAACACAAAGAGAGTCTTTCTACTCTTGAAAGTAAGAAGTCTTGTTAGTTTCTCTTGAAGGAAGTTTCAATTTGGAATTTTTATTTTCTTACTATATAGTTTAAACCAGGCTGCCTACAACATTGGAGGTCACATAGTAAGTGCAGACACGATACAGTATCCTATCCTTGGATGCCGCATGTCTCGCCCTGGACAGGTAGATCCCAAGCAATGGTGTTGTTTTGAAGCTGTTTTTTTTTTTCTTTCCTTGTATTGTACTGCGTTGGCTACCCTTGGGGCTAAAAGATTTAGTCCTGAGATCTATCATTTATGCATATATTTCTAGGATAGACATTTTTCATGAGAAGAAAGAAGCTTTTTAATGGGCAGGCTGAATTTTTTCATCACTCATGATAATTATGCTTTTTACTGATAAGGACGAATATATGCCATGACTCAAGAGAATTAAAAAGCTTTATCTAACGTTTGATTACCTACGTCCCTTTTGTTGCATTAAACACACATCCTCCCTTCTTTATTTTCCTCTCTTTGAAAGCAACTCTTCTCTGTGAGCTCTCACACTAATAACCTTCAAAGAAAAGGGAGAAAACTAGGGCTTGAATTGTTCAAAGTTATTATATAAATGCAGCCAATCGTTTGGTTGAAAAGATATAACTTCTGCTTGTAGTGGCTTCGCTTCTTACTTCCTTCCAAAACGAAGTTTAAGGCTGGAGATGAACAACGAGCATATGCAATCAAACATGATGAACCCCTTCTGCACTTTGCGCTATGTTCAGGAAGCCATTCTGATCCTGCGGTAAGTCGCTTTCTATAAGGCATTAGTAACAGTCGTTATGAGTGATGCAAATGGGTTGTATTGTTGTTAATCATACCAATTTTAGGATTGTTTGAATGGGAAAATCTGATGAAGATTGTAGTGTGGTTTGCTGAAGATTACTGAGGTCTATGCAATGTTGTAAAAATCGTTACTGGGTGCTAGTCGGGCGGAAGAGAGGCGGTTAGCGCCTAGGCTGACTACTGACTAGTAAGGGATTGATCGGGGCATAGAGATTAGTTGGTTTTCCTTTTTTTTTTTGAAAATCTCCCCACTTCTCTCAAAGTTTGAGTAAGAAATGACACAAGACGGGAGAAACAAAATTTAGACTAAAGTATTAACTTAAAAATGAGTAGTAACTAGTTACAAAGAACTAGTCAGATACAAAGTTTAATGATCAAAGTTCCAAACAAAATGATATTAAGTGTTTAACGCATAAAATCACTATATGATATATAATTATATATTGCTTTCGTTAAACTAAAACTTAAACAAACCCCCCACCCCCGTATCTAACCCTAGAATTTTACAAATTTCAAAATCAACCCGCTGACTAGTTGCCACCTAGCCGACTAATACCCGTCTGGCTTAATCCCTGACAAATACCCAACTAATATACCGTTGACTAATCCCTGCCTAGTAGATTAATTCGTGAATATTGTACAAAATGCCTAATGGACACCTAGATCCGAAAATCTAGGTGTTGGATGGCCGCCTAGGCCAAGTTTTAGAACACTTGGTCTATGCTCACATTCATCTTTGTCCGCCCTTGTAGACTTTATATCCTTGAGGCTTAAATAGTGCATGCATTTAGTTCTAACATAACAATTGTCTTTGCTGCTCAACCTGTTGGGAGCTACTCCCTCCATCTCGAAATTCGTGTTTTTCAAAAATACACTTACATTTTGTAATGTTTTTTACGATTTTGAAGATTTTGTATAATAAAACTAATTGAAATCTACCAAACAAGATCCATATTGCATATTAAAAATATTACAAATTGAAAATTATAGACAATTTTTTAGAGGTCAAACGCTCTCAAAAAGTCAATAAGGGGACAAACAAATTAGGATGGAGGGAGTAACTTCAGGGCCGAAACTACAAGGTTGACCAATTAGAAGTTATAGGCATTTCGGATATATAACATACTTATATCACCAAGCTTGACAACAAGAAAATAGAAGAATATATCGATCCCGACCTAGTTAGGGCCTACTTCCTCTTGGCCGTGATGTGGAGTAACACAGGTTCATTCATGGTTTGAATTCTTCAGCAACGTTTGGGTTATACTTTTATTTAGTTATGCTTTATTTTCCGATCTTACAGAAATTTACTCATCTATTTATGGGGAGTTTGTATATGAACCTTGCTACCATTTGGGATGCGAGGAGGTTCCTCCAGCCCAAAGTTGGAACTATGCATTTTTTCATAGCTCAGGAAAATGTAGATTACAGGGCCTGTGAAATAAATTTCTTTGAAGAAAGAAAGAAAAAAGCATACTCTTCCCTTTACATGTCATTCAGGAACATAATTAACCCTACATGACAGCAAAACACAATTAATTCACTCAATTCTTGAATTTCAATCATAAAAACTGATTTGTTTACAAATTTGTAGAAGAGTGAATGTTCCACCTTTGATGGTTGGGAGTGGAACTAAAAGATTGCAGAGGATTGTTCTCTGCATAAGGACTAACAGGGACTGGATGAATCTTTTTGGACATAGTATAGTGGAACTGGATGGATTTTTTTGGTTATTTTAAAGTTTAAATGTAGTCGGACAGCCTGAATGTTTAATGGGAGTTCCAAAATATTCTTTTGTTTATTGAGTGAAGCCCTCTAGACCTAGGAAAAGGATGGTCACACACTCATCTCAATTACATCAGTGATTAATGGGAGGTTGGTTGCTATTTATAGGGCATATTGATAAGCTGGGAAATGGAGGGGTGAGCTCTGATCATGATCTTCTCTCTCTCTCTTTTTTTTTTTTGCCAATATTGTATAGTTAGTGGGGGTTAGCGGGGTGTGTTAGGTTAGCACTAGGGTGCAGGGACTGTCCATAGCCCTGACCCCAAATCTGTCGGGGCTCGAATCTCCGCATCTTGTATGGAGGGGAGGGTAAGAACCAACTGCACAAGGCAGCCGTTCTTATGATCTTGTCTCTTGTAAAGTGCTTTTGTCTCTCATACAGAAAAGTAATTGAACAAGAAAAAAAAATTGCGAATAAAATTGGATGCATAATGTGAATACGAGATTTCGTAGTAACTAAAAATCGGATATCTAAGTAGTTGTCTGTTCATTTTGCAGGTCCGTGTTTACACACCCAAGAGTGTAATACAAGAGCTGGAAATTGCCAAAGAAGAGTACATTCGGGCTACCTTTGGCGTAAGAAAGGGCAAGAAGATTCTTTTACCGAAAATTGTGGAGTCCTTTGCAAAGGATGCAGGGTTGTCTCCCGCTGGCGTGAGTGAGGTGATCCAAAAGTGTTTACCGGAATCAGTGAGAAAGAATGTTAAGAAATGTCAATCTGGGAAGTCCGGAAAGAGCATTGAGTGGGTTCCTTATAATTTTGCTTTTCGATATCTCATATCTAAAGAGCTGGTGAAGTGATTGCTTGCACAGGTCAGTTTCAATACTTGGGAGCCCCATAGCATTGTTCACTAGGTTATTGAAACAGGAAGAGGCTTTTGATTTGCTTTTGTACAGTTGAAATAGATCAGGGAGCCTAAAATGAGAAGACGGTAAGGGTTGGCGTATACTTGGTATTTTGTATTTATGTATCTCCAATTTGCTAAATCATGAAATGGGAAGTATATATCTCATGTCCGGTACACTTGACAGTTGCGCTCTTGAATTTAGCTCAAGTGTGTGTGTGAATATATATATATATATATATATATATATATATACAACATATTTTGTACAGTGTCATTCTATTGAGGAACTAGCGAATGCCCGTGCCTGAAGGCACGGGTGGACTTAATGTAATATTGCTTCAATTGACAATGCCAACTAATGACATCAATAACTAAATCTTGATCAACGAATCAAATTTAAATTAGTCAAATTTAACATGCAAAATGAAAATGAACCACCAAAACATGTGTTGGATCTTTTAAAAATTTAGCCACAAAGAGTATTCTCAGAGAGAGAGAGAGAGAGAGAGGTGCATAAGTGAAGAAGTTATGTAAATGAAAATGAACCACCAAAACATGTGTTAGATCTTTTAAAAATTTAGCCAGAGTATTCTCAAAAAAAGAGAGAGACTAAAGGTGCATAAGTGAAGAAGTTATGTACATGTATTTTTCGCTCCCTTGACATTGAGGTTGTTTTTTTTTTCCGTTGTACACTATGTTCTAGCAAATTTTCCGATAACCAAAAAGCAATCAAGCCCCAAAATCTGATTTTATGCCTAGAAAACTACAAAATACACAAAGAAGTTCAAATAGGATATGGTTAGGCAACAATAGTTGGCCCATATTTCAGCTTCCAAACTTGAGGTGCATGTGAACTTGTCACAATAACCAAGGAGCCATTTGCCTTCTCCTATTTTGAGACCACCATCAAAAGCTCATGTTCCTTTACTTTCATACCAACTACCATCGATGTTTAGCTTCAGAGTACCTGCAACAGACGGATACCATTTAACATAAAATAGGAGAAGTCAAGAGGATTTGGGGGGAGGGGAAATTTAAATGCTTCTTAACACATTTAGATTCGTAAGACTCAATTTTTCTACAACTTATTGGAACATTGGAATAAATTTTATTAAAAAAATTCCTATGCATCCAAGTTGTGAGTAGGGTATTCAAGTCACCCCTATAGAATTACTCACACCATTCCTCTACACCTATATCGATATTGGATAAAGAACCCATTTTTAGATCATTGTCAAGTCCAAATGCAGATAAAAAAAAAAGAGGGCATGCAATGCTCTCTTATACTTCAAACAATACCACTTAATAAATGTTAAACCAAATATCCCAAAAGAATTGATGATAAGAACCGAAGAAAACCATACTATGAAGCACAATAGAAAGGAGGTACTCATGATAGGTTTGTTCAAACCTCAACTATGAAAACGAAACTTGAAAATCAACAACACATTCCATTTTAAAAGGAAAATGAAGTCTAAAACTGGATCATAGTAATGGTGCATCAAGTATACAATTTAATTCTCAATTTTCCCCATCCCTTTTCTACTTGAAACATTTAGTTCTTTGTAAATAAATACGATTGAATGAAGAGGAAAACATTCAATTGATCTTTAGTTTTTGGCATGGCGCATATGGCATGTTCACAACTAATGAGT
The DNA here is from genome assembly GCA_019656295.1 of Rhododendron mucronatum var. ripense. Taxonomy (NCBI): domain Eukaryota; kingdom Viridiplantae; phylum Streptophyta; class Magnoliopsida; order Ericales; family Ericaceae; genus Rhododendron; species Rhododendron mucronatum. The sequence continues at coordinate 840,917 of BPLT01000035.1, read as the reverse complement.
AATGATATAGTACCTCTTGAGCCACCAACCATTTAACCTCTTTGTCCTTCAATCATCCAACAAATTCATTATGTTAAACAAAATGGCAACTTCCTGTACGGTGGAATGCAACCAATGAAGAAAACATATAATAAAACCCAAAGCCACACAATGGAAAGCGAGGCAATTCCATCACAGAAAAAAGGAAACAAAGCAATACAGACGAATATGTCTCATATAGAACTCTAAAATGTTGTTAACCTCGTTGAATAGAGCAATCAAAAAGTATGATAGCCAGAAAAAAGACTATACTAAGTCACATCAAGAAATACGTGTCCTTGGAGTTAAGGTACGTATTAAACTTAGACTTACACAACCGTCCCACATACCAATAATATGGGTGTAGAGGTCAATTCAATGAAATACACAAATGCAAAAACTGAAAAAAGGATCAAGAGAATTAAAAAGATGTACAACTTCCTGTACAGTAGAACGCAACCAATGAAGAAAACATATAATAAAACCCAAAGCCACACAATGGAAAGAGAGAGGCAATTCCATCACAGAAAAAAGGAAACAAAGCAATACAGACGAATATATCTCATATAGAACTCTAAAATGTTGTTAACCTCGTTGAATAGAGCAATCAAAAAGTATGATAGCCAGAAAAAAGACTATACTAAGTCACATCAAGAAATACGTGTCCTTGGAGTTGAGGTACGTATTTAACCTAGACTTACACAACCGTCCCATAACAATAAAATGAGCGTAGAGGTCAATCCAATGAAAAACACAAATGCAAAAAGTGAAAAAGGGATCAAGAGAATTAAAAAGATGTAAAATCATAGAAGTCAAAATTCATGTTCACGCTAAAATAAACACACCCATATAACTAACGATGAAAACTCCAACTCCAAATAACAAACAAACCCAGGATATAATCAATACTCTTAACAAAGAAACCCAAAAATTAAGTACCTTTGAGTATATTAGGAGCTTGAAGTTAGCATAACTACAGCAAAGAAGATTTCTTTTTTATCAATTACAATAACTTTTACACCCGTGATCCTTGTTTCGTCTTTCCAAAATGGAAGCATGCTTCAACTGAGCTTTAGCCACTAAAAAATATTTGTTGGTAACACTTGCGTTAACTCAAAGCCAGAGTATGTCAACATCAACAACCAAAAGCCAATACTAATACCATAACAAAAAAAAAGTTAAGAGAGCACTTTACCTAAAGGGATCTCTGATCATACCACCACAATTCCATAAGAATAGGAGCTTTGCAAGAAAGATCGGTGGTGGAACGCCGATCATCCAACAAAAGCACTTCCACTCTTTCCATGTTACCTGTACTTGTCTTGAGGTGATTCACTTGACCGGTATAAAATTCATTAACCCAGATCGCTCTCAACGTGCCCGTGGTTTTCATGGTGGGTTCTATGACTTATTCTCCTGCAAAGTTTCATGACACAATGGTCATTGCATTACTTGAAAAAATACTTTCTCCCTCTCTCCAATTTCCAATCCTAACAACATACAATCACCTTTCAAGTATTTCCAATGGAACATGGCCCACGTAATAAGAAATAAAAGGAAGAAAATAACAAATGGACTAAACCATATGTTGCAATTACGATATCCCACCAACGGAATATAGGAAATACCCTAGCAAAATTCTCTAACCTGGCTTCCTAACTCCAAGTGCACAACCAGAGCTGCCCATATGATTTCCTTTTCCCCAAATGATAATAATCAAGATGATACCAATAAGAAAGAGCTACTGTTGAATACTTGAATTGTAATTGTTACACCCAGACCAAACAAATCCAAAACTAATTCACCACCATTATGTTTCTCATTCACGGAATTTATCGAACAGATGGTACCCGTGTGCTAGAAATTAGTTTCCAAGAAATCAATAGTAAAGAGCCAACCTAGGTTCTTCACAACTACATACATCACAAAACTCAAAATAACTAAGTATCAGCTATCATTCTTCAACAACTAAAAATCCAAAACATATCGCAACTCCACGGTGTTCCTTTTTGAATAAAAGGAATAGGGAAAACCCCTATTCTCAGAGTTCACTGTCCGATCTAGCAACTCCAAATCCAGACTATTAGGCAAGGGATGAACCAAGGAAAGTTGAGGAACTCAAAAGCAGGAAATGCATGAGAAAGAGAAAAAGGTGTATTGAGGTACCATTTAAACATTCCAGCAATTGGCTGCCTTTGGATGCTAGCAAAGTGCAGCTTTGAAGTTGTCTATAGACGAACAGCAGAATACCTGGTGTTAGAGACCATGAGAGTTATGTTTAGGAACAAATAAAAACAGATGTGTATAAGCCCTTATAAAAAAAACCCTAAGCAAGGCTTCCTATTTTTCCCTGTCCAAAAGACCTTAAGAGTCGAGATTCCACAACATACTCACAGATCTTTCCACCTAGGGCTTGGCTGAAACCTTAATTGACCGGCCGCTGTTGACGGCGAAAACAGCTGGCGATGGGAAGCAACCGAATGGCAGTGGTGATGATGGGAACTTGAAGGGCGATTGACCCACGGAGGCTTGCGGCGGAGGAAGCCATAGTTGTTGTTGGGTCGTTGTTTGGAGGTAGCGCATTTAGGCGGCGATCGGCGATTTGGCCGCCGCGTGGACGGACGGGAATGGCAGTAGCGGGGAGAGCGTCTCTCTCTGGTTGTTGAGCAAGGGAGGGAGGCAGTGGCTAAGGTGCTCGAGGGGAGGAGGCGGTGGCTGCTACGTGAGGGGCGAGGCCGTATTCGCACAGACAGAGAGAGAGAGAGAGAGAGAGAGAGAGAGGATTTCAATAGACGGGGAATGTGTGATTGGGATTTCAATAGACGGTGAATCCTTCCCTTTTTTTTTTTTGGAAGGATTTAAATATTTCCGAGTTTTTTTTAAAAACATTCCTCCAACTATCCACCAGATTTTTACTTAGTCCTCGAACTATCAAAATGTTGTATTTAGTCCTCCAACTATTGGCTTGCATTTTATTTAGTCCTTCCGTTAAGTGTTCCGTTAAGTGTCAAACGGCTGGGCAACATTTTGTTTTAAAAAAAAAATTTCCAACCACCAATTTGCAATCCTATGGAGTAGAAACGTGATTATGAGAGCCTTAGAGACAAAATTTGATTATGTCTCTTTAGAATAATATGATCAGAATAATAAGATCTTCACACCCATTCAAACGAATTAAAATTTGAGCACTTAATTTTTTCGGACGGCAACGTTGTTTAAAAAAAAAGTTTCCAACCACCAATTTGCAATCCTATAGAATAGAAACTTGATTATGAGAGCCTTAGAGACAAAATTTGATTATATCTGTTTAGAATAATATGATCAGAATAATAAGATCTTCACACCCATTCAAACGGATTAAAATTTGAGCACTTAATTTTTTCGGACAGCAACGTTTTGTTTTTAAAAAAAAGTTTCCAACCACCAATTTGCAATCCTATGGAATAGAAACGTGATTATGAGAGCCTTAGAGACAAAATTTGATTATGCCTCTTTAGAATAATATGATCAGAATAATAAGATCTTCACATCCATTCAAACGGATTAAAATTTGAGCATTTAATTTTTTGAGACGGTTTATATATTAAAAAATATAGTTAAAAAATTAAGTGCTCAAATTTTAATCCGTTTGAATGGGTGTGAAGATCTTATTATTCTGATCATATTATTCTAAAGAGACATAATCAAATTTTGTCTCTAAAACTCTCATAATCACGTTTCTACTCCATAGGATTGCAAATTGGTGGTTGGAAACTTTTTTTTTTAAACAAAACGTTGCCCGGCCGTTTGACACTTAACGGAAGGACTAAATAGAATGCAAGCCAATAGTTGGAGGACAAAATAAAACATTTTGATAGTTTGAGGACTAAGTAAAAATCTGGTGGATAGTTGGAGGGATGTTTTAAAAAAAAACTCAATATTTCCATAAAAACTATGCTTTATTCTAACCATAAAAATGTAATGAATTTATCAAAATGCCATTGTTAGAATGGAGGGTGGTGATTTATGCAGCAGAAGGGGATAAATCTAGAGCGTTGGTTGTTTTTTGGATTTAAACACAACTCTGTTGTATTATATAGATATATTTGGTTATGCTAACATCTTGTCCATTTGCAGGCAACGGAGAAGCATAGATTTCATTCAATTCTTCATCAGGCCTTCTATTTTCTTTGATTGGCTTACATATGACACAAGATTGTCCAGCTTTCTAGGGTGTAGCCTGTGTTGTAAGACATTTTTATCCTACCTAACTAATCGAACTAGCATACAGATCAAATTAGCAGAGCTATTGAAACACTTTGGTAACGTAATTTTGCTTAGCAACTGCTTTGATTAACTGGCTTTAACAGAAGATTGAATATTCTGTCTGAGTCATGATAGTCATTATTCTATCCTATAATCGTTGATAGTTAGAGTCTGACAGCCAAAGGTTGATAGTATGTTTGATGTGCTATCTTGCGGACTGGATAAATTTTGTACATGTTACCTTTTTGATAACCATTTTAGAGAGGATAAAAAACACTCAAGAGGCAATCTCAAAAAGCAAGAGAGTATTTGAAAGTCTTTTTGTGGATATACATTAATTTCATCAACAAACAGGAATCAGAAGAACAGGGGAGAACCCCTTATAAACAAGAACCCAAATCTTCATCTAGAAAACAGCAAAACAGACAATCAGACATAAACCACCTCACAAGACAGAACACCAAAAGAAGAAACAATTGAACAAAATAGGAAGACGCACAATTCAAATGGGAGAAAGGACGAGAAATGAGCCAGTAGAGAATAAAACGAGGGGCTCATGACTGGAAGATATGTGACATTCCATTATACCATGCAGGGAGGTCTATTCTCATCATTCTCCTAAGGCCCCTCCTGCAGCCAATGGAAGCTTTGACATCCCCTTCAATCTTTGACATCATAGTACCCCACGTAGGTGGTAGTTCGCACAGGCTATATTCGAAAGTTTCTACTCATGGAAATAGACTATTATTCAATGCTATGTATTAAGCAAGCTCAAAACATCTAGTGCTTGAGAAATCTTCCACCATATGAAGCTCATGACCAGCAGGAAATAAAAGGAGCAAAAGCAGAGGATAGGCACCTTAGCGGTTTTAGAACATATCAATTTCTATGTGATTTCTCGTTTAAAACACATGGACTTCCTGTTGGGAAACCGAATCCCCAAGACCTAGTAATGACGCGTACAGATTAGACAACAAAAAATAAAAACCCTACAAGGCGGAATTAGGGTTTTACCACAACTCCATGCGACACGAACGCTGGTTGAACTTGTTATAACACACCTTGCTATAAACCACGAATACTGCTCGATCGTACCTTACGATCTTCTATCGTATTCCCTGCACGTCTAGAACACGAACTGAGTGTGGACTCTTTCGCGATCTGTTTGCTCTCTCTAAATCTGCCTCTATTTCGTGAATAATAGAAAAACATTCTCCTGACCTAGAGAGCATAACGTATATATATAGGGCTACGATAGGGACCTAAGGAGTAATAAGTCTGGGCTCCCAGTGTAAATAAGAAAATTTAATCCCACCAGGATTCTACTTCTTATTTCACTAATTATAATTCACCCCACTACAGAATTATAATTGCACTCCCGTCCTTATCTCAATTATATTACGAGCTCCATGATATTAAATACTTATTAATCTCCCCACGTTAAGATTACAGATACCCGTTGATTAAAATAAATTACTAACAATCTCCCACTTAATCAACATCTTAACTTGAGACTATCCGCTTAACTTATTCGATATGTCGGATACAAATATCCACCTGCAGGGTTTAACATAATCGAAATTTATAAGCTTACTCAAGGGGTATCATCAATCCCTATCGGGACGTGGATTCCATTAATAATTAATAGTTGCCATATACATAATGTTGCGACCCAATCCACCGAGACTATTGACCGTATAAAGATCTCACTCTTTAATGAATCAAAGTCAACAACATTAAATATACACCTCTAATAATTATTTTTGGATTAAGAGCATAAGCATTCATAATAACCATGAGATTCCAATTGTCTTATAAAGTTAGTATAAACACAATTACCTCAATGCGGTCCCTGTTCAATACACACAAAGTGTACTAGCACAATGAGTTAGAACTAGACCGTTCCCTGTAGTCAAGACAGACCTACTAAACATTGTACTACAGTCCTACCGATGGTGTGTCCAGTTCCATCTAAGACTGCGAATCATATCTTATATTTCACAAGAACTGATGATCTGATCTTCTGTGTGTAAGCCGAACTCTACACACCACATCATCTACTTTGTAAAATAAAAGACACATGCACAACATACAATAGTATTATGCAAACATTGCCCATAAAAGATTCTCATCAAAATTGGATAAAACTGATTAATAAATAGCAATCAAATATTAATCCATTACACAAAAGTATAACTTTTAGTATAATTTTCTGACAAACTCCCACTAAGACTCAAAACCATGCTGCCACGCATCTCACTTCCATTCCCTTTACGTGACTATCAAAAGTCTTAGCCGGTAAGCTCTTCGTAAAAGGGTTTGCCAGGTTGTTTGCTGATGCAATCTTGGTCACAGCAACATCACCTCTCTAAACGATCTCTCGAAACAGGTGATACTTACGCTCGACGTGTTTTCCTTCTTATGAGTCAATGGCTCCTTAGAATTAGCAATTCCACCACTATTGTCACAATAGATGTAAAAGCTAATTTCACTAAAGGAATCACTTCTAGATCCATCAAGAAGTTTCAAAGCCAAAACGGCCTCTTTGGCTGCTTAAGAAGCTACCACATACTCGGCCTCCATGGTGGAATCAATCAATGCACGATTGCTTGATACTCCTCCAACTTATAGCTCCACCTCCTAAGGTAAACACATATCCCGAGGTAGACTTTCTGGACTCCTTATTTGACATAAAGTTTAAGTCAGTGTACCCATGAGGTACCAGACTATCTGACTGGAACACCAACATATGATCTCTAGTTCTTTTCAGATACTTGAGTATATGTTTCACTGCAGTCCAACGCTCTTACACTGGATTACACTGAAATCTACTAACCATGCTAACAGCAAAGCAAATATCAGGTCTAGTATACAACATAGCATACATGAGGCTTTCTACTGCCAAGGCATAAGGAACTGCCTTCATCTTTTCCATCTCCTCAGGTGTCTTACGACACTGATCCTTGGATAGGTTGATTCCATGTCTAAAAAGGAAGGAACCCTTTCTTGGAATCCTGCATGCTAAAACGAGCAAGGATCTCATCGATATAAGTAGGCTTATGATAAGCCCAACATCCTATACTTGCAATCTCACATAAGTTTAATCCCAAGGATGTGACCGGCTTCTCTCAAGTCTTTCATATCGAATAGGCTAGATAGTCACACCTTTATCGAAGATAACATTCCTACATCGTTTCCGATTAACAGAATATCATCTACGTATAGTACCAAAAATACCACCACTTTTCCGTTGCGCTTCTTGTACACACATGACTTATCCGGACATTAATCAAAACCAAGAAAACCTGATTGCTTGATCAAAACGGATATTCCAAGATCTAGATGCTTGCTTGAATCCATGAATAGACTCCTTAAGCTTGCACAATATGTGCTCTTGACCATTTACTATGAACCCATCTGATTCCATTATGTGGATGCAGATTTCACAGCCCTTTGTCAAAATTCAGCATCTTTATCTTTTAGTTCCTCATTGTAGTTGCAAGGTTCAGCATGTTGTTCTTCAGCGATCATATCATAAGATTCTCCCAAGAACATATATACTGATTGGGTGGGACAACAACCCTCCCACTACGATGAGGTACCAGTGTGTCAACAATTCTTTCTTGCAGTGTAACCTCCGGTTCTATTGGTGTTGAAGAAGTCTTTATCGGTCCATCTCATCTCAATTTCTTTAGAACAATCTTACTTCTGAGCTTATGGTCTATTTCATAGTCCTTCACTAAGTATCGAGCATTGGTGCTAATAATGATCTTCTGATTCTTAGGGCTATAAAATAATCTACATTTCATTCCTCTAAGGTACCCCACAAACAGACAAACTTATGTCCTTGATTCCAATTTATCTGCGTTCCCATTTAGCAAATGTGCTGAACTATCCCAAACCCGAACATGCTGCAGACTAGGTTTGCGCCCAGTCCACAATTTTGTGGGTGTAAATGGTACTGACTTAGATGGTACCAAGTTAAGAATGTTCATTACTGTTTCTAGTGCATGTCCCCAAAACGAAATTGGTAAATCTGAATAACTCATCATTGATCTCACCATATCTATAAGAGTCGTATTCCTTCTTTCTGCTAAACCATTTTGATGTGGATACTTGGTGCTGATAACTGGGATGTAGTCCCTTCAGTTAACAAGTACTTCCTAAACTCTCCCAAGAGGTATTCGCCACCACGATCAGATCGCAGTGTCTTACGACATTCACCTAGATGCTTCACCGTTTCCACCCTATACTCCCTGAATTTCTCAAAGTATTTGGACTTACGGTGCATCAAATAAATGTAAATATTGAGTAATTATCAATCAAAGTGATGAAATACTCAAAAACACCTCTTGCTTGGACATTCAATGGTTCACACAAAACAGAATGAACCAATTTCAATGGCTCTTTGGCTCTATAACCTTTTACTGATAAAAAAGTCTTTTGGTCATCTTACCTTCTAAATAGGATTCACAGACTAGAAGTTCCTCAACTTCCAATGAACCTAACGGTCCATCCCTGACTAGTCTAAAAATTCTATTCAGATTAATATGACCAAGGCATAAGTGCCAAAGATACATTTGGTTCAATTTAGAAGGCTCATTTCTCTTACAAGGCATATCATTAGTGTTATTCAATTTATGCAGTTGCACTGTAGAAAATATAGGATTAATAAAGTAGAGATTATCCACCAATGAATCAGAATAGATAAAACGTTTATTTAACTTAATAACCACAAAGTTACTAAAATAAACCAAAAATCCATCTTTAATCAACTTAGAAACTGAAACCCAAGTTTCTTCTAAGTATGAGAACATAAAGACAATATCTCAAAATTAAACTTCTATTATTACTAAAATTTAAAATAACATTTCCTACTACAACTGCTGCCACTCTCGTAGCATTACCCATGTGTAGATAAATCTCTCCATCACTGAGTCTTCCGGTTTCCTGGAACCCATGCAATAAATTGCAAATATGATTAGTGGTTCACGTATCTACACACCGGGTACTGGCAGATGACACCACTAAACATGATTCAACGACTAGCGAAAAGATTTATCTTGATTATTCACTTTATTGAGATAGAATAGATATTCATTCTTCCAGTGTTCTTGATGCTTGTAGTGAAAACACTTGCCCGCAGGCTTTTTCGCTCTACCTTGAGGCCCATAAACTGCCTCCATAACCTTTTTTCTGAGACTTGTTCTGCTTCTTCTTGCCTTTCAGCTTAGAAGTAGAAACGTTCTCTGCCACTAACACTAATGGTGGTTTCTTCACAACCAAAAGACCCTCAACTGCTTGGAGCTCCTTAAGAAGTTTCGCCAAAAATAAATACATTTTGTTCATATAATAGTTTAGGCGAAATTACTTACAACTCTCAGACTGCAGTGAGTTAAGAACGAAATCGATCTGGGTTTCCCTATCAATTTCAGCTCTAAGGATCTCTAGTTCATTAAGAAGAGCTATCATCTTCAGAACATGATCCTTAATTGGGATCCTTTCAACATGGGTGATACTCACCAATTTTTTATAAAATTTTACTTTCTGTTCTGTGGCATTCTCATCAGGTTTAGGAGGGCACACCTCAGACAACACAAAATTGTGCCCTTCAGCAATTAACACTATATCCAAGTTCCTTTTTCAGTCAATATAATTCGATCCAGCAAGTTTATTTTCTTTGAGAATAATGACAAGTGGATTGCAAAAAAAACCATTTTTAAATCTGAGAATCACATAACAATAATTATGAAGGGCAATAAAAATTTTGAATTTCATTTTAATATTGATTCCCTCTACCACATGTTAAAAGAAAAATATTGGCAACCCTACACACCGTAAAAAGCATGCTTCGATGGGAAGTCTCTACTCCTTATCATTTGTATAGATAAGCACAACCTTTTAATTTTACTATCTAGACACTATACCGTGCCAAGCAAATTAAATAGCCAATATAGCTTCGGTCCTATAAATAATAATAGTGACTCAGATGGTGAAGATACTATTATTTACAGTTAAGTGTATACCATTACCTAGCCCCATGACCTATTGTTCCGTTATGAATTACCTCAGATGGTGAAGTAATTCGCACAACAATTATCATAGACCTATCCTTTAAGGAAGTTTGTACCGATGAGGCCATAATTAATTTTGCCCGATGGGGGGGAAGGTTCTAAAACCATCACATAAAATTAATTACATCATCTACATACTAGTAATGGAGACCGTGAGATTTATAAAAAAAAACTCCCTCTCCCACTTAGTTATTTAAAAAAAATTTGTGAGGGTTATCAAAATTTTCGAGTTTGCAAAACCGTGATCTAGATCAAAGCCAATTATCACCATGTTGTCCCAATATGGTAAACTATCACATATGCAAACAATATAGAAACACAAATAGTAAGAAACACAAGATAAAGAATCCAGATATTATGGTCAAAGATGCAATCCTTGAGCAATAAGGAATCTTTCCAAACTTGAAATCCTTAAGCAATAAGGAGTCCTTCCAAACTTGAAATCCTTAAGCAATCCTTCATCTATACTTGAAATCCTTCAACTATACTTGTGTTGAAGGTTTAGATACTTTGAATCAATCAAGGAAACCAAAATCCAACCGTGCTTAAGCAAGAAAATTCGGATTTGACATATTCCCGCGTAAACTGCACAGCCTTCAGTATTTTGGCTATATCTTCCTCATCCGATCTCCAAATGAAGTGATTCAACTTGGGTTGGATTCCAAATTCAATTATCTACAACTTTCGTGAAGAATAGATTTCCTAATTCCAACGTTTACTTGGTCGAAACAGCCCTGCAATCAAACCCTACGAATCTGGAAAAAATCTGTTGCAAGCCAAACAACTTGTATCTTTTGTATCTTCCATCTTCGATCTCCGAATAACCGTCGAATGCTATTATAATCGAAGAAACATACAAACATTGATCTTATGCCTCCATTGGAGTTCACATGCTACGTTAATTATTACAACCACGAAAAATAATCGTGCCACCCAATAAATAACACATGCTATGTTAATTATTACAACCACGAAAAATAATCGTGGTACCCAATAAATAACAATAACCACGAAATAAATTATCGTGGGATCCAATCACATAAAATCAACAAAAATCATATGACCATAATAGCTGGGTAAGAACGCTGCAAAACAAGGTTAGCACAGTTCTACGTTCTACCTTCTATAACCTACGGACAACATGGCCTGTTTAATCTATACGCGTGATTACAGCCTGCTCTGATACCACTGTTTGGAAACCGAATCCCCAAGACCCAGTAATGACGCGTACAGATTAGACAACAAAAAATAAAAACCCTACAAGGCGGAATTAGGGTTTTACCACAACTCCATGCGACACGAACGCTGGTTGAACTTGTTATAACACACCTTGCTATAAACCACGAATACTGCTCGATCGTACCTTACGATCTTCTATCGTATTCCCTGCACGTCTAGAACACGAACTGAGTGTGGACTCTTTTGCGATCTGTTTGCTCTCTCTAAATCTGCCTCTATTTCGTGAATAATAGAAAAACATTCTCCTGACCTAGAGAGAATAACGTATATATATAGGGCTACGATAGGGACCTAAGGAGTAATAAGTCTGGGCTCCCAGTGTAAATAAGAAAATTTAATCCCACCAGGATTCTTCTTCTTATTTCACTAATTATAATTCACCCCACTACAGAATTATAATTGCACTCCCGTCCTTATCTCAATTATATTACGAGCTCCATGATATTAAATACTTATTAATCTCCCCACGTTAAGATTACAGATACCCGTTGATTAAAATAAATTACTAACACTTCCTCCGTTGTGAGATCCTTGAGTGAGCAAAAGCTCGCAACATGAAACATCATCTCATAAGTGATGTGACAGTCAACAATACGGGCACTATCCCGTGGAACAACTACTTCTTCCAAGGCATTACTCTGTGGGCTGTAGGAGTACAAAAAGTCATCACGCCATATCATCAATATATCCCCGTTTCTCCGAACTTTTGTCGGGGTAACTACACATAACAAGCATGCTAGATCAGATTCTTTCCTAATCACAATCTCTTTTGTCCGTGACTCCAACACTCCTTAGTCCTTCATAACCTTGATGACAAGATCAGAATCCGAGCTATTATCACACACAAACAAACGACCTTCTAGTAACCCCAAGCTCTTACAATACCTTCCCCTGCCAAGACCAGGGACGGTAGAGATTTCTTGAAATGATTCTTTCTCAATGTCAAAAGCACATATTGAATAAGGGCTCTCCATATCGCAAGTTAGCCAATGGATGTTTCCATTCAACGTCACACTATATAAGCGCAAGTCATATTCGAACGGGACAGGTCCAATGCTTCTCCATTTGCCAGTTCCGAGTGCATATACCTCACCTTGGCACTTGTACGAACAATTACCTGAAGCCGCCTTCTGGAAAATCTGCACCAGCTTGTATTGGCCAGAAATGGAGCTAAACCTGAACCCATAAACAAGCACCGAGGGATACTACTGGCCTTGTTCGTTTGGTAATTTTGGGTATTTTAGTTTTAGTAGTGGGCAAAGGCGGAATCAGGAATTAATTCTACCATGGGCTGACCAAAATCATATATATATCCACTATATTTTTAGCCATATTTTTATGAGAGTTCTAATGATAAAATTTAATTATGAGAGCAGAAACTTAATTATGAGAGCACTAGAGACAAAATTTAATTATGACCCTTTACTAATATGATCAGAGTAACAATATCTTCATACTGGTTCAAACAAATTGAAAATTGGAGCACTTCATTTTTAAAAACTGTGTTATATATTTAAAAAATATGGTTACAAAATTGAGTGCTCTAATTTTCAATTCGTTTGAACCGGTGCAAAGATGCTGTTCTGTTGATCATATTATTTTAAATTGTCATAATTAAATTTTGTCTCTAAAGCTCTCATAATTAAGTTTATGCTCTATGAAGGGTGCTACTAGTACAGCGGCTGCTGTACAGCAGCCGCGTACAGATCTCATTTGCGTCCGTCTCGGGTCCTGCAAAGATGATCGGAGCCGCTCATATTGTTCAAAATACTTTGTTTAAGGTCCCTGTAAAAAATCACCTCAATCCAATATCGGGAGGGGTGTTTACGAATCATCCAACTTTGCTTCAAAATTTAACCTAAGTTTTGAAGCAAAATTGGATGATTCGTAAACACTCTTCCCGATATCGGATTGAGTTGATTTTTTACAGGGACCTTAAACGAAGTATTTTGAACAAAATGAGCGGCTCCGATTATCTTTGCAGGACCCGAGACGGGCGCAAATGGGATCTGTACGCGGCTGCTGTACGGCAGCCGCTGTACCAGTAGCATTTCTGATGTTCTATATGGTCCCAAATAAAGAGCAAAAACTTAATTATGAGAGCCCTAAGAATAATACGATCAGAATAATAAGATTTTCGCACCTGTTCAAACGAATTAAAACTTGAAAAACTTTAAATTTTAATTATATTATACGAAACTCACCTATCTATTACTGTTATCAAACGAGGCCTAGATAATCATAGAATTCGCTAGAAAATCATCTTCCATTTTGATACAAAGATCAATTTTCACATGCTTCATAACTAAACATGTTCTTTCCGTAACAAAAATGGGTTGGACTAAAAATTTTGGACCGAAATTTACATATAATAATTTATTTTTTTAGGGGGTCTTTTGAAGGTCCACCTAGGCTACAGCCCAAGGCAGCCCTTCACTGGTTCCGCATTTGGTAGTGGGTGGAGAGAGAAATAGGGTAATGATTAGAGGGAGGGGTAATGAGTGGAGAGAGATAGAGAGAGAAATGAAATTAATAATTAGAGAAATAGGGCAATGATTGGAGAAAAATATAGAATAATGATTAGAAAACAAAGTTAAAACAAAGTAAATATGTTAAACGAACAAGGCCATTGTCTTTTGTGATTGGGCTCTGGAACTGTGATGTATTGTCTAACTGTTGGGTTGCATATGAAAAGAGACTTGTTTTGGTAATCACAGAAACACAACCACCCGTTTATGGACCCAACCAAAAGGATTTTACCATGCAGGTAGCAGACTTTGAGATTGAATTTCATCGCTGGATGGTAGCAAAGATGGTGACCGTCGGATTCGTCTCGAAATTCGACTAGTTTGAGAATGTCGGAATCGGAGTCAGGAAGGGAGACACCCAATTGGTGAATGATAAGGGCGGTGGGTGATCTTGACAGGCGAAGGTTAGCAAAATAAGGATCGAGGAGTAGGTTGCGCGAGAAATTGCAAACGCATTTGCATTGGATGATTGTTTTCGTGGGAAGTCTGGAGAGAATATCTGTGATGATTACTGTGGGTATATCATTTATGGAGCTGCAAAAATTCACTCTTTTCAATAAAATAAAAAGGTTTATCAGTGATGAATTTCAAACTGTGATAAAATTCAGTGGGATCTGGTTTATCAATGGCTCATTGGAATTAAGTTGGTGCCGGTGGGCACGGCAGAGTGAGTAGTTTGGATGGGGACGTGGTTTAATAAGTCTCAGGTCAAATATGCTCTGTTTGAACTTTCCATTTCCTTATGAAAATTGAGGGATCGAGAAAACATAAACAAGCAACGGAGAATTTTTTATAAGTCCATTATAGCACTTTCTAAACCCATTTAGTCCATTTCTAAGTTTCATAACCCACTTCTAAGTCCACTAATAATTTTAGTGATAAAAATATTCCACCTAAGAAACACGGGCCTTGTTTGGTTAACACGAAAATATATTTTTTCCAGTTTTTTTCATTTTTTTTACAATCAAGCCGCTGTCGCCACCACCACTGCCACCGCCGCCGCCGCCGCCACCACCACCACCACCGTCGCCACTGTCATCACGCCACATATAACGTTATATGTGTAACAAAAAACGTATTTTTTCATTTTTCTTGATTTTTTTATTGAACCCGCTACACTTAACATTTAACGTTATATATGTGACAAATTTCTCTTTTTGTTTTTTCGTATTTTTCTTGTATTGATTTTTTAATGTTATATGAGTGATAAAAATTTCCTAACATACAACATTATATGTGTGGCAAAAATTTTCTAATATGCAACGTTTCTAAATATCGCATATAACGTTATATGTGAGTTTTTGAATATCTAAATATCGCAAAAAAAAAAAAAAAACTTAGAACATATAACATTATATTTATGTTTCTGCAACTCTGAATCTCACAAAAAAATAGAACAAAACATATAACATTATATGTAAGCTTTTGTAGTACTAAAGGCTTATTAACTTTTTTGGTTCCCAAAGTATCATAAAAATCTCATTTTGGTCCCCAATAAACACATTGGAGAAATTGAGTCCCCAACGTTATTAAATGTGTTCCAATGTAGTCCCCCACTCCTAATGCCGTTACACCCGACGTCAAAACCGGGGGCACGTTCGTCATTTCCCCGCTCCAACCTTTTTATCCTCTACAGCTCATCTTCTTCCCTTTCCCCTAAACCCACTGCTCCATGGGCCGCTCCATGCGCATCATCCGCTCCAACCTCTACCACACCCGCTCCTTCCCCGGCGACCATTTCTCCGAAAACCTAACCGGCTCCGCCGTCGACTTCCACCTCGACCAACTCGCCGCCACCCAGAACCGGGTTTTAATCGCTAAGTCGGGCGTTGTGCCAGCCCTAATCCCTCTAATGAGGTGCCGATCCGTGGGCCCAGGAGCACGCCGTCGCCGCCCTACTAAGGGATTGTTCGGCTAAATAAGCCAAATAACTTTTTTTTTTGTCCTTATTCAAAATTTTTTCACATTTGTTAGTTTTTTTATCAATTTTTTGGGGATTATTGTTTCATCAAGACAAGAGGAATCTAAAAAGTAAAAAATTATGATCGAAACCTAATTTTTTTAAAAAAAAACAAAAATAAGCCAATTTTTTCATATTTTTTCAAAAAAAAAATTGGATTTTGATCGTAATTTTTTACTTTTTAGATTCCTCCCGTCATGACAAAACAATAATTTCCAAAAAATTGGCAAAAAACTAGCAAATGCGAAAAAAATTTGAATGAAGAAAAAAAAAAAACCACTTGGCTTATTTAGCCAAACAACCCCTCAGTAGGGTCGTGATGGTGTGCTCCTGGGCCCACAGATCGGCGCACCTCATTGGAGGGATTAGGGCCGGCACAACGCCCGACTAGATTATTTTTGTCTTTATTTAAAAAAAATAGATTTTGATTGTAATTTTTTACTTTTTAGATTCCTCTTGTCATGAATAAGTAATAATCACCAAAAATTGACCAAAAAAAACTAAATGCAAAAAAAAAAATTTTTGAATAAGAACAAAAAAAATAAGTCACTTGGCTTATTTAGCCGAACAACCCCGCAGTAGGGCTGTGACGGCATGCTCCTGGGCCCACGTATCGGCGCACCTCATTAGAGGGATTAGGGCCAGTACAGCGCCCGACTCGGCTATTTTTGTCTTTATTCAAAAAAATGAGATTTCGGTCATAATTTTTTACTTTTTAAATTCCTCTTGTTATAAAGAAGCAATAATCCCTAAAAAAAATTAAAAAAATACTAAGAAATGTGAAAAAAAAATTTGAATAAAAAAAAACCAAGTGGCTTATTTAGCCGAACAACCCCTGAATCTCTCCCTCCACGAGAAGCAAGTGATTTTTCCAACCCTTATAAGTGCCATGGAGGATAAGAGGTTGGGGAAGGGGAAATGACAAACATGCCCCTGGTTTTGACGTCTGGGGTAACGACGTGAGGGGTTAGGGACTACATTGGTACACATTTAATAACGTTAGGGACTCAATTTCTCCAATGTGTTTATTGGGGACCAAAATGAGATTTTTGTAATACTTTGGGGACCAAAAAGGTTAATAAGCCTAGTTCTAAATCTCAAAAAAAAAAAAAAAAAAAAACAGAATATATAACATTATATCTAAGTTTTTGTAGCTCTAAGTCTCACAAAACATAACATATAAAATTATATGTTCTCAAAACAACGTCATATTTTTCCAACAATATTATATATCTCAAAAAATAACATTATATGTTCACATATCATGCCACCATTATTCTTATTTTCATTCGCGCCTTGAATCCCAAGTTGAATGTTGATGAGGCCACAAGGGGTCGAACTTTCATTTTTTCACGTTTTTTCATCAAAACCTTCATCGAATCCTTTAAAATTTGTGATTTTTTGCCTTCGAATAGCATTCTCATAACCTCTATATCTACATATATACATATTCAAAACAACATAAACAACATTAATATATCTCAAAAATGAAATATAATAGTATATGTCTAACCATAGGAAAAACACATATTACACATGACAGAAGTTCACATATAACGTTATATACTCTGCTGTCCATCACTTATTGAATTGGTCTGCGCAGCAACCTCTATGACTTGCTTCTGATAATATATGGATATATCCAAATGTGCTTTTGAAAGGCCGCTGCGTGGACCTTTAATAAGAGAACACATAATGTTATTAGTTCCCTTTATTTTTTTTTGAATTTTACAGGACAAAATCTCATATACAACGTTATATGTTCTCTATACAAATTGAATTTTTATTTTATGTCAATACAAGCTCATATATATATATATATATATACACATATGTATGTACGTATGGTCACAAATATTCTCATATAACCATATATAATCATATATGGATATATCCATATGTGTTTTTGAGAGGTCGCTGCGCGGACCAATTCAATAAGAGAATATATAACGTTATTAGTTCTTTTGTTTACAGGACAAAATTAGGTACCAAGGATAAATTGTCACATATAACATAGATAGCTCAGTAGAGAAGATCATCTATAACCAAACCACATTGCTAACCGAGCTTCAAATCACATATTTTCACGTATAAGTCGGAAAGGCCGCTACGTGGACTAATTCAATAAGTGATCGACAACGGAGTATATATCGTTATATATGACAAAGGCTTATACATAATGTTACACGGTACAAAAGGTCATATATAACATTATATGTTCTCTTTATTAAATAACATAGAATATTTCTAATTTAGAATATTATATATAACAATATAACATTATATATTATTATATCTCTCTCTAACTAAGAATGTTTTAAAAAAATGACATTAAATAACTACAAAAACACATAAAAATATATTTTTTGTGTGACACGAAATACACACATATAACCTTATATATTTTTTCAAAAAACACAACCTATTCCAACCTTATATGTCTAGCCCTAAAAAAAACACACATATAACCTTATATATTTATTCAAAAACTCCAAACATATTAGAAGCAAGTCGGAGAGACCGCTGCGTGGACCAAATCAATAAAAAAATTATGAAAAGCAAAAATATAACCTTATATATTTATTCAAAAAACTTCAGATTTCTAACCCTAGGAAAAGCACACATATAACATGAAATTAAGATCAAATTTCCTTTTTTTTCTGACCATCAAATGAGACCCATTTAAGAATGATCAGGAAAGAAGAAAACCCAGAAGTGGAATTTACTGATTATCATACAACAGAAAGATTAAGGTTGTTCTAAAAAAGAATCAATCTCCACCATCCGTTTAATCTCTGGAACCTCTCCAAGAGTTCAGTGGTCCACTTCTACCTTCTTCCAACTGCAAAATAATGAGAAGCCCATTAAAAAAAAAAAAAAACCACCCACACAACAAAAAAGAGAAGGAATCATCAAGGAGTAGTAATTACCCATAACAAGTAAACAAAGATTAAGCAAACAAAAATAAAAAATGATACCTACTAGAGAACAGCCTGAAAAATTCAGATTCATGGTTCTTAAAATCTGCTAGAAAAATGGCAGAAACAAAAGAAGCAGCAAGTTGCAGAGACATAGTTTGAAGAACGGCGCTACTCACAACGACCCCAAGAACAACAACAAGAAACTAGACGACGATGAACAACAAGAGCAAGAACTGGATGGGACGAAGCTATTGACGGAGCATATATTCGAGTCGAAGGAGGTGCTGCTATGGCAGAGCCAGCTGACGGTCAGGGTGTTCGCGGTGAGCTTCGCTGAGAGAGAGAGAGAGAGAGAGAGAGAGAGAGAGAGAGAGGAGGAGGAGGAGGAGGAGGAGGAGGAGGAGGAGGAGGCTGTGTTCCAGATTTATTTTTGATCTAGGGTTTCTCTCTAGCTATATAATGGGTTATATAGAAGGGCACTTTTGTCTTGGTTTAATTTCTTTTTTAAAAGAAGTGGACTTAAGACCTTACTAAACTATATTAGTGGACTAGAAGGGTTACAAACATTAGAGGTGGACTAATTGGGTTACAAGTTCTCTATAGTGGATCCTAGACCAATTTTTTAAACACGAATTTTTTAAACAAAAGAAACATAAACTTCCAAATCTTTGAAATTTCGTCATCTTTCGATTTGTTTACAATTTTATTCGATCTCTGTTTCTCTACGGAAGATTTAGGGTTTGCTTGGAACTTATGAAAAGAGAAAACGGAAAGCAAATTTTTATTTTCTCTTGTTTGGTTTGAGAGAAAACAGAAAGGATAGTAGCAAAGCGAAGAATAAGGTTAGTGGATTTCCCTTTACACTTAAATCAATCTTTTTTCCTTTCCTCTCTTTTTTTCTTCTTCTCAAGTTCCAAACAGCCAGTTAGAGTTAGAATCTAGTTTGTTAAACTAGAGCTTACCGGTCTACTACATATGTCGTGTTGGTAGTGTTGGAAATATGTGTTAGAATTTCTGTAAATCTATATATTCTAATCTAATATATAAAAGGGGAGTACCCTTTTGGTGTCACCCTTTTTTTTGAAGCTATATAGACTTTTTGAAGTCCAAAAACACCCCTATATTGATGCGCATGCCATTATTTGTAAGCTTTGTTAACCGAAAGGGGTACACATGTAAATTAAGCATCCAGTTATAACTGTTGGCGATTCGGGAGGTGTCTACAATTTTTGGCGACTCTGTTGGGGACTTGAGAGCCATAACCAGAAAATTCGACATACGATTAATACTTGCTTTATTCAATTCTTGTTTCATATGCATCGAGCGGGCAACCTCGTTGAGTTCACCAAATATCCCGGCATTTCATGGGCTATGTTAGGGGTTCCAGCAAATTTCACAGTCATTTGTACCTAGTGGTATATCAAAAAGGGAATCATCCGATCATTGCCTATGATGGGCTGGCGAAAGGACTGGTGCCCTTTGACAACGAAGGACCCTTGAGACTACCCAAAACCATACATGTGTTAGATAGCCATAGAACTTATCAAAATAAGATAGGAACCTGCAGGCTAGGAACCAACGTGCATTCGTTTATAAAAGTTATTCCTCACACCCTGTATAAATTGTTATTGTAACATCTCTTTCTGTGCAGAAGGGTTGGAATTTTCAGCCCAAATCCTAACCCTATACAGCCCCGTGCTGACTCGCAGGTATTCTATTTTTAAAGCAGGCACGATAGATAGATTATAGAAGCAACCACAACCAATTTTATACTCTTACAACACCCGAATCTACGCCAAGCAGAAATCTTTGCAATCATCCCTTCTGTCATCCGCGCTTGTCAGAACACCCCCACTGCGGCGGTCTCAATCAATCTCTAGCTCTTCATGGACATCCTCTCAACAAACCCAATCATCTGCCAATCCCCGAGTTATGTCGAGCTCCTATCCCACACCGATTTAACAATGTCCGTCAACGATGCCACCAATGCCGAGCTCCAAGCTCAAATTGCCACTTTGCTAGCCGAGAAGGCAGCAAAAGACGCTGAGGATGAGGAAAACAAGGAAGAAGATGAGAATCCTCTTAAAGTAGTAACAACAGAAAGTCCCGAAATGGCCAAGCAACTCAAAGAGATCAAATATGCCCTGGCCCGTTCGCAAGGAGACCAAATTCTAGACTTTGAAGGACTTTGCCTCTTCCTAGAATCTCAACTGCCTAAACGATTCAAGATGCCAAACATCGAGAAGTTCAATGGGACTGGTAACTCTACCAGTCATGTTCACCATGTTATCAACACCCTAAAGCCAATGGGCTTGAGTGATAAGCTCATTGCTCTATTTTCAAAGGACTCTCACTGGAAGCGCTCTTGATTGAAATTTGGGCATTATCAAACTTGGCCAGAGATCGCTAATGCTTTTGTTAAGTAGTACACATACAATGTTCAAATTGAGTTGACTACTCAAGATTTGGAGATGACCAAGCAAGAGTCGAATGAAGAATTTGCTACCTTTGTGGCTAAATGGAGAGATAAGGCTGCTAAGATGAAGAATCGTCCCTCTGACGAAGATCAAGTGAGGATAGTCGTCAAGAATATGCAGCCCAAGTATCTCAGGCATATCTACACTCAAGCTATCACCGATTTCAAACGCTTGCATGCTACTGGGCTACAGATTGAGGATGGAATCAAGCTGGGGCTCATTGGAAAAGAAGAAGCTCCTACTCCACCCAAGAAAACCGTTCCTACTTGTGCTTCTCATGCTTCCATAAACACCCTTGACCCAGCCTTACCACAATACCCTTTCCAAGCTAGCTTTTCCCGAAACTCAAATCGCCCGCACTGCAACTTTGACCCTCTCTACATGACCCTGTCCCAAGCCTTAAACTATTCTAAGCCGTCAAGGCATCTCAAGCCTTTGAACAAACCACCTCCTCAGCTGCCGTATAGCCCAAACCATGACCCCAACAAACAGTGTGCTTATCATTAACACCCTGGACATGAGACAAACCATTGCATGCGTCTTCGCCATGACATCCAAGACCTCATCGATAACCGAGTAATAAAACCTCCAAAACCCGATGTGCAAGCCAACCCACTCCCTACTCACAATGCTGAACCACCACCCCGCAATATCAATCTAATACACCTGTCTCTCAATTCCATATACAACCCTAGCCAATACATTGTCCAAACCAAGCCAACCTTGACTTTCCCAGAGGAGGATGGGTGTTTCATGATGGAGGAAGAGGAAAATAACGAGTCTGATCAATCAGAAGTGATCGATCCTGACATGTTTGACAAAAGTGACGAAGAGGAACAAGCAAAGGAGGAAAGGCTAAGGAAATGGAAAGAGCATTCATGGGCAAAACACAATTTGGAGGATCCAGACATTCCGTTTGTAGAAGATGACGAATGGTTACGCATTTGCTCTGAGAATAGAAAGACATAAAAGGAGAGGGTCATCATGATGAAAAGGCATGCTCACTTTGAGCCTGCCCAAATAGTGGTACCCATCAATTGCCCAAAAATTCCAACGCCTCCCATCGTCTGGGAAATAATTAACCTTATAGAAGAAGTGGAAGAATTTCAAATGCAACCATGGGTCGATCCTTATGAGGAATACGATTACAGTCAATGGGTAGAAGAAGAAGAAGATCTAGATTTCATATGCACAGACCCATATCGAACGGGAGAGAGTGACTTTGATGAAATGGAAGGAGAATATGACGATCCGCTTGATGGGATCTCTTTAGCATCACTATTTAACCAAACAACTGATCTCCCTTGCGTCTGCACAATCGACAAGGAAGAGGAAAGGGAAAAAATTGAGAAAGATAAGGTGGAAACCCAAGCTGACATTTCCATTTGGGGATTGCTCATGTCTCAAAGAGGTAGCCACCGTATAAGCTTTGAAAATGGGTCCAACTCAAAGGCTTTGTTTGGCAAATAAGAGGGTGGAAAATAGTCTAAAACTATGAAAGGCAAGGGAAAAGGAGAGAGCCCCGAATGCTACAATAGCTGAGAAGTCATAACATGGCAAAGAACGATAGAACATTACTTTTGTTTTCTAAATCAAGCTAGGACATGTTTTTGGCCCATGTTTGGGCATTTTATTTCTACTAAATGAATCCATGTTTTATCTCTAAACTATGCTCATCGAATGATTTTGCTCCTAAATTGCAATTGTCGTATACTACAGTCTCTTTGCCAAACAAGGGAAATCTTAGGAATCAAGTTCTTTGTGTTACTGACAAAATGGAAAGTATGGATGAACTTTGGTTACTCGAGAAATTAGGTTTTTGTCAAAACTTAGAAAGAAGACGCTATCTCCGTGAGAACACTTAGAGTTAACTTGCCCATTATAAAAGTACAAAGGAGATTCAGAAAAATATCTCCACCAAATCCCTCTCCAAAATACAGAAGCCCTCTTGTAAGAAATGTTCATTGGGTAACCAAAGAACCCAAGCAAAAGTAAGAGCAAAGTCTGCTAGGACAAGAAACTGCAAAAATGCAGTCTAGGCAAAAGTTAAGGCATTCAAAGAAAAGCTCGCTAGAGACTCAACCTCCATTAGGTAACCTAGGCAAAATTTAAAGCATGTGAGGAGAAAAACCCAGACTGGAAACCCAACCTCAAAGGTTGTGATTTTGGAGCTACGTTAAAGGCCTGATTCCTTGATTGGGATACGTATGCAATCTCACATTGAGATGCGGCCCAAGCATGCAGAGAGAAGGAAAAATATCAAGAAGTTTGTATTCAATGATATGTATAGCTAACTCTATGTATTGAGCTTGCAAAAGATGAGTATGCTTTCTCGAGGATTATTATTTTTTTTTTGGATAAACCAGCTTGAAATAGAAAAAGGGGCTAACCGAATATACAGCCTACAAGGGGCATACTCCAGGAGGAAAAAGAAAGAAAATGGAAAGAAAATAAAGGATGCCTATGCCAAGGGTTCAGATCCCATACCTCCAGTCCCGTCCAGTTCGGCCTTTTGTGGGCCCGAAAAGGGCCCACAACAATGATCGGAACCGTTCACATTTTAGAGCTCGTCGAGACCAACGACCATACCAAAAATCACGTTGATCGGATACTGTTTGATATCATTTCAAAATGCATTAATGTTGTCTAAAAAAAGGTGTGAAACACAGGATTACAACCCTTCAACACATTTTTTCGAAACTTAATACATTTTGAAATGATACCAAACGGTATCCGATCAATGTGATTTTTGGTAGGTCGTTGGTCTCAATGAGCTCTAAAATGTGAACGGTTCCGATCATTGTTGTGGGCCCGAAAAGGGCCCACAAAAGACCGAACTGGACCGGACTGGAGGGTAACCCCAAACTGGACAGGATCTGACTCCCTATGCCAAGGGTTGAGAGCTTCTCTCTCTACACCCTAGAGAGAGAATGCACTCCCCAGCAAATCTCTATCCTTCAATCTGATTTAGAGGTAACTTTCAAGCTCTAATCGGATCACCATTTGAACATTACACAGTACTTTCTCCATGAGGAGCAGGTCCACGAATTTAAAGAGAGAATACAGCAAAGGGAGGTTTCCCTGTTCATCTTTTGAATCGGAGGTACAGCAACGGGAGATTTCTCGTCAATGGTCTAAATCAGAGTCCACCCCGTGGATCGGGGTCCACAGCAGATTAGGAAGCTCGAGAGTCCATCAGAGGGTGGCCAAACCCACCTCTGGACATCTGGCCGGCGTCACAGAGATTACCCCGCAGTCGCTGGGATCCATTTCATCTTCTCGGAGAGGATCCAGAGCTCCTCGCTTATGGGTCCTTTTCTCGGCAAAAGAAAGCACCGACGACGATATCTGCTCCGACGTAGGTTAGCCCATTCCAGTGCATGACGGAGGGCAGCTACTCTTCGGAAACAGTAGTGTACTGTCCAGATCTGGTGGACCTTGCACTCACAATCTCTGGCGTTCTCCGGTAGTACAACAGTGCTGGCTGTATAGGGTTAGCTTTCATTCCGACGACGGCGACCTTGGGTTGCTTGCCAGACATAGGGGTGTTCTATTTGGGCCGACTCTAGTTCCCAGGTTGGAACTACACAGTGTCAGGTCATCATTCCCAGATTGAAGGTATAATCAATTGATAAATCTGTGTTTTGGGCAGTTTAATTGGCTGCAATATTATGATAACCTATAGATTCATTTTGAAACACTCGATTGGGCAGTCATCTGTTGGACTGAGAATCGGGTTACATGCTCAGTTTTGTTACTGGGCAAACAAGCCTTTGAGGGCTTAATGTCGTGCAATTTGGAGCGCTACATTCTCTCAACCTGGGAGCTTTGCTTCGTCAAGCTCGTTTGGTTCTTAGCGTGGCATGTGTGTGGCTGTGTCTGTTCTTATTAGATGAATGGTTATGCACTAGTTGAGCGGAGCAGTTATAATCCCCTACAGTCTTGTGTGGCCTCGAAATGTGCCAGTTGATTTAGTGGTAAGTCATTATTGCTGGTAGCAGATTAGAGGCTCCTTTTCTGTCTCACTTTTAGAGAGCGGTGAGCCTTTGGTAATCGGAAGAGGTTGTGTAGTTTGTGTGGATAAGGCTTCGTGCGGGGTTGAGAGGGTGCCCGTGTATTGGTTGTCGGTATCTCCTTATTGCCTCCTCGTTTCGATGTCCTCTGTAGTAGCTGTTTCTTTGGAAGTGAGTGCCACGTTGAGGTCTGTTCTGGGTTAAGTTGGAGTATTTGAATCTTGGTCTGCTTATCCCATCTCGGGAGGTTGGTGGTATTTGGTTTTTGGCTAGGGCAGATTGTTTTGGTGAGCCTTGGATTTGGATGAGGGAGTGTTAGACCGGTTGGAATGGGCGTGGTGTACAGGGTGGGGCCCCCTGTCGGATGCCATCATCTCTGGTTGAGACTCTTCTTGGTGCCTTGTTCCTATGTAGTAAATGATCAACTATCCTATGCCAATTTGCTATGTTGCTATTTTTCTGTGATGGTTTATCACATGGTCGTTTCTGATCGTGACTCTTTATTTCATTTCCTAGCCTGGCGGGTTGTGCCAGGGTAAGAGTTAGTTTCATGTAATAACTACTACCTGTATGACTTCATAGGTTTCATTGCCGTTGTACTACCTTTCCTCTCGGATAGATAGTGCAACGGGGGTAAGATATTGTTGTTCAGCTCACTTTACTTTACTCTCCATGCGGGTTGTGCATGGGTTTCTGCAATTTTTTCAGTCTTCTTCTTTTCCTTTTTCTTTTCCTCCTGGGGTATGCCCCTTGTAGGCTGTAGATTCGGTTAACCTTTTTTTAATTTCAAGCTAATTTAACAAAAAAAAAAAAGTGGCTACATAGACTAGAGTAAAATGAAACAAGTGTTTTTTGCCCATCTAAGTAGAGGAAGAGAAAACACATGAGGTGAGTAGAATGACCACCTACCATATCGGTTCAGAACACCATACAGCTCCACAAAGTACACCAAAAATACACCATACCAAACCAAACCAATTTGAAAATGGCAACACAAGTTATAAACGGGCCATAGATGGCCCATCCAAGCAATTACTCCAAGTAACCAACAGTTGTAGCTCGGTACAGTAGTAAACACCCGCCAAGTATGGCATGAGATTACCTAAGTTTCAGTAGCTTGGGCAGCTCGGTACAGTAGCAAACAGCAGCAGCCAAACAGACTCAGCATCAGCAACATCATAGCTAATAGAGAGCATGAGATTACTCCAATTGTTTTTCGGACTTGTACTAGCAAGCGTAAGCATAGCTAGAAAGCAAGTGACCATTGAAGTAGAGCAGCAAACAGCAGCAGCCAACAGCCGCAACAGCTAATAGCCAGCAGCAACAGCAGCCAACAAACAGCAGTCGCACGAATTCACATGGAGCTGCCCTACTGACTAACAGGTAGCAACGTACAGCACAGCAGCAAAACATCAGCTTCTTTACCGTTGATTACCAATTAGTAGCAGCATGCAAACCAATCAGATCAGAACAGAACAGAAGCCGACTGAGCAGAAGAGAGCTAAGGAAGGCCCCTTAGGAAAGCATTGACATTCCTAGGGACAACCCCCCAAGGATAGGTAAAACAAATTGATGGCTACAATCATGCAAACCGATTAAAAACGACACACCTAACTATTCAATCCACAGATACAACAAGAGAGCACCAGCAGAGAACAAAAACTTGATATAATGATAAAACCAGCAACCAATCAGATGCTCTAAGGGAGCAGCACTTAGATACAAAACCAGCTAAAACCAGCAACTATTCAGTCCGCAGATACAAAGCCGAAGGGAATGGTCCATAATGGTGGGATAAAGCTCAAAATATGTAGCAGCAATAACCTTTATCAAATGCTCTATGGGAGCAGCACGAAGATAACAAAAACAGCTAAATCCACCAAAGGTAGCTAAACAAATGCTTAACTTGTACAACAGTAACAGACTTTCCAGTATATTGGAGTGTGAGTTCTTGGAACACAGTCACACTTCTAAAGCTCACAAAACCATATATGTCATAAATTAGTCGACCAATAACAGTAAATACTCAAAGAACAGACCACAATCATGAGCAGAAATTAGGGATAATCAAGAATGTTGGCCTAGCACTATGTTCTTACCTACTACTCCCTCGAAAGGCTCACACCTCCCACTTTTCCTCATGTGCTAGGACAAGGTTCCACAAACTCCCTCTCTAGATCTCACCATATGTCCCCTCTACATATTACCTCCTCTCTCAAAGAAATGACGAGGCACTAGCGCACACCTCACAGGATAAACACTATGAAAAGTGGATCACACAACATCTTCAATCAGGATCGCCAAAGAATAAGATATATACCTGATATATAGAAGTAATAGAAGCTATCTTTCCCAACTGATTGATGTGGGACTGGATCATATGAAGCCAAATCACCTTTACTCTTGTACACTTACTGCCCACATATGCAAACATTAAATACAATTGAAACATGAGTCAAATACATAACAATATTGAACAGCTAACTTCCAGCATAGTGCCACTCATTAACAACCTGATGTGCTTGAATTTGGGGAATATTGGGTAAGGATAGAATCCTTGCCCTCACCATTGAGCAAATTTTATGAACAACTACCTCCCAAGTAGATGGATTCCCCTTGAATTTCCTCATATTCCTTTCAATCCACACATGATATACTGTGATTGTAAAACCCAATTTAGTGATAACAGTTTGAAGAGATTTACCCTTTGAATTATTGACAACAGCAAAGGACACAAGAATTATTGTTCATCCCTTCTAACCTGATTGTCGTCAATGCAATAGACAGGATGCCTCGAAAATTTCCAAATTTGGCAAAGAGATCATGGAACATAGCAAAGGCAAATGAAAGACAAAAATCAAAGTCAAGCATCAGAAGGAAGAGAAAAGACGATGCCACTTGGCTAAAACAAAATCTAGCTACTTTTGGAGAATGGAAGTAACGGCCGAAAGATTGATGTATCGGCCGAGATATTGATTCCTCAGGCGCTTTATCAATTTAACGACTGTTATTTCATTTTACACCTATTGCACACAAAAATTGCTGCAAACAGCTGCTCAAAATAATTTTAAAAGCCAAGTTCTGACTATTACATGCAAACTCAAGACATTAAGGGGCAAGAAAGGCATTCTTCAACAAAAAGATTGATTACAAATATCATCGCTGTGGTTGCTTTCACTACGTAAATACAGTTGCTGCCTGTCTCTTTGCTAACTATGGATAGGGACGAAAAAGGAAAATCCTAAGGCTAGTCATGATGGCGTCTCCGAGATGGTCTTTGAGATGAAGAAGGGGATTGCTCACTGGTGCCCATAGCCTCCCCACTGGCAGTTGGTACTCGTTCAGCCTCAAGCTGCAAGAAAAATGATACAAACACTCAGATTCAAGAAAGAACACAAAGCAAAGGAATATATGAGAAAACCATACCTCGAGGATTCGACGACGCTGCCATCCGAACCAAAGCCTCCGTACTCTAATAAGCACGCAGCCATTCCTGCACTATCTCAGGGGGTACCTCTTGGATAGTCAACATTTCAAGCATTTGAACATAGAATGCAATGATAAAGCAGTGGAACCTGAAAATACTTGCGAAACTTCGGCCGGTAACATATTAAAAGGAGTCAAACAAGGAGTAAGTGCCAAGCACTCCTCCTTTCCATCGGCAGAATGGAAAGAAACAAAGGAAGGGGCCTGTGGCCAAACAGGAGTAACAGAAGGAACAACAGGTGGAGCCAAGAAAAGGCGGCAATACTCCACGTAGTCCCCTGCCTGACCTGAAGCAAGCTCTCCCAGTCTCTAATCCGAGCATTCTTCAAGTCTTTCTTGGACATTGAGAAGGTAGATCTCATCGACATCGGAGGTCGATGAGGAACTAACTGAAGAGCCTCAGTGCGTGGGCGCCACTGACTAGCCATCCGATCGCCCAGATACCAAGCTCAGCAAAAAGGGCCCTCAAGTAAGCTATGAGTATGGTCTAGAACCCTGGAACGCGCAAGAGGGGCGTCCTCTGGTATGCCATTCCAAGGGTCAAACCGCACTAGCAAATAGGGTCAAATCAGTACTTACAGAACAAGGATATGAAAATCTAAAGACAAGGAATACAAGGAGAAAATAGAGGTACCTGATCGACCGTCAACCGGTACAAAACTCGCTGCCACTCAGGAAGGCTCAAAACAGGTGGCCGCAGCTTTCATTGCCCCACCAACCATCGCTTGTTGCAAGGAACATAGTTTGCATCCTCGTGCCTGGTGTCAGTTTGAAATTGAAGGACATGCTCAAAAGCCCAAAGTTGAAAGGTGGGTTAACAAATAGATATAATTCAATACAAATGAAAATCAAAATGAGAAAAGAGGAAAAAGAAGAATGGTATACCTTAAGCACTCTATAGAGACCCGTGAATTTTTCTATTTTCTTTAATCATTTAAATATGTGGAATATCATATTTTGAGGTTTTATTGATGTTTGGAGGTGTCGGTATCAAGTTGGGGTCGAACCGATGTCCATTCAAAATTTTCATCTTTCTACCCAGCCAGTACCGGTACCGCCTGATGCCTAGTACCGGTACCAAGTGTCCAAAACTTGGCCAAATTGACTTTTTGAAGGCTCTAGTACCGGTATTGGGAGTCGCCCAGTATCGATACCCGCTGCATTTTTCTGCAATTTTCAGCACGCTTTTTGGACTTCTATAAATACCCCCCTTTTGTCATTTCTCACTCCCAAACCCACGAAACACCCCCTTCACTCATCCCACTCCAGTCTCACCCAAAAACCCTTGATTTCAACCTCAAATCTCCAAGATCGAAGGGTTTCTTCCTCAAAATCACAAGATTCTTGCATTTGGTCAACCAAGGGTGAGTTTTATGTTCTTGTTCTCATTCCTTGAAGCTCTATCATGTTTCTTCCCTCTCTCCTCTCGATTATTTGTTGATCTTTGCTTGCTATTCATGTTTTTGGGCTTTATTTGCTCTAGATCTTGTTTTCAAGCTTGGGTGAAGCTTGTCTTTGAAGGATTCAAGCTTATTGCTCTTGGTAGACCTAGGGTTTGCTCAAAACCCATCTAGGTAGGGATTTCTCTCATCATCTACATGTTTTATGGTGATTAAGTGTGATATGGGTGTTTGTATGCTATGTATGACCGAATGATGTACTTTGTGACATTGAAAATTGTTTATTCCTTGAAAGTAGTATTGTGGACTTGAATGTTGTGATTCATGAGCTATTTGTGACATATTTGGTAGTGTTTGTGGGTGTGTGGAATGAGTTTATGGTATCGGTGTTGGTTGTGACGATAGGGTGGTTGTCGATGTGAAGTGATTGTGGAGTAAATTGTGGGAAAACACAAATTCGCAAGGGGTGGAGTATATTATGATGCAAGGGGTGGAAATACAGATGATGCAAGGGGTGGAGTCTATTGTGACGCAAGGGGAGGAAACATAATTCGCAAGGCGTGGAGGTTCGTTGGGAGAAGTGTGTGTGTGTGCATGTGTATGAGAATGCTATGATACTCGTAAAGGGTGTTGACGTACATTTGTTTGGATTTGTCATCTAATATGATTTGCTGTATTCATGCTCATCATCTCATCACATATAGATTCTGTAGAGAATTTCCTACCGGGCTAGTGTAGCTCAACAAAATCCTTCTTTTCAGGTCCTAATGTTGGGCAATAGATTGCATGCTATGGTGTGCTTGGATATGAAGATTTTTTTTGAAAGCTAACCCGATTTAGTTACTCACTCATCTTTGTAATAGGTATACTTTTGATTAAAGATGGCTTGTAACTAATTTAACTTTTGAATTATCTTTTGATTAAAAGTTGTAATATTCTAAAAATGTTGTATTTGTGTTGAAGTTAATTTGGGCCGTGGTGCCAAGGATGTATTTCTCAAAACTTGAGGACTTTGTTTGTAATTAACCAGGTGGGAAACTAATTTTGGGTATTATCTAATTTATGCGAGGATCCTTTATTGAAATGATTTATAGATTTATGTTTAAAAATCGAGGGCGTGACACACTTGGTAGTGACCGCCAAGGTGTAACACCCCGACCCAAAATACATATGTGACTCGACTAAAAGTGCAGACAATGTTGGAATCGGCGCTTGAAATTATCTAGCTTTATTTTTGGATTAAAAAAACATAGGAATATTTTCATGCTACATATGTATGATATAAGTATGTTGTAGCTTAAAACAAAGAAGTGGAAAGAGCCGGAAAAAAGAGAGAGAAGAGAAATCAAATAAATAAGGAAAATAAACTGGAAGTTCTGTTACTTTCTAGAAAACAAGAGAATGCCATCTCATGCTTATAGATTGCCACCTAAGAATCCATGTGTCCAAATCAAATTAAATTAGGCATACATGTGTCAAAGTTAGGCTAATTAGGAAGCCATGTGTCAAGGCAAGACCAATTTGGAAAGCCTATAAATAGGGGTGCTCTACTAATGGTATGGGCCAAAAATAGCAAGTGCAAGAGAAACTATTACTGTATGGATAGGAAAAAGAAAAGGAAAAGAAGTACCAAGTTAGTCGTATTAGAACAATTAGCATAGGAAAAAGAAGAAAAGAGGTGGGTGTTATTGCCGGGCTCTATTTTCCATTGCTAAGGCTACCACCACGTCATCTGGAGGTTAACAAAGAGTACGAGACAAAGGATTTCTAGGTGAGATACTTGTACTTTAGTTACATGATTTTATGTTGAGAAAAGATTACAATTTTATTTAAGATATACCATGGAAAAGGATATGATAAAATTTTCATGTTAAAAATTAGAAGCACGTCAAACAAAGGGGATGGCACTGTAAAATTTAAGCTTAGAAAATGAAAGTGGTCAAACAAAGGAGATGACCTATTGATGCATCCAGACAGTTGTTCCGAGTTTAGGGGATGCTTAAAAAGATACCATAACACAGAATGGAGTTATACGGACGGAAAGAATAGGGCCCTAGTGGCCAGTGACTTGATCATTTCACACAGCAAGAGGGGTCGCTCCCCTACAGAAAGATTAAGCTGTTGGATGAACATCATAAGATTATTTGTTTCAGATTATGCAAGCATTTATGTTAAAAATTATTTTCATGGTATAAAACGTGCAACTTTTGTATTCGTATCTCACACGAGCATTCGGCTTTTGAAGATTGATATTTTGCACAGATATTGAAGAATAGAGATGGAGGTGCTGCTGCCCTAGGACATGCTTGTTGTACTTTTGTGTAGATATTTTAAAGATGTTCTCTTTTCAGAAGTCTTGAGTTTTGTAATAAAACTTATGTACGTTTTTGTAGTAAGTATTTTTTTTAATGTCTTTCTCAAGCCATCATCTTCAAGTTTATTTATGAAAAGAGGCCTGGATGAGCGTTAGGACTCATCGGCCGGTCATGATGACTCGACAAAGTTCCTAGAACCGGGGTCGTGACACAAGGATGAATCTCTTGTCCTGTGAATAAGCTCCAAGGTTGCCATACAAGGTGGCCAAAGTAGATGCTCCTTAATCGAACTCCCTCACGGTGTCCAAATACTGCAAAGGCGGCAGAACTGTGTATGCACCGAGCTATCCTGGTTGGCAAACAATGTCTGCCCAAGGAGGAAAAGGAGGAAGGCCCGTGTCAGCTGCTCAACGCTCACCTGAGTCAAAATGTCAGCCTTCGTAAAAGTCTTGCTCAGCCAAGAGACGTCAAGATGACGGCGTGAGTGGAAAGGAGGCACTTTGCCCAAGAACCACTCCAATGCCTCCTTGCACGTCTAGAACACGAACCAAGTGTGGACTCTTTCGTGATCTTATTTGCTCTCTCTAAGCTTGCCTCTATTTTGTGAATAATAGAAAAATGTCAATCTGACCTAAAGAGCATAACGTGTATATATAGGGCTATGATAGGGACCTAAGGAGTAATAAGTATGGGCTCCCAATGTAAATAAAAAAACCTAATCCCACCAGGATTCTATTTCTTATTTCACTAATTATAATTCACCCCACTACAGAATTATAATTGCAGTCCCGTCCATATCTCAATTATATTACGAGCTCCATGATATTAAATACTTATTAATCTTCCCACGTTAAGATTATAGATACCCGTTGATTAAAATAAATTACTAACAGACACAATGTGAATGCTTATGTGCATGGGCCAGTGCGTGTGTTATTTTTAAGCGTAGAGCTTCTTTCAAGTTCTGGACTTGAGCATTCAGAGCAAAGTGCTCGAGCATTCGGAGGATAGAATCCAAGCATTCAAAGTATAGGCTTTGAACATCCAGTACACGGTGGTTGGGCATTCAAGCGTAGAGCTTGAGCATTTAAAGTCTGAGCTTTAAGCATTCAAACATAGAGTTTGAGCATCCAAAACGCAGTGGTTGGGCATTCAAGTGTAGAGCTCGAGCGTTCAAGTGTGGAACTTAAGCATCCAGTACATAGTGGTTAGGCATTCGAAGAGCTTCGAGCATTCAAAGAGTTGGACTTTGAGCATTCAAGCGTAGAGCTTGAGAACAGATGATATCTTGTTGATGCTAGCGTGGAGCCTGTTAAGACAGTAGGCATAGAGCCACTGAGTTTGTGGGCGTAGAGCTGCTGAGTAATGGGTGTAGAGCCGCTGAGATAGTGGGCGTAGAGCTGCTGAGTAATGGGCATAGAGCCACTGAGATAGTGAACACGTTGGATGGCTTGATGATAATGAGTAGGCATGGAGCTGTTAAGTGACTTGTTGGTGATGCGAGCACAAAGCTTGAAGTAGTAAGTTCACGGGCATGGAGCCACTAGATAGCTTGGTAGTGAGCAAGGCATGGAGTTGTTGAGCGATTTGAATAATGAGCATGGGGTTGCTGAATATGAGCATAGAGCTGACGGAGAGTGTGTAGTTACTGAATGATTATTGACGTAGAGCCACTCCTGAGTGAATTCACAGGCTGCTGAGATGGTGGTTTTGAAGTCATGACAAGCAAGTGTAAAGTTGCTGAATGGTTGAGTGTGGAGCCATCGAGGTAATGAGCACGTGGTGCTGTTGAATTGGTGAGCTCGAGATTTAAGCAAGTGCAGAATTACTGAACGGTTGAGGTAGTGGTCATGAGCATGGAGCTTGAAATAACGAGCTGGCGGGTATAGGGCTTGCTGAGGGAATATAGGATGTGATGGCTATCGTACTTCCAGAGTACAGCAATTGGGGCGTGGAGCATGAGTATGAGGTATTGAGGATCCTTGGGAGCAAGAGCGTGGAGTTCAATAATCCTTGACGGTCAAGTGACCAGTAATTGTGAGCTTGTCGATACGGAGAGATTTTGTGGAGAATTCCAAAGTGGCTTCAATGCTTGACATTCCTCTTGCTCAGGGATATCTTCAAGGGTTGTTCTGATTACATTGCATTTGCTCGGGAATACCCCAAGGCTTGCTATAACCATCCATTTGTTTATTCTATTAGTCGAGGACCCGAAATTTTCATTGATTTCTTGAAATGGTGTATCGAGGAAAGTCTGATGCTGCTGTGGGAAATGAATTGGAGGGCCAGAAAATAGATTTCACAGCCGAAGGATCTATGTCTCGGCCGAAGAATCTATGTCTCGGCCATGAGAACACCAAATGTCAGAAAATCGATTTAAGTTTGGTTTAATCGATCTCACGGGTCATAATTTCTTTTCTCCTTCTTCTTCATTTCTCCTCCACCCCTCTTGTCCAAGTGTCTCTGGCAACCATCGCCGTCCATCGTCCCTGTCGTTCTTCTCTAGTCGTCATTGTCAACTCTTTTCCTCCTTTCTTGCTTCGAACACCATGGCCGCACCACCTTTCAAAACCATTAACTTGCCATCCTCCTCCTCTACCGTTGTTCCACCGTCCGTTGCAGGCTCCTCCTTGCATCCCCCATGCAGGTGCGACCAGCCTTCCTCCGACGAGGAGGCGGTTGAGGAACTTGGTCTGTTTGTTGCTGCTACCTACGTTCTTCCTTCGTGTAGGTTAGGTTCTAGTGGATTTCTGCAGTATCGCCCTCCTGTTGTTGGCCCAAAGGCCGAGGTAGTTCGTAGGGAGCCTGAGTGGCATCTAAGCGTTCTCAACGTTCCGGTAAGCTTTCTGAGTCCTTTGAAAAACAAAAAGCTTACTTCTGTTAATTCGTAGTTAAATTTGCATAATAAAAATGAATTTTTACTCGCGGGATGTGATCCCTTTCAGCTAGGGGCATAAATGAGAAGGACCCTTAGTTGGGTCAAAATTGCTTTGTTTAAAGAGGCTAAAATTATTGTGCCCCTTGTTTAGGCAATGCATGCTTTTTAGATGTCAACTTGATGCCTCTAGCTTTTCATTTGTTTATACAATCATGAGATTAACCCCCTTTCCATTTTTGATGGAGCTTTGCAGAGAAATAGGAGATTGGGGGCTCGTGGAGGCAAGGAGGTGCATAAGTGGTTCTCGACGCTGCGAGAACAAGCTCGAGAGTTGGTGCGTGTTGCAGGGTTTGAGGTGTTTACTTTGGGCCTCAACCTTCCAAAGATTGATTGGTCGCTGATGACTGTGGTTGAGAGGTGGTTGGATACCACCAATACATTTCACTTCCCCTCTACTGTGAGATGACGATCACACCAGGCGACTTCTCTTTGCTTACTGGGCAACGAGTAGGTGGAGTTCCTCTTTAGATTGAGCAGAAGCTTTGGCAACGGGAAGGTCACCAACAATCAAGCTGAGTACGAAGCCTGCATTGCTGGAATGGAGGCGTCCCTGGAACTAGGGGCAAAGAGGGTGGAGGTCATTGGGGATTTAAACCTGGTGGTGTCCCAAGCAAGAGGAGACTGGAAGGTCAAAGAAGACACGCTAAAGCTATACCACTCCGTGCTAAAAGATCTAATTCCACAATTTGACTTAGTCATCTTCACGCACACTCCGCGAGTGAGTAATAGATTTGCAGATGCACTGGCAACATTGCAGATGCACTGGCAACATTGGCCTCTATGGTCGAGATACTCTGGGATTCACATTGCGGCCTCTGATGATCGAGCAGAATGTCAAACCAGCATGCGAGTATACCTTCACTGAAGAAGTTGAGGATGATGGAAAGCCCTTGT
Organism: Rhododendron mucronatum var. ripense; assembly: GCA_019656295.1. Taxonomy (NCBI): domain Eukaryota; kingdom Viridiplantae; phylum Streptophyta; class Magnoliopsida; order Ericales; family Ericaceae; genus Rhododendron; species Rhododendron mucronatum. The sequence continues at coordinate 804,409 of BPLT01000035.1, read as the reverse complement.
ATGAAGATGTGAAGAAATTCCTAGAAGAGGGGGAGTATCCCTCCGAAGCCACTTCCAAGGACAAGATGGCCCTACGAAAGTTCGCCGCCCGATTTATAGTCTGCGGAGGGGTACTGTATCGAAGAGCGCATATGGGCCCCATCAACTCTGTGTCACTAAGGAAGAAAGCCATAAGGTGATGGAGGAAATACATGAAGGAATCTGTGGGCCACACATGAATGGGCAACAATGGCAATGAAAATCCTGCTTTAGGGATACTACTGGACTACAATGGAGGCAGATTGTGCTAACTATGTCCGCCGATGTCACAAATGTCAAACTCACGCTGATCGCATGCGTATTCCCCCCACGGAATTATATAGCATGACGTCCCCTTGGCCATTCTCCATTTGGGGGATAGACGTTATTGGGAGTATAAATCCAAAGGGAAAATACGAACATCAGTTCATTTTAGTGGCCATTGACTATTTCACCAAATGGGTAGAAACCGCTTCTTACGCTACCCTCAAAACCACTCATGCGACCAAGTTCATTCGCGCCAATATCATCTATCGGTATAGTGTACCTCACAAGCTCATTTGCGACAATGGGTCACATTTCAAGGGAGCGACAAAGAAGCTCTTTGCTGACTTTGGGATACAGAATCATCAGTCATCTACTTATCGACCTCAAACCAATGGAGCAGTTGAGGCTACAATAAGAACATTAAGAGGATTCTGTGAAAGACTACCGACATCTACACAGACTGTCCAGAAATGCTACCTCTAGTGCTATGGGGCTATCGAATGACTGAAAGGACTTCAACTGGGGCCACCCCTTACTCCCTGGTCTACGGGATGGAAGCTGTCTTACCTATCGAACTAGAACTACCTTCGCTAAGGGTTTTAGCTGAAACCGGAATGATCGAAGAGGACTAGGTTCAAAACCGCTACGAAGAATTGGCATTCCTAGACGAAAAGAGACTAAGAGCATTATACCATGTGCAGGGGTATCACCGCCGCATTGCACGAGCATTCAACAAGAAGGTGAAGCCACGAGATATTAAGGTGGGAGATATGGTGCTCAAAGCAATCCATCGCCACATTTCAGACCCAAGGGGCAAGTTTAGACCAAACTAGGGAGGACCCTACTTTGTCAAACACATATTGTCTGGAGGAGCCGCATACTGTCTGGATGGAATTCACAACACTAGTCAACATCAATAAGCTGAGGAAGTATTACCCTGAGAGATGCTTGTTGGGTTGAAAACCACAAGGGTGGGCGAACCCAGGCAAAAATTAAAGCAGCGAGGTCAAAAACTCGCGAGGGCGACTTAGGCAAAAACTAAGGCATATATAAATAAAGCGCTCGCTAGACGGAAAACCCGCAAGGGCGGTTTAGGCAAAATCAAGAGCATAAAAGGAGAGGAAAATACTCGAGTGAACCCTAGCTAAAAAAACAAAAACAAAACAAATCTCTTTGGAACTACGTTTATGGCCTAATCCCCTCCATGGGATACGTAGGCAATCTTTAGATTGAGATTCGGCCACTACTATCACTATCACTTCCAAATTTTTTGGTCTACCCTAAGACATATTCACTATCAAACCATGGCAAAGACATTTTTTTTTAATAAAGCAACCAATGTTTTATCATTTTCAAGGGAAAGGAAAAGCGAGCTTAAACAATTCTCAAATCTGTGAAAGGTAGAATCAAATGAAGAAAATCTTTTGAAGAGCATAAGCAAAGTGTCAATCTCTAGGTCTTCCTTCTCTTTGCACTCTTGTCTTCTAAAAGGTTTTTCTCCAACCAGCGTTTATACGAACCTGATAGCTTGTCAGCAAAGTTCTCAGCAACCTCTTGCATCACTCTATTTGGCCAAAGATGAAGCACGTTTCGACGAAAGTTGGCATCATGGGCCTTGGAGACAGTGTATTCAAGATCACCCAAAACTTTGGTTTGTTCAACTCCGAACTGTCTTTGAAAGCGAGCAGGGAAGTAGAAGGTACCTCGAGTGATACCAATCACTGCTACACCAAAGTGGTTCATGGTACTTGCAATCATGCTCTTAACACCATACCAGGGACAAACCCATTGAATCCTATCACCCTTGTGAGTCTCCATCCATGCCTTCCAAGCTGCCTCAGTTGAAAACTATCTAGTCAAGCGGCGCTCTGTGCAGTAGTCTGAACTATAGGGAAGCCGCTCTTGCACATCCCATTCCCTCAACTTCTCATAAAGCCATATCTATGAAAAACAAGGGAAGATTGCAAGTTGTGAAAGCACGTGAGTCAAAACAAAAGAGTGATGAGCGAAAAGATAACTTGGCAATAAACAAGTAAAAGAGCGAACCTGTAGTAACAAAGGACTGCCTAAGAACTGGGCTGTTGGATTACTTTTCACCACATCAATAACCATCAAAGTCTCTACTAGCACCAAACCAGTGAAACCTATACCGTTTCCAATCTGTTGAGCAAAATCAAGCAACATGAAATCAGCATGGCCAGAGGAAGGATCGAGCAAGTAATAGTGAAGAAGGCAGATACGCATGAAAGCACGCTTTCTGTCGAGAGACTTGAGGATGAGCTTCAGCTGTGCCAAAACGCTGAACAAACTGAAGCGTTTCCAACCTTCCATTCACCATAAAAAACCTAGCCTCATGTTTCTAAACTTGGAGCAGAACCTTCAAAAGGTTACCACGATTGAACAAAGGGTTAGGAACAATGAGACCTTCTCTATCTGAATGCCCCATAATAGTTGCAAACTCCTCGATGGTAGGACATAATTCTTCTCTTCGAAATCGGAAGAAATGAAGAACAAGATCCCACAAGCTAGCGGCAGCCCTAAGGAAAGCAAAATTCACTGGAATTTGGCGAAGGGAGAAGAGAAAGTCCATACCAAAGGACTTAAAGTGAAAACGGTCAAGGCCGTTAAAGGAATTCAACCATTGATCAAAGACTGGTTGTCCCATGTGTAAAGCAATTGTTGCTGACAATGCTATCGAATTCATAGAACGCATGCTTATAGGCTAAGTCGAGTCCTAGTTCAAATCGGATTTGGATTCTAAATCCTCAGTAACCTAGTCGGTCACTAGGCCGGCACTTCAATATGACGGCCGTATGATCAATCCATCGGCCCATGAAAAATCAGGATTGACCTAAACTCAAACCCAAGCAGACAAAATGACCCTTCGGCCGCCATATCCAAGGTTCGGCCGCCAAATTGATGGCTCGGCCACCGGAATGACTGTTTTACAAAGCACTTCCACAGTTTTGTTCATTTCACTGGATTTTCATCAGATTAACAATTTTATCATACACAAACGGCGCAAATATAGCATACACAATCACATGACAGAGCAAAAGATTTTGTTTCATATAATAAAAGCTTTTTACATCACAAGGTGGATCATCCCACATTTCTTAAACAAACTATACATCGGTTCCTGTCAGACTAGCCTATGCCAGAAGAAAAATAGGAAAGAAGGAGAAGAGGATGCCGAATCCTCCGGTGGTTCGAACACCAGAGGCCAGCTGCCAAAAAAGAAGAGGACCCCCCCCCCCCCCCCCCCCCCCCCCCCGGGGTAGCGTGTACCAAAGAAGCATTGCGGCGTAGAAGAGACACCACGTAGCACAAAAAAGCCACCATACCGCGTACCACCGCCACCCCAGGGGTTCCATATCACGGAAGCAAGCCCCCCATGCGAGGGTCCCTAATCAAACATCAAGATAGAACTAAGAACGTTGAGGTCTCCCTCCGCAATCACCAGTCACACCCATGCATCGTCCGTTGATCAGGTTCAACGAAGAGGAGAGGGAGAGAAAATGAAATAAAATGCCGAAGGCTCGGCTTTTATAGAGCTCTTGAAATGAAGCGATTACGTGGCTGAGACTTCAATTCTTCGGCCGAGATATCAACTATACGGCCGCTGGATCGATCTTCTGGACTCTTAATTTATTTCCTCCAACAACAGAAGATCTTGCTCGGTGCACCAAATTCAAGCAAGAATGAGGTTTTGGGTCCGTGACCAACAAAACCAGTGATTAAACCAGCCTTGGGGGCATGCCCAAGCACAAGGAAGTCCTCTCTCTATGTCAGCAAGCTCACTCAGCAACTCTAAGCTCACTCACAATTAGCAGCTCGCTATCAGCCACCACCAAACTCAAGCGTTAGCACTGCATGCTTCATGAGCTCAACAGCACCGTATGCTCACCTTCTTCATATTCAGCCCTGTGCTTACTCACCACTCAGCAACTCATTGTTTGCTGTCATATTCGACATCTCAGCAGTACTTACAACTCTATACTCCTAGTAACTCAGCAACATCACGTGCTCACTATCACCAAGTCACTCAGCAACTCTATGCTCGCCATCCCCACAGCTCTACGCTTGCTCCATGCTCCATACAGACCACTTCAAGCTCCATGATCACTACTCAACGGCTCCAAGCTTGTTATCTTTGCGGTTGTATGCCCACTACTCAGCGGCTCTATGCCCACTACTCAACGGCTCTATGCCGACGAACTCAGCGGCTCTATGCCCACTACTCAACGGCTCTACGCCGACAAATTCAGCAGCTCTACGCCCATATTCACTACTCAACGGCTCTACGTTCGTTATCTCAGCGACTTTAAGCCTATTGCTCAGTGGCTCTATGCCTATATTCACAACTCAATAGCTCTTCGCCGACAAACTCAGCGGCTCTACGCCTATATACACTACTCAACGGCTCTACGTCCATTATCTCAGCGGCTCTACGCCCATATTCACTACTCAACGGCTTTACGCCTGCCATTTAGCGGCTCCAAGCCCACTATCTCAACTGGCTCTATGCCGTAACAATCCTCAACAGGCTCCACACCGCCCCAATCAACAAGATACCATCTTTTCTCAAGCTCTACGCTTGAATGCTCAAAATCCAATATTTTGAATGCTTGAAGCTCTTCGAATGCCCAACCACTTTGTAATGGATGCTCAAGTTCTATACTTGAATGCTCAAGCTCTACGCTTGAATGCCCAACCACTTCGTACTGGATGCTCAAAGCCTGTACTTTGAATGTTCGGATTCAACATTCCGAATGCTCGAGCTCTATGCTCTGAATGCTCAAGTCCTAAACTTGAAAGCAACTCTACGCTTAAAATCAAACACACACGCACGGGCCCGTGCACATATTGCATCACCATCAATCACATTGAGTTTGCATAATCATCATTAGCATATCTGTTCATATCCATCTGAACAATCATCACACATACATATTCTGCATCTCTTTCTCTCTCATAAAAACAAGACAATCCTGCAACCAACAGGCTCTACGCCCCGGTTTTATTGATCGGTCCAGCGCCTTGATCCTTTGGCTCTACGCCAAAATTGATGATGGAAAAGCCCCGTGCACAGACCATCAGAATGCAACCAGCTCTACACTTCGGTTCAACTATTTCAAAGCTCTAAGCTCCAACTTTTCAAGCTCTATGCAACTGGCTCTATGCCATAAATCTGTCAAGCCCCTCAGGCTCTCGCCTCGTGACTACAACCAGTTCTGCACTTTAGGCTTTATCACCTTAAGCTCTGAGCTCTAGCTCCTCAGGCTCTCGCCTCATGACTGTAACCGGCTCCGCGCCTCGGTTCCCTCATCTCAACGCTTTGTGCTCCAGCTACTGGCCCGGTGCCCCATATCCAAAAATTTGGTATTCAACTTGTCTCCAGAAGATAGCTTAGGTTCCGCCACATATCTCAAAACTGGCATCCAAATTCATCCCCCAGTAGATGGTTTGGATTCCACCCAACTACATCAATTCCATCCAGCTCATTCGCAAGGATAAGCTACACTACCGAGCTCCCCTCATTTAAAGTAAGGTTGATCAAGAAAAGCAAACGACTCACCTGCCGTGTATTGATCTATCCCAAAATACTAAGGACGCTCTCCGCAAAAATTTCCCCAACAGCCTCGCTCTCTTCAACTATTCTCCGCCAAAATCCTGGCATAGCCCAGATACGTCGCACTACGGCTTTTATAGCCCGAAGGTACGTCTTCTGTTTCTAACCCTCCAAACTTTTTATTTTCTTTATTGCCCTCTGAACTACGGTTGGTCTGAATTTCCCCTGTGGAATACGTTAGGGCAGCCTCTCGGCCCGACCATAACTAAAACCTTTTTTTCTCAAAAACCCCTTGGAATAGTGGTTGGACCAAATTGAGTTGCTTTTACAGCTTTAACTCTTACTTAAATGTGTCTCGCGATTCATCTACGTTCAGTCAAAGAGGGGCATCTGTAGACACCCCAATTTAGCCTCACGATTATTTCAAGTCCCACCTTGGGGACCATCCCGATGATGATATGGATACAGTGATTGCTGATTGACTTCTTGTAAACCCATGGATTTATGGTAAGAACTTTGAGCCACTTAGAGGACCCAATCCAGAGCCAAATAGCCTTTCAGACAGAAATGCAGTATTCTCGGAGAATTTTTCTATCGGCCGTAACATCGATCTCCCGGCCTCAACATCAATTCTTCACCTGCGAAACTTATTGCTTGAAAATGTCCCTGAGAGATTGATCTTCAGCCGCCAAGTCTATCCTTCGGGTGCTTAACCTTTTCCACGGCCGCCAGATCCTTCCCACAGCCGCCAGATCGCCTATTTTCCAGATTCTAAAATGTTCTGTCGATCTTTTGATCCGTTCACCAAAACCCTAGCAGCCTTTTTCCGATGTGTTCGGGCCACGCAGCAAATTACGTTTAGAGGTCTTTGAAACCTAGAATTTCTTTATGATTCACGCCATTTGATTGGCCGAAGTGAGTCATCAATTGCCTATATAAAGGGCCTTTAGGGTTCTGAAATAAAGATGATCAATCGCCCCTTTTAGCCACAAAATTCTGCCATTATACTCTCCCAACTCCCCACTACAAAAGCCCTAACCTTCCGAAGGCAGTCGTTAATCCGACGATCAAACCCCGAAGTTCAAACCCTAAACCTAGGGTTTTCAAGAAGCAAATCAGTCAATCACACTCAATCCGCAGCAATCAAGCCACTGAGGGATCCAGGTGGTGAGACCCAAGGGCCTCTGGTTCAACTCATTTACTATTTTTATGTCTAATCGTAGCGTTTTGATTATTTGCTGACTATTCTGTCTGGTGTGAGGAAAAACATCAGCTGGGGAATCAATCCTTCGGCCGATACATTGAACCAGGAGGATCTCTCGGCCGTGAGATCCATCTCCCTGGCATAGCTCTATTTTGTTTTCTGCTTTTTGATGCATGCTTTCAATTACTGTCTCGGCTCACCTTTAACTGTTTAAAGGCTAAAAATAGATTACGTGTTAGTATTGAATAAAGCATGTGCTAATCTTATATCGAACAACTATGGGCTAGTCTCATGGCTGCGCGAAGAGGGGTGCCTAACACCTTCCCCTCATTGTACCTTTGGCTCCCGTGCCCAGAATCTCTACTAGTTTTGCCTAGTTTTACAAACTAGGTGGTGACTCTGTTTTGATGATAACCGTTATCGTGTGGCAATGTTCCTAGCCATGGGAATATCCACGATCTTGGTTTATAAAGTGGAAAATAAACAAATAGCAACGATCAATCTGTATGGCGATGCCCCGTTCCAGGAAGGTGTCTACACAAACCCAAAAACCAAAGGTATAACACCTTTGTTTTGCTTATTGCTCTGTCCCTGAAGGGGGATGGCAGGGTCAAGGCTGATAATCAATACCAGTCCTGGCCCTAAAGCTGGCAAGGTTTCAAAAACCGTTATGGTAAGAACCAACACGCATTGGTCCATAGCATGCGCACACCACATGGTGACTTTGAATCAGATTTCTCACGTTCCATGTTGACTTTGAATCAGATTTGTTCAGATTGGTCCTCCAATCGATGGGCCATTCTTCTTCTGTGCCTCCCATGTTGACTTTAAATCAGATTTCTCGCATTCCATCATAAGTACACATCTCACCACTCATGAGAAACCACACTAGTACGAATAGAGTGGGACAGACCCCATTCGAATTTCCTTGCCTTTTCATCATCAGTGGGTACTATAGTAGTAGCATGACGTGTGAGTTCTTCAAAATGGGCAGCATACTGGGTTACTGTCAAAGTACGCTGCTTCAAGTCCATAAATTCCTGGGCCATGGCTTGCTTCACAAGTGCTGGGAAGTATTTTTCGAGGAAAACGATTTCAAACATCCGCTAGGTCATAGTTGTCAAATTATGAGTGGTCTTAATCAAATCCCACCAATGATCTACTTCCCCTTGCATCTAAAATGTTGCTAAGGCAATGCAATCACCCGAATTGATCACATTAAGTACTTTCAGGTACTTGGAGATTTGTTTGATCCATGCTTCTGCAGCACTTGGGTTTGCTTCTCCATAAAAGATCAGAGGGCGACGTTTGCAGAATGCATCCAAAAGTTGATCTCTGCTCCTGATTAGAGGTCCACGTTGTTGTTGTTATGGCTGTTGATGGTTGGCAGCAGCAGCAGCAAATGCTTGCATCAGTTGAATTAAGTCTGGTTGTCCTCCTTGCCCATTTGGTTGTGGTCCGCCATTTTGTCCATCGTTCGTGTGGGACCCATGTCGTATATATATATATATATGAAATTTTTTTTTTAGTTAGGGGGGTTTTCCTTTTTCATACTTAGTGAGCATTATAAAGCGACGAAAGCAATAATATCAATGTGACAAAAGTAAATTTTTTTGTTGTTGATAATACTGGAATGAAGTACACGGATCCTACTACCAGCTAGAATAAAACGAAAAAGTAATAGTAAAACATGATGAAAAGGAAACAATACTACAATAAAAAAAATGAAGAATAAACAAATAAAGAAAGTCAGACTACTATGTCACCCTACACAATAGTTCAAGACTACAATTTTCCTTATTGACCCTCAAAACTACCCTAATTTCTCCTCGTCTAGTCGTCGAAAAAATTTGGATAGTGCCTTCTCATCATACTCTCAGGCTCCATAGTTTGCTCGGTAACACCATGGCACTCCCAAGTCACAGTCCACTGTGGGTCATTCTGATGTTCAATGGGACCAACTACATTCTGCATTTGGATTGGTGTTACGACGTATTCTCGGTGATCATTATAGTCCACCCCTGCAGGTATGATGCGGCTGTCATCTCGGTCGACAATTGGTAATAAATGTGTGGAGGAATACTCCGAGTAATGCTCCGCAAAACCCGGTGGTACTGCTACTCGATAGTAATCCTATTGGCCCAAACCTTTGACCCGGAGTGCGATTTCATTAGATACCAACTGTCAACTGGAAAAGCATAAGTCAAATGGGTAATTTACTCTGACAAGAGTCTCCATTTCCAAGAATGAATTTTTGTACCTGACATTGGTACACTTCGAGAAGCCGTATTGAAGGAGTTTCACCATTCCAACTTTGCCGTACATCCAGGAAGTATGAAGATGTACCAAGATCTACGTCGTCAATATTGGTGGAGTGGAATCAAGAAGGAAATGGCAGCTTATGTGTCCACGTGTCTCACTTGTCAGCAAGTTAAAGCTGAACACCAGAAACCTGGAGGAACACTTCAGCCATTACCTATACCTGATTGCAAATGGGAGCACATCACTATGGACTTCGTCACAGGATTACCTCGATCACCAAAATCCAACACTGCCATTTGGGTAATTGTTGACCGATTGACCAAATCAGCGCACTTCCTCCCTGTACGCATGACAGATATCATGGAATCGTTCAGCAGACTCTACATTCAAGAGATTGTACGACTGCATGGGGTACCAGTATCAATTGTATCTGACCGCGACTCGCTCTTCACATCAAAATTCTAGCACAGTCTACAGAAAGCATTGGGAACAGACCTTCGTTTGAGTACAGCCTTCCACCCACAAACGGACGAACAAACCGAAAGGACGATTCAAACCCTAGAGGATATGCTCTGTGCCTATACCTTAGACTTAGGTGGAAATTAGGAACGTCACTTGTCGTTAAACGAATTCGCTTACAACAATAGCTATCAAGCCAACATTAAGATGGCTCCATACGAAGCCCTATATGGACGACCATGCCAATCTCCTATTTGTTGGACCGAGTTGGGAGAGTCAAGCCTATTGGGACCAGAACTTGTTAGAGAGACAACAGAAAAAGTCAAAATCATCCGCCAACGACTTTTGACTGCTCAAAGCCGACAGAAAAGCTACGCCGATAAGAGGACCAAACCATTGTCCTTTCAAGCTGGAGAGCATGTATTTGTTAAAATCAAGCCATGACGAGGAGTGATTCGATTTGGAAAGAAGGGGAAGCTATCACCCCGATATATCGGACCATTTGAAATTTTGGAGAAGATTGGAGAAGTCGCCTACCGCTTAGCCTTGCCACCACAAATTGACAGAGTTCATAACGTTTTTCATGTGTCTATGCTTTGTAAATACATGTCACACCCCTCCCACATACTCAACTGGGAGGAGATCACACTTAATGAAGACACGACTTTCGATGAACAACCGGTCGAGATCCAAGATTATAGTGAGAAGAATATCTGTGGTAAGACGATCAAACCTGTTAGGATCTTATGGCGGCATCAAGGTATAGAGGAGTCAACTTGGGAACGGGCCGATATAATGCGCACCAACTACCTGTCTCTGTTTCCACCATAAGGTACACTTTAATTTCGAGGACAAAATTTTCGTTAAGGGGAATAGGTTGTAACATTCTTAATTTTAAATATATATATATATATACATATATATATATATATATATAAAATTCGAAATGTTAAATTCAAATTCAATGATCAATTAAACTAAATTGTTAAAACACATGATTATGTTAGTACGAGTTATAATACACTTTACTATACATACATTCGTAATTATATTTTCTAACTAAATCCTAACTAAAATTTTGTCCAAACAAACCTTCTAATCCCTTCCACATTCAACCACCCACTCTGCAATTCCTGCTGAAAATCAGGATTTCACTTCCTCACTTCCTCTGCAAATTTTGTAACCTCCCACTTCCCCTCTACATCCTAAACCACGTCCATAACCCACCTCTCCACTTCCCCACTCATTCTCCCTATATACAACTCTAGCCCTCTGAAAATCAAACCACAGTTACTCCTTTCCATTTTCCTACTTAATCCAGAGAAAGAAAGAGAGAAAGAGAGAGAGAACTTGAGTTCTCATCCATGGAGTTTTAATAGAGAGAGAGGAAAACGGGTTCTTACATAACACTACTCCATGCATCAAATTCGGGTTTCAAATCAACCACTACATCACCAAGCATCAACAGCCCACCTTCCATTCATTTCGAGACAGCCCCAAAGTTCTCCGATTCCGTTGTCTTCTCCAATCGCTAAAAAACGACCAAACCCATTAATCGCTTTTTCGGCCGGGATCGAGGTAGGATAATCACTCTCCTACTTTCCCCTAAGTATGTTTAGTTTCTATAAGCTTATATGGATCAATTATAATGGTAAAAAAATGTGTTTATGCATCGAAAGTTTGGGAACTGAAAATACTCTGTTTTTCAGAAATGGGAAATGATACTACTGTAGCATGCATGTTTTCTCTTAAAAGTGATGTTCTAAATTGCATATTGCCCCCTGTGGTTTCTTTCGTTCCCAATTCTGATCCTAAACTAAGTGGTTGACTTATTCCACCATTAGTTGTTACCTTTATTGTTCAGTAGGATAATTGCATGATTATTGTATTCTCAATTGATATGTATGATATTTAGTGTGTGGGAGTGACTCACAGTCAAACTTTATCACAGGAAAAAAATTACAGAATAAGATTAATAATACTAATAAGCTTAAACTAACAATAACCTAGAATTTATTTTAAGTGATAACTTTGGAAAAGAAACTGGGAGAAGTTGAAAACTTATTTGATTCTAATAATAGATTTTTTTTTTACAAAACTTAGAAGTTAGTGAAAATGCTAGAGTAGTCCAAGAGCTAAATTTAATATGTAATAGTCAGTAGCTAAAAAATAAATAAATAAATGCATAAGTGTACATGGTTAAACAAAAGCTTTCTCTAGAATACACTACTTGGTAAATTATTAAGTATTGGGAATGGAACTAATAAAAGGAGTACTAGTATACAGTAGACAAGTATTTTTAGTAAAATGAATTGAAACAAATGTGTTCCAGCATAATTATAAAGTAAGATTACATATTATGTAAGTTAGTTCTACCTAATAGTAAAGAATATACCTACTGTAGGAACAAAGAAAAGTAAAATTCTTAATGTCTACCAAATCAGTAATGGTAAAACCTAATTACTTAAATTAATCTACACTACATTGTTTAAAACTCTAGCGTTACGAAACTGCTAATAGAATCTTAGGATTAATAAATGGAATTAAAGGACAAAAATGTTTAATAAAATTTTAAGTAACTCGAAAGGCATCGGCTCAATCCAAATCCCTTTTGTGTTTAATTATTGCACCTATCAAATGTTATATTGTTGTTTCATTGAAATGGATCGTGTTTGAGCTATTGTTGATTGTATCATGTTGTACATGCTAGAATGGACTTAGGTTCACGGGATGGTTACGAGTAGTGATTCAGGTAGATGATGTTAAGTAAATGGAAACTGATAAAGTGTTGAGGTGTGAGGTTGTGGATTGCGATTTGAGCCATGGCTATGGCAAGGGTAACCAATGGGCCCTGTGTTGAAATGGGTAACCAATGGGGCCCAGTGTTGAGAGATGTTGTGACGCTGATGTATAATGCATCATGGGAAAATTCGCTTCTTTTGTTCAAGAGGGAATAAGTCCCATGAGACGGTTATAGTTGGTGGTAGGTGATGTCCGACCCTACCTTACGATACGTCATGGTAGGACTCGATCCTCCTGTTATGGTCTTAAGTGAGAACATACTAGATACATAATTTAGGTGCGCTCACCTAAGCCCCTGGTGCAGGACAAGCAAAAAGAAGGGTGGACCCATGAGACGGTTGTAGTTAGTGGATGTGGGAGGAAAGGATCTTCTGGAGAGAATCCTTAGATTTTATGTAAGATGATGGATAGTAAAGAAAAAGATGACGTGCTATTATGTTGTGGCTACTATCTTTTGTTATTGTTGATATGCTAATTGTAGAGTAAGCGGTTAGAAGGGTAAGGATTATCAACTGAGTTTCAAAACTCATTATAGTGCCGTTGGGCTGGCGTTTTATGCCAGGTAATCAAGTGACCAAAGAACAGAATCCTCTTCAAGATGATCAGTATCAAGGTGAGGACCTCCCAGCTGAAGAAGGGGAGTTTGTCAAGCCTTGGATGCCTTACCCTTAGAAGCTCTGTTAATTTAAAGTATTGCTATTTAAGTTTCCAAAAGTATTATCACATTTGTCAAACTCTCTTTTTATATTGTTGGGTTGTAAGACAGTTAAGTAGCTTTGAATTTGCTATTTAAGATTTCCGCTATTAAACTCTGTTTAACACAACTTTATTTTAATTTTTCTTAAAATTAAATTTAAGAATTTTTAAATCAATTAGAAATGATTTAATTGACGTGTCCAAAAATTGGGTCGTTACAACTACTGTGGCTGCACGCGCAGGTTTGCGTGGGGATTGATGTCTTGCTGTTTTATGTTCTCCTTACATATAGGCCACTGCAAGCTTGCTAACAATCAGTTTACTGCTTTCCTTAGTTAAAACTCCTAGTTCAGTTCATTATGTGTTTTTGCTGCTATGGAGTACCCCTGGGACTTTTCCGTAATGTGTCTCAGAACCCAGAAACGTGTAGAATCAAACACTGGTTTGCAGGCTAATACCCGCACGCGACAGTGGATTACCCACACGCGCAGGTCCTCCTTTGACCAGTGAGTGGCCTTAGCATGGGTAAATTGCCCTTAGGCCACTGTTTTGTCCCCTCACTATTTATGGGGTGTTTTGTTAATTTGTAGGGCTTTTCAGCCTTTAAACGGCTTAGAACTACTTATCAACTGCTATAGATTGCTTGGTTTGTCCTGGATGTGCGCTGGTCATTTCCAGAGCCCAGGGGGTTGAGAATAAGAGCTGTGGGCTTAAGCTTACTGGCACGCACAGGTCTTGTAGTGGTGCCCGCAAGTGTGGTCAGCATGCAGTGACTTGATCAGTGCATGCTGGATTCTTCCTCCGCACGTCACTCCAAAACAAGGGCCTCCCAGTTTGTTTGAACTCCCACAAGAGTCTGTTCTCATCCTATACTAATTGCTTTTGCATCCATGCTATCATTCACATCCTACAAATTGTGTTACAGCTTTAATCCCCATTAAACTGTTCCCGGCCCCTAAATGGGTAAAAAGCATTGATTAATCAAACAGAATCGCAAGCATTTCACAAATGTCTAAGTAGAGACCAATCTCCGGAATGGGTGAAAGGATTGCCTTAAAACCCTTCCTCTCTCGTATCCTGGCTCCCAAACCCAGATATGGTTATGACAGACTGGTGCCTTCACCTTTTTCAAATCAAACAACACAACGAGTGTTTCAAGTTTGGTTCCTTGGGTGTCGGACCTTCAAACCCAAGTGGCGGCTCTGACTTGAGCACTCGTCCCTCTAGCACTCCTCGATCCGCCTTTAACAAGGAACGAAATCCTTTTAAAGGGCACGCTGCCCACAGGACTTCGGCATTGGCCGCTGGCATTGAACCATTCTCATCTGTTGTGGGGAGTAAGGCATGAGGTGTGAATGCTTGAGTTGTGCCACTCATGGGAGTTGTGGAAGTTACGGGAGTTGTGGAAGTGTTGGGGAGATGTACATCGTAGTCAGTGAATAGAGCATCATAGAAGTCATTGGAGTTGTGTGACTCTGCACTTTCGTTGATAATATCCGAGCGTGCCATTTCCTCATAATCTTCCGTAGCTGCCCCCGTTACCCTGTCCTTACCAAATATTCTTTGCCAATCCTCAAAGTACGGGAAAGACATCCCATACAAGCCTTGGGCCATTTTAGGATGGGCCTATACAAATATTGGCACTTTTAGTAAGAATTCCTATGCCTTAATATTCAATTAAAGCATTGGAATTCAAGATTGGGAGTTACCTTTTCATACTCATCCCATATAGGTTGCTCCACGTCGATGCGATTGTTGACAATGTCCCACCCAAAACCACTTAGGCCAGTAATGTCAACAATTCTAGCCCATACGGATTTCCAATGCTTCACCTTGTAGTCAATGTGGGGGTTAGCCATAAGGTTGCACTTTTTCTAACTCTTTCTCCAAGTGGGTGAAGTAACCCGTTCTGAAGCCATTTTCGGCCTTCCACTTCTCCCCTTCTTCATTGACCAGGCACTTCATTCGTGCATCCTCCTCACTTTTCCTCCAACTCCTACGCTTTTGCTTTGAAGGCCCTTCCACGTCCACTACTTCCATTTCGTTAGTAGCTATTGCTGCAAATGCTTTTAAATTTGTGCAACAATTGTAATAGTAGGACCTTAAACATTAGGTTAGGAAAAACACTGGGAAATACAATAGCACGTTACAAATTGTTCAAAAACAAAAGTTACGAAGAAGTTACAAACAGTAGAATTACAATGTCAAACACAATAAAAACAAATAGAATCAATGAAGGATGCCCTTCACTTATCCCTCACCATTGGCTAACCAATACTTATGTATGGCCGCCGCTAGAGCTTCCCTCCCCGTGGTCTACTCATTGGAGCTCTCTACGGTACCAATGTGATCATCAATAGGGACATCGTTCACATGTGCTTGTTCCCACGCTGTGTACTCTTGTTCAATGGGATCGTTGGGCATCTCTTTCTTAATTAGGTTATAAAGAAGACAACATGCCGACACGATACGACATTGAGTCCTTATCGGGTAATAGGAGGGAGATCTCAAAATTGGATACCGCATCTCGAGAACCCCAAAGCTTCTCTCAATGACATTCTTAGAGGTGGAGTGTTTCATGTTGAAGTACTCCTCTTTGCTTGTTGGCATATGACCTTGCCTCCAAATGTTAATATGATACCATTGGCCACGGTATGGTGCTAGAAAACCATTCCCGTTGGTGTAGCCAGCATCAACAAGGTAATAATGTCCTGTAACCAATGGAAGACAATACATTGATGGGTGGATAATTGTAATGGAGTCAAAGGAAACATCAACTTAGGATATGGAACATTCCATGGAAGACTTTGAGACCATGGGATCTTTTTTTTTTTTTTTTGGGTAATTTAGCTTGAAATTAAAAAAGAGGTTAACCGAATGTACAACCTACAAGGGGCATACCCTAGGAGGAAAAGAAAAAGAAAAGAAGAAGAGTGAAAAAAGTGCGATACCCCATGCACAATCTGCATGGAGAGTAAGATAAAGTAAGGAGTGCAACAAACATGCATAGAGATTTGATATCATACCCCATTGCACTATCCATCTGTAAGGAAGATAGCACAACGGGGCATGATAAACAATGAAGCGAAATGAATCGAAAAGCAATGACAAGGAAACTAACAATATCCTGGCACATCCCGCCAGACTAGGAAATAAGATAAGTAGTCATTGTAGAATAAGGAGACAATGTTGAACCATCACTGAATCATTGCCGCTGCAGAGCACTTTGGCATCGAGGGAAGGCTGTACAGCAACTACATAGTAACTAGGCACCGAGAGAGGCTCGATCTGAAGATGACGGCATCCGACAGGAGGTCCAATTCTGCACACCACGCCAATCCATCCAGTCTAATACATTCTCATCCATAGTTCCAAAGCTCGCCGGAAAACAACTTGCCCTCAACCAAAACCCATAGCCACAGTTCTCCGGAGACGGGATAAGGAGACCCAGATTCCAAAGCTTCAACCGAGCACAGGAGTTTCAAGCATAACACCCACTTTTATGGAACAGTACTGCAAAGGACCGGGCTCCAAGGGAGGCTCGATCCGGAGATGATGACATCCGACAAGGCTACCTCCCCAAGTACCTTGCACACCACGCCCATTCCAACCAGTCTAATACTCCCTTGACCAAGTACACAAGGCTCACTATGACATAAAAGAGAGACAGAACAAGGGCCTCAAATTCGTTCGCCATTAACAGTGCATTACCACCGAATCATTTGGCAACCCATCAACCGTGCAAAACCACTGAATCAGCTGATCACAAACTGAGGCACACAAGACTGCAGACGGAACCAAACCATCCCTTTCAATCAGTGAAACACCACTAATCTAATAACGACAGTCACGGTCACAGCCCTACTACACTAGAACAATGGTCCAGAGAAGCACAGAAACTTGGATTGAGAACAAGTCTAGCATAAACGCTAAAACCATAACCCCAGAATTGGGCAAAAAGAAACCTGAGATCCTACTGCAATTACCAATCTATTGCATACCCATAACCGGCAACACACCGGGGCATATGCAACTAGTTTGCAGAAACCACAACCAGTTAATGTTCAAACTTAGATTTTGATTTCAAGATCCAGAGTTCATTACTTACAGCCATAGTCGCCGAAATTCCAAGAACCCCGCCACTCAGTCACTAAGTTCGGCGCACCCACCGCACCTGATCTTTGGTCCCCCGCCTCATCAGTCGCAAGCCCACTGCCGAATCGGCAGAAAACCCCACGAACCAATCCCCTAAAGACCCACAATCACCCTCGCTGTTAGGCTGTCGAATGGTCAGAGCAAAGAGTAGACAGTGAGGGAAAAGGAGCAGAACGGCATAGATGAACGGCCGTGAAAGTTGAGTCCGTATGGCGACTCCTCTGGTTCCCTCTAAGATCTGCTCCAGCGGTGAAGCAAATGTCTCCTAGGGATAGCCGCCCCACTTGAACGGATGATAAGCCCTTTAAATTACTAATAATAATTTTGATTTCAAACAACTTTGGAAGCCCCGCTGCAATCCTTTTCTCTGAGGACTGCTCCGAACGGAGAGAATATGGTGGACTGAACTGAGATAAAGCAAGATTACCACGAGCCTGTTGTGGAATCGGTCCATTGGGTGGACTGAAGAGATAGCCAGATTCGAGAGTGAATCCGACTAGAGCTGTGATTGAACCGCCTAAATAATCGGCGGATTTTGTATTAAAAGATTTGGTTTCTGGTGCCAAGCGAGCAAGCCCAGCCGAAAACCCACTTCAGCCAAGATCCCCTTTCTCTCACTTCAGTGATGACTGGAATTTGTTCCAAGGATAGGAACTCCAAGGTATTCATGAAACCCAAACAAGGTTCCTGTGTGATTTAAAGTAAGAAACCAAACAACTGTTTGGTGATTTCTTCAAAAATCGGAAGAAAAGCTAGGGGAGTGCATTCTCTCTCTATTCTTAGAGAGAGAAGCTCTCAACCCTTCCGAGAGACCGTGGGATCTTTCCATGGCGTTTCCAAGGATTCTAGAGTTAGCGGCCGATCCTTCCTAACTGGCCAATACATAGACAAATTTAAGGTCCCGAGTATAAACACCTTAGACATTTATAGCAATTTCACCCTTACTCTACCTATATCGTGCCCTGTCAGTGGCCGGGGGATTTACTGGGACGTACGTCCCACCCAATGCCCCAAGACAATTCTAACAAATATGGACAAGAGTATTAAACGCAAGTGAATATGGCGAACTAGAGGAAAAGAAGCTACTTCCCCGAGTCCATCTCTGGAAATGAAGCTTGACTACTTCCCCGACCTTCAGAATGGAAAAGAAGCTACAGTTGAGATAGATGTGGAATTGACTGAGGTGGGGAAATGGACTAGATATTTGATAGGCCATTTCCTGGATGGGAAGATGGCTTATCCCCTCCTGGTTTCCACTGCTAGAAACCAATGAAAGATTTATTTGTGGCTGTCAAACCAGATGTCTCAGGTTTCTACTTATTCGAATTTAAGGATGAGCAAGCCAAGATGCAAGTGCTAGAAGGGGGTCCTTATTTTTTCTCTCAAAAGTATTTAGTTCTTAAAGATTGGCACAGAATGATGAAGCCCCTCCTAGAGCAACCTACTAAAATACCTGCATGGGTGAAGTTTCATGACTTGCCTCTTGAGCTGTGGAATCAAGAATGCCTAAGTAGGGTTGCTAGTACAGTAGGTCGACCTATACATGTGGATCAAGCTACGGCAAGGACTTCCAAGCAACCAGGGTTGTTGCATACCAAGACCACTAAAGCGAGGGTTTGTATCGAAATAAGTGCAGAACAAGAACTTCCTGATGAAGTTATAGTGACTGTACAAGGGGAGACAGTTGTGGTACCCATTGAATATCAAGTCCTTCCTCCTATGTGTTCCTACTGTCATGTATTTGGGCATAGCTCCTCCAAATGTGTTAACCATACTGTCACTCCTGCTCCTATCCTGCCATCAACTGAAGATTTGGGGTGGAAGACTGTAAGTCATGGGAAACAGAAGCTGGGTACACTGTCATCCCCTCAAAAGATTGTTGAAGGCCCTCAGGTTTTCCACTCCCCTGTCCAACAGGAGGACTCTGATGACTCAGAAGCAGACCTTCTGGAAGTTCTTGAGGGTGTTGTAAGCTCTGTGGTTCATGATCACTCAAATTCCCAAAGTATCACCATTCCACCTGCCACCAATAATACCAAGCCAACAATGAATACTCCCTCTAAGCAGTCCAACAAGACAACAAACAAAGCTAAACAGGCAGCATCGTCTGATAGTCAGATCAATTCTCATGACCAAAGGCCAGATGGTGATGAAAAGGATAAACCTCCTGACTTAGTGCACCATGCCGTAGCAGATGAGAAGTTACAGTTGGGAGGTTCATCCACGGCTGGTCATAACGGCAAACAAAGGAGTCACTCCAAAGGCTCCCATAAAAAAAGGAAGTAACTTTAACTTTCCTCATTTTGTCCACGATTATATAAATAATGCTCAACATGTGCATCACTCTTATTCTCATCTGTTGTAGCTCATTGTGGTAGTTATTTTGAGTAGAACTAAATGGATAGCACTTCACTGCATTTTGGGTTTTGGAATTTGAGAGGTCTAAATGACCCTCTTAAACAAAAGGAGGTTAAGAAGTGGGTTCATAACAATAAATTGTCCCTTGTTGGGCTCCTCGAACATAAGCTCAAAGAGCCCAAGGCCACTGGAATTGTTAATCTCATCCTGCCTCATTGGAGTTTTATTAGCAACTATGTTCATTCCCCTATGGGTAGGATATTGGTCTGTTGGGACCCCTCTGTCTTTTCAGTCCAACTTCTCTCTCAGTCAGAACAATTCATACACTGTGATGTGCATTCTAGTGATGGCAAATACTCTTTTGTGGCCACCTTTGTTTATGGAGCTAACGACTACCTAGAGAGACAAACACTTTGGTCTAACTTGCAAAATTTGGTTCTTACATCCCCCTGGGTAGTCCTTGCTGACCTTAATGCTATTAGGTCTCCATCTGAGAAAGTGGGGGGTGATAAGCATTGGCTCCCTTGGATGGATGACCTTAATGACTTTCTACAATCTGTTGAGTTGGTACATCTAAGATACTCTGGTTGCCGGTTTACTTGGTCCAATAAACAAGTTGGGGCTACTCACATTAGCACCAAATTGGACAAAGTCCTGGTCAATGAAAGTTGGATTAAAACCCTATGTTGGTCCAATGCTCACTTCCTAAGCCCTGGAGCCTCTGATCACTCTCCAGCAATTGTTTCACTGGCCCCTACCACCCCCCCTAAATGCAGGCCATTTAGATTCTTCAACTTTTTGGCTGATCACCCCAATTTTATTAACATTGTGCAGCAAGTGTGGAGGAGAGTAATCATTGGTAACCCTATGTTTTGTGTATGTGAAAAGTTGAAAATGTTACAAAAAGATCTCAAACAATTGAATACAAATGAATATAATGACTTATCATCTAGAGTTGCTTCCTCCAAGCAACAGTTAGATGATATTCAGAATGCCCTGGGTACAAACCCTAGTGATGCAGCCAATCAAGCTTCTGAGAGGGTATTGTGCAGACAGTATCTTACTCTTGCTAGAGCTGAGGAGAGCTTTGCAAGACAAAAATCTAGAATTCAATGGTTGAAGCTGGATGACCAATGTACCTCATACTTCTTCAAATCAATTAGTAATTCTAGGAATAGAAATAGGATTACTAGTTTGGTCTTGGAAGATGGTATTGTCACCCAGGATATTGAACTAGTCAAAGCATCTTTCATCAATTATTACTCCAAGCTGCTTGGTTCCCCTCATCAAAGCAGTTATGCTGGCACATCTAGAGTCCAAGGCCTCATCACTAGGAAATTATCAGATTCTCGGAAACTTGATATGGTTGTGGAAGTTACCGACAAAGAAGTTAAGGACATTTTTTGGTCTCTTAATCCACAGAAAGCCCCTAGACCTGATGGATATAATGCTACATTCTTCCATAAGGCATGGCCCGTGATTGGTCATGAGGTCACCTCTGCTGTCAAGTCATTTTTATGATCTGGCCAACTGTTAAAGAAAGCCAATGCAACTTTGATTGCTCTTGTGCCTAAAATCCCTAACCCTTCAAAAGTTGGGGACTATAGGCCAATCTCATGTTGTAATCTCATTTACAAGTGTATTGCCAAGATCCTGGCTAACAGAATTAAGTCTGCTCTTCCTCAATTGATTGACCCTGCACAGTCTGGCATTGTACAGGGTAGGAGGATTGCAGATAACATCTTCCTCACTCAAGAACTAATGAGAGGATACCACAAGCACTCCCCCTCTCCTAGATGTGCCATGAAAGTAGACATAATGAAGGCATATGATAATGTTAGGTGGGAATTCCTTTGGGATGTCCTTGCCTCTATGAACTTTCATCCCTAAATGATTAGGTGGTTAAAGGCCTGTGTAACGACTGCCAACTACTCCCTAAGCTTCAATGGGGAAGCAATTGGATACATTCCCGGTCAAAGAGGCTTGAGGCAGGGTGACCCCCTTTCCTCTTACTTATTTGTTATAGTTATGGAGGTACTTACTTGTATCCTCAAAGAGAAAACTCTTCTGCCTGACTTTCATTTCCACTGGAAATGTGGATCCACCAAAAACTGGTTAATCTGTGCTTTGCAGATGATCTTATGATTTTTTGTAAGGGGGACGTGAGTTCTGTTTCTCACATTCAGTCCTCTTTGGAAGAGTTTGAGTCTCTATCTGGGCTCTCCCCTAGTCCTAACAAGAGTAACATTTTCTTCTCCGGTGTCAACTTATCTATCAAGTCTTCAATCATGCACATTCTTGGATTTCAAGAGGGTTCTTTACCTGTTAGGTATTTGTGTGTCCCTCTTTTGTCCACTAAACTTAAGCATTCTGATTGTAAGATCATGGTAGATAAAATCACTGCAAAAACAAAATCGTGGACTAATAGGTACCTATCCTATGCCGGGAGAATTCAACTAATCAAGTCCATTTTGTTCTCTATGCAGACATACTGGTCCTCACTTTTCATCCTTCTTAAGAAAGTCATTAAGGAGGTGGAAGCCATTTTAAGAGCCTTTTTCTGGACTAGACCCGATCTCAAATCTTCTGGAGCCAAGGTCTCTTGGGAGCATCTTTGCTCCCCGGTTCAAGAAGGAGGTCTGGGTTTTAAGTCTCTGGAAATCTGGAACAAATCTGCCGTAGCTAAGCACATTTGGTTCCTCGTGTCTGGCGGGGAACAATCCATGTGGTGCCAATGGGTTAAGTCCTATTTACTCAGAGGTAGGAGCTTTTGGAGTGTTAAGGTCCCTTGTAATCCCTCTTGGGTATGGAGGAAAATTCTATCTCTAAGGCCCCTTGTTCAACCCTTAATTAAGTACAAGCTGGGTGATGGGATGTCTACCTCTTTATGGTATGACAATTGGCATCCCTTGGGTCCCTTGTTTCCTAGGTTTGGCCAGAGAATAATTTATGACTCTGGACTTACTAAAGATGCAACTGTTCATGCTATAATTCACAATAACCAATGGGCCTTCCCAGCCACTAAAACTCTTGAGCTTAATGAGGTCAGAGCTGAACTGCATAAGGTGGCATTCAACTCTACTGTCAAGGATTCTTGCAAGTGGACACTAAACGTTTCAGGGGATTTCACCATCTCTTCCCTATGGGAAAATCTTAGAATCCACTTTCCAATTGTTGCATGGCATAAAGTTGTATGGTTTCCAGGCCATATTCCTAGGTGCAGCCTAATCACCTGGATGGCCCTTTTGCATAGGTTAAACACTGAAGATAGACTTGTTTTGTTTGGCCTCAAATACTTATCCCACTGCATCTTTTGCTCAGCTGAAGAAAATCATGCCCATCTCTTTTTTGACTGTCCTATGGCTTTCCATATCAGGCTTATTCTGTCCCCTAAGGCCCCCCACATGAGTGGACATCAGGGCTGGCAGTCTTGGGTGGACTGTCTCTCTAATTTGAGAGGTAAGTCCCTGGCCAACACCATAGCAAAGCTGGCATTCACAGTGTATGTCCATCATATTTGGGTGGAACGGAATTACAGAAAATTTCAGAACTCTTGTTGCCCTCCCACTGTAGTTGCTAGTAAAATCTCCAATGATATTAGGACTAGATTGTTGTCCATTGATAATCTGCCTAGGGGCCTACATTCTGGACATTTAAGAATACAATGGAACATTGTTTACTAATGCACTCCAAACACTAACACAACATTGTTTTTGGGTAAATACTACATAATACATAATATTGGTTCACTTCAATCACCACTTTTATATCTCATTCTGTTTTGTAGGGCTGTCCAGATCAGAATCCTTCTGGAAACCCACCCTCTGAAGCTTCCTATTACTGCTAAATACTCAAGTCAGAGTTCAAGGGGGTTCAGCTTTAAAGTTTTACCTGCATTGATCCTACATGATTCTAGTTCGGGAGGAACCATTATTTACTTCTATTACACAGGTATTTAACTTAATCCTTGTTGGAGGATGGGGTGTAATACGGCTTATGAGTGTCCTCACCATTTTGTTTGTTGACCTGGTGAATTGTGTGCTAGAGCCCTAACATTCCTTGAGAGAGGAGGGAATAATTAGTGGGGGAGTCATGTGAGGTTCAGTGGAGGGAGTAAATGGTGTCACAACTTTTAAATATGTTTGCGAGCGGGAGGTGTGAGGTGTCAAAGAAGTAGAGGTTGAAGTGGTGATGTTTGAAGTAACATTTTGGACTAGCCTTTGGTTCTGTCCAGCTTGATTCTTTGGTCTGTTATGAACCTATAGCTGAATATGCTACTCTGCTACTGCTCTTATTGATTTGTTACCGTTTTAAGATGGCCATTGAATTGCTATGGTGGACTGACTTGCTACTGCGGTATTCTGCTACTGCTATGGTAATCCTTGGTTGATGCAATGGCAGCTTGTTATAAATCTGACCTGTCCTGAATAGTTGTTGTTGCTGTTTTGCTGTCACAAATGGGCAGTGGTGAATAGTTTAGTTGTTGTCCAGTTGTTGCTATCGGCTGCTATTTTCTGTGTTCCTTTTCCTTTTTGGGGGCCGTTGGCTGCTATTGTTCTGCTGTAATGGCAGCAATTAGATTCCAACGGTAGAGCTCCAAAACTGCTTTCACTTGTATTAGGTTGTTCTGTGCTGTATTTACTTCACTTAGGCTGCTTTTCTGTCTTATGTGGATATTCAAAATGGTTTTGGTACTGTTTTGTAGACATTGGAATGTGTTCTTTAGGCCTAACGATCTGGGGCTGTCGTTGGGATCTCCCTTCACAAAGGGGGACGTCCTCTGTATAGTCTATTCTCTCCTACCCACTGTTTTATTTTGATAAGAATGTGCAGCTATATCCATGCTTACTGGTTCGAGTAGTACTGCTGGTTGTATTATCCAGTTGCTGTTATGATCTGCTGCCGTTGCTGTGCTGAGTTTGCAGCTGCTACTGCTGCTGTTTTGTTGAGGAACAATGAGGTGCTGCTGCTGTCCAGTCAAGGGTACTGCTATGGCTTTACTCATCACAAGTTAGTAGCCCCTTTTGACTCCTTGATGTTACAAATGGGCTGCTATACCACGAATGCTGCTGCTGTTCTGTTAGTGTTTACTGCTGTTCGGGATTTGTTTCTTTGAAGTGTTTCGATGTTGCTCTTAGCTGCGGCTGCTATAAGTTGCTCCTTTGGGCCAATAGTTCTTCATGTCTTCTCCTATTCTTCATATTTAACTCTGTTACTGCTCAATATACTCTGCTGTTGTGCTATTGTGATGTCAAATTCCAGAAAACAAAGTATTTGGTGCCAAAGGCTGTGGCTACATTGTTCCAAGGGCTACTATCACTGCAGCAGTAGGTGGGGGTTCCTTCCTCTTTGTCATGTACCTCACGGAGTCCATTGAATGCTGTTCAAGGCTCTAGTCGCCTCCATTGGTGTTCTAGTTCCAATTCCGTAATTGGAATGATGCTATATCCACTTGTAGATGGTTCAGAAACAAATGTCTCTCTTGATGTTATTTGTTTTGTCTCCATCTCATTAGCTTGATAGATAGTATTATCCTTCATGTAGCCACTTGGCTTAGATTTACAATTTCCTCAATCTTTGTTTTGTTTTGTTTTCCTCATGGGGTATGCCCCTTGTAGGCTGTATATTCGGTTAGCCTCTTTTATTTTCAAGCTGATTTACCCAAAACAAAACTTTAGAATGGAAGAAATAGGAACAATTCAACACGAGTGTACCTAAAACCAATTCTACCTAGTGTCTTGGTAGTTAGCAGAAATAGGCTCGGGTGTCACTAGGAGCATTCGGTGAAGGCGCAAGACGACTTAGAGTACAACATTGAAATGCCTACTTATTGTCTTAGTAGACCTATAGAAATCAAATTTGGTACACCTCTGCTTTGTATGGTGAGAGAGGACCCACACCTCTCCTCAAGACATATGTAGCATGAGTCCCCTAACCCAACACCTTGGACTAAATAACGCAATCTAAAAAAAGTATGCCTATTCACCCTCAATTGGTCGTGGCAGTCCACGTCATTACCCCTTACAAGCCCATTGATATTGTTTATGTGTGTCTGGTAAAAGTTCGGATTCGGAGACAACTCTAGACGAGGACTGCGAAATGTGGATGTGATGAACAAGTGGAGACGAAAAACAACAATGACAGCGTTCACACATACCGTTTCAAGCATCAAGTATTTAAGTAGAAACCGCTGCAATTGCATTTTTGGAGTTGCATCTATTAAAATTGACATTTATACAGGTTATTCCTCAAGAGTGAAAACTAATAACCCATTAGTTAGCAAAGAAGCAAAATAATTTGGTACTCTCCCAATTAATTTTTTCCCCAAAGACAGAGAGATAAATAGAGTGTACCTGTATGCAATTATCAAGGAACCAAAAAGCAAACAACTCATGTGTTGAAGCAAGGGTTTTCCCATTAAGACTGAATGTTGCTGCAATGGTTGACCTTGGAGGAGGCATCAAAGGACAATACTTAGCTGATAAATGTCGCAACGACTTAGCCTTAACTGTGAAATAATCCAAAGACGCGCCTAGAACTGAACATATTCAAAATGAGATGAAAATTGGTAAATATAATACTAAAACCTGTGTTGAAATACCATGATAAAAGACCACACTTTGCATCTCTCGTTGCTTCAGGTCAGGACCCCGAAGCAATCCCCCAATTCTGTCTAGGCAAGCATTTTGTTCTTGGAGATACCTCTCTCCGTGCTCACTTGAGCGGTATCCAATAAGACCTTAGCGGTATGTTTCAATCTTTTAGAATGCCTATTACAAAACCTACCTAATTGAATGCAAACCTACGAATGCTGAAGACTTGACCAGATTAGAGAGATGGGGGTAATAGAATTACCATAGATTTGAAACCTCTAAATTTACTATGTACCTGTAAAAGGGCAAAAAGGTGCATTAGTGAAACCTCTTAATAAAATTAATTTTCATATTCCGGATAGACGTCAATCATGATCCATCAAACCAATTTCAGCAAATGAATTCAAGAAAAAACAAAAGATAATCTAAATCTGAGAGTTACTTAAGATTCAAAAAGTTGCTCACCCCGTGGAATTGTCTTGAATAGATTCAAAGTGACACCAATTGCACATTTTATTCAACTGACCTAGAAAGGAAAAAAATACCTCCTATATTAATTAGATAATATTGTGGTGGATAATGCTATGCAAGTGGCGAGACGTGTTTGAGAACAAAATAGTTCTGACATCAATGCCATACGAAACAAAATTGAGCATTTGTTTCGAGTTCAATTAGGATCGGCTACTTGAATCCATTTTTTCCATTCCCCTCTACAAAGAGCTACATGTTCACAATGAAGCTATACTACCAAATATGTAATCAAATAGGGAAGAAAATTACCCAATATGCAATCACATAAAGAAGAAAAGATTACCAAATGTGCAAGTAAATGCACTTGTGTAATCATTCGCTGCACTTGCATTTTCATAATCATTTGGATATTTTCAATTCAATATTCCTCTATATAAAATCTCGCACAATTAGGAACCTCAAATTCACTTGCTCCAATTTTGTGCTCAGTGTAATGCAGTTCTTTTTAGACGAAATCTACAGCTTGCCAAATGCCTTCTTTCAAACAAGTATAAATCCCACGAAAAGCATTTCAAATATCAAATCATCTTTCATTAACCTGAATCTGGACAGAAAGCTATACCCTTAAGATTCTCTTGAAGCCATTTCGATTTTTTGGGGCTTACGTGCCTATACCATGTTTGAAGGATGCCATGGCTCCAAACGGATGCTGTAAACCTCCAATTCCAACCGCGAGAAAGCTCAATTCACCAATGCTGTAAACCTCCAACTCCTTTTACGATGTTCTCTTTCAACGTCATATCTCTATTGCTATAGTGTTACTAATTGGGGCTGGTACTTCCAAAATGGAAAAAGACCCCAAAAATCAAAAAGACCACAGGAATTGAATTTTGAAAATTAGCCCAAACAAACCCCTAAAACCAAAAATCAATTTCAGTCATCCATGAAAACTTACCTAAACTTTGCAATTTGTATGGGTTTCAGGAACTCTCAAGAATCCAGTATTTGTTTCAAGACCATTGAGATTATCATATCCAAAATGAACTGATACATAATCGGAACTTATTGATACAATTTTTTATCTTACCAGTATAGAAAATATAACAAATACACAAAATCGATACGTATCCACCGATACTTTACGTAACTGCCGATATTTAGACTTTCGGCTGTGAAAAAAAAAACAAACTTTGGATTCCATGCATCTTGGAAATATTTTGGCTGAAGTGTTGTTCTGATCACTCTATCTACTAAATTAGATAGAGTATTAGTTAATGAGCAGTGGATGACAACTTATAGTTGTTCCTCTGCCCATTTTCTAACTCCTTGGGTATCTGACCATTCCCCTGCTGTTGTAAGCATCAACCTAACTCCTCAAGCCTCTCATAAACCCTTTAGGTTTTTCGATTTCCTAGCTGACCATCCCCAATTTATGAATGTGGTTCAGAGAGTATGGAGGAGGGTGGTTATTGGAAATCCAATGTTTTGTGTGTGAGAAGCTTAAGATGTTGCAACCCGAGTTTAAGCAACTCAATCATAGAGAATTTAGTGACATCTCTAAGAGGGTGCTTGATACTAAGCAAATCTTGGAGTCCCTAAAGAATGTTCTAGGTTCCCGCCCTATTGATCCCTTTATTATAAATCAAGAGAGGGAGGTTCATAAGAAGCTCCTCACTTTGCTGAGAGCAGAGGAAAGCCCTAAGCAAAAGTTGAGAATTCAGTGGCTCAGACTGGGTGATCAGTGCACTTCTTACTTCTTTAAATCTGTGAATAATGTTCGTAACAGAAGTAAGATATCCAGTCTGGTCATGGAAGATGGGACTCTCACTCATGACAGTATGGATATTAAATCCAGTTTTGTTCAGTACTATACCGATCTGCTAGGAACTGCCCATTCTTCTTCTTACGATGGGCTCTCTAGGATTCAACACGTTGTCAGATTCAGGTTATCTGATAGTCAAATGATGTCTATGGTTGCTGATGCCACTAACATTGAAATAAGAGACACCTTCTGGTCTCTTAATCCTTCCAAAGCTCTAGGTCCGGATGGTTATAATGCTGGTGTTTTTAGGAAAGCTTGGCCTATTGTGGGTCACGAAGTCACTGCAGCTGTGAGAACTTTCTTTAGGTCTGGTCAACTGCTTAGGGAAGCTAACTCGACTATTGTGGCCCTAGTTCCAAAGGTCCCCAATCCATCGAAAGTAGGTGACTTTAGACCTATCTCTTGCTGTAATACAATTTATAAATGCATCTCTAAAATCCTTGCAAGAAGAATTCAGGTAGTACTTCCTAATTTAATAGATCCTGTGCAATTAGGTTTTGTTAAAGGGAGACGGATTGCTGATAATATCTTCTTAACTCAGGAACTTATGAGGGGGTACCATAAATCTTCTCCCTCTCCTAGGTGTGCCATGAAAGTGGATATCATGAAAGCCTATGACAATGTGAGATGGGAATTTCTTTGGGATGTACTGGCTGCTATGAATTTTCATCCTACAATGGTAAATGGCTTCAGGCTTGTGTCACCACTGCTAATTACTCGTTAAGTATTAAAGGGGAAGCCACTGGGTACATTCATGGGAAGAGAGGGCTAAGGCAAGGGGATCCTTTGTCCTCCTACTTGTTTGTCATTGTGATGGAAGTACTCACTTGTTTGTTGAGGGAGAAATCCCTTCTTCCTGATTTCCACTTTCATTGGAGATGTGGTAATACCAAGATTATCAATCTCTGCTTTGCTGATGATCTCATGATTTTTTGTAGTGATCTGTCCTCAATCATCCACATTCGTGATGCTCTAACTGAGTTTCAGGAAATGTCAGGTTTATCCCCTAGTCCTGGAAAGAGTAGCATCTTCTTCTCTGGAGTCAATGCCACCTCTAGGCTAGCCATTCTGAATGTCTTAGAGTTTAGATACCTTGGTGTACCTCTTATCTCCACTAAACTCAAAGCCTCTGACTGTCAACGCTTAGTGGATAGTATTACTGCTAAAACTAAGTGTTGGACAAATAGAGATTTAACATATGCTGGTAGAGTGCAGTTGATAAAAAATGTTCTGTTTTCCATGCAAACCTATTGGTCCTCCTTATTTATCATCCCTAAAAAAGTGATAAAAGAGGTGGAGGCTATCCTAAGAGCATTTCTTTGGTCAGGTCCTGATCTTAGGAGAACAGGTGCTAAGGTCTCTTGGGAACACTTGTGCTCTCCTAAGCAGGAGGGAGGTCTTGGTTTTAAATCCATGCAAACATGGAATAAGGCGGCCATTGCCAAACAAATTTGGTTCCTCATTTCTTGGGGGGAACAGTCCATGTGGTGTCAATGGGTCAAATCCTACTTAATAAAAGGGAGGAATTTTTGGAATCTGAAAATCCCTGGACAATGTACGTGGGTTTGGAGGAAGTTACTGAATCTCAGACCATTGGTGCAACCGTTTATTATTAGTGTGCTAGGTGATGGCCACTCCACTTCCTTGTGGTATGATAATTGGCATCCAATTGGCCCCTTGATAGTGAACTTTGGTACCAGGATTGCCTTAGATTCTGGTATACCTCGGGATGCTACTGTATCCCACATTATCCACAATTCGAATTGGGCTTTTCCCATTACACAACCTATTGAACTCAATGAGATCAGAAAGCTGAAATGGGAGGTCCCACTTTAGGGCTGTGGTTGAGAGCTTCTCTCTCTAAACCAAGAGAGAGAATGCACTCCCTCTGTAAAAAATCTACCACAAATCTGGTTCTGAGTTTTACAGCTCAAATCGGAATCATTTATCTCTCTAATTCCTTCTTCGGAGGGTTCTATAGATCCAAGCTCTGAATCTGGCCAGTCATGTTTGGACCAGAATCAGTCCGCACCATTCATCCGGTTCAGAGGTAATTCAAGCTCTGAATCTCTACAGTCCGCACCATTCATTCGGGTTAGAGTTCACCCCGTGGACCGAAGTCCTACAGTTTTGAGAGCTCTAGGAGCCGCTGGGCTCCATTTCATCTTCACGGAGAAGACCTAGAGCTCCAGGTCTTTTTCTCGGCACAAGAAACCTCCGATGACTCTATCAGATCAGGCGTAGCTTAGCAGCCATTCCAGCACACGGCGGAGAGCAGCGGCTCGTCGGAATCAGTGGTGTCCGGTCCAGATCTGGTTGCTGTCAAACATGGGGATGTTCTTCGGGCCGGCCCTGGTTCCCAGGTTGGAACTACACAGGAGCTATTCATCATTTCCAGATTGAAGGTTTCGGAGCATAAAATCCACCCAAGGTGGATCCCGGTCTTTTTAGAGCTGTTTTCTCTCACTTCCATTGAGGCCGGGCTGCTATGGATATCCAGTTCATGTTGGAGACCTGGCGTCTACCAACTTCGATCCTCAACTGCCACAAATTGGCGGATGAACAGTGTAACTAAGAGGAGGACGAACAACACCTATCAGTGGTAAGTGGTATTGCAAAACAGTGGGCTGGTTCTTAGTGCCGTACCAATTGTATTGTTGTATGTTCCAGGCATGGAGTAGCCGTGGACCATAGCTGTGCCTTTGGAAAATAGGTAAGGCTGTTCTTATTTTATTAATGGTTAATGGATATTGATACTCTAATTGTGGGATTCCCTTATTAGCTAATTGATGAGGTTCTGGAAGCCTTTGCGGGCTCATACCCAGTTTAGTTACAGGGTACATTGCCCATTTGGGGCTCATGGGTTATTATTCAGCTCTTTGTTGAGCTTCTCTAAATCCCTAGGTTCTTTGCTTCATTAGCCTGGTGTTTGTGCGTAGTATGGTTATGTTCGTGGCTATCATGGATTAGATTGGAGTTTGCGCTGATTGAAAGGGATAGCTTTGCGGCTACCATTAACTAGATCGGTAGTTGGGCTCTGATTGAAATAGGTAGCTTCCGGGGTTGTCTTTGATTAGATTAGTGGTCGTGCGCTGATTGAAAGGGGCAGCTTGGTCCACCTGCGGTTCGAGTGGCCACATTTTGTGGTTCTTCTTTCTGTTCCCTTTTTAGATTAAAGCGAGCCTAAGGGATTAGGTTGAGGGTGGAGTAGTCTGGATGGAATGGGCGTGGTGTTCTAGGTACTTGGGAGGGTAGCCTTGTCGGATGCCGTCATCTCCAGTTCGAGTCCCTTCTCGGTTTCTAGTCCCTCTGGAGTAGCTGTTATTTTAGATGTGGGTATTATGCGTGTTCTCTGGGTTTGATTGGAGTAGTAGTATCTTGGTTTGCTTATCCCTTCTCTGGAGACAGTGGTGATTGGTAGTTGGCTGAGAGCGGGTTGTTTCTGGCGAGCCTTAGGCTTGGTTGAGAGAGTATTAGGCCAGATGGAATGGGCGTGGTGTGCAGGGTGGGGCCCCCTGTCAGATGCTGACATCTCTGGTTCGAGCCTCTTCTTGGTGCCTTGTTCCTCTGTAGTAGCTGTTCAGCTTACCTTGATGCCATTTGCTATGTTGCTGCTAGTCCTCGGTGTTGGTTATCTTTTGGTTATCTCTGGCCGTGACTATTTATTTTATTTCCTAGCTTGGCGGGATGTGCCAGGTAGTAGTTCAATTTCATGTTATTTCTATTCATATCACTTCATATCATACCACATTGTACTATCCTTCCGTTTAGATGGATAGTGCAACGGGGGTATGATCACTGCACACATGGCACTTTTGTTATTTTATTTATTTTACCCTACTCTCCATGCGGGTTGTGCATGGGTTATCGCAATTTTTTCAATCTTCTTTTTTCCTTTTTCTTTTCCTCTTGGGGTATGCCCTTTGTAGGCTGTACATTCGGTGAACCTGTTTTAATTTCAAGCTAATTTACCCAAAAAAAAAAACGAGATCAGAAGTTCTTTGCCACCTCTTCTCTCATCCAGGTTGGATGAGTCAGATTACATCTGATGGTCTCTTAATGCAAATGGTAAGTTCTCAATTGCATCGTTATGGGATAAATTGAGAACTTCCTTTCCCAAAGTTGGGTGGCACAAGTTGGTATGGTTCTCGGGCCACATACCAAAGTGTAGCTTCATAACTTGGCTGGCTGTACAGCAAAGATTATCCACTGCTGATAGACTTATGCTGTTTGGTGTTACCAACTCCACCCAGTGTAGCTTCTGCCAGGGAAGTGAAAGTCATGACCACCTCTTTTTTAATTCTCCATTCTCTCAACAGGTGTGGGAAAATATGCTTACCAAACTTCATGTTTCTTGGCACTCTCATCCATGGTTTGAGTGGGTCATTTTTCTCTCAAACGAAAAGGGTAAATCCTTGAGGGTTGTAATTACCAAACTGGTATTTACAACTACAGTTTACCAAGTGTGGATTGAGAGGAATGTAAGGAAATTTCAAGGCACATCTTGTTCTGGAGAGGTAGTTGCTCATAAAATTTATTCGATGGTGAGGGCGAGACTTTTATCATTACAAGCGCTGCCACCATCTCAAGCTGACTGGGTGGTAAATGAATGGAATCTTAGTAGCTAACATTATATTGGTGTGAATGGAAATTAATTCTTCTTGAGTATTTCAATTGTTTTCCTACCCTTATCTCATTAGCAAGTGAGTTACCCTGGGGAGATGCCAGATGCAGCTACTGCGGAAGAATTGAATTCTGAATACTATTACTTCTATGTACAAGGTAAATACGTTACTCTCCAATTCTGCCTTTGTTTGTGTGCTGATAAATATTGGTCTATTGTGCGGATAACGTTGAAGGCTGTCTACTCCATTTGGGGGTAGCTGTTATCACTTTCCTTCGGTTCTAATATTTGTGTGTGGACCGTGAGTAGAGTGATTGCTACCCCATTTCTTTGAGAGGGATATTATATGGTAGGGTAATTATGTGAGTTCAGATGGAGGGAGTAGGTGGAACCATTCTTCTTTGTCCTGTGTGAAAAGTAGAGAGGGAGGTAAGTATGTTGAGGGTGTCATTGGTTGGTGAGCACCTATAAGGACAAGGGAATCTCTTATGCTTTAATCTTTGGCAACTTTGTTTGTGTTTCCCTTACACTGCTGCAATATCCACATCCTTGTAGCTTCTGCTATGAGTTATCAGTTATGGTCTAAAGTTGAGAGGATGTGTATGATAATTCTCTGATTTTGTGGCTCCATCTATGTTCTATCAATTGTATATCTGGTGTTCCGATGAAGACTTCCTTATGCTGCTAATTGTTGTTCCCTCAATTGTTGTTATTTTGCTGGGTCACATGCCGTTTTTGTCTCCATCAATGCTGTTGTAGTGATAGCAGCTAGCTGTTGTTTGTTGACTATGTTGAATTCAATCTGGTAGTGGTTGGCCTTAATATCATAGCCCAGATTGTTGTTAAGCTACTTGGTGTTATATTTTCTCTGCTTTCTGTTTATAGCAGCGTTCTAGGGGGGTTGTCCCTACGTATCTTTCTAGTAGCTTTCAAGTTGTTTGGCCTATCCTTGGGGGGTTGTCCCTTGGATTGTTATGCTTTTCTAGGGGGCTGTCCCTAGCTTCGTTTTGCATCATTTTCTTATACTATGCTGCTCTGTTGTACATCATTTTCAAGTAGTGCTACTAGTTTCAATTAGTTCATATGCTGGATTTGTTTCAAATGCTGTTGTTCGGTTACTGTCTTGCTGTCTGTTACTGCTTCTGCTGCTGTACTATTTTTGGGTTGCTGTCCAGCCTTTGAGCAGCTTGTCCTGCTGCTGTTTGCTAGTCAAAGAGGGTTTACCCTTGTCCTTGAAGTGCAGAACCAGGCCATGTGGCTGCTGCTGCTATTGCTGCTGCTGCTGCTGCTGCTGGGTGGCTGCCTTTGGTTGTTATGCTGTGTGGACAGAACTGGAAGCACTTCAGAATGTGTTCTTAGCTTTTGCAGCTCTGTTGTGGATTTTATGGTCCCAACTATGGGACTTTACCGTGGATGAAGTGTAGAAGCGCAGACCTCAATTTTGGAAGTTGATGGGTGGCTGTTTAGTATTGTACCAATGTATAGTCTGTCTTGAGCATACATCTGTTTTGCGCTATGTGTAATGATTTGTTATTTGTTTCGTTTCTCTCTTTTAGATGGATAGGAAACAGATGCCTTATTTACTTCTAATCCTATGTAGCCGTCTGGCGTAGGCTTTCTCTTTGTCTTATTTTCTTTTCTTTTCTTTCCTCCTAAGGTATGCCCCTTGTAGGCTGTATATTCGGTTAGCCCCTTTTTAATTTCAAGTTGTTTTAACCAAAATGCTATATTTGAAGAAAACTTGGTACATAAATGCTATATCTACTTCGTATATATAGCATGGGAAATCGACTCACACACCTTGAAATTAGAATAAATCGACTCATCCTTCATGTACGACTTGTGAAAAAAAAGAAAAGAAATGCGTAATAACACCCACATAAACTGGAAAAATTGTTGGGCCTTCCTCTACACAAACAAAAAAGAGAGAGTTAGGGTGAATTAACAAATGAAAGTATATATATTACTTAGAAAAAAAATAAACAAACTAACAAAAGTAAAAAAAAAATGAAGTGATGCAGTACTAACCTTTTACCGGAGAGAGAGAGAGAGAGAGAGCTAGCACGGTAAATATAGAAAAGAGAGAGTTAGGATGAATTAACAAACAAAAGTATATATATTACTTAGAAAAAATAAACAAACTAACAAAAGTAAAAAAAAAAATGAAGTGATGCAATACTAACCTTTTATCGGGGAGAGAGAGGGGGGGGGGGGGGGGGGGGGGGGGGGGGGGAGCACGGCAAATAGCAATAGAAAATGGCATAAAAAATAGCAATAGTAAATAGCAACACAAATAATGAAAGGTTAGCTAAAAAGAATATAATAGGAAAGAAGAATATCGTCTATATACATGTGGTTTCATTTAACATTGAAGAAATTTGAAAAAGAGTCAAACATATGGAAGATTAGAAGAAGGGATAAATATCTACTTCCCCCCTAAACTATTCCAATTTTAGTTACTTCCCCCCTGAACTACCAATTAAAGTTACTTGCCCCTCCAACTATGAAAACGTTATTCCCTTCATCCAATCCCTCACTTCAGTCAGACCAAGACGGTATTCTTGGACGGAAAACCTCCAGACCAAACCTTTTGGCGTCCCAAAGGTTGTTTTGGCGCCAAAAGAAGGGTAAGATGGACATTCAAGCTCAAACCCTACCAGTCTATTATATATCCTTCTTCTTTGTCTGTATCTCAGTCCCCATTCCAATCCATTTCACCCTCACCCTCCCCTCACTCTCTTTCTTCGTCTCTCTCTCTCCCTCCCTGTTTCTCTCTGTCTATCCTCCCCCCACAATGAGTAGCTCTAGCAACTCCAATCCCAATCTTAGTCCTAATGAACAGATTTGCTTTTGTGGACAAAGGTCTCCATTGAGGACCTCCTTCACTGAAGAGAACCCAGGACGAAGGTTTGTAGGTTGCATAAACTACAAGGTAATGAAATGAAATTCCTTTGCTACATGTATGCTAATTCTTGGAACGAAACTAATTTTCGGATTTAATACAGACAAACTGTAAGTGCAAGTTTTTTGACTGGATTGATCCTCCAACTTGCACAAGAGGAATGGATTTTGGCAACCATGTAATCAAGATGTTGAAGAAGGTAGAGGCAGAAAATGCAGCACTGAAGGATAAAATGCAGAAAATAGAAAGGGAAAATGCAGATTTGAAGACCTCTATCTCAGAAAATGAAGAGGAAATTGAGTCATTGATGAACCTTGTACGAAAGCAAAGTGGAGAGGTGCAACAATTGTCCAAGCAGAACAAACAAGCAATCAAGAGAAGTGAGGATTTGGTGAATTTGCTAACACTATCCCCGTCGGCAAGAATGGCACTTGAAGCTGATTGTATTGGCATTGGCATTGGCATTGGCTGTAATTTGTTTCCCCATGTTTTCTAAGTATTATAATGTTCCAAGTGACAAATTCCTAGCATTGCCATGAGGAGCACATGCACTCCAAATGCCAAGCACCTATCTGTAATGTGTTTTATATGAATGAATGAATGAAGTTTTTTCCTAGCTTATTCAGTCCATGACAGTCTAAAAACTGGTTTCCTAGCTTTATGAATGCAGTCAAATGACTGTTGTTGAACCAGCACCCAACCAGCTTCATCCAATCATAATATACCAAAAAAAAAAAAAGGGCAACAGCTTCATGCAAGAAAAAAACAGAACATAGCACAAGCATAAATGATGCAACTGCAACTCTAACCCTAGAAACCATAAAGTAACCATACGAAAATTATTATAGACTAAAAAGATAGAGGAAAAAATAAGAGTTCTGAAAAAAAAACGGCCTGAAACGGAGTTTCCTAAGAAAAGTTATAAACGAAACAAAAATACCCCAAAACCGGTTCGAAGGCCCGTTTGGAGGCCCAAACGGCCTCGAAAGGCTAAAAAACACACGGCACATGGCCAAGTGCCCAAGTGCCCAAGTGCCCCCAAATCCAAATTCTTCGGTCAATTATTTACGAAAAAACCGGCTAGTAGAAATGAAAATGCATCAATTAAGGTGGTACTTGGCTACTGCATCAATGATGCTTCATGCTTCCAAAACCATAAGTGCAGTCCATGACAGTCTACAAATCATACTTGGCTACTGCATCAATGATGTTTCATGCTTCCATAAACATAAGTCCAGTCCATGACAGTCAGCAAATCCATATACTCCATTCTTAAAAAATGCAGCAGCAGCACATG
Source organism: Rhododendron mucronatum var. ripense (assembly GCA_019656295.1). NCBI lineage: Eukaryota > Viridiplantae > Streptophyta > Magnoliopsida > Ericales > Ericaceae > Rhododendron > Rhododendron mucronatum. Next base: position 766,907 of record BPLT01000035.1, on the reverse strand, counting down.
AATACCATAATTAAAAGAGGAGACTGCAAATAGCCATAATGGTTCCATAAACCACAGCAATACTAGACACATAATAGTGCCAACATAACATAACAAAAGAAGGCTTTTTATAGCCATAACAGTAGCAGCCATAGTAGTAGCAAAAGAAGGCTTTTTGCAGCCATAACAGTTGCAAAAGAAGGCTTTTTCAGCCATAACAGTAGCAAAAGAAGGCTTTTTTAGCCATAACAGTAGCAAAAGAAGGCTTTTTTAGCCATAACAGTAGCAAAAGAAGGCTAGCTAGATAAAGCCATAATCCTAGCTATAAAACTGAAATTTAAGGGGCACCTCCCCTTCTAGGTGCACCTCCCCTTCTACAGGGGGCCTTGGGTGTGGGTTGTGATGGCTGTGATGGCAGAGTGAACATTGGTTGTGAGATTGGCTGACTGCATTGCTGCTCTTTGGACGTTGGTGCTGTGAAATCAGATGGGCAAGTCCTCACATTATGCCCCTTTCCCCCACATCTTCTACAGCTTAGTTTGCTAAGATAGCTCTTCATTTTCTTCGTTCCATCACTCTGAGCAGGTGGCTCATCTGGTTCCCTTCTTCTACATTTCTTAGGCCTCCCAGACTTCCTACTGTAATGTGGGGGTTGAATTGGTGGTTTGTTTGTCTTCTCCCACATGTCCATCCCATTCATGGGGTATATGACATGCTTGTAGGTGTTGATGTATGCCTGCTTTTGGTAGTACTCATGCACAAGGCCCTCAGCCTTCTTTTTTGATTCTCTTAAGACAGCAAGTGCATGTGCACAAGGGATACCTGTAAACGCATAAGTAAAGCATGTCATTAGTTACATAAGCAAAAAAATGCAAACTAACTTAAAACATAAGTAAGATGCAATCATACCTGTCAACTCCCACCTTCTACAAGTGCATGTTTTTTGCATTCATGTCAACACAAAACTGATTTCCATGCTGAAAACCTCTAACTTCAAACTGGTTATCCCCAGTTAAGACAACAATGTATTTCATTGCAAAGTGCAATGTTCTTGTCCAATAATTTGACAATCTTTGGACCAATCTGACCATGCCATTTCTCAACAGAAGCCCTCCTCTTCACTAAATGCCTTATCATGTAAATCCTAATCCTCTCTAGCATGGTTAGGATTGGCTTATCCCTAGCATCTAGTATTGCAGCATTGAAAGACTCACAAAGGTTATTTAAGAGCATGTCACATTTGGGAGCAACACTAAAATGTGATCTAGACCAGTGGTGGGGTTCATGCTTAGCAAGCCACTTAAATGCAGCCCCATCCTCTTGCTTGAACTCTTCCATAAGTTTACAAGGGGATGTGCCGTTGTGGGTTTTTAGTGAGTTAGGGTTTGAGTTGGAATGTCCATAATACCCTTCTATTGGCGCCAAACCACATTCAGGGCATCAAAACCATTTTGGTGTAAGAAGTGTTCAGTTTTCCGTCCAACAATTGGAAGACAATTAGGGATTGGATGAAGGGAATAACGTTTTCATAGTTGGAGGGGCAAGTAACTTGAATTGGTAGTTCAGGGGGGAAGTAACTAAAATTGGAATAGTTTAGGGGGGAAGTAGATATTTATCCCATTAGAAGAATGCAAAATCATGGAACAGTACGAAGGACAAGGGTTGAGAGCTTCTCTCTCTAAGCCTAGAAAGAGAATGCACTCCCCTTCCCAAAATCAGTCACAATCCACCATAGATTCCGAGGCAGAGGTAATCCAAGCTTCAATCGGCGCTGTGTTGGCTAATAGCGGCTTGACCCACTACCAATTTTCATTTGTTATTGTACTGTGTTGGCTAATCTCGCCAGAGATGATGGTAGCACAGTCGTGAAACACCAGATTTTGTTCCAATCAACCGATTCCCTAGTGGTCCGAACGGATTCACTCTGGAATTTGTGTTTTATTTATCCTCAATCCACCCCTAAACCGATTCCCAGCTGGAGATTGATTTCCAAGAGAAAAGGAATCTCACGACTTCACCGGTGAATTGGCCAAGATCAACCCACATAAGCCGATTTCTCCGAACATCCATACCCAACCGGCGGTGTTGGGAACGGACGGCATCGCGGCTATCCTACCAGCAGTTGCTGTTCTTTTCTGACAGAGGTATTCCAGCTTGTGGGTCCTTGGCGATGACCCTAAGTCTTTGATCGTGGGTCCTTTCACGGCAAAAGGAATCTCCGAAAATCTTATCCCAGTTCCGATGTAATCAGCTGGGTGCTGGTCAGATTTATTGGAACTTAACTCTGGGTTTACAATGGTAAATCTCGGTTCTTAATCATTTCAGTCAAGTTCAGTTCGTTCATGATTGTATTATGACTCATGCTGAGCTCCGTAGCTGTGCATCCGTTGTTACCAGCCATGGTTCTATTCGGGCCAGCCCATCAGTGGAAAAGTCCACATCTATCCCAATCGTGGGAACACCTACACGGCTGCCGGATAAATATCCAGACAGCCAGAATTTTCAGATCTCGAAAAATGGGTAAGGAGGTCATCGATGACCGAATTACTAATCTCTGTCCAAATTAACTGGTTGTGTTTTGCTAACCCGTTAACTAGTTAGTTTATATGTTTAATGTTCAAGTTGTTGCTGGACTGTTGGGCCAGTGTACTGTTAGTTTTGTGGCATTATAATTGGTTCCATTGTACAAGCTCTTTGCTGAGCTTCTTTAAATCCCTAGTTTCTTTGCTTCATTAGCGCGGTGGTCGTGTGTAGTATGGTTGTGACCGTGGCTATCATTGATTAGATTGGGGTCTTGAGCTGATTGAAAGGGGTAGCTTCGCGGCTGCCAATGACTAGATTAGTGGATGGGTTCTAATTGAAAAATGTAGCTTCTGAGGCTGTCGTTGAATAGATTGGAGGTAATGCACTGATTGAAAGGGGCAGTCTGGCGGTTTGAGTGGCCACATTTCGTGGCTCCTCTTTCTGTCCCTCTTTTAGAGAATAGCGAGCCTAGGGGTTTAGGTTGAGGGTGGTGCAGTCTGGATGGAATGGGCGTGGTGTGCAGGGTACTTGGGAGGGTAGCCTTGTCGGATGCCGTCATCTCCAGCTTGAGCCTCTTCTCTGTTCCTTGTCCCTCTGTAGTAGCTGTTCCTTTAGAAGTGGTATTATGCTTGCTCTCTGGGTGGTTTGGAGTATTAGTAGCTTGGTTTGCTTATGCCAGCTCTAGAGTTATTGGTGATTGGTAGTGGGCGGAGAGTGGGTTGATTATGGCGAGCCTTAGGCTTGGATGAGGGGAGTATTAGGCCAGATGGAATGGGTGTGGTGTGCAGGGTGGGGCCGCCTGTCGGATGCTGTCATCTCTAGTTTGAGCCTCTCTTGGTGCCATGTTTCTCTGTATAGCTGTTCAGCTCCCCTTGATGCCTTATTGCTATGTTGCTACTAGTTCTCAGTGTTGGTTAACTTTTGGTCATCTCTGTCCATTACCATTTATCTGATTTCCTAGCCTTGCGGATGTGTCAGGTAGTACTATTTCATCATCATGTTATTACTCATAGTATCACATCATATCATACCCCGCCGTTGTAATATCCTTCTGCGTAGATGGATAGTGCAACGGGGGTATGATCTCATTACACATGACACTTTTGTTATGTTATTTATTCTACCTTACTCTCCATGCCGGTTGCGCATGGATTATCGCACTTTTTTTCAATCTTTTTATTCTTTTTTGCCTTTCTTTTCCTCCTGGGGTATGCCCCTTGTAGGCTGTACATTTGGTTAACCTCTTTTAATTTCAAGCTAATTTACCCAAAAAAAAATGCAAAATCATTACCAAAGCACTCCCAAAAAAAAGACAAGGGAACATCTCTCTCTAGAGATTGCTCTCCTCCATCGCCTCCCACCCATATCCCAGCCGGCCATTTACTTGGTCCAGATCTAGCCCCATATCCGGTCAGTTTTGATCGGAATGCTTTTCTCTCTAAACCTAGAGAGAGAATGCACTCCCCATGATATCAGTACTCCATTGATCCGATTCTACGGATCCAAACCAAATACAGAGCTTTCAAGCGGCGAGCTCTTTAACGTTCAGTTGGATGAGTTCGATCCTGGAGGGACTGAACTTGTCGGTCTGATAAATCCACTAATGGAGGTCTCCGGTGACTGGTTCACCTCCGGCGTCGGGCGATCTCCTATGGCATTCGTACCGCCATTCAACTCAGCGCTCATCTGCATGATTGAGGGCAGTGGAGATGCACTTTTCAGATCTGGAGTTACAGAGCTCCAGTTTCTGCATCTCTCAACTGGGTTTCGTTACCCATCATCAGAATACCCAATCTGGGCTGTCAGTGGGTGTTAAAGCTCCTCTAATTTCAACACCCGATCTTGGTACGATGCGACGGTGGCATGGCGGTGGGGTTCGCTCATGGGCGGATTTCTACTCCTCACTTTGGTTCGGCATGGGTCAGGTATTTCAAAGAGGGGTACTGTTCTTGCAGTATTCGATCAAATTTCTGCACTGTTTATTTTCGGATTGAGTAAGTAGGATCTGTGAATGAGCAATTTGATAACCAAATTTGGGAAAAACCATATCTATTGTTGTTGGGTTAAGATAATAGAATTGGAGGTATTTTTCGCTTAATTTCTGTTTCAGATCCGGACTGAGATTGGTGGTCTGGTATATTGTTCTTTGTCCATTTAAGTTGGGGATGAAGAAAGTAGGTTTTGCCTGAGATTAGGCATTCCATAATCCAGACCTGTTGGCGTGAAGAGATCGCGCGGCGGTTTTGGTTCTATTGTCATTTGTTAGTAGCTGTTTAGTTGCTAGTTCTCAATTGCTAGTGGTTCCTGCTGTTTAGTTGTTGTTCTGTAGGAGGTGTAATTGAGCTAGCCGGATCAGGACTGAAGGATTCCTGGGTTCCAATCACTACATAGTCTCGGCATTCCGGCTACGCCTAGTTTAGTACTGAGCAGGTGAGCTTCTGGTCACTTAAGCCTTTGCGGGCTCATACCCAGTTTAGTTACAGGGTACATTGCCCATTTGGGGCTCATGGGTTATTATCCAGCTCTTTGTTGAGCTTCTCTAAATCCCTAAGTTCTTTGCTTCATTAGCCTGGTGTTTGTGCGTAGTATGGTTGTGTTCGTGGCTATCATGGATTAGATTAGAGTTTTGCGCTGATTGAAAGGGATAGCTTTGCGGCTACCATTGACTAGATCGATAGTTGGGCTCTGATTGAAATAGGTAGCTTCCAGGGTTGTCTTTGATTAGATTAATGGTCTTGCACTGATTGAAAGGGATAGCTTCGCGGGCTGTCATTGATTAGATTGGTGGTAGTTCACTGATCGAAAGGGGCAGCTTGGTCCACCTGCGGTTCGAGTGGCAACATTTTGTGATTTCTCTTTCTGTTCCCCTTTTAGATTATAGCGAACCTAGGGGATTAGGTTGAGGGTGGAGTAGTCTGGATGGAATGGGCGTGGTGTGCTAGGTGCTTGAGAGGGTAGCCTTGTCGGATGCCATCATCTCCAGTTCGAGTCTCTTCTCGATTTCTAGTCCCTCTGTAGTAGCTGTTCTTCTAGAAGTGGGTATTATGCATGTTCTCTGGGTTTGATTGGAGTAGTAGTATCTTGGTTTGCTTATCCCTTCTCAGGAGACAGTGGTGATTGGTAGGTGGCTGAGAGCGGGTTGTTTTTGGCGAGCCTTAGGCTTGGATGAGAGAGTATTAGGCTAGATGAAATGGGCATGGAGTGTAGGGTGGGGCCCCCTGTCAGATGCCGACATCTCTGGTTCGAGCCTCTTCTTGGTGCCTTGTTTCTCTGTAGTAGCTGTTCAGCTTACCTTGATGCCGTTTGCTATGTTGCTGCTAGTCCTCAGTGTTGGTTATCTTTTGGTCATCTCTGGCCGCGACTATTTATTTTATTTCCTAGCCTGGCGGGATGTGCCAGGTAGTAGTTCAATTTCATGTTATTTCTATTCATATCACTTCATTTCATACCCCGTTGTACTATCCTTCCTTTTAGATAGATAGTGCAACGGGGGTATGATCACTACACACATGGCACTTTTGTTATTTTATTTATTTTACCCTACTCTCCATGCGGGTTGTGCATGGGTTATCGCAATTTTTTCAATCTTCTTTTTTTTCCCTTTCTTTTCCTCCTGGGGTATGCCTCTTGTAGGCTGTACATTCGGTTAACTTTTTTTAATTTCAAGCTAATTTACCCAAAAAAAAAACTGAAAAGCAATTATCAAAATTGAAAAAGTCATTACTCAACCATTTATTTCAGAAAATGCAAAGTATTTACCAAAATACTAAGGTTGAATGAAGGATGGAGATTTGTGTAGGGAAATGTATGTTAAGCCATTGGTCAAGATTTATGCAGAGAAAATGTGTGGACCACCACACCATCGCAAATTGTATTATAGATGTTTCTTATATTTATTCTAGTATTTATTCGTGCACTGTTATCAAGCTGTTGGCTTTATTCGGTGGTGGATACGTGTATTCGTACGTGGCATTCGTGCCTATTCCATGCCATGCTCCCCAATACGAATAGAGAGAAACACAAGTCTGTAATTCGTATTTAGAGAAAACAAAAACCTCCAAAAATTTGATACCAATAGAAGGATGATTTTGTTCATAATCTTTGAATCAAAGGATAATAGAAAACAAAGGAGCTTTGTTCGTAGCTCCTACACAATCACGTAGTGTATTCAAAAATAAAAACTCAAGGGGGTGTTACTCGTACCCCTGCAACTAATGAATAATAAAAAACAAAGGAGCTTTGCTCGTAGCTCCTACACAATCACGTAGTGTATTCAGAAATAAAAACTCAAGGGGGTGTTACTCGTACCCTAAAAAAAACTCTTTTAGACAAAGAATTTCCTCAAATTATGGACATTCCATGGCCTTGGTACTGGGTTCCCGTCCAGATCTGCCAACCGATAGGCCCCAATGCCCACAATCTCAGTTACTCGATATGGGCCTTCTCAATTGGCCCCCAATTTACCCTCATTTGCCACTTTGGTGTTGCCGAGCACCTTACGAAGCACGAGATCTCCAACACCAAATTCTTGTGGGTGAACGTGCTTGTTATAACTTTTCATTAGTTGTTCCTGGTTAGAAGCTAGATGCACCAGGGCCCTCTCTCTCCTTTCCTCGGCAGGATCCAATTCAATCTCCAGAGCCTTGTCATTTCCCCCACTTTCAACCAATGCCGTTCTATTGGTTGGCAAACCAATCTCCAAAGGTATTATTGCTTCTGTTCCGTATGCCAGTGAATAATGGGTCTCTCCCGTAGACCTCCTAGGCTTTGTTCGGTGAGCCCACAACACTAGTGGTAATTCATCAGGCCACTTCCCCTTTGCTTTGTCCAACCTTTTCTTGATCCCGTCAAGGATGGTCTTGTTGGATGCTTCTGCCTGCCTGTTACTCTGAAGGTAGGCTGGGGTTGAATAATAATTTCATATCCCATATTGCGCCCAAAAAGCCTTGAATTTCTTCTGAAATTGCATTATCCGTAATCAAAGAATAGAGGACCCCAAATCGAGTAATGATATTCATCCACATGAACCTTTCTATCATAGGTTCAGTAATTTTAGCCAACGGCTCTGCTTCAATCCTCTCAGCGGCCCCTTCTGTTCTCTGTTTCGGTCTTCAGAAGAATTGGATTGTGGCTGCTACTGTTTTGCCACGAGTAAATTGTCTGGACTGCTTCAAGTTGATGTATAATTATTATGCTATTTTGTAAATATTGTTCTATTGCAAGGTTGCACAATGTGTAATCCTTTTCTATCTGTTTTGTATCCCTCTATCAGATGGGTAGGAAACAGGTGTTTCAATTACGTTTAGACCTATGTAGCCATTTGGCATAGGTTCTTGGTCTTTTCTTTTATCTTTTTTTTCTTTCTTTTTTTTCTTTTCCTTTGTCCTCTTGGGGTATGCCCCTTGTAGGCTGTATATTCGGTTAGCCTCTTTTTTATTTCAAGCTGATTTATCCACAAAAAAAAAAACTTCCTGTTGCCTGTTGCTTTGTGGAGTGGACCCATGATGTCCATTCTCCATTAAGCAAACGGCCAAGGACTCATCAGTGGCACCAGATCTTCGGCTGGTGTTCGGATCATTGGTGAGAATTTCTGACATTTCTCGCAAATTTTCACATACACCTTGGCATCTTCTTGCATGTGTGGCCACCAATAGTCTTGAGTGATTGCTCGGTGGGCGATGGATCTAACACCAGCATGGCTTCCGCAAGTCCCTTCATGAATTTCATGCATGAATTTCTGTACCATTTCGGGGTGCACACAGAGTAAATATGGACCTAATAAGATTTTCTATATAACTTACCTTTTGGTGACAGCCAAAACCTAGCAGATTTGGTCTTTATTTTATGAGCCTCCTTTTTGTCAGAACGGAGTATTTCATCTCGTAAAATCTCCACAATTGGATCCATCCAACTTGTTCCTTGTTTCACGTCCAAGACCAACTCCACACTTGTCCCAATGCTCGGCTGAGTCAGATATTCAACTGCCACCTTCCGTTTGAGTTCTGTTGGGACGGTCGCGGCTAACTAGGCCAAAGAATCGGCATGAGCATTCTGTCCAGAGCTTTTTTGTTCAATGTGAACCTTTTCAAAGGTATCAAGTAAATCTTTAGTTGCTTCCACATACGCTGCCATCTTCTTGTTCCGGGATTAGTATTCCCGGGACAGTTGATTAACAACGAGCTGTGAATCACAATACACCCTAACTCGTTTTACTTTTAATGTTCTTGCACTCCTCAATCTAGCTAAAAGTGCCTCATACTCCGCCACTTTATTTGATGCACTGAAGCCAAGCCGAACAGATATTTCAATCATTACTCCTTCAGGAGGAAAAAGGACAACCCAATTCCTGAGCCAATGTTACATGCTGATCCATCAACAAACAACTTCCATTCCGTGGGATCCTGTTTGGTTGGGACTCTGTTCTTTATGGCTGGTGTTTCAGTTACCTGCTCATTTCTCGTAGGAGGTAGGGGTGTTGCTGCAGGAGAAAACTCCGCCACAAAGTCAGCCAACACTTGACCTTTGATTGCTGCGTGTGGCTGATAATCAATATCGTATTGGCTTAACTTGACAGACCACGTCGAGATTCTTCCAGAGAAGTCTGCCTTTCTTAGCAGAGATTTCAATGGGAACTTAGTATAAACTACAACCTTGTGGCTTTGAAAGTAATGTGGCAATTTCCTTGTGGCTGTCCTTAGTGCCAGGACAAGCTTTTCCAGGGGCAGATTGTAATGCCCCGAATTTTGGGTACGTTAAATAGACAATTTTATTGAATATTTAAAGAGAGTCTGGCTCATTATTACATCATAATTCCCATAATTAGACAAAGGGAGGGAAACTAAGGTTCCTAACTATAGCTCCGCCTGCTCTTCCATCCTAGCCAGATCTTCGGCTCCAAAAACCTCCAAGGTGTACAGCTCACCCTGTTCATCTACAAGGTCTGACACATTATACCGGCGTCGCCACAAATATAATATGTCAGGGTCACCAAGGGTAACACCATGAGCTACAGGAGCTCAATAGAATAATCTATACCCACTAACCCTTAACTTACAAACAATAGATCATATAGTTAACGATTCCACATAGCACATGCATATTTAACAAAACAGCTAACAATAACACATCCATATTCACTATCCAAACTAACGTTTGTGTCCATGATTTTCTGTGTTTCTCCTACGCGACTCATCGTAGACCGTGTCTCGTTTTCATTTACCAAATCAACATTTCCAAAATCATTTTTAACACACCCAACCTCGATTCTGCCGAGCCGGTCTCCCGAGTATCCTCACAATGGTTCCGCCGCGCCGGGTTCCCATTGGCACACAGAATTTGCGTTGGCTCCTCTCTATGGATAACCAAGCCATATTACCTATGAGGCTACCAAGTCCGGCCCCATTGGCAATCTTCACAATGGCCTACCTAGTCCAGCCACATTGCGATTTTCACAATCCACGCAATGGGCTACCAAGTCCGGCCACATTGTGAGTTTTCATTCGCACAACGGGCTACCAAGTCCGGCCACGTTGCGATTTTCGCAATCCACCCAATGGGCTACCAAGTCCGGCCACATCGCGGTTTCAAAACATGTCTTGTCATTAACCACACCCTAGGAGTCACGTTTCTACTTTCTTGATTTTCGTGTCTCGTTTTCATGCAACGACTCCGTGGTAGGACTTTTCACATATGTAATCATAAGTCATTCATTGAAATCTTGAAACTAAACTAGCAAGATCATCTAACTATATTACTTTATCATGCTCAATCTCAACTTCAAAGCATAACGCCACGTGTACGGACGCCTTTGGAGTGGAGACCACTTATGCTTTATCACACAACCACAAGTAATGCAAGTAATCGCAATAACATGTATTCATTCTCATTATCATTCTAAAGATCAAAATACGAATACCTATAATCAAGCGTTTAATTTATTATCGTTCAAAACACAGTTGTTCTTTCTTTTTGGAAAGTTCAAAAGAACATATGTTTAACATACTCCCCATCCTTTTCAAATTTTAGGGACAATATCTTTTAGGTTCACATGCATTTTTAACATACAAACATCATACTTTTATATTTAGAGTTTAACGGATAAAGAAAACTGTAAGTATACTTAGAGAAGGTAAGTAGAGATATTCTACATATACTTAGGAGTAGTAGATAGGGAGAATCTACATGATCGAAATTTCATTTTTAAGATTTTAGTAAAACAAGCTTGCTAGGTATTTCTAATACTTTAACTTGCCTTATCATAAGCAAAAATAACTAAAGTTATACTAGGGAGAATGAGTAGAGATTAATCTACCTTGATCCGAAACTAGTCGGGGCCGAATAAGCTAGTTGGAAAATTCCTATGGGCGGTGAAACTCGCAAATTTGGACCAAACTTTGGATGGCAGTAACTTGGTCAATATTTGGCTGAATATGATCGTTCTTGGGTCGAAATTGAAGCTCTAGAAGTGCTCTTCAACTTTAGTGGAGGAAGTTGATCCTATAAACTACTTTAGGTAGGAGAAAAATGGTGATAAAGGAAGAGACAGTATGCTGTCTGGAACTGGAAATCCGAGATTTTTACTAAACTTTGGATGTCAATATCTTTGTCATTTCTTCACTGATTGGGGTGGTTCTTGGGTCTAACTTGAAGGTCTCGAAGTGCTCTACAACTTTCCTGAAGGGAGTTGGTTCTAAGAACTACTTTAAGCAGGAGAAAAATGAAGATTTGTGAAGGGCAGTAGGCTGTCTGGAAAATGGAAATGGTTTCTAGAGAGAAGTGAGAGCAAAGGAGTGAAGTTGTGGGTTGAAGCTTGAAGGGGGCTTGCTATTTATAGGCAAAGCATGTCTCTCTCCCTCTCCATATCTCATTTCTTTATTCAACTTGTCATGCTTGAAAGATCAAGACCTAGTTCTAGGCTTGCATGGCTAGATTTGGTACTGTGGATTGGATTGGATTGGATTGGATTATGGAAAGATTGGTGGAGAAGGGTGGATTGTACAAGGTTTTATATTGGTAAATGTACAAAATAGGACAATGGAAGGATAGATTTTGCTTGAACAAGTGTATCTCCATGGATTGTATTTCAGTTAAAGTACAATGGAAGATCAAGCCAAAGTACAATCCCATCTCTTCCTCTCTCTCTCTTCTCTTTCTCTCTCTCTCCCTCCTCTCTCTCTCTCTCTCTCTCCGAAATCTCTCTCTCTCTCTCTCTCTCACATGTATATATATATATATATATATCTATGTACAAATGAAAAGAACAATGTACTTATGGTACAATAAAATCCTTTAGGATTTCCTAGGCCAAGATTTTCTAATAAAGAAATCTATTAACACATGTGTACTAGTAATATATATAACGCCTCGAATTTTGGGTACGTTAAATAGACAATTTTATTGAAAACTTCAATGGAGTCTGGCTCATTATTACATCATGACTCTCATGAGAGTACTTTCATTATACAAGGGAAGGGAACTAAGGTTCCTAACTACAGCTCCGCCTGCTCCTCCATCTGAGCCAGCTCTTCAGCTCCAAAGGCCTCCAAGGTGTACAGCTTACCCTGTTCATCTACAAAGTCTGACACATTATACCAGCGTCGCCACCGATATAATATCTCAGGGTCACCAAAGGTAACACTGTGGGCATGCGGATGCCCGATTTTCTTTCTCCTCGGTGAAGGGATTTCGTTCCCCCCCCCCCCCCCCCCACCCCCCCCCCCCCCCCCCCCCCCCCCCCCCCCCCCCCCCCCCCCCCCCCCCCCCCCCCCGCCCGTTTGAGAAGAGAGAAATGCTGCCGGTTCGCGGGAGCGCTCTTTCAGCTGGACGATAAGCGCTCGCGAAAATATAGAGTCGCCACTTGGGTTTGAAAGTCCGACACCCAAGGAACCATATTTCGATGCACTTGCCGAGCTGTTTTGATTTGAAAATGTTAAGGAACCAGTCCGTCATAACCATATCTGGGTTCGGGAGCCAGGTTACGAGAGGGGAAGGGTTTTTATGGCACCCCTCTTGCCCAATCCGGAGATCGGTCTCTACTTAGGCATTTGAGAAAATGTTTGTTTTTGCGGTTCCATTTAATTAATAGATTTTTTAGCCAATTAGGGCGGGGGAACAGTTAATTGGGGATTAAAACTGTAACAATTTGCAGGATATGATAGATAACAACATGGATGAATGAGGTGACAATGAATAAATGAGATAACTTTTAACACCGATTTCAGGATGCCAAAACAGTGCCTTGGTTTAAGTTTGTTGCGAGCAGTGGCCAACTTGCATGCGCGGAAGTCCCTGCATGCAAATCAAACCATCGTGCGACACTCTCAAACCATCGCGCGAGTGTTGATATCCCACCAACAGGTTAAATTTTATCTCCTTCTGGGCTCTGGAAGGACCAGTGCACACCCAGGGTCAAACCAAGCAGTTTATATGTACTGAAAGTAAATCATTATTACAATCAAAATTAACTGGAACAAAACACAACCCTTAAACAGTGAGGGTGTCAAAATAGATGCCAAGAGCCTAGCTGCCCATGTAAGGGCAATTACTGGAGATGGCCAAACCGTCGCGCGATGCAGTCAGACTATCGCGCGAGTGTTCTGACTGGACTTCTAGGAATTACTTAACATGCCTGGGCTCTGAGACATATTCAGAAGCAACCCAGGGGCATTCTTAATGAATTAAAAGCATAAAGTAAGCTAACCTACTGATTTTAACATGCATGATCAGTGAAATGCACTAAGTATTTTTTGATAGAGAAGCACAAAATCATATAAGTAAACATGGACCAGGATCCCATCCCCACGAGAACCTTGTCACACAAAGGAGAACCATCGCGCGATGGAATGGGTGTCACGCGCGTGGGTTGGCCTGTCCACAATAACTTGTAACTTTGCTAGCTTTAGGACCAGGACGGGTATTGATTACCAGCCTTGGCCCTGTCAGCCCCCCTCAGGGATCAAAACAGTAAACAAAAAGGGTTATACTTTTGCTTGAGTGTCTTGAATATGGCTTGAATGGGGTAGTATGGCTTGGTAAATGAGTGTGTGAGAGTGATTTGGGTTGAGAGAAGTGATCAAACTTGTTGCTCTTGCTTCTCTTTTGGAAAATTTTGTAACCCTTTGGAATGAGAACCATGGGGGCTTTTTATAGAAAGAGGAGGGTTTGTTGGTGGTGATGCAAAGCAATGCAGCCAGCCAACAAGGCTGGCAGCACTTACTTGGTGGAGAAGTGGGGTATGAAGGTTGATGGGAGAGTGGGGGAGAGGTGGTGAAAGGGTGGCCCTGCAAAACGCTGTTCAATCGACGAAATGGGGTTACACAGGCCTATAGACCCCTGATCATCACAAAATCCAGCTGGAAAAAGGTGGATATGACAGGTGTTGACCATCATGCGATGGAGTGAAACCATCGCGCGAGCATTCTAGCTTCCCTGCGACGGTCAATCAGTCAAAGTTTGACTTTGACCACCACCTGAAAAGTAGAGCATCGCGGGAGAGATCCAGTGGGTCGCGCGATGGTCAAACCTTCAATCAAGGTTTGGGTTTAAAGGTTTTGGGGTTAAGGATGGGTTCCACACACACCAAGCTCAAGCCATTTCATTTCTCTCAGAACTGTTTTCGACCTGATTCATCATCGGGGAAACAAGAAACTGAAAAAAAGAAATAAAACGATTGGGAAATCGGATTGTGGTGTCTACAGTAGTCCCTCTTTGACGGCACGCGGAGCACCATTGGCTGGTACGGGTAACGTCAAAGATTTCTAGACACCCATCTAATTCGCCCAAAAGCCGATTAATTGAAAAGCGCAAGCCAGTATATACAAATACTGTGCACCAAGGAGTTGGACGGATGGATCGTCGCTGATTTTGAAACTGGACGGATGGATCGTCGCTGATTTTGAATTGGACGGATGGATCGTCGCTAATTTTGAAATTGGACGGATGGTTCGTCGCTGATTTTGAAATTGGATGGATGGATCGTCGCTGATTTTGAAATTGGACAGATGGATCGTCGCTAATTTTGAAACTGGATGGATGGATCGTCACTGATTTTGAAATTGGACGGATGGATTGTCGCTGATTTTGAAATTGGACAGATGGATCGTCGCTGATTCGAATTGGACGGACGGATCGTCGCTTAATTGAAATTGGTTGCATGGAGCAGACCACTGCTGGGGATATAAAGGACATCTCGAGGGGATCCCAAAATCAATCGCAAGGCCTGAGTAAGACTCCTGGGCAATTATTAAAGCGATACACAAGATCGAGCCAAGCCAGAGGTCGAATTTGGTCAAAGGCCCAGTTGAACTGTCGCACGATGAAGTCCTACCATCGCGCGAGGGTTTCCAGTTAGGGCTTGGATTTGAAACGAGCCCAGACCCGGCCCACGCCTGTTTTCTTCTCCTTTTCTTCCCAAAGACGCTACAGAAACTGATACTCAGCGGTTTCAAAAATTTCAAAACTCCTCTCACCTCCCAAAACTCTCTCAAAAACCCATTGAAACCCTTGATTTCTTGCCAAAATCAAAGAATCCACACGCATACACTCACCCATGGCAGACCACGGCAATGGGGGCGGCGGAGGAGAGGTTGTTGATCGTCCGGAGGACGAGGAGGACCCATGGAGGTTGAAACAGGGGATCAGCCGCCGGTGGAGGTCGCCACAGGCGCTGGTGTAGAGGTAGTAGGCGGCGGCGATGGCGAATACGATCGCATACAGGCGGTCGGAGGCGACAGAGATAATCGGGCGACGGAGCTGGTCGGGGCAATGCCTTCTGTTGTCAAGCAACTGGACCCAAGCATGGCCATGAGTGGTTCTGTTGTACTTGGTGGCACTTCCGAGGTCGCAGGCAATAGGGGTATTGATGGT
Source organism: Rhododendron mucronatum var. ripense (assembly GCA_019656295.1). Classification (NCBI taxonomy): domain Eukaryota; kingdom Viridiplantae; phylum Streptophyta; class Magnoliopsida; order Ericales; family Ericaceae; genus Rhododendron; species Rhododendron mucronatum. Next base: position 751,541 of record BPLT01000035.1, on the reverse strand, counting down.
GGAGATGCCGGGCCGAGTGGGGTTCCGTCGAGGGATCCAGCAAAAGGCAAAGATGTGGTGACCGAGGAGGAAGGCGCTACAGAGGTTCCAGAGGAGGAGGTACTGTTTTGCCCGGCAGCGACGTCTTCGGGTCGTAAACCGATCACGAGACAGGACCTCGCAGAGTTTTTTAGCGAGGAGAGACTAGCCCGACTCCTTGAGGAGGATCCCATGATAGGGGCCGCAGTTTTGGAGGCCTGAGAGGAGCGAGAACGGGAGATAGCCGCTTTAGAGGCCGCGGCGAGGGCCTAGAGGGAGAGAGCTGCTAAGGAGGAGATTCTGAGGGATGCAGAGGCCGAGGAGAGGGTCGATGCTAGGGTGCACGGTCCTAGGGCGACAGCGGTGTCGGAGGCGGAGAGCTTGACTCGGGCTCCGTTTTCAGCAGAGGGGTACTGGCTGCCCGCTCCTCACTTGTTTGTGCGGTCAGGTTTTACAGCATATTGGCCACGACAGGCGGAGTATGACTCCGAGCTCGTTTTGACAAACCCTGACACTCATATCGCGAGCAGTTGGTCTGAGGTAAATTTATGATAAACACTCATTTCCTTTGGCAAATATCATTTAAATACAATGCATGTGCTCCAATACCAGGAGATGTAGAGTAATTCTTTGAAGTAGCCTTTGAACGGCAATACCATAGTTTCACGTTGAATGTCATGCATGAGACATAATAACTTGAACCAACCATCTATTGCTAGGCTGCATTGATTACCTAGAACTTGAAAATGAAACTGTGCATGCTGATATGTTCCTAGTTGCTTGTTTCCATGTCTGATGCAGGAGAGAGCAAGACAGAGAGACATTCGCGGCTTTGGGGGCGCGTGTAGCTCCTTGGCGCTGTACCAGGGCTTGCCTGAGAGAGTGAGGCAGTTAGTAGATAAGGCAGGTTTCAAGGAGTTCATACAGACTCTCACTCCGGTGAGGAACGACCATGCTGTCGTAGTTGCACTTGCAGAGAGGTGGAGGGATACCACGAATACCTTTCACCTACCGGTTGGGAAGATGACAGTGACGCCCACCGACTTTGCGGGGATCACTGGCTTGAGGGTTGGGGGTGAGCCCATCCCGTTTGACTCGGGCATTCAGGAGGATGAGGCAGCCTTGGAGTGGTTTTTAGGTGAGGTGCCCAAGATTGAGGAGGGGATGGCGAGATACAGGCAATTCGTCCAATATCTCAAGAAGGAGGTGACGACCGATCAGGAGGCGGAGCAGATGGCCCGGGCGTACTTGTTGTACCTCTTCGACGCTATCCTGTACCCAAATAGGCGTAGCAAGGTTCACCTGTCTTACCTGCCTACGTTGAGGGACTTGAGGACAGCCTCACACTTTGACTGGGGCGAAGCGGCACTAGGTGCAGCTTATGGCTTTCTGGGGGATTCGTCGAGGACGGAGATGAGCACTGCTGGGTACTGGCGGATTTAGGAGGTATGATTCCAAAATAGAGCAATGTGCACCTTTCAATTCATACTTGTATTCACTTTTAATTGCATAATCTGTTCAATAGTATTTCTTGCACGTATTGATGGTTTGATCTATTGATAACCGTGCAGCTCTGGGCTTATGAGGTTTTGAACATGTGCCGCCCGGTGACAAAGAGCTTAGACTTGGGGATCCTCCCGCGCGCACACATATGGAGCAAGAAGAACATGGGAGAAAAGAGAGGCAGAGGTGACCTGAACGGCTTCAGGACATACTTGGACGAGCTTCGGCCTTCGCAGGTATAACATGACACTTTGTAAAAATGGCAATGTGTATTCCTTTTTATTGCTTCAATGCTGTCGCTGACCGATACTTGCATTGTTTGCCTGTGCAGGTTGAGTGGGATCCCTGGAGGGTGGCGGAGCTTGAGCCTGAGTATTTGGCTCGTAGCAGGGTTGTCACAGCGAGCAGAGTGCTGCTGGAGTCGGCTTTTGGTTGGCAGTGGTACTTGGGTGACCGAGTGACACGCCAATCACTTGGCTATGCCGGGTTTCAGGTGCCTGGATCGCTTCCACCATGGGTTTCACACACAGGGGAGTACACTTTGGCCGAGCTGGAGGTTTTTACGCGGCCCGATACCGACCTGACACGCCACTTGCGTCCTGACATGGACTATGCGACTTATCAGAAGGAGCGCTTGACGGGGCCATTGGGAGTACAAGAGTTTAGAGAGGTTCAGAGCCAAGCCCGCAGAGCTGCCGAGGAGCGGAGAGCCGTTTCAGGGAGACCTAGCAGTGGTGAGAGTCGCGCGAGGTGAGGTCCGAGTGGACCGGTGAGAGGTGGGCCACCAGAGCTAACGTGGCAGATAGCAATGGTAGACTCTCAGGGCAATCCGGCTGAGTTGCACCTAACCCCTGCGAGAGTCGAGCCAGTGCCCGTTACCGTGCCGATAAGACATTGTTGCTTTCATTACTGTATCTCCATAAAGCTTGAAATATCATTCAATTGCTTATGTTCAAATCATCCTTGCAGGTGCCCAATGAGTGGGTGAACGAGCCTGTTCGGCGCATGCTTGCGTTGGAGAACGTGATAAGGAGGGCGGCGAGCGGCCTACCATTGGACTTGCGCTATCCCCAGCCGGCGGCTCGAAGATCTCAGGTATATCCTTCAGAAAACGATGCATTCCTGCTTTCAATACACGTCTGCATTCGATACGTTCATGCATTCGATATGTTCTTGCATTCGATACATCCCTACTTTTGATAATTGTTGACTGAGAATTGATGATCATACCTGTCTTAAAACATGTAATATGCTAATGTATACAAAATTTACAATGCAGGCACAGGGACGAGCGGCTCCTAGGAGGAAGAGCGTTAGGGATCCTCCACAGAAGAAACTGGCTGCTAGGGTTCCTGCTCCTACTCCTACTACCAAACCACAGACGCGAGGTTCACAGCCATCTGTCGTGAGTGAGGAGGCGGCCCGAGAGGCCGTGGCTCATGCCGAGGAGAGGTACCAGCTGAAGATGCGCCAGAGGCCCTCACAAGATGAGCCGGTCCGCAAGAAGCGACTGATCCTGCCTGAGGTCTCCGAGGATGAGGAGGAAGAGGAGGAGGAAGAAGAAGGAGAGGGAGAGGATGCGTCCGAGAGCAGCGGTTCTGATGACTCAGCAGACGATCCGGGCTTTAAGGTGGATCCCAGAGAGGGAGACGACGACGACGGAGAGGGTGACTGGTTTGGGGAGGACTGAGGGCTATCGAGAAGCCTCATCTCACTTTTTGCATTTTGATTTTTTTTGCTTTTGGGCCTGCGTGTCCGCGTAGATAGATAGAAGGCCAAAGCGCCTTGGCGTGCTACTTTGGTAGACGTTTTGAGGCCTGCGTGCCCTTTTGATTTGATGGGCGAGTGTGCCCAGGTTGACATGATGATTTTCAGGTGGCCGAAGTGCCGCACACACAGTAGTCTTCTTTATTTTGACATGGATAAATCATGTTTTAGCTATAAAATTTGCATTTTCTGTTTATTTTTCTCTTGCAATGAATTAGAGTAAATAAGAGCTGGCCACTAACACATACTTGCATTGTTAATGTACCGAGACTGCTCACAGACATACACACGTGTGTAGACGAAACTAGCTCAGAGGGGAAACGAGAAAATCTCTTAGGACATAGCCACGATATGAGGAGTATAATGAAATTTCGGACGCTCGTAAGCCAAAACTCAAAATATCTTAACCTGGATGAAAACGACGCTTCCGTAAGGTCATACATGTGTAAAATGACCTACAAGAGTTGACAGAATCGAGAAACAAATTCCAAAACGCGAATTTGATCGAAAAGTGTTACAAAAGACACAAAACGGACACGAGATCAGCTGCTGCTGCTGTTGACCGTTGCTGCTGCTGCTGCTATATGTTGCCGTCATGCCGCTGCTGCTTGTTGCAGCAAGGAGCAGCAGTGATCAGCTGCTTTGCAGCTCTGTTTGACTTCACAGCTGCCCCTTCTGTTTCCTGTTTGGTCGGCAGAAGATTTGGATCGTGGCTGCTACTGCTTGCCACGAGTAAATGACCGGATAGATATCTAATTATTATACACTTTTGTAAATATCGTTTTATTGCAAGGTTGCACATTGTGTAATCCTTTTGCTGTCTGTTTTGTATCCTTCTATCAGATGGGTAGGAAACAGGTGTTTCATTTTCGTCCAGTCCTATGTAGCCATTTGGCATAGGCTCTCTGTCTTTTCTTTTATTTTTTCTTCTTTCTTTTGGCTTTGTCCTCCTGGGGTATGCCCCTTGTAGGCTGTATATTCGGTTATCCTCTTTTTAATTTCAAGCTGATTTACCCACAAAAAAAAAAAATGGACACAAGATGGAGAAATGAGACTCTACTATGTCCCGGACTGAAACCGACACCTCCGTATAGTCATACTAGGCTATCACGACTTGTACAGCATGAAAGAATGGGGCGTAACCCTCTGGAATGAGTTTTGAACTCCCAAAATGGATATTTGAACTTGAAACGGGCTGCCGAGGGTCCAAAATCTTCGTGCAACGCAATATTTCGAATCCGATGCTTGGACACGGTCATATATGCTCATAGTGATTTGCTGGAACCATAAAAGTTGCAAAAGAACCCTTGGAAATACAAGTGACCAAAATTGGACAGTAGCTTGTGTAATCTGTCAAATGCAGGCTGGACCATCGCACGATGAAGTGAGTCCATCGCGCGATGGAATGGGATCATCGCGCGATGGTTCAACCGTGTCAGGCCACCTTTATTTGACCATTTTAGATTTTTAGGACGATCAGGCCTTGTCATCACCCTTTAACTGTTCAGCGTACTTCAGGGGGCAGTGCAGAGATGCTTTCACTTTGGAGGAAAGGATGGCACGTAGTGTGGATATTTGCTCTGGGAAAGAAGGATGCCTCACGCATTCTGACTATAAAGAGGTCGATGCTCTGCTAAGGAAAGGCATTCCTCCCACAATTTGAGATTCCCACAAAAACCAAAATGGCAAACAACCTTCCGGTTCTAATTAGTCCATGGCTCGCGGCTTTCGTCGCCGGAGATTGGCTGTCATTCCGGTCTCACGGACTGGCCTCATTCTGTTTTCTCCGCAATGTGAGGGTTCGTCCTGAACTTCTGAGGGCGGCCCTGCAATTTTGGGATCCAGATGTTCACGTGTTCAGATTTGGGGTCAACGTTTTGTGCCCAACCCTGGAGGAGTTCCAAGCGTACCTCCAAGGTGTTGCTTCAAGCGTGATTGTCATGCCACCTTACAGGAAAAATATACCAAAGCTCCTTTAGTCAAGTCTTGATGTCACGAGGGGAGCAGCCGAAAGTCTATTATCTGGAGGGCAAATCAATGTCATGCGCCTAATGGAGTGGTACGGGCCGGAAGGGGACGTAGAGGATACAGCCCTGCAGGCCAGGCGCTGCTTTGCTCTGTCGATTAGTGTGCTGGCCGCTTATTTACTGGTGTCCCCGAATGGGCAAGTGAATCCCATGCTGGTGAGCGTTGCTGCTCAAATGGGCGGCCGAAGGAACGTGGTGCCTCTTGTTCTGGCTAAAACACTCATGGGTTTGGATTTGGTTTCTTCTGGCCAAACAAACGTTTTTGGTGGTAGTCCACTTCTACTGCAGGTAGGCTCTCACTCAGCTCACCTTTTTCTGGCTTTCGCACATTCTATTTTTACCTCATCTCTCAGCTAAGGCTATGTCGAAGCTTCTTACTTGTTTTTTTGCTCAAGCTTTATATGACTTCTTACTTGTTTTTCCACTCATGTAGCTCTGGCTGCCTAACAAATTGGGATTACTCACTGCGCTGGAAGCAAATTGGCCACATCTGCCCTGTCGAATGCATCAGCGGGGTATGATCTACCCAGAAATGACCGTGCACCAATGGTACACATTCATGAGAGAGATGCTACCGAACGAAATCACTTGGAGGCACGAAGCCTTAAACATTCCGGACATGGCACTGAATTTTGCAGGCTTTGAGAGAATGGCGATAGCTGGACTGACCGCTTTCACATTCTATATCCCTGGTCGAATTCTCCGTCAGTTGGGAATAAGCCAAGGGCTTCACCGAGCCGGGGTTGAGAATTTCCAAATCCCTGCTTTCACTGCCCAGAACTTGAGAGGATATGAGCACAATTGGGGTCTGAGGCAACTCGGAGGAGCCGATCCAGATTTCAGAACGGAGCTTATGCATCGATATCAAGCATGGTTGAAAAGAGAGGTTCCAAGCAGACAAAACAACAACTGACTCTTTGATAGACCTTGATGATCTAGAATAAACTGTGAGCCTGTTAAGGCCTCAAACGTTTGATTCTGTTTTTATGCTTAACTCTTTTTAAAACTGCTCACCCTGTGTAATAGAAGTTATATTTTAAATAAAGATGAAAGTTCGAGAGTTCTTTCCTTTTGATCCAAGTGTTGAACACCGCGTTGTTTTGAACATTGAGCACACTCCTGGTCAGGGAACCGCGGATCAAGTTGATTGATTGTGACTGAATCTAACAGAGAGATTGCCTATGTATCCCTTTTCAAGGAATCAGGTCAGCACGTAGTTCAGGCTAAGGTTCGCTCGAGTATTTTAGCTCTCCTTTTGCGCTTTAACTTTTGCCTAGAACCACCCATTCGGGTTTTTGGTCTAGCGAGCTTTGATTGATGCCTATTTATTTTTGCCCAAACTGCCTTCTCAGGTTTTCAGTCTAGCAGGCTTGCTCTAATTTTTGCTTGGAACCGCCCACCCTTGTGGTTTTCGGTCCAACGACCTTCTCTAGGTTAACCAAAGTGTTGAACTCGTTGTCGTCGAGATCAATAAGCTGAGCCACTCCCCCAGAAAGGATAGTCTTGATGATGTAAGGTCCGGAACGCTTAAGTCGGAATTTGCCGTGGGGGTCAAATACTGGCGCTCGAATCTCCTTCCTGACCATGTCCCCTTCAACCAAGTCTCTAGATTTCACTTTCTTGTTGAATGCCCCGGCAATTCTCTGTTGATACCCCTGAACATGATACAAGGCTCGGAGCCTTCGTTCATCAAAAAGCATGAGTTCAACGAATCTTCCGCTGAGCCATTCAGATTCTAAAAGTTCTGATTCTATCATGATCCTCAGAGATGGCACCTCGAGCTCTATATGGAGAACTGCTTCCATCCCGTAGACTAAGGAATAGGGGTTGCCCCTGTTGACATTCAGATCAATGTTCGATACCCCCAAAGAGCTAAAGGCAGTTGCTCGTGCTAGTCCCTGGCGGATTCCGCGGTCTTCTTGATGATCGTCTCGAGGTTCTTGTTTGCTGCTTCGACTGCCCCGTTCGTCTAAGGGCGATAGACAGTTGAATGATGGATTTGGATCTTGAATTCTTCGAAGAGCTCCAAGACCCTGCCTTTGAAATGATTCCCATTGTCTGACACAAATGCCTGCGGAACCCCATATCGGTAGATGATGTTCTTTCTGATGAAATGAGCTACATGAACTATGGTCAAGGTTTTGTACGACTCAGCTTCCACCCACTTAGTAAAGTAGTCGATTGCTACAAGGATGAACCTGTGACAGTTCGAGGCAGAAGGCCTGACCATGCCGATAACGTCAATACCCCATACAGAGAAAGGCCAAGGCGAAGCCATGCCAAATAGGTTAGAGGGTGGAACATGCATCAGATTAGCATGGATTTGGCACTTGTGACATTGCCGCACGTAATCCACACACTGAGATTCCATAGTAGACCAGAAGTAGCCTTGCCGCAAGATATTCCTAGCGAGCATGACGCCGCTCATGTGAGGACCACAGACCCCTTCGTGGATTTCTTCCATGATTCTGACAGCCTCGGTGCCATTGACGCAGAGTTTGTGCATTCCACAATGAGACCTCCTGTACAATTTCCCTCCACAGATGATGTATTGAGCAGCAATTCTTCGCAACGCAGTTTGATCCTTTTTAGAGGCCTCGGCCGGATACAAGCCACTCTCAACGAAGTTCCATATGTCATGGTACCAGGGCAGGCCATCATCAACATCATCGATGGCATTGACGTATTGATACGCAGGGCAGTCCCGTTGTTCGATTAAGATAGGGCGGAGTTTGACTCCCAAAGGCGATTCGATCATGGAAGCCAAGGTAGCAAGTGCATCGGCAAAGTGGTTCTTCAACCGGGGGATATGAGTGAAGGTCACTTTGTTGAAACGAGGAATTAACCCTTCCAAGTCCTGATGGTAAGGTTTTAACCTTTCTTCACGCACCTTACAGTCTCCATTAGCTTAAGACACAACAAGATTAGAATCCCCGATGACTTCGAGTTTCTCAACACCGAGGGCGAGTGCAGCCTCCATGCCCACAATACAGGCCTCATATTCAGCTTGGTTATTTGTAACATCGAAATTAACCTTGAACGCAAGCGGGATATGAGACCCGACAGGGGTGACCAGCAAAACCTCGATTCCGAACCCTTTCTGATTGGCTGCGCCATCGAAGTAAAGAGTTCAATTGTCCTCGACAACTGCTAGCACTTCCTCATCTGGGAACATAAAATCCGAACCCTCAGGTCCATCCACGGGGTGAGCAGCCAAGAATTCTGCAATGGCACGCCCTTTTACTGACTTCCTCGTGACGTACTCAAGATCGAATTCTGCTAAGAGAAGCAACCAACGTGCTAACTTACTAGTGAGCGCAGGTTTCTCAAATAGATACTTGAGAGGATCCATTCGAGAGATCAACTTCACTGGGTAAGCCAGCATGTCGTGCCTTAATTTCTTAGAGGCCCAGACAAGGGCCCAGCACGTCTTTTCCAAAGCGGTATAGCGTTCTTCGGATCCGACCATCTTTTTACTCAGATAGTAAATGGCTTTCTCAACTCCCTTATCCCCTTCCTGAGCTAGCAAGCATCCCATGGAGGTGGAACTCACAAATAAGTAGAGGATTAGAGACTTCCTAGGCACTGGCGGCATGAGAACAGGTGGATTCTGCAGATAGTTCTGGATTGAAACGAAGGCTGCTTGGCATTTGTTCGACCACACAAATGGGGTATCCTTCTTTAGTAGACGAAACATCGGCTCGCAAGTTAAGGTTAACTTGGCGATGAATCTGCTGATGAACTGAACCTTCTCCAAAAAGCTTCGCACTCCCTTTTTAGACTCAGGTGGCTTCATCTCAAGTACTGCTTTGATTTTTGATGGATCAACTTCAATCCCACGAGAAGTGATCATGAAACCAAGCATCTTGCCTGTTGTGATTCCGAAGGTGCACTTCTGTGGATTGAGACGCATCCGAAACTTACGGAGTCTTTCGAAAAGCTTCCTCAGCACAGAAATATGTCCTTCCCGGGTTTTTGACTTGGCAATCATGTCGTCAACGTAAACCTCAACCCCCTTGTGCATCATGTCGTGTAAGATGGTCTTAGCAGCTCTCTGGTAGGTAGGACCGATGTTCTTTAAACCAAACAGCATGACTAAATAGCAGTAAGTCCCCCATTCAGTGATAAAAGTCGTTTTCTCGCGGTCCTCGGGTGCCATAAGAATCTGATTGTAGCCCGAGAAGCCGTCCATGAACGAAAGCAAAGCATGCCCCACAGTATTATCCACAAGTACATCGATATGTGGCAAAGGGAAATCGTCTTTGGGGCTTGCATTGTTTAAGTCTCGGAAGTCAACACAGATGCGAATCTGACCATTCTTTTTGGGAACAGGAACGATGTTGGCCACCCAAGTGGGATACTGAGAGACCGCGAGAAATCCAGCGTCGATTTGCTTGGTGACCCCTTGATTTTCTGTACCCAATCAGGCCGTATCCGTCTGAGCTTCTGTTTCACTGGCTTAGCATCCGGCAACAGAGGGATTCGATGCTCCACTATCTCAGGATCGATACCGGGCATGTCTTGGTGAGACCATGCGAAAACATCGCTGAATTTGGTGAGGAGCTCTTTGAAACCACAATGCTCCTCCGGGTTTAACGTGGAGCCCACTTGAACCATTTGGGGATCACTCTCATCTTTCAGATTTATAAGGACTACTTCTTCTTTTAATGGCTGAGCATGCCTTTCGTTTTCCCTTTCGATGAAGGCACGGATTTCCTTGGGAATATCCCCATCGAAATCTATTCCTTCATCGTCGGGGTCGACACAGTTTATGTAAAGATCATTAGAGTAGTCAGAAGAGGAGTCTTTCATTTCATAAGACCCTGCAGGGTCGCCAAGTACAAGGGAGTCGAACTCGAAGTAAAAGCTATGACGTGGAGGGCCGAGAGGCACAAACTCCGACTCAGAGCTAGACTTAGACTTAGAAGACTTAACAGACTCAGTGTTAGACTGAGATACATCATCAATGCAAGTAAGGCGCGGCTTGAAAATGCAATTTTTAAGGCTACCCTTAGCTTCCACGATGAGAGAGGTGGGGTCCTCGAGGGCGTCGGGCCCGAGCATGAACACTTCGGCCTCTTCAGCTTCCTTGGCCAAACCCACTTGGGAGAACTCATAGAACAGCTGCTCCAAGCTCCCCTGATCAAGAGATCCCAGCCAGTCAGTCTTCAGCTTGGGTTGGCTAAGCTTCCTCTTGAACTTTGCCTTTGCTGGCTCTTCATAACTAGAAGACCAGGTATCATCAGCGAAGATCTCAAAACCGGGCAGTAGCTCCCCAGTGACCAAATCAATGAAAGGCTCAGCCTGCCCAATGTAGATGTCATTCCCCACTTCACGGACGAAGTAGCTGTCGGGCTCACCATAGAGGGATCGGGGGTTTTCCAGTGCATTTCCTTCTTTTGGCATCTTTGGTAGAGGAAGAGTACACCAAATCAAAGCGGCCCTCGCAGGAAGGAAAGGTAGGGAATTCCGGGATCCCTTGTTGGTGAATCCCTACGCCAAGACCAGGCAGATAGGACATCCTCCTCATAATGTCCAGAGCGACAGAGCTTATGATGAAGTCCCCATCTACGTTGATGGCCGAAACTGAGCCAGAAGTGTCGAAAGAGAAGCCTGCAGGTCGACATCTTCATTGTCATGCTCGATGCCCAGTATAGGTGTGCCATCCTCCTTAAGTGGGCAAATGCCCGAGTCCCCGCAAATAGTTAAAATTCCAGTGGGAAGCCCCAGCATGACCTTCTGATGAAGAGTAGATGGCACAGCCATGATGTCAGATCTGTGAAGCCACGGCCTCCCTAGCAAGAGATTGAAGGAGGCTGGGATGTCAACCACATGGAATTCAGCATCCATTTTGAATCCTTCTGCATCGAGGTTGAGCACAAGCGTGCCTTTGACCACGCGATGAGTGCTGTCGTATGCCTTAACAGCCATGCTGGAAGGTGCGAAGTCCTTTCTAGTTAATCCCAATCGATAAGCCACCCTTAAAGGACAAACATTAATTGCCGAACCGTTATCGATGAGAACGGTCGGAACCCAGAGTCCACGGCTTTTGACAGTGATATACAAGGGGCGGTTGTGGTCAACTCCTTCAATTGGTAGATCCTTGTCAGTGAATACCACGGTGTGCTTAGAAGTAGGTGGGAGGATGAGAGATATCATTGCCTCGGGCGTGACGTCCGGTTGAATCTCAAGATGAGAGAGAAAGTGTGGCAAAATTTCTGACGATGCTCACGAGAGGAACAGATTAGTCCCCATAGCGATATGGCAGCGGGAATCCGCTCCAGTTGTCTTTGAATTACGTCATCATTCGGGGCGCTAACAAGTACCTCGAATGGTGCAGACCTTGAGAAAATGGGAGATTTGTTCTTTCGGTTAGAAGAATTGGACGAACTCTCAGCTTGCAGATTAGCAGGTTGAAAGACTCGTCCACTCCTTGTAACGTTAAGAATGTCCTCTAAAGAAGGCACCACTTGAGGGTCTTGACTATCATCCCAAAGATCAGCGGGGACTTCCCCTAATTTGCACTTCCCATTGTCAGAGGTCGGAGGAGCTACAGGCACTTCCACGTCCAAACCCAAGTCTTCTGCCAGATCTTTCATCAACAGTGATTCCCAGAAATCTGGATTCCCAACGTCTACAGCCTTTTGAGCAGGTTCCGTATTAGCAACAAAAGGGACATCCCAGAGCCCTCCTTCAGCGAAAGAGCGGTTGACGTTCCAAACTTTAGATCCAACTTGGATGTTGACTACATCATCGACGTCCCAAAGATTGACCGGTGGTACCAGGTCCGTAGCCATGATATTGTAATCCTCTTCAGGTGGGAAAGGCACTACAGGGCGTGGGAGGCCTTCATCGACGATATACAATGTAGGGTCATATTCGACGTCGGCCACTGAATTAACCAACCTGTCGAGAGTAGAAGGGAAGAAACATTCCCTTAAGATGTGAGTCTCATCTTGGATAAGACCATCCTCCAGATATTGGATTTCATGGTTGGGCAGAGCATAACCTTGGAGAGGATTAGGGTCGAATCCTATCGGAAATTGCCAAGCAGGCTCAGGGTCCCAATAGTATTCTTCTTCGGGCAGAACAGGGTGAGGCTGTTGAAATAGTCCAACGAAAAGCAGTCCAAAGGATCAAGCATGGCCTCCTCGTAATTGGCCATCCAAGCGTCATACCAAGCATGGTCAAAAGAGACATATTCAGGATTCTACGGGAAACCATCCAACTCAAATTTCGTCCATTCGTTGATGATGGGGGTGGCATAGTCGTCATTATCAGTTATGGCCCATCCTACGGCTTGCATGTCAAGTTGATGCTCTGGTTGAGGGGGAATAGCAAATCTGAAACGGTCCATCAAAAATTTTTTTTTTTTGGGTAAATTAGCTTGAAATTAAAACAGGTTAAGCGAATGTACAGCCTACAAAGGGCATACCCCAGGAGAAAAATAAAAGGAAAAAACAAGAAAAGTGAAAAAAGTTCGATAAACCATGCACAACCCGCATGGAGAGTAAGGTAGATTAAAGTAAATAACAAAGTGCAATGTGATTTGTTATCATACCCCATTGTACTATCCGTCAGGAAGAAAACACAACGGGGAATGATACAAAAGTGATACATGAAGTAATGAAGACATGAAAGCTAACTACTGCCTGGCACAGCCCGCCCGGCTAGGTTATAATATAACGAAGTCGCGATCTAATAACGACCATCTGATGAACCATCACTGAGGAATTGCAGCAACATAGCAACTCGGCATTGAGGGGACGCTGAACTGCTATTACAGAGAAACTAGGTACAGATAAGAGGCTCGATCCAGGGATGACTGCATCCGACAGGGGGCCCAACCCTGCACACCACGCCCAATCCAACCAATCTACTACTCCCTCGACCCAATTCCAAGGCTCCACAGAAAACAACCCGTCTTCAGCCAAATACCAATCACCACAGTTGCCAGAGATGGGATATGAAGACCAAGATTCTCATGCTCCAACCTAACATAATGAGTCTAACGCAATACCCACCTCTAAGAGAATAGCTACTATAGAGGAATGAGGCTCCGAGAAGAGGCTCGAACTAGAGATGTCTGCATCCGACAAGGCTACCCCCTTAAGTACCCTGCACACCACGCCCAATCCATCTAGACTACTACTCCCTCAACCTAATCCCCTAGGCTCGCTATAACCTAAAAGTGAGACAGAAAAGGAGCCTCTAATCAGACACCAGCAACAGTGAATTACCACTGAATCAACTAGCACATTTCGAGGCCACACAAAACTGCAGAAGACTATATACTGCTCCGCTCAATCAGTGCATTACCACTCATTTAATAAGAACAGACATAGTCACTCATACCACAGAAAGAAACAAACGGTTCAGAACAGCAATTCTCTTGGGTTGTGAAATTGCAGCGCAACAAATTTCCCAGCAGAGAGCCCTCAAGGCTTGAATGCCTAGAAACTAATCCAGGCCAAAATTGGGCGCAAGCCCATTGTAGAAACTGGCAGAAACTAAACTGCCCAGAGAATAACGTATCATGACCTACAGCAGCCATGTATGTACGAAAATCCTTCCCACAATAGAAGCCCACTGTGAGCTTGCGTGAGGCTAGGATTAATGAAATAGATCCAAAACAGATTAACCCGATCTCAGTCCAAAAAGAAGACTGTCCGTCGAGTTTCTCAATACGAATCTACAGATTGTAATAAATTACTACCAATTTAAACTGGTCAAAACACAAATTTGTTCCAATTGATTATACCTCCAATTGACCATGTGAAGCTCCAACCTGGCTGGATTCCACAGATGTAATTCGGGCTGGCCCGATTAGAAGGGACCCCACCTTAGCCGTGGCCGGTTGTTGATGAAGCCCGACTCTTCCTGCAAACTTCAGCCGCAATCGCCAATTCCGAAACTGAGAGAGATCGAACTGAAAATCCCTCCTTTGCCATAACTAGTCAAGGCCGGAGTAGTAGCAGACGCCACCATTTCCGGTGAGTTTGGACATAGCAGCTCCAACGCCATCTGCCATCAACCGAAGGACGGACCCTGAACGGCTGTGGGCTAACAGATCTGAACCCATGAACGCCGATAACTCAAAAGCCGAATGGAGTTCGAGAGCAGATCGAAATTGTGAGCAATGACCACGTTGATAACACGATCTGGATTTACCCTCTCTTGCACCGCAACTGAGCAGCTCCGGGTCCGATCTCCGAACCAAAACGAACAATAAACGGCGCAGTGGAAGTCAGGAGAAGAGAGGAGATGAGAAGTCCTGGGGGAGGAGGAAGAACCTCCCCCCCCCCCCCCGGAACGAGAGATCGCCTGATCGCCTGCTATTTGATGCTCATGTTGCTCTTTATTCGATCATTTTTTTCCTCTTAACAAACTGAATATCGGTCCATCAGACTTGGAGAAGAGTTCGGATCTGTCACATTGAAATAAGGGCTGTCCAATGTAGAAGCAGAGTTGAGTTGCACAGACGGGATGGACTGGTGGAACAGATAGCTGATGGAAGCGTTGAACACAAATGCTCCGTTTTGCAGACGTGAGGAAGGCGCATTGGAATTGGACGACTGTCCTTCCTCGGAGCGGATATAGGAAATCTCGGCTTTGGGTTGAGAGGGTATAGGCACGATCGGCCTAGGTTGATCCGTCGAGGCTATATGGTCAGTAGGGTTGAATATAGTGGAGTTGAGGGATATATCAGTGGAGCTGAGGGATATGTGGTTGATGCGTGGAGCATTGTTGTGTTTTGGCATAGAATTGGAAAGAATGTTCGGCTTTTGAGCCGATGGAGGTGGGGCGTGAAGGGTTCCTTCATCTATGAGATCCTGAATCGCATGTCGAAGACAAAAGCAGGAATCTGTAAGATGACCGGCCCCTTGGTGATAGGCACAATAGAGGTTGGCCTTGAAGTTGGGTGAAGGGTTCTTAGGTAGGGGAGTTGGATCAAGAGGCTTCAGATGCCCGATTGGACTAACTTCTCCATAACTGAGGACAATGGAGCCTCAAATGCAGAGAAGCTGTGAGGTTGGTTGCGAGGCTGATTATTCTGTAAGGTCTGCACTTGATGGACCTCGGCAATGTGGTTGGCAGCATTTGAGGAAGAGGCATTGGTACCACTAGTTGAGGTATTGGAGTAAATCCCTCCCCCAAATAGTGCATTGGTGTTTCCAGAATATGCCCGAGGCTTCGACTTTGGCGGGTTAGAAGATTCCCCCTTTGACAAAATCCCACTTTGCAGTGGATCCTCGATGGCCAGGCCAGATTCGAAGAAGGTGTCGAAGTTGGAGGATGCTTGAACAAGGACCAAGTGTCTAGCATAATCAGGCTGGAGGTTGCGGGAGATGATACGGAGCTGATCCCTCTCGCTTGGGCGTTCGGTCATTTGAGCGGCCTTGGCCCTCCACCTTTTGACGAAATCTGCGAAGGACTCCTTAGCTTCCGTCTTGGTGGACTCCAACTCACGAGTAGTCATTTTGAGCTGGGAATTATAGCTGTATTGCGAAATAAACGTAGCCCCGATGTCCTCCCAAGTCCTTCGCTTGGCGATGTCGAGTGACAAAAACCAGTGGAAAGCAGGGCCTGAGAGGGTTTGAGGAAACAGCTGAGACATGGCCTCGGGCTCTACTGATAGGAGCTTCATGGCAGCATGGTAACCATAGAGATGAGTTTTAGGATCGCCACTACCGTCAAACTTGGCCATGTCAGGCATTTTGAATTTGTCTGGAAGCTTAGCATTATGATAGAGGCAGAGACGATCCAAATCGATCCCTCCAGCACTGATCTTTTCAGATTTTGAAACGGATTCTTCCAGCTTAGCCATCTTGGCGACAAGAGCAGTCATGTCCGGGTTCTGAGCAGCCCTAACAACAGTAGCACCTGGATTCTAAGCGGGAATTCGAGTTCTCCTAGGGTTGACCAACGCTACCAAATGCCCTGGATGATCTGGATCTTCGACCATGATGGGTTGCTCATGCATGTCCTCTTCGGCCTTGCCCTCCTCTTGAACAGCTGGAGGAAGATGAGTGTTAAAGAGGTCATTCAGGCGGGTCATGTTGGCATCTGTCTGAGCGGCCCTTTGCTTTATAGTGGTAATGCTAATCTGGATGTTCATGAGGATGGTTTCCAAAGTAAGTGGTTGCGGTTGATCCGCCATGATTGGTGGTCCTGAGGTGCTTGATGTAGAGGAGGGGGTAGGTGATCCCGGAGATTCTGTTTCCTCAAGAACAGGAGATGAGGCCGACTGTACAGTAGCGAGCAGGGAGCGTGGAGAGTCTTCCGTGGTGACTGACTGGGCTTGAAATCTGACTAACCTCTGAACCGGATTCCGATGCAGACGTTCCCAAGTGGGTTTGGCTTTCTGCCTCGATACTTTCCTTGGCGGTGCAATGATTCAGAACCTTTGCTTGCAGAAAGTGAGAAAGGGCTTAATAAGGGCCCTGCTGTAACTTTAATCTAAATAAAAGACTAAAGCGAAAACACAGTCACCGTCGTCAATGTCGCCCTTAGACTCTAAGACTAGAATATAAGTCTTGTCTTATGATGTTCGGACGCTGCCAATGATCCTCAGAAATCTTTTCGAGGGTGCATCCTTACTTAAATCAGCTAACACTAAGAGATGTCAAAACAGTCCAAGGTTTTGGCAATTCCTTTCCAGAAATTTCAACTTTGAACTTAGAACAATTCGGTATGGATGGCGCGATACTATAACCGGGGCGGCGTAGGCAGCACAGTGCCATAGCCCATATGGTGTACATGCTTCGCATGATAACCAAGGTGGTGTAAGCATCGCGGCATTTTTCTCCGTTTGTTCCTTGCTTTCTGTTTGAAACCTCGATCGAGTAATTAGCCAAAGACTTAGAAAGTCTTGATTTCCCAAAGTTTAATTGATCTAAGAATTTTGAAAATTAACAACGTGCACCATCGAGATGCACGACTCCTCATCAGGCCATGGCAATATCCTAATAAACATAAGACAGACTTGAAATAGAGACAATCTAGGAGCCGCCCTAAACATGCTTCTACGCAAAACGGTATGTGTGTACAGTGTATGCGATAGGGAAAGTAGTAACACGTAGACAGCATATGTGGTTAGATGCAAGTAGATCCTACCTTGCGGGTACCTGTCCTAGTTTGGAGAGTGCTAATGCTTTGTAAATGCAAAAGGCCGGTTTTGGCTTGTAACAGGTTCCTCGGACTAGAGCCAAGATATACCTTCCGCTGCCCACGTAATCGCAGAGCAACAGTCGAACGATAGAATGACTCATCATCGTCGAAGGTTGTCGGTCATTCGGGGTCCCCGGGCTCCGGTAAACCGTGCCGGCTTACCAAAACGATCCAATGCGGCTTATCCCACATCGATGCAAATGAGAATGCCGTTTCAATTTTGGCTCACTTTATTTGGTCTATTTTTAGAGGAAACAACATGATTTGAACAAATGGAAAAGTCTCAAATTAGATTGGCCGGACACGGCGTTTTGTTAAATCACCATCCTAACCTTCGGCAGCGCGAAGCTGACCGTTTTGACAGACTTTTAAGGATTTGTTCAAAGATGTTTTAAACTCTAAGTATGGATTAATATTGGTTCGATCCCCAGCAGAGTCGCCACTGTGGGCATGCGGATGCCCGATTTTCTTTCTCCTCGGTGAAGGGATTTCGCTCCCACACCACCCCCCCCCCCCCCCCCCCCGTTTGAGAAGAGAGAAATGCTGCCGGTTCGCGGGAGCGCTCTTTCAGCTAGACGATAAGCGCTCGCGAAAATACAGAGTCGCCACTTGGGTTTGAAGGTCCGACACCCAAGGAACCGTATTTCGATGCACTTGTCGCGCTGTTTTGATTTGAAAAAATTAAGGAACCAGTCCGTCATAACCATATCTGGGTTCGAGAGCCAGGTTACGAGAGGGGAAGGGTTTTATGGCACCCCTCTCGCCCAATCCGGAGATCGGTGTCTACTTAGGCATTTGCGAAAATGTTTGTTTTTGTGGTTCCATTTAATTAATCGATTTTTTAGCCAATTAGGGCGGGGGGAACAGTTAATCAGGGATTAAAACTATAACAATTTGCAGGATATGATAGATAACAACATGGATGAATGAGGTGACAACGAATAAATAAGATAACTTTTAACACCGATTTCGGATGCCAAAACAGTTCCTTGGTTTAAGTTTGTCGCGAGCAGTGGCCAACTTGCATGCGCGGAAGTCCCTGCATGCAAATCAAACCATCGCGCGACACTCTCAAACCATCGCGCGAGTGTTGACATCCCACCAACAGGTTAAATTTTATCTCCTTCTGGACTCTGGAAGGACCAGTGCACACCCAGGGTCAAACCAAGCAATTTATATGTACTGAAAGTAAATCATTATTACAATCAAAATTAACTGGAACAAAACACAACCCTTAAACAGTGAGGGTGTCAAAACAGATGCCAAGAGCCTAGCTGCCCAGTAAGGGCAATTACTGGAGATGGCCAAACCGTCGCGCGATGGAGTCAGACTATCGCGCGAGTGTTCTGACTGGACTTCTAGGAATTGCTTTACATGCCTAGGCTCTGAGACATATTCAGAAGCAACCCAGGGGCATTCTCAATGAATTAAAAGCATAAAGTAAGCTAACCTACTGATTTTAACATGCATGATCAGTGAAATACACTAAGTATTTTTTGATAGAGAAGCACGAAATCATATAAGGAAACATGGACCAGGATCCCATCCCCACGAGAACTTTATCACGCAAAGGAGAACCATCGCGCAATGGAATGGGTGTCTCGCGCGTGGGTTGGCCTGTCCGTAGTAACTTGTAACTTTGCTGGCTTTAGGACCAGGACTGGTATTGATTACCAACCTTGGCCCTGTCAGCCCCCCTCAAGGATCAAAACAGTAAACAAAAAGGGTTATACCTTTGCTTGAGTGTCTTGAATATGGCTTGAATGGGGTAGTATGGCTTGGTAAATGAGTGTGTGAGAGTGATTTAGGTTGAGAGAAGTGATCAAACTTGTTGCTCTTGCTTCTCTTTTGGAAAATTTTGTAACCTTTTGGAATGAGAACCATGGGGGCTTTTTATAGAAAAGACGAGGGTTTGTTGGTGGTGATGCAAGGCAATGCAGCCAGCCAACAAGGCTGGCAGCACTTACTTGGTGGAGAAGTGGGGTATGAAGGTTGATGGGAGAACGGGGGAGAGGTGGTGCTAGGGTGGCCCTGCAAAACGTTGTTCAATCGACGAAACGGGGTTACACAGGCCTGTAGACCATCACAAAATCCAATTGGAAAAAGGTGGATATGACAGGTGTTGACCATCGCGCGATGGAGTGAAACCATCGCGCGAGCGTTCTAGCTTCCCCGCGACGGTCAATCAGTCAAAGTTTGACTTTGACCACCACTTGGAAAGTAGAGCATCGCGCGAGGGACCCAGTGGGTCGCGCGATGGTCAAACCTTCAGTCAAGGTTTGGGTTTAAAGGTTTTGGGGTTAAGGATGGGTTCCACACACACCAAGCTCAAGCCATTTAATTTCACTCAGGACTGTTTTCGACCTGATTCATCATCGGGGAAACAAGAAACTGAAAAAAAGAAGTAAAACGATTGGGAAATCGGATTGGGGTGTCTACAAACACCATGAGCTACAAAAGCTCTGTAGAACAATCCCATATCCACTAACCCATAACTTATAACAATAGATCATATACAACAGACAGTAACAATGACACATCCACATTCGCTATTCAACTATCGTAGGTGTCCATGATTTTCTGAGTTTCTCCTACCCGATTCATCGTAAATCGTGTCATCATTTTCACTTTTCTTTTTCCAAATTAACATTTCCCAAAATAGTTTTTAACACACCCAACCTCGGTTCCGCCGTTCCGGGTTCCCGAGTATTCTCACAATGGTTCCGCTAACCCGGGTTCCCATTGGCACACAATTGCATTGGCTCCTCTCCGCGAATAACCAAGCCATACCTCACCATGGTTCCGCTGTTCCGGGTTCCCTTGGGAATGCACACAACCTCACAATGGTTCCGCTATTCTGGATTTCCATTGGAACACCCACACACACACATCTCACATAATGCCACCAAAACTGGTCATTATGTAGTTTCAAAAATATTTCCTTCTTCGGAACACATTTTCCTTGTTAACCCTAGGTGTCATGTCTCTAACTTTCTTGATTTCGATGTCTCGTTTTCACGCATAGACTCCGCGGTAGGACTTTCCACACAAGTATTCATCATTCATTTGTATTCTTGAAACTAAACTAGCAAGATTATCCAACTCTATATTATTTATCATGCTCAAATCACAACTTAAAGCATAACGCCACATGTACGGATGCCCTTGGAGTGAAAAATCACTTATACTTTATCAACAACCACAAGTAATGCAAGCAATTCATGTATACATACTCATAACCATCCTAAAGATCAAAATACGAATACTTACATTCAAACGTTAAAATTATTATCAATCGAACCTCGTTCTTTCTTTCTTTTTGGGAAGTTCAAAACAACATATGCTTTTCTGGAAAATAAAGTTGATACGTTTAACATACTCCCCTTCCTTTTCATCTTTTTAAGGAAAACACTTTTCATGTTTCTCATGCATCTCAACATTATAGGTGACAGATAACCTTATATACTTACGACGGATAACCTTATATACTTACGACAGATAACCTTATATACTTAGCGTTAGAGTGCTAGGATAATCTACTTTTCAAGATATGGTTCTATACTATAAGTAGAGTTAGTGGACTAGGGACTCTACCTTACTTCTTGGCGGTTGGTCGGCTACGGAGAGTACGTCGGTGATCGAGCGGAGTAACTTCCTACGAAACGCTTATGGTAGCTCGAAAGAGAAAGATTTCATTTACCCAAAAAAAAAAAAAGAGAAAGATTTCTCTCGAAACTAAGTCTTGACTAAACTACTTAAGCTTTTTGGATCGAGAGGGTGGTGGAGTGGTGGTTTAGTGGCGGTCTTGGTTGAGTTTCTTGAAGAACTCAAGAAGAACTCAAAAACACCAAGAACAAGAAAGAACAAGAACAAAACACAAGCTTTATAGAGAGAGAAGTTGAAGGATGGAAGGTGTGAGTTGAATGACAAGAATGAAGTGCTATTTGTAGCAAAAGTCTTGGCTATTACCCAATGAATAAAATTTTTCCTAGCAATTACTATCCAATGCGTAAAGATTTTCCTAGAAAAATAATAAGCCAAAAGGTACAAGGTACTAGATTTCCAAATCAAATATCCCATTAAAGTAATCTAATTATGCACATGTTCTTATTAAACTATTGGATCATGTACTTTCGGAAATCTAGGGCTTTATATAATATGATATATATGTACTCATGTCCACATAGTTAAATATATAGGTAGGTACTAAGTATCCAATAAAATATAAGGCTAGGATTCTCTTATTAATAAAATTCACAAGGAACTAGTACTAATTTAGTTATTAGCAATCTAGGATTTGGATACACCCCTTTTTTTTATGCAAATAAGCACATGGAAAATCTAAGAAAATGATTTATTTAATGAACCCTAGTACTTGTTGAAAGATTTATCCTATTATCCAATGGATAATAAATCTCCTAGTAATTATTGACCAATGGACAAAAGTAATAGGGAAATTTTCATAATTAAATAACCAAAATGTCCTTTTAAGCATGTATAAAAATCTATATTTAACTATATAATAGTACTTAACCAAATCTAGCAATGAATATCTTTAATAGAAAATTTAGGGTTTCTATTGTCCAATGGATAAAAGTTTCCCTAACTCTTATTGACCATTGGATAAAAGGTAATATGTACTTGAATAATATTTTAAATAACCAAATGCCCTTTAGTCATGTGAATATGAGTACTTTATCAAATCTAGTACAAAATATTTTTGATGGAAAATCTAGGTAGTAAATCCACAGTACATATATATACATATATAATCACATAGTGGATCTAGGAAAATATTTATTTAGTCCATCTTAGTACTTGCTAGTAAGACTACTCTATTATCCAATGGGTAATATCTACCCTAGTAGTCATTAACCAATGGTTAAAGAAGTAAAGTAATATATATCCTTGAATAATATATACATGTACTTTTAGGCATGTGTATATAAGACTATATATAACTATATATATGTACCTTAAACAAAATCTAGAATGGTACCTTAGGTGGAAAGATCTAGTTTTCCTATTGTCCAATGGACAAAAGTTTTCCTAACTTTTATTGTCAAATGGGTAAATAAAAGAACTAAAGTAATAAAAGAATATATAAAATGATTTTCTTGTCTAGGGTTGGAAAGGTTCATAAGGCTCAAAGATGGTCAAGAAGGTCCATCTACGATTGGGGAATTGTAACTAGGTGAATTGCTAGTTTGGTTTCTCCAACTAATTGGTTGAAAACTAACTATATTGCCATGTAGGATTTCTAGTCAAGAAATATAATTTTATTTTACTCACTAAGAAAATATACAAGTGCTTCTACAAGTATACTTGCTTTTAGAAAAATGACTAGATTGTCTGGGACGAAAAGATAATTTTGTAAGTCTGAAATTTAATTATGATGGATTATTAAAGTTAAAAAGGAATTTTAAAAGTAAATCCAAGTAATTAAAATAAAATTCAAATTTTTAAAAATAAAATTCAAATTTTTAACGAAATTTTTATTTACCAAAAATCAGAGTCGTTATAATATATTTATTAGTCCAAATATAAATAAATAGGTACTATGTAATCCAGGTAGATTTCCTAGTCAAATTTCCCTATTAAATTAGTCCAATTTGACACATGATCTTTTTACATATATATATATATATTTATACATGTCCAAGTATTTATATAATAGTACTATGTACTCTAGTAAGATTTCCAATATCCAATAAACAATTTAAAAGATCAAGATTTCTTATTAAAATAACCCTAATACACACATGTGTACTTATTATAATAATGTACCAATGTACCTAGGAAATCTAGGGTTTTATCTTTATAAGGTACACACACACACACATATAAGTATATCATCACATGGAAAATCTAAAAAATGTTTTATTAATAAACCCTAATACTGATTTACCCAAAAAAATAAACCCTAATACTTGTTGGCAAGACCACTCTATTACCCAATGGGTAATAATTTCCCTAGTAAATATTGACCAATGGATAAAAGTAATAAGAAAATTTACATATTTGAATAATAATTAAATAACCAAAATGTCCTTTTAAGAATGTATAAAAATCTATATTTAACTATATAATAGTACTTAACCAATCTAGTAATGAATATCTTTAATAGAAAATTTAGGTTTTCTAATGTCCAATGGATAAAGATTTTCCTAACTTTTATTGTCAAAAGGGTAAAGAAAATAAAAGAAAATAGATAACAATTTTCTAGTCTAGGGTTGGAAAGGTTCACAAGGCTCAACGATGATCAAAAAGGTCCATCTAGGGTTAGGGAATTGTAACTAGGGGAATTGATAGTTTGGTTTTTCCAATTAGTCGGTTAGAAGATAACTAGACTTGTCAAATAGGGTCTTTAAGACGAACATTAAAAGGCTGCCAGGGCAAGGGAGCTTCTCTCTCTAGAGAAGCTTTCCTCCACCACCCAAATCCATATCCGGCCAGCTATGGTCTGGACCAACTATCACAACCCCATGGGTTTTGTTAACCCATCATCAAACTACACTTCAAGGACTGATTCCACAACAGCCGTGAGTTACCAGAGCAAGAGGTTGGGTGCACGCTAGCTCCAACTTCAAACCGCAGGTGCGGTTTGCTCCGACAACGAACGGCGACGGCGACGGCTGTTCCGAGATCGTCTCGCCAAGGTATTACTCGCCGGAGATTGTGGCATCCGGTACTATTCCGGCCTTGACAACTCACGGCAAAGGGAAGATTTTCTAGTGTGGGCTATGGGTTTTCCTTTCGATATACACTACTCCGAAGATTTACAAGTCTTCCATGGGCTGGGTTTGTTACCCATCAACACCAGAGGTGGGTCGCGCGACGAAGGGTCGGAGGTGGGGTTCGTCCATGGGCGGATTCTGCCCCTCGCTTTGGTTCAGCCGGCACGGGTGTTCTTCACTAGCTTCTGCATCTTCAAGGATTCGATCAGAGGTGTACTAGTCGGTTTGCTTCTCAAAGAGCTCGCCTGAATCAGAAACCCAAAATCAGTTTGGGTCCTGCAATTTCCAGATCTTGTGGTCTGTTTTCCAGTTCTCGTGGGTACCCCATCAGTGGAAAGTCCACATCTATCCCAACCATGGGAACACCTCTACGGCTGCCGGATAAATATCCAGACAGCCAGAATTTCCAGATCCCGAAAAATGGGTAAGGAGGTCATTGATGACCGAATTACTAATCTTTGTCCAAATTAATTGGTTATGGTTTGCTAACCCGTTAACTAGTTAGTTTATATGTTTAATGTTCAAGTTGTTCCTGGACTGTTGGGCCAGTGTACTGTTAGTTTTGGGGCATTAATTGGTTCCATTGTACAAGCTCTTTGTTGAGCTTCTTTAAATCCCTAGTTTCTTTGCTTCATTAGCCCGGTGGTCGTGTGTAGTATGGTTGTGATCGTGGCTATCATTGATTAGATTGGGGTCTTGAGCTGATTGAAAGGGGTAGCTTCGCGGCTACCAGTGACTAGATCAGTGGATGGGTTCTAGTTGAAAAAGGTAGCTTCTGGGGCTGTCGTTGATTGATTGGTGGTAATGCGCTGATTGAAAGGGGCAGTCTGGTTCACCTGCGGTTTGGGTGGCCACATTTTGTGGCTCCTCTTTCTGTCCCTCTTTTAGAGAATAACGAGCCTAGGGGTTTAGGTTGAGGGTGGTGCAGTCTGGATGGAATGAGCGTGGTGTGTAGGGTACTTGGGAGGTTAGCCTTGTCGGATGCCGTCATCTCCAGCTTGAGCCTCTTCTCGGTTCCTTGTCCCTCTGTAGTAGCTGTTCCCTTAGAAGTGGTATTATGCTTGCTCTCTGGGTGGTTCGGAGTATTAGTAGCTTGGTTTGCTTATGCCAGTTCTGGAGTTTTGGTGATTGGTATTGGGCAGAGAGTGGGTTGATTCTGGCGAGCCTTAGGCTTGGATGAGGGGAGAATTAGGCCAGATGGAATGGGTGTGGTGTGCAGGGTGGGGCCCCCTGTCGGATGCTGTCATCTCTGGTTTGAGCTTCTCTTGGTGCCATGTTTCTCTGTAGTAGCTGTTCAGCTCCCCTTGATGCCTTATTGCTATGTTGCTGCTAGTTCTCAGTGTTGGTTAACTTCAGGTCATCTTTGGCCATTACCATTTATCTGATTTCCTAGCCTGGCAGGATGTGTCAGGTAGTACTATTTCATCATCATGTTGTTACTCATAGTATCACATCACATCATACCTCGTTGTAATATCCTTCTTCTGTGTAGATGGATAGTGCAACAGGAGTATGATCTCATTACACATGACACTTTTGTTATGTTATTTATTCTACCTTACTCTCCATGCGGGTTGTGCATGGATTTCGCACTTTTTTCAATCTTTTTTCTTTTTTGCATTTCTTTTCCTCCTGGGGTATGCCCCTTGTAGGCTGTACATTCGGTTAACCTCTTTTAATTTCAAGCTAATTTACCCAAAAAAAAAAAAAGTAGGGTCTTTAATCAAGAAACGAATTTTAAGGGACTAAAATCTAATTATGACGAACTATAGGAATCAAAAGGGATTTATTAAAAGCAATCTAAGTAATTAAAAGAAAAATTCAAATATTTGACGAAATTTTTATTTACTAAAAATCAGGACCATTACACGGATATCTCGTTTCTACGTCTAGCAATGTCTTGCTCACGTAATAGACAGGGATTTGCTCGGATCCCATATCCCTCAACAGAACTGCACTCACAGCATGCTCAGAAATAGCTAAGTACAAAATTAAAGACTCATCAGGCAGTGGAGTTGACAAAAGTGGGGCCTCGGCCAAATACTTCTTCAAGTCTTGGAAGGCTTGCTCGCACTCTGCTCCCCATTCAAATCCTTCCCTCTTTTTCAACAACTGAAAAAAGGGTCTGCACTTATCACTTGACCTGCTGATAAATCTGTTGAGCGCTGCAGCCATTCCAATCAATCTCTGTACTTCCTTTGTGGTTTTGGGACTTTCTAGCCTTTGTAAAGCTGTAATTTGATCAAGGTTTGATTCGATCCCTCTTATGGTCACCAAGTGGCCTAGGAACTTCCCAGAACCGACTCCAAACGCACACTTCGAGGCGTTGAGCTTCAGTTTGTACTTCCTCAGGATTTCAAAAGCCTCTTTGAAATCTACTATATGGCCTTGTCTAGTTTCACTTTTCACCACCATGTCATCTATGTATACTTCCATGGTTTTGCCGAGTAGCTTTCTGAACATGATGGTTGCTAGTCTTTGATATGTTGCCCCTGCATTCCTCAGTCCAAAGGGCATGACACTATAACAGTACAACCCTCGTGGTGTAATGAAAGAAGTCTTCTCCTGATCAGGTCCAAACATAGCAATCTAATGATATTCTCGGTATGCGTCGAGGAAGCTCATTCGTTCGTATCCTGCAGTTGCATCAACCAACTGGTCAATCCTTGGGAGAGGAAAACTATCCTTTGGGCAAGCTTTGTTTAAGTCTGTGAAATCAACACAGACACGCCATTTTCCATTCTTTTTCTTCACTACCACAGTGTTGGACAGCCACTCCGGATAATAAACTTCTCGTATTGCTTTAGCCTCCAACAAACGATCTACCTCCTCGATAACAGCATCAACATGCTATACAGCTGCCCTCCTTTTCTTCTGAATAACTGGCTTATGTTGCAGATCAACGTTCAAGTGGTGGCAAATCACGTTTGCATCTACCCCGGGCATCTCCTCCGGCACCCATGCAAATACATCAACATGTTCTTTGAGGAAGTTCACCAGCTCAGCCCTTTCCTCAGCTAGTAGGGATTCCCCAATTAGAAAATACCTTTCAGGATTAGCCTCGTTAATCTGTATTTTCTCCAGGCCTTCAATTACTTTTTCTGCTGGGCTTCTTCAGACGTCCTCGACAGTCGGTTGATCTGGTACCTCCACCGTATGCACCTGGTGGGCTTTCTGTGATTTCTTAATGATAGAAATCAAACACTGTTGAGCCACCTTCTAGTTGCCCTTGATTTCTTCTATCCCATTGGATCCAAGAAACTTCACCATCTGGTGATAAGTTGAGGAAACTGCCCTCATTTTGTGCAACCAAGTCCTTCCTATAATCGCGTTATAGGAAGAAGGAACATCTACAACCGGAAAGTCTGTCCTCAAGACCACTGATCCAGCCCAAACAGGCAAAGTTACTTTTCCAAGAGGCCAGACGGCACCTGCACCAAACCCAATCAAGGGTGTGGTAGACTGCTCCAAGTCCGGCTGGGCCAGCCCCAACTTTTTTAAACGCATCATAGTACAATACCTCTGTACAACTCCCTGAGTCCACCAGGATTCTCTCAATGTCATATTCCCCAATCCGCAGGGTTACGACTAGAGCATCATTGTGGGGTATTTGGACTTCTCCCAAGTTCTCATCTGTGAATGTTATGCTTTCGTTACACACATCGTTTCCTCGCCCTCTCTTGTTTCCCAATCGCATAATGTGCTGATCGTGCTTGATTTGCCTTTGGAGTAGCCTAACCTCATTTCTCGTATAAGGTGCGGCCAACCCATGTATCATGTGGATTACCCCTTTAGAATTCTGCTTGTAATCCAGTTCCATGAATCTTGAAAATGATATGCATAACCTTTTTGAGACTAACAAGCTTCTTGAATCAAAAGTAGCAAAATTGCAAGTTGAACTTGACATGGCCAATGCTACTTTTAAGAAATTGAATGCAGGTTCAAAAGTGTTAGATGAAATTTTGTCTTCTCAAAAGGAGTCATCGGATGAAGGTGAACTTGGGTATAAAGTAAAAGAATCTCCAAAGTCAAAGGCAGGAAGAAAAATATTATTTGTCAAGCCAAATAGCAGTGTACTCACTCCTCCTATGGCCAACCAAGCCAAGTCGCCCGTTATAGAAAATAATGTCAAATATGCTCGCACAAAGACTCCTAAGGCAAAGCTACCACGTGCCACGGTTCGAAAAACCACTATCAAGCATGGTGAGGTAAACGCTTTCAAGTTTAAGCCTTTTTGTCATCATTGTGGTATTCAAGATCATATCAGACCTCATTGCACGAAACTGCATGTGACACATAATTCATACGCTCATTTGGGACATTCTCATAGGTATGTTATAGATATTCCTACTTGTCATAATTGTAGAGTGATTGGCCACATAAGACCACATTGCAAGAAACTATATTTACCTAATAAAATAAATTTCTTTAAAAATGCCCATTTTATACCTACGTGTCATTTTTGTGGGATGAAAGGTCACATTTGGCCAAATTGTTTTAAACTCCACGGGTACCCTACTGCTCCACCCCAATACGATGCTGATAACCATGGGAGTAAAACTCAAACGCCTAAGTGTAAAGTGGCACCACAACCTAAGGATAAGAATATGACTTCTAGACCTTTGCCTAAATTTCTTAGAAAGGTTGAGGAGGTCAAGACTAGATGTGTTTGGGTAAAGAGGTCGAACTTGATACCCTGTGCGAATTTGCCTACTAGCCCTCTAGATGACACTGGATTGTCCCGAGGGGTTGACCTTGTTTGAGACTAGGTTATTGTTCCATAACTTAGGTTTAATTAATTTTGCATACCTCATTACCTAGAGTTATGGAGTTTCATTATTTTAATATTTTTGTTTCGTTATTTTTTAGTTATTAAACAAAAAATTAAAAAAAAAAACTTAGTTTTTTTTTTTAAATTTTGTTAGTTGGTTTGTGGATTGAGTATGATAGTTTTTTGGTGCATAGTTGAATATCATTGGATATTATGAATATGTTCATCTGGATTTTCATTGTGCTTTCTTCATAGCATTCCCACTGTAAGTATGTTCGAATGTTAATAAATCATGAGTATTCGACATTCTGTACACTTATCCATGGCTTTTGGTAAGTTTCTCGGTTAGAGACCACCATTCTCATATGCTTAGTTATATCTTGTGTCTTTTCACAATCGGGACCACCTTTGTTTTGTTTTCGTTGATAGCGCCCTCGTTTTTTCCAAAAAAGAAAGAAATAGAGAAGAAAAGAAAAAGAAAATATATTTCTTGGATTTTGCTTATCCGGGCATTCATTAATTAACCAGGCAATTAGGGTGAGGTATTCTCCCTCTGTGCGTTTGCGTTAAAAAATGGATAAACCTTGTGAAGATACCCATTGGACCATTTGCTTAGTAATCGGGCATTGGGTATAAGGTATTCTTACTCTGAATATTTGCGTCAAACAGCGGTGGGGTAAAAGTAAAAAATACAGTATAAATTTCTATTGATTACTTATTAAACAACCGCCTGTTGTTGAGGGGGAGCTTTTGATTAATTATCTGTGACTTTTATGTTTAACCTAGAGAGATGTATCTTGTTGAGGGAGAGTCACTAGATAAACCTAAGCACTTTAGCATTGTAACGACTCTAATTTTTAGTAAATAAAAATTTCGTTAAATATTTAAATTTTATTTTTAATTACTTGGGTTGCTTCTAAAATTTCTTTTTAATTCCCAATAATTTGTCATAATTAGATTTTAGTCCTTTAAAATTTTATTGCTTGACTAGAAGTGTAACGCCCCGAATTTTGGGTACGTTAAATAAACAATTTTATTGAAAACTTTAAAGAAAAGAGTCGGGCTCTTATTACAATATAACTCTCAAAAGAGTACTTTCATTACAAAAGGGAAAGAAACTAGGGTTCCTAACTACAGCCCCGCCTGCTCTTCCATCCTAGCCAGCTCCTCGGCTCCGTACGCCTCCAAGCTGAAGATCTCGCCCTGCTCATCTATGAAGTCTGGCACATTATACCGACATCACCACCAATATAATATGTCAGGGTCACCAAAAGGTAACACCGTGAGCTACAACGCTCAATAGGAAATCCTTACCTACCAACCTTACGACGGTAAACAATTACAACAACCCTAACAATCACACACTCTCATTCATCAATCTACTATCGTTGGTGTCCAAGATTGTCGTGTTTCTCCTACGCGACTCATCGTAGACCGTGTCCATCATTTTCCACTTACAAAACCAACCTTTCAAAATCATTTGCATTGGCTCCGTAGCGCGGATAACCAAGCACACACACACCCAACCTCGGTTCCGCCGCGCCGGGTTCCCGAGTATCCTCACAATGGTTCCGCCGCGCCGGGTTCCCATTGGCACGCAAAACTTGCATTGGCTCCTCTCCACGGATAACCAAGCCATATTACCAATAAGGCTACCTCGTCCGGCCCTATTGGCAATCTTCACAAAGGGCTACCAAGTCCGGCCACATTGTGGTTTTCAAACACATCTCACGTAATACCACCAAATTAGTCATTACGTAGTTTCAAAAATAGTTTCTTTCTCGGAAAAACTTATCCTTTCATAATCCACACCCTAGGTGCCATGTTTCTATTTCCTCGGTTTTCGTGTCTCGTTATCATGCAAGACTTCGCGGTGTAAAACTTTACCACATAAACAATCATACGACATTCATTGCAATCTTTAAACTAACAACATTATTCAACTCCACACTACTTAGCATACTCAAATCAACGCTTAAAGCATAACGCCACATGTTCGGACGCCCTTGGAGTGATAAATCACTTATGCTTTATCGTGTCACAAGTTATGCAAGCAATTCATATATGCATGCTCATATTCATCTTTAAAGATCAAAACACAAATAATTGACATGAAAAGTAATTCAAGATAACATACTTTGAAATGGAAGATAAAGAGATCTTACATATACATAGGGATAGGGTAAAAGTATCCTACTTGGAATGAAAGATAAGAAGATCCTACCTTGATCCGAAACTAGTCGGGGCCGAATAAGCAAGTTGGAAAATCCAAGAGTGGTGAAACTCACGAATCTGGCCCGAACTTCGGACGGCAGTAACTCGGTCAATTCTTGGCCAAATACAGTCGTTCTTGGGTCGAAATCGAAGCTCAAGAAATTCTCTACAACTTCCGCGAAGAAAGTTGATCCTAGAAACCACTCTAAGTAGGAGAAAAATGGTGAGGAAAGAGAAGACAGTAAGCTGTCTGGAAATGGAAATCTGAGAATTTCACTGAACTTCGGATGCCAATATCTTGGTCATTTCTTGACCGATTGGGGTGGTTCTTGAGTCTAACTTCAAGGTTTCGAAGTTCTCTACAACTTTCCCGAAGGAAGTTGGTTCTAAAAACTACTCTAAACAAGAGAAAACTGGGGATTTTTGAAGGGCAGTAGGCTGCCTGGAACTGGAATCCGAGATTTCTAGAGAGAAGGAAGAGCAAAGCTTTGAAGGTGTGATCTTTGAAGCTTGGAATGGCTTCTATTTATAGGCCAAGACCTTGGCTCTCTCTCCTCTCTCTCTCTCTAAGTCTCACTTGACACATGGCATGAGATCATGAAAGATCAAGGCCTAAACCTTAGGCTTGCATGGCTAGTTGGTCCTTCTTGGAAGACTTGGTGTGAAAAGAGCTGTGAACAAGATCCTAGGGTTTAAACAATTGGGTAATTGTACAAGAAGTACCATGGAAGAATATATTCTTTGGCTAGGAAGAATATTTCCAAGGATTTGAAGTACTTTGAAAGATCAAGCAAGTACCAATCAAATCTCTCTCCCTCTCCCTCTCTCTCTCTCTCACGGCCTTTCTCTCTCTCTCTCTCTCCTCTCTCCCTTGTTAGTACACTAGCTATATATGTATATAGCACATGCAAGAATACAATTAAAATACTAGTACTTTGGTTCATAAGTCAAGAGACTTAAGGGCTAAGTTTTAACAACTAATTGGCACATGTTTAAACTAATAAACTATTTGTACTAGTGTACCCTAGGTAGTTTAACTCTCCATTAAAATAAACCAATTGGGTACAAAAGGAATCCTAGAGCTTTTAAACCAAAAGTACATACACAATAAAATATAGGTACGAACATCACATGGGGTTTTTAGAAAAATGGCTAGTTTAATAAACCTTGTACTTGGTGAAAGACTAATCCTTTTACCCAATGGATAATAAATCCCCTAACTTCTATTGTCCAATGGATAATAGTTGCTAGGGAAATATAAATAATAAACTAATAAAAAATGTCATTTAATTAAATATAATAGTCTATTTTTTAAAAGATAATAGTACTTTGTTCAAACCAATCTTTGAAACCTTTTAATATAAAGAATTGGGTTTCTATTATCCAATGGATAATAGTTTCCTTAACTTTTATCGTCCAATGGACAAAGAATAAAACCAAAAATATTTAAAAGAAAATGAATAATCAATTCTTGTTCTAGGGTTCAAAAGGCTCACATGGTTCAAGAGGGGCAAAACGGTCATTTTGCGGTTAGATAAAAGTAACTAGGTGGCTTGCTAGCTCGGTTTCTCCAACAAGTCGGTTAGAAACTAACTAGGCTTGCCAATTGGGCTAAAGCGCAAAGAAATCAAATTTCAAGGGCTAAAAAGGTAATTATGACAATTTACAAGGAAAATAAGGAAATTCAAAAAAAATTCAAATATTTAACGAAATTTTCACTGATTGAAAATCAGGGTCGTTACAATCTATCCCCCTTAAAACAATTTCATCCCCAAAATTGGCACGCGACTACAGATTAGAGACTCACAAGCAAAACTATCCAACCCATGACTTGGAACTCGCGGCTGTCGTTTTTGCTTTGAAGAGTTGGCGTCACTACCTTTACAGTGAGAAATTTGAAGTCTTCTCCGATCATAAGAGCTTAAAGTACTTGTTTTCCCAGAAAGAGCTTAACTTGCGTCAACGTCGTTGGATGGAACACCTAGAAGATTACGATTTTGAATTGCATTATTACCCGGGTAACACGAATGTCATGGTGGACGCGTTGAGCAGAAAACCGATACATTTAGCGAGCTTAGCTATACGTGAGTGGAAGTTGGTGAACGATTTAGGCCATTATGCTTCGCACTTCGATGAGGTTCAGTAAGGGGTCATGTTATTAACTTGACCGTGCAATCGGCTTTATCGACTAAGAAGCGGAGGAATTTCGTACCAAATTCCTTAACGGGAATGCTCGAGATGGGTGGATGATTCACGCCGATCGAAGTTT
The DNA here is from genome assembly GCA_019656295.1 of Rhododendron mucronatum var. ripense. Taxonomy (NCBI): domain Eukaryota; kingdom Viridiplantae; phylum Streptophyta; class Magnoliopsida; order Ericales; family Ericaceae; genus Rhododendron; species Rhododendron mucronatum. The sequence goes on along the minus strand of BPLT01000035.1, from coordinate 718,064 downwards.
ACGTTATCAAGGGAAGTTATTCGTACCCGTTTTGACTACAGAAGAAATCCTACGGGAGTTTCACCATTCACCGTTAGCCATCCATCAGGGAGGAACGAAAAAGTATCACGACTTGCGTAGGCAATTTTGGTGGCCGGGAATGAAGAGGGATGTTGCGATCTTTGTGTCCAAGTGTCTTATGTATCAACAAGTAAAAGCCGAACATCAACAACGTGCGGGAGAACTACAACCGTTACCGGTGGCTGAGTGTCAATGGGAAAATGTGACGATGGATTTTGTTATGGGTTTGCCAAAATCGCCGAGGGGACATGATGTCATTTGGGTTATCGTGGACCATTTAACCAAGACCGCTCACTTTCTACCTATCCGTGTTACCGATTCCGTGGAAACGCTTAGTCGTTTATATATTCAAGAGATCATTCGACTTCATGGGATTCCCGTATCTATCGTATCTAATTGAGATCCAAGGTTCACCGCGCGATTTTGGCAAAGTTTGTAGACCGCTTTGGGCACGAACCTTTTGTTTAGCACTGCCTATCATCCACAAATTGATGGTCAGTCCGAGTGAACAATTTAGATTTTGGAAGATATGCTTCGAGCTTGCGTTATGGATTTCCGAGGTAATTGGGAAGACCATCTACCATTAGTTGAATTCACGTACAACAATAGTTATCAATCGAGCATCGAGATGGCGCCGTATGAAGCCTTGTATGGTAGACCGTGTCGATCACTCGTGTGTTGGACCGAATTGGGAGAGGCTACGTTAGTGGGGCCGAACATGATCAAAGAGACTACTGAGAGTATGAGATCAATTCGCTAACGACTTTTAGAGGCTCAAAAGAGAACAACCAAACAGGTCGAGGTGATTCGCCAAAGGTTGCAAACTGCTCAAAGTCGACAAAAGAGTTTTGCCGACCGTCGTCGTCGCCTGTTATCATTCGAAGTGGGAGATCATGTGTTTCTCAAAGTATCGCCACGTCGAGGCTTGTCACATTTCGGGAAGAAGGGAAAGCTTTCACTGCGTTTTATCTGTCCGTTCGACATTATCGAGAAAATCGAGGAGGTTGCATACCGTCTAGCTTTGCCACCGAGGTTATCGAATGTGCATGATGTGTTTCACGTATCTATGTTGAGGAAGTATGAACTGGATCTGTCACATGTGTTAGAATGGTCCGAACTCGAATTGGAAGCTGATGCATCTTATGGAGAAGAGCCGATACGTATCCTGGATACACGTGATCAAGTGTTGAGGAGTAAGACGATACCACCAGTGCGAGTATTGCGGAAAAGTCAGGGTAGCGAAGAATCGACTTGGGAACGAGAAGATGAGATCAGAGAGAAGTATCCGCACTTATTTCCGGAATGAATCGATGTGAGTGTTTAATGATTAATATCTCGGATAATATTGGTGGTTATACTTGTTGCATATCTATGTGGTGCATGACTTAGTTGAGCATGGTTATTTGAATTTTGAGGACGAAATTTCCTTAAGGAGGGTAGGGTGTAAAGGCTCGTAAATTCGTAAAATTGATTTAAATGTTTAATAAGAAATAAAAGGAGGAAATCGGTTTGGAATAATAAGATTTGGGGTTAATGTGTTATAGTGTGCATTTGAGGGGTGAAACTGTGATGTGTGTGTAGTGTGTATATAGCATGTGTGTGAGGGTGTAGGGAATAACTATCCCATTTCCCTCTTCTCACTCTCCCATTCTTCTCTCTCTCCCTCGGCTCGCATCTCTATCTCACCAAAATTCACCCGAATAACCCAAATCCCACTCAAGACAACCTCCAATTCTTCTCCCTTTCATGTATTTCAGTCCGTATCTAGTTGGTTTGAGCTCGGTGGAGGCGTATCTCATCCGATTTCAAGAATTGGAATTAGGGCTTGGAGGATTCTTGACTTTGCTCTTTAATCTTTGAGGTAGGGAGTTCTAACTTACAATATATGTTTATGACTTGTTTCTTGTAGCTTAATTCTCATTTGTGATGGTTGTTTTTCATTGTTGATGGTGTTGCTGTGGAGAAACCCCTAGGAATCTGTCAAAAATCTACTCGAATGCCATCATTATCGATAACATTTTCCTTGTTATCGATAACATTGTGTTCCAAAACTTAGAAAATCTATTGTTATCGATACCCCATGTCATTGTTATCGATACCCTAGCGTCTGGAATCCATTTCGGTCAAATGGTATCGATACCATTTTTATTGGTATCAATACATGTTGCTTATATCCAGTTTTCATTGTTTTGCTTCATTTTTCACCGTTTTGATTTTCGATCACTTTCAACTTACCCAAACAGCTCCCAAATGATTCTTAAATAGATTACTTATGTTTATCAATTTCATTGGACGTCTAGCATAACTTTAATGTTTGTTTGGGCGTGATTTCACAAAATCATTTTATATATCATTGTTGGATTTGAATGCTACGAACTTGTTGGGAAAAGGATTTTAAACTTTACGAACGCGACGAGAACATATCAAGACATCCCGAATAAGTAAAGAGCCTAGCAAAGGACATTGGGGTCCTTTAATTGGCCCAGTGTGAGCTATATGCTCATATTTGATACTTTAGGACATCCCAAATGGGTAAAGAGCCTGGTAGAGGACATTGGGGTCCTTTAATTGGCCCAATAAGAGTTTCGGCTCATGACACATGTACGAGACACGTCTTGACATATGGTGTTTACAAAGTTTGTTTAGTAAGACACATGATTGGTTTTGAAAATGAAAGGTTGGAATCGAATTACTATTGTTGCCATTTCCATTGGTTTTGGTTGCCACCTTCATCCTGTGATCGTTTCTACATATCATCTTCATATATTGTTACATTATAGCTTTCTACTGGGCTAGTGTAGCTCAAACCTTACATCAATTTCAGGTACTAACCCAGGGCAGTAGTTCATGTTTGGAGTGCATGGAAGTGGACATTCTTTTGGAAGCTAACATTGAGGAGTTACTAAGTCATCTTTGTAATTTATTTTTTTTAAAGATGTATTCGCAACTCTATTTGTAAATCTTTGATTTAAGAATCTTGTAAGCTCTTAAAGCTCTTTTGATGTTCAGTACTTATGTTGATTTGGGCCGTGAAGCCAAAGATGTAATCTTTTGGAAATTAATGGAGGACAAAGGGTAATCAAAGAAATGGAAAAGTCGAACTACTTGGGGTATCTTACGGACTAATGTGAGGTTTTATTTATAAAAATCTCTTTATATTTATGTTGAAAATCGAGGGTGTGACAGTTTTGCATGTCTGTTAGTTCTTCATTCTGTTTGAATTTTGCTGCCATGTAATTTATGCTATTATTTGTGCTTCGATTAAATATCTTGTTTGGCTGCTTCTATTGGTCATTAATTGCTTAATTCTCGTCCATTCGCATTTATTGCTTTCTTGTTTATCTTATTCACCCTTTGTCACTCCTTGTTAAAAAGGGGGAGAATGTTGAAAGGGGGAGTAGAGTAGTTCTAATGTGTTTGAATGTTGAGTTTTGTTTTGCAGCTGCTCTTCATCTCAATCTCAGTTCGTTAGTTTTCCATCGTAGTGTGTTTTGTCATGGAAGTGCCAAAGGGGAAGATTGTAAGGACCAAATTGTATAGTCTTTGTATATTGGCAATTCCATCTAACGAAACACATATTTTATATCGAGTTGTAATTTAATTATTTTTTATACGCTAGTGAGTCTGTATAGGACTAGAGTGGAAGGAATCATTATTATTTGTAATTGAGAGTGAGCATTCGGGATAAAAAAGGAGATCGACTTTTGCAAGACGAATTTTGGCGAAGACGAATCGATGGATGGATCAATCCAGTTATCAATCGGCATAATCTGTTTTTTTTAAAATGAAAAAGAAATGTGAAAAAATCTATATATGGACTTATTTTTCTAGGTTTCCAAGAAAGCCTTATAAAAAAGAAGAGGGGATGGCAAGGATAGGTGGCCACATACTGAATATACATATACCGTTATTAAGAAAAAGGCAACGGGCGGCAGCAGGAGCAAAAAGATCGAAGCATCAGTTCTACTTCAGAACTATTCCAAAGGAGAATTTTGATTAGGTTTTTTGGAGGGCTTGTGGACTCAAGGCTTTTGGCAATCAAGATCACTGGGTGCGGTGTACATGTGACTCGGCAGGTGATACTTAGAACATTGTAAGAATTTTCTTCGTTTGGATAGGTGTATCTGTAACTGCACAATGATTATAGTGATTTGATTCATTCCCGTGGTTTTTACCCATTCTGGGGTTTTTCACGTATATCTCTGCGTTGTGGGTTTGATTGCTTGCGTAGTTTTTGCTGGTAGTATTATTTTGTGATTTGCATTCATATTGTTAGGGTTTTTAAGGATTGTTAGGGGAACCCTGATTTTTCAAAGACGTATTTGTTTTTTTAGAACAATGTGCTCCTCATGCCATGAATCTCTCAAATTTGAGCTGCAAAATTGATGGGTTTACTTTACATACGACTTTATTTTGTTTGACAAAATCCCTGAATAACAGAATGTGGTGGAGATGCTAATAAAAGTGATACGGTAGATAAAGTAAATAATTAGGCATTAGTATTGGGTCAATAGATAGATTATGTTGTTTTTGGTGTTTAGATAAACTATGCTCCTTCCATTTTGTAGTTAGGAATGTAAGTGAGTGAGGTATCTATTTGGAAGTGAACTCTTGCTCACGATCTATTTGATTATTTGATTGGCTCTCTTTTATAACTGAGATGACAAAATTATTTAGTAGTTAGTAAGCGATGACACGACCGATAGTAATCTATATAAGGATCTTATCTGAGCTTATTATGCCAGCAATGGATCAATGATCTGTTCGTTTCATTTTTAGTTGGTTGTTTTTCAGTTTTCTTTCAACTTATTACACCACTTTTGTATCACTTTATGATTTTTCTGGGAGGTTTGTTGCTATTGTGCATTAGTTTTTCTGGGGGACTTTCCATGGATTTTGATAAACCAAATCTGGTAATGTGCACACTCCTCTTACTATCGGTAAGTTATTTCTTATGCATTGTTGCATGAGTTTGAAATTGATGTGTGTGTCCATAAGAAAAGCACTCTAGGGATTGTGAAATTGTTTAAGTGGTTAAGTAACTAATTGCAAAGACTCTTCTTGCCATTGCTTAGGGTGACTCTTCGACGAGTAGAGAGGTCCCAACATTATATTAACTGGTCACTCATTTCACTCTCTCAAGGAATGAATGACGACCTAAAATACACTTAATAAATGAAGCTTGCTCACTATCCGTTGGCCACTTGCACAATGGGCTATTAGCTTAGTGGTAGAGGGTGCCCCTGATAATTGCGTCATTGTTCCTCGGATTTAAGGGCTCTCAGCCACTTGGATAGTTCTATGTTTCTTAACACTCTCTATGTGCCTCTGTTTCTTATTCTTGGTTGGTTGGTAGCGACAATTTGGGTTGTGGTTATTTCTGGGGTTGCCTCATACTTTGGGGAAAGTTGTAAAGTACTAAGATATTTATACAGTTCAACTTGATGAAAATGGGTTCAACGATATCCTTAATCCAATTCGATTTCTTTTGGAAAAAGAAATACTCCATAGAACAAGAGTTTGTCCATGCCTACGGCACTACCCACCACGATTAGAATAATCCTTTGAATCTTGATAGTGCCCGTGCCCAAGGTACTACTACAATTGCTGTAAGCTACCCACCTCGATTGGAATTACTTTTTCAAATAATTACTTTTTCATGTTTGGACTTTTTATTTTTTCTTGGAATTACTTTGGGACTATTTAAAATTGCACGAGAATGAAAAAGGAAAAAGGAAAAAGGAGGACTTTTATAAAGGGATAAAGGGAAGGGAAACTTTTTAGTTTTAGGGGATTTCGGTGGACTTTTTAGTTTTAGGGGACTTCGGCAATGTGGGATTCATAGAGTTCTTTATTTTTTCAATCGACAAACATTATGATGATCACAGCTAGGTTAGAGCTAGCATCCTTCAACCCTTGAAACATCTAGATAAGCCCCTGTGACAACATTCCTCCTATTGATTGAATTCCATCTATCTCTATTATAAAACACAATGGTGTGGGAACAAGTTGTTGCAATATTTGGTTGAGATTGAATTGATCCAATGGTTGAGTTGAGATTTTCTTTTTATTAAATTATCCAGTGTCTTTAATTTAATTACAAAATTGTCACCGATCAAAATTACACCCTTATTCAAATTTGAAACCCTACAGCAGAAGTGTTCTTGTAACGCTCCGATTTTCGAACACGTTAATTAAATCATTTTTAATTGATTCAATAATTCATAAAACTAATTTTAGAAGTAAAATTTGATTAAACAAAGTTTAGTCGCGGAAATCTCAAATACTAAATTCAAAACTACTTAATTGTCTTACAACTTAAGAAAAATAAAACAGGGTTTGAGAAATGTGATAACACTTTTGGAAATTTAAATAACATTACTCCAAATTAACATAGCTTCGAAGGGTAAGGCATCTAAGGCTCGACAAACTCCCCTTCCTCAGCTGGGAGGTCCTCACCCTGGTACTGATCATCTTGTAGAGTATTCTGTTCTTCGGTCTCCTAATTACCTGGCATGAAACGCCAACCCAACGACACCATAATGAGTTTTTGAAACTTAGTCGATAAATCTTACCCATTAACCCTTACTCTACAAACAATCACATTTATAATAAAAGGAGGTAAGAATCGAAGAGCACAAAACTTATTTCATTGTATAACTATCAACTTAAGTAAATTCCAGAATCTTAACTTCTATAGTCATTCCAACATCGGAGTATTCACCATGTTCCAAACTCAGAATTTCACTAGACATACTTTACAGGTCCTACTAGGCTACCCTCAACATCCCGAGATCCTAGTAGGCTACTCTCACAATTAGGTCCATCAGGCTGCCCCTGATCAAGGTCCTGCTAGGCTACCCTCAATACCTGAGGTCCTGGCAGGCTACCCCTGAGGTCCTGTTTGGCCACCCTAGTTACACCGAGTCTTTCAGGCTGCCCTCAAGGTCCGTCCAGGCTACCCCCCGATAACACGAGGTCCTTCTAAGCCCACAACCGTTCATCTGTTTCCTTTTTTCCTTTAACCAGAACAACATCTACAAAATTTCTCTAAGTCCACAACTCATCCAATGTCCCTAATATCCTTTCTACGTTCCCTATTCAATCGGCAAAACAATCATTTCAAATGACGAGCAAACAGATCATACTATAACCACAGACACAGGATAACTGAACCACCGTACCCTCACCTCCAGTGAGCTTAAGTCCAAACTAACCTCTCAAAGATTTCAATATGCTTCGATGCTAGAGGAATTGCAAGTGGATCAACAATAACAACAGTTCATAAAAAAAAATTACGGAAGCATAGCATTATCAACAGTTCAAAAGGCAGAAGAATTTCACATGAATTATTCGGATTGTCCGTATGACTTTTGGGTTTCATTAGGATTTCGCACATAGGTTCATTTTAGTAATTTGTATTATTTGAGGATTGAACAGTTATTTCGTAAACCTTGGGTTACCTTACTAATAACTATCAGGTTTAGGGTTCAACAGGGACATAATGTTTCTTTTGCATCAGGTTTAGGGTTCAACAAGGACATAATGTTTCTTTTGCAAAATGATCACTCTTTTTGCTAATTTGACCATGTATGAAGTTGTGTTTAATGAAGTGTAGATTTTGTTTATATTTATTTTAGCTTTTAATAGTTTGACTCCTAGAGAAAATAACTAGTATTAAACTTTTCAAGTTTTGTTTTTCTTCCTACAGTATACCTCTTCACTTCCAAATAAATTCCATGGACACTTATACTAAATTCATTATTCCTAAGCTTTCCCTTAGCAAAATCATATCTTGTAATTAAAGTGTGTGATAATATCTAGAAAAATTTCAAAATAGCACCTAGTCTTTCACACAAATCATGTATAGGCACTTAACCTTTTAATATTATCAAAAAAACATCCGACCTATTTAAAAACTCATCAATTTTTATTTACCCAAAAAAAAAAACTCATCAATTTTACACCCACCGTTAACTTTCCATCCAAGAATAGACGGAAATGCTGAAATGGCCTACGTTTGGCCATTTGGAGGGAAACCAATATCTAATTTGGAGGAAAAATACATTACTCTACTGATTTCTCCTGCCAAAACCCACCTGTGGGGCCATGGAGTTCCAATGGTTTGTTATGGTAATGCTTATAAGACTTCATCTTGGTTATTGTAACTATTGATTTTTGTTGAACTAGTTATTGCACATTTTGGGGATCAAATTTGTGTGCCATTTTTTCGGCAGAGCTTGAGATGGTGTGAGGCAAATGAAGGAGATGTTTGGGGATTTTGGGACATCCCCATTCCACTTCACTTTTTCTATAACTTTTAGTTTTGTTCTTATTTGAATTTTTTTTTGGGTTTCTTAGTTTTGCGCCTCACTTTTTTTTTCCTGATTCGTCTCGTTAAATGAATCAGAAAAGAAATGTATATGTATATATATATATATGTATATATTTATCCAAATATTTTGGAAAATAATCAATTTTTTTGAACTAAAAAGTGGCTATTTCCTAAAATATTTACAAGTAAAACAAAAATATATACTTTTTCGATTGGTCTTGTCAAGAAGAATCAATAAGTCACAAAAGGTTAGCACAAAACTACCTAGCGCGAAAGAAAGAAAAGAAAAACGAAACTAAAGTTATAGAAAAAGTAAAAATAGTTGTTATTGGAACTCTATGGCCCCACAGGTGGGTTTTGACAAGAGAAATCAGAAGAGTAATATGTTTTTCCTCCAAAATGTATATTGGTTTCCCCCCAAATGGCCATGTGTCAGCCATTTCAGCATTTCCGTTTGTTTTTGGATGGAAAGTTAACGGCGGGTGGAAAATTGATGGGTTTTTAAATAGGTCATATGTTTTTTTGATAAATCAAAAGGTCAGATGCCTATGCATGATTTGTCTGAAAGGTTAGGTTCTATTTTGAAATTTTCCCTAATATCTATGCCTCACTTCTTTTGTATTTTTATATACGGCGCATGATTTTAGGAGTGATATTACCAGTTATCATTAGTCTCACTAATTCATACTAATAGACTCCTTGTTTCACTAATTTCCTAACACGAGCAACTTTATAAATGAGTTAGTTACAGTTTCTGAATATGAGTATTCTCTTAAGTCCATTTTTTTTAATGTAGTTCTGAAACATGAGACAATATATAGTCTCGTTACTGCCAAAATTATACTAATCAACTTTTATACACATGCCTATCATCTTATCAATACATTAATTTAATCTAGTACCAAACAATCATGGATTAGTAATTAACAATTTACTAGTAACAACACATTACCTGAATGATCACTAATCAACTTTAAGATCTTAAAAAATGAATTGTTCAAGACGAACATTTCAAATGTGGTATCGAAGATAGCAGCCGTGAGGTCCACGGGTTGCAGCCGCGACATCAAGTATGGGTTTTGACTGTTTTTCCTAAAATATATGTTTTGTTAATTGGGCTCATGTACAAATAATTTAACATGTAAAAATTTCATAATATACTTAAGTTAAGGGGTAAAGAAAAATCTACCTTGATCCTTGGAGTTCTAGCTAGGACAAATGAAAATGGTGATTTCGAAAGGGAAGGAGGTGGACGAAAATGGTGTCCTGCTTCTTCTTCTCTACCTGAATTCGAAAGCGATGGAGGTGGATGGAAATGGTGTCCTGCTTCTTCTTCTCTACCTTCTCCTTTCTTCTTTTTCCTTCTTCTTTATCCTCTTCCTCCATCAACGCACCCCACCCCCCCCCCCCCCCCCCCCCACCCCCCTCTCTGCAAAATAAAAAAGAAAAAAAAGATAGTGGAGGATGATGGTGATGACCCCTCTCTCTCTCACTTGTTCTCTGCCAAAAAAAAAAATTGGGGAGAGGCTTTGATTTCTTTTAGGGGAGTAACAAAGAGAGGTGGGAGTGTGGGAGGATAAGGGTGGAGGTGATGGAGTGTGGGACGGAAGTGGATGATTTGTTTTGATAGAATTTTGGTTAGAGATGATAAGGGATGAGTATTGATGAATGTATATTTCTAAAGTATAATATATTTCGTATAAGATTTTATTTGTAATATCAATTATCCACACAATAGTGTATTTTAATTAATAAATCTAATTAATTATTGAATTAGTATTTAACATTTTAAATTTGTATTTAAAAACATAGGGCGAAAATCCGGGTTGTTACAGTTCTCCTTCTCTCTCTCTCACGAAGAAAATTTGTTCGGCTAAATAAGCCAAATGGCTATTTTTTTAGTCCTTATCCAATTTTTTTTGCATTTGTTAGTTTTTCGTTAATTTTTTGTGGATTATTGTTTCTTCTTGACTAAAGGAATCTAAAGAGTAAAAAATTACAATTGAAACCTATTTTTTTGAATAAAGACAAAAATAAGCCAATTTTTTCATCTTTATTCAAAATAATTTGGGTTTCGATCATAATTTTATTCTTTTTAGATTTCTCTTGTCATGACGAAAGCACTAATCCACAAAAAGTTGATGAAAAACTAATAAATGCGAAAAATATTTGAATAAAGACAAAAAAATAAGCCATTTGGACCATCTCTCTTCTTCTCATGCGCCTTTTTCTCCTTCACCGTCCTCCACATACCACTCATGACTTATGACGACACTGACTCGCCTTTTAAGCTCTCCATAATTGAGACCCCCTTGCCCCTCTCTAGCTTTTGCTCATGGTTCGAATCTAGCAGAGGTATGTATGGGATCTCTGACGTCTATTTCATGTATCTTCCCTTTTATTCCCTTTTTCCCTCTGAATTGTGTGATTATTTGAATAGTGGCCGTGAAGTGTTTGTTGAAATTGTTTTGGGGCCATTTCTGAATCGAAGATGTTTGTTGAAAATTACGATTGCGTGTAGTACCAGCCCAAAAAGGTTGGTAAAAAAAAAGGTTTTTTTCCGATGTTTTGCCCTTTAAGACATATTTCTTTCTTCAGAATGGTGTGCTCCTCATGCCACGAATCTCTCAAATTTGAGCTGCAAAATCAATTGGTTTACTTTACATACAACTTTATTTTGTTTGACAAAATACCTGAATAACAAAATGTGGTGGAGGTGCTGATAAAAGTGATACAGTAGATAAAGTAGATAATTAGGCATTGGTATTGGGTCAACAGAAAGATTAGGTTATTTTCGGTGTATAGATAAACTATGCTCCTTCCATTTAGTAGTTAGGAATGTAAGTGAGTGAGGTATCTATTTGGAAGTGAACTCTTGCTCACGATCTATTTGGTTATTTGATTGGCTCCCTTGTATAACTGAGATGACAAAATTTGTAACGCCCCTAATTTTAGGAACGTTAAATAAAATTTTTTTATTGAAAATCTAAATAGAGTTTGGCTCATTATTACATCACTAACTCCCATGAGAGTACTTTTGATTATACAAGGGAAAGGAAACTAAGATTCCTATCTACAGCTCCGCCTGCTCCTCCATTCTACATAGCTCTTCGGCTCCGAAAGCCTCCAAGGTGTACAGCTCACCCTGATCATCTATAAGGTCTGACATATTATACCGGCGTCGCCACCAATATAATATGTCAGGGTCACCAAAGGTAACACCATGAGCTATAGGAGCTCAATAGAATAACCATACTCACTACCTATAACTTACAAGCAATAGACTATAAGGTTAACGGTTTCCACATAGTACATGCATATCTAACAAGATAGCAACAATGACACATCCACATTCACTAGTTAAACTAACGTTGGTGTTCATGATTTAATGAGTTTCTCCTATGCGACTCATCGTAGACCATGTCTCATTTTCATTTACCAAATCAACATTTTCAAAAGCATTTTTAACACACCCAGTTTTTCTGGTGGCCATGGTGTTTCGGTCCATCAATCAAGTTCATCACGTTTTGGGCGAGGATAATTCCTCTTCCATCTCATCATACAGCCCATGGATCTGGGTATGCGCGTTAGAGATTGGGTGTTGCCGTCAGGCTTGTTCTTGTTCAACTGCTACAACCTAGTTCCCTTATGTTATGTGTTGTTGGTGTCACGACGGGAGGGGTAATCCCGGTGTCCCCTTCTTGTTTCAAGCCTGTAGCAGTGCTCTCAATCTGGGCTTGGGACCAGATCTCCATCTATGGCTGTCATAGAATTAGTTTTGTTCTCCGGCCTTGAACTCCGGCGCCGGCTCGTGGAACCGCTGACGGCAATGGATTCAGGCAACAAGGCTGCTACTGAGAGCAGAGAGGTCAAAACTCATTTGGGGATGCAGGTGCGTGAGCCTCACGGCCTATAAGGTGTACCTGGGCAAATTATTTTGGAGGTTTTGGACTCTATGTGCTCATCCGGTTTTGAGGAATACCAAGTATTAAAGGTGTTTAGTGGGCCCAAAATATGGATAGTTTCAATGGCAACCATATGGGCACTGGGACTTTGGGCCTGGTTATCCCAAACATGGGCTATTTCTACTGGCCCGTAACTATCAAGAGTGGGCCTAATCTGGTCTCGGTTCGTTGTATTTCCACGAAATACTCCACCCCCATGGCGGTTTACCCCGATCCCCATTCTCGGCGGTGCTGTACAATTGTTCTTCTATGTTTTTCGTAGTATGTTTGCGAGGACTTCGAGGGCCTCTAATTGTACCTTATACCGACGGTTGGTGTTGGGTATTTACTGCTTTTGCCTCGCCCGTGTCCAGGTTCCCCGTTGAACTTTTTATTCCTTGGGATAGTTTGTTTGGCGGGGGCAAGGACACGGGCAACCCATGTAGCCACTTGGCGCTCTTTATCCCTTTTTTGCTTTGTCTTACTTGGGGTATGCCCTTTGTAGGCTGTACATTCTGTTAACCTCTTTTATATTTCAAGCTAACCGCCCTAGGGCTTTACCCAAAAAAAAAAAAATACACTTGGAAGAAGAAATGATGAGAAATAAAGTCTTGAAATGACTAGTCATGAAAGTGCAATGATTTTCTAGTCTAGGGCTGGAAAGGTTCAACTAAGGTGTAGAAAGGTTCACAAGGTTCAAGTGTAACGACTTTGATTTTCAGTAAATAAAATTTTTATTTAAATAATTGAATTCTATTTTAATTACTTGGATTGCTTTTAAAATTTCTTTTTAATTTTTAATAATCCGTCATAATTAGATTTTAGCCCTTTAAAATTTTATTTCTTGGCTAGAAATCCTACATGGCAAGTAGAATTAGTTTCCAACCGATTAGCTAGAGGAACCAAACTACTAGTTCTCCTAGTTGCAATCTCCTAACCCTAGAAGAACCTTTTTGACCATCTTTGAGCCTTATGAACCCCTCCAACCCTAATTAAACCCTTTAGACCTATGGAGGTAATCATTATACTCCATGACTAGTAATATCAACTTTACATATCATTATTATCCCTCTACCCATTGGATAATAAATGTTAGGGAAATCTTTATCCCTTGGATAATGGAAGCTAGATTTGCCAAAGAATACAAGGATTTGACAAGACAAAAGGGAGCCATCATTTTGCTTCCAAAAGAAGCAAACTTAGCCTTGCCATACATGCAACCCTAAGAATTATAGCCCTATACCTAAATTGCTCACCAAAGTTACTTTCCTAGATTCTCTAAGTACATGTGAATACATATATGTAGGTATATATACCTCATATCCTATTATAACATGCCTATATGACCATATATACTTTCTAGGAAAGTCTTAATCATGTTCTTTTCATTGAATTGTCACTTGAAAGCCCATAGTCCTTATTCTTTCCCAAGACCTAGTGAACTAGACCTTATAGTCCTTAAGTGTACTTATATATATATATATATAGTCATATACATACATAGAGCCTGTTGGGATGGTAAATATGGGCATAGAGCTGGTGAGATAGTGGGCGTAAAGCAGCTAAATTGACAGGCGTAGAGCCGTTGAACGAGCTTAGAGCTACTAAGTGATGGCTTGGAGCTGTTGGTAATGATAATGGAGTGTGATGCCAATGATGGTGAGCATAGAGCGAAGAACAGTGGTGAGCTTGAAGCAAGGAGCAAGGTGTTGTTGATAGTAGGTGTGGAGCTACCGGGCGTAGAGCCGTTGAGATGGAAAGCTTAAGGTTGCTGGACAAGCTTAGAGTTGTTGAGTGAGCTTTAGAGTCGTTGAACGAGCTTTGCTATGGGCATAGAGCCGCTGAGATTGGTGAAAATGGATCTAGAGCCTCTGAAATAGCGGGCTTGGAGCATTGAAGCAGTAGAGCCTACTGCTAAGGCTGCTGAGCGGTGGTTAAGCTGCTAAGATGGTGGAATCGCAGATGGAACAGCTGAGATAACGAACTTGTGGTTGCTGGGTGAGCTTGCTGATATCGAGAGAGGACTTCCTTGTGCCTGGTAATGCCCCGAAGGCTAACTCTGATCATGTTGCTCGAGAATGCCCCCAAGGCTGCTTTAATCATTTGTTTTGTTGGTCACGGACCCAAAACTTCATGTTTGCTTGAATTGGTGCATTGGGTAAAATCCATTGGGCTATGGAAGCTTGATTGGGGAGGGCAGGAGATCGATCTCACGGCCGAATAATTGATGTATCGGCCGAAGGATTGATGTCTCGGCCGTGAGAAAGCCAAAGGTCAGAAAATCGATTTAAGTTAAGGTCGATCGATTTCATGGGTCATTTAATCTTTTTCTCATTCTTCATTTCTCCTCCACCCTCTCATTCGAGTTCCTTCGGCGATCAACGCCGTTTGCCATCACCGTCGCCGTTGCCGCCATCCTCAGCTATCCTCCACTGCCTTCTCCCTTTCCTCTTGCCGTGTCTTTTCTCCTTCGACCATGATGGCTACGCCAACTTCGTCTACCAACGTTCCATTTGCCGTCACGGGCCCCTCCTCACGTCCTTCATGTAGGTGTGACTATTCTTCTTCTGATGAGGAGGTAGTTGAGGAGCTTGTCCTTTTTGATGCTACTACGTACGTTCTTCCTTCGCGTCGGTTAGGTTTTGGCGGATTCTTGCATTACCGCCCTCATGTTGGTGGCCTAGAGGCCGAGGAGGTTCGTAGAGAGCCTGAGTAGCATTTGAGTGTTCTCAACGTTCCGGTAAGCTTCTTGAAAAGTAAAAGATTTACTTTAGTTTGGAGTTTAATTTCATATGATCAAAGACAAATTCTATTCTCGGGATGAAATCCCATTTAGCTAGGGGCATGAACGAGAAAGACCCGTGATTGGGTCGAAGTTGTTTTCGAAGAGATTTAAGATAATCGTGCCCCCTGTTTTGGCAATGCATGCTTTTAAACGTTTAGTTTGATGCCCTTAGCTTTAATCTGTTTATGCAATCATGAGATTTACTCCCTTTTTGGCTTTGGCAGAGAAATAGGAGACTAGAGGCTTGTGGTGGAGGCAAGGAGGTGCACAAGTGGTTTGTGACGTTGCCGGAGCAGGCTCAAGAGTTAGTACTTGTTGCTGGCTTTGAGACACTCATTTTGGGTCTCAATCTTCCAAAGATAGACTAGTCGCTGATGACCTCACTGGTTGAGAGATGGTGGGATACCACCAACACATTCCATTTTACTTCTACTGGTGAGATGACAATCACACCAGGTGATTTCTCTCTTTTGACTGGCCTGCGAGTAGGTGGAGCTCCTCTTTGGGTTGATCCCAAGCTTTGGGAGTGGGTAGGGGCTTTAGAGTGGTTATTGGGCAAGGTGCCCCCTTGACGTATCCTGGCTGACCAAGACATTCATGAAGGCTGACATCCTTACTCAAGTGAGCGTCAAGCAACTGACATGGGCCTTTCTCCTCTACCTCCTTGGGCAGACATTGTTTGCCTATAAGGACAGCTCGGTGTATACACAGTTTTTGGCCCCTTTGAAGCATTTGGAAGCCGTTAGAGAGCTCGATTGGGGTGCATCTGCCTTGGCTACTCTGTATGGCAATCTTGGAGCTTATTCACGAGACTAGAGTTTTATCCTCGGTGGTCACTATCGAGTGTTTGAGGTATATCCCTTTTTCCTCTTTCTCACTTTGATTTCTCCTAGTACTGAACCTGTTCGTTTAACCCATTTTTCCAGTTATGGGCTTTTGAGCATCTTCTCCAATTTCCTCCTGACACCAAGCATGAGGACGAAGGCTGTGTTCCTCGCTACGGGAGATGGTTAGTGGACCAACGGAAGCCTCGGTCACTAGTTTTGAGCCTTCCCGAGTGGCGGCGAGTTTTGGACCGATTGATGGATGATCAAGTAACTCTCTTCTTCCTTTGTATTCCTTGTCCTGAGATTTCTATTTCCTTGTATTCGTGGCTGATTCGACCCTTGGAGTAGCGTACTTGAAGACGCTTCTCTCGCACGCTCCAGAGTTTTGGACAGTACTAGCAACTTGCTTGAGGGTCCCTTTTGCCATGCCTGGTACTTAGGTGATCAAGTGGCTAGCCAGTGGCGCCCACGCGCTGAGGCGCTTTAGTTTGTTCCTCCTCCACCTTCGACATCAATGAGATCTACTTCCTCAATGTCTAAGGAAGATTTGAAGAATGCTCGGATCAGAGATTGGGCAGGCTTACTTCTCCAGGCAGGTGACTACATGGAGTACTTTCATCTTTTCTTGGCTCCAACGGCTGCAGCTCCTACTGTTGCTCCCATTTGGCCACGAGCCCCTTCCTTTGTCTCTTTCCACTCTGATGATGGAGAAGAGGAACGCTTGGTGCTTGCCCCTTGTTCGACCCAACTTTACACATTGCCAGCTGGGGTTCCACAGGTATCAATTTCTGATTTCGCTTCCTTGTTTTATCATTGTATCTTGCGCTCCTGTGCTTAGTTTATTTCCACAGGTGCCTGCTGAGATAGTACAGGAATGGCTTCATGCTTATCAGAGTGTAAAGGCTTTGGTTTAGAGGCAGCGCCATCAGATCCTTGAGGTACAGTTTTTCCCATGTACTTTATTTGCTTTACATCCTTTCTTAAATCTGCGAGTTCGTATTCTTTTCTTTGTAGCATGAGACTGAACGAGCTCCTGCTGCTAGTGGGGAGGATAGCCAGCAGTCCCCTTCTTCATCTCAGAGATCGCCTCGGAGACGCCGCCACGACCAGCTTTAGGATTTTCTCTTTTCCTGTTCATAGTTAGTAAAGAGACAAGTAGAAATTGTACAGTGAAAACAACCAAAGCGATGATTTTGTTATCAAGCTTTTGTTCATGAAATGAGAAAAGTTTTTCATGCCCTTAAATGCCTTGAGTTTGCATGTGATAGTTAGAACATGGCTTTTGAAAATGTTTTGAACAAGTATTTACTGATAGACAATAATACTGGCCGAGGAATTGATTACATGGCTGAAGAATCTATGTTTCGGCCGATGGACCGATCCTTCGGTTGTTACTTCTACTTTCCAAAGGAAGGTAGATTTTGTTTTGGCCAAGTGGCATCCTTTTTTCTCTTCCTTGATTTTCTGCCTTTTGCCTTTGCCATGTTCTATAGTCTGATTGCCAAACTTGAGAGGTTTTGAGGTATCTTGCTCATTGTGTTAATGACCTTCAGGTTAAAGAGGATGAACAATAATTCTTGTGTCTTTTGCTGCTGTCAATTCTTCGAGAAAAGCATACTCATCTTTTGTAAGCTCAATACGCAGCGTTAGCTATACCTATCATTGAGTACAAATTTCTTGATGTTTTTCCTTCTCTCGAAACTTTTGGGCCATATCTCGAAGCGAGATTGCCTATGTATCCCAATCAGAGAATCAAGCCATGAACGTAGTTCCAAAGATAAAACCCCTTGAGGTTGGGTTTTCGGTCTTGGTTTTTCTTCTCACATGCTCTAAATTTTGCCTAGGTTACCAAATGGAGGCTGAGTCCCAAGCAAGCTCTTCTTTGAATGCCTTTACTTTTGCCAAGGCTGTACTTTTGCAGTTTCTTGTCCTAGTAGGCTCTGCTCTTACTTTTTGTAGACACCTCCTTGGAAGGGGGTTAACGCCATACAGATTGATCATTGTTTATTGGTTTGCTTTCTACTTCATAAACCAAGATTGTGGACCATGGCTAGGAACACTGCCACACGATAGCAGTTATCATCAAAACAGAGTCGCCACCAAGTTTATAAAAATTAGGAAAACGTATAGAGTTTTTGGGTACGGGAGTCAAAGGTACAATGAGTGGAAGGTGTTAGGCACCCCTCTATGCCCAGTCATGAGACGGGCTCATAATTGTTCGACATAGGATTAAGACAGGCTTTACATAATTTTAACACATAGATTGATTAATTAGCCTTTAAACAGTTAATGGTGAGCTGAGACTGTAATTGAAGGTACGCGTTAGAAAACAAGAATAAAACAGATCTGTCCCAGAAGAATGGATGTCACGGCCGAGAGATACTCCTGGTTTGATGTATCGGCCATAGGATTGATTCCCCAGCCGATGTTCTTCCTCACACCAGACTACATGATTAACAGATAATTAAAATTCTATGATTAAACCTAAAAATTGGAAATAAATCAAACGAGAGGCCCCTGGGCCTCACCACCTTGATCCCTCAGTGGGTTGATTGCTTCGGATTGAATATGATTGGCTGACTTGCTCCTTGAAAACCTTAGGGTTAGGGTTTGAACTTCGGGGTTTTGATCGTTGGATTGCGGCTACCTTTAGGAGGTTGGGGCTTTTGTAGTGGGGATTTGAAAGAGTATTTGTGCAAAATTTCGTGGCTGATGAGAGAGTGCTCGTCTTCAAATTTTGGAGCCAAAGGCCTCTTTATATAGGCATAGGGATGATTCACTCCATCCAATCAAAACGCACGGTTGGAATTGGAATTGCAATGCAACACAAACTCTTCATGGTGATCCCTAAATGTAGCCCGAACGCATCGGGATTTGGCTTCTAGAGTTTTGTGAACGGATCAAACGATTGACAGAATGTTCTCAAATCTGGAAAATAGACAATCTAGCCGCCGTGGAAAGGATTAAGCGGCCAAAAGATAGACCTGGCGGCTGAAATATCAATCTCTCAGGGAGATTTTCAAGCAACAAGTTTCACGGGTGAAGAATTGATGTTGAGGCCGTGAGATCGATGTTACAGCCGATAGAAAGATTCTTCTGGAATACTGTATTTCTGTCTGAAAGGCTATTTTGGTCTAGATTGGGTCCTCTAAGTGGCTCAAAGTTCTTACCATAAGTCCATGGTTTCACGAGAACTCAATCAGCAATCATTGTATCCATATTATCATCGGAATGGTCCCGAAGGTGGGATTTGAAATAATGGTTAGGCCAAATTGGGGTGTCTACAGATGCCCCTCTTTGAAATGGGAAACCCATGTTATCTTCGTGAAAATTTGTAAATAAGTAATTGTGCTTGTATTGCTGTGTCAAAAATGCTTAGGATAAAATCAATTTTTAAAGTTTCTCCTTGAGGATTTGAAAACCATATCATTTTACCTACATGATTCACATTCAAACCACTCAATTGTCTAGAGACGCAAAATTGTTCAACGAACACATTTCAATAGCCAGTTTACTGCTTCAGGGTGAATTGACTACTTTGAGTTGGGTTGATAAATGACTTCTGCGAGCCTCATGGGAGGTTGTACGCTTCTAAAAAGGGGGATGCAGTTGTGCCCCTTTGCTTCATACCGCTTTTCCTTGTCCATACCTTACACATTGCTTATGCCCCTAGTATTTAGGACCTTGTTGCTAAGTCGCGTTCTTCAATCTGAGAGGACTTTATTATGGACCATATTGTAGGTTAGGGTGTTGGCTTAAGAAAGGAAGGGATATAACGGCTCAAACCTACTTTCTACTCATGCTTAGGTTCCAAAGGCTAGCAGCCATCTAATCGCTTTATTTTGTATGAGAGGGAGATGTTTCTTCAGAATGCCCCCTGTTTTGGATTTGAAGCGATGATGTTTTTCTTTTCTTCTTTCAAAACCCCCTTGTGTGATGCGATGCTTTCTTTCCATTTTGTAGTCATCTCTCATTGCATTTTTATCTACCCCAGTGTAGGGAATGGCTGTCTAGCAAGCTTTATTTGAAAGAAACTATTCAGAAACTCAATGTGGCTAGCAAAGGATAAGTGTTTGGATAGAGAAATGATGCCCTTTCTTCATTTTGAATCACGCGACAGATCAACTAGAATCCTAACCAAGAGATTAAGAGGCTTTGAAGTTTTACCAAGTGGTTTTTCAAAATCGAGGACAAGTCTTTAGACTCAAAGTGGGTGCATGGAGACATGGCTAAATTTTCATATATATATATATATTTTGCTCTAACTTTTGCCTAGACCGCCCTAGAGGGTTTTCAATCTAGCCAGCTTATGTTTTTCCCTTCTATCTTCAACAACATATTTCTCCTATGAGCGGCTCCATGAGAGCACAGAAATGTTTTCAACTCCCCATTTACTCAATATGAATGACATGCGTCATAACTCATTCTTTGCATTTGACAACTCGAGTGATTTATGATGTGTTTCAAGCGATATCATGAGATCACTTTGAAACCCTTGAGGATTATTTTCAACACTTAATGTTATCATGAGTATTCCATGGCAGCAAATTAGCACAAGAGAAAACATTTTCAAAAATGTGGCCGACCCTAAGGTGCCTATATACGTATCTCTAAAGAGAATCAGGCCATTCGTAGTTCATGTCTAAGGAGATTCATATTCTGAGAGAGATTCACATTTCATGTTGAGTGCAAAGAGTTGGTTCAAAACCATGATGAACGAAATGACTTTAATTTCAAGAGAAAATAATCTCAAGACTCACATTCCTAAAGGAGATCAAACTCGAGACTTAAACCCTAGAAAGAAGCAAATAAGGGCCAAAAGAAAGGCCCAAAGATTAGCTAACTGAGACCCATAAAAAAAATTGACCCAAAACACATGACAGAATTTGGCCGCTGCTTCTCAATCATCCAGCTTGGTTGGATCAACTATCCCTTGATCGATAAGATCTTGGACTGCATTCTTGAGAGCCCCACATTGTTCAATGGAATGACCAGTCACTTGGTGATACTTGCAATACTCCTCACCCTTCTGTGCAAGATTACTAGGAAACTTTGGTTGCAATGGTTTCAGATCGCCTGTTGCTTCTAAGATGTGGAACACATCTTCTAACTCATTCCTAGAGGAACAAATTCCCTCTTACGCTTGTGATGAGATCTCACCATATTAATACCATTATCATTGTTGGTATTTGTGCTTGTCTCTACCTTGTGGTTGACTTCTCCATTGTCAAGTAATCCTTGATTAAGGCCGTCTTCAACTTGTAATCCAATAGCATAGAGGCACTTAGAAGTAGAAATTGCTTGGGAATACATGTGCCTTAAGAACTGTGGCTGTAAATTTCTTACCACCATTCTGACTTGGTCTTCTTCTGAGGGAAGAGTTTTCATCTGTGCAGCTTTCTTTCTCCACCTAGTAAGAAAATTGCAAAGCTCTCATTTGGCTTTTGTTTGAGCATCTCCAAATCTCGAGTGGTTACCTCAATTTGGACATTGTAGGCATATTGATTGATGAAGCATTGGCAATTTCTTGCCACCCCTTGTACTTGGTGAAGTCCAAAGTGAGAAACTAGTCTAGAGCACTGCCTGTGAGAGTCTTTTGAAAAAGTTGGGCAATGAGTTCATCATTCAGGCCCATAGGTTTCAGGATGTTGATGATATGGCGGACATGGCTGGTGGGATTGCCGGTGCCATTAAACTACTCAATATCGGGCATCTTGAACTTATCTGGCAATTTGGCATTTGGGAAAAGGCAAAGTCCATCAAAATCAAGGATTTGATCTCCTTTTGAACGCGCCAAGGCAGCTTTGATGTCCTTGACTTGTTGAGCAAGCTCATTGTTTTTCATTATGATCACGAGGATGTCAACTTCTGGAGGAAAGGGCTTCTGAGCATTCAGCAGCCGCAACTGTCACAACGAAGTCCAAAAGCAAATCTAAGAGAAGCAAAAGCCTAATTAAATTCATGTTGAGACATCCCAAATCAAGTGATTGTGCAGTGTATACCAACGCCTATTGCCTCCTAATATAAAGACCCATGTACAATGTATGCAACCAAGTGATTGATCAAAGTACTAGTACTATGAAGTGATGTGATCAGGTTGTAATGCAATACAGCAAGCAATTGTGCGACAATTATGCAATCAAGTAATCATATATACAATGTACCACGCAAGATAAAAGATTGATAAAACCCCCACTTTTTCTTTTTTCTTTAGAAGAACAAAGAAAGAAAGAAATTTATGAAAACCTAAAGAATAAGGAAAGATTTTTTTCTTTTAAAAAGATCCTAGCAAAGATTAAAAGAGAAAGAAATAGAAAAAAAGATTCTTTTTTTTAATTTACCCAAAAAAAAGAAAGATTCTTTTTTTTTTGGTTGAAAGAATCCTAGCAAGAAAGAAAGAAATAAAACCTAGAGAAAAAAGAGGACTTTTGTTTTTTTGTTTTTTCAGAACTCCTAACAGTATAGGACGATGGCAACCTTCCACAAGTAAAAACTTATCTCAAAGAGAGACAGAGTTATGCAAGGACTATTCTTTATCTCAAGAGAGATAGACTTCATCACAAACTCTTAGTAAAATGAGAATTCATCTTCTACAACAATTAAAACTCTAGAGAGTGAAAATCATTGAATCAAACAAGAGCTTAGGGTATAATGCAACACATCGTCCTAACCTGTTTGGGATTTCCTGTCCTAGTTTGGAAAGAGTTCTATGGCTTTCTACAATAAGCAATGTTTCGGGTAGTCTCAAAGGGTGCACCGTTAGGACTTTGCTGGAACCCCTAACATAGCCTATGACGTGCCAGGATATTAGGTGAACTCAACGTGGGTTGCTCGCTCGATGCATATGAAAAAGAATTAAATAAAGCAAAGATTAATTCCATGTTGAACTTTAAAATTATGGCTCTCAAATCCCCAGCAGAATCATCAAAAACTGTAGACACCTCCCTGGAACGGAGTATTGCCATACAGATTGATCATTGTTTGTTGGTTTACTTTCAACGTCATATACCAAGATCGTGGACATTCCCATGGCTAGGAACATCGCCACACGATAGCGGTTATCATCAAAACAGAGTTGCTACCCAATTTATAAAAACTAGGAAAACAGATAGAGTTTCTGGGTACGAGAGTCAAAGGTACAATGACGGGAAGGTGCTAGGCACCCATCTCTGCCCAGTCGTGAGACTGGCCCATAATCGTTCGACATAGGATTAAGACATGCTTTACATAATTCTAATACATAGATTGATTAATTAGCCTTTAAACAGTTAATGGTGAAGCGAGACTGTAATTTAAAGTACGCATTAGAAAACAGGAATAAAACAGATCTGTCCCAGAAAAATGGATCTCGCGGCCGGTGAATGGATGTCACGGCCGAGAGATCCTCCTGGTTTGATGTATCGGCCGAGGGATTGATTCCCTAACCAATGTTCTTCCTCACACTAGACTACACGATTAACAGATCATCAAAATGCTATGATTAAACGTAAAAATCGGAAATAAATCGAACGAGAAGCCCCTGGGCCTCACCACCTTGATCCCTCAGTGGTTTGATTGCTTCAGATTGAATATGATTGGCTGACTTGTTCCTTGAAAACCCAAGGGCCAGGGTTTGAACTTCTAGGGTTTGATCATTGGATTGCGGCTGCCTTCAGGAGGTTGGGGCTTTTGTAGTGGGGATTTGAAATAGTATTTGTGCAGAGTTTCGTGGCTGATGAGAGAGTGCTCGTCTTCTAATTTCGGAGCCAAAGGCCCCTTTATATAGGCATAGGGATGATTCACTCCATCCAATCAAAACGCACGGTTGGAATTGAAATTGCAATGCAATACAAACTCTTCATGGTGATCCCTAAACATAGCCCAACACATTGGAATTTGGCTGCTAAGGTTTAGTGAACGGATCAAACGATTGACAGATTGTTCCAGAATCTGGAAAATAGACAATTTGACGGCCGTGGAAAGGATCTGGCAGTCGTGGAAAGGATTAAGCGGCCGAAGGCTAGACCTGGCAACTAAAAGATCAATCTCTTAGGGAGATTTTCAAGCAACAAGTTTTACAGGTGAAGAATTGATGTTGAGGCCGTGAGATCAATGTTACGGCCGATAGAAAGATTCTTTTAGAATACTGTATTTCTATCTGAAAGGCTATTTTGCTCTGAATTGGATCCTCTATGTGGCTCAAAGTTCTTACCATAAGTCCATGGGTTCACGATAAGTCAATCAATAATCACTGTATCCATATCATCATCGACATGGTCCCAAAGATGGGACTTTAAATAATTGTTAGGCCAAATTTGGGGTGTTTACACTTTTGCTTGGGTTCTTGGTTTACCCAACGAGCATTTCTTACAAGAGGGTTTCTGTGGAGAGGAATTTGATCGAGATGTATTTTTTTTTCTTTTTCTGAACCTCCTTGGTGTTTGTACTTTCATGATGGGCAAGCTAACTCTAAGTGTTCTTACGGAGATAGCACCTTCTTTCTAAATTTTGACAAAAACCTAGTTTCTTATGCAACTAAGGTCCATCCTTTCTTTCCCTTTTGTCGGCTACACAAAGAACTTGATTTCTTAAAGCTTCCTTTATTTAGCAAAGAGACTATAGAGCATGGCAATTGCAATAAGCATAATATTAGAAGATGAAAATAGGAATTTACTTGGCAGAAATAAAAAAGAAATGCTAAAGGTACAGCAGCGGCCGCACAGCAGCGGCTGCACAGCAGCCGCGCACAGACCAGTTTTGCTCCCGTCTTGGGTCCCGCAAAGATGATCGGAGCCGCTCATTTTGTTCAAAATGCTTCGTTTAGGGTCCTTGCAAAAAATCATCCCAATCCGATATCGGGAAGGGTGTTTAAGAATCATCCAACTTTGCTTTATAATTTAGCCTAAATTTTGAAGCAAAATTGGATGATTCGTAAACACCCTTTCCGATATCGGATTGGGCTGATTTTTTGCAGGGACCCTAAACGAAGCATTTTGAACAAAATGAGCGGCTCCGATCATCTTTGCAGGGTCCGAGACGGGAGCGAAACTGGTCTGTACGCGGCTGTTGTGCAGCCGCTGCTGTACCTGTAGCAGCGTTCGAAATAAAATGCCCAAACAGGGGCCCAAACATGTCCTAGTTTGACTTAGAAAACAAAAGGCAATGTTTAATGTTCTTTGCCATTTTATGACTTCTCAGCTACTGCAGCATTTCAGGGCCATTTCCTTTGCCCTTTGCAACTTTATACTCTTTTCCACCCTCGTCTTTGCCAAACAAGGCCTTTGAACCAGATCCATCTTGATGACTTGCGCGATGGCTACTTCTTTGAGACATGAGTAATCACCAAATGGAAATGTCAGCTTGGGTCTTCATCATTCCTTCTTCTTGCTTGTTGATAGTGTAACCATAAGAGAGATCAGCCGTTTGGCTAAATAGTGATGCTAAGGCAATTCCATCTAGCGGATCATCATATTCTCCTTCCATTTCATCAAGGTCACTTTCTCTTGTTTGATATGGGTCCGTGCATGTGTAATCTAGATCCTCTCTTCCTTCTATCCACTGGCTGTAGTCGCATTCTTCATAGGGATTGACCCACAGCAGCATTTGAGACTTCTCCACTTCTTCTATAAGGTTAATTGTTTCCCAGACAACTGGAGGTGTTGGGATTCTTGGGCGATTGATGGGTACTTTTATTTGAGCATGTTCGAAGCGGGCATGCCTTCTCATCATGATGACCCTCTCCTTTTCCTTCTTCCTGTTTTCAAACCAGATACGCAACGAATCATCATCCTTTACAAACGGAATGTCAGAATCCTCCAACTTGTGTTTTGCCCCTTGACGGCTTAGAATGGTTAAGGCTTGAGAGAGAGTCATAAAGAGAGGGTTAAAGTTGCGGCGAGGCTGATTTGAATGTAAAGAAGGGCTAGTTTGGAAAGGGTCTTGTGGCAAGACTAGGTCAAGGGTGTTTACGGAGGCATGAGAGGCGCAGGTCGGGAAGGATTTTTTAGGTGGAGGAGTTTCTTCTTTCCCAGTGAGTCCCAATTTGATCCCTTCTTCAATTTGTAGCCCAATAGCATGCAGGCGTTTGAAATCGGTGATAGCCTGTGTATCAATATGCTTGAGATACTTAGGCTGCAGATTCTTGACGAATATTCTCACTTGATCTTCCTCAGAAGGACGGTTCTTCATCTTGGCAGCCTTTTCTCTCCATCTAGCCACAAAGGTAACAAAGTCTCCGTTTGACTCTTGCTTGGTCATCTCCAAATCTCGGGTGGTTAACTCAATTTGGACATTGTACACGTACTGCTTGACAAAAGCATTGGCAATTTCGGGCCAAGTTTGATAATGCACAAATTCCAAAGTGAGGAACCAATCAAGGGCTCTTCCAGTGAGAGTTCTTTGAAACAATTGAGCAATGAGCTCATCATTCAAGCCCATTGGCTTCAGGGTGTTAATAACATGACGAACATGACTGGTTGGATTACCACTTCCATTGAACTTCTCAATGTTTGGCATTTTGAATCTTTTAGGCAATTGAGAATCTGGGAAGAGACAAAGTCCCTCAAAATCAAGAATTTGGTCACCCTGTGAATGGGCCAGAGCGTGTTTTATCTCTTTGGCTTGTTTGGTTAATTCAGGATTTTCTGCCAATACCACTTTATGGGGATTCTCATCTTCTATCGACTTTTCTTCGTCTTTAGCGTCTCTTGTTGCTTTCTCTGCTAGCAAAGTAGTGATTTGAACTTGAAGATTGGCAATAGTTGTGTTGTTGTCTGCAATGGGAGTGGGAGTATTACTTGGTGAAGCTTCGAATTTGGTAGACAATCAGGTTTGCTGAGAAGATGACTGCGAAGTCCTTGGAAATGATTGGGACCGTTGTGGTGAAGGTGTTTTGACAGGCGAAGGTGACAGACGAGATGGCTGCAAAGACCTTTGTTTGGCGTGACTTCGGGTGTTGTAAGAGTAAAAATTGGCCGTGGTTGCTTCTTTGTTTTACCTATCGTGCCTTCATGAAAGTAAAATACCTATAAGTCAGTACTTGGCTGTAGGGGCATGAAAATAGCTGATACTTTGGATCACTCTGGATTGCAACGGCTTACTCGTGCCTCTTCACCGGAACCCTAGTTTGTCATCGGAACCCTAATCTGCAAAACAGACAAGGGGTGAGCGCACCTTTGCTCCTCGTAGCAAAGGCCCTCCGATGCTTAAGTAGTATCACGTACTAGTAATAAACCCTAATTATCGGTTGGAAAACATTGTAAGTGCAATCTCTTGCGTAATTTTTCCCTCCAGGTTTGCCTCGTATTTATAGACATACGTATGCTTGCTGCCCAAGCATCCCTCTCGTTCTAGGATTCCCATCTCGTACAGGAATCCAGGATATCTTGGACTCTCGTTTCCTTATTAGTTTATTACTTCAGTGCTTTTAGGACTCTTTTTGATAAATGGCCGAACATCCCATTCACATTGGGTCTCTTTCCTAGATCCTATATACTCGGGATCTTATCCTCTAGTGGGTAGCACCGTTCTGGAACTTTCTAGAACGTTTCTATCGTCTTATCATTTAAAGCTGCCTCCTGAATGATTTCATTCTCTGTTCGGCCTTATCATTGCCGAACAGTCCATCCGGATCTGCAACTTCACATGTCACTGGTCCTAATCATGCATCTAGATCAATGACATCTCATGTCTTTTGTCTTTTCATGCCGAGCACCTGGACCAGTGACTTCAAATGTCACCGGTCCATATTGCCGTTCACCGCCCTACCCGGTGATATGACCTGTCTTATTTACCGTGCACTCCTTTATATCACTTGTTCGGCTACTAACTGTACCTGTTCGGGAATACCTCCCTACATTAGCCGTATAGGGTTAGGATTTTGGCTGAAAATCCCAAGCCTTCTACACAAAAAAGATGTTACAACAGCAGTTTACACAGGGTGTGAGGAAGAACTTCAAAGCAAAATGTAGGAAAATCCCTTAACCTGCGGGTTCCTGCCTTATTCTAACACATGAAAGGTTTTAGTAGTCTCAAGGGTGCTCCGTTGTCAAAGGGCACCAGTCCTTCCGCCAGCCCATTTACAGGTGACGATTGGACGGTTTCCTTTTTGATATACCACTCGGTACAAGTGATTGTGAAGTTTGCTGGAACCCCTAACATAGCCCTTGACATGCCGGGGTATTAGGTGAACTCAATGAGATTGCCCGCTCAATGCATACATAAATGAATTTAATAAAGCATGTGTTAGTCTTATGTCGAACTTTCTGGTTAAGGCTCTCAATTCCCTAGTAGAGTCGCCAAAAACTGTAGACACCTCCCTGGAACGGGGTATCGCCAGACAGATTGATCGTTGTTTTTTGTTTGGTTTCCACTTCATAAACCAAGATTGTGGAAATTCCAATGGCTAGGAACATCGCCACATGATAACGGTTATCATCAAAACAGAGTCGCGGCCTAGTTTATAAAACAAGGGAAAACAAGTATTGATTCTGGGCACGGGAGCCAAAGGTACAATGAGGGGAATGTGTTAGGCACCCTTTTTTGCCGAGCCATGAGACAGGTCCATAGTTGTTCGATATAAGATTAGCACATGCTTTATTTAATCCTAACAGGTAATTTATTTTTTAGCCTTTAAACTGTTAAAGGTGAGCCGAGACAATAATTGAAAGCATGCATCAAAAAATAGAATAAAAAAAACATGTCCCAGGGAGATGGATATTGCGGCTGGTGAATTGATGTCACGAACGAGAGATCCTCCTGGTTTGATGTACCGGCCGATGGATTAAAGAACCTGCCGATGTTCTTTCTCACACCAGACTACACAATTAACAGATAATCAAAATGATATGATTAAACGTAAAAATCGGAAATAAATTGAACCAGAGGCCCCTTGGCCTCACCACATTGATCCCTCAGTGGTTTGATTGCTTCGGATTGAATATGATTGGCTGACGTGCTCCTTGAAAACCTAGGGTTAGGGTTTGAACTTCGGGATTTTGATCATTGGATTGCGGCTGCCTTCAGGAGGTTGGGGCTTTTGTAGTGGGGATTTGAAAGAGTATTTGTGCAGAATTTCGTTGCTAATGAGAGAGTGCTGGTCCTTTAATTTCGCAGCCAAAGGCCCCTTTATATAGGCATAGGGATGATTCACTCCATCCAATCAAAACGCACAGTTGGAATTGGAATTGCAATTTAATACAAACTCTTCATGGTGATCCCTAAACGTAGCTCGAACGCATCGGAATTTCGCTGCTAGGGTTTAGTGAATGGATCAAACGATTGACAGAATGTTCCAAAATCTGAAAAATAGACAATCTGGCGGCCGTGGAAAGGATTAGGCGGTAGAAGGATAGACCTGGCGGCTGAAAGATCAATCTCTCAGGGAGATTTTCAAGCAACAAGTTTCACAGGTGAAGAATTGATGTTGAGGCCATGAGATCGATGTTACAGCCGATAGAAAGATTCTCCTAGAATATTGTATTGCTATCTGAAAGGCTATTTGTCTCTAGATTGGCTCCTCTAAGTGGATCAAAGTTCTTACCATAAGTCCATGGGCTCACGAGAAGTCAATCAGCAATCACTGTATCTATATTATCATCAGGATGGTCCCCAAGGTGGGACTAGAAATAATTGTTAGGCCAACTTGGCGTGTCTACATAGAATACTCCTATTCCCGTCGAAAAGGACCCCAGGTTCCCAGAAATGTTTCCTATCCTGTATGACTTCCATGAGTATTTCGGTGTCCTACCCCCAATTCCAAATTCCGAGGTTGGAGATGAGGAGGGAGAAATTGATAGCAATAAAGACGCCAAGAAGGTAGCTAAGGAGGGAAACCTTACGGATCAAGGATTTTGGTTGGATTTTAATGGGAATGCAAAGAGGTGAGAGAATGATGAGTTGCTCTGTTTTGGGGAGAGAGAGAGAGAGAGAGAGAGAGAGAGAGAGAGAGAGAGAGAGAGAGAGAGAGAGAGAGAGAGAGAGAGAGAAAACGGCAACACATGCTTATTGGGAAACGTTCAGAGTAAAGGCCCTTTATTTAAGAAAGGGTAAAGTGGTCTTTTTACTTTTGCATTCCCATTAAAATCCTAGGCCTAGAA
Source organism: Rhododendron mucronatum var. ripense (assembly GCA_019656295.1). Classification (NCBI taxonomy): domain Eukaryota; kingdom Viridiplantae; phylum Streptophyta; class Magnoliopsida; order Ericales; family Ericaceae; genus Rhododendron; species Rhododendron mucronatum. Next base: position 688,038 of record BPLT01000035.1, on the reverse strand, counting down.
GACCTATGAAGGCCTAGGTGCACCTGAATAAATCCAGTAGCAGTTGTAATCCTTCGGGATTTAGGATGTTGAAGAAAAGGATCATCGTTGTCTAATTTTCCTAAATTGTACCCTTGCTATGTTAAAAATGGACTTGTTATTTCAGTTGTTTCTTTTTCTTATAAGTATTAAATCACAATACGCGTACACACTGATCCTTGTGCCTGCTTACTGTTCGTACTCTAGCAACACCATCTTGCAAGCACCATAAGATCTATGACGAACCAACTAGTGGGGGATCCTTATTTTCCCTATGCTTTTCCCTACACTTATGACTACTACCATGAGCATAGCACCATCATACTCCCCGTATATTCGGAGGAGGAGGATGATGTCGCAGCAGCACCCGTCCATGTCCAAATAGCACCCCCCCAGAATGTAGAATTCATAATTGAGGAAGCTAAGGAGGATGATGCCGAAGAAGCACCCATAGCACCCCCCGATAACGTGGAAGTTGAGGAAGACCCTGAGGAGGAAGATTCTGAAGAATTTCCCGAGGAGGAACCAATGGGCTGCGAATCAGACGATGAGGAACTAGAGATTCTAGAGGCGGAGCCGGAGTGGGTCATGCCAGACTTCATGGATATATCCGCTGACTCCAGTGATGTACCACCACCACCTTTCAAGACCGACATAGGCGCATATAGGGTTGAATTTCCAAAAATCTTCTAGATTAGTTAGGAAGACTTAAGCAGTAGAAAGTTTTAGGACCATCGTCGATTGTTTAATTCTCAATGTTGTACTCATTTCTGTTCAACAATGAAAACTTGTGTTTTCCTTTTAGTAAATGATCACTGCGTATGTGTACCTATTCGTACGAGATTTACACTTTGCCCCGATAAGTCTGATAAATAATTTTCTTTTTACTGTACATATGGATAGCTGCTACTTTGCTGCCTCGACCACCGTAGCGGACCGATTATATTACAAGGCATTGCTAGCACCCGAGAGCCTTATCCCTATACCTCACCTAGGTATACATGACCCTGAGATCGGCGACCAGTTATACGAGCTAATCGTGATGACCCCCTTTACCAGTGAAGGCCAACACATGGCAGTCGACCCTCAGGATTCACCGCTTAGAGAGGTAGCCGAGAAGATTCGCCAAGAGGGAGAGCGTTGGCTCGAAATAAGAGAGAATGAATGGATGGAGCAGTAGAGAGAATTCTACGGACTCATTTCACCCCGTTAGTAGTGTAGTAGTAGTATTTGTTGTAGGAGTATGAAGAATCATTCCAACTTGTCTTAGGAAATCTTATCTTATGTCTCTACTTGCCTTTGTAGTGGAACTCTATGCTTATGATTGTATCTCTCTTTTATCTATGAAAAACTTTCTTGATTTTAAAGAGTACTGTTGCATACTACGCGATAAATTGCTTTTTAGATACACCATTTGCAAAAAGGAAAATAATAGACTAAAACTCCCCCTTTCAATTTTTACTCGTAGATGGTGAACAGACGCAATGGAATAGGACCCGATAACAGAGGACCCTCAAACGCAAACCCCGACCTGGCCCAGATCATGCAAGCATTCATAACCGCCCTAAACGCCAACCGCCAAAATCAGAACCATAACGACGGACCCTTGACCCGAACTCAAGCAATGAACGAGTTCTGCAAACGCCAACCCCTGACCTTTCACGGAGACACCAACCCTGTCGTGGCCGAGACATGGCTAAACGAGGTCAAGATGACCCTCAGAACCTCGGGGATTAGCCAGGACGGAGATCGAGTGGCCTTAGCCATATACCAGCTGAAGGGAGAAGCCCACTACTAGTGGGACTTGATGGAGGCAACCCATGCCATTGCCACCATGACTTTTGCCAAGTTTGAAACCCTGTTTCTCGACAAGTACTTTCCAATACCCCTTCGCCTAGCTAAGGAACAGGAGTTCCTAAATCTAACGCAAGGAACGATGACCGTTAATCCAGTACGTGGCCAAATATGAGGAACTGTCTTGTTACGCCCCAACCTCTATACCAACCGAAGACAAGAAGGCAAGCCTTTACCACTTATGCTGAGGTTGTGAAGTGTGCTTGCCGGCTAGAGAGTGAAGAGGCTGACTTTAAAACCCGATAAAGGAGGGCGACAAGCAGCACCGGTGGACCGATTCGAACCCAACCACCCAACAACAATCAAGGACCCTATCCCACCAAACCTTCTAACCTGCTTCAGTACAACCAACCCCCAACCTCAGAGAGAAAGGAATGGGAGCTTTGGGAACCAGAAAGCTCAACAACCTGGACAGGCCGGCTCCTTGAAGCAAAATCCTATAGGCCATCGCAGCAGCAGGATGGGCAAAACAAAGGAAAGCAGCCAATAGGAACCCAACAAGGCACTGGAGGGTGTGTCTTTGCACTACAAATTGAGGAACAAGAGCAGGATCCCTCTGTGATCCAAGGTACGCTACTATTGTATAGCACATGCGTACAAGTGTTGTTTAACTCTGGAGCATGGCATTCATTTATATCATCTGCCTACAAAACTGCACTAGCATTAGAAATAGAACCCCTAAGTACAAGTACGAAGGTAACATTACCGTTGGGAGGGAGTATAGCTGTTAGTCTAGTGTGTAGAGGGTGCGAGTTAGAAGTAGCCAACTTGCGCCTAACCTGCGACCTCAGAGTGATCGACATGGCGAATTTCGACGTAATCCTGGGAATGGACTATCTATCGGCTCATAAAGCAGCCATAGACTGTCATCAGAAGACGGTGACAGCTTACACACCAGAAAGGACTAGTTTCTGTTTTAAAGGGGATATAGAAACGACGAGTTCAACGACGAAAAGATCAAATGGAAGAAGCCGACAGGATGGAATTGGGATTACCACACATTGTTTGCCAGTACGCCGATGTTTTCCTTAAAGAACTTCTTGGCTTACCACCTCAAAGAGAGATAGACTTCTCTAGAGAACTCCAACAAGGAATCGCCCTAATCTCCATGGTACCGTACTGAATGGCCCCTGCAGAATTAAAGGAGCTCAAGACCCAATTGCAGGAGCTGTTGGACAAAGGGTTCATCAGACCAAGCACATCACCATGGGGAGCGCCTGCCTTGTTCGTGAAGAAGAAAGAAGGAACACTTCGACTATGTATTGACTATAGGAAGTTAAACCAAGTCACAGTCAAGAACCGATATTCGTTGCCTAGGATCGATGACCTATTTGATCAATTAAGAGGAGCAGCCTGCTTTTCTAAAATCGATCTCCAATCAGGCTATCATCAATGAAGGATTCGGGATTAGGATATCGCTAAGACAGCCTTTCGCACCAGATACAGACACTACGAGTTTGTAGTAATTCCGTCCGGACTGACCAACGCTCCGGCAGTATTCATGTGTCTCATGAATAAGATCTTTCAACCCTACTATAGGGGGATGAAAACAGCCGGTGCTTCAGACCACACTGCACTGCAATGGCTTGTTCGTGCCACTTCACTGGAACCCTAATTCGTCGTTGGAACCCTAATCTGCAAAACAAACAAAGGGTGAGCGCTCCTTTGCCTCTCGTGGCAAAGGCCCTCCGATTCCTTAATTAGTATCACGTACCAGCAATAAACCCTAATTATCAGTAGGAGAACAATATGAGTGCAATGTATTGCGTACCTTTTACCTCTAGGTTTGCCTTGTATTTATAGATTCATAGATGCTTGCTGCCCAAGCATCCCTATCACTCTAGGACTCCTATCTCGTATAGGACCCAGGATATCTTGGATTCTCGTTCCTTTATCCATTCATTACCATAGTCTTTTAGGGACTCTTTTACAAAACTGGCTAAACATCCCATTCACGTTGGGTATCTCTCCTACATCCTACATACTCAGGATCTCATTCTTTACAGGATAGCACCACTCTAGAACCTTCTAGAGTGTTTTTACCGCCTTAGCATTTAAGGCTGCTTCCTTAATAGTTTTTTTCCCTGTTCGGCCATCTCATTGCTGAACAGTCCATCTGGTCCAATGACCTCACATGTAACTGGTACTTATCATTATATTTGGACAAATGGCTTCATACATGTCTTTTGTCTTTATATGCCGAATAGACTCCCTGAACCAATGACTCCTTATGTCATTTGGTCCTCACCGCCGTCCACCACCCTATCTAGCGGTATGCCCTGTCATATTTACCATGTGCTCCTTTATACTATCTGTTTGGCTATTTAACTATATCTGTTCGGGAATAACCCCCTACAATTTCTCCCCAGCTTTGCTAATTGACACTATTCGGGGACAACTGGTAAAGTAAAGTTCAGACTTTTGAACCGAACTTTTCTGACCTCGTGCAGTCATGGAATTAATGCTCATTGATGCTTTTGGCGCTCTTGTCATTATATCATTTCTGGGTAATGACTCCACGTGGCATGTTTCGTATGCCTTACATTAAATATGATCTGGTGTTCCAAATGAACGTCGTCAGAACGGAATCTGCTTTCCGCTACTTTTCACGAAACGGCATGAGAGGAGACATTTTGTCTCCGTCTCCTTTTCTTAAACTCTCAGAAAAGGGGTTTTTGGGTTTTTCCACCAAAAACTCAAATCCTCATTTTCTCCTTCTAGAAAACCTGACGAAAGGTTCAACCGCCATCGCCGCCGTCTGCGAATTTCTTCTGTAGCCTCAGAAATCGACATAATCTACATCGTAAGCCCTTTCATTCCTTTTTCATTTTCCATTCCATTATGAGATCTCGCTCTTTGACTCATCAGTTCCTAGGGTTTTATTCATACCTTTTTCCGGATTTCAGTTTGCCGTAGTTTTCTTTGAGTATTTCCATGGCGGATGAGGGTGATAGTGGCCCTAAGCCCGGAAAATTTAGGAAGCTTTGTGAAACCCCCTCGGCCATGGCGGCTTTTAGGACGAGTATAACATTCCTGAAAACGTAGGGCTCAAACTTGCCCTAATAGGGGCAGATAGGAACTCTAGATCATGGGATAGGATGTGCATTTCCATCGTAGCTGTTGTTGAGGGTGGAGTTTGCTTCCCCCTTGACCCACTACTTCGCCATGTCCTAAAATGGTATCGACTTACACCCATACAAGTTTTCACTAATTTTTTCAGATTAGAGATGGGGATTGTAGCCCTAAATAGGATCTTAGGAACCCAACTAGGAATCTGGGACATCCAATGGTGGTATAGCAATGTGCTAAACCCCGGATTCTGCTTGTGATGATGAAATGGACTTCTTCTATGTCATTGGAGCCTTCGAGCCAATGGGGGAAGATGGCCAAGTAGTGGGCTTCCATTGCCCCCACATATGGGGCTACCCACGTATGCTCCTAATTCGCTTCGTAATTCTCTTTTACTGCGTTCTCATAGCTCCTACATGCTCCTAATTCATGTTTGCCTTTTAATTCTGCAGTTGATAATGCTTACAGGCGTTCAAGACGTGAACCTAACTACGTCCAAACAGCAGAAATCAACAGGATTGTTCGGTGCACCGGTGAACCTGGAACATTGACGGCTGGTCGGGGTCATGATGCAAGCGTTTTGTTGGGTTATGACCCTGCTTACAAAGGGTTTATTGACAAAAGGCTAGCCAACCCAAGTACCAGTGGTGCCTTAACTTCGATTGCTCCCCAGCCAAGGAGCTCAAGATCTAGCGCTGGAGTGACAATCGTTGGACAGCCAGGTGAATTTCCAATTTCCAAGGGCATGCCGCTGCCGCTTGTGGTGCTCAGAAGGTCTTCTCAAAGACAGACCGTTCCCCAACAACAATCCGAACAGCTAGCTCCCAATCGTGATACCAGCCAATCGTCTTCTTCCGGTTACTCTCCATCTCCTCCTAACTCAGGTACCATGTCTCGCCAACCTTTAAACCTAAGTTTGCTCCTTACTATGTCTGCACGGGGGCGCGGTACTGGTCGTGCAGCTTCTACTGGTCACGCCCCCCGCCACCTCATCGTAACAGGGGGGCTTTAATCGGTTCACCTCATCTTCTCGTGGGTTCGATACCATTCTAGAGGCTGGAGATGCCCACCGAGATAAGCATTCTAGGACTGATATTGGTTCCGTCACCGCTGCATTCTCTTCCAAGTTGACGGGGTCATTGGTCCCCTCCCGAACAGGTGAACGTTCGACAATAGCCCCCAGAGATTCATTAGGTATGCTTTCTTCAGCATCAGCCAAATCTTCAATCTGTTGCTCAATATCATCCTCTGGATGCTCCACTGGTTCATGCACATTGGGAGCACGAGTGCTCGGCAGATTGTTGTCCTCCCAGAGGGGAGAATCCTCAGCAACCCCCACCTTTGTCAGACACGCCTACCAGCACGTTGCCCAAATCTGGTTTTGGATGGCAGGCATCTGTTCAACATAACTAGCAGTTGTAGCATCGAATCCTTTTTGGTACCCGTCGTCGTAAGCCGCCTTCTTGGTACTGTCAATTTCGAACAGTGCTTGGTTGAGGCCCTCCTCGGCGGTTTCAAGTTTCGCTTTAGTTTCATCCGCTTCTAGTTTCGCTTTATCTCTCCCTCTCTCCAGCCTTGTTATTGTTTGAAGTAGCTTTGTGTTGTCCCTTAGAAGCCTGTTTCATTCAGGTTCGATCTCCAGTGCCACCATCTTTTGGATAAACTAAGGAAGTCCAAGTATGATGGCAAGTATTAATGTAATAGCCTGAGATGTCATGATATGACTGAAGGTATCAAGAATACTTTACCTTTATCCCGTTTGTAGAAGACAAGGACATTTTTTAGGCTGAGATTGAGGAGCCAGGGATTGTGGTGATGGTGTTTGAGGCTCGTGCGCTGGAAGTAGAGTGGGAAGAATTGTTACCGCATTCGGAGCCGAAGGGAAATGAGGTGTTGAGGTAGTTTGAGCAGGAGTCTGCGGGGCGAGGTTATGCCGAGAGTGTCGGCGATGCAAGAGGCACAGAAGGCAGTGAAGGTGGCTTTTAATCCAGCAACATATGCACCAAGAGCACACTTTTTTATTCCCCAATTGCTGGATCCTTACAAGCCAACTCGGAAATCTTTGACAAAAATTCAGTCTTACGAGACCAGACCTTTCACTTGAGGGAGAGCTGTTTGGAGGTACTTTCTTTGATCTTACTTTGTCAATTTCAATTCATCAAGTTATTGTATATTGATTGAAGCATGAGTTCAATTTACACACAATACTCTTGTTAAAAAGAAATAATCAAATTAATGATTAGTGATAAGTGTCATTATCCTGAAAAGGTCATTCAGAAGGGTTGCCTTCGCATGATCTTTTCCAGTTTAATAACACTTATTGTGCCTCCTGTAAGACCAATAGTTTTGCATGCTCAACAGTGATTGAGATTGATGACTTATTTGTTTCAATGCAGAGGAGAGCGACGTTGTTCGGCTTTGGAGGGTCAATTCAGTCCTTGGAGTTCTATAATGAGCTCCCTGTAGTGGTTCGAGGATTGGTGGATGCTGCAGGATTTGGCACATTCATTCAAATTTTGACAACGCCCATTCGGAACGACCACGGGTTGCTGACAGCCTTAGCAGAAAGGTGGTGGGATACAACCAATACCTTCCACCTTCCGCATCGGGAGATGAAAATCACGCCGCTTGACTTTGCTACAATTACAGGTTTGAGAGTAGGTGGTGATGCGATCCCTTTTGACACAAGCGACGACGTGGCGCTACAATGGTTCTTGGGTTTTGTCACGATACTCTTGTTAAAAAGAAATAATCAAATTAATGATTAGCGATAAGTGTCATTATCCTGAAAAGGTCATTCAAAAGGGTTGCCTTCGCATGATCTTTTCAAGTTTAATAGCACTTATTGTGTCTCCTTTAAGACCAATAGTTTTGCATGCTCAACAGTGATTGAGATTGATGACTTATTTGTTTCAATGCAGAGGAGAGCGACGTTGTCCGGCTTTGGAGGGTCAATTCAGTCCTTGGAGTTCTATAATGAGCTCCCTGTAGTGGTTCGAGGATTGGTGGATGCTGCAGGATTTGGCACATGCATTCAAATTTTGACGCCCATTCGAAACGACCACGGGTTGCTGACAGCCTTAGCAGAAAGGTGGTGGGATACAACCAATACCTTTCACCTTCCGCATGGGGAGATGAAAATCACGCCGCTTGACTTTGCTACAATTACAGGTTTGAGAGTAGGCGGTGATGCGATCCCTTTTGACACAAGCGACGACGTGGCGCTACAATGGTTCTTGGGTTTTGTGCCCAAGGTGGAGAATGGCTTGATCATCTATACAAGTTTGAGACGGCAATGGAACCATGATCCAGCCAGTGATGAGGAAACTGAGCAGATGGCTAGGGCTTACTTGCTGTACCTTTTTGGTGCGTCCTTGTTTCCAAACAGACCCAGCCGGATTCACATGTCCTTTTTGCCGGCCTTACGGCATTTGTAGACGTCTAGCTATTTTGATTGGGACGGTAGCACACTTTCAGCTTGCTACAGCTTCATGGGAGATGTTTTCGACGCGCCTATACCACGACTGGCGGATTGGAGAGTTTGGGACGTAACTGACTTAGCATTCTTATTTGGTTTTGCTACTTTCACCATTTGATTGATTTTGTATTGACATTTTGCATTGACATTTTGTATTGAAAATTTGCAGCTTTGGGCTTACGAGATATTGGGAATGTACCCTCCAGAGGTTAGGGGACGCAATCAGCGTCCGATGCCACGAGCTTTGAGCTACTGCCTTCCAAACAAATTGAAGAAGCACAAGGATGCTAAGCTGAATGCAAACCGAGCTTTCTTGGATGGGATGACAGGCGCGTCGGTAAGACAAGAATGCTTTATAGAATTTGATTGAAATTGATGTTAAAAGAAAGGGATTTGAAACTTGATCACCGACATGTAATTGATTTCCTTGTCACAGGTGAATTGGGACCTTTGGGATGGGATTGATGAGCCCTATCTAGCACAGAGCAGGGAGGTCACTCGAGGGCGAGTGCTGCTAGAGTCACCTTATGGGTGGCAATGGTATTTTGGAGAGAGGGTGACTCGACAGTCACTTCGCTTGCTGACATTCCAGGTGCCTACTCCTCTTTTGGCCTATTTGCCATGACCTTGAGGGTACATTGTGGCAGAGTTGGAGAGATTTATAGTGTTGGATACTGATCTCTCCCTGTATTTATGTCCTATTGAGGACTATGCTGCTTGGAGAGAGAGGAATCTGGCCAGTCCTCTTAGGCTTGGAGAGTTTCGATAAGTCAAGTCCAGTGCTACTGTAGTGGAGAGAAAGAAGAAAGGGCAGGGCAGTGCCACAAATGGAGCTCGAGGTGGCAGAAGTGATGCCAAGGTGATTGGGGGGCGTCCCGAGCTATTGTGGGAGATTGAGGTGATGGCACCTTCGCGGGCTCAGAGAGTGATCAACTTGCCATTACTAGAGGAGCTGTTCGAGCCGATTACTTGTCAGGTATAACTTAGATCACGGCTGAATTATTTTGGTCCACGCACTTCTTTTTTCCTAAACTTGTAATTTTTAGGTGCCGGTGGAGTAGGCGGACATGGCGCATCGTCGAATGCTCGCTATGGAGAACATGTTGTGACAAACCGCTACAGGTCACCTTTTTCCCATGAGACAGCTGAATGAGCCCCCTTCGACTCAGGTATTATTTATTGTAAGCTTTGCTTTCTTCCTTTCTTTTTTTGATTTTCTGAATTATGATTTCTGAATCTATTGTTATGCATTCATGCAGGGCCCTCATTCCGAGGCTAGCGGGGCTGTCGGTCGCGAAAGGCGGAGCAAGAGGGCGGAAGACACTCCGGCGGCATCTTTGAGGAGCTCCCAGAGAGCGATCACCTCGTCGAGGAGTCAGAGGGCTGCATGACCCTCGGTTGAGGAGACAGGGGGTATAGCGAGGAGGATGAAGAGAGTGAGAAGGATGATGGCGAGAGTGTGGATGCTTCTAACTCTTTGGCGGTTGTACCGGGTCCATCATGCTCGGGGTCTCTTTATGAAGAGGATGGAGATGACGACGACGACGATGAGCCTCCAACAACGAAAAAGCCTCGCACTTTAGTTTCTTTTGCTTTACTATCTTTTCTTTTGATATTGGGTTTGCGTACCCTCGTAGAACATAGGAGCAGAGGTAGTAGCTGGGCTTGCATGCCCTTTTTTATTTTTAGGAGCTTGTTTCTCCCCTTTTTAGACTTTGACTTTGGGACTGCGTGCCCCAGTAGTTAGCGTGTTGCATTTTGGACATGTACTTTTGTACCTCGACTCATGGATGGATATGTATGAAAATTGCACTTTCTTTTGATCATTTGTTTTCATTAGCCTAAATAGTTTAGAGATTATGCACAACTTTTTGATAATTTGCACTGGCAACGGCCCCGAGACCTAAGACAAATTAATCTGAAGCTGTATGCCATGGTCTAGCTAGAAAGAAATGGATAGGAGAATAAGATGATGCCTTTTAGATTTAAAAATAATGAGATCTTGGCGAATTTCGTGCCTAAAATCTTGAATTATGTCATTCCAATGAGACCAGCATCCCCAATTAATCACAAATGCATAACATGACTTGTACGAGCTTCCCGAACAATTGAAAGTTTAGTTGAATTGAATTTAAATGTGCCGCGGAAGCATTTGAGTGGAAAAATGACATTTTCTGTACCAAAAACTCAATTTTATGTGAACTGGCGAAATTGACATTTGTATAGTCATAAATACATAGCACGACCTGTTTGAGGTGTTTGAATGACCAAAAGTTGTTTAGAAATGAATTTGGACTTCTTATGGGCTCATTTGAATGAAAAAATGACATTTTCAATACCAAACTCTCGAACTTTGATATGGACAGACAAAGAACTCTACCGTGAAGTCATCTTATCTCCTTGAAACATGTTGGGAAAGTTGGAAGTAGGCTTGGAAGTGATTTTGAGTGATCAGAACTAGTTTCTGCAGGAATTTGCAAAACCAGTGTCCAGCGTTGGGCACTTTATGCTTTGAGCTAGGGAGTTGCGGATATAGTCCCCAGTGCTAGGGTCTAACTCTTTTGCACTGCACACATGCTTCAGAAAACAGTTTCTGCTGATTCCCAAGGTTACTTTGTCTGCCATTATGTCTGTTTTCCATGTTTTGACTAAGTTTGTACCACTGCACGGAGGTTGTGGGGAACCATGTAGTGCCTTTGTATCTTCCTTAAACAAAGGTTTACATAGCAAAATGAAAGACCTTTGAAAATTTTGAATTTTCTTATTAAATGCTTGTTCCCTCCAACTTCCCTATAAATAGCAAGGCATTCTTGCCATGACCCTCACGCCAAAATCCTTACAAAATCCTGCAGCCTCATGGCTTTCCCTCTCCCCACTTTGCTCAAACCTTGGATGGACCAATTAAAGAAATGGATTGGCTAAATTTTAGGAGTCAAGGAATATCCTCTCTCCGCTTTCTTCGAGACTTTCACATTCTCCTGGACCTGCTGCATACAGCTGTACAGTTTTGGGTTCTAGAGGTGCATGTCTTATGGTTTGCTATTGAGGAGATATGTCCTACCGTCGAGGAGTTTCATGTGTACCTTGGTTACTTTGAGTAAAACATTCCTGTCATTCCTCACCTCCGGGCAAGTATGGCGGGTAGGAGTGTTACTCGAAACCGGAAAATCGATCGAAACAGGAAAAATCGGACCGGACCGAATTTTTTAAACCCGTTGAATAATTTCGATTCGATTCCGGTTTATAAAATTTTATAAACCGGAAAAATAATTTCGATCCGGTTTATGTGTTTTAAAAACCGATTGAAACCGGACCGGTTATATATATGTATAATATATACACATATATATATAATATATATAAAAACATAGGGAGGGGTTGAATTATGAGTTTTTGGTTGATATTTTGTAGTTTATATTGGTCTAATAAATATATTTATTATATAAAAACTATTTTTATGGGCTTAATTATGTTTTTATGACTTTTTTTTTTATGTATTGGGCTCAAAATTGATCCCTTTTTTTTTGTGCCCAAAAAAAATGGTTGAATTATAGATTTTTGGTTGATATTTTGTAGGTTGAATTGTGAATTTTTTGATGTGTTGGGCCCAAAATATGGCTCATGAATGAAAACCGGATAAACCAGACCGGAACCAATTGAGCCGGTCGAAACCGGTTTATCTCAACCGGTTCCGGTTTCTAAAAATCTCAAACCTGAAAACCGGTTTCGACCGAAAAATACACCCAAACCGGTCGAAACCGGACCGGTATCACCCCTAATGGCGGGGGTTTTGCGAGGCAAGCTCGGTGTGAGTGACGCTCTCTCCAAATTCTTGGTGAGGGGTGGCGAACTTAATGTCTTGAGCTTGATTTAAATGTTCATGCGGGCGGGTGATCCTCATGACTTTGATTGGCAGAGTAAGCGAATGTTAGCTCTTTGTATGTGCTTGCTGGCCGCCTATCTACTGGTTTCTCTTGATGGTCGCGCTAGTCATCCTCTTGCTGGTATTTTTGCTCAAATGGAGGAGCATAAGGATGTCGTCCCCATAGTGCTAGAGGAGACCTTGATGGTTTGGACGCGGTTCAAGTGGGGACAGACTAGGTACTTTGGGGGCAGCCCACTGTTGTGTAGACACCCTATGTTGGGCTTCCCAAATTAGTTTACTTACACTATTTGATTTTCCGATGATGAAATAGATCAAGAACACCCCGGGAATGTTAGTGTGTTTGAGCTTTGAGTGGCTAACCCCCTTTTTAAACCCTTTAAACTCAAGCCAAAAAGCCTCAACAAAACATTACCTACATATTCTGGTCCCACACCAGCGTGCGCTGGTCCCGTTCCACGTGTTAGTCATCAATCAACTTTGACCGTTGACCAGGCTTGAACTTGCGCACGCAGGTCAACCACCAACGTATGACGGTCAAATCTAGTCCCATCACCTTTATTCAACCATGATCACAGGACTTTTGGGGGCACCCAGGACTTTGTTTATCCGTTTGAGAACAGTCTTTGGACAGGGGGATGTTCCCCTCCCCTCACACAAGTCTCCCATCACCTTTTTCCTCTCATTAATGAGAGGGAAGCCTACACTCTAAGCCAACCAGCCACCTTTGACTGGCTACACCCTCCATATCCCCAATATATACCCCTCTCCATGGTTCATTAGAGGGGTTACCAAGTCACAAGCTTTTTGGTTCATCAAGTTAACAAAAGCCTTCCTCTTGTTCATCTCTTCCACTAAAAAGGAAGACATTGGCAAGTATCACCCATTTTCCATCCAACAGTACCGCATACACCACTCCATACACATTCTTCATCCATCCCTCTAGATCAAGCTCAAACACCTTCCAAACTCAAAAGCCAAAAGGTATAACACGTTTGTTCTATATTTTGTATCGATCCCTAAGGGGGGCTGGCATGGTCAAGGCTGGTAATCAATACCAGTCCTAGCGCTAAAGCTAGCAAGGTTTCAAAAGTTGTTAGAGCAAGGACTAGTGTGCGCTAGTTTGTAAGTCGCGTACGCCACTCTGTGGCTGTGCACGCAGGTCAACGTGGGGACTGGTGCCTTATTGTTTATGTTTTTATTTGTATATAGATCACTGTGAGCATATTAGAAACTAGTTTATTGCTTTCCTTTGTTAGAACTATTAACTGTATTTCAATACTCATACCTACTATTATGGAATAACTCTGGGGTCCTTCTGAATATGTCTCAGAACCCAGAAAGTGCAAAGCCAAGCACTAGTCAAGTGGATTAAATTGGCGTACCACAGTGGTTTACCTACGTACGCTAGTCCAACCCAGATTAGTGGCTGGCCCTTGCATTGTAACTAGGCCTTGGCCTCAATTTTTGTCTCCACATTGTTTATGGAGTGTTTTATTCTTTTAGTGGCCCTCTAGCCCATTCAAACTGTTTAGAACTGTATACTATTTGTAATATAGACTGCTTGGTATGTCCTGGGTGTGCAATGGTCATTTCCAGAGCCTAGAGGGTTGAGAATAAGAACTGTGGGCTTAGGCTTACTGGCGTACGCGAGCGGGTTCTTAAGTGGCGTACGCAGGTTAAAACAGCATGCAATGACTTGATCAGTGCATACTGGTTTCTTCTTGTGTACGTCACTCCAAAACAGTGTCCTCTAGTCTGTTTAAAACTTTCACAGGAGTCTGTTTTCATCTTATACTAATTGTTTCATTAAAGTGGGCATACCATTTTATCACATCCTGCTAGCATGTTACAGTTTTTAATCCCCTTTAACTGTTCCCCCACTCTATCTGGCTAAAAATTGATTTATGAGAGAGAACAACAAACGTTTTACAAATGCCCCAGTAGGGACAAATCTCCGGATTGGGCAAGAGGGGTGCCTTAAAACCCTTCCCCTATTTTAACCTGGTTCCCAAACCTCAGATATCAAGGTGACAATGGACCAATCTACCCCTTTTCAAAATCAAACAACATGACAAAAACGTTTCAAGTTCGGTTGCTTGGGTGGCATACCACAAAACCTAAGTAGCGATTCTGAATTTAGCATTTTGCCGCGCTTTTCCAAAAAGGCGCACCTGATTTTATACAAAATTTTATTGGCGTGTGCGCACAGTGGCAACTCTATTGGGGACTTATTGCATTAGTCTATACTTGGAAATTAATACGCTTGGGAATAGTCCCGTAAAGGTCTGTCAAAACAGTGAGCTCTGCACTGCTGAAGAACGGAATGGTCATTCAATAGGATCCTCATGTCCGACCAATCCGAACTGGGACTTTTTCGATTGTTCACTTGAGAAGTTTTCTAAAAGTATCAATTAATAAAAGTGAGCCATATTTTAAAAGCCATTTTGCAAACGTTGCGATTCTCTCTCATTAAATCAATCTTTTGCCATTCTTCATGTGCATCGATGTTGGCTAGCCCCATTGAGGTGTTTTGGTTAACTCGCACAGTTTACTGGAGCCCGGGGTCCTCGAATGCCTAACAACCTTGGACGATGATAAGTCATTTTGCAGTTCAACTGTTGCACTGCAATACTCGGGCAGCGGAAGGTATATCTTGGCTTCAGTCTAAGGAACCCCCTTAAACCAAAACTGGCCTCTTCATGTACAAAGCACAACAACTCTCCAAACTAAGATAGGTACCCGCAGGGTAAGATCTGTGTGCATCTAACCCCCATATACTGTCTACATGTTACTGCTTTCCCTATCACATGCATTGTACATGCATACGATTTTACGTATGAGCATGACAGGGCGGCTTTTAGGTTGTCTCTTGTCGAGTCTGTCTTATGCTTGTTAGGACGGTGCCTTGGCCCGATGAAGAGTCGTGCATCCCGATGGTGCACGTTGTCAATTTTGAAAGTCCTTAGATAATCAAGACGTTCTAAGTCCTTGTCTAATGCCTGATCGAGGATTCAAATAGAAAACAAGGAACAACGGAGAGAATGTCGTGATGCTTACACCCACCCAGGTTAAGTGCTAATCACTTACACCGTTTAGGCTCCGGCACAGTGCTGCTTATGCTGCCCTGGTTCCGATATCATGTCATCTACACCGAGTTGTTCCGACTCCAAAGTTGAAACTTCAAAAACGGAGTAGTCAAAGGCTTAGACTATTTTGACATCTCTTAGTGTTAGTCGATTCAAGTAAAGGATACACTCGAAAAGAATTCCGAGGATTTTGGTAGTGTTCGAACGTCATAAGGCAAACTCATCGTTAGTTGTAGAGTCTAGGAGGACACCGATGACGATCACATGCGCATCTTTCATTCTTTCAATTCTTTCAATCAAACTACTGCAGGGACACCACTGAGCTTTCATTTACTTTACTATCTAGCTATGAACCAATGCACCATCAAAGAAAGTTTCGAAAACAAGAGCCAAACCTGCTTGGGAGAGTCCACTGGGTCTGTAGAGAAGAAGACTTGCTAGGCTGATCCTCAGTTGGTTACAACGAAAGCTCTGGCTGTTACACTGTCAAAGGCAGATTCACCTCCGACTACACCGCAAGAGACACCTCCGTCCTCTCTTTCTTCAACGTCATCACCGAAAGCCATCCAAGCACTTGTTATGGCCAATGCTCTTTGGGATTAAGCTATTATTCTCACCAACCTCCAGCACAACATGGCAATGAAGCAGTAAAGGGCCGATCAGGCTGAGGCTACTATGTCCAACTTGCGTACTTTGATAATGAGCGACTCCTAGCTAGAGCAGCAAAGGAAGAAAGGGCCAATAATGAGCCTGAAGTTCAAGTTCCTCAGCCCGAAGGAGCTATTCCCAATCCAGAAATAGTTGCTCTAATTGTCAAGATGGCCAAGCTCTAGGAAGCCATTTCCAAGTCCAAAAAGATTGGTGCTAATGGTTTGGACATGGACCGTCTTTGCCTCTTTCCAAATGCCAAGTTACCTGAAAGGTTTAAGGTGCCGGACTTCACTAAGTTTGATGGAACTGGTAACCTAAAAACTTATCTGTTGGGTTATCATGGCGCTATGAAACTATTGGCTGTTGAAGAAGACGTAATGGCTCCAATGTTACGACAACACTCTCTGGTACAGCTTTCCAGTGGTTCCTATCTCTCGACGTTTCCAAAAGAACATGGGAGGACATTGGGGTAGCTTTTGTCACTTAATACAACTACAACTCTCAGCTCAAGATGACTACCCGAGAGTTGGAATCCACCAAAATTGACAACGTGCATCCCGATGGTGCACGTTGTCAATTTTCAAAGTCCATAGATCAACGAGACTTTGGAAAATCAAGACTTTCTAAGTCCTTGTCTAACACCTGATCAAGGTTTCAAATAGAAAACAAGGAACAGCGGAGAGAATGCCGTGATGCTTACACCACCCAGGTTAAATTCTAATCACTTACACTGTTTAGGCTCCGGCACAGTGCTTCTTACGCCGCCCCGGTTCCGGTATCATGTCATCTACACCGAGTTGTTCTGACTCCAAAGTTGAAATTTCAAAAAAGGAGTAGTCAAAGGCTTAGACTATTTTAACATCTCTTAGTGTTAATCGATTCAGGTAAAGGATACACTCTAGAAAAGAATTCTGAGGATTTTGGCAACGTCCGAACGGCGGACTCATCTTTAGTTGTAGAGTCTAGGAGGACACCGACGATGATGACATGCGTATCTTTCATTCTTTCAGTTCTTTCAATAAAACTGCTGCAGGGACACCACTAAGCTTTCATTTACTTTATTGTCTACCTGTAAACCATTCCACCTTCAAAGAAAGTTTCGAAAACAAGAGCGAAACCTGCTTGGGAGCGTTCGCCGGGTTTGTACAAAAGAAGACTTGCTAGGCTAATCCTCAGTTGATTACAATGGAAGCTCTGGCTGTTGCACAGTCAAGGGCAGATTCATCGCCGACTACACCGCACGAGACAACTCCGTCCTCTCCTTCTTCAACGTCATCACCGAAAGCCATCCAAGCACTCAATCATGACTGAAGCTCCTTAGGCTACTATTCTCACCAACCTCAAGCACAACATGGAAATCATGCAGCAAAGGCCCGATCAGACGGAGGCTTCTATGGCCAACATGTGTACTTTAATAAATGAGTGACTCCCAGCGAGAGCAGTGGGGGAAGAAAGGGCCTATCCTGAGCCTAAAGTTGAAGTTCCTCACCCTGAGGAGCTATTCCCAATTCGGAAATGGAAGCTCTAATTGCCAAGATGGCAAAGTGTGGTGGCCTCGGTTACTGTCTCGGTAACCGGGCCAGTGTTCCGAGCTTGTGCCCCTTGGGCATCCGGTGAACGAGTTGATGGAAGCCAATAGTCCTGACCTGTTGCTCGGTATATCGCTCAATATTGAGACTCTGTCTTCATTCGATGGATGCGAGTAGCATGTGTTCCTGTGTCGGTGCACCTGAAGCTGCCCAAGAAAGGTTGTTACGCCAGATGGGTCCCATAATGATCATGCGGCGACAGTGTTCATTTGGATCAGGTCTGGCCATGTGCTCCATAACCGTTTCGCCCCTCTCGTCACTTATGACGTCACCTGAGGCGGTTACCAGAGCGTACCCTTCACGCATTGGCTTGAAGGCCAAGTAAACCTAGGTCTATAAATACAAAGAGACATTCGTTGAGAGAGGTATACCATTCTTCCCTAACCCTAGACTTAAACTTCTCCCCCGAGATCTAACTTGATCATCGGAGGGTCACTAGGTTGTTGAAGCCTTAGTGACTTGCTGAAGGTCCAGGAGCAGGAGCCGCGGAGGAAAGAACCTAGCCCTAATCACAGTCAAGGTCCCAACAAATCGAACCCCCACAATTGGCGACTCTGCTGGGGACCTAGCCATCCTCTCAACGTTCATTTTCCTTCTTCCAAAAAACTTCGTGGAAGCATTCCTAGACCAGACATGGTTGAGGTCGAAAAAATGCATCGCAGTGATACCACCCTCAGGCTCGGCCCCCTTGGAGGCCACAACCTGGCCTCTGGCAAAGCCAACGCCCTAGGGAAGGCCCATGTGTCCATCGGAGTTGATGTCGGAGCCTCAACGCCAGACACAGGCCCATCCTCCGAGCTCCACACCTACATCCGCCATCTGGAGCTAAAGATCGATGACCTAACAACGGTCATGGAACGAGACAAACACGTCCGGGACCAGTTGGCAGAGATCAAACATCTCCTTCAGATCTCCCCATCTCACTCCTCCGAGAGCTGTGGCGGAAGGAGAAGCCACCACACCCTTCCCCGCAGTCGCGAAGGAGGCCACCTGTTAGAGTACTGACCCCGTCCCTCAATCAAAGACCATCTCGAACCACTAGTAACGGAGGGTGATCAAACCACAAAGGGTGCGTCGCTTAGGGAATGTTCCCATTCCCCTAAGCGACTTCGAGGGAAACCATCTGCCTTCGAGAGGCTCAGAGTAGGAAGCGTCTCCGCCTCCTCCACCCATTCGATTCGAGTTGGCAAGGGGCACCTTGAATCCACCCCTAGCTTCACAAGGGCTGCCAGGGGAGACGACAGCCTCTTGGAGTTACAGACCAAGGGATACCGCGAGTGTCTGAAGAACGCTCCAACCAAAAGTCCAATCATGTCACACCCCGCTGCAGATGCCTGTAGCAGAAGGCCAGTCACCGAGCTCCTCAAGCTTTCCCCATGAGTTAGCTACCAAAAGCACCATCACGAACGCTCCCTCCAAAAGTCGGCTAGCGTTGCCTCGAAGAGAAAGGAGTATGAAGGGTTGGATCAATTTGTCCCAAAGAAGCGTACAGCGACCGAGAGTCCAAACGGTTTCGATCGTTCGATCCGACCTCATTGAAAAGCCAGACTCAAGCGACTCATGACCTCTCCTTTCACAAGAGAGATCGACTCGGTCACCCCTCCGAAGGGATTCACCCAACCCAAATTACCCAGGTACGATGGCAAGACCGAGGCATACACTCATCTGGTACAATACAAACTTGTCATGACTTTGTTCCTTCAGAACGAGTCTTCAGACGTTGCCTTCTTGTGCAAGGTCTTTCTTGCCAACCTCGGCAACCTGGGACTCTGATGGTTCAACCAGCTCCCCGCCCGGTCAGTCTCCTCTTTTGACTCCCTCTGCGATGCCTTCATGGCCCGGTTTGTCACGAGCAGTAAACACAAGAAGGAAATCGATTCCCTCCTCGCTCTCCGCAAGCGAAACGACGAAAAACTTCTGCAGTACTCTGGTCGCTACTGGGAGTTATTCAATGAGATAGAAGGTTGTGACGGCGTCATCTCGGCCCGAGGATTCAAGCTTGGTCTCACTTCCCAGGACGAGCAGGTCTATGATGACCTCGCTCGCCATAAGCTCAACTCTAAGAAAGATCTCATGACTCGCATTGAGGGTTGGTGCCATCTCATTGAGTCCAAGGCTGAGAGGGGCATCGGGAAGCCCACGAGCTTAAAGACAGTGGCCACCTCGGTGTCTGCTCTGGTTCCCGTACCTGTTTCAACCTAAAAAAAGCAGGTCAACAACATCAAGCAGTCCCTAAGGAAGGGATCGAAGCCAAGCGACTTCAACGCCGAGAAAACTGTCTTCACCATTCCTATCTACCGGATCATAGACCAAGGGAAGGATCAGCCTTTCTTCTCTTTCCCGAATCAAAATCTTGGAACCGAAAATGGAAAATAAAAAACCCCATCATCCGATGCAGTTACCACAATGAGCAAGGTTACTTTACCACTGCCTGTAAGCCTTTCAAGGCCTACTTGGAGCAGCTTGTCGCAGGTGGCCACCTCGGTAATCTCATCGATCACGAGAAGACAAGGGCTCGGGCACAGCGTGCCGAAAACAACACCAAAGAAGAGGTTCAAATGATCCATATTATCCATGGCCCTCTGGATTCCGAAGTCGCCCGTATCATTCGTGCCGAGTTGAATGACGTCTCTTCTTCCAAACAAGTCATGTTGGTCAGTCCCGAACCAAAGCGTGTCAGAAGCGACGATGGCTCCAAGTGGACGATCACCTTTATCGAGAAAGACCTCGACCGTGTCCAGCTCCCGCATAATGACGCCATCGTGGTTACACTACGCATTGGAGCCTTTAACGTCCAACGCGTCCTCCTGGACCAAGGTAGCTCGGCCGAGGTCATGTACTATTCTCTACTCAAAGATTTGAAGATCCCTGACACCGAGCTTCATCCCTTCGAAGTCCCCCTTATCGGTTCAACGGGGCCCTAGTTTGGCCCCTCGATCTAATCACTCTTCCCGTCTGTGCCAGTTCAATGGTTCTCGACATTGAATTTGTCATGGTCGATGTTCTTAGCCCTTATAATGCAATTGTCGGACACACCTGGCTCCATAAGTTGAAGGCTATTGCCTCCACTTATCACCGGGTGGTCCACTTTATCGGTGCTAATGGACGCCAGGACGACCTGTATGGAGATCAAACCGCAGCCAAGAGATGTTATGTCAATGCGGTCCGAAGTAGTAAACAGACTTCCAGGGTTAACCTCATTGAAATTCCTGAGGTCCCAATTTCGGAAGACGTCGGCAGACCAACCAACGAGAGAGCAGTAGAAGACCTTGTTACTGTCCCCATCACCAAAGATGGCTCCCGTTTTTTCCTTGTCGGTTCCTCACTTAGTGACACTGAACGGAACGAGATGGTCAACTTTCTCAGCAAAAACATAGAAGTATTCGCATGGACCCCGTATGACATGCCTAGCGTTGGTCCCTCGTTTATCTGCCATGAGCTCAACATTGACAGAGCCAAATGCCCGGTTTTGCAAAAAGCAAGGCGTTCTTCCCCAGTCCACTCCAAAGCTATCATTGAAGAGGTCAACTGGCTCCTAAACGGGAAGGCCATCTGAGAAGTGCAGTATCCCAAATGGTTGTGTAACGCCCCTAATTTTGGGAACATTAAATAGACAATTTTATTGAAAATCTAAATAGAGTCTGGCTCATTGTTACATCATAATTCCCATAATTACACAAAGGGAGGGAAACTAAGGTTCCTAACTACAGCTCCGCTTGTTCTTCCATCCTAGCCAGCTCTTTTGCTCCAAAAGCCTCCATGGGGTACGGCTCACCCTGTTCATCTACAAGGGCTGACACATTATACCGGCGTCGTCGCCAATATAATAGGCCAGGGTCACCAAAGGTAACACCATGAGCTACAGGAGCTCAATAGAATAATTCAAACCCACTAATCCATAACTTACATTCAATAGATCATAACTATTTCCATATAGTACATGTATATCTATCAAACAGTTAACAATGACACATCCACTTTCCTTAGTCTAACGTTTGTGTCGGTGATATCTGAGTTTCTCCTACGCGACTCATCGTAGACCGTGTCACCATTTCATTTACCAAATCAACATTTCCAAAATCGTTTTTAACACACCCAACCTCGGTTTTGCCGTTCCGGTCTCCCAAGTATCCTCACAATGGTTCCGCCGCACCAGGTTCCCATTGGCACACAAACATTGAATTTGGCATTGGCTCCTCTCCATGGATAACCAATCCACAATTCAAAACCCTCGGTTCTACCACTTCGAGTTCCCGAGTATCCCACAATGGTTCCGCCGCTCCGGGTTCCTATTTGGGTTTTCGAAAATCATTAAAACAATTGCGTTCGCTCCTCTCCATGGAAAACCAAACTGTTACCCAAAAAGGCAACCTAAGAGGGAGAGAAAAAGGGCTGCTAATTAAAATTACCAATTTAATTATATTCTCTAACAAATATATCCAAGATAATATGAGCAAGTAAAAAAGAGAGAGCTAGAGAGATAGAACCCAATTATAGTGGTTCGGCTAGGATTTGTCTACGGTCCGGCCTAGTCCACTTCTCCTCAAGCAACTACTTGAAGGTTCCACTAATCTTCAAAGAGATTACAAGCAGTAAGTCTTGCGGGTGCTTACAACAATCTAATCCCCTAGCTTTCCCGAGGAGCTAGTACAACCGCAAGAGTTTTCTCCGAAAACCTCTCAAAAACAATAACACCCAAATCTGCTGAGAGGGGAGGGTTGAGAGCTTCTCTCTCTACAATTTAGAGAGAGAAAGCACTCCCCTTCTCAATCTCAGCCACACTCTTCCGATTTAGAGGTAATTATGCTCTATTCGGATCTAAGCTCAGCACCAACAGAACCTGGGATTCTCGTCAGTCCATTCGTGGACCGTTTCCTACAGGTTTGAGGTTACTCGGAGAAAGGGGTTCTCCTTATTTCAAACCACCATCTTTTCTTCTGCCGATTTTATCTTCAACCATGGTGAATCGGTCCAGAGAGAGAAAGGTGTAGAAACTAGCACTGGAAATCTAACCGACTTGGTGTCGAAATCAGCACTGGAATTTCAAGATCTGATTCTGCTATATCAACTAAACCCAGAGCTCCTAGCTTGTGGGTCTTTTCTACGGCAAAAGGTATCACCGGTGACCCAAACTCAGCTCCGACGTAGCTGGTTTAATTGTATATGGCGGAGGGCAGCTGCTCATCGGAAATGGTGGGGTCCAGTTCAGATCTGGTGGATTTTACAGAGAATAGTTCGAAACCCCCGGCGTTTCTCGGGTGGTACAAAGGTGAGTTCATGTAGGAACATCTGGCAGTTCAGGGTAAGCTTTCTTTCCAACGACTGCGGGTTCGGAGCTGGGCTTCATTGACAGCAACCTCGGGTTACTTGTTATGGGGTAATCCGGTTTGGTTCCTACCGGACCTTCCATTGGCAGGTATAATCACCTAACCTTTATCCAAATTGATAAAATCAAAAGGCAGTCACCTGTTTGAACTGGGTAGCAATTTTATTGCTTAGCTTAATGGCGCGTACTGGTGGTAGAAGTTGGTTTGTTACTGGACTTTTGGGCGAGTGGTTTGTTAATATTTGTCATTTGACCTGAGTGCTGCAAACACCAACCTAGGTGCTGCAATTCCAAATGGATTCCGAATCTACAGAGGTAAATCCAGGTTATCAGTCATTTTCGTAAAAGTTCAGTTCGTTGCCTTCATTAGGTAGCAATATGGACCATTCCAGGTTTGAGTATATGCTCTGGTATTTTACTCGTCGGACCCAACCTGTACTGGCTGAAGGTCTGAAGGTCCTGCGACGGGTGTACATGGGTTGCCCACACCAGGATCTCGATTTAATTTGGATGCTCTGGCGTTGGGTTCAACGCTGTTGCTGAAAGGGTTGGGTAGGTCTTCATATACTACTCAAGCCGTTGAGTTGCCCAATATTGGGGCTAAGGTTTTAGCGAATATGCTAGGCTTGTTCATAATCCAAGTTTCTTTTCTTCTCTGGGCCGTATGTTCTAGTGTAGTAGGCCTGTGATCGTGCATGTCCTTACTAGATTCGTGGTGATTCATTGATTGAAAGGGATGGTTTGGTTACTTCTACAGTCTTGCGTGCCTTAGTTTGTGACCAGATGATTCAGTGGTAATGCACTGTTAATGGAGGACAAATTCGAGGCCCTTGGAATGGACATGGTGTGCAAGGTAATTGTGGAGGTAGCCTTGTCAGATGTCGCCATCGCCGGATCGAGCCTCTCTCGGTGCCCGGTCCTTTGCTGTAGCTGTTCCTCAAAAGTGGGTGCTATACTTGATACTTCTGTGCTAGGTTGGAGCATTGAAATCTTGGTCAGCTTATCCCATCTCTGGAGACATGTGGTTATGGGTTTTGGTTGAGGGCGGATTGTTTTGGTGAGCATTGGAACTATGGATGAGAGTGTTCTAGTCTGGTTGGATTGGGCGTGGTGTGCAGGATTGGGCCTCCTGTCGGATGCCGTCATCCCCAGTTCAAGTCTCTTCTTGGTGCCTAGTTACTCTGTAGTAGCTGTTCAACCTCCCCTCAATGCCAAGGTGCTTGTAGCGGCAATTATTCAGCGATGGTTCAACAACGTCTCCTTCTTCGACAATGGCTATTTATCTTATTTCCTAGTCTGGCGGGATGTGCCAGGATATAGTAAATTTTCTTGTTATTTCTTTTCGCTTCATTTCGCTTTCATTCATATCATATCCGGTTGTGCTATCTTTCCTTACAGATGGATAGTCCAATGGGGTATGATATCAAAACACAATGCACGTTTGTCACAGTCCTTACATTATCCTACTCTCCATGCGGGTTATGCCTGGATTATCGCATTTTTCTTCACTCTTCTTTTTTTTCTTTTTCTTTCCTCCTGGGGTATGCCCCATGTAGGCTGTACATTCGGTTAACCTTTTTTTTATTTCAAGCTGATTTACCCAAAAAAAAAAAAAACAATAACACCCAAATTCAAACCCGAATTTGGTCTTCTAAGCTTTCAAGTGTTCGACCCAAACACTCGCTTAGGAATTACAAGTATGTGAAGAAAGTATGAAAATTATCGCTCACGACTTGTACAAAATTTCTCTCAAGAAAAATATGAAAGTGGAAGAACAACGAGAATTTTGGCTTTGATCTTTGTAGAATTTTCTCTTGGAATGATAGGGAATGATGTAGCTTGAATTGATACTCATCAATGAGTTCTTGAAGCTTTATATAGCCATCCAAGCTCCTACTAGCCGTTAGTAAATTACTTGTGCCGTTGGAGAGCTAATTTAGGAAAAATATAGCCGTTTGAGATTTTACTGATCTGCAAAAATCTGCAGAAATACACTACCGGTCGTCCGGCTGGTCGACCGGATGGTAGTCCACTCTCTCAACCAGTCTGCCATCCAGTGAAGTCCGGTTGACAACCCCTTCTGTTCAGACAGCCGGCCTGTCAACCGGTTCGTCAACCTGTAGCTCAAAATTTCATCTAAATAAATCCGTTAAAGCATGTATTGAGCTCATTAAGTCTTTGTAAATATTAATCATTGAAACCAAGAGATTTTATGCTATGTTTCAAGGCAAAGAAACAAATTTGTCCGAAAAAGGACTTTGCAATAAAAGATTTTCTTTTGCCAAAAGATAAAAACTTCATCAATATAATCATCAAAATAACAAATGGTAATGCATATAATTTTCAACAAATTATCATGCATATATTTGTCAACAATCTCCCCCTTTTTGATGATGGCACAAAATGAAGGTTTTTATGCAAAGCAAAGATTATGTTAATAAATCTCCCCCTCAGTATATGCTCCTCCTAAATAAGATCTTTTAAGGAATATGAGAGGCATATGCAACAATGTGATCGTAAAGTGATCCCTGCAAGGTTAGTTTCATACATGCAAAGTATATATGAGAAATTCAAGCCCTAAGCCATAGAATTCACAAACTTAAACCATGAAAACATAAAACCAAGATTTTTCTCCCCCTTTGAGACATCATCAACATGGGTGTGAGGAGGGAAGGTAGGAATGTCATTGCGGTGGCGAAGGATAATATCTTCTTTCATCTTTCTCCCCCATTCTCATCTTTGTCAAGCTTCGTTGATGTTCTCATTGGCTTTGATTCTTCCATCATGTACTTTTCTAGCACACCTCTAATCAAGTCTTGACTTTTGGTACCCATATCATTTTGGGTCCTTGAAAGTTAGCATTGACATGGTTTTTAGGAACCCAAGTCTTTCTACAGTTTGGAAAGATTTTCATATGGCAATTTGGAGAAATATGACCAATCTTTCTACAAAAATGACAAGTGAGTTTAGGATGACTAGTTGGAGGAAGATCCTTGTCAAAAAGATTTTTGTGTTGGGTGGGATTATACCCAATTCCGGTTTTGTGAAAAGAAACCATTTGTTTTCCAAGAAGAATATCTAAGTCATCTCTACCTTTGGTAAGTTTAGCAAGAGAGTTTGTCAAATCATCAACTTGTTTGACTAGAGATTCATCTCGAGGAATATTTTTCAAAACTTCCTTTTCCTTTTCCAAAGAATTTTTCAAAGACTCATTTTCTTCTTCCAAAGTATCTCTTTCTTCAACTAGATCACTCATTTCTTTTGAAAGTTCTTTGGCCATTTTCTTAAGAACTTTATTTTTTTAAACAACCTTTTCAAAATCAACTTTCAATTCTTTATAAGCAATAAGCAATTCATCAAAAGAGTAAGATGAGTGGAGATCTACCTCATTTTCTTCGGTGGCCATGAAGCACAAGTTGGGGACTTCTTGTTGCTCATTCTCCTCATCAGAGCTACTGTCGTCGCTATTGTCCCAAATGGCCATCATAGCTTTTCTTATGTCCTTCTTTGAATATTTCTTTACATATGGACATTTGCTTTTGATGTGGCCGGGCTTCTTGCATTCGTAGTGTAGACACCCTATTCTGAACTATCCGGATAAACCTATTTACGGTCTTTTGTTGCCCCAATGATGATTAAAGGTCAAAAACATTCCAAGGTCGATGGCAGGTCTTGAGCTTTGAGCTTTGGACATTCCTCATTCAAACCCTTTCGAATTCCATTTCAAACCCTTCGAGCCAGATGGCCCCAGCAAAACTCTGCTTGCTTACGCCAGTGTAGTCTTGGCATGCGCTGGTGAACTGCCACGTGTCGGTCATCGACAGTTGACTTGGTTATCAATGGCGCACGCATGTCACACCCTGGCGTACGCCGGTCAAAGCCAGTCAAATCACCACTTTTCTGTCATGTGCTCGAGACTTTGTAACCGCCCCAGTACAGGGGAACAGTCCCCTTGATGATTATATTCTACAGGGACGTTCCCCTCTCTCTCCTACATCCCCCATCACTAGTCCCATGCATTTAATGCATGGGAGGCTCCCTTCTAAACTCAACCAATCCCCTAACCCAACTGATCAGCCCCTCTCTTCAGTCACCTTCCCTCTATAAATACCCCCCCTTGCATTCATTTGCTAGGGGTTAACCACATTTAGAGTTCAAGCCTACTCTTCTCTTCCTAGTTCTCTCTCATCCATTCCATTTAAGGAGAGAAAGCAAAAGAGCCATTCACTCATACACCCTTCATCCATCCAACAAGCACAAAGCTCAAACCTCTTCTCAACTTCAAAACCAAAGGTATACCACCTTTGTGTGGCCTTCTGTCCTGACCCCTGAGGGGAGCCAGTGAGGTCCAGGCTAGTAATAAATACTAGTCCTGGCCTTAAACTAGTAAAATAAAACAATCGTGTGAGATGAACAATGGCGCACGCCAGTACCTTCATGCCGTACGCCGGTCATGGTAGTATGTGCACTACTGGCGTGGGGATCATTGATCATCTTTTTTTTTTTTTTTTTGCTTATACTTCTGTCATCACCTTAGCATGCTAATAACCAGTTTTATAGCTTTCTGTATCCTAGAATTGTTTAGCTATAGCATTCAATATTTGCTTCTTGCTCGCTTTAGAGGGCCTCTGGGATCCCTCTGGTCGCGTTCCAGAGCCCAGATAATGCAAAACCAAGCACTGACCAAATGGTGTAACTGGCGTACGGGGTCTTGCGACTGGCATACAACAGTGACGTCATGGTCCAGTGGCTGGCCCTTGCATTTAGGTTAGTCTTGGCCTCTTTTCATGTACCCACACTGTTTATGGGGTATTCTGTTTCTTCTCATGGCTTCAAGCCATTTCCGCTGTCTGTAATTTTTATATATATGCTGATATTAACTGCGTGGTTTGTCCTGGGTGTGCGCGGGTCCTTTCCAGAGCCCAGAGGGTTGCAAACAAAGACTGTGAGACCAGATAAGTGAAGTACGCCAGTATGTAGTGGCGTGCGAAAGTCATATCAGCATGTAGTGGCTCGGCCAGTGCATACTAGTGTGATACCTGCTCACGTCCCTTCAGAGCAGCGTACTCCAACTTATTCAGACTGCTCTTGGTGCTTGTTCTCAATCTATATTCATTATTGCAAGCAAGTCATCTTCATAAGCATTTTGTCACATAACTGCAACTTGTCACAATTTTAATCCCCATTAACTATTCCCCCGCCCTAACTGGGTAAAAAATGATCAATGAGAGAAAAATGCAAAAGTTTTACAAAGATGCCTGAGTAGAGACCAATCTCCGGATTGGGCGAGAGGGGTGCCATAAAACCCTTCCCCTCTTGTAACCTGGCTCTCGAACCTCAGATATTGAAGGTGACGACGGACCGGTCTACGCCTTTTCAAAATCCAACAAACGTAGCAAGCATTTTCGAGTTCGGTTCCTTGGGTGTTTCACCGCTAAAACCCGAGTGGCGACTCTGAATCGAAGCATTTCACTGCGCTTTTAAAAGAGGGCCGCACCCAAATTTTTTGTAATAAAAATTTTCAGGGGCGCGTGCCCAAAGTGGCGACTCTGCTGGGGACTCATTGCATTAGTTGATATTTGGTAATTAATACACGAATGAACAGTTTTCAAAAGTCTGTCAAAACAGTACGTTCCGCGCTGCTGAAGAACGGAATGGTAACGTAACAGGATCTCAGCATCCGACCAATCTGAACTAGGGCTTTTACCATTGTTCACTTGTGTAGTTTTTTCTCCAAGTATTGATTAATAAAAGTGGGCCAAGCTTCAAAGGGCATTTTTCAAAACTTTGCATTTTTTTTTTGTGGGTAAATTAGCTTGAAATTAAAAAAAGGTTAACCGAATGTACAACCTACAAGGGGCATACCCCAGGAGGAAAAGAAAAGGAAAAAAAAAAAGAAAAGTGAAAAAATTGCGATAAACCATGCACAACCCGCATGGAGAGTAAGGTAGATTGAAGTAAATAACAGAGTGCAATGTGATTGTTATCATACTCTGTTGTACTATTCATCATGAAGAAAGCACAACAGAATATGATACAAAAGTGAAACATGAAGTAATACTGAAATGAAAGCTGACTACTGCCTGACACAGCCCGTGAGGCTAGACTATTAGATAAAGTAGTCGCGGTCGAATAACGACCATCTGATGAACCATCATTGAGGAATAACAGCAGCATAGCAAACTTTGCGTTTCTCTCCCACTCAATCATTCTTTGGCGTTCTCCATTTGCATCGATGTTGGCTAGCCCCGTTGAGGTGTTTAGGATAACCGGCAAAGTTTACTGGAGCCCGGGGTCCTCGAACCCCAACAACCTTGGACGATGATGAGTCGTGATACCGTTTGACCATTGCTTTGCTACACGCGTTGCAATGGGAGGTATACCGTGGCTCTAGTCAGAGGAACCCCCTTAAACCAAAACCGGCCTCTACATGCGTACAAAGCACTAGAACCTTCCACCCTAAGACAGGAACCTGCAGGGTAGGATTACTTACATCTAACCCCCTATACTGTCTATGTGTTACTACTTTCCTTATCGCATGCCTGTACATACATTCATACCGTTTTGCGTAAAAGCATGCTAGGGCTGCTTTTAGGTTGTCTCATGTCGAGTCTGTTTTATGTCCGTTAGGACGCTGCCATGGACCGATGACGAGTCGTGTATCTCTTTGTTGCACGTTGTCAAACTTTCAAGTCCTTTAATCAAAGACACTTTGGGAAACGAAACTTTCTAAGCCCTTGTCTAAAACCCAAATCAAAGTTTCAAAACAGAAAACTAGGAACAACGGAGAGCATGTCGTGATACTTACACCATTTAAGTTAAAAGTGCTAATCACTTACACCGCTCAGGCTTCGGCATAGTATTGTTTACGCCACTTCGGTTACGGTATCACGCCATCTACACCGAGTTATTCCAAATTCTAACATTGAAACTTCGAGAAAAGAATAGCCAAAGGCTTAGGCTGCCTTGACATCTCTTAGTGTCAGTTGATTCAATCAAGGATACATTGTCGAAAAGAAATCCGAGGATTCTATGGCAGCGTCCGAATGACGTAGGGCGGTCTCTTCTAGAGTCTAGGAGGACACCGACGACGTTGACATGATTATTTTCCATTCTTTCAAAATTCTTTCCAATAACTGCTGCAGGCTATCACTGAGCTCTTATACTCTGCTGTCTAGCTGCATTATGGGAAGCTCTGAGTTCAAGAGCCAAACCTACTTGGGACCATCCGCGGGGGTTGCGTGAGAATCTGTTTTGGGGTTTGTTTCTCGGCCAGCCATAATGGAAGCTCTGGCTTGCACTCTGTCAAGAGAGGATTCACCACCACCGACTCTGCACGAAATACCTCCGTCCAGTCCGTCTCCGCCCTCAACGCCAAAGTTGGTCCAGACAGAAATCCTGGATATGGCCGAAATCCCACCACCGAACCTTGCTTTTGCCCTGGCAGACCTCCAGCACAACTTGGCTATCATGCAAGAAAGGGCCGATCAAGCCAATACCTCTATGGCCAATCTGCGCGCTTTGATTAACGAGCGACTCCCTGCGGGAGGGGGAGGCAGAGAAAGGAACGAGCGTCAACCCGAGGCCGAAGAGATCCCTCTAGATGGAATCCCTCCTCCAAGTCCGGAAATGGCTGCTCTGATCACCAAGATGGCTAAGCTCGAAGAAACGGTTTCCAAAGCTGAAAGGATGGGAGCTGGTGGTTTGCTTACTCAGATCGTGCTATTTGCTTATAGTATTGATAGGAGTCTGGGGATGTGTTATTATCACTTTATAAGATCTTTATATAAGTGAATTTTGTGGCCAAGATGTCTGAAATTTTTTGATTTTCCCCAACATTGCGCATTGTAGTGAATTTTGTGGCCAAGATTTCTGAAATTTTTGAGTTTTCCCCAGCATTTCGCATTGTGACTTCATGTACATTTGATAGTTGTTTACTTATTGTTCAGTTTGAGTTTATAATTGTTGTCTCTTCAGTGAAAGGATATTGTTGCTTTGGATTATTATTCCTATGGTATTTCAGCTTATAGACTTCTTGTGTCTTCTGCCATGTTTTGTAGGCCTTATGAGTAGGTGTTGGATCAAGGAATAAGAAGTTATATATATGAAAAAGTTCCTTCCATAGTTGTTGGTTCTGGAACACATTGTTACGTGTCTCTTTCCCTCGATGTTCCTAGTCATTTGAAGTACATTGTGCGTTCTGAATAACGTAAAGCTCTTCCAGTCATACACAGTTTGTTTTCCCTTGGCATGTAGAGCAAATATTATTAAAAAAGAGGCGCCAAGTGGGTGACCTAGTTTAGCTATATGAAATGTCCTTCGGGTGCAATTTGTTGTGCAGCTGGTGAGAATTTGTGGTGGCTGGTGGCATTGTATGATACTAACTATAACATATGTGCTGTTATTAATATTTTAGAGTCATCTGAAGTGCATTCTGAAGACAGCAAAGCCCTTCCAGAGAAAATCAAGAAAAGAACGTTCAAGACACCATCTCAGGTTGAGGCTTTAGAGAAATTTTACATTGGTATGTGTGCTCTTATCGCCATATCTCATCTTGCTGTATAATGCCACGCAATTTGTGATCTTACCTGAAATAATTGAAATCACAAATTGCAGAGTCAGTAGGGCTGTTAGAAAAGCAAGTTTCTAGGTGGTTTTGCCACAGAAGATTGAAGTACAAGAAACAGGATGGTGAAACAGCTGCAACTGGAAGACAAGATCGTTCAAGTAAGTGGGTGAGTTGTCTGACTTTCGCTCTTGGTCTTCTCCGGTTCTCAAATGCCTAACATTACTAACACATGATAAAAACTTGATGCATACATAAAGGTAAGTGGCAGTGTCCGTGGCCCTTTTTCACTTCACAATCATGTATAGTCCACCCACACACCGAGCCCGTGCGGTGGTGCAGGGCCCTGGGACACGTCACTTGTCGCGTCATATTGGCTCCGTTTGTTTGGATGTAAAATATTTTTGTCAAAATCCTTTTAAGTTAAAGACTTTCTTCCTCTGCAGGTCTATGACTTGAAAAAGAAAAAAGTTCCGTTACTTTCTTCCTCTACAGGAGGAATTGGAAGAAGGTAATGCTTGCTTTTGTTTGCTTGGTGTGGATGTCTATAATAGCTCTTTGTTGCAATTGTTTTTCTTCGGACTTCTACTACATGCTGCATCTTTTCAGGGATGATTTTTGCTGCTACAACTTCTGATACAACTTCAACCTACGGGCATGTTTCTCATATTTTGGAGGGTTTCAAATAGCCCATTTATGTGGTTAATGAGGCCAATTAGTTGGGCTCTTTTATGTAATTTTGTTGAAAATTTGTTTCCCAAGCTAATGTAATAAATCTTTATTCAATAGTTGAATTGTTTATTGTATATTGATATTTGGATATGTTGGTGTTGAATTGAATAAATCATTTTTGTTTCTTAAATGAAATTACCATGATCTTATTTGAAAATGCTAATATATTGATATTTATAGAATTTTTAAAAAAATGTAAAAAATTGGCTATTATAGCTTTCTTAAAATGCCTTAGAAACGTTACATTCTATAGCGGTTTTAAAAAGCTGTAGAAATTTTGCATTCTGTAGCGCTATAGAAACTTTACATTCTATAGTGTTCTTAAAATGGGCTCAGAGACCACCAAAAGAATAAAACACCCCATAAACAGTGTGGGGATAAAGCAGAGGCCAAGGCCTAGTTGCCATGCAAGGGCCAGCCATTGGTCATGGCTGGACTGGCCTAAGCGGGTAACCCACTGCGGATCGCTAGTTTGAGCCACCTGATCAGTGCTTGGCTTTACACTTTATGGGTTCTGAGACATATTCAAAAAGATCCTAGAGGCATTCCATAGCAGCAAATATTAATATTGAAACATAAAATTGACAATTCTAACTATGAAAAGCTGTGAATTAGTTTTAACATGTTTCACAGTGATGGATATGAAAGGAAGAACATAAAACAACTAGACACTATGCCAGTATTGCACGTATAGCCATGACTGGCGTACCCGTACATGAGACCGGTGCGCGCTAGTTCTAGCACCACGGCTTCGAAGCCTTGCTATATTTTAGGCTAGGACTGGTATTGATTACCAGCTTTGAACCTGCCAGCCCCCTTCAGGGATCAAGATAGAGAGTTATCACAATGATGATATACCTTTGGTTTTGAGTTTTTGAAGGATGTTTGAGCTTAAGTAGTGGTTTGGATGATGAATGTAGGAGGATGGGTGTATAGAGTGGTGTGTTGCTTGCTTGAGAATGACCTTATAACTTGGTGAGAGAGTGCAAAAGGGGTTAATAACCTTATAACTTGGAAGAACCACCTTGTTATTTTGCAAACAACCCTTGTAACTTGGTGAACCCTTTAGAAGAGTGATGGAGGAGATATATATAGGAGGAGGGGGAGATGTAACCAGCTGCAAAGGGGCTGGTTGGCTTGGCACATAAGTCTCTCTTCATTTAATGAAGGGGGAAAGGTGATGGGTAGCATGAAAGAGGGGAAGGGAACATCCCCTGACCCGAGATTGCTTCTCAGACGAATGTACAAAGTACAAGGGTACCACAAAAGTCTTGTGAACATGGCTGTATAAATGTGATCGGACTAGGTTTGAGCGGCGTATGCTGGTGACTGACCTACATGCGCGGGTCCAAGCCTGGTCAATGGTCAACGTTGACCGATGACTGACACGTGGCAATGGACCAGCGTACGCCAGTGTTACATCCGCGTATGCATGTAGGGTTTTGCTGAGGCTTTATGGGTTAGGTTTAATAAGTTTTCAAAGGGTTTATCCTGCTCAAAGCTCAAACACACTAACATTCTAGGGATGTTCTTAATCTTATTCATCATCGGGGAATCAAATACCATAAGAAAACTAATTTGGGAAGCCCAAAATAGGGAGTCTACAATCTGTTTTTACTAATTTTTATAAAGTAGGTGGCAACTCTATTTTGATGATAACCATTATCGTGTGGCGATATTCCTAGCCATGGGAATATCCACGATCTTGGTTTATGAAGTGGAACCAAACTAACATTGTTCAATCTGTATGGCGATGCCCCGTTTTGGGAGGTGTCTACATTTCCCTTTCCTTGCTCCTAACAACGAACCTCCAGCTCAAATCTCAAACACTGCAGACATGGCCATATTGGGGCTCATCCTAATTTGGACACCGTGCTGGCAGCAAGAGCAACTTTGAGCTCCATTACCGATGATGAGGTAACGACTGCTTCCTTTCTCTTGTCATTCCATCTTCATGCTCTCCTGTTCTGAGTAATGCTCCTTCAGTAACAAGTGATAGGCAACCATGGGAAGGATCCAGATTTCCTCCAAAATACCGTGATGTAGAGACTTTGACCATGTGCGGAGTTGTCTTCAAGGGTCCCAACGGCTGTGAATGGTATCTTACCGAGAGAGCAACCTGTTAGTCACTTGGGTGGGAATTCCCAGGAGTGCCTTTGCCACCTCCAGATTCCATGAGGTGCGTTCTAAGAGTTCATTCCACGAGATTGACATGCTTATGCAGGGTATCCCGTCGAAGACTTTGCATGGGTGGGAGAATATGCAACTTTTGTTCATCAGACATTGATGCGACCATTTGTTGCCCGGCTACCCCCTCCAGAGGAGCAATTCACTTATGCCTACTCAGAAGTCGTATCGCCTGTGCAAGGCCAGGAGTCGGCTTATGATGTGCCGGAAGACATTGAATTGATAGATTCTAAGGGAGCTCACTATAAGAAACTGAGTAATAGGTGACGAACAATGGTGACGAAATTGGTTTTAGTCACATTGTACACATTGGCAACAAAAATAATTTCGTCGCCAAATGTAATAAATTGGCGACAAAATTACTTTTTCGTCGCCAAATATACCAAACTAATGACAAAATTGCCAATTCGTCACATTTGGCGATGAAAAATTTCGTTGCCAATTTATTACATATGGCGACGAAAAATTTGGTCCCTAATTTTGTTACAATGGTGATGATTTTTTTCGTCGCCAAAAGGATTAATTAGTCACAAAAAAAAATTTCGTAGCCAAATTTGTTATACGATTTTTTTCCTACAATCTACTCTATTTATTTAGTTCTAAGGCTCTCCTAGGGCTCTAATTGAAAGCCTTAGAAATAAATAATAATTACGACCATTTAGGATAAAATGAATAAATAAAATAAAATCTTCGCATGGGTTCATACAGATTGAAAATTGAAACACTTAATTTTGTAACCATAATAACGCTTACAAAACCAGTAGACAAAAGAAATTGAAAACACAAAAAGAACAAACAAAACATAACAAATAAAAGAATAGTAGATCTTCTCTTTATTTATGACATTGGACAATAATGAAATCAAAAAGTAGCAAAAATAAATGCTAAACAAGTATGTGATATTTTTTTGGCTCGGCAAATCGAATTTTATTAAACAAGTATGTGATATTAACAATCAAAGAAATCAAGATCATTATCCAAAATGGATATATCATAGAAATTTGGGAAAACCAATTAAAATTGAAAACCAGAAAAGAAAATAAGATTATAGAAAAAAGAATCAACCGAATCAGAGTTATATGGAGAGAGTAATCAACGATCCCGTTCTTTTCAAATGCAAATTTTGCTTACATCATTTAACTTTTTATTTTGAGAAACGAAAAGTTAAGAAGACTCTTATAAAAAGCACAAAAAGAACAAAAAACTTTTTGGAAAACAGAATTATGATAGGTATATATATTAAATCTTTAATATATATATATATATGTATATATACACACACACACACGAAGTGTGGTGGTAAGGTGTTGCTCGTGCGCTCCACTAGACGCGAGTTCGAAACACGGCATGGGCAAAAAAATGGGCCTCGATGAGGGAGGTAACATTTTTTAATTAATTTTAACATTAGCGACGAAAAAATTAACCAACAATATTGGGCGACGAAAATGGTTGGCGACAAAATAGTTTCATCATGAATTAGATAAATAGGCGACAAATTTTTCCTTTGATTATCTTGCGCTATTTGGATTTTGTTATCTCAGTATGCTATGGTGCATCTATTACACTTGATGGCTCAAGTGCTAGCATGTGCTTCTTGCCCCTTTGCTTTGGCTCTCCTATTGACGTTAATGTACTTGGTATCAATATCTCTATTGATATTATTGGTGTTTGCTATTGGCAATCTTACTCAAATTCTAGTACTGTTGCTACTACTTATTGGAGTCCAATTTGATCGTGCCATATTCAATAATTCCAAAAAAAAAAAAAAATGGTGCTATCATGTTCAGATTTTGTTACTATTGTTGCTTTTCTTGGTGTCAAAATCTAATGCCATCTGTTTGTTCAGATACAACTTGTTTAGAGTGTTACCCGTTGTTAGTCTGGCCTTATATTGTTCAAATACATCTTGTTTGGAGTGTTACCCGTTGTTAGTATGGCCTTGTTTCTTTTTAATTACCTTGGTTCTGTCTTATCATGATATCTATCTTTGGCTCAAACATTTAGTTTACCATGTTGTAGACACCCCAATCCGGACCTCGAAGGTTCTTTAAATGTCCTGATGATGAAATAAAGGAAACAAATACCTTCGAGGGCTTGGATGTAGGACTCCATTAAACAAACCCAAGGGCCCAGAATTGGACCTTTAGTACAGCACGGCACACCTCTACCCCGCACGGCATAACGAATTTCATTGTGCCGCATGAGGTCATGAGGTCAACCGCACAGTATTTTGGATAAAGTTCTGACTAGCTCAGCTAGCTGTAGGCCACGCCCACTTGAGCCACAACTACAAGTTTTTTTTTTTTGGTAAATCAGCTTGAAATAGAAAAAAGGACAACCGAATGTATAGCCTACAAGGGGCATACCCCAGGAGGAAAAGAAAAGTAAAGAAAGAAAGAAGAGAAAAGTGGAGATGCCTGTGCCAAGTGGCTACATAGAGCTAGAGGAAAAAATAAATGACCTATCCATGGGTTTCTAATCCATCTACAAGATGAAGGAGAAAACCAAGGGCAAAAGAGGTCGAGAATACTTACTAATATGCTAATGGCCTATACTAAATTAACTTCCTATGAACCAATGAGAAAATTACACATGAACGAATGAACGTTTAGAATTTCCATGAAAACCTTGAATCAGACGAATTTCCATCCACTTGTTGCATCTTAAAGCAGCCCCAATAGCCACCTTCTTGACAAAGCGCAACGAGG
This sequence comes from Rhododendron mucronatum var. ripense, assembly GCA_019656295.1. Classification (NCBI taxonomy): domain Eukaryota; kingdom Viridiplantae; phylum Streptophyta; class Magnoliopsida; order Ericales; family Ericaceae; genus Rhododendron; species Rhododendron mucronatum. The sequence continues at coordinate 650,888 of BPLT01000035.1, read as the reverse complement.
TAACAGCAAAAATAGCTGCAGGAGGCAGCGGAAGTTGGCGGGGTTGAGAGCTTCTCTCTCTACATTCTAGAGAGAGAATGCACTCCCCATGTCAGATTTCTGAAACTCAGTCATATCCAGAGGTAATTTTAAGCTCTGTTCAGCTGCTCCAACACTCACAACCCTCTCATGAGTTGAGCCGATTAAAAATGTACGGGTCTAGGGTCGAGACGTTCAAGTTCTGGAAATGCACGGGTCCCGATCTGAAAATGGGCCCTCCAAGGCGCGAAGCTCTGATCATCGCAGTCATCAGTAGAGAACTCGGAATAGGCTACCAGTGGTCCATAGCTGCAGAAGAGGGAGCAGGTCCACGAATTTAAAGAGAGAATACTGCAGATCAGGTGTCTCATAGTAGACACCACATCTTGCCGAAGGGTCGGATGGCAACAAACAAAAAAACTATTGCTAGGTGGGTTCCATTCCTATCGATCTGTAGTGTTTGGACCCATCTGTTTTGGGGTTTAGATTTTAATCAGCCCTATTTAGGGGTTTTCTGGACGGAGCTCAAGTGTTCTACGGGTTCGATTTGTTCACCGTAATCGCGCTCGGCCAGTAGAGGGGTTGGCCGAATGCCCCAGAGCTTACCCAGTTGTGGGCGATTTACACGGCGGAAGGTCGGCGTCGGCACTGATTTACTGGTGTGTTCTATGGGTTTTGAGGTCTTCAATCCGTCGGATCTGCACTGGGTATCAGAGACTAAGCATCTCAAAGCCGGTTTTTGAAAACCACGGCTACCAAACCAGTGGTTCATGACCCATGGAGGAATATGGCATTAGGGTGCTGTTTTGTTCAAAAGTTGGGGCTGACCAGTTACTTAAAGCTCACAACCGCCGTTCATTGAGGGTTCCGTCATTGGACCTTCAAGCAGCAGGTATCATTCCTTAGAATTGTAGATCAATATTGAGAACCTCGATGGGCAGTCATCTGTTGGACTGAGATCGGGTTAACCTCAGGAATTAATTCATTACCTGAATACAGTAATTCTAGTGGGTTTCCGGTTGGGCAAATACAGTAGATTTAAATTCCTAGTTACTTTACTTCTTTAGCCTGGTTGTTGTGCATAGTATGGTTGTGACTGTGGTTATCATTGATTAGATCGGGTCTTGCTCTGATTGAAAGGGGTAGCTTTCGCGGCTGTTTCTGATTAGGTCGGTGGTTGGGTTTTGATCGAAAGGGGTAGCTTTTGAGGTTGTCGTTGATTAGATTGGTGGTTGTTCTTTGATTGAAAGAGATAGCTTGTGTGGCTGTCTATGATTAGATTGGAGGTTGATCGCTAATTGAAAAAGGCAGCTTTGGTCCTCCTTCGGTATTTTGTGTCCTCTTTTTGTGCCAGATGATTCGGTGGTTTGCCCGGTTAATGGTGGTTAGATTTGAGGATCTTGTGCTGCCTCATCTTTAGTGTTTAGCGAGCCTTTGGAATTAGGTTGAGGGTGTAATAGTCTGGATGGAATGGGCGTGGTGTTCAGGGTGCTTTGGGGGGTAACCTTGACGGATGCCGACATCTCCAGGTTGAGCCTCTTCTTGTAGCCTAGTTCCTCTGTAGTAGCTGTTCTCTTAGAGGTGAGTATTACGTTTGACTATAGGTGAGTTTGGAGTTTAGAATCTTGGTCTGCATATCCCTTCTCTGGTGGCTATGGTGATTGGTTTTTGGCTGAGGGGGGATTGTTTTGGCGAGCCTTGGGAATTTGGTTGAGGGAGTAGTAGATTGATTGGATTTGGCGTGGTGTACAGGTTTGGGGTCCCTGTCGGATGCTGTCATCCTTGGGTCGAGCCTCTTCTCGGTACTTAGTTCCTTCGTAGTAGCTGTTCAGCCTCCCTCGATGCCGAACTGCGATGTTGCTACATTTCATCAGTGATGGTTCCTCAACTGGTCGTTTTTCGACCGTGATTTACTTTATCTTATATCCTAGTCTGGCGGGTTGTGCCAGACCGTAGTTAGCTTTCATTTAATCATTACCTACTGTTTACTTTGTATAGTACCCCGTTGTGCCTTCCTTCTTTGAGGAATAGTGCAACGGGAAATGATAACAAACCACAAAGCAATTGTCATCTACCGTATTCTACTATACTCTCCATGCGGGTTGTGCATGGTTTATTGCACTTTTTTTACTTTTCTTCTTTTCCTTTTCTTTTCCTCCTGGGGTATGCCCCTTGTAGGCTGTACATTCAGTTAACCTTTATTTATTTCAAGCTATTTTACCCAAATAAAAAAATAGCTGCAGAATAGCAGCTGTAACTACAAGACTACATCGACCGTAGTTGCAACAGTAGCAGAAGTAATTGGCAGCAGTAAGTTTGCTAGAAAACAGTGAGGACAGCAGCAGAATTGCTGCAGAAGCACCATTATCTGCAGAACAGCAGCTACCGTAGGTGCCACAGTAGTAGCAGTAACTGGCAGCAATTGATCAATCCTGGGACTGCTCCTCACGGAACAGCAATAATGGCAGAAAAGCAGAACAGCAAAGCTTTTGAACTCCCTGATCTGGGAATGACTTAAGAAGCTACAACAGAAAGACCAGTAGCAGAAAACAGCATCAGCAACATTAGTAGCTGAACTAGCTGAACCATAGCAGCAGTTGGGCTCGACAGCAGCAGCAGGTAAACTAATTATGTACATAACAGACATGGCAGTAAGTGATAATAACTGGAAGCTGTCTGGACTGGTCAAATGCAAATGCTGAACCATTAGCAGCCGCAACTAATTGATGCCATTACAGAAATAGCAAAAGAAAAAGCTGCATCTTATATACAGAACTGCTCAATGCAGAGCCATATGAACCAACAGAGTGCCATATGTAGCAGCAAACAGCAGACAGCATCAACAGAACAGAATTGAGAGTAAACGACAACTAGGGACAGGCCCCTAGAAAGGCATTCACATTCCAAGGGACAACCCCCCAAGGATAGGTCAAAACTAATTAGAATGCTACTTTGGACAGATAGAACCAAACAGAACAGTTGAACGAACAACAAGGAAACAGAAGGCCTATTGCTTTATCAGCTAAACCTACTACTCCCTCGAGGCCTAACCACCAACATCTAAAAGGAATAGGGTGGATCCTCACTCCCTCACCTCTCCCTTACAAATTGACTCCCATTAGATATTACCTCCTCTCACAAGAAATTGGGGCTCAAGCACACAACTCACGGGTGTACACATATGCTAGCACACTCAAAGATTAGCTCTGAGAATAAGATAGATACCTGATAAAATAGAAGTAATAAAACCCATGCTCAACTAACTCTGAGAAGGTCCACCTTGCACACCTTGTTTTGTCACCATGAGTGTAATACTTGTGAGAATAGCCCTGAGCTGGTAATAGAAGCACTGGAGGTACTAGCAGCCAAGAATCCGTCTCTCTATTTAGGAGCAATTGCCTTCAACTGGATGTCATGCTTTGGTACCTTAGCTCCGCAAAACAACATGAATTTTGGAAGTGGTGGTTGAAGTAAAACAAAACTATGTAAATGTTGTGAAAAAATCACTAACCAATGTTCCATTGTACTCTTAATTGTCCAGAACCACTAGGTAAATTAGTAATGGACAAAAGTCTAGCCCTTACATCATTGGAGATTTTATGAGCAACTACAGTAGGAGGACAATAGGAATTCTGAAACTTTCTATAGTTCCTTTCCAACCAAATATGATGTACATACACTGTGAACACAAGTTTTGCAATGATGTTGGCCAAAGATTTACCTCTCAAGTAAGAAAGGCAGTCCACCCAAGGCTACCAAGCAGGATGACCATTCATATAGGGGGTCTGAGGGGACAATAAGGTCCTGATTTGGGTGGCCATTGAACAATCAAAAAAGAGATGGGCATGGTTCTCTATAGCATGGCAAAATGTGCATTGGGATAAGGATTTGAGGCCGAACATAACAAGCCTATCCTCAGTGTTTAACCTATGCAAAAGGGCCATCCAGGTGATTAGGCTACACCTTGGGATATGTCCAGGAAACCACACAACTTTATGCCATGCAACTATGGGAAAGTGGCTTCTAAGGTTGTCCCATAGGGATGAGATAGTGAATTTCCCAGAAGTGTTGAGTGTCCACTTGCATGAGTCCTTAGCAGTAGGATTAAAAGCCACATTATGCAATTGAGCTCTGAACTCATTGAGTTCAAGAGTCTGAGTGATAGGGAAGGCCCATTAGTTGTTGTGAATTATATCATGGACAGTGGCTTCCTTATTAATCCCAGCGTCATAAACAATTCTCTAGCCAAACCTTGGGAGCAAGGGTCCTAGGGGATGCCAATTGTCATACCACAAGAGGTAGACATTCCATCTCCCAGCTTGTACCTAAAAAAGGCTGAACATGGGGCCTCAGATATAGAATTTTCCTCCATACCCAGGAGGGATAGAATTTTCCTCCATACCCAGGAGGGATTACAGGGGACCTTGACACACCAAAAACTCCTACCAATAAGACTTAATCCATTGGCACCACATGGATTGTTCACCTCCAGACACAAGGAACCAAATGTGCTTAGCAATAGCGGATTTGTTCCATATTTCTAAGCACTTAAAAACCAGACCACCTTCTTTAACTGGGGAGCACAGATGCTTCCAAGAGACCTTGGCTTAGCTGAAAAAGCACTTCTGGCCCGCCCAGAAAATACCTTCCCCATTTGAATTCAAAAACCTTGGCTCTTGCCTATAAATACAACCCTCCACTCAAGGGAAAGGGGCCCTGAATTTTCTGTCTCTCTCATCATGCTGTCACACCCACTCCTCATTCCTAAGTCTTGAGAAAGTTATTCTAAAAACATTCTCTAGGCTCTTTCTTTCTCAAAATCCTCTATTTTTTTGCTCACTATTGAAGTTAGTCTTTTACTCACTTTAAGGTTTCAACTACCCAATGTACCCATCTATTGCTCACATCCACGACCTTCTTCTCTCAACCGATTTTACTTGCACTCATTCGTAGCCTTCCATTCTCATCCAAGCTCAAGATCAAAGGTATAACTAGTTTCCCTGGGATAAGCCCTGTCCTTATCCCTGAGGGAACCTTTCTGTAGTCAGGATCAACCCTTTTTTGGTTGGATACTAGCTTAAAACCATTTTCAAAAGCAAATACAAGTCACTGTGCTGAGTATGCTATGCCGCGCGACGCTTTGATGCGTCGCACGGTATAGCGTACTCAGACGCACGACATTTCCATATAGCTACTGCTTTCTTGTTCAAACTGTCTGAATCATAGCCATCCTCTGTTAGGCCTGTTTTGTTACTGAAATATCAGTTGTCTTTGCTTTCAAAATAAGACGATATTTACAAGCCATGTTTGGTTTTAGAAACAAAGTTTCTTTAATCATTTCGAGTGATCAAAAGTATAAAAAGATGATTTACATTCATGGCTTGAAGGAGTGGTGTTTTTCAGAGTGATCCAGTGATAAAAACACCATTGGACGTTAGTTGAAAACCCCGTGCGTGCTACTCAAGACGTCAGGCGGTGTTCTGAAACTTAAATGATGGCCTGGAAACAGAACAGATACCCAGCGCGGCATACTGTAAAATCGTGCGCGGTATTACAATATGCCATGTAGAAGGAAACTGAGAGCCAAACAGTTTCTGTTAGAAAATTCTTTGATTATGCATCATCTTTACCATCCTTGTACAAATAGCACCACGTGCACGCTAACGTGATATATTTCCCATGTCCCTTTCCCCCTTATTTGTTTATTAAAGAGCTTGATTTTCCAAAAGAGATTTTAAATTCCCCTTTCGAAAAAGTTTAGTAGAGACCGGTTTTATCGGCAAGTGGGGTGCTTTTTTTTAAACAAAGCCTTCCCCATTCGTAACTTGGCTCCTGAACCCAAAATCTTGACGTTTTCGTTGGACCAAAATGCCTTTTCAAACGAGCTCTCAGTTTCTCGGATCATCCATCTCAAAAATCCAGGTGGCAACTCTTCTTTTGGGTGCGCGCCAGCCAGGGAGCCCACACATGTACTCGTCTCCTATACTAGAGCATTTCATTTGCTGGAAAAATATTAATAAATAAAATTTCCTTTTCTTTGACTTGTGAAGCTGTAGAAAGATCACAGTTAATCTTTCCTATTCAAATCCTTTGGTTGTCCAAGAGATGGTATATGGAGATCATTGCTTAGTCTTCATTGAGTTTTGACTTGTTCATCCCAATGGCCGGTATCTTATAATCTCTTTGTACTCTTGAGCTTTTTCGGGCAACGAAGTTCGGATGTTTAATTTGAGGTGCATTCGGCCGACGTGACTTCAAATTTGATATCTAGCTTAGTTACCACTTCAGCTATTTGTCTTGATTTGATCCTTTGATTCTGATGGCCCAACCTTCCTGATATAAATCTTGTTTGACTGAAACTTGCACATCTTTGGAGTGTCATATCAATAGTTGTGTCAAACCTGGGATAGATTTGTAGAGTTTGCTTTGGACTTAGGTGCTATGAGCTTGTGGGTTAGTCTTTTTTAATTTCAGATTCTTGGAAGGATTACTCGTGATTAGTAGAGTTCGCCTGCAATAACAATTATCAATTGAGCATCAGGATGGCACCATGTGAGAGCTTCTAAAAAGATTGTTGATTTTTCGGACCGATTAGGAAGACAACAGTTAAGGGCCAAACTTAGTGCGAGAGACCACCAAGAAGGTTGCTTCAATTTGACGATGACTGATTATCGCCGAAGGTCACCACAAGAACTACAAAGATTGAGGGAGACAACTCTTGATGTTTAGAACTCGAGATTGAGGATGACAACTTTTGTGAAGAGCGACTAGTGAAAATTCTAGACAATCGAATGCGAGTCTTGCGTGAGAACAACATTCCTTTTCTCAAGGTGATGTGACATTGTCTTGGAGTCAAAAAAGCTATATGGGAGTTGGAATCCGAAGTGTGTTTGAAGTATCCAGCTTGTTTTCTTCTTGAGGTGCGTGGTGAATTTTGGGGACGAAATTCCTTAAGGTGGGGAGATTGTAGAGACCCATGTCTAATTTTAAATTTATTTTTATTGATGTTGGTACGTGGAATTATAATTAGATAATTTTGTGCGCAATGAATTTTATTTTATATATGTAGATGTATGTTTGGTCGTGTCGGCCCGAGTTTGCGAGCCATAGGATGAGAATGTTTGGGGACCCGTGGTGGGTAACTTTTATGATTAGTTACTATTTATTTTTATAGCTCATGGGGCATTAGTGTAGCTACTTATTAAATTCTAGGACTTGAGTAAGTGTCTATGGTAGTTGAGGGGGGTGTAGTGTTATAAATACTGTCACGCCCTCGATTTTCAACATAAGTATATAATCCATTTCAATTAAAGATCCTCACATAACATTAAAAAAAATACCCAAAAGAGTTCCCACATAATCAATTTACAAAATAAGTCCCCAAGTCAAAAGATATACAACTTTGGCACTCTGGCCCAAATTAAGCTTAAGTTCAGGTGCAAAAAAGGTTATCAAGTTACAGACGATTTCGTCAAAAGAAATTTTAGAGTAATTAGTTACAAGATCATCTTTAACAAAAAGAGATCTTTACAAAGATGATGAGATAACTAATGATGTCAGCTTCCCAAAGTCTTTCACTGTCAAGCACACGATGCATGTAAACTATTGCCTGGCATTTGAACCTGAAAAGAAAGATTAGGTTGAGCTACACTAGCCCAGTTGGAAAATCTTTACCAATCTTATATATATGCAAATATGATGATAAGGGCAAGAGAAGGAAAACAAGAGGATATAACTCAACGACGAAATACAATCGACTCAAGGATGAGCCAAACATTCAAGACGATCGTTCTAAGATATGCTATAATCAATTTATGCCATAAGATTCACACTACTCAAGCAAGTAACAACTTTGACATGACTCACTATCCCATACCTCCACCATCTATATTTCCACCTCTTGCGTTACAGTATAACACCACAAGGGTTATCGTATTAAAGGACTTACATTCTGGGTCTTGAGAACCCCGTACGTCTCCCAGAGATCTCCAACATGAGTCCAAATAGCTCATTCTCCATTGACTCATCAAATAGGAAACTTAAGAAACTTTCCTGGTCTTAGGGCCCCATATACCCACAATACGTTCCAGGTACTTGTGACCCCGTACATCCATTTCACGTTCTGGGTTTTAGGGCCCCATATACCCACAATACATTCAGGGTACTCGTGACCGCGTACATCCATTTCAATTTTCATCCCACATATTTCCAAGACCCTAATTTCAAGAATGTAGATAGGAGAAAGATATTGATATTAGGTAGGTTGTTCACATATTAACTCGTGTTTCTATTTTGTTCCCAAACTCTTTATCTCGACTCACCCTTCGTACTACATGGCATCAATTGTCAAGTAGTCACATCGTACATTAATAAATACCTTAAGATCGCGTTAATCCTCTGAGTTTATCACGACGCCCTACGTCATGTACCGTACCCACAAATGACACAACGACACACCATCCGCTAGGTTTTAAATGAGAGTCTTACCGAACGAGTGCCAAAGGAACCTTGGAAGTCAACAAGACGATGCATGAGGATACGAATCATAATCCTATCCATCGGATCACTAATATTATACTCTACTGAGTGCCAAGAGACAAGGTCTAACAATGAGTTACTAAGACATAAGCAATCATACTCAAGAGTGACTTAAACATGTCCTAATTATATAGGGAATCGTAACACGGAACGAGAACAATCTTAGGAATAACCACAGATATCGGCAGACTGACACACCTCTACTCAAATGGTCATAACTTTTTGTGTACTAAGGCCCCGTTTGTTAACCTCTTTAGGTCTTGGGATTGGACTAATAATCCCATGGGATTACTAAGCCTTTATTTGTTTTGGCAATGGGGGAGTGGACAATTAGTCCCATGGGAACGTGAATCCCCTCATTAGGGGGTATTACCAATACCTTGGGGGACTTGGTATTAACAATCCAATCCCCTCCTTACCAATGCACAAATACAAAAATAGCTTCCACCAATTCCATCTCATTACCAATCCTATCCCATGTGAAGGGCAAAAACGAAAATGTATACTATCAATCCAATCCTATTCCATGTGAAACAAACATGATATTAATAATCACATCATCTAATCACATATCAAACAAACATACTCATCACCAATCCCATCTCCTTACCAATCCCTTCTCATTACCAATCCCAATCATAATCCCATCTCCTTACGAATCCCACCCCTCTAATACTTTTATCAAACGAGGCCTAAGAGATTTAAGGTGATTACGGCGGCAAATGAAAGCTGACTTCAATACCTTCGAATCGATATAAAGTTTGCATGAAACAGACATTGGACGAAAAAGTTATGGCCGTTTGAAATTGGGCTGAAACTCAAAAATCGGGCAGAATTTCCAGAGAGGGGAGGGATCAATCCTTGGGCTTTCTGGTCTAGAAATAAAAAGGGGGATCGATCCCCCAAGTTTAGGGATCGATTCCTACTCGATTTTGGGCAATTTTCTGCAGATTTCGACAGCTCTAGAAATGAATGAAGGGAGACGATTAAAGCTCGATTCGTACACCTAATCAATATATAAACACATAAAAGAGGTAAAGAAGTCCCTACCTCATGACGATAACCAATATCTACTAGATTAGATAAAGCCCTAGCTTCCTTGAACTTCAAAATTTTGATCCAAGCTTAACCCGAGGATTTTCGAGCTCAAGGACACGATCGGAAGGCCGGAGGGTAGTTGATTCTTGGAGTATTTGAGAGATGGAGTGGAGTTTTGTGTGAGGAAAGCGAGAGAGAGAGAGAGAGAGAGAGAGAGAGAGAGAGAGAGAGAGAGAGAGAGAGAGAGAGAGAGAGAGAGAGAGAGAGAGAGAGAGAGAGATACAAGGAGATAAAAATAATCTCCTACACCACACACACACACCCTATTTATACTACTATATCTCTTTATCACACCTATACTTCCTAAACCCTCAATTCCTTCATTCTAGTCCTCATTTCAAATATCCTACTAATAAACATATTCTTTCCAATAAGTCATTTAATATCCATTTCAAAAATTAAAAAAATTTCGGGTCTCTCCAAATGACTGTATATATATATATATAGAGAGAGAGCAAGAGCGAGAGAGCGAGAGAGAGAAACACACACACACAAAACTTTAAGCAAGGGTGCCATTACCTTGTTAAGTTAAGGATGTACCTTTCCCGACCAATTTGCGATGATCCGAGTTGCTCAATATGTTCAAAACATGATTTTAAGGGTACCTACGAGAAATCAACAACAAAAAAGACTGAAAAGGGCTTAATCCGAGCAATTTTTGTTTGTATTTTATCGAACAGTTCAAATAAAAACTGCTCAAATCAAGTCATTCTGAACATATTGAGTGGCTCGGATCATCGAAATTTGATCGTAAAATGGGAGAAAAGGGGACGTCCGCATTTTATTTAAAATGAGGACGCCTTTACCTGAAGGAGACTTATATATATATAATATATATACGAAAATTTTCACATGCGGACCTCTTAAAATGCGGACCCCTCTTTTTCGATCAAATTTCGATGATTCGAGCCGCTCAATGTGTTCAGAACGTGATTTTAAGGATATCCGTGAGAAATTGGCAAAAACAATGATCGAGAAGGGCTTGATCTGAGCAGTTTTTATTTGAACCGTTCAATAAAAAAAAAGCTGCTCGGATGAAGCCATTTCCAGTTATTTTTTTGCTGAATTCATGAGGGTACCCTTAAAATTATGTTTTGAACACATTGAGCGGCTCAGATCATTACAAATTGGTCAGGAAAGGGGTGTCCTCACTTTAAACAATCAGCCTATACGACTAACCAAAATGGTAGCAACTACAAGCTGGTCATCTGCCTCGAGTAACATAAAGTGAAGTTTCTGAGAATTAGCATCCATATGATTGACTTCAACTCTTCTAACATCTTAATCGCTACCATCCACTAACCAAAGCTCATCTTTATCTCAAGATCGCACATTTTGAGACATTCCACAAATGTCCAAGGGATGTCCCTCCAAGGATAGCCAATAATATAACATAGTGATCATAGTTTTAAATATCGGCCGGTACGAACCGTATCGGCCGGTTCGTACTGAAATTTGAGAGTTTCGGTTCGGATATAGGCCGGTATTACCGGGAGAATGGAAATCACAGGTGACCCGGCCGATTTCCGATACGTATCAGTCTGTAACGGAATTTTGTGGCCGGTTCGGGGTTCAGGAAGTAGGGAAAAAAAATTCAGGAATCAGAATCAAATCTGATTTCTTCTGCAAATCAATCTCTCTCGCATGAGAAAATGTGGAGGAAACAAAACAAAGATCAGTCATGTGAAACTATGGGTAGGAATTTCGATCATTCTCACAAAGACACACAGAGAGAGAGAGAGAGAGAGAGAGAGAGAGAGAGAGAGAGAGAGAGAGAGAGAGAGAGATGTACCAGTAGCCATCGTCTCCGACGAAACAGCTTGAAAGTAGTCCACCATCTCTCAGAACTCCTCCTTGTACGCGATCGGCACAGCCGGGTTTGGCCCATCGTCTTGCTGGAACGGGGTCACGACCGTCACATACGACCACTCCGGTCGAAGGGTCTGCAGGACTCTCAATAGATCTATCTTATGTTAGAGAGGAGAGCTCTCTGAACCCGGTTTCAAGAAGGAGTCGGTTGGACGGCGGCGATGGTGGAGGTTGGAAGGCACTGGTTTTGTGGGCATTGGCGTCGTTTGGCGTGGGGGTGGGTGTCTGTGGGTGAGAGGAAGAGACATTGGTGGTGCGGCAACGTTGGTGCTGTTCCGGCGTGCGTGTGCTGGCTACGGTGCTGGAGAAAGAGAGTGAGTGGGTGTTGGATTTTGAAGGAGAGAGAGAGATGACAGGGGATCTCCTTCGGAGAGAGATGGAATTGCAGATGGCTGTTGAAAAATTTCTCCTGTTGAGAGAGTAAAGTTGGAGAGAGAGAGGGTGAGTTGGTTGGTGTACGAGTGAGACTTGACTTGAACATGCTCTATTCATAGGGAAAAGTTAAAATTCAGGAATACTTTTTATTTTAATTTTTTGAAAGGGAAAAATTCAGGAGTAACTCACAGACTCACAGTCTAAAAATGACGAAAATACTGTAATAAAATGGACTAAAAAGAATAGGAGCATGCTAAATTGTGGTGTGCTACACCATACACTACCAAATCTTAAAACGTGGAGCACTTTCCCATACGCCTGTCATCATTATCTTTTCTTTTCTTTATCTTGAAAGAGGCGTGAGGGAGCAGAACAAAGAAGAAGAACGGGTTTGTAAACCTCTATGGTGTGTTTATTTTAATGTCTTCATCTTACTTTTGTTGTTTATGTCAATTATATCGAAACTCATAATGTTGTATTTTTCTCATATTTGTAAAATCTTATTGACTTGCGGGTTTTGATAAATTATCGGATATTTCACATGAAGAGAATGGGCTATTACATGTCTTAAATTAATTAAAATGTGATAATTTAAGCCAATGTTGGGGGCAAAAGCCGTAAAAGTATATTTTTCAAGTTTTATACATGTTGCTAATGATTTTTAAAAATACACGACCGCGACACCCGATTCCCGCGACGTATCATCGATATGTCCCAATACCGATATACCGTGACCAATACCGCGACGGCGACCAATACGGCGATTTAAAACTATGATAGTGATACCAACTACTATCGTAGACAGCGCATACGGTTAGGGAAAATAAGAGCTGTGCTATGTGCACAGCAAGCTGTGCACAGAGCCCGTTTCCTCCCGCCTCGGGTTGCACAAAGATGATCGGAGCCGCTCATTTTGTTCAAAATATGTCGTATAAGGTCCCTGTAAAAAATGAGCTTCGTTCGATATCGTTAGAGGCGTTTACAAAACACCCAAAATCACTTCAGAATTTAGGCCTCATTTTTTACAGGAACCTTAAACGATATATTTTGAACAAAATGAGCGGCTCCGATCATCTTTGTGGGACCTGAGGCGGGAGGAAATGAGCTCTGTGCACAGCTGCTGTGCACAGAGTTTCTGGGAAAAATAATACCAAATAAAACCCCATATATCCATGGAGGTCATTCATCTGGACCTAACTGCTCCACCTCTGCCTCCGACTTCCATTCAGAATGAGACTCTCAAGGGCACTCCGACCACAGCACTAAGAAATTGTACCAGCTGATGACTAATACATTGCAACTTAATTTAACTAGTAACCTGGAAATCTCACACTAACGGATTGCACTAACAGAAAGTTGAAACATGCATATATATAATCCACCGTCCTATTCAGTATTCATTTATTGCTAAAATTATTTATCATAAACATCTATATATCCCAATCTATTCCAATTATTTTGATACACATCTAAATATATAATGCTTCATTCAGAGAATAGTGATTCCATAGCTCAGTTAATTCCTATATTTCTATAAATGAAAACCAATACTTAGTTATCTCCGCAATTTTGAGTACTTCAAATAGTTTACAAAGATGATATCTCAATTTTTTTTTGGGTAAATTGATATCTCAATTTCAAGTAAATCGTGGTTCGAAACCAAAACTGAACCTTGCTTTGGATTGGTTTGGTCCAATACTTCTTTGTCTGTTGGTTTGGTTCCCCAAATTTTTAATCCGTAGTGGTTTGATTCTTGGTATACCATAAAACTGAACCAATTCAGTCCATGATCACCCTATCAAAAATCGGCTTCCTATAGACTCGGCAGCAAACTCTACGTTCATGGTAAATGTTTGGTTCATTTCCTAAAATTGTAAACCTTTATAAATTCATGCAGGAGCCAATTCAAATGCGGCACCCGACCTAGCAAAAAATCAATCAGATGCGCGGGCCAAACAGTATGCACTATAGATAGACCATTTTGACCATACTAAAACAAGACCACAAGAATCCAGCAACAATTGTGCCCACACGACAGCTACATCAAAGGAGAGCCTTCTACCCAATGCACTCTCCTTTCCGTTTTCTCCACAAGGCCTTTCCCTTGGCCTTCTCTCACCTAAACAAGGATTTGATGAGAGAGTGAACCCTTGGTGGTGCCTTCAATCCTTCCTTCTTCCTTGTATATTGTAATATTAATCTCTCTCTCTCTCTCTCTCTCTCTCTCTCTCTCTCTAAACAGGCATTTACATGAGGAAACTTTGTCCAAATTTTGATAGAGAAGATGGACTGGAGACGGTGCTCGAGGTCCCCATACCGGAGGACATGTTCACGAGTATGGGTAGCAATGTAGCCCTCCGGTGGCAAAACATGGCCACATGGATGAAGGCACAAACTTCGGATAAATGGTTATCTCCAATTATAGCTGGGCGTTATAATGAGCTGAGTTTTCTCCTTTATATTGTCGGGTCTCCTCTCATACCCCTTCAAGTGCAACTGGACCATTCCTTACACCGTCCAGTTAGACACTCTTCCATCGTAAGGAAAAAGTTTCTTTCACATCTTCTGTAGGTTTTGCAATCATCATTCTTTCATTGTTGTACGTCTTCAAAAAAAAAAAAAAAATTCATGATGTCAAACTGTCAAGTAAGTAAATATGCATCGCATCTGTCTTCAAATCTATTAAAATGTTTTGATCCCTTGGTCATAGTTCGGCATATAGCACCTCCATTGGAATTCCAAGACCTAACACAACAAGGTTAGCCAAAGTACTAGGTGGTCAGCTAAGACCCCGATATTTGCAAAGGGATGGCATTTCAACCCTTGAGACAAGCTTAGAATTTGGTGAAACAACAGTGAGCAAGCTTGGACACTGTTAGAATCTTGGGAAAATAACAATCGACGAGTTTTGGTGACAGATGTGGGAGAAATCTTTCATATTCCTATTAATGAGCCCGATCATGCTTCAACTCCAAATACTCAGATGCAAGACATGTAGCATAATTTCCTTTTGAGTTCATTGTCTTTTTTAAGGCTGTAATTTTTCTTAAAGGAAGACTGTAATTAAATTAAGGATTAGAATAAGGAGAAGAAAAAGTATATATAAAAATATAAAGAACAGCTAAATCAAACCTTTTTTTATTGGGGCTTTACCTTTTTCTTAACAAAATCACTTGATCTTCAATTCTTAGAAATCATGTTTCCATGCATCATTATTCATGACTCCTATTTGCATGTAGGAAGCTTCAACAGCAAAGTACATCGTACAACAATACATAGCAGCCACAGGTGGACAAGCAGCGATGAACTCGTTACTGAGCATGTGTGCAGTTGGAGAGGTGAAAATAAGCGCGTCGGATTTTCACCAAGGTGATGAAAGCGTGAATGTTAGGAGTACGGAGGAGGCAGGAGGATTTGTACTTTGGCAGAAGAATCCAGACTTGTGGTGCTTGGAGTTACTTGTTTCAGGGTGCAAAGTCATCTCTGGAAGCAATGGGAAGGTCTCTTGGAGGCAATCTTCCAACCAGCAAACTCCCATATCTAAGGGTCCACCCAGACCCTTGCGCCGGTTTTTGCAGGTACTTCCTAGTTAAGCTTATTCATGCATCACTGTAAAATTTATAGTAGACTAGTGCACCAGACTACATCTACCAAGGGGTTCACATGTATAAAATAAAAACTACCCATCAAGGTGATGTGGATAGTGGTGAATTTTGTTCCCGATTAGACAAAAATCACATAAAGACAATCACATGAAAAATTAAATTAAGCATCACGCAAAGATTCACATGTTGTCTCAATTGGATAGTTGGGTGCATATCATCCACACACCTCATTTCAATTTTCACCACATAGCAAGTGAAAGAAGATAGTACAGATTTCATCGACAAAGGTGGCGTGTAGCCGAACCGTCATAATTAGAGAAGTGAAAGTTCAAACTAGATCAGGCCTTACAAACCAAACAATTCTAAGTTTGATGTGCATTGGACTCACCTTGAACCAATCTGAGTTCACGTATTTCATTTTTTGAGTAGCTATTTCGATTTGGGTGATTGGTTTCTAAAACTAGTTTTTTTTTTTTTTTTCGGTAAACCAAATTAAAATAGAAAAAAAGGCTAACTGAATGTATAGCCTACAAGGGACATACCCAAGAAGGGAAGAAAATAAAAAGAAATAAAAACGATCACTCTAGGCCAAGCGGCTACAGGATGCTAAAAGATAATACTAACATATGTTTTCGACCCATCTTCAAAGAGGGAAAGGAAACAACTAGAAAATAGAGACATATATGATGATATAAAACCTAAAGACAGGGACCACATGCTAGCATCCACAACATTTTAGGACAGCCACAAAGGCCACCTGCCTCCACCTATCAAACTGTGAAACTTCATGAAAAGTTGCTAACTGGCACAATAGTCAAGTTTCAGAATTTGAGGAGATATATAAACTGCAACGCTAGCAGATGGATCCCACTCGAATTGACCTGTGAATTCCCGGGACATCCCCCAAGGATAGGCAATAAGTCTATAACAGATTAAA
This sequence comes from Rhododendron mucronatum var. ripense, assembly GCA_019656295.1. Taxonomy (NCBI): domain Eukaryota; kingdom Viridiplantae; phylum Streptophyta; class Magnoliopsida; order Ericales; family Ericaceae; genus Rhododendron; species Rhododendron mucronatum. The sequence continues at coordinate 634,448 of BPLT01000035.1, read as the reverse complement.
AGATTAAAAGGAAGCGCACATCCAACCAACTAAAAGTATTCAAAAACATGACACCAAAATGTGCCAATTAAGGACAGCCCCCTTTGATAGGCATGCTCTGACACAGAAGAGATCGAGCTTCAGCACTACACTATCAAACCCATAATACAAATCAAATGGGTGTAACACGAACCAGCAAGATATACACATTAACTGAAATAGACTTTACAAAATAGGATTGTAGCAAGAACCATCGTAACTATTGGATCACAACCGGATAACCCAAACTATTTTCACCATAAGCAAAATAGGGGCAGCTGAAAGCATGGTAATGCCCACAGATGATATGTTAGCTGCAAAAGAACTGTACCCAAAGTTGCCTCACAAAATGGTATGCATTCCAAGTACATAACAGATCTCACCAGCAAACTCCGTCTAAATCTTACCTCCCTCTCTTCTTTTCACACTAGACCTAGATCATTGGCAAATAGTAAGTTTGATTATGCACGATGCATATAATGTGTAACAAAAAGTCAAAATAACCTTTTCAAAAGAGTATACATGGTAGATCGCAAAAAATCCTGAGCTGATATTTGAATGTTTTAGAGTATGTCCTCAGTTTCACAAGACAGCCTATGAGTGAAACTAATTAAAACTGCCATCCTCATTGAATTGAGGTTATGCCAGTTCAGATCTTTAATGTTAGAAAGGAATCACTGAGAGAAAAATAAGAGAAAATTTAGGGTACTTATAATAGTACTTTTCTTATGGTTATTTGCTTTTTGGGGTTTTAAACCCCAAGATTCAAATCACAGGCTTAGAGTTCTGCTATACTTATCAAATGGATATTGGTGACATCAGTACTTAAAAATTAAAATGGCAATTGATATACTGTCTCATGCGTTATGACTCTTGAAGGAAGTAGTCATGGTAAGGAGCTTTTTTCTGTGGGGCATGCCCAAAAATCAGGCAAAGTAAAAATCAATGTTTGATAGATTGACCTAGAAAAAAAAATCGTGCCTACAACATCTTAAGTGTTGGAACAGGAGCTTTACCCTTGCTAACTTCTAACTTCAAGTTTATGTCATTTTTTTTGAGGAGAAAGTGTTCCTAGCTTGCAAAAGGAAAGATCCCTAGAAGATCAGGTTGGGAGACCAGATATCCATTTCTGTACCATGAGGTGTTAGAGATGATAAGGATGAACAATCAAAACTAAAATGTGAAAGTATGCACATCATGACAAGGGAAAATATTAAATTCTCTAGCTATCCATAAGAACGATTTTTCCAATAAGGAACTACTCTTGAAACATATTGATCTTCGAGAAAAAGGGACATGATATTTGTCAATGGTCAAGACAATTAAATTTGAGGAGAACAACACCATCATCCTTAATTTTTCTTTTCAATTTCTCTACTTGTTATCTTAATATTTGTAATTCACTTTATAATAGAAGTTTCTCTTAGCACTTAATGCAATGGTGGCAGGGGCTAGATCCTAGATCCACAGCCAATTTGTTCCTAGATGCAGTATGCATTGGAGAGAAGATCATAAATGATGAGGACTGCTTCATACTCAAACTTGACACATGCAAATCAGCCCTCGAGGCACAAAGCAGCCGAAAATATGAAATCATCCATCACACAATATGGGGCTATTTTAGCCAAAGATCAGGCCTTCTACTTAAATTTGAGGACTCAAGGCTTCTCACAGTAAAAACGAAAGGGGAGAATAGTGAGGGTGTTTTTTGGGAAACAAGTACAGAATCAGTGATTGAAGACTATAAATATGTTGATGGTGTTAATATTGCACATAGTGGCAAAACATTTGTCACAGTTTATAGATATGGGGAACAATCTGCTAATCACAGGAGGGAGCTCGAAGAAGCATGGAAAATTGAGGAGGTTGATTTTAACGTTTGGGGTTTGTCTGCAGATTTCTTTATGCCTCCTTCGGATATCAAAAGGGTGAAACACAGTTGAAAGTGAAAAAAAAAGGGGAGTGTGAAATCCACTTCCGTTTTAATTTTGTTTTAAGCACTTGAAAAGTCAGGGCCTGCTCTAACTGTAGAGATCTCTCTTTCATCTTTACTTGGCAAATTTAAGAGGATTTTCTTATCATGCAATTTCTAGCCATGAGATCATGCATGCATATAGGGATGGGAATAGTGTCATATTGTGTCATAGTTCATGTCATTTGTTACTTCATGTTAAAAAAATTGCTAATTAAAACGCATCCTGACTCTAACCTAGGGCTCCAAGTATTCTTCCCAATAATAGGGCCCCAAATAGGAAGAAATGATGGATATTAGTATATACTTCAGATTTTACGGAAGACTGTTATGAAAGCCACGAAGCAAAGAATAAACAAACTGACAAGTGATCAAAATAAGGACAAAAAAGTTAACTTGTTCCACTCAAGCACAAAGCAAGAATGTACTCCGTGGGCGAAGAGTGAGAGAGGATTCACTATGAACGACTAGAGATTACAAAGAGCCGGTTATATCTGTAACTCTCAAACAATCACCAAACAATATTCAGGGACAAATTTCTGGTGGAACCTGAAATGAGAACAAACCCTTGGTAGAACCCAAAGAGACAACACAAAACCCTAATATCAAGCCCCAATAACTAAATAGACAAACCCTAGGAACCCGAAGGTCCTTGTTTATAGGAAAGCACTAAAAATAAACCTAAATCGAATTAGAATAGGAATTATAGTTACATAAGTCTAAACCGTCTTAAATAAAGAATTCTACTCACTTTTTTTTTGCAACTTTTGTATATGGGGCTAGCAGCCATTTGGATAGGCAGGCCCTATGGTCAAGACTGCATCAATGTAGCACTGCAGCCCCTTGAATAGTGCTTGGGGAATTTAATGCCATTAGGTTCCCTAATGAGAAGTATGGGGGTAATGCAAGCTGGACATCTCATATGGATGAGTTCAATCAATACTTGTATGCTTTAGATCGAGCTTGATGACCTAAGGTATATAGGTTGTCATTTAACTTGGGCTAACAAGCAAGACCCTACCCACTTTGTCAATACCAAGCTGGATAGGGTCTTAATCAATGAGCATTGGATGAAGACTTTCAGCTATTTTTCTACTCATATTCCCACTCCTGGAGTATGTGATCACTCTCCAGCTATTGTGTGTATCCCTAGTCCTAAGAATTTTAATATACCTTCTAAATTTTTTAATTTTCTGGCTGACCATCCTCAGTTCTTAAATGTGGTTCAGAAAGTTTGGAGGCGAGTGATCATAGGGAATTCTCTGTTTTGTGTCTGTGAGAAACTTAAGTTTCTGGAAAAGAAGCTTAAACAACTCAACACTAGAGATTTTTCTCTGACATCTCTAAAATGGTAGTTGAATCTAGACAAATGCTTGAGACCCTACAGAAAGAATTGGGATCTCAACCTTTTAATCCTTCCATCATAAGCCAAGAAAGGGTGGTACATCACATTATTAAGGGCTGAGGAAAGTCTGGCTAAAAAAAAAATTCCAAATTCCAGAATCCAGTGGCTTAAACTTGGTGACCAATGTACTTATTTCTTTAAAACTGTGAGCAACACAAGAAATAGAAGTAAGATTACCAGTTTGGTATTAGATGATGGATCTCTCACTCATGCTATTATGAATAGTAAAACCAGTTTTGTCAATTACTACACTAACTCCCTACCAGGGGCATTCTAGGATTCATCAGTTAGTCAATAACAAGCTAACTGATGGCCAAAAGGTTGCCATGATTGCTGAGGTTTCTGACCTTGAAATTAGGGTCACCTTTTGGTCCCTTAATCCTAGCAAAGCCATTGGTCTGGATGGCTATAATGCTCGGCTTTTCAGGAAAGCTTGGCCTATTGGCTATGAGGTCACTACAGCTGTCAAAGCCTTCTTTAGGTCTGGCTAGTTGCTTAGAAAAGCAAATTCTACCCTTGTTGCACTTGTCCCTAAGGTCCCTAATCCTTCGAAAGTTGGGGAGTTTAGGCCCATCTCTTGTTGTAATACTGTCTACAAATGCATCTCTAGGATACTAGATAGTAGATTGCAGACTGCCCTCCCTATGTTAATTGATCCTACGCAATCAGGTTTTGTTAAAGGAAGGAGGATTGCTGACAATATTTTCCTTACTCAAGAGCTAATGAGAGGGTACCATAAATCATCATCCTCTCCCAAGTGTGCCATGAAAGTAGACATTATGAAGGCTTATGAAAATGTAACATGGGAATTCCTTTGGGATGTCCTCTCTTCTATGAACTTCCATCTCATAATGATTAATTGGCTAAGGGCCTGTGTTACTACTGCCAATTATTCCCTTAACACCAGGTGAACATTGTAGGGAAAAAAGGACATAGACAAGGGGACCCTTCGTCCTCTTACCTATATGTAATTGTGATAGAAGTTCTCACTTGTCTTCTTAGAGAAAAATCCCTTCTCCCTGATTTTCACTTTCATTGGCGATGTGGAGGTACCAAACTAATCAACGTCTACTTTGCTGATGATCTCATGATCTTTTGCAAGGGAGAACTGAACTCAATTAATCATTTCTAGGATGCCCTCTCTGAGTTCCAGATTTTGTCAGGGTTATCACCTAGTCTAGGGAAAAGTAGTATTTATTTCTCTGGGGTTAACACAAGCACTCGATTGGCAATCTTGGAGGTCTTAGGATTCAAGGAAGGCACACTGCCTGTCAGATATCTTGGGGTGCCACTTCTTCCCACTAAACTCAGAGCATTGGACTGCCAGTGTTTAGTGGATAGCATTATTGCTAAAACTAAGTCATGGACCAATAGAGACCTCACATATGCTGGCAGGGTTCAGTTGAACAAGAATGTCCTCTTCTCCATTCAAACCTATTGGTCTTCCTTGTTCACAATTCCAAAAAAGGTGATTAAAGAAGTAGAGGCAATTCTTAGAGCATTTCTCTGGATAGGCCCTGATCTTAGGAAAACGAGTACTAAGGTCTCTTGGGAGCATCTATGTACCCCTAAATAGGAGGGTGGTCTTGGTTTCAAGTCCATGCAATTGTGGAATAAGGCAGCTGTTGCCAAACACATTTGGTTCCTTATTTCTGGAGGGGAGTAGTCCATGTGGTGTCAGTGGGTCAAATCATACTTAATAAAAGGGAGGAATTTCTTGAATCTAAAAATTCTGGGTGATTGCAGTTGGGTCTGGAGGAAACTCTTGCAACTTAGACCCTTGGTGCAACCTTATATTCTTAAAGTCATAGGGAATGGTCATTCCACTTCCCTGTGGTATGACAATTGGCACCCTCTTGGCCTTTTAATAGACAGATTTGGTGGCAGAATTGCCTATGACTCTGGAATTTCAAAAGATGCTACGGTGTCTCACATCATTCACAATTCAAGTTGGGCATTTCGCATTACTCAAACTTTTGAGCTCAATGAGGTCAGAAGAACCTTACCTTCTATGGTATCTTCCAGACTAAGTGGGGCTGATAAAAGCAGATGGACACTTTCCCCCAATGGTCAGTTCTCAATTGCTTCACTTTGGAACAAACCGAGAACTCCCTTTCCCAAGGTTTTGTGGCATCAATTGGTGTGGTTCTCATACCACATATCTAAATGTAGCTTTATAACATGGATAACTATTCAGAACAGGCTTTTTATTGCATATAGGCTTGTGCTCTTTGGCCTTCATCATTCTTCTTAGTGTAGTTTTTGCCAAGGAAGCGAGAATCATGATCACCTTTTTTTTAATTGCCCATTCTCTAAGCAGGTTTGGGATGCCATTATGTGCAAACTCCATGTTAATTGGACCCCAAGAACAAGGGCTGAATGGGTCACTTTTCTCTCCTCACTAAAAGGCACCTCTCATCAGTCTCTTATCACTAAGTTGGTTTTCACAGTTACTGTCTATCATGTGTGGATTGAGAGGAATGGTAGGAATTTCAAGGGAAATTCTTTTCTTGGGAGGTAGTTGTTCGCAAAAATATTTCCATGGTTAGAGCAAGACTTTTATCACTACCTAAACTTCCAAAGTCTCAAGCACAATATGGAACATTAGTGGGAGTTAAATCATCATGTGATGCTGCTGAATTTATATTAATCTGTTGATGTATATGGCACATTTATTACAAGTATTTTACATGTTGTCTTACCTGTTTCTTTTGGGCAGCCTGTAACAAATATTTCATAGGAGGATCTTTAGGGGTTCTTGGTTACTAGTACTTCTATTTATGAGGCATTTATCTATTAAACTTTGTGCCAGCTCATGCCTGTTATTTTGTGCTTCCAGCTTTGGAGGCCTTGAAGGTTGGCCTCTCTTAGCTCTCAGATGGATTTGAGTGTGCCAGCATATGTGTGAACTGTGAGATGTGTGCTTGAGCCTCAATCTTCTAGTGAGTGGAGGTAATAATTAGTGGCAGGCATCTTGTGAGGGAGAGTCAAGGGAGTTGAGGTCCATCCTATTGCCTCTAGATTATTGGTGAGCTAGGCTTCGAGGGAGTAGTGGGGTGAGCAGATAAGGCCATAGGTTCTACTGATTCATTGTTGTAAGCTCTTTGATCTGGGTCAGGTTGTGTACTTCTCTGCTGACTGTGGGCAGCGTGCCATTTTAGAAAAGGATTTTGTTCCTTAAAATGCCGGTTCGAGGGAGCGCTAAGGGGGATGGCAAGCGCTCGCAAAATACAGTCACCACTCGGGTTTTATAGGTCCGACACCCAAGAAATCGTATTTCGAAGCACTTGCCATGCTGTTTGATTTGAAAAAGTGAAAGCACCAGTCCGTCATAACAATATCTGGGTTCGGGAGCCAGGTTACGAGAGGGGAAGGATTTTATGGCACCCCTCTCGCCCAATCCGGAGATCGGTCTCTACTTAGGCATTTGCGAAACACTTGCTTGCGATTCTGTTTGATTAATCAATTAGGGCAGGGGAACAGTTAATCGGGGATTTTAAAACTGTAACAGTTTGCAGGATGTGATAATTAATAGCATGGATGGCATGAAATATTGAAAGACAAATGAAATAATGTTCAGTATTCGTGACTAGATGTCAAACAATGCCCTAGTATGAGTTTAATGCAAATCATGGCCAACTTGCATGCATGGATCTTCATGCATGCAAGCACTCCATCGCGCGATGATGCCATACCGTCGCGCGAGTGTTGACATCCCATCCACAGACTGAACTTTATTCCCTTCTGGGCTCTGGAAGGACCAGTGCTCACCCAGGAAGCAAACCAAGCAGTTTATATGTACTGTATGGAAATAAATATTACAAAAAGGATTAACAGGAATAAGATGCAACCCTTAAACAGTGAGGGTGTTGAAACAAAGGTCAGTGACCTAGTTGCCCATGCAAAGGCAGCCTCTGGAAATAGACACATCGTCGCGCGATAGTGTGAGTCAATCGCGCGATGGACCTGACTAGACTTCCAGGGATTGCTCTTGCATGCATGGGCTTTGATACATATTCAAAAGCAACCCAAGGGCATTCCAAAGATAAATAAAGGAGAAAACTGAAATAAGCTAACTGGTTTTAGCATGTAGTACAGTGGAATAATTTTAACATACTTCACAGAGATTTAATATGCTATAAAAAACAGGAAGTAACTAGCATCCTATCCCCACGAGGACTACCGCGCGACGACTGGAATAGTCGCACGAGGGAGTAAGTCCATCACGCGCAGGAATGCCAGTGCAGGGTTCTTGTAACCCTGCTGACTTTAGGGCTAGGACTGGTATTGATTACCAGCCTTGGCCTTGCCAGCCCCCCTCAGGGATCTAAGCAGTAAGCAGAAAGTAGATTATACCTTTTCTTTGAGTGATTGGAATAAGGTTTGAACTAGGTGGTAGTGGAGGAGAAATGAGTGTATGAAGAGCTTGTGTAGTCTTTTCTTTGCTTGAGTTTTTGTAACCCTTAGCATGGAAGACCAAAGGGGGTATATATAGGAGAAAGAGAGGGCCTAGTTGGTGGTGCATAAGGCCTTACAACTAGCCAACAAGGCTGGTTGTGGTTGCTTGGTGGAAAAGAGGGGTGCAAAAGGTGATGGGAGAGTGGGGGAGGGGTGGTGCAAGCCAAGCCCTGCAAAACACTGTACCATCGACGAAAATGGGGTTACACAGCCCTGTGCACCCCTGATCATCTCAAAATCCAGCTGGAAAAAGGTGAAAGAGACAGGTGCTGGCCATTGCGCGATGGATAAACATCATCGCGTGATTGTCCTGTCAACAGCGCACCGGTCAACAGTCAAGGCTTTGACTTTGACCAACACTTGGCAGCAAGAATCACCGTGTGAGGGAATCAATTCGTCGCGTGACGGTCCAAACCTGGGTTAGGGTTTTGACTTAGGGTTTTTGGGTTTAAGAAAGGGGTCCACGTACTCCAAGTTTAAACCTTTTCATTCTCAAGACTGCTTTTGATCTGATTCATCATCGGGGAAATAAGAAAACTGAAAAATGAAGTAAATCGATCGGGAGATCCAGATTGGGGTGTCTACATGACAGTGTCTTTCGAATGTTCCTGTTATGTGTTGGCCTGTATTTTGTTTGCTGGCCTTCTCGTTAATTGCTCAGACGTTCTCCATGAGTGCTGCTTTGTGGAGTATTGTGGGCTCCCCACCCGGCGCTCCCGAAGATTCGCCACCCAGATTTTTGAGACGGATGATCCGAGAAACCATGAGCTTGTTTTGAAAAGAAAGACTTTTGGTCTAGCGATAACGCTAAGACTTTGGGTTCGGGAGCCACGTTACGAACGGGGAAGGTTTTGTTGAAAAGCACCATGTCCGCCCGGTGAGGACCGGTCTCTACTAAACATTTTAAAAAGGGGAAAATTTCATAAATCTTTTGGAAAATAAGAATCTTTATTAAACAAGAAAAAGGGGAAGGGACATGGGAGAATATATCACATTGACGTGCACATGGTGCTACCTGTACAAGAATGAAAAGAATATGATGCTACGAAATGAAGTAACTAATCAGCAGAGTGTCCAGATCAGAGCCATTATCACACGGCTTATCACAATACCACGCACGGTCTTATGATATGCCGTGCAGCCTACCTATTCTATTATTGGACTTTTCATCAGTACCCATAGCACCACCCGGTATTCTAGATATCCCGTACGTAACTTTTAGAGATATCCAAAATACCCCAACTGCTATCTTTCTTCAGAATAACACCCCTTTCTTCAAGCCATGAGCAAGAAACAAGTTTTGATGTTTTTGATCGTTTGGGAAAAGCGAAAAGGCCTTGCTTAAGAAATAAAACATGGCTTGTAGATATGGTCTAGTTCTAAAGAAGATGATCGCAATACTTCAGCAATATAGGCAAACCTGATGATGATAGCCATGATCGAGACAGCCTAACTGAATAAATAGTGATTTAGCAAAAGACTGTGCGTTTGGACCTTCTACGCCGTGCAATGCATCATAACGCCGCACGGCGTGGTCTGTCCAGCACAATGGTTGTCCTTTGTTCTTGAAAATAGCTTTTAAGTCAGTAATTAACCAAAAAGGGTCAAGCCTGACTACAGAAGAGTTCCCTCAGGGATAAGGACAGGGCCTATCCCAAGGAAACTTGGTTTTTACCTTTGGTTCTCGAGCTTGGATGAGGACGGATGATGATGGATGAGCGGAGGCTAGATTGGTTGAGAAAAAATGAGTGTGAGTGTGAATGGTTGTTGGCTATTTTGGTAGGTAAGATCTCAAAGTTAGTAAAAGGCTTACTTCAATGGTGAGGAGAAAAATGGGGCATCTTGAGAAAGAAAGTGCCTTGAGAATGTTTTGGAACAACTTTCTTAATACTTGGAAGTAAGGAATGGGTATGAAAGCGTAATGAGAGAGAAAGAAAAATTCAGGACCCCTTTCTCTTGAGTGGAGGGTTGTCTTTACAGGCAAGAGCCAAGGATTTTGAATTCAAATGGGGAAGGTATTTTCTAGGCGGGCTAGAAGTGCTTTTTAAGCTAAGCCAACTTGAAGCTGTGGCTCAAGTAGGCGTGGCCGACAACTTGCTGAGCCAGTCAGAACTTCATTCAAAATGCCGTGCGATTGACCTCATGACCTCGTGTGGCATAATGAGATTCGTTATGCAGTGCGGTTTAGAGATGTGTCGTGGGGTACTAAGAATTCAGTCCCAGGCCCTTGGGCTTTCTTTTGGGCTTTTGGTTTAGAGAGGTCTTTCATCCAAGCTCTTGAAGGTATTGTTACCTTTATTTTCATCATCGTGAAATTCAAAGATCCTCTGAGTCCCGGATTGGGGTGTCTACGTAGTCCCTCTTTAACATAACTCGAATACCATTGATTGGCGCGAGTGACGCTTAATGAATAGGCATCCCAATCCATGGTTCTAAGGACTTTAAACAGAGACAAAAATGTATGAAAGTCGAAATGCGATCAAACAATGATGGCGGTCGCACACATGGAGCTGCCTACGTACCCTGGTTGCAAGGATCGGACCGATGTAGTTCAATTGGGACAATGCAATTCATGCAATAATCTTGAGGAGATTGAGTGCCTGTAGTGCCAAGTGTTGTGAAACAAATGCAAATAGCTACGAAATTCAGACAAACCCTTGGGGGGCAAAATTAGAGATGAGACGAGCCCTCGAAGGGCGAAATTAGAGACAAAACCCTCGGGGGCCAAAATTTCAGACGAGGCGAACCCGCTAAGGGAAAAATTCGAGAAAAACCCTCGGGGGGCTAAATTTGAGACGAGGCGAACCGTTGAAGGGCGAAATTCGAGACAAACACTCAGGGGACGAAATTTTAGGCGAGATGAGCCCTCGAAGGGCGAAATTCGAGACAAACCCTTAAGGGATGAAATTTGAGGCGAGTCCCGGAGGACGAAAATTATGACGAGTCCCGGAGGACGACAATTATGACGAGTCCCAGAGGACGAAAATTATGACGAGTCCCGGAGGACGACAATTATGACGAGTCTCGGAGGACGAAATTATGACGAGTCTTGGAGGGCGAAAATTAACCTTTTGACCAGGGCACAATATTTTAAGAGATTCTTCTATAAGCGGCTGGAATATTTGATTCCCGAGGGGGATATTGGTGGCTGATTTGAACAATTTCCAAGAGAAATAAATTAATCCTATGGCACTAAAATGTTGCGCGATCTAGCATGGTACCGCACGGTGTTTCAACTTCCCATGCAACTCTTCGATTTTCGAGAATAGTCGGTTGGTTTAAAGGTGCCCATTAATACAGGCGTGCCTTTTCGACGGCCGGGGCCTCTTTTATGCGGATGGTAGTGCCTCATTCCATTCACCACCACCAAAATCTCTCAAGTCTCCTCATTTTCTTTCTTTCTTTTGAAAAATGCATCGTACTCAACTTTCGAAACCAACCCAGAGGCATATTTCAGTCTCGTGATGCATGTCGTTTCCCTCGAGGCCGAAATGGCCTCTTATAGCGAGGAAATTGAGGAACTCACCCGGCAAATTGCAAGGCTCATTTCAACGATTCGCACTCTTCATCGGGCTGTTTCCAATCTTCAGGACGTCTCTTTTGATCAACTGGAAGACAAGCGCGACCTGAAGTATGCACCGGAGCGCGAGTCGGATGACACTGCAAAGGATTCAGAGGGGAATCCGAACGGGTCCGATGATCGTTCGGATGGAGCGAATGACGTGTCTGGCGAGGGGAGCGACTGAAGATGAAGAAGAAGAAGAAGAAGAAGAAGAAGAAGAAAAATGGGCAGTAGGATTTCCTCTTTTTTTTTTTTTTGAATGTAATGAAAATTCCGGGGGTTGCCCTAGTTTTTATGAAATGAAAAGTCCCCTTTATCTTGTATCTGCTTGTGTACTCTTCTTTTCCATTTGTGCATGAAGTATCACAGCCCCAATTACCATGAAACTGTGCTTCGAATTTGAATTTTCAAAATGAACCAAAACGTCGTGTGTGCCCATGGAACACCGTAGTGTACAAGAACTCTAGTTTGAGTTTTGAAAATATAACCATCTAATAGGCACGGGGGCCCTAAAGTGATTTTTAGAAACCTAAACGGGATTCAGACAGGGTTCGGGACCCAAGAATTCTGCATGTCAGGTTGGTATGCCGTGCGCGTTAGGCGAAATGTCGTGCGGTGCTACGGATTTCGAACACAATCCAAATTTAATCCCAGATGAGCCGGTTCAAGGGGAGGTATATACGGGTGAGGCGTATACGATACGCCTTACTCCGTTCAAATTTTTCCTCTCTCTCTCTCTCTCGACTCTCTCCCTCTCTCGGCTCTCTCTCTCTCTCTCTTTCTCTCTCTCTCTCTCTCTCTCTCTCTCTCTCTCTCTCTCTCTCAGCTCTCTCTCTCACATTTGATCATGGATCGTAGTGACAATATACCCTGTGGTGATCAACCGCCGCGGGTTGAGGTTACATCACCTCCTGTCCCTCTAGAGGACGATACGGTGATTGGGGAGGATTCGGAGACTGTGGGGGTCTCGGCTTGGGCAGCCATGGCAGAGGAGGCCACAGCCTTGACTGTCATGGTGGGCGGCAATGGCCAAGGTGTTGAAGGCTCGAGTGCAATGGAGCCAAGGGGCGAGGACGAGGCCGCGAGCAGATTGGAGGGTGCGATCGGTTTGGAGGAGAGAGCAGAGGAGCGGAGGCTTCTCCCATGAGACAGCCTCGGGCCAATTTGGGGAAGGACCCATTGTTGAGGAGGAGCTAGTGGAGGAGCAGAAGACACTGGCCATGTTTGTAGGCAGTGGCGTGGGTGCATGGTCATCGCGCCATACAGGAGTGGGTGACTATTTAGAGACAGCGTCCCTCGAGGACTTAGTTGAGACCCTACGGGGGGTGCCCGGGCTGGCAGCGGCTTTGCTCGAGGCTCGGGAGAGGGAGTTACAGGCCGAGCTCGAGACTAAAGGGGCCGAGGGGCCATGGGTCGAGGAAGAGGAGGTTTTAGTTCCACGGAGGACCATGGTGGACGAGGCGACTGCGGCCCTTGGGCGGGACTGGCCTTTTACTGAGGAGTCTTACGTGCCACTTCAGCACGCGGTGGTACCTTCACTGCTGGACGCCTACAGGCCAGAGAGGACTGTTTACGACGAGGCTTTAGTCCTAAGGGACCAATAACAGCACTTGTCCTCGCGACGGGATGAGTTATGCTTTGATATTTGCATTTCAATAAAATGTACTATGCTTCTCAATTCCATGCTTTAGATCATTATGCCTATTTCGAGTATTGCGCCTATATGTTGAATATTATCAATTTGTTGTAACAGGCGATTACGATTTCGTGTTATGGGGGTGCAGCCGATGTGCCGAAGTTTTGGGAAAGGCTCCCTGAGGCAGCGAGGGAGATGGTGAGGGAGGCAGGCTTCGGAGAGTTTGTTGGAGTATTGACACGGGCGAGTAACGATCGCCAGGTGGTGAGAGCACTTGCCGAGAGGTGGTGGGATACGACAAATTCGTTCCACTTCTCTTTCTGTGAGATGACAGTGACGCCATTGGACTTTGCGGCGATCACTAGTTTGAGGGTCGGAGGTGACCCTATCCCTTATGATGCTTTGGCAGGGAGGGATCCTGAACTTTAGAGGCGTCTCCTCGGGTACAGCCTAAGGGCAGAGAAGGGGGATGCACCGTACGCTTAGCTTCTAGACTTTTGGATAGAGCCTCCAGTGGATAGGGTTCAGGAGGAGCAGATGGCGAGGTGCTTCCTACTGTACGTACTTGGTGCGTCCCTGTTTCCCAACAGGCGCAACCGAGTGCACCTTTCTTTCCGGCCAGCGCTGAGGAATATCGGGGAGATTGCTTGTTTTGACTGGGGTGGCGCGACTTTAGGGGTGTGGTACTCCTTCATGGGGTCTCTCTCCCGAGGAGCGGGGAAGAGTCTCGGCGGCTACTGGAGAGTTTGGGAGGTATAGCCCAAAACCTTGCTTTTCTTTTTGTTTATCCTTTGTATATCCTATGCCAACTTTTAATGCTTTGAACTTTACAGCTTTGAACGTACGAGGTACTAGACATGTATCCTCCCACGAAGTCGTGTCTTGACGACGTGATACTCCCTCGGGCCCTTCGTTGGTCGAAGGAGTATCAAGGAGTAAATAAGGGGAAAGGCGACCTGAACGCCTACCGGTTGTACTTGGACAAGCTGCGTCCTAATAAGGTATCCATGCTTCTTCGATTCTTTGATTCTTGTTCCCGACGCATTTTCTATCAAATTGATTTTTATACACATGCTTCCAATTGCAGGTACACTGGCGCATCTGGGATCGCTTTGAGGTTCCCTTCGTGGCTCAAAGTAGGGAAGTGGCAAGGGGGAAAGTGCTTTTGGAGTTCCATTACGGTTGGCAGTGGTACCTTGGCGACCGGGTATCACGTCAGTCGTTGAGGCTGGACACCTTCTTGGTTCCTAGGCCACTTCATTCTCCCATGCAGAGGACGAGTGAGAACACGCTGGAGGAGGTTGAGCGGTTCATGCGGCCGGACCCCGAGTTGGAGCTGTTCTTCTAGGTAGGCGCTGATTACGCAGAGTACCAGGCTAGGTACTTGATGTAGAGCTTTTGGATGCGCGCTGCTTGGGAGGCGATGCAGCAGATGCGGGGAGGTAGATGTGGAAGAGAAGGAAGAAGAGGAAGAGGAGATGGGGGAAGAAGAAGTGGGGGCCGCAACGACAGTGCGGGCCAGAGCGGGGCCAGGTTGCCTACACTTTCCTGGACCGTGGACGTGGTGACCGCTCTGGGAGTCCCTGGTTTGGTGGAGGTCCCACGTCCTGCAGTTGAGCCTCCAGAGTCCTTTGCTCAGGTATGGCATGCTTCCGTCACTTTTTGCATGTTTATTATTGGTACAGCTTATCCTAATCAATCTTTGCATTGGACAGGTGACCCCAGAGTACGCGAGGGAGATGGCAGCGGCCATGATGGGCCTGGAGCAGCTTCTGCGGCAATATGCCATGGGCCATTCCCCACCAGTATTGACTCGCATCGGAGGGACAATGGTAAACCCTTAAATCCTAGCCACTTATCCCTCTTTCATTACCTTTATCCATGAGTATGATGCAAATGTTATGCTATTGCAAGCAAGAGGAGGGGATGCACGGGGACTACGCCGGTTGTCCATTCGCATGCCTGCACAACAGGCTTTTTCTATTGTTTCTTAGGAAGAACGACCATCAAAGACACCGCGACACTTCGGTGGCACTGAGGAGGAGCCTATTGCCCTTTTCGACGAGACCGAGGAGCATACAGATATCGACCTGGAGGATACTTCTGGGAGTACCGTGCCGAGGGTCACTCGTACCCAAGAGGTTGCTAGCTCCAAGGACGAGAAGGAAGTCTCTAAGGAAGACGAGGAGGAAGATGGCGACGAAGATGAGGATTGAGTCTCCCCCTTTTGCTTTTTGAGGAGCCTGCGTGCTTCCTTCTGTTGGGTGCCTGTTTACCCTTTGTAGATAGGATTTTGAGCGTCAGGCTTGCATGCTTTGTTTTGTTGTATTCTTCGACTCATGGATGGTTTATATGCATAGAAAGTATTTTTCCATTGTCTTTTGTCATTCAATTTTCTTTATTGTTCCTGTTTAACGAGAATTGAATAACTAAGACACTCACCAAAATGTACAATTAACCATAGATCCCGAAACTAAGTCCAATGCATGGTTTACAATGAGAAATATATTGACGAAGGAATAGAAATCAAAGGAGTAATCGAAAGAACTTTAAAATTGACATCATATATGAGTATTTACATAAATGCCCTTGCTATAGGCTCAGACGCGACCACATATCATAATAGCAACCCTCAAAGCTTGATATGTGTCTTGAAAATTGAACCTTATGTTTGGGATACACTCGAAAACTAAGAAAATGTTGACTTTAAGAGGCAATAACTTCAGATTTTGACCCAGGACTCGAACTGGAACTTGGACCAAGTCACTTTCAAACAATATGACCTACGTGACTCAAAGGAATGATTTGAAATGGCTTGAAAACAGGATTTGACACTTCGATGCGGCTTGAAAACGAGATTTTGTTGACTTTTTGTACTATGACCTCAAATTTTGAGAGTTGACCCAAAGCGTAACATCCCTGAAGTCCCAAATACTTGTTGGAGTGTGTTCTAGTGGTTGACGATGCCCCAAAATGCCTTGAATCCATTTCATGCCTATGTGGTCAAAAACTGCAGACATGCAGACATAGTATACCGTGCGTTTGTTTAAAATGCCGCGCGTTATAATTCACGGCTCCATGGGGTATTAATGCTACGTCGTGCTAACTTCCTGGTTTTGGTATACTGCTTGTTGCTCCATTATATCATGCGTGGTTATTTTCCTGAAAGTTCCATTCTGTTATTTCCCAAGGAAGATTGCACGGTGATTGAGGTTTGACCTGTGTAAAGGTGTTTTAGAGCCAATGCATGCCTGCATTGTACTTTCATGCTATGACCAAGTCTTTTCCTATGCAAGATTCATAGGGAACTTGCACTTTTGGAACCCAAGACTCTTTGAAAGTTGAAGTTATCTCCTTCGCTCTTCCTATAAATTCAGGCTCTCATCTTCAAATTCTTTCTATCCCACTCAAACCCTCATTCTTCTAAAGCTTTGTCTTCCTTTCAGTGGCCCTTTCGCTCATCGGTTTGCTTCGTCCATGGTTAGCTTCAATGGAGGGTGTCGATTGGCTCAACTTTCAGGCTCATGGGCTTTATTCCATGAGATACCTTCGCAACATCTGTCTTCGCCCCGAGCTCTTGAGGGCAACTACGAGTTTCTAGGATTTGGAAGTTCACGTGTTTCGCTTTGGCGAGCACTTCCGGTGACTTGGCGAATACGACCTATCAAACTCAGCGCATGACTGCGCTTTTCATGTGTCTACTTGCAGCCTATCTTCTGGTGCCCTTCGTTGGTCATGCTAGCTCGGCGCTGGTCAGTATCGCCGTTCAAATTGAGGCTCGGAAGGATGTAATCCCGATGGTCTTGGCCGAGACATTGATGGGCTTGGACAAGGTTTATTCTGGAGAAACTGGGACCTTCAGGGGTAGTCCTCTCCTCTTATAGGTTGGCTTCTCACTTGGCTCTCCTTTTTTGAGTTCAGACTCTTCTCACGTTCTCATTTTACCTCAGCGCTCGATTTGGGTTTCTATAGTTTCTTACTTCTATTTCTCTCCTTTGCAGATTTGGCTTTGTGACAAAGTGAATGTGCTAACCATTCCCCCCAGTAACTGGGCGTACGAGGCTAGGCTGTTATCCCTGCGATGCTTTGAGTTTGCCGACAGGCGAGTTTCTAAGTGGGCTAACTTCTTCAGACACCTGCGGACTGAGACCATTTCTTGGAGGTGCTCGTGGCTGGACCTTCCACCTATGACAGTGCATTTTATGGGCCCTCAATGGGTCGTCCTTGCTAGTTTGGAAGCCTTCACCTTCTATATCCCCTCTCGGATTTAGCGTCAGCTCGGCCTCAGACAGGAGGCCCCTGCAGAAGTTGTGATAGAAGTTGTTCTGCCTCTTTTTTGCCACTCCGTTCTTTGCAACTATTAGCGATTCTGGAGGACTCGCGAGGTGACTGACGCGCATCCCTACCCATCTGGGGCAGCACGCGGGAGCTATCAAAATTGGCCAAGGAGGGACATTGCCACAAGAGCTGAGGCTCAAGGAAACTGACTTAATCCTACTACCCTGACTATGGAATAAGTTGTGGACCTGCTTTGATCATTTTGTCCTTTTCGTTTTAGAAGCAGTTATTACAATAAAATGAGTTACGAAGGATTTCCCCTTCCATGATTCAGTGCTTTGAATTCTTACAACCTAAATTTTCATTTTGATTGATTGTGATCGGCTACTTACGTATCCTTGTAGCAACGAATTAGGTCATAACATAGTTCAGGGTAGGGTTTGGTCTGGTTTTGACACTCTCCTTCTGGGCTCTAAATTTTTCCTAGTACCGCCCTTTCGGGTTTTCAGTCTAGTGAGCTCATTCATTGCATGCCTTAATTTTTGCCTAGGATGCTCTTGCAGGTTTTCAACCTAGCAGGCCTTTGCTCTAACTTTTGCCTGGGTCTGCCCGCCCTTGCGGTTTTCCGCTCAGCAAACTTCTGTTAGGGATAGTAGCGTTTAAGTTGATCCAGGTTCACTAGAATTGCAAATTCGTTCCTGTCTAAGTCAATGAGTTGTATGGCTCCTCCAGACAAGATGGTCTTGATGATGTATGGCCCGGACCAATTTGGTTGGAACTTTCTGCGTGGATCGTAAACTGGTGTCCAAATCTCTTTTAAAACCATATCGCCTTCTGACATGTCCCTAGGCTTCACCTTTTTATTGAACGCGCGCGCAATTCTCCTCTGATACCCTTGAATATGATAGAGAGCCCTCAACCGGCATTCGTCGAACAACATGAGCTCTTCAATTCGAGTACTTAACCATTCTGCCTCTTGGGCTTCACACTCGATCATGGTCCGAAGGGATGGAACTTCTAACCCAATGGGGAGTATAGCCTCCATACCGTAGAATAAAGAGTAAGGGGTTGCTCCTGTTGGTGTATGTACGGACATGCGATACCCCCATAAGGCTAGCGGCAACTGCTCATGCCAATTTCTTGCGGATTGAATGGTCTTTCCCAGAATAGCTTTGATTGTTTTATTAGCTGCTTCCACGGCTCCGTTGGTCTGTGGCTGGTAGGTTATTGACTTGTGTACTTGGATCTGGAACTCGTCCAAAACTTCCCTTGCTCGTCCCTTGAAATGAACTCCATTGTCAGACACGAACGCCTAAGGAACTCCATACCAGTAGATGACATTTTGCTTGATGAAGTGAGCAACTTGTACTGCTGTTAAAGTGGCATAAGAGGCAACTTCTACCCATTTCGTGAAATAATCAATGACCACCAGAATGAACTTATGACCGTTAGAGGCTGCTGGCACGATCCTCTCAATGACGTCAATTCCCCATACTGAGAAGTGCCATGGCGAGGTCATCTGATGCAGTTCGGATGGTGGAACATGCGTTAGATTGGCATGGATCTGGCATTTGTGGTATCGCCGCACATATTCTACACATTCTGTCTCCATGGTTGACCAGAAATATCCTTGCCTAAGGATCTTCTTGGCGAGCATCACGCCGTTCATGTGAGGACCACATACACCTTCATGGATTTCTTCCATCACTCTTTTTGTTTCTGCACCACGGATGCATAACTTGTGCGTACCACAGTGACCTCCAATATAGATTTCCTCCGCAAATGATGTACTGAGCCGCCATCCTCTGAAGAGCGATTTTGTCCTTTTTGTTTGCTTCGATGGGGTATTATTCTCCTCTTTCCACGAATCTCCAAATGTCATAATACCAAGGGTCACCATCTTCAGGCTCATCAACAACCATGACGTGCTGGTATACTGGCATATCCCTTTGCTCGATCACAATTGGCCTCAGCTTCACAACAATAGGAATTTTGACCATGGACGCCAGTGTTGCCAAGGCATCTGCAAATTGATTCTTAAGTCTTGGTATATGAGTAAAGGTTACTTTGTTGAAATGAGGGATGAGGTCCTTAAGATCTTGATGGTATCGCTTTAGCTTTTCCTCTTTGACTTTCCAGTCACCATTGGCTGTGACACTACCAGGTTGGAATCCCCTACTACTTCCAATTTCTCTATGCCAATTTCAATTGCCGCTTCCATACCTACAATGCAAGCCTCATACTCTGCTTGTTTGTTAGTGACCTCAAAATTTAGCTGGAACGCGAGCTGAATGTGAGACCCATCAGGCGCTATCAGCAACACACTGATTCCAAACCCTATATGATTAGTAACCCCATCAAAGTACAACTTCCAAACATCTTCAGCTAGAGCCATTATGTCTTCGTCAGGGAAATTAAACTCAATTGCTTCACCTCCTTCAACTGGGCAGTCAGCTAAGAAATTAGCAACAGCTCTTCCTTTTACAGACTTTCCGGTGACGTGCTTTAATTCAAATTCTGATAACATCAGTGGCCATCGTGCCATCCTTCTGGTAAGGGTCGGTTTCTCAAATAGGTACTTGAGGGGATCCATCCGAGAAATGAGCCTTACTGGATAAGTTAGCAAATAGTGCCTCAACTTCTTGGAAGCCCAGACGAGTGACCAGCATGTCTTTTCCAATGGAGTATAACGTTCCTCACATCCGACCATCTTCTTACTTAGATAGTAGACAACCCTTTCAACCCCATTGTCTCCTTCCTGTGCCAACATATACCCCATAGAAGTCGGAGTGACTGACAGGTATAGGATCAAAGGTTTTCCCTGCGAGGAGGGGCGTTAAACCTGGTGGATTTTGCAAACAAGTCCGAATTGCCTCAAAAGCTTTCTAGCACTTATCATCCCATTTGAATAGCACACCTTTCTTGAGCAGGCGGAAGATCGGTTCGCAGGTCGAAGTTAGTTTGGCAATGAACCGACTAATAAATTGCACCTTGCTGAGGAAGCTCCTTACATCCTTTTCGGACCGTGGCAGCTCCATCTCTAGAATAGCCTTGATCTTGGATGGGTCGACCTCAATACCTCGGGTGGTGATCATGAATCCGAGCATTTTTCCGGCTGTAACCCCGAACGTGCATTTGGCTGGGTTCAGACGCATCCTGTACTTCTTGATTCTTTCGAAGAACTTCCTGAGCGCTGGTAGGTGTCCTTCCCGCTCTTTTGCCTTGACAGTCATATCATCAACATAAACCTCCACTTCCTTATGAATCATGCCGTGTAACAAGGTTGTAGCAGCTTGCTAATAAGTGGATCCTGCGTTCTTCAACCCAAAAGGCATCACTTGGTAGCAATAAGTTCCCCACTCAGTGATGATTGTGATTTTCCCCCGATCCTTCAGGGCCATCAGAATTTGGTTGTATCCTGAAAAACCATCCATGAGGGAAAGCAAAGCATGCTTAGCGGTATTGTCAACTAGTACATCAATGTGAGGTAGTGGGAAGTCATCTTTTGGACTCGCTTTGTTAGGATCCCTAAAGTCAACGCAAACCCTAATCCTATCATCCTTTTAGGAACAGGAACAATGTTTTGCAACCCATTAAGGTATTCGGTCACCATTAGAAATCCTGCGTTGATTTGCTTAGTGACTTCTTCCTTTGTCTTATGCATCCAATCAGGTCTCATGCATCTCAGTTTGTATTTTACGGGTTTTGCATCAGGATAAAGGGGAATCTGATGTTCCAAAATTTTAGGATTGATTCCGGGCATATCAGCATGCGAAAATGTCCTCAAATTCTTTTAACAAAGTTATAAGAGCCTGACGCTCTTCTGCAGACAGCACGGAACCGATTTGAATCATTCGAGGAATCCTTTAATCTCTCAGATTTATTAAAACAACTTCTTGTTTTACGGGCTGAGCATGCCTTTCGCCTTCCCTTTCGACTAGAGATCGGATTTCTTTAGGGATATCCCCATCGAAATCAATCACCTTATCATCAGGGTCGGCACAATTTATTTCAAAATCAGGGAAGTAAGTGGAATCAGGTTCATTTATTTCATCATTAGCAAAGGCCTCAAGGGAACCATAGATACGGATAGACTCAAACTCGAAGTACAGATTACAATGAGGATTTGGGCCAAGAGGTGCCAACTTAGACTCATCAAACTTAGCAGACTGAGAAGACTCGGAGGACTGGGACGACTCAGACTCAGACTCAGACTCAGATTCAGACCCATGGCGAGTTGCACTTGGTAAGAAAACCCAATTCTTGTAATCTCCAGCAGCATCCATGATGAGCGAAGTTTGGTCTTCGAGGACCTCTTGTCCCATCATCAGCACTTCAGCTTCTATAACTGTACTCATTGGTTCGTCCTCCCTAAACACGATCGCCAGACTCCTTATGTCAAAGACCTCAATCCAATCAGTTGGCCTTGTTGGTTCCTTTTCATTGTCAAATTCTTCCTCACTTTCTGGCCAAACATCATTAGCAAATATTTCAAACCCTAGTAACAGAGTATTAGTTTCTTTATCCCAAAATGGTTCTGGCTGCCCTCGGTAAATCTACTTTGCTTTTTCCTTAACAAAATAGTCTTCCAGTCTGTCTCCATTTTTCACCTTACTGCCACTTGAGGTTAAATAGCCAAGTCCAGTCATGCACATCAG
Source organism: Rhododendron mucronatum var. ripense (assembly GCA_019656295.1). Taxonomy (NCBI): domain Eukaryota; kingdom Viridiplantae; phylum Streptophyta; class Magnoliopsida; order Ericales; family Ericaceae; genus Rhododendron; species Rhododendron mucronatum. The sequence continues at coordinate 612,461 of BPLT01000035.1, read as the reverse complement.
AGTTCCGCAGGCTTCGAACTTTGTAGGGCCTTATAGGTTCTTTCCCAATCCTAGACCTGGCATGTAGGACATCTTCTTCATTATCTTTATGACGACGTTGCTGATGACAAAGTCATTATCAATTCTAACTAAAAAGACAGAATTAGAGGTATCTAGCGAGAAGCCACCCAAGGTGATGTCTTCTTCTGCATGCTGAATTTCCAAGAGTGGGGCGTTGTCTTTAGTGGGTGCACGAATCCCAAAGTCTCCGTGAATAGTAAGCATGCTCGTTTTAAGTCCCAGACAAATTTTCTGATGGAGAGTGGAAGGCACGGCCATGATATCGGGCCGATGTAGCCAAGGTCTTCCCAACAATAGGTTAAAAGAAGCAAAAATGCTCACTACATGAAACTTTACCTCAATTTGTTAGGATCCGAAGGTCATGGGAAGCAAAAGGGTCCTGACTACATCTCGACGAGGGAGAGAAGTCCTTATTTTTTGTACCCCAAGAAGTAAGCAACATGGAGCGGGCAAACATTGATTGCTAACCATTGACGATTAAGATTACAGGAACCCATTTATCGCGGTATTTCAGAGTAACATGGAGAGGTTTGTTATGATCTGTTCCTTCAGCGGGCAGGTCTCGATCGGTGAAGTTTATGGCATGCTTGATTGGGTATGGTTTTGATAAGTGCTAGAAGCTCATCGGGAGTTATTGTGGAAGGAACTTCCAGGCGGGAGAGGACTTAAATGAGTCCCTCACGGTGGCGAGTGGAGTGAACAAGCATATCCCAAACAGACATTTTGGCCTGAGTCTGCTCGAGTTGTTGCTTAATCATTCCTTCGGGGTTTGTCATAGGACGGGATGGTTCCTTGGCTGGTGGAGCAAAAGGTTGGAAAGTGTTTTTGGTCGGGGCGGTGAAAGGATTTGAGGGCTCTTGAGCTGGTAGAGTAGTAGGGTTAGAAGACTCCCCGGTTTAGAGGTTGGGAGGTTGATAGATACGTCCACTCTTGGTTAGATGGTCAATCTGGCGGTACTTTGATTCCTCACTCCATAAGTCGACGGGGGCTTTACGCTTGGTTCCAATGGTAGTATCTTGGAAGTTGGATGCTAGATCAGCAATAGCCAGATCCTCCCAAAGGTCCTCTAGCTTCCATTATTCAGCTTCCATCACTACCCTGTTCACAGTCCATTCCTCATTTCCCACTTTTACGTTGACAACTTCGGAGCTAGCCCAGGGTCTTGCTTTGGTTCTCGGTTCATCCTCCCATAAGTTTATCATGGCGACATCAACGTCTTCCGGGGAGGTGATTAATGGTTCTAATTCCGCTTCTTCCACGAGGTAATCCATGGGGTTGAACTCACTGCTAGCGACCTCTTCCTCGGGCTGTTGGAATCCTGGATTCAGAAGCCATGGGGCATGTACGTCATTGTTGTCAATATTATTGTACCCGTAGAAATTAGGGTGAAGTGGAGCAAGCTCTAGCCATCCATAAGCCACTACCTCGGGTTCGTACCCTTCGTCAAACATCGCAGGTAGGGAGAACATATCCAACGGATCATCCCAGGCTAAAAGTTGATACTCATTTAGGGTTGGGTCCCATTCCCACACCGGAACTTCTTGAGGGATCTGATAGTTTTCGTACTAGCCTTCAAACATCATATATAGAGAAAATCCGTCAAGGGTATCAGCATGAATAGTCTGCCAGTCAACTTCCCATCCAGGCTCAAACGGTGGTTCGGCACTCCCCTGAAAGTTGGCTGCTTCGAATTCTTCCCAATCTAAAATAAGGTCTCCCCACATATTTTCGCATTCCCACAAAAAGCAAAGAGCAATTTCTTCGGTGGCTTCCCAGCCTCCTACGTGAAAGGAGCAGGCATCTGGGTAACCGGCCAAGAAGGGTGAGGCACTAGCCGAGCAAGATACCCTGGAGTGGAAATTGTTCGTTGATGGCTCAGCTTGTAACCCTAGTTTTGGGATTGGAGTTGTGCTCTTTCCTTCTGAGGGAGTAATGTTGGAGCAATCTGTTCGGCTGGGTTTCAGTGCATCAAACAATGTGGTAGAGTACGAGGCACTCTTAGCAGGCTTGAGGAGTGCAAAGACCCTAAAGGTTAAAAGGATAAAGATGTACTTTGATTCACAGCTTGTGGTGAACCAGTTATCTGGGGAATATGGGTCCGGAATGAAAAGAAGGCAGCTTACGTGGAGGCTGCCAAGGATTTACTTGATACCTTCGAGAAAGTGTATCTTGAGCAAATAAGTTCAGGAAAGAATGCTCATGCGGACTCACTGGCTTGGTTGGTTGCGGCTGTGCCAACCGAGTTCAAGAGAAGGGTGGCAGTTGATTACCTTAGTGAGCCTAGTATTGGAAGGAGTGTAGAGCTGGTCTTGGACGTGAACCAAGGACCAAGTTGGATGGATCTAATTGTAGTGTTCCTACGAGATGGGACACTCCCCATTGACAAGAAGGACGCTCATAAGATAAAAACGACCAAGTTGGATGGATTGAATTGTAGCGTTCCTACGAGATGGGACACTCCCATTGACAAGAAGGAGGCTCATAAGATAAAAATGACCAAGTTGGATGGATCTAATTGTAGCGTTCCTACGAGATGGGACACTCCCCATTGATAAGAAGGAGGCTCATAAGATAAAAACGAAATATGCACAAATTTGGCTGTCCCCTGAAGGAAAGTTGTATAGGAAGTCCTTCACAAGACCATATTTACTTTGTGTCCATCCCGAGATGGTGCAGAAGTTTCTCCCTGAGATTAATGAGGGAACATGTGGTAGCCATGCTAGGGGCAAGTCCATTGCCCACCGAGCAATCACCCAAGGTCTCCATTGCCCACCGAGCAATCACCCAAGGTTATTGGTCGCCGCATATGCAAGAGGATGCAAAGGTTTATGTGAAAATCTATGAGAAGTGTCAGAAATTCTAACCAATGATCCGAATACCAGTTGAAGATCTGGTGCCATTGATAAGCCTTTGGCCATTCGCACAATGGGGGATGGACATCGTGGGTCCACTCCATAAAGCAACTGGGAATCAAAAATTTATATTGGTAGCAACAGATTATTTCACGAAGTGAAATTTAGGCAGAGCCTTTGGCTAAGATCACAAAGCCTATGATTGAAAGGTTCATCTGGAAGAGTATTATTACTCGGTTTGGGGTCCCCTACTCATTGATTATAGATAACGGGGCACAATTCTAGAAGAAATTCAAAGCTTTATGTTCCCAGTACGAGATAAGGAACTATTACTCCACTCTAGCTTACCCTCAGAGTAATGGGCAAGCAGAGGCATCCAACAAGACCATACTTAATGGGGTCAAGAAGAGGTTGGATAAGGCAAAGGGGAAGTGGCTTGACGAGTTACCACTGGTCCTATGGGCGCACCGAACAACACCTAGAAGGTCTATAGGAGAGACCCCCTATTTGTTGGCATATGGGACAGAAGCTGTTATACCACTAGAGGTCGGTTTGCCGACCAACCGGACCACTTTGGTTGAAAGTGGAGGCAATAACTGAGCCCTGGAGATCGAGTTGGACCTTGCCGAGGAAAGGAGAGAAAGGGCTCTGGTGTATTTGGCCTCTTATCAAGAGCAGCTGATGAAAAGCTACAACATACATGTTCACCCACGAGAATTTGGTGTTGGAGACCTTGTGCTACGAAAGGTGATCGACAATACCAAGGTGGCAAACGAAGGCAACTTAGGGGCCAACTGGGAAGGCCCATATCGAGTGACTGAGATTGTGTGCATAGGGGCTTATCGATTGGCAGACCTGGATGGGAACCCGGTGCCAAGGTCCTATAATGTCCATAATTTGAGGAAGTTCTTTGTTTAAAAGACTTCGGTTTATTTTTCATTATGTTTTAGAATGCATATCGTACTTGTGTGGGAGTAATGAATAAAATTCTCTTGTTTTTTTCTTTATTTGTTAGTTGCAAGGGGTATGGGTAATGCCCCATTGAGTTCAAAGAATATGAATAATGTTCTGATTATGAGTTTTTTCAAAAGTTTTGATCTTTTCTGTTTCAGACTTGTCCTTTACTATTTTCACTTGAATACAAAGCTAGATACTCGTAACCGTTTTTTCTCACTTCGTATTGGGGAGCAGAGAATGGGTACGTATGAATAGGGTGTATGTTTACCGTAGTGCAATATTTTTCCCAGTACGACAAAACTTGGGGCGCATACAAGAACATGCAATAATCAGCTAAGTACGAATACACTTTGGCATTTATCCAAGTATGTGAAACTTGGGGTTCATACGAGAACATGTAATATTTCAATCACGAATACTTAAGCATTAGTCTAACAAGTTCGAACAAACTTCGTAGATAGGCACAATCAGCTAAGTACGAGTACACTTAGGAATTTGTCCAAGCATGAATACGCTTGGAGTGCATACGTGAACGTGCGTAGTTCTGCCAAGTACGAATATGTAGACACCCCAATCTAAGTCTCCCAATTGATTTACTTTATTTTTCGGTTTCTTGTATCCTTGATGATGAATTGGATCAAGAAGCAGTCTTGAGAGTGGAAATGTTTGAACTTGGAGTGATTGGAACCCTCTTTTGCCCCTTTATAACCCCAAAACCCTAAGTCAAAACCCTAACCCTAGGTTTGACCAGCGTGCATTGCATTGGCTCTCACGCGCGTCGGTCCACTTGCCAGGTGTTTATCAAACTCAAAGCCTAGGCTGTTGACCGGCTCGCTGGTTGGTGGAACACACGCTCAATGATGTCCCTCACACGCGCGCAGATCAACACCTGTCCCTATCACCTTTTTCCAGCTAGATTTTATAATCATCAGAGGGTCTGCGGGGCTGTAGAACCCCGTTTCTTCGCCAGCATAGTTGTTGCAGGCGCATGGGTTGCTCCACCCTCACAACCTCTTCCATCACCTTGTTGGAGCCTTTCTCCACCAAGCCATTTTCAACCAGCCTTGTTGGCTTATTTTTCCATCTTGTTTGCCACCCCACTATCCCCTTTCGAACCTCCTATATATACCCCTTTGGTCTTCCATTACAAGGGTTACAAAAAATCAAGCAAAAAAGGCACACAAACCCTAATACTCTTGATATTTCATCACTCAAGCCATCTTTACACAAGCTCTATCACCTTGTTCAATCCATTCCCAAATCATTCAAGCTGGCAAGGCTAGGGCTAGTAATCAATACCAGTTCTGCCCCTAAAGTCAGCAGGGTTACAAGAACTGTGTACTGGTTCTCCCACGCATGTTGGACCCACTTACGCGCGAGCATATAATGGGTTGCACGTGATGGTCCATGTGGGGATGGGGATGGGGATGCTAGTTATTTCCTATTTTTATTGTGTTATAAATCATTGTGATGCATGATAAAATTTGATTAGCTTTTTTATATGTAAAAATTGTTAGCTTAGTTCAGTATGTCTTTCTGTTTCTTTGGAATGCCCCTGGGTTGCTTCTGAACATGTCTCAGAGCCCAAGCATGCAAAGGCAATTCCTGGAAGTCCAGTCAGTGAGACACACGCGCTGGTCAGTCTACTTCCAGTAGCTGTTCTTGCATGGGCAACTTGGCTTTGGCCTTTGTTTAAATATCCCCACTATTGAGCAGTTACATTTCAATTTTATAAATTCTGATTATAACTATTAATTACTTTCTGTACATATAAACTGCTTGGTTTGTTCCCTGGGTATGCACTGGTCCTTCCAGAGCCCAGAAGAGAATAAGATTCAATTTGTGGTGGGGTGTCAATACATGCGCGCATGTATGGCTTTGGCGCACGCCGGTCAGTTTGCATGTACGTAGATCCATGCATGTAAGTTGGCCACTGTGTACGTCCAATTCATATAAGGCACTGTTTTGATGTTTAATCGCTGTGTTGGGTATTTCATACATCCATGCTATCATCTATCACATCTTGCATAGCCGTTACAGTTTTAATCCCCACTTAATTGTTTCCTCGCCCAAATTGGCTAAAAATTGATTAACAAAAGAATAATCACAACAAAACTTTCGCAAAATGTCAAAGTAGAGACTGACCTCTGGATTGGGCGAGAGGAGTGCCTTAAAACCGTTCCCCTCTCGTAACTTGGCTCCTGAACCCAGATATGGTTATGACGGACTGGTTCCTTTATTTTTTAAATTAAAAAGCGCGGTAGATGCTTCGAAATATGGTTCTTTGGGTGTTGGACCTTCAAACCCGAGTGGCGACTCTGTATTCCTAGCGCTTGCCATTCCGCGCTCACGCTCCCTCGATTATGGGCCCTGCTTTGGAAACGGAATGGAATCCTTTCTAAGGGCATGCTGCCCACAGTAGCGACTCAGTATTCCGAGCGCTTGCTGTTTCACGCTTGCACTCCCTCGATTATGGGCCCTGCTTTGGAAACGAAACGGAATCTTTTCTAACGGCATGCTGCCCAATGTGGCGACTCTGCTGGGGAACAATCGAACCAATATTAATCCATACTTTGAGTTTAATGCATTCGTGAACAATTCATTAAAAAGTCGGTCAAAACGGTGAGCTTCGCGATGCCGAAGGTCGGAATGGTGATTTAACAGGACCTTGTGTCCGGCCAATCCAAGCTGGAACTTTTTAATTGATCACTTGTGTAATTTCCCCTAAAGATGGACTAAATAAAATGAGCCAAATTTGAAAAAGGCATTTTGCGATTTGTGATTCTTATCTTCTTAATCAATTTCTAGCATTTCTCATTTGCATCGATGTGGGATAGCCTTGTTGGAGTGTTTTGGCAATCCGGCACGGTTTACCGAAGCCCGGGGACCCCGAATGCCCAACAACCTTCGACGATGATAAGTCATTCTACCGTTTGACTGTTGCTCTTGGGTTACGCGGGCAAAGGAGGTATATCTTGGCTTTAGTCCGAGGAACTTGTTACAAACCAAAACCGGCCTTTGCATATACAAAGCACTAGAACTCTCCAAACTAGGACAAGTACCTGCAGGGTAAGATCTGTTTGCATCTAACTCCATATATTGTCTACATGTTACTGCTTTCCCTATCGCATGCATTGCACATACATACCGTCTTGTGTAGAAGCATGTTTAGGGCAGCTCCTAGTTTCTCTTTCTTTTGAGTTTGTTTTAAGCTCATTAGGACACTGTCATAGCCCGATGAGGAGTCATGCATCTCGATGTTGCATGTTGGCTTGTAGTAGTCTTATTAGTCTGTTGTAGTACTATTGTAATAAATGCTAGCAGGTAAAGTAGAAGACTAATGTCAAATATGGCAGGTAAGTCAGGAAGACTTCTACATCCAAAAGTAGTAAACAGTAGTGTCCAATTACGTTTAAGTACTGTGTAAATGATGTAAGCGCTGATGCTGGACAACCCCTCCTTGCGCCTATAAAAGGAGGGCGTCTCCCGTTGTAAAATCAGACTTAAGCGAGTAACAATTTTCAAATCCTTAGAACAGTGGAACTTTAGGAAATCAAAAGCTTTCTACGCCCTTGCATATACACCTGGTAGGGGTTTCAAACAGGAAACAAGGACTAATGAAGAAAGTGTCATGATACTTACACCAGTTAGGTAACAAGTGCCATGTCACTTGCACCATTCAGCTAATAGCGATGTGACGCTCACGTCATTCTGGTTATTCTATCATGACATTCATATCCGAGTTGTTCCAACTTCAAAGTTGAAATTCCTAACAACGGAATAGTCAAAGGTTTAGGTTCCTTTTTGACATCCTTTAGAATCATTTGTTTCAAGCAAGGATACACTTTCGAAAGAAGAATTCTAAGGATTATGGCAGTGTCCGAACATCTTGAGGCAGATTTGTCTTCTAGTACTAGAGTCTAGGGCAACATTGACGACGTTGGCTACATTTGTACTTTAGTCTTATATTTAGATTAAAGTTGTTGCAGGACCCCTATTGAGCCTTCTTTTACTTTGTTTCAAGCAAAGTTTTGAACCATTACACCACCAAGAAGAGTATCGAAGCAGAAAGGCAAACCCACTTGGGAACGTCTGCGTCAAAAATTGGTTCAAAGGCTTGTCAGACTACAATTCCAATCAGTCACCACGGAAGACTCTCCACCTTCACTGTTGGCCGTTCTTCAAACAGGCTCGTCATCAATCTTTCAGGAAGTGAAGCCCCCAATGTCACCAACTCCTTCTTCTACATCAAACACCTCTGGAACATTAGTCATGGCAGATCAGCCACAACCTCTCACTTTAGAAACCATGCTCATGAACCTCCAAAATAGCATCACCGCTATGCAGCAGAGGGCTGCTCAGACTAACGCTAATATTACCAGCTTGAATGACCTCTTTAACACTCGTCTTCCTCCAACTGTCCAAGAGGAAGGCGAGGCCGCAAAGGATGTTCATGAACAGCCGGTCATGGTTGAAGATCCAAATCATCCAGGGCATCTTATAGCTCTGCCCAACCCAGAAGAATTCAGGTACCTCCTCCAAAACCGAAATCCAACGGGGGGTGGGCCTCCTTAGAACCCTGACCTAACTGCTCTCGTTGCCAAGATGGCTAAGCTGGAAAAATCTTTCTCAAAATCCGAGAAGATCAGTGGTGGGGGAATCGACTTAGACCGCCTCTTTGCCTATATCCTAATGCCAGGCTTCCCGACAAGTTTAAAATGCCTGACTTGGCCAAGTTCGACAGGAGCAGTGACCCCAAGACTCATCTTTACAGCTACCATGCCGCTATGAAGCTATTGTCAGTTGAACCTAAGGCCATGTCCCAACTGTTCCGGCAAACTCTCTCTGGGCCTGCTTTCCATTGGTTTTTGTCACTTGACATTGCCAAGCGGAGGACTTGCGAGGATTTTTGGAGCTGCATTTATTTTGTAGCACAGTTACAATTCCCAGTTGAAAATGACAACTCGGGAGCTCAGGCTAAAATGGAGGCCAAGGAAACCTTTGCGGACTTTGTCAAATGGTGGAGGGCCAAGGCCGCTCTAATGACTGAGCGCCCCAGCGAGAGAGATCAACTCCGCATCATCTCCCGCAATCTCCAACCAGATAATGCCAGGCACCTAGTTCTTGTTCAAGCATCTGCCAACTTTGAAACCTTATTCAAATCTGGCCTGGCCATCGAGATGCACTACAGAGTGGAATCCTGTCAAAAGGGGAATCTTCTAACCCTCCAAAGTCAAAGCCTCAGGCATATTCTGGGAATACCAATGCGCTGTTCGGGGGAGCGATTTACTCCAACACAGCGACCAGCGGTACCAACACCTCTTCCTTCAATACTACCAACCACATCGCTGACATCAATCAAGTGCAAACACCACAAAATAACCGGCCTCGCAATCAACCTTGCAGCTTTTCCGCCATCAAAGCACCTCTATCTTAGGTTTTGGAGAAATTAATCAAGTTTGGGCATCTCAAGCCCCTTGATCCAACTCCTCTACCTAAAAATCCATCACCCAACTTCAAGCCTAACCTCTACTATGCCTACCATCAAGGGGCTGGTCATCTCACTAACTTTTGCTTTAGTCTCCGTCATGCGATCCATGATCTCATTGATGATGGCACGCTTGGAACAGCCCCAAAACCAAATATCATCTCCAATTCCATGCCAAAGCACAACGCTGCCCCGCATATTAACCATATATACCTCAGCTCCACTCATATCAACCCTTACTCCACTATATTCAGCCCTATTGACCATATAACTTCAGCAGATCAACCCAGGCCAATCGTGTCTCTTGAGCCCGAAACTGAAGTTTTACACATTCATCTAGAGGAAGGACAATCATCCAATTCCAATGCACCCTCCGCATGCCTGCAGAATGGGCATTTATGCTCAGCGCGTCTATCAGCGACCTTTTCCATCAGTCTATTCCCTCTGTGCGACTTAATTCTACCTCTTCTCTTGATAGTCCATACTTCAATGTGACAGACCCAAACCCCTCTCCAAGTTTGTTGAGTCACTTCAAATCTGCAATGCCTCCTTTGCCAGAGCCGCAGGTCGACATGCAAGCCGTTGGCTAGGCAATAGCTCATTATAATGACTATGCTACTCCTATAATCAACAAGTGGACTGGACTTGAATTAGACGGGTTCCCACTGGATCCAGAATATCTCCCTTTCGATCATGCCTGGTACGACGCATGGATGGCCGATTATGACGCAGCAATGCTCGATCCTTTGGATGGCATCTCTTTATACATGCTCTTTCAGCAGCCTGAGCCCGCGGTTCCCGAGGAGGAATACTATTGGGATCCCGAGCCCGCTTGGCAATTTCCTTTGGGTTTTGACCCTAATCCTCTCCAAGGTTACGCTTTGCCGGATCACTTGACTCACTTTGTAGAAGACGATCTTGTTCAGGAGGAACCTCGCATCTTAGGGGAATGTTTCTTCCCCTCTACCATCGATAGACTTGTCAGTTTGGTGTCTGATGTCGAGCATTGTCACGCCCCCGATTTTCAACATAAATAAATAATCCCTTACCGACTAAAAGACCTTGCATAACATAAATAGTACCAAAATGATTTCCCACCTGTTTAACTTTGCTAACAAATCCCCAAATTTTATAGAATTACAACATTGGCACCACGGCCCAAATTAACTTAGATACAGGTACGAATAAGTTGATAAGTTACAAACGGTTTAGTCAAAAGGAAAGTTTAGAAAAAATAGTTAGAAACCCATCTTTTTCAAAAGAAAGTCAATTACAAGATGTTTAAGTAACTAAAGAAGTTAGCTTCCAAAAGTGTCCTTCACATCCAAGCACACGATGCATGCATACTATTGTCCAGTATTTGAACCTGAAAAGAAAGATTAGGTTGAGCTATACTGGCCCAGTAGGAAAATCTTTAACAATTCTACGTAAAAATATGAAGCCGAGTGCAAAATGAGATGACAAGGAGAAAAAGTTCATTCAAGAGATAACAACGAACTCATACGTGTATCAACATTCATTACGATCGCTCAAGGATATGCCACTCAAAAGCCACACAATTCACAAGACACATGCATTCTACCAACTCAACACAACTTGCCATCCCAAACTCCCACCATCGGTATTTCCACCCCTGGCGTTTCCGTATAACACTACAAGGATTACCATGTTACCACCCCTTGCGTCACGGTGATCCCATACGGGTCAAGTCACCGTATTACCACCTCTTGCATTACGAGACCCGTCAAAGTCTCCGTATTACCACTCCTTGCGTACAAGACCCGTCAAAGTCTCTGTATTACCACCCCTTGCAGTACGAGACTTCCTAAACCAACTTCCGACTAAAACTGCTACCTTCTCACACAATATGCAAGTTAAGACTCCCCCATGTTCACATTCATAGATGAGACTTCATACAATATGCCACATTATCACAAATGGGCCATAAACATTCACAAGTGCCAACAATCAATAGAAAGTATTTAAACGAAACTTTAGCTAAGTAATTCCTTAGTCGTTCCTCACTAACGGAAGGCCAATGGTTCACGAATATCATCCACTAATCATAGGAAGTCAAAACGATAGGACGAGGATCTTAGGGGTAGCCAACGGATGTTGGGAGACCGACACACCTCCACTCTAACAGTCATAACTTTCTTTGTACTTGGATTCTTTTGGTGATTTTGGTGTCAATAGAAAGCTAAATTCAAGACCTTCGAATCGATATAAGATTTACATGAAACGGACATCAGACGAAGAAGTTATGGTTCTTGAAATTGGGCTAAAACTCAGAAAACGATCATAATATCCAGAAAGGGGAGGGATCGATCCCTCTTCTCTTGGGGATCGATCCCCTAGGGCAAAAATCTAGATTTGTAGTGAGGGATCGATCCCTCATGCTTGGGGATCGATCCCTGGGCGATTTCGGGCGTTTTCTGCAGTTTTCTGACAGCTTTCGAGAGAACAAAGGGGGACAATCAAGGTTCGATTTCCACACCCAATCAACATATAAACACATAAAAGAGGTAAAGAAGTCCCTACCTCTCGACGATAACCAAGATCTACGAGATTTGAACGAGCCCTAGCCTCTTTGAACTTCAAAGCTCCACTCCAAGCTTGACCCAAGGATTTCCGAGCTCAAGAACGCGATTGGAGGGTCAAAGGGAGGTTAATCTCTGAGATTCTTGGGGTCTTGAAAGAGTTTTGAGTGAGAGAGAGAGAGAGAGAGAGAGAGAGAGAGAGAGAGAGAGAGAGAGAGGACGGTGTGTGAGAGAGAGAATGGGAGATATAATTATCTCCTACACACACACTCCTATATGTACTCCTATATCTTTAAATCACACACACACACACCCTCAAGTTTCTATTCTCTCACTTCAATCCTCAATTCAAATAATCACCAAATAAAATTCTATTTTCCCAATTAGGCATTTAATAAGCATTTCAATAATTAAAATTATCCGGGTCTCTACAAGCATGACCCCACTTTTTACATTATTGATGAGGGACTCCCACGCCCTGTGGTCCCTCTTCCGGCCAAGGAAGACTGCAGCGTCATGGTTATGGACCTTGTCCCGTTGGCCGATCTTTGGGATGTTGATGATGTAGTCAACGTCCAAGTTGGAACAGAAGTCTGGACTGTCAATCGCTCGTTGGCGGACGGCGGACTTTGGGATGTCCCTTTCATTGCCAATCCAGAGCCTATCGCGGAGGTTGCCGCAGTTAAGGCCTGGACTTCTGGGAATCACTGTTGATGAAAGACTTGGCTGAAGATCTGGGTTTGGACATGGAAGTGCCTACAACTTCACCAGCCTCTGACAAAGGAAAATGCAAGCTAGGAGAGGTCCCTACTGACCTCTGGGATGTTAACCAAAACCCTCAGGTCATGCCCTCTTTGGGGAATGATCTCAATGTTACAAGGAGTGGACGGATTTTTCAGCCTGCTAATCTGCAAGCTAGGAGTTCGTCCAACCCTTCTAATTAAAGGAATGAACCCTCTGCTTTCCCAAGGTCTGCACCGCTTAAGGTACCTACTGGCTCCGCGAATGCGGACATGATTCAAAGACAACTTGAGCGGATTCCCACTGCCTATCAATCTGGGGACTAATCTGCTCCTCCTGTGAGCATCGTCAGAAGCTTTGCCACACTCTCTCTCGCCTCAAAGCTCAAACTGATATCACTCTAGAGACAATGATATCTCTTATCCTCCCACGTACTTCCAAGCACACCGTTATCTTTACTGATAAAGACCTGCCAGTTGAAGGGGTTGACCACAACCGACCTTTGCATATTACTGTCAAGTGTCGAGGACTCTGGGTTCCGACCATCCTTATTGATAATGGTTCAGCGTTCAATGTTTGCCCTATAAGGGTGGCTTATCGTCTAAGACTAGCTAAGAAGGACTTTACACCTTCTAATTTGGCCGTTAAGGCATATGGCAGCACTCGTCGTGTGGTTGAGGGCACGCTAATGCTCAAACTTGATGCTGAGGGATTCGAGATGGATGTTGAGTTCTATGTTGTCGACATCCCCGCCACTTTCAATCTTCTGTTGGCCAGGCCATGGCTCCATAGATCTGACATCATGGCTGTGCCGTCTACTCTCCACCAAAAGGTCATGCTGGGGCTTCCTGCAGACACTTTAACTATCAGCAGGGATTCTGGGATTTGCCCGCTCAAGGAATACTCCTATTCTGGAAATCATGCACGGCGAGGAAGATATCAATCTCTGGTGTTTCTCTTTTGACACGTCCGGCTCAGTTTTGGCCATCAACGTAGACGGAGACTTTATCATAACCTCTATCGCCATGGACATTCTGAGAAGGATGTCCTATCTACCTAGCCTGGGTTTAGGGATTCACCAACAAGAGATCCCGGAGTTCCCTACCTTCCTTCCTGTGAGGGCCGCTTTGGTTTGGGGTACACCGCCTCTGCCAATGATGCCAAAAGAAGGAAATGTACGGGAAAATCTCGATCCCTTTATGGTGATCCAAACAACTACTTTGTGCGCGAGGTGGGAAATGCTGCTTACACTGGTCAAGCCGAGCTTTTTATTGATTCAGAGACTGGGGAACTGCTGCCGGGTTTTGAGATTTTTGCTAACAACACCTGGTCAGACAGCGGTGCAGAGCCAGTTGGGGCAGAATTCATGAGGAAGCTTAGCCAGCCAAAACTGAAAACTGAATGGCTGGGATCTTTCGATCAGGGAAGCTTGGAGCAGCTGTTTTATGAATTCTCTCAAGTGGGTTTGGCCGAAGAAGCTGAAGAAGCCAAAGTGCTCATGCTTGGATCCGACACCTATGAGGATCTCACCTCCCTTATTGTGGAAGCCAAGGGTAGTATTAAAAATTTCATTTTCAAGCCGCGCCTAACTTGCATTGATGACACCTCTGAGTCTGAGTCTGACACAAAGTCTTTTGAGTCTTCTGAGTCTAAGTCTAGCTCTGAGTCGGAGTTTGTGTCCCTTGGCCCTACATGTCATAGCTTTTATTTCGAGTTTGATTCTCTTGTACTTTTTTTTTTGGTTAAAACAGCTTGAAATAAAAAAGAAGCTAACCGAATATACAGCCTACAAGGGCTGTAGGTCTTATGAAATGAAAGAATCCTCTTCTGACAACTTTAATGATCTTTAGATAAACTGTATCAACCCCGACGATGAAGAGATAGATTTCAATGGAGACATTCCCAAGGAAATCCGTGCCCTCATCGAAAGGGAAGACGAAAGGCATGCTCAGCTGTTAAAAGAAGAAGTGGTTTCTATAAATTTGAAAGATGAGAATGATCCCCGGATGGTTCAAGTGGGCTCCACGTTATCCCCAGAGGAACATCATGATTTCAAAGAACTACTCACCGAGTTCAGTGACGTTTTCGCATGGTCTCATCAAGACATGTCTGGCATTGACCCTGAGATAGTAGAACATCGGATCCCTTTGCTACCAGATGCTAAGCCAAAAAAATAGAAGCTCAGACAGATGAGGCTAGATTGGATACAAAAGATCAAAGACGAGGTTACCAATCAGATTGACGTTGGTTTCTCATTGTTTCTCAATATCCCACCTAGGTGGCCAATATTGTTCATGTTCCCAATAAAAATGGACAAATTCGAGTCTGTGTCAATTTCAGGGATTTGAACAAATCAAGCTCCAAAGATGATTTTCCCTTGCCACAGATCGATGTGCACATGGATAATACTGCGGGGCATGCCTTGCTCTCGTTCACGGACGGCTTTTCAAGCTACAATCAGATTCTTATGCAACCCGAAGATCGTGAGAAAACAACATTCATCACTGAGTGGGGAACTTACTGCTACTTAGACAAGCCGTTTGGTTTGAACAATGCTGGTCCTACAAACCAGCGGGCTGTTACGACCATCTTGCATGACATGATGCACAAAGAGGTTAAGGTTTACGTGGATGACATGATCGCCAAGTCGAAAAGTTGGGAAGGTCACATTTCCGCACTTAGGAAGTTCTTTGAGAGGCTCCGTAAGTTTCACATGTGCGTCAATCCACAGAAATGCACTTTCGGAGTCACAGCGGGCAAAATGCTTGGTTTAATGATCACTTCTTGCGGGATTGAGGTCGATCCATCAAAGATCAAAACCAAAACGGTACAACACCATACGACAACATCCATACGACAGCATACCACACCAAAACAGTACAATAACGTACGACCACATCCATACGGTTTCATACCACACAAAAAAGGTACAATACCGTACCTCAACAACCATACGATATCATACCAAACCAAAATGGAATAATATGGTACAACCACACCAAAACGGTACAATATTGTACGACAACAACCATACGGAATCATACCACACAAAACGATACAATACCGTACGACAACATTCATACGGTATCATACCACACCAAACGATAACATCCATACGGTACCATACCACACCAAAATGGTACAATACCATGCGACAACATCCATACGGTATCATAACACACCAAAACGATACAATACCGTACGATAACATCGATACGGTATCATACCACACCAAAATGTTACAGCACCGAACGATAATATCCATACGGTACCATACCACACTAAAACAGAACAATACCGTACGACCACATACACACGGTATCATACCACACCAAAACAGTATAATACCGTACGACAACATCCATATGGTATTATACCATACCAAAATGGTACAATACCGTACGACAATATCCATACGGTATCATACCACACCAAAATGGTACAATACCGTATGACAATATCCATATGGTACCATACCACACGAAAATTGTACAATACCGTACATCCTAACAAAAACAGTACACTACGGTACACCAACACCAAAACGGTACAATGCCGTACATCCACACCAAAACGATACAATACCGTACAACAACTTCCAAACGGTATCATACCACACCAAAATGGTACAATGCCATACGATATCATACCACACCAAAACGGTATAATACTGTACATCCACACCAAAACGGAACAATACGGTACACCCACATCAAAACGGTACAATACCGTACATCCACACCAAACCGGTACAATACCATACGACAACATCCATACGGTATCATACCACATGAAAACGGTACAATATCGTACGACAACATCCATACGGTATCATACCACATGAAAACGGTACAATATCGTACGACAACTCCATACGGTATCATACCACACCAAACGGTACTTTACCGTATGACAACATCCAAACGGTATCATACCACACCAAAGAGGTAGAATCCCGTACGACAACAATCATACGGTATCATACCACACCAAAACGGTACAACACTGTACGACAACATCCTTACAGTAGCATACCACACCGAAACGGTACAATACCATGCGACAACATCAACACGGAACCATACCACACCAAAACAGTACAATACCGTACATCCAAACCAAAAAGCTACTATATGGTACACCCATACCAAAACGGAACAATACCGTACGACAATATCCATACGGTATCATACCACACCAAAATGGTACAATACCGTATCATAACATCCATACGGTACCATACCAGACGAAAATTGCACAATACCATACATCCTAACAAAAGTAGTACAATACGGTACACCAACACCAAAACGGTACAATACTGTACGTCCGCACCAAAACGATACAATACCGTACGACAACTTCCAAACGGTATCGTACAACACCAAAAAGGTACAATGCCATATGACAACATCCATACGATATCATACCACACCAAAACGGTACAATACCGTACGTCCACAACAAAACGAAACAATACGGCACACTCACATCAAAACGGTACAATACCGTACATCCACACCAAAACGGTACAATATCATACGACAACATCCATACGGTATCATACCATACAAAAATGGCACAACACCATACGATAACATCCATACGGTATCATACCACACCAAAGAGGTAGAATCCCGTAGGACAACATTAATACGGTATCATACCATACCAAAACGGTACAACACTAGACGACAACATCCTTACGGTAGCATACCACACCGAAACTGTACAATACCATGCGACAACATCCACACGGAACCATAACACACCAAAATAGTACAATACCGTACATCCAAACCAAAACGGTACAATACGGTACACCCATACCAAAACGGTACAATACCGTACGACAACAACCATATGGTATCATACCACATTAAAACGGGACACTACCGTACGACAACATCCATACGATATCATACCACACCAAAACTATACAATACAATAGAACTACATACATACGGTATCATACCACACCAAAAACGGTACAATACTGTCGACAACATCCATTCGGTAGCATACCACACCAAAACGGCACAATACTGTACGACAGCATCCATACGGTATCATACTACCCCAAAATCGTACAATAACTTCCATACGGTATCATAACACACCAAAACAGTACAATACCGTACGACAGCATCCTACGGTATCATACAACACCAAAACCCTGCAATACTCTATGACAACATCCATACGGTATCATACCACACCAAAACCGTACAACACCATATGACAGCATCCTACGGTATCATACCAGACCAAAGAGGTAGAATCCCGTACGACAACATTCATTTTTCTCTCTCCTTTCTTTCTTTCTCTCTCACTCTCTACCCGCTTTTTCCCCTCTCTCTCTCTCTCTCTCTCTCTCTCTCTCTCTCTGCTACAGCTGTTCCTTGTTTGGGTTGTCATCGTCAATGGCTTCTCAGTGTCAACGACGCGCGACGACTGCAAAATTGAATGCGACGGTGGTGGAAATGAACTCGACGGCAGCAGCAGAAGCAAAATCATTTAGGTTTTTCGATTTGGTGTCTTTGGGCTCCCCGACCCGGCGCGCCCTCGAAGAGTCGCCACCCGGATTTTTGAGATGGATGATCTGAGAAACCGAGAGTTTGTTTGAGAGAAAAAAAGTTTTTGGTCTAGCGTAAACATTGAGATTTTGGGTTCGGGAGCCACGTTACGAACGAAAAGGTTTTGTTGGAAAAGCACCTCGCTCGCCCGGTAAAACCGTTCTCCCCTTAGCATTTTAAATGGGAGATTTAATATCATTTGAAAAACTTAACTTTGATTAAAACATGTACAGGAAAGGGACATGAGGTTTAATATAACACATTGGCGTACTTGTGGTGCAAACTGTACAGTATGAAATGGATGAGCCATGTACAGAAAATGAAATAACAGCATTACGGCAATTTGCCAATATCATGTGAAACGCCGCGCGATGGACCGGATGCATCGCACGGTGTAACTAAAACGCCGTGTGGAGGTGTCTACGCATTCCAGAATCAGTTCGCTTTTACATGATAAAACAAACCATAGATCTACAAAATAGTTTTTTATATTTTTCCCAATCTCTGGAAACAAATGATTTACGAGATCATTTTGTTTATCTTATCGTGTAAAGCAATGTTAAAAGTCTTTTGAAATGCTAAAAGATTTGATAAGAAAAAAAGAAAAGACTTTTAACATGAAACTTGATTCTAGAATGTACCCGCACAGAAAAGTAATAAACAGACTAAACAGGATAACATAAGAAGGAATATGTGCAAGAAATAAAATAAAGCACGGTATAATACGCTACAACGTGCGGTGTCGTAAAACGCCACACGATGTAGCGTATTCCAGTACATAAACTATTTTTTTGTGCTTTTTGAATATAAAGCTCGTTTGAGACCCAAACTCAGTATAGAAAGACCGAGAAGGGCCTCGATCGGCTCCCCTCAAAGCTAAACGTGGTTCAGCCCAAGGTATTTGTTTATACCTTTTGATCGAAGCTTGGATGTGCTTGAAGATGGAGAGCGGGAGATGATTTGGATTGAGCTTTGAGAGACTTGTGAGCAAATGAGTGTAGAGAGAGAGAGAGAGAGATCAACTTGAGATTGATTTTGTAATAGACCAACTTGTGGGTTGATGTAGAGAGAGAAAAAGGTATATGGTAATGGGCGTAAGGAGTTATAGAGAGAGAATCAAGAGGGCTGGGGTATTTATGAGAGAGAGAGTGAGAGTCTAGAAAATGGCAGAGTAACTTTATTTGGAGTTGAAGGGGTGCTTCTCAACTAGAGGGGGGGGGGGGGGGGGGGGGGGGGGGGGGGGGGGGGGTGTATTTATAGGCAAGAGAACCAAGGATGAACACTGCAAAAAGGGGAGGTGGCTTCTGGGCCGAATTATTTCACCTGCAGGCGTGGCCGTCAACTTTCTGCAACTGTCAGAACTTTTTCCGAAACGCCGCGCGACATATGAGAAATGTCGTGCTGTATATTGAAATCTCGTGCGGTGGAGTGATTTTTTTTGGAATTTCTAAAATGCCGCGCTGCGTTTCCGAAATGCCGCGCGACGCTTTGAAATGCCGCGCGCTATTGTGCGTCAGCACATCACACCAAACTTTGCAGGGGCGCTCCGGACACTCCCAAACTCAGATTTGGGCATTTTTCAAAGCGTTGGAAAGCTTGTCAAGTCCTCTTTCTAACCCAATTGGTTTCACTCAAATGTGTTTTATACATCAAAATGTGTGCCCATTTTACCACCAGTGTGTCATGGAAACAGTTGTTTTCGACCAAGCAAATGCATTTTTCTCTTCGCAATTGAACCCCACCCTACATGTTTGGGAAGGGGTTTTCTTGAGGTTTAGAGGAGGAGTAGCAAAGGAGCAACAATCCAAGCCTTGAAGGTATATTTTTCTTATTTCATCATCGGGGAACTTAAAGATTATTCGGAGGCCCAGATTGGGGTGTCTACAGTAGTCCCTCTTTGACGGAACTCAGATATCGCTATCAAATATGAGTGACGTCAAAGAATAGACAACCCAATCCATCACTCCAAAGTCTTTAAGTTAAATGCAAGAATGCAATAAAGGTGGTCACCCTCATGGAGCTGCCTACGTACCCCATTGTAGGGATCAGACCAACGTAGTTCAGTCGAGCCAATGCAAGCTGAACGAGTTCTGAATGACAAATTAAATAGTAAACTTGAGAAGATTGAGTGCTTGAGTGCCATGAAACTTCTTGATACGAGTCCTCGGGGGACTAAACTGAGGCGAGTCCTCGGGGGACTTAAAATTTGAGACGAGTCCTCGGGGGACTAAACTTGAGATAAGTCCCCGGGAGAGATGCGATGAGTCCTAGAGGACAAAAATGCGCTTTTTGACCAAGGCATGGTCATTTTGACAGATTTTAATGCTTAGACGGCGAAGAGACTTAAATTCTGAAAAGCTTGAATTTTCTTGAATTTTCTTGAATTTGACTTGAAATTTGGAAATAGCTTTAGCTTGAATTATGAAAGAGACTTGAATTTGAATAGCTTGAATTTTGAAGAGTTTGAATTTTTGAAAGTGGCTTGAACTTGAAGAGCTTGAATTTTGAAAGATATTTGAATTAAAAAGCTTGAATTTTGAAAGCGACTGGAATTGAATAGCTTGAATTTGAGGCTTGAATTTTGAAAAGCTTGAATTTTGAAAGAAACTTGAATTTGAGACTTGAATTTTGAAAAACTTGAATTTTGAAGAGCTTGAATTTTTGAAAGTGGCTTGAACTTGAAGAGCTTGAATTTTGAAAGACACTTAAATTGAATAGCTTAAATTTTGAAAAGCTTGAATTTTGGAAGAGACTGGAATTGAATAGCTTAAATTTTGAAAAGCTTGAATTTTTTTTTTTTTAAAAGTGACTTGAACTTGAAGAGCTTGAATTTTGAATGAGACTTGAATTGAATAACTTGAATTTTGAAAGAGACTTGAATTTGAATACCTTGAATTTTGAAAGTGGCATGAATCTTGAAGAACTTGAATTTTGAAAGACACTTGAATTGAACAGCTTGATTTTGAAAGAGACTGAAATTTGAATAGCTTGAATCTTGAATTTTTGAAAGAAACTTGAATTTGAAGGGCTTGAATTTGACGTTCGATTAAGACAACACATGAATGATGATGCAAGTTGATATGTCATGTCACATGAGCATGCTAAATCAATGCAAGTATGATAAAAATGAGTCCCAGACGACGAAGTGCAGATAAAATGTGAGTCCCGGAGTACGAAGTGCTAGAGCAAAGTCCCAGAGGACAAAGTGCGGGACAAAGTGTAGATAGAGTGTGAGTCCCGAAGGACAAAGTGCTAGACAAAGTGCAGTCCCGGAGGATGAAGTGTAGATTGAATGTGAGTCCCGGAGGACGAAGTGCTATCAAAGTGAAGTCCTAGAGGACAAACTACAGCTCGAGAGACTAAAAGGCTATTTGGCCTGTTAGACCCTAGCTCGAGAGAAGCTACTAGCTTAAAATATCGTGGATTGATCTTGGAATTGACTCTTGCACAATCATTCGAGATTTGCCTATGACACCAAACGACAACGATGATGACATTCTTTGAAAAACAGGGGACGTGTCTGAGCACCCTATTTGCTTTACTGTCTTTGGCCAGTGGACCGGTATTCTCAGGAACTTCGAATTTGGGTTGGATTCTGTACCAGATTTGAGAAGGGGTTTGCCTTTGGCTAGGGTTTGAGTCTTGAATTTGCCTTTCCCTGTAGAGAACATTGAGCCGATGTACCTCAGTGAGTAACGACCCCCAGTCCTGATGGTTTTGACAAGCAGTTGACCAAGCGCAATCCAGGTTATGATTATGGCCTAACAATCTTTCTCAAGGGTGACTTTCACAAGTTTAGGATTGACAAGACCAAGATGACTGGTTCGACCTTCTAGCAAAGGGAGTGGATTTTGACAGGATTGTGTTGACTCAAATATACAAAAGAGGGAAAGACCGTTTATGAATGAAGCGACTTTCAAATAGTGCCTCTGATTGGGAGGAGAGTTTGACTCTTTGAAGAAAATAGGATTCATGTCCCATTATTTGCTACAAACCAGGTTTCTATGATTTTTCCCTTCGAAATTTGTTTTGCTTCATCAATTGATTAAAACACAAGAGTTTTTATCATGAACCAAGTCGCTAATGATGAGCCATGTCCCCGTTTGAATTTTCGCCTTGATTGATGTGGGTTTTGCACAATTCCTCGATGTATTGATGCTCTTTAACATAACACCTAGAACTCTCGCTATCAAGTTGTGCTTTCCAATCCGAAAGGACTTTTCGGGTTGTAATGTGGGTCATGGTCTGGGCTTGACAAAGAAAGGATATTAGGCTCAAAAATTTCACTTTCTTTTGGGTTTTCAAAGCTAGCAGCTATCTTTGAATTGTAGGTGCCTTCTTTCATTTTTCATTTGCTTTCTCATGCCTTCAATGCCTTTTGGCATTTTCATCATGTTGATGCTTTGAATCTTGATTTGTTTGACACTTTCACTCTTTTGAATTTCAAAGTTTCTTTTGGCACTTTTATTTTTCATTTCACCCCGATGTGGGGGATAGCTGGCTAGCTGGGCTCTTTTTCAAAAAATTTGATTATGGCTCAAAGAGGCTATCAAAGGATATATCTTTATGCGTAGGATGAAAGAAACGATGGCCTTTCTTCATTTTAGATTGCACAACCTAACAACAGAATCCTGGATGCTCATTGAGAGGCTTTTGTTTGCATGCTCTAACTTTTGCCTAGGTCAGATTTTGAGATTTTGACCTAGCGAGCTTTTCTTCTTTTCTCTTTTTTTTTTTCTTCAGAGTTAAGGCATTGTTCATTGGAATGGTGTTGGGGAGCGGTCTCTTGAAATTGTTGTTCTTACATGGGGTAAGGGTTCAATCAAAAATCATCTCATGTTTTGAAGTAATTATTATGATTCTCAAATAATGGCGGAAAATAATTCAGAGTTGGGCCAGGGATAATCACAAAAACCTGAGTTCATTATGATGATTTTGACACAAATAAGTGACACTTGAAAGACAGCGGACGAACCAGCAGGGGTTGACTCGAAAGACTATGACCGAATCTTGGGATTGACTCGAATGCTCATGATCGGTCCTCAGAGTGAGGCTGCCTATGTATCCCGTAAAGGAATCAGGTCACAACGTAGTTCAAGATTAATAAACTGACTCTCTATTTTGATTTTTTTCTTTTCTTTTTTTTTTTTTTACAGCATACAGACACGAAAGCAAAAGCATGACAGACTCGAAGTGCAGACTGACACAACAAGGATGAAAACTTGACTTGAAACTCCGAAGATTTTCAAAACTCGTGGAAAGTCGGACATTTGCATGGCTCTTGACATTTTACTCCTCTTTGCTGAAGAAGGCGGTGCTGATGCAAGGACTGCGCTTGGGCATAGGGACTAGCTTTGGTTGGAGAGGTGCCTTAATGACCTTGTTGTCAATGAGGTCTTGGATAGCATGGCGAAGGCGAATGCAGTTGTTTGTGTTATGGCCGGACGTTTGATGGAAGATGCAAAAGGTACTTGGGTTATGGAATGCTGAGAGCTTTTGAAGTAGAGGGGCTAGAGGGAGCGGCTCGATGAGGCCAGCTTTGAGGAGCTTTTCATAAACCAGAGATTGTGGTTCAGAGAAATGGGAGAAGGCCCTTGATTTGGTTCTGCGACTGAGTCGAGGGTTCATTGTGGCACCCGAATCTTTGCTTGTATTACAGGCCTCGCTTGCTTCAACTAGGCCTTTGAACATTTCGGATAGCTTCATCATTGGGGGTGAACGCCCTTCATCCATGTATTCCTTAGCATTTCGCTTTGGATCCGAGACTATGAAGGCAAGGAGACTATTCATCTTTTGTGTTAAAACCCTTACTTGGATCATTTGGGTATCCATTTTTCGGCCCATTTCCTCAGCAGCTTTCCTCAACTCTTTAAGTTCTATTTGCTCCGTCGTTGGCCCAAATTCCAATACTGAAATACTGGATTCATCGGGAATGGGTACAATTGATTTGGGCAGGTGAGCAGGGATGATATAGTGAGTGGGGTCAAATATAATGGAACTGGTGTTGATGTGGTTAATGTGGTGGTTTGATAAGGTGCTTGATTTCTTTGGTGGCAGAAGGATGGTTTTGCTATCGATAAGGTCTTGAATTTTGTGACGAAGACGGTGACACTTATCGGTAACATGGCCAGGCATTTGGTGACAGTCGCAGAAGGCATTTGGGTCGTGGTAGGCTGGAAGCTTTTGGGGTAGTGGAGTTGGAAGGAGTGGCTTGATGAGACCGGCTTTGAGGAGCTGTTCATAGAGTGTGGATAGGGGTGGGCTGAGTTGAGTGAAGGTGCGAGTTGGTTTATCAGCTATCTGGTTTATTTCGAGGGGTTTAGCATTTGAGGAGTTCCCAATGTGGGAGGTATTGCTGTTTCCGAAAAAGACTTCGCCATCATCGGGATGGAGTCCCTTGCCTTTTAAGGCGGGTCCTTTCTTCTCGAGGGTACCATCCCTAAATGCTTCTTGAACAGCCAACCCAGAATCGTAGAAGGTCTCAAAATCGGGAGATGACTGCGACAAAACCATGTAGAGGGCAAATGCACTGGGCAGGTTTTTAGTGATGATTCGTATTTGCTCTTTTAGGTCTGGTTTATTATGCATCTGGGCTGCTTTGGCTCTCCACCTTTTTACATAGTCAGCGAAACTCTCATTTTCGCCCATTTTGGTGTTCTCAAGTTCTCGGGTGGTCCTTTTCAGCTCAACGTTGAAATCCTATTGGGACACAAAAGCCATTCCAGTGTCCTCCCACGTCTTTTTCTTCGAGGGTGCTAGGGAAAGGAACCATTGTAGAGCCGAGCCAGTAAGTGACTCGTGGAACAATTGAGCCATGGCGTCTTTTTCGACCCCTCGCATGGAAAGGGACCCAACATACCCTAGCAAGTGGGCCTTTGGATCAGTAGTCCCATCGAATTTGGCAAAGTCCATTCCTTTGAATTTCTCAGGTAGTTTTGCATTGGGAAACAGACTGAAACGATCCATGTCTATTTCACTCATCCCCATCCTTTTTGCTTTGAGGATAGATTTCTCAAGTTTGCTGATTTTAGCGATCAATTCTGCCACTTGGGGGTCAGTGACGGGCCCATCCCCACCAAGCGATGATTCTGGATTGGGAGTATTTTTGGCTGGTTGGCGGTCACTGATTTCTTGCATTGATTTGAACATCATGATCATGTTCTTTTGGACATCGGCGATGACTGACTTGAGCTGACCATCTATGTTCGTAATTGACTGCCAGAGTTGATCTTCTAGGTCAACCATGGCCAGCCTGATTTCTCCTATTTCACTTCTTTGATCCACCATTTCAGATATCACTATCGGTGACTAAGCTTCTCTTTGCGAACCCCCTTTTGAGCCGGACGGTTCCAATTGGGTGAAGTCCTTCAAATATTTCAGAACAGACAATAAAGCAAAAAGGCGGCTTAAATTCTGCCCGAGAATCATGCCCATGCAATGTCATCTGTGTCGTCTACGTCCTAAGATCTACCTCAGCTCCAAATCTCACTTAGGATATGACTGTACCAAAGGTTTCAGCAGCCACGAGTAAGTCGTGTCAGGCAGGTTAAATTTTGAATGCTTTGGAATCATAGCCAATCTCCTTATCTTGACCATCTGAGACAAAGTAATGAGGTTGCCAAAACCTAGATACAAGCACATCCTAAGGCTAGATCCAGACTAGAGGGGCCATTCGGGCACGGCGAACACCGGAGGTATCTCAAACTCCATAGATTTAAGGTCTCTTAGACCATCCTAAGGACCTTCCATGGTTCAAATCTCACTTAAGACGTGGCACAAATGACTTCCGACGATCCGGGTAGGTCGTGTCAGGTAGGTTAAATCCCATTCGTTCGGGATCAGAGCCAATCACCTTATCTTGACCATCCGAGACAGAGCAATATGACTGCCGGAATCCAAATGCCAATATTCCTTAAGGCTGGACTGAACCAGGGAAGCCGTATAGGCACTGCAAACGCCGGAGGTATCACAAACTCCATGGATTTAAGGTCTCCTAGACTGACAGAGGGAAGTTGAAGAGTCTTAAAGGAATCCTATCCTCTAGTCTGCAAAATGCAATAATGTATGAATGATATGCATGCACAGAAAAGAAATGCACATGAACAGGATATATCACATAAGTCCTAACTATAGGCTCATGTCTTAGTTGGGATGGTTCTACAGTTATGTACAAGTACAAAAGCCGGTTTGGGTCTCAAAAGGGTTCCCTGGACTAGAGCCAAGATGTACTCCCATGTCAAGTGTATTGCAAGGCAATGGTCAAACAGTACGATGGCTCATCATCGTCAAGGGTTGCAAGGCATTCCGGGAGAGCTTGTCGCGGACGAACCTAGCAAGATTGCCGAAACACACTGGCGAGGCTTGTGCGGTGCAGAGTGTAAAAGAAAACAAAATTAAAATTTTAGAACAATATTAAATCCCCCAAAGAAAATGCCTTTCAAGCTTGGCTCACTTTATTAATCAATACTTTGGAGAAAACTACACAAACGAACAATAGTAAAAGTCCCAGTTCGGACTGGTCGGATGTAAAATCCTGTTACGTCACCATTCTGTTCTTCAGCAGCGTGGAGCTGTTTACATCCTAAAATATGCCACCCAATGAGAAAATTACACGTGGCACCAAATAACGCGTTGACTAATCAGAACATGTCTCAATTAGACCCGGGATGCAGAGGATTACGAGGTTTAATGATGATGTTATTTTAGTACTAAATGGTATCATTTTGATTGGAACCGGCGACGTTTCGTTAGCAAGTAGGGATGATTTTAAAAGTGGTTGAGTTTAACCGTTGATTAATCCTTAGGATCATCGAACAAAGTCATTGTTTTCTTAATTTATAACAGAAGTTAGACGCGATTGCAGGGAATCATTGGGAAGCCAGTCGTGTGGCACTAATCCACGTTGCATAAAAACAGGAGTACCACGATCCAGTAAGCAGCCACGAACACCATTATCAAGCATGAAGAGAGAGAAGAATTCTGGGAGTATCAAAGTAACCGTTCGAAGGCCCCTCTCAACCGTTTTGAGTGGGAAATGGGCAGTTCGAGCAAAAACGTGGGCATTAACGTGGGAAGTGGAGATCGAAGGCAGACCCATCGTCAATAAATAGAAGAGCGAAGCGGAGAGAGAAGCCCCCGACAAAAATTCATATCATCTGACAATTCATACAAAAATGATTGCTCAGAGATTTATTGTAGATTAGTGCTTAGATTAGTTTAGAATAGGATCTTTTGTAAGTTGAAGGCTTATTTGCATGTAAGACCACTTTTGATTAAATTCAAGTTCTCTTATTTTCCTTTAAGCTTTTTCTTACCACAGAATAGTCGTTTGTAAGTTCACTTTTGATTAGATTCAGTGTGCTTATATTTCTGCATTATTCTTGATAAAATCTCAAGAGTGTTTGCATATAAACTTACCTTTGATTAGATTCAGGTTTGTTTGTGTTCAATCATCTTTTTTTATTTGAAGAGCATCAATCTTTTATTTGGTTGATACCTTAAGGAAAAATCCTCTTAGTTGAGGTAATCGAACGAATAACACAGTTGCCTGAATCAAATTAGTTGTTTCAAATCAATATGAAAAGAATAATTTCTTTTTTGAAGTTAGTTCTTTTCTGGCACGCCCGCACACAATCATTTGCCATTTGATTGAGCTAATTCAGCCCAAACAATTTTTGGCACGCCCAGTGGGACACAAAGGTGTCAAAATGCCAAGGCTTCGAAAACAAATAAGGACACCCGTTGGTGACCTAGTGCCAGAGGAACAGGCTGTGCCAGAACAGGCCGCAGAACCAGGAACGCCTATCAACCCTGAGTTTCCTCAATTGGCTTTTGGAATGGAAGATCTTCCTTATGAAGCGCCTTATTACGAAGTGCCTCCTTATGAAGTGCCCCCAAATTTCCAAAAGGGACAAGCCAGTGGCAAGGACCACGATAAGGAGGAAATGTTTAGAGAAATGATGATAGCTTTTAGAGAGATGGCTCAAACCCAAAGAGCCATGATCAAAAGCATAAAAAATAGGTTGCCTAACCTAGAGCCAGCAAGAAATAGTCCAGGGAATATTGGGCTAGATAATTATGCTAACTCAAGCACTCACCAAAGTCCCTTCGAAGGAAGGCTTGGAGAGGATGTTGGTCAGGGTAAGATAAGGTCTAAAACAGGTAAAGAAAAGATGTACCCAGAAGAAATACCACAATCTCGGTATGAGCCAGTGAAGCCTACAAAGCCTGTTTTGGAAATTCCAAAGCAATCTCATGGTATTACTATTGGGGTTCCAAGAAATGCTAGAGATAGGCAGAGTGTTAACCCTCTCCACGAAATCACACTTGGGGGATGGGAGGATGACATAGAACTGGAACGAGGTTATAGACCTGAGAAAAGAAGTGATAACCCACAACATTCACGACAAAATTTTCCAACTACCTAAATTCTCTTCACAGCAGCTTATGGAAGTCATAGGCCTACTCGAGTTAATGCTGCAATTGACAAAATGCAGCAGCCACTTTATGGGAGATTTCCCAGAGAAAACCAAGGGGATTTTTACACGATAAAGGGAGTTTATGAAGATGATTTTGTAGAACCAGAACCATCCATTGAAAATCAAGAACAAAATTTCCTCGTAGGCAACCCAATACTACGAGACCAGGTTATGGGCCTTATACAAGAAGTTTGTGGACCTCGAACTCGGAGGGTACAACCTCAGATCTATAGAAAACCATATCCAGAATGGGTAGACAACGTTTCAGATCCCTAGAGAATTTAAAATCCCAGATTTTACTTTGTTCTATGGGGATGGGAGACAGTCTTCTATAGAACATATTGCTAGGTTTTCTGCCCAATGTAAGAACTTGGCTCAAAATGGCTTCATGAAGTTGAAGCTATTTCCAAATTCCTTATCTGGACCAGCTTTTGCATGGTATACCAATTTACCACCAGAATCGATAACTAGTTGGTTTCAGATGGAAGAGGCGTTCCATGCACAGTTCTTTAATGCTGAGCCTGAAGTCTCTATGGCAGACTTGGCTAGGCTAAGGCAGAAACCGGATGAGAAAGTAGCAGACTTTATATCTAGGTTCAAAAGGGCAAAAACTAAGTGCAAACTCCATTTGCCAGAGGCAGAATTTGTGAGATTAGCACAGGATGGTTTAGAAAGAGAACTTCCAAAGCGGTTTGATTCTACGGAATTTAGAGACTTTGCAGATTTAACTTATAAAGTTGCTAGATATGAGTCACTACTAGAGGAGGATATGGACAGACATAATTCCTCTTACCCAACATATTATAGAGACCCCAATTATGAGATAGATGCTGCAGAAATTATAGAACACGATCCTTGTGTTTGTGAGCCCTTAATTCAAAAGAATATTTCTGTAGGGCAAAAGTTTAAGCAAAAAGAAATCACTAAAGTGCCAACAGTAGAAGAAAAGAAAATCATTAAGCTGCCTTTGAATGTGAAACTGCCAACAGTAGTAGAAAAGAATGGAAAGACCTACTGCAAATGGCATGACTCTTGGTCTTATTCGACTAAGTCTTGTAATGTTTTTCGTGACAGGATTCAAGAGAAAATCAAGAAAGGAAGAATCAAATTCCCCGAAAAGGCTATGGGGATAGATGCAGTGCCTTTCCCAAAGGTCGAAGAAGTTAACACCAACGTGCCCACTTCACTAGCTCAAACTGTCAAGAAGTATTGGCAAGATAAGAATGCGCCAGTAAACATGAATATCATTCAGTATGGAAGAGGTAAGCCATACGTTGGCCACCCTCGAGGCATGGGAATAAGGCAAAATCACTATAGGCAAGCCAATCCTGGTTTTCCTTCACAGAGATTCCCAGGTAATAACCATTTACCCATGTTAGAAGCCTCAGTTTTTGAATGCTTATGTGTGGGATGCAGAGCCAACTATCTGGTTTTTAAGGACTTGGATAGAAAGGGCGTGAGTTTTTTCCCTAAAGAGATGGGAATGAAAAGAATGGCTCCAGCACAAGCAAAGCCAAGTGACAGCAAGCCATGGTTAGCCTCGAAGAGAGATGTGCCTACCAGCCCTGTCCCACCCATCCACAAAGGAGAGCTGCCACCTTCGAAGAAAGCCAATATTGGCCAGACATCAGAGCCAACAGAAGAAGCCAAACAAGAGGAATTCACTTTGGTGAAGGGAGTTCCTGACTAGTTTCTGAAACAAGTCAAGCCTGATTTGTTCCAAAGGTACAAAAATTCGAACAGGGGTGAGAATAAAACTTTCAAGCCGCCAAGTTCGAACTCCGGAAACTGGGTATTGATCAGGGATCCCAAGTCCAAAATACCACAGATGGTTCCATTGCTCTCAAGAATACAGAAAAGAAAGCTCCAGAGAAAGTATACGCTTTTCCAGTCAGGAGAATCTTCAACTGAGGAAGAATCAGGAAGGGGAGCAAGGCCTAATCCGAGGTTTGACAGAGCTAAGAGGGACCCAGAAGAGTTTCGAATCCAGTATCGGGAGAGAGAGACTTTGAAAAAAGTAGCTTCTGCCATGCTCGAAGAAGACCTTGACCCACCTTCTCCCAATTCATTGGCTAGTTACCAGTCTGGTTTGCTCGAAGCCATGTTGGTGGAACAAGGAGGGATAGAAGGAAGTTCTTCCCCTATGGAAGTATCAACACAAGAAGTTGAAGGTAAGGATGCGAGGGAAACCGAAGCAGTAAAACCAGTCAAGGAGGTAGCAACAATTCAGTTTGGGGGCCAACCAGAAGTACAAGTTAATATGGTATACCCATGCTCTATGGATTTCTTCAAGAATGGCCAGATATCCAAAGACCAAGATGATGCTTGGTTGAACTTGGACAAGCCAGGCAGTTCTGAAGAAACACGTAGTGAAGAGGAATTAAATATTATATGTAATGATGGTGATCTGGAAGAAGTGGCCCAGATCGAGGTTGACGAAAGCCTGGTATGTGAAATTGAGTAGAATCAAGAGAGTTTGGAGGTAAGCTCGAAAGAAAGTGCTTGCTTCATACCAGACTCCATGTCTGACATCGAATATCCTTTGGTAATAGATTTAAATTATGTAGAAATTTCATATCCATTTAAATTGCCCACCAAAGCTATGAGGCAACATTTGTGTCCATTATATATTACTGCATATTTTGATGGAATCCCACTTAACAGAATCTTGGTGGATAATGGGGCTGCAGTGAACATTTTGCCTTTCCAAACCTTAAAATAATTAGGGAAAGGAAAAGCAAAATTGATTCCAACTAGCACATCCATTGCAGGGTTTACTGGGGAAAGTCAGCATGCCAGGGGTATAATCTCCATTAGATTGGCAGTGGGTGGAATAGAGACTGACACTGCTTTCTTTGTAGTTGACACATATGCTAAATATAATGCTTTATTAGGAAGAGATTGGATTCATGTTAATAGATGTATTCCTTCCTCTATGCATCAGGAGTTAATGATTGTTAAGTATGATAAAGGCAAAGAAGTGGGTGTTGAAGGAGTCAAAGCTGATCCTCATCCATTTAGTGCCACGGCGAATTTTGCTGAAGCAGAAATGTACAAATCAGATGTAGTTCCTTTGACTGAACTACTCCAGGCGGCCACCTACCCAACCAACGAGCTGGAAATGGGAGAATTGACAGAGCTGAAATCGAAGCTGAAACAAACTGTTGATTATGAATCAGACACCCCAAAAGACGATGCTGCTTGGATGTAAACCCAAAGAAGAGGCAGAAGAAGAGGCCAACTCAATGGCTTTAGTGAGATATGTCGCTTTGGGGATCGAACAGAAGATTCAAGAGGACAATACATGGGAAGACGTTATGCAGGATAATAAGCCTCGCGAGGAGGAAATCCAGCTAACTTCTCAAGAACAGATCGAAGCTCAAGACCTATTGGAGGAAGTAAGATTGGGAGATGAACATAACCCCAATCCATTGTTTATTAATAAATAGCTTGAATCAGATATGAAAGCTGGATTAATAGCGCTGCTGAAAGCAAATAAGGAGTGTTTTGCATGGAGTTACAAGGAACTGCCCGGATTGAGCAGGGAATTGGTGGAGCATAGGTTACCTATAAAGCCACAATTCAAACCTGTGAAACAACCAACCAGGAAGATGAGTCCAGAGACTATTACAGGTGTCAAAAAGGAGATGCAGAGGCTTCTAGACGCAGGTTTTATTTGGACAGCCAGGTATGTCGAATGGCTATCTAATGTGGTTCCAGTCCCTAAAAAGAATAGAAATATCAGGATCTGTGTTGACTTTCGAAACCTAAACACTGCAACCCCTAAGGATGAATATCCAATGCCCAATGTGGACACACTTGTAGACAGTTCAGCTGGGCACAAGATATTGTCCATTTTAGATGGGCATTCAGGGTACAATCAAATCTGCATAGCAGAGGAGGATGTGCATAAAACAGTATTTGCTTGCCTTGGTAACATTGGTATCTTTGAATGGGTCAAAATGCCATTTGGGCTGAAAAATGCTGGGGCCACATATCAGAGAGCTATGAATACTATTTTTCATAATATGGTGGGAAGTTTTCTGGAGTGTTACATAGATGATATCATTGTGAAGTCAAATTCTGATGAGGATCATTTACAACACTTGGAAAAGGCATTTCAACAAATGAAGCACTATCAGCTGAAGTTAAATCCGGAAAAGTGTGCTTTTGGAGTATCAGCTGGGAAATTTCTGGGGTATTTAGTCCACAACAAAGGAATACAAGTTGACAAGAACAAAGCTAAGGCCATTATTGAGGCCAAATCGCCTTCTACCAAGAAGGAGTTGCAAAGGTTTCTTGGTCAATGAAATTTCCTTAGAAGATTTATATCTAATACTGTAGGAAAAACTAAAATTTTCTCTTCTTTGTTAAAACTGAAGGAAGGGGAGGAATTCAAGTGGTCCAGGGAGCACGATGAAGCCTTCAAAGCCATCAAGAGATATTTAGCCAACCCTCCCGTATTGGCACCTCCTATTAAAGGAAAGCCAGTGAAGTTGTACCTAGCTGCAACACAAGACTCAATAGGAGAACTGTTGGCTCAAGACAATGAAGATGGCAAGGAAAGAGCAGTTTATTATCTTAGTAGGTTTTTAAACTCCTGTGAATGCAAGTATGCTGCAATAGAGAAATTATGTTTAGCTTTATTTTATGCTTCCAAGAAACTCAGGCATTATATGTTGCCTAGAGTAACTTATGTTATTTCTCAAACCGATGTAATTAAGCACATGCTTTCAAAGCCAGTGCTTAGTGGGAAGATTGGGAAATGGATTGTGTCTTTAATTGAGTTTTGTCTTTAATATATACCTCAAAAATCAGTAAAAGGCCAAGATTTGGCCAACTTTTTAGCCGATCATCCCAATGAGGATGAGGCACCAAGAGCATTGGAGGCCAGTATGGTTGAAATCAAGCCATGGAAATCATGGTTCGATGGGTCAAGAACTGTTCAGATGGCTGGAGTGGGCATAATTCTGGAATCCCCCCAAGGCTTGAAAACCATATATGGTTTTTGACTCAGTGAGGGACAGTGCTCCAATAACCAGGCAGAATATGAAGCGTTGATCATAGGATTAGAAATTTTACTTAAATTAAGAGTTAGTGTTGCTGAAATCTTTGGAGACTCTCAGTTAGTGATTAACCAACTAAATGGGCAGTTTAAATGCACCAGTCCAGCACTAACAATTTATTATCAACATGCTAAGAAGCTGATGGATCAATTCTTTATGCTTACTTTGACTTATATCCCTAGATTCTTCAATGAAGAAGCTGATGAAATAGCTCAAAGGGCATCTGGTTACAGAATTTTGTCAGAAAATGAAAGGGAATTTTGTCAATTAACTTTGAGAAAATCTCTGCCTATGTTAAATGATAGATTGGCTGGCTTCGAAGCATTAGAAATTAATGTTCCTACTAGTCAAAATGTTGATTGGAGGCGAGCATTGATCGATTATTTAACAAAACCAGATGGCGTTGCAGACAAAGCAACCAGATTGAGAGCAATAAATTACATTATGTACAACAATGAATTATTTAAAAGAGGGATGGATGGCCTTCTTTTAAAATGTTTAAGCAAGGTATATGCATTCAAAGTAATGGCTGAAGTCCATGAAGGAATCTGTGGGGCGCACCAAGCTGGCATAAAAATGAGGTGGTTAATAAGGAGGTATGGGTATTACTGGCCTACCATCCTCAAAGATTGCATAGATTATGCAAAGGGATGTCAAGCTTGCCAAAAAACAGGCCCATTCAAGCATTTGCC
This sequence comes from Rhododendron mucronatum var. ripense, assembly GCA_019656295.1. Taxonomy (NCBI): domain Eukaryota; kingdom Viridiplantae; phylum Streptophyta; class Magnoliopsida; order Ericales; family Ericaceae; genus Rhododendron; species Rhododendron mucronatum. Next base: position 578,011 of record BPLT01000035.1, on the reverse strand, counting down.
AGTCACAGATTTACAGTACGTAATAAAGCCATGGCCTTTTAGGGGATGGGCCATGGACATGATCGGGATGATTTATCCTCCTTCATTGGAAAAGTACAAATTCATCTTAGTGGCTACTAATTATTTCACAAAATGGGTGGAAGCCCAAGCTTATCAGGAGGTCAAACAAACCCATGTCATCGATTTCATAAAAGGGATCATGTACAGATTTGGAAGCCCTCAAACGATAACAGTGGATAATGGCTCGATATTCGAAGGAAAGTTGGTGAAGGATTTTGCTACTAACCATGGAATTTCATTAATATATACTAGTACTTATTATGCTCAGTCAAATGGTCAAGCAGAATCAACTAATAAGATTATCAAAAAGGGGATCCAAAGAATGGTGGATCAAAACCCAGAAGTTTGGCATGATCTGTTACTCAATACGTTATGGGCGTATAGAAATACAAAAAGGACTAGCACGGGTACTACTCCATTCGCATTAACTTATGGACATGATGCCGTGTTGCCTATGGAGATCACTGTGAGATCTCGAAGAGTAGCATTTCAGAATGATTTAGATACAGGGTCTTATCATCAGGCCATGCACATGGAATTAGAAGATATTGATGAAACTAGAGTAAAGGCCTTAAACCAAATTATGCTACAAAAGGCAAGGATAGCTAGAAGCTATAACAAAAGAGTTGTTTTTCGAGGCTTTGATGAGGGAGATCTTGTATGGAAAGTTACCCTCCCTATCAGAGATAGGAGAGTTAGAACAGATGGATTAGGAAAATGGGCACCAACATGGAATGGTCCTTTTCAAATCCATTGAGTTTTGAAAGGGGGAGCATATCATTTGAGAAATTTGAATGGTTATGTCCATCGAAGAAAGATAAATGGGAGACATCTGAAAGTTTACATTCCTTCCATATGGGAATCTTTCCATAAAAGGTAGTTTGTGAAGGATGAGTTTTGTTGTTTATTATAACCAATGCATCCTTTAGTTGGGATTTATTGTTTGTTTGGTTAAAAGTTTAGTCATTTTTTGGAATATACTCAAAAGCTGAACTTGAACTTGAGTTGTTGTCTTTGATTACATAATGGTGTGGTTTTGACTGGTTCGGTATTCAGGGATTTTTCTTTGGAGTTCTTAACACAATCATGTTCAACCAAGTTTTCCCATACTAGCGTTCGAAGCCACAAAAATCGAGATTGGCCAAGCAAGACTTCATTTCATTTATATGACCCAAGTGGGTCTGAACAAAGAAAAAAGATCTACTAAGATCTTCATAAAAAGAAAAAAAAGAAGGGACACACTCTGGCCCAGAAACAAAAGTGAAGATCATTGCTGATCCTCACAGTCCCAAAGGAGAATCTTTAAGAAGATCCTCCCTCCGGGGGACTTTTTGCCTCATGAGCCGAGAGGACGGTTGTAAGATCATCTCAGGTCCTAACCAGGCAGAGGCGTGAAGCTGTTTCCACACACACTAACTGGCTTCGAAGTTGATTGATCTCACTTCGAAGGGCCTGGAACTCGGTTTGAACGTCCCTTTTCAGCTCTGCAATCATGTTGGCCATGTTGGCCAACTCGCTCATAAGATCTGCAGGGGGAGTTGGGTGGTCCTCAGCCATGATTGTTTAGTTGAAAGAGGAAAGAAAAGGGATACAACGATTTATTAACGTCTATGTGTATTTATAACCCAAAGGTGTACAAGAGATCCGCTTCAGTTATTGCAATCATTAATTGAGGGGAGACGCATAAAGCCCGGGAGATGAAGGGTCTGAAAGCGTTAGACACCATGCGTCATGATAAATGATCATTTGCAACTTTCGAGGAGACGACTGAGCAGCCACTGAAAGTAAATGAATTGGTTGAGTCAATTAAAACCACATTTGGTTGGTTAATTTTCGAAATATCAATACACTTCGAAGAGTACAGTAACAAATAAATATGAAATGAGGGCCAATAAGAGTACAGTAACAAAAAAAATACCTGTAGTGAAAATTTCTGTCTCTTTAAGTCTCTTCATGTTTATTATACCCTCATTAGTATATTTAGTTTCTACAAAAATAAAGCTAGAATAGCAAGGAGTGGTTAAAGCACCAGTTTATTGGTCAAAACCACTAGAACAATATGGATACACAAATGAATATATTTTTATTCATCACATTCATAGAGAAAGTTACAATTAAGATAAAGGAGAGAAACCTACCTAAGGCCTAAGTGTATCACGGAGAAGGATTTCTCAAGATCAAACAACCGAGATACAAAGACTTGAGCTAAGCTCCATTGGTAGGTAGACCGGCTTCGAGGACCACTCTTGTTAGATTCTTTGATATTTGAAGCACCAGCTCAGCGTAGACACATCATGAGGGCTGATGTGTCTATACCTAGGAGCTTTAGCGTTAGAGGAGAACATCATGAGGGCCAATGTGGCTATGTTTCGAAGTTTTTCTTCAAAGACTCTGGAGGAGGCTTCATGATATATGATCTTTGTTACGTGAACCACCAAACCCTACTAAAGAACGGGGGTAGGTGTTACTGAAACAAGGGAAAGCTAAAAAAGAAGATGGATTATAAGTTTTATTTCCTCAAAGACCCCTATTTATACTAATAAACTTGGGAACATTCATTTATGACCCTGGAGAAGGTAGTTGAGGCGTCAACATATCAAATCCTTTTGAAAAGAGGAAAAAACAGTGCTTAAATAAATACAGCTGTATCTACTCATAGTTGAATAAAATAATGAGAAAATAAGCTAAACACTGTAAAAGTTATAGAAAAGGGCCAATCACATCACAAATGGGGGACAATAGTTCTCGAAGAGAACAGGAGTTGATATCCAAAAGTGAAGTGTGGGCAGCCTTTCTCCTCTGTTCCTCTCGAAGGGAAGGAATAAGTTGTGGAAGCATTGATTGATCCCTCAAGGCTTCGCCTTCGAGCTCTGGAAAATCAATTGAGACCTCGGTGATCTCATTCCTGACTTTTTGCATCTCTTCTTGTAACCACTTCATCCTCTTATCAAGTTCTGCAAGTTTATTCTTTCGAGCTTGGTAAAGAGACAGACGAGAGGCAATCTTGAGTGCTCTGGCCTCTAACTTTTAAACCTTTCGAATAGTTGTGCCAGTGCTCTCATATAGGAATTGGTTAAGAGTAATCAATTCACTGAATTGTTTAAGGTGTTCTTGGAGGGTGGAATTGATAGAAGAAGGTAGCCCTTGAGACAAAGAAAAAGCTTGATAACACACCTCAAAATGATAGGTTAGGTTATGTTCAAGTAAAACAGGAAGTCCTAAATGGTTTAAAGCCCTTAGGTGGCTTTTTTAACGTCTAAACTTCCTCCCCTGAAAGAATATGTTTGATCCTGAATGAGGGGAAATTTGAAGGCAAGGATGGGCTTAAGAGCTGTTCAAGATTTTCTAAGGGGTTAGAAGAAATGAGAGGATTGGGATCAGCAATTTGACAACAAAATTTCTCCAATTGACTTTTGAAGAAAGATATATTAAAAGCCACTAGAGGTAGATCAATTGGAGAAGCAGAGGATTCACCAGGCTCAGATAACTGATTTGTGTCAAGATCATTTCCAGAGATATGAGCAGTTTTGGTCACCTGCATAGAAACAAAATTTGAGATTAAAAAGAATAGTTAACAAGAGTGTGAGAGTGTGTTTGGATAGCAAAGTTACCTGATCTGATGAAGAGGGGATCATATCTAAATCTTGTTCCCCAACATTGCTTGTAAGTAAGGCCGTCGAAGTAAGAGTGGAGTCAGTCAACAGAGAACCCTGCTCCAAAATTGGTAAGGGATGGGGAAGGAGGTCTTTCTTTAAGATTTGAAGTGGCTCCATGACCTTCGAACGAGCTAAATTGGCCACCACTTTGGCAAAAGCAGGTAGCTCTATTGAAAGGGGAAACTCCTGTACCAAGTTAATAGGAGTTAGAATCAAGGACAAGATAAAATGTGGAGCAACATGAAGGTTCCACACATTGCCTGAAAAGGAATAGGTGAGATGGGCTCAGTGAAAAGTGACAGCAGAGCTTGCATGTCAAAATTCCCTGCAACAATGTCTTTCTTTGGAAAGAGAGATTGAATAGGTAATGCCTGTGAGAACAAAAGGCGAATTATGATTTATTTCTTCAAAAAGGGGAGAGATAAGAATAATCTAGGGATACCTTATGTGAGTCATCTTTCGAAATTTTCTGAATAGAGGGAGGTTTTACCACTTCTTGGTAAAGGCAAGGAGTAATAGATAGATCCAGTGCCTCATCAGGAAGTGCCATTTGAGCCTACGAGGAAATCAACAATGAGTCACGTGCATATGGGACACATGAATATATGTATATTCAGAGCATGCATGGTCTACCTTGTCAGAAAAGGGGAGTTCCTTCCGGGATTTTTAATTTTTGGTTTGCACTTCTTTTCTTTCATAGAAAAGAGTTTCTTTGGCCACTTCTTTTGTTCTACCTGGTCAAACTTATAAGTCAGGATTGCAAAGAATTTTATTAAGAAGGCCCTTATCATAAAACGAAGAAGAGAATTACCCGTAGGGATTAAGGTCTCTGTGTCAATGTCAGTATCCTCATCACTAGAAGAGACTCGAAATCCACGCTTTCTAGTGACTTTAACTTTTTTGGAAGCTAAGAGAAAGGAAACAGGAAATAAACTCAAGTAAACAATGAAATGAAAGATAAAAGGCAATTAGGGAGAACAGAAAAACAAACCTGGGAGTTCAGCTGAAGGCTCGAGGTAGTGTTTGGTAGGAATGACCTCTTTCGGTTGAGAAGTAGTTTTACTCCTCTTCGAAGCACTTCTGAAGGAGAAGTAGCACCTACAATTCAATTTTCTTTACGATTAGATTTGTTTTCTGGAAGAAAAGCAGCATTCAGAAACAAATACCTCTTTTTTTGTGAAATCCTCAAAGATTGTCTTCTTGGGGGAGAAGGAGGGATAATCATTGTTATAGGAGAGGCTTCGATGGGGATCATTTTCTGATCAACTTCACCTTCAGAAGTGTCCTCAATACCTCCAGCTATTCCAAACCCATCATCTGAAGAAAAGGAGGATGAGTCGTTATGTCTCCTATGTCCAAATTCAGATCTCTCAAACCCAATGTGTTCAAGGAACTTCTTGAAGGGAGCGCATCCCAAAAGGAAGGAGCAATTGGTGTGCCACCAACCGTCGAATTCAGGAGTGGTACGCACTTCTGGTTCCTTGAATTCTTGGACAACAGTCTTTCTCAACGAATGCCTGGATTGGGCAAACCATGTTTGAAAGTGCTCGATGAAGATGCACGAACGTTCAGACATGGAGATGTTAACAGAACCACAGTAAGGAATAGGTATGCCCTGAACAAAGTCAAGCTGTCTAGCAAACTGGGCAAGACAGTATACCTCTGCGTGTGCCAAGGACTTGGAGGGGTTGGATGAGGAAATGAAAATTTCTCTGCTTGTAAGTATGTTGCTCCATGCTTGGAAGGCTCGAGAGGATTTTCCTTGTCTGTCTGTTAAAATGTCAAAAAGCCATGGTGGTCCAATTGGAGTTGGGAATGGATTGGGCCATTCTCTGTCTGAAGCAAGGCCGGAGAAGAAGCAAAGATAGTAGACCAAGGTAGGAGCTGCACTGGCCACTGGTTGAATATAGTTGTCACCATGGACATTGGGTGCTTCAAGGGTACCAACAGGCGACATGGGTGTTTTGAAAGGGCCTAGCTCAGGGAAATATGCATGAAGCCATAATTGAACAAACCATTGGGGTCCTCCTTAGGAATAGTTCAAGCCCTTCTGATGGAAATCAGAGCCAACTTTGTACACATGACCAAGAAAGTAAGAGGCAAAGTCAAACTCTTCACCTCTAGATAATGCTAATGCTAACGGTATGAATTCACTCATTACTCGTTTCCCAGAATGGCAAAGAATGTGTTTGCAGAGGGTGTAGAGTCTGTAAGCAAAGAATTCTGTGTCAGACACCTCTCCTGATAATTTCTTTTCCCTGGCATAGAAATGGGAAAAGGCTCCATTTGTAGCATTTAAACGGGTAAAACCCTCAGGAGGAGTGTATTCTTTGGTGGGGTCAAATTGAGAGCCATACAGAATAAGCCCCAGCATTTGAGTAACATCCAAAACTGTGGGCGCCATCATGCCACAGTTAAACCTAAAGAAATTGAAAGATGGGTCCCAAAAGGCCAAGGCAGCCTGGATTAATGGTGGATTCTGGGGAATTCCCCTTCGAAGGAGAGTGATGATGTTCTTCAATCCCACTTTTTCGAGGTCATTTGATTTCTCGGCCAACATTCGAGTGGTCCAGATTTTCCAATCCCTATCTAAGGTAGGCCAACAGGGAAAAGATTTTCTTGGGAAGTTTTGCCAGTCAAGGACCGAACATGCTCGAATGTCAGCATTTCCCAATCGAGGGTAATAAAGAGAGAGGGAGGCAGGTATTTCTCCTACGAATTGAGAACCCAAAATGAAAGTACCTCTTTCTCTAGGGTTTGGAATGAAAACTCGGGTGTCGAGACAGGAATTTCCAGTCGATCCCTGGTTTTTTCCTGACACGAACCGCCTCAGCGCCAGAGAAGGAGTGGGGTGTTCCACGATTGGTTGACTAGAAGAAGCCATGGATTTGGGTCAAGTTCAACGTTTTCAGAAGAAGGGAAGAGAAGGTTCAGTTCTTGGGAATATTTGAATGTGCAGAGCGTAAGGGGTGATTTTGAATCATTTCTGCTTTTATACTGCCATAAGTGGGCCAGACCCTTAGTAAGCCCACATTTTGGGGGTCCGCTAGAACATTTCGTTAACTTTAGGGGGGATTGTCTTACTGGAGTTGCTATTACTTTAATACAAATACTAAAAATAATTCCAAGACAAGTATACTTTGTTGCAAAGAGAAATTTCATTGAAAACTGCTAGGTTACAGAAATGAAATTTGCATATTTACAAACAAAAAAAAAAAGCAAAACAAAAGCAAAATGCTAATTCCTACTAGCAGGAAGAACCAAAGGCACATTAGGCCTTCGAAGGGCCCGGATGCTAAGAAGTGGCTTTCTTGTTTTCAAAATAGTGAGGAAAAGACCAAGTGACAAGGCTGTGAAACTTGTTCCAGGCAAATTGGAGGAATTTCAACTCCATTTTTCTCATATCTTCTTTAGCATCTGACTCCAGTTTTTTCTCCAAAAGAGGCCTAAAGCTGAGCACCAAAGCTTTGGCTTTCCTTTGGAGTCGAGCTTCCCTTGTTGGGTGCTTCATCTGTTTCCTTTTGAAGCACCTTCGAAGTTTTGGATTTGATCGTTTAGCTTTTCAATCCTTTCTTTGACAAGAGCATAGTCTTGAAGGTTTGGTCAAAGCAATATGCTACAGCATTGGTTTCGAGCCATGACTTGATCACTGGCAGAAAATCCAGAAAGCAGTGGATTTGGTAAGAGACCGTGGAGGGAATGATGCATAGCACAAGTGTCTCACAAGCCCATTTAAAGTTGGTTAATGGAACTTAGTCTTCCAAGATAGAAACATCCAGGAAGGAAAAGGCTGCAAGAAGTTGTAAGGCTTTGCCCTTATCAGAAGGGAAAATGGAGTAATCATAGTGCCATTGAAAGTGAGGAGGGTTAACGGCAAGGTTAGTCACCCCACCAAACCAGTCAGGTTCTTCTGGGAGAGGAGGTAGTTTGTTTGTCTCTTCGAAGTCAGCTGGATAGTGTGGGATTCGCACCTCTGCGAGCCAGAGGGATCCTTGGGTTTGGGCCAGACGTTTGAGGAAAGGAGTAAATTTGAGAGAAGAATAGATCGACTCCAGCATTCCCATGTGAATAGTATCATTGCCAGTCAGGGGTAGAAATTAACTCGCAAACAGGGTTCGAAAGTGGTGGAATTTGTTGGGAGTCGGGTCGGGCTAATCAAACCTAACCAAGATTGTATCAGTATTGGTGTTGGCAGATTTTTCCTCCCATGTACCCCAGTTGGACCCATCTAACGAATTCGAACGGGTTAAAGAAGAATTCCAACCAATTGGAGACAGGTCAGGAGTACAGAATGTTCGGTCCGAAAGGATTTTTCCTGCTAACATTCAAGGAGAGTTTGGAGGAGAAGTTTGAAGTGAGTGGGATTGATGATCGAGATTTTCTAGGACTAAATTGATTTCTGGAAGAGAATCCATAGTCGAAAGGTTGTTTGGCAAAGGAAACTTAATTTCGAAGGGGTTTTTGAGAAGTAATGTTGATTCATTTAAACCCTATCATTTATTGCCATTTATAGGAAAAATAATTGCAACTGTTTTTGGGAAGCGCAATAGGCGTGCATGAAACAAATTTCTCTTATGCCCCATGCATCCGTATTTGAAGGGACATGGGCAGAGTACGTGTGCCATTAACATTTATTTATCTTAAATAAGATGTTAATGCAGGGGGTGTGTTTACCTCCTAAAATATGCCACCCAATGAGAAAATTACATGTGGCACCAAATAATGCATTGACTAATCAGAACATGTCTCAATTAGACCCGGGATGCAGAGGATTACGGGGTTTAATCATGATGTTATTTTAGTACTAAACGGTATCGTTTTGATTGGAACCGTCGACGTTTGGTTTGTAAGTAGGGATGATTTTAAAAGTAGTTGAGTTTAACCATTGATTAATCCTTAGGATCATCGAACGGAGTCATTGTTTTCTTAATTTATAACAGAAGTTAGACACGACTGCAGGGAATCATTTGGGAAGCCAGTCGTGTGGCACTAATCCACGTTGCATAAAAACAGGAGTACCAAGATCCAGTAAGCAGCCACGAACACCATTATCAAGCATGAAGAGAGAAAAGAATTCTGGGAGTATCAAAGTAACCGTTCGAAGGCCCCTCTTAACCGTTTTGAGGGGGAAATGGGCAGTTCGAGCAAAAACGTGGGGATTAACGTGGGAAGTGGAGAACGAAGGCAGACCCATCGTCTATAAATAGAAGAGCGAAGCGGAGAGAGAAGCCCCCGACAAAAATTCATATCATCTGACAATTCATACAAAAATGATTGCTCAGAGATTTATCGAAGATTAGTGCTTAGATTAGTTTATAATAGGATCTTTTGTAAGTTGAAGGCTTATTTGCATGTAAGACCACTTTTGATTAAATTCAAGTTCTCTTATTTTCCTTTAAGCTTTTTCTTACTCTAGAATAGTCGTTTGTAAGTTCACTTTGATTAGATTCAGTGTGCTTATATTTCTGCATTATTCTTGATAAAATCTCAAGAGTGTTTGCATACAAACTTACCTTTGATTAGATTCAGATTTGTTTTTGTTCAATCATCTTTTTTGATTTGAAGAGCATCAATCTTTTATTTGGTTGATACCTTAAGGAAAAATCCTCTTAGTTGAGGTAATCGAACGGGTAACACAGTTGCCTGATTCAAATTAGTTGTTTCAAATCAATTTGAAAAGAATAATTTCTTTTTTGAAGTTAGTTCTTTTCTGGAACGCCCGCACACAATCATTTGCCATTTGATTGAGCTAATTCAGCCCAAACAGGAGCGTACTGTTTTGACAAACTTTTGAAAGATTGTTCATTTATGTATTAATTTCCAAATTTTTGATTAATGCAAAGTCCCCAGCAGAGTCGCCACTTTGGGCTCCCCGCCCCGACGCGCCCTCGAAGAGTTGCCACCCGGATTTTTGAGATGGATGATCCGAGAAACCGAAAGTTTGTTTGAGAGAAAAAAAAGGCCTTTGGTCTAGCGTAAACATTGAGATTTTGGGTTCGGGAGCCACATCACGAACGCGAAAGGTTTTGCTGGAAAAGCACCCTACTCGCCCGGTAAAACCGGTCTCTACTTAGCATTTTAAATGGGGGATTTATAATATCATTTGAAAAACTTAACTTTGATTAAAATATGTACGGGAAAAGGACATGGGGTTTAATATAACACATTAGTGTGCTTGTGGTGCAAACTTTACAGTATGAAATGGATGAGCCATGTACAGAAAATGAAATAACAGCATTACGGCAGTTTGCCAATATCTTTGGAAACGCCGCACGACGAACCGGATGCATCGCACGGTGTAACTAAAACACTGTGCGGTGCACCTGTCTACGCATTCCAGAATCAGTTCGCTTTTACATAACAAAACAAACCATAGATCTACAAAATAGTTTTTTATATTTTTCCCAATCTCTGGAAAAAAATGATTTACGAGATCATTTTGTTTATCTTATCATGTAAAGCAATGTTAAAAGTCTTTTGAAATGTTAAAAGATTTGATAAAAATATAAAAAAAAAGACTTTTAACATGAAACTTGATTCTAGAATGTACCCGAACAGAAAAGTACTAAACAAACTAAACAGGGTAACATAAGAAGAAATATGTGCAAGAAATAAAATAAAGCATGGTATAATACGCTACGCCGTGCGGTGTTGTAAAACGCCGCACGATGTAGTGTATTCCGGTACATAAACTATTTTTTTGTGCTTTTTGAATATAAAGCTCGTTTGAGACCCAAACTCAGTACAGAAAGACCAAGAAGGGCCTCGTTCGGCTCCCCTCAAAGCTAAACATGGTTTAGCCCAAGGAATTTGTTTATACCTTTTGATTGAAGCTTGGATGTGCTTGAAGATGGAGAGTGGAAGATGATTTGGATTGAGCTTTGAGAGACTTGTGAGCAAATGAGTGTAAAGAGAGAGAGAGAGAGAGAGAGAGAGAGAGAGAGATCAACTTGAGATTGATTTTGTAATAGCCCAACTTGTGGGTTGATGTAGAGAGAGAAAGAGTTATATGGTAATGGGTGTAAGGAGTTATAGAGAGAGAATCAAGAGGGCTGTGGTATTTTTAGAGAGAGAGAGTGAGAGTCTAGAAAATGGTAGAGTAACTTTATTTGGAGTTGAAGGGGTGCTTCTCAACTAGATGGGTGGTGTATTTATAGGCAAGAGAACCAAGGATGAACACTGCAAAGAGGGGAGGTGACTTCTGGACCGAATTATTTCACCTGCAGGAGTGCCCGACAACTTTCTGCAACTATCAGAACTTTTTCCGAAACACCGCGCGACATATGAGAAATGTCGTGCTGTATATTGAAATCTCGTGCGGTGGAGTATTTTTTTTGGAATTTTCTGAAATGCCGCCCGGCGGCACACCAAACTTTGCAGGGGCGCTCCGGACACTCCCGAACTCAGATTTGGGCATTTTTCAAAGCGTTGGAAAGCTTGTCGAGTCCTCTTTCTAACCCAATTGGTTTCACTCAAATGTGTTTTATACATCGAAATGTGTGCCCATTTTACCATCAGTGTGTCATGGAAAAAGTTATTTTTGACCAAGCAAACACATTTTTCTCTTCGCAATTGAACCGGGAGCCACCCTACGTGTTTGGGAAGGGGTTTTCTTAAGGTTTAGAGGAGGAGTAGCGAAGGAGCAACAATCCAAGCCTTGAAGGTATATTTTTTCTTATTTCATCATCGGGGAACTTAAAGATTATTCGGAGGCCCAGATTGGGGTGTCTACAGTGTCGGCGTCATCTTTCGGGTGTTCCAATCTCAGAACAGAGCAGCTCTACCTGTTTGGGTTTCCGATTGAGTTTTTTGATTGTCGTTTGAGTGGTTTGTCTTGATTTTCGATTGGGTTTTGTTGGGTGGGTGCCGATTTGGTTTTCATTGAGTCTCCGAGACGTGCGCCCCAAAAACCTATAACCCCCCTTTCTCGCTCTTCCTTCCCTCTGCGAAATTGAGAGACAGAAGAACGCTATTTTGGTGTGCTATGGTACCTTATGGATGTTGTCGTACGGTATTGTACCATTTTGGAGTGGTAGTCTACCTTATGGATGTTTGTCGTACGGTATTGTACCGTTTTGGTGAGGAATGGTACCGTTGGGATGTTGTTGTAACGGTAGTGTACCGTTTTAGTGTGCTATGGTACCGTAGTGATGTTGTCGTACGGTATTGTACTGTTTTGGTGGGGCATAATACCGTAGGGGTGTATTCATACGGTATAGTACCGTTTTGGTGTCATATGGTACGGTATGGATTTTTTCGTACAGTATTGTACCGTTTAGGTGTGGTATAGTACCTTATGGATGTTGTCATACCTTGTACCGTTTAGGTGTGGTATGGAACCTTACGGATGTTGTCATACGGTATTGTACCTTTTAGGTGTGGTATTCTACCTTATGGATGTTGTCGTACGGTATTGTACCGTTTTGGTGAGCTATGGTACCGTTGGGATGTTGTCGTACGGTAGTGTACCATTTTGGTGTCGTATGGCACGGTATGGATGTTGTCGTACGGTATTGTACTGTTTTGGTGAGGTAGTGTACCGTTGGGATGTTCTCGTACGGTATTGTACCGTTTTGATGTTGTATGGTACTATAGGGATGTTACCGTACGGTTTTGTATTGTTTTGGAGAGGTATGGTACCGTTGGGATGTTGTTGTACGGTATTGTACCATTTTGGAGTGGTATGGTACCTTATGGATGTTATCGTTTGGTATTATACCGTTTTGGTGTGCTATGGTACCTTATGGATGTTGTCGTATGGTATTGTACTGTTTTGGTGAGGTATGGTACCGTTGGGATGTTGTTGTATGGTAGTGAACTGTTTTGGTGTTGTATGGCACGGTATGGATGTTGTCGTACGGTATTGAACCGTTGGGGTGTGGTTTGGTACCGTAGGGATGTTGTCATATGGTATTGAACCGTTTTAGTTAGGTATGGTACCATTGGAATATTGTCGTCAGAAGATGATGGAGGAACCGAGCTGCTAAATGCCGCCTCAGCTTCTACTCTCAATCCCTCTTCGAAAAAGACCTGTTGTAATTTCCGTGTTGGGCTTGTATGGTTGGCCGATTTAGGGCTGTGAGCCCTAAATCCATTTAGGGATGATGAATGCGCAGACCTGATTCTGGTGGATATAGGATCGACATTACTAATGTTCTCGGTCCTTGGGGGTTTAGAGTAAACGGAATCCCACTTTTAGGGCTTTCCATATGTGGTACCTGTTTCCGCCGTAGCTTATTTGAATCGAAAGCTTTGAAACCCAGTCCCTCCGCCATTGAAATTGTACCATCAGCCATGGATCTTACTGTTTCACCATGGCCATGTCAGAGATCGCCCTATTCGCCTCACATGTCAGAGGTTTGCCCTGCTATTGTGTACTTAACGAAGGATAACAGTGATGAATTTATTTTTGCATCTCCAAATATACTCATTTAGCGATGAAATTAAGTTTTGTTGCAACTTTTTCGTCACTGAATATACTTTTTCTTGTAGTGTGTATTTGTTTCACCGCTAGCGTTTTATGTAATGTTGGCAATCTGTTGTACTTCTATCATTTGATTTATTCATGCACTTGTACATCTACATCATACTGAACAATGAGCACATTTGACATGCCAAGATGTTGTATTTAATCCAATGTCCCTTTCCCATTCTTGTTTTTCAAAAAGTTAAGTTTTTCAAATGACATTGAATCCCCCACTTAAAACGTTTAGTAGAGACCATTTTTTACCAGGCAAACAGAGTGTTTTTTCAATAAAACCTTCCCCGTTCGTAACGTGGCTCCCGAACCCAAAGTTGTGGCAATTTTCACTAGATCAAAAGCCTTTTTCTAAAACAAACTCTCGGTTTCTTGGATCAACCATCTCAAAAATCCGGGTGGCGACTCTCTCGAACTCCGGGAAGGGGAGCACACAAGCATCCCAACAATCGAGGGGTATAATTGCCCAAATTGCCCTAAAATTGGCTAGCGATGGAATCACCCAAACTGGTTCTGCTTTAAAAGGAGGATGATACACTGCAATTTCCCTTTGAGGTTATGGATGGTCATTCTCAAATGGTGGAAAATTTCACCCAAATATTTAGGAGCTTATAAAATTTTGATTTAACCACAGATTCTCCAATCTAGAAAAGCATGTATGGGAACTGTGTCTGTATGCAACTATGTGGTCGATATGGAAGACTGGGAATGTTGAGAGACATCATCAACTCTTTGGAAATTTTTGGATATTTCCACAAAGTTACAGATTTGTCTAGAATCCTCTATAATATTCCGGACTCATCTAGAACTTTTCAGACTCTTCGGAGTGTTCCAGGTCATGCTAGAAACTTCCCGGAATATTCCGAAACCTTATTGATTACGATAGTCTTCTAGGTTTCTCCGGAAACTTCTAGAACTCTTTCTAGAAGTATTGTTCTAGAATTTTCCTTATCTAGAAACTTCTTGTAGTCCTTATAAATAGAGAATAGGTGAGGTCATTTGTAGTGTGTGTGAAGAGTACACCAAGTGTGAGTGGCAAGTGAGGTCACAAGTGTGTGGTGAGCACCAAGTGTAAGAGTGATGAGAGCACAAGTGTGCGAGTGATGAGAACACTCAAGAGTGAGTGAGTGTTAGAGTGTTGTGTCCTTGAGAGGTGTCTTGTGTACATGTGAGTATACTTTTGTACTTATGTATTAAATAAGATAGAGAATATTCAATACGAGTGTATAATTTTGAGTGTCCTAACTCAACAGGGAACAACTTGGTTTTACTGGACCTGACCAAGACAAAGGTGGCACTATGGACAAAAGCAAAGTTCCAAGTCAAGGAGTACCCAGTGGAGTTGATCAAGGTTAATCTGGATGGGATCAGAAGTTTAAAATTATACGGATGGGAGTGTCTCTAGGGTGCACCTCAAGGCATTTTGTCTCGTTCAAACCTTGGTTGGATGTGCCTTGTTGGATTTATTTGTATATATGTTTTATGTGATTAAATTTTGTCGAGATGAGCCGGACAGAGGGGGTTTTCCGCCAGCACCCCCGTGGGCCTCCTTTGCGAATTTTTTTTTGGATAATTCAAACCGTGCATTTTGTATGGCCTGTAAAATAATATATCTACGCAAAAAATCAGCTTGTCCAGATATTGATAGGTATGTCAAAAGTTGAGTTCTCGACGAAAAAATGGACGGCCTAGATTTTTCAACTCATTTCAAGGAATTTGGGATCTCTCAGCGGTTTTTTTAGTAACGCTTGGAAAAATTGTCGGTATAGATTGTTTATAGCGACAGTTTGCAAAACGTTACTAGAAATAGGACTATAGCGACGGTTTTCATGCAACCGTTACTAAATTACAAGACTATAGCGACGGTTTTTAATAACCATTACTAAAAACTGGACTACTATAAACCGGAACTATAGCGACGGTTTTTAATAACTATTACTAAAAAATTAAATTAAGAAAAATCTGGTTAATATAGTATAAATATTAGTAGGTGCTTCATTTTGCACAAGTGTTGTGCTAGCTCAGCTGGTTTGCGCGCGAGTGTGAGAACGCGAGGTCCCGGGTTCGATTCCTAGAAGGAGCAAAATTCGTTGCATGCTGCCATGCAAGCAACACGTGTACGCCACATCAGTGCCACGCGGGTGACATGTGGTTGCCATGTTAGCACCACGTGGAGTACACATGGCCATTACGTTCCACAATTGTTTTTTTTTTTTTTTTAAAAAAATTATCTTTAGCAACGGTTATAAGTGTCGCTAAAGAAACCGTTACTAAAAAAAAATCTGTACCAAAGGTCATCAAAATCGTCACTATATTTCTACAGTGACGAATATCTTGCGACGGTTGGTGAGCCGTTGGTATAGCCTTTAGGGACGTTTTTTGTGTTCTTTAGTGACGCATTTGACCATTGCTAGATCCCGATTTTCCTGTAGAATTCTTTTAAGTAAAACTGTCCACAGCCACTCATTATTTTGTCTAAAAACTCAACTTTTGACATATATATCAATGTACGGACAAGCTGATTTTTGCATGGGTACATTATTTTACAGGCCCTACAAGATGCACAGTTTGGATTATCCAAAAAATGAGCGAAGGAGGCCCTTGAGGGTGGCAAAAAACCCCCTTTTTCGGCTCATCCAGACAGAATTTACACTCATGTTCAATTGTTTTTCCTTTTCTGTTTTCTTTTCTCCTAAATTTCTTCTTGATGTACCCTTTATCGAGTTTTAATAAAAAAAAATCTTTGGTCGATAAAAAAAATCCACAATTTAGAAAATAATTTGCTTCGAAACACCTTATAACACTAACGGAAACACAATCCTACCATTTTAATTTTGGTTGAATTAATAATATCGTGCATGTCTCCCATAGTAATGTATATATAACCAGGAGACTTAGCCAAAAGTCTCTCATATTTATATTTTTTGAGTTCAAGGATATGTGCATTTTGAAATCAAACATAAGGACAAGTGTTCTGCATGATTACAAAAATACCCTTTCTTCAAAACTAGTGAAAGTTCACTAATTACTGAAAGTTAGTGAAAGTGCCTAAAACCCTATGAAAGTGCCTTGAATCCTAAACCATAGGGTACCCTATGAAAATGCCTAAAACCCTAGGATACTCTATGAAAGTACCTAAACCATTAAAACCCTATAATAAAAAAGTCCAATCTAAAACTCTATGAAAATGCCTAAACTCTAAAACATGTTTTGGCCTTATGGTTCAACAACTCTAAAAGTTGAAGGATCTCCACTGAAAACTATTTTTGCTAGCGTCCTTCTCCTAAATGAAAACTATTTTACCGTACTTATGGCTTTTTTTTTGGGTAAATTAGCTTGAAATTAAAAAACATTAATCGAATGTACAGCCTACAAGGGGCATACTCCAGGAGGAAAAAAAAGGGAAAAAAATGAAGATTGAAAAAAGTGCGATAACTTATACACAACCCGCATGGAGTGTAGGATATATTAAGTAAGATAACAAAAGTGCCGTCTGTGTTGAGATCATACCCCGTTGCACTATCCATCTAAGCGGAAGGATAGTACAACAGGGTATGATATTTAGTGATACAAGTAGAATATCATGAAAGCTAACTACTACTTGGCACATCCCGCCAAGCTAAGAGATAAAATAAATAGTCACGGTCAAAAATGACCAAATGATAACCATTATTGAGAACTAGCAGCAGCATAGCAAATTGGCATCAAGGGAAGGTTGAACGGCTACTACAAAGGAATAAGGCACCAAGAAGAGGCTCGGACCAGAGATGTCAGCATCCAACAAGGGGCCCACCCTGCACACCACGCCCATTCCATCTGGCCTAATACTCCCTCATCCAAGCCCTAAGGCTCGCCAGAAAACATCTTGCCCCCTCAGTCAAAACCAATCGCCACTAGTCATCCAGAGAAGGGATAAGTAGACCAACATTTTAATACTCCAACTGAACCCAACAATTCCCAACGAGTGCGACACTCGCTTCTAAATAACCAACTACTATAGAGGACCTCGACCTTGAGGAGGCAATAAGGAGATAGATGCATCCAATACTCGGGTACTCCCAAACCCCACATGACTGCCTAATCCACACGAACCGCACAACCTCAACCGATTACCAAAGGCTCGCCGAAATCTAGAAGCGAGGCAGAAGGAGCCTACATTCTACCACCGAATCAACGGGCCCAAAACGAGGCTACACAAACTACAGGGAACTATATACTGCTCTACTCAAGTAGCAAATTACCACCCATTTAATAAGAACATTCACAGTTACAGTCATAGCATGCATAGAACAATCAGGCCCAATACAGTAAAGAAATCAAGGGTTTTGAAGATTTGACCAAGATTCCAATACTCCATCGTAACAAAATAGTATCAAGCATAGTACCCACTTCCAAGGAATAGTTACTGCAGAGGACCAGGCTCCGAGACGAGGCTCAATCTGGAGATGTTGACATCCAACAAGGCTACCTCCCCAAGCACCTTGCACACCACGCCCATTCAACCAGTCTAATACTCCACCGTCCTAGTACAAAATGCTCACGATAACCTAAAAGTGGGACAGTACAAGGGCCTCAAATCTGTCCCTCATTAACAGTGCATTACCCCCGAATCATCTGGCATCCCATCAACAGTGCATTACCACTGAATTATCTGGCATCCCATCAATAGTGCATTACCATTGAATCATCTGGTCACAAACTGTAACGACCCAGATTTTTGACCCAATTTTTTTAATAATATTATTAGGAGTATTTTCTTAATGATATTAATTTTTTTTAATGCATGCATTATTTTTTTTCCTATATATATGCATTATTTTTTTCCTACACGCATGTACTTTTTTTTCCCTATGCAGCATGCATGCATTCTCTCTCCCTCACCTCACTCTCTCCTGCAACGTCTCTCTCTCTCTCTCTCTCTCTCTCTCTCTCTCTCTCTCTCTCTCCAGCATTAACTCTCTCTCTTCCTTACCCTCCAAGAAAAACCAAATTCATCCCCCATTGCCCAAAAACCGAAAATTCTTCATCACCAAGCAAAATCCGAAATTCAATTCATTCATATCCATTCCTTACTTCCTCTCTAGCGCCCCCCCCCCCCCCCCCCCCCCCCCCAAAAAAAAAAATCCAATTCATCCATACCAAGTTCCATGAACCCAACTCCATTAAATTCGATCCTTTCCTACTCCACCAAAATTCACCTTAAATACCCCACCCCATTGAACCACGAGCACACCACAATATTTCCCACACTCCACCGACCAGAAAAGAAGAGAAAAATAAAAGAAAACCAAGCTCCAAGCTATGGTGTTTTAGAGAGAGAAGGTGAGAGAGAGAAAAGTTGGTTTTGTGCCTAGACCCAATCGAAAACCAATTCAACCATTCCAATCGCTTCCCTCAACCCCAAGCATCCCCAAACGTCATCCAATTCAAACCCAAGGTCCCCCGATCTCTAAAACCGAAGTTATCTTCTCAAAAGTTCAATGTTCAGTTTTTGAATCAATTTGATCCACTCGAGGTATTATAATCCATTCCAACCTCTTCTCTCAGTATATTAAGTGTTTTTGAGCTTAACCCTATGCCCCAAATGGACCCATGCATTGAAACCGAAGCGAAACGACCAGAAAACAAAATCTTGACCCGACCTTGCGGCTGCAAACTTCGGGCCGCAAGAACCAGCTCGAAGTTCGCGGCTAGCTGCCTTGCCGCTATGTTGACCGGTCCAACCTTGGGGGTTGGATTGTTTTGGTTCTAAACGATTTTGCGACCTTCTGAACATGAGTTTTGACACCCGGACTATTTTTCCTAGACTTTTCACACCTCAAAGATCATAACTTGTTAATATCATATTTTTTAATTTATTCTCTATTTATTATATTTTTTTACTTGTTTTCATTCAAAGTTTACAAACGAAAATTCTTTACGACCTTCCCAAGAGCTTTTTTACCACTCAAACTATTTTTCCTAGACTTCTCGCATCTCAAAGATGATATCTTGCTAATTTCATATTTCTTTTATTAAATTTACTATTTATTATTATTTTTCAAGTGTTTCCAATCAAAGTTACTTTACGACGTTATAAACCTTGTTAGTAATGCCCGAATAATTTTTTGACTCTTTACTTTCCCCTAGACAAAATCTTGTTAACCTCAACAGAATTGAATTATTAGATTATTTATTATCCAATTATTTTACTTTCAACAACTTTTGTTAATATCTGTACTTTAAAATAATCTCACGACCCTTCGGACTAGATTTTTTGGCACTCGATCACATTGCGTAGGATCGTAGAAACACCATTTACTGGAATGCTAATTATTTCGAATATTATTAATTATTGTACTTATTATGGTTATTAATCAATCTATTTTCTTAAATAAAAATAATACAAGCCTTGACTTATTTTTTTTTGTTATAAAAACTTTCTTCCGATAAAAGTTTCTTACATGGTTATTAACTTCTTGACCATGCAAGACTAAGGGCAACGGCCCGTTCATAAATTGTTACGTGATTGCCTTTTTTTGGGTAAATATTACGTGATTGCCTTGCTTGTTAATTATCTCAATTATCATTTTGATTAATTGTATATTGCACCAATACTTAATTTGAATGCTAGATTGGACCCTAGTGACACGGGGTGGTATGTGAATAGAGTTCATCTAGACGATGCTAAGTTAATGGAAAAATGGTAAAGTGTTGAAGTTGTGAGATTGTGGATTTTGATTTGGCCATGGCTAAGGGTGACCTGCGGGGCTCGATGATATTATTGTGGTGACCCTAACGTATGGTACGCCATGGGAATTTCCAAAGGGTAATCGTTCCCTTGCAAGGCCAGCAAGGGGGGATTGTCCCATGACACGGTCGTAGTTAGTGGCTTGAGAATGGTGGCGACCCTAACGTATGGTAAGCCATGGAATGTTCCAAAGGGTAATCGTTGCTTCGTTTCGTTCTGATATAAGGAATAATGCCCCAAGTGTAGGGCTTAATACGTCATTTAAAGCATAATAATCCGGACGACCAGGATCATACCCACGGGAATAATTAATACAGCTTGATTGGATTTGTAGAAGTAAGCACGGGTTTTCGGCTTTTGGACAGCCAACTTTGTTTTACGTATGCGGTGGAAAGTAAAAAGGCTAAATTAAAAGCGAATAAACTAGGATAAAAAGCAGGTTAGATCTAGGAATTACTAACATCCACTACTCATGTCAAATCACGTTTCTCACATGATTACACGGTTTAACATACTCAACTAAAGTTCTCAACCCGAAAGATATAGAATGGTTCGATTACCAAGCTAGCTCTAGAGTTCATTTGGCAAACACCTCGAGCGACAGAGCTCCAAGCATCATGTGTGGTAAGTAGGCGATGCTCTTACCTACACATGATCAAAGAGGTTAACACCTTAGCAACTTGACAAACAAACCCGAATCCCACATCGATTTTCGAACCAAAGATTCAAACATTATTGATGAAAAACGCAATTTTTACTCAAGCCATGAGGTGCTAATCACTCCATGACCTAATCTTGGAAAACTACTCACACATATCTATGAAGATAAGAGCAAGCAAAAATCTACTTAGCATATTTGAAATAACAACACTTAAAGAAAATTAGATTAAACGATAGATCGGAGTAGCGGCTACAACTTTAATGAAGGCTACAATAGCAAAAAATAATTACTTAAAGCAGAAAATTTAAATCTAAGTGCTGAACAATTCAAAAAGCAAGTAAATCTAGGCTAGATCTAAAATTATGCAATACAAAGTTATTCTACTTGTTTGTACAAAGTGACATCACAGGCTTTTATACTCCAAGGTATGCGCACAGAATAGTCTCTAGGAGATCCAAAAATTCACCTTTAAGGCTCTTGGTACCGATGGCAAAGGCCTTAAGCTGCTGTGTTACGGACCTCGGTACCGATTGACTATATTGATTCCCATTGATGCCGAGCTGCCTTGGATAAAACCTTTAGGTACTTCAGTACCGATTGATGCTGGCATGGTCCATCGATGTCGAAGTGGTTAGAAGCTGGCGTAGGGAGTTCGCTACTGATTGAACGAAATTCATTCTACCGATGCCGAGATGATTATTGCCAGCACTTGGTCTTGCTCTCTGCCTTGGCCATTGCCTTGCCTTGGCGAGCCGACGGGTCACCTTCGGGTCCTTGATTCTTTGTGCTTGGATTCCAATGATTCCGTTCTTGATCAACTTTGAACCTTGGATAATCTTGACAAGCTTTGAGCTTTAAGATTCCTACATTAAACAGTTTTCCTACAAAACGAAACTAAACTATCTTCCTAGCAAAAGTAATTAAAACAACTAAATTAACGATAAAATTAGCTAAAACTAGATAACTAGCGCACCCTCAATTGCATTATCGGGTGCTTATCAATCGTGCCCCCTGCTATGGTCTTAAATGAATTCATGCGAAGTACATAACTTAGATGAACTCGTTTAGGACCCCGTGAGCAAGACAAGCAAGGGGAGGATTTTCCATGACACGGTCATAGTTAGTGGTTATGGGAGGAAAAGATCTCGTGGATGAGATCTTAGATTTTACATAGGGTTAATGGGTAGTAATAAACCGGTTTATGTGAAAATTCTCTGTTTTACATCTTTGCATCATTATTATCTTGTTACTTGCTAGCTGTAAAGTAAGAGGGGCAGTTGGGTTAGATTATTCTACTGGGTGATTTATCACTCACGGATACGTCTGTATCCTGGCAAATCGTTTGCTTTGGTGATCAATTTGCCAGAGGGCGCAGGATTCAATGGAGGGGATTCAATGATGGTGCAGTTCGACATGGAAAGAATATCAGGAACGAAGATCGAGTATGCTCGGGATTCGTGTCAAGCCTAGAGTCAGCTCTGACGTTAATGTATTTTGAATCAATAAATTTTCTTGAGATTGTAATAACTGAACCTTTATTTTGGAAAATTATATTTATTTAGCAAAATTTTCTTAAGAAATTATTTTATATTATTCCCGAAAAAATTGGGGTGTTACCCAAACTGAAGCACACAAAACTGCAGAAAGAACCATAAACAATCCCTTTCAATCAGTGCGTCACCACTAATCTAGTAAGGACAAGCACAGCCACTTATGGCTAATTTTCCCATGGTCACCTAACTATGTTACTGTGAATTCACTAATTCACTCTCGGTTGGTTTAGTTTTGGTTACAATTTTGCAGAACCCCTAAGTTCTTACTAGAATGTTCCTAAATAGAGGCTTCAAGCACAGTATCATCATGTTTAATTAGATAAATTACGTGTATTCTCCTTCACTTAACGTGCAAGACTTGCTTATTTCTAAACTAATCACTCTTAAGTCCTGACCACGTTGTGAAAAAACACAAATGTTGATAAACTACCCCATGAAAATTCGTCATCAAACATACTCCCCTTTCCAGTATCGAGTCAAACCAAATTTGAACTCCAGCAAAACACAAGCCCACAAGTTTGTACATGATCACTTTTTCTAGCCTATTGTGACAAGGGGCTTCATTTATATATATTTATATATATATATATATACATACACACGCACATACACACACACACATATATACACGCACATACACACACACTTGCCACTTGAATTCTATATAGCTTGTGGTCATCTATCAGTAGTGGAGTACAAGGGTGGAGAGAGAAGCAATGGCCATGAATAATTTGGCTTTGGTCGTGTTTTTGATCGTCATCAACTTGAGGTTATTTGCAAAGGGTACTGAAGACGCCAGTCAAGGTCTAGGAGCTTCATTTATCTTTGGTGATTCATTGGTTGATGCAGGGAATAACAATTATCTTCCAACTTTGTCGAGAGCTAATATCCCACCAAATGGGATTGATTTTAAGCCATCTGGAGGGAATCCCACCGGCCGGTACACCAATGGAAGAACCATCGGAGACATTGTCGGTATGATTTCTCATTTTCTTTCATGCATGGAAGTTCAGTCAAAGGATCCTCCAAGTCTAATCCCAGTCTCAAGACCCACAACACTATATATGTCCCTGTGCCATGGCGCATTTTCTTATCGCACTTGTCTTTTATATTTGTGTTTGATGATTTTGATCATTCAACTTAAGTCCATTGGTATATTCATGGAGAAAGAGAGGATATTCTTGGTGGCTCAATTATACATATACTAAAGAACTTGTATACAGAACGATACGGGAAATTCAAATCTTGTCATTAACTAATTGACTAGCTCATCAAATTGAGAGAGAAAGACTATTACCAAATGAGATGGTGGATCTATAAATAATAAACGTAACAACCATGTTTCAACGCAATTTGTAACGGTCACGTATATTTGCATGGTGGGGTTCACTATGTATGAGCCAAAGATTGATACAAGATTAAATGTAATTAATGTTTTAATTGGTGTCACCAGTGACGTGGTATGTACGTATATATTATCCAGACAACAGAATATTTCTCATCAATGACAGAGTGTCACTAAAAGCACTGACTTAAAAAGTACTGACAAATTTTATTAATTTATTAATTAAATTTTTCTAGGGGAGTTATTGGGACAACCACACTATGCAATGCCATTTCTAGCGCCAAATTGCACTGGAAAAGTTGTACTACACGGAGTGAATTATGCATCCGGTGGTGGTGGGATTATGAATGCCACTGGAAGAATATTTGTAAGTGCTCTAACCTAAATTATCAATCACTCTATTATTTCTTCAACACAGAAATACATTATGACGATTTTCAATTTCGGTGTGCAGATTAATAGGCTTTCATTGGCGATCCAAGTTGATTACTTCAACATTACTAGAAAACAGATTGACCAATTGTTGGGTGAAAAAGAGGCGAGAGACTATATCATGAGGAAATCCATATTCTCCCTCACAATCGGATCGAATGATTTTCTCAATAATTATTTGCTTCCAGTCCTCTCAATCGGAACAAGGATATCCCAAAGTCCAGATTCTTTCATAGACGATCTTATTACCCACCTCAAAGCCCAACTCACGGTACGTATGTACGTGTATGCACTCAATACATACATAATTGATCGAATGATTTTCTCAATAATTATTTACTGATCATCGTTCCTTAATTAATTTTCCTAACTTTCTTAATTAAGCACGCGCACATATTTTTTTTTGGGGGTAAATTAGCTTGAAATTAAAAAAGGTTAACTAAATGTACAGCCTACAAAGAGTATGCCCCAGGAGGAAAAGAAAGAGAAAAAGAAGATTTAAGAAAAGTGTGATAACCCCATGGACAACCCGCATGGAGAGTAATGTAGAGTAAATTACATAACAAAAGTGACATGTGTGATGAGATCATATCCCGTTGTACTATCCATCTAAGCGGAAGGATAGTACAATGTGGTATGATATGAAGTGATACTATTAGTAATAACATGAAATTGAACTACTACTACCTGACACATCCTACCAGGCTGGAAAATCAAATAAATAGCAAGGCTAGAGATGACCAAGAGTAACATATTTTGTGCATGTGATTCAGACACTACACTATTTTTTATTTTTTTTATTGGATCTATATATGCACAATACATCATGCATGTTTTGTGTGTGTGTGTATACACACGGTCACGTGTTTTGTATACATAATATGGTCTGTGCGTTGGGTTCTACAAAACATGTATGTTTGAGTGTGTGTGTGTGTGTAAGATGAGATGTGCATGCATGTGTACAACTTCTGTGTGGGACTAGAGGAACTCCTATTTTACCGTGTTTCTTTCTTTTCTTGTTAGTTTTTTCCAGGGGAAAGAAGTTTTAGTTTTGTTACCTTTGAAGGAAAATGTTTTCCTTTCCAAAAAAATAAAAGATGCATCAAGAATAGGTGCACCTAAAATGAAATCACAATTTAAAAAAAAAAACTCTAGATACGAAAAACGGATTCTACTAATGCTTTATTAAGATCTAACTCAAACCACTCAAATCACCTTTCCGAGACATTATTTACTACCCCTATGACATCATGTGATAGTGCATCAAGAGCACTTAATAATTTTTTCAACTTTCCACGCCTCAACGAGGCATCCCAACCTCTATTCACTGTGAATGAAGCTTTTATATTGGGTGGAGAATCATTCTTTGGGGACAGGGGCCCTATTGTGCCCTTGATTCGGGGCTTGTCATGAGCTCTAAAGTATGATTCAAATCGTTCAATTTGTAGACCTAAATGCAGATTACATTTTTTCGTAAAAAATTCAAATCGATGTTTTGAATACCGTATCGGTTAGGATACCGGCTTTCCTACTGGTACGGTACGTACCGGTACCGGTCAAATACCGGGTACCGTTTCGGATTTACCACAACTACAATATATATAATAATTATATCTCTATTATAAAATAGAAGGGTGTGGGGACAAGTTGTTAGAACGGCTTTGATTCATTTGATTCAAAGGCTGTAATGCATTCTCCCACTTCCTGGTTAAGTTGCTCATGATTTTCACCTAAATCACACAACTGCCATTCCTTCCAACAGGGATGCGTAGTGCCGTATGCACGGGTTAACACTAGTATAATTATAATTCAAAAAAATCTCC
This sequence comes from Rhododendron mucronatum var. ripense, assembly GCA_019656295.1. NCBI lineage: Eukaryota > Viridiplantae > Streptophyta > Magnoliopsida > Ericales > Ericaceae > Rhododendron > Rhododendron mucronatum. The sequence goes on along the minus strand of BPLT01000035.1, from coordinate 552,273 downwards.
CATAACATGCAATTCATCATAAAATACCTATGTGTTTGCCTCTTGTCCCACATTGCCTAGTTTCAATACTCTTTTCCATCTTAAAGGACTTTGCACACCAGTGGACTTGTGAATGAGGACCCAAGGAGAGGTCTCGTGCGCTTGGGAAAATGGGCCGTGGCCAAAGGCAATTTGGAAAAATTGATTTAGAAACCAATTAACCGGGTGTGCGTCACGTTTTGCTAAAATTCTGAAAAACGTTTTTTTATTATTTTGGGGCAGAAAATATCCACAGTAAGAATATGTGATTATTGATTTAATTTTTTTGAAGACCATTGTGTCCTAAGTCCACTTCTCTGCACCCACTTTTTTTTGGAACTGCAAAGAAATTTTTATTAGATAAAAGAGATAAGTAAAGAATACAAAAGAAGGCTAAAGTGAAATAGCATCACTACGCACAAGTAGCATCTCAACAATATTGGCACCTTACCCCGTGCCACTTGATAGGTGGATTTTTATAATCCTCTCATTCTAATGGTATAAGTAGCTGGGTCCATTACTTTAAGTGAGACCTCTTCATTTTTAACCAACCACAATTGATATTGAATCATTATATTCATCCCTTCTAAGGTAGGCGATGAAAATCCGAGGCCTTAGTTTTTGTAAATGAAACTTTACCTAATTGCTTGACCTATATTAATTGTTTTTTTAATGACAGAGACTTTATCAACTGGATGCAAGGAAATTTGTAGTGGGAAATATTGGGCCAATTGGCTGCATTCCGTATCAGAAAACAATCAATGGGCTGAATCAAGATGAATGTGTGGCATTACCAAACAAGTTGGCGAACCAGTACAATGCCCGGTTGAAGGATCTGATGACAGAACTGAACAAAACCCTTCCTGGAGCCACATTTGTCCACGCAAATGTGTATGATCTAGTGCTGGAAATCATTACAAACTATGGCAAATATGGTAAGTATCATCAACATTTAATTTGTAATTGGTAAGCGGGAAATTCTAATCGCAAGAAAGATTTGTAGGGAACTACATAAGGAAAATGTGTTTGGACCCATTTAGGGTCTCATTAAAATCTAGAAAAATATCCATAAATTTTTAAATATTATTTTATGGGGCCCTGTAAAAAATCAACTCTAACGGATATTGGTAAGTACTCCCTCCGTCCCTTATTTAGAGTCCAGTATTCCATTTTGGGCTGTCCCTTAATAAGTGTCCATTTTGTAAAGTTAATGGGTAAAAGTTGGTGCATTGTCTATTTTGTCCCTAAAAGTAGATTCCATTTTGAGCATTTAGTGAGTAAAAGTGTAATGATGATAGGTAAGTAGGGAAAGTAGAGGAAAAAGTTGATGTGAAAGGTATAATGATAATGTATTTTTAATAAGTTGGAGTTACGAAGTAGGACATTTAAAAAGGGGCGGAGGGAGTATTACTTTTGGATTCGTTGGGGCGAAACTACTCAATTCGCCCATATGAATCCAAAAGTGATACTTACCGATGTCCATTGGATCTGATTTTTTACAAGGCCCCATAAAATAATATTTAAAAGTTTATGGATATTTTTCTAGATTTTTGTGGGATCCGGAATGGATCCAAACGCGTTTTTTCTTGCGTGATTTCCTGCAAATCTTGCTTGCGAATAGCAGGACTCATACTTATAATAGGAAAATGTATCATAAAACCCTATAAAAGTGCCTAAACCCTAGGGTACCCTATCCTATAATAAAAAATTGCACCCTAAAATCTTATGAAAGTACCTAAACTCTATGGTACCCTATCATACTCTAAGGTACCCTGAAATGAACTTGAGACCTTCAAAATTAATAGGTGGACTTGTGGCTTATAAAGTTCACATAATGGACCTAAGCCTAATTTTCTAAAAAAAAATGATGAGTTGTGGAAATGAGATAGCACTTATGATGACTTTATATTTCCTTCGTGTTTGGAAATGTAGACGTCAGAAATCAAGAGATCATTTCACTTAACTTTTAGCCAAATACATTGATTTTGTCCTTATTTGAATTTTTTTACATTTGCTAGTTTTGTGCTAAAATGTTGTGACTTATCCTTGTTTCTTTTAGTCATTGTATCTTATTCAAAAAAAAGAATTTTTTTTGTAACTTATTAATTCGTCTCCATTAGAGGAATTGGAAAATTAAAAAAAAATACTTTTACCCAAATATTTTTTAAAATATCCAATTTTAAGCAAAAAAAGAAGTAAAGTTTCTATATTCTGTACTTTTTTGTATTTCCTCTTTTGTTCTATTCTACCTTTTAGAAAGAGAAATCAAAATACTTAATGGCATGGTGATATATTCATTACTTCAATTAGTTCCCCTTTTTTTGACTTTTTTTTGCTGACAATTTGTTAATTCCCAAAATATTTTGGGTAAAAGTTTTTTTTTTTTTTATAACTTTTTTAATTCCTCTCGTCGATATGAATCAATAATACTAATATTGTTTTATCTTTAGCTACTTGAGATTTGGAGAGGACATGCATGGGCAATGCTTGGCGCCTCTACCCTGGGCCCCTGGCTGTTCCGACCTACTGCATCTATATCTATTCACTTCCAATGGGATCCAAAGATTTTGTTGTTGCGCTTTGATCTTAATTCAGTTTTTTTTTGGAGAAAAAAGAATGACATTAAAATTTGGAAAATGTATTATGTATACAATATTATTCTTTTATTCTTCTTGTGCAGGTTTAGAAAAATGAGAAGAAAATAAACAAATCCGTACAAAAAGCATTACTAATTTTCTTGATTTTGTTCTTTTCGTTTAGTTCCTGACATTAATTCAAGGTGGAAAATTAGCCAAAGGCATGATAAATAGTAAGAATTATTGTTATCAATGTATTTTTTTTATATGATCAAGTTATCAATATTGTTTGAATCATAAATGCAGGATTCACAACAGCAAGTAGAGCATGCTGTGGAAATGGGGGCCAGTTTGCGGGTATAATTCCATGTGGCCCCCAATCAAGCATGTGCACAGACCGGGACAAGCACGTGTTCTGGGATCCTTACCACCCCAGTGAAGCTTCCAACATTATCGTCGCCAAGCAACTGGTTGATGGAGACCCCAAATACATTTCTCCCATCAATCTTCGACAACTTCGAGATCTCCGCCTCTAGTTTTGGGGGAAATTAAATTATTCAGTTCACTTGGGTACGTCTCATCAAACACCATATTTTGATGTAAAAACATTAAGTGGAGTCTATTACCAGACACACTACCCGGTACCCACCCATTATCATTCTGTGGCTGGCCGTCAAAAGATGTTGGAATATGCCCAAGAACAGTACTGATTAACTTTTCGTGCTTTTGGTACAAGTTGCGAGCCTGTTTGGCCATTCTATGGAGATCACATCTGTTAACTTTCTTGTGTATTGTGGTTGTAAGAACTCTTCCATGACAAAGTGATGTGCATTGATGCAGTACCGGAGCCAGGATTTAGATCCCAGAGGGGCCAACTTAATAAAAATATACTGTATTTTTTATAGGAGCGTGTACTTGTTATATTATAAAATTTTGTACTGTAGTGGCTCCGGAACTGGGGTTTGGTCATCCCACCGAGCCATGTTGCACCGAGCCGTCACGAGGGTGCCATCCTGCCATTTGGCATGAGAGTCTAGAGTATCGTGGCATTTCCCTCGGTATGTCACTCGGTAAGGAGGGTTCGGTCGGGGCTCTGTCATTGTTGCGCAGAGCATACCCGACTCCGACTCCCCGAGGCCGCTTGAAAGAAAATGGTTACTCCAGAAGGGTCCCATGCGGTTACGCCTCGGGAGTAATCATTGGGGTCTGACCTGGCCATGTGCTCCATAACTCCTTAACCCCTACGTCACATATGACGTCGCCCAAGGCGGTTACCGAGTGAACTCTCCATGCACTAGCTTGGAGGCCAAGTAAACCAAGGTCTATAAATATAAGGGGACTCTAACCTAGAGAGGCATGCCATTCTACCCTATTCCTATACCTATACACTTCTCCCTACATATAACTTGATCGTCGGAGGGTCACTGGGTAACCACAGCCCTAGTGACTTGTGCAGTTCCGGCGGCGGGCGCATGTAGCGGCAAAGGAAGGAACCAGACCCGACCCACGGTCAAGATCTCGTTAAATCAAACCCCTTCAATTGGTGACTCCGCTGGGGATCTAACCACCCTTTCAGCATCCCATTCCTTCTTTTTCACAAAACTTCGTTCAAAATTCCTGAATCAAGATGGTGGAAGTTGAAGATCCACATCTCAGCGACACGACCTTCGGGCTCAGCCACCGCGGAGACCTTAACCTGAGCTCCGGTGGAGCCAACTCCTTGGGCAAAGCCCACATGTCCATCGGCGTCAGAGCCGACACCTCGACGCCAGACGCAGGATTGTCCTTCAAACTCCACACCTGCATCCGTCACCTGGAGCGAAAGATCGACGACCTTACAACGGTCGTGGAATGAGACAGAAACGTCAGGGACGAGCTGGCAGAGATCAAGCACCTTCTCCAGATCTCCTACTCGGAAGCTATGACGGATGACGGAGCCAGCGCAGCCCTCCTCGCAGCTGAGGAGAGGGACCCCTAGTGGAGCACCGACCTCGGCCCTTAGCCAAAGACCGCCTCAAACCACCGGAGGAGGGAGGCCGTACTGAAAAGGGTGCGTGCTCCCGTTCCCCTAACCCCAACCCCAAAGGACATCATGAGAAGCAGTCCACTTTCAAGAGGCTTAGAGCTGGAAGCGTCTCCACCTCCTTCACCCATTCTTTTAGAATCGGAAAGGGGCGAGTCGAGCCCACCCCTAGTTTCACAAAAGTCGCAATGGAGGATAATGGCCTCATGGAATACCAAACAAAGGGGTACCGCGAACGCCTGAAAAACAAACGAGGAAAAAGCCTGATCATCACGCACTCCAAAATGATCGCAACAAAAGCCTAGTCATTGAGTGCCTCGAGCACCACCCTCAAGATAGCTACAGAAAGGACCGGCACGAACACCCCCCCTCGAAGTCGGGAAGCATTCCGCCGAAGAGAAAGGAGTACAAAAGGTTGGACCATCTCATCCCAAAGAAGCGTTCCACGATCGAGCATCCAGATGGTCCCGACCGTTCAATCCGGCCTCATTGCGATGCCCGACTCGAAAGACTCACGACCTCTCCATTTACAAGAGAGATCGATTCAGTCACCCCCCCCCCCCCCCCCCCCCCCCAAAAAAAAAAGGATTCACCCAACCCAACTTTGCCAAGTACGACTGCAAGACCGAGGCATACACTCATCTGGTATAGTACAAACACATTATATCTCTATTCCTGCGAAACGAGCCCTCGGACGATGCTTTTCTGTGCAAAGTCTTTCGTGCAAGCCTTGGTAACATGGGCCTCACATGGTTTAACTAGCTGCTCGCCCTGTCCATTTCCTCGTTCGATTCCCTTTGCGATGCCTTCATGGCTCGACTCGTCACCAGCAACAAGCACGAAAAGGAAATCGACTCTCTCCTCGCACTTTGCAAATGAAGCGATGAGACGCTCCGCCAGTACGCCAATCGTTACTTGGAGCTTTTCAACGAAATCGAGGGGTGTGACAGAGTTATCTTGGCCCAAGGATTTAAGCTTGGACTCATCTCGTAATACGAGCAGGTGTTCGACGACTTGGCTCGGCACGAGCCTGGATCCATGAAAGAGCTCATGACCCGCATCGAAGGATGGTACCAGTTAATCGAGTCCAAGGTCGAGTGGGGCATCGAGAAGCCTGCAAGCCTGAAGGTCCTTATCTTCTCGGCAGCTGTCCCAGCCGCCGCGCCTATCCCGACCCCTAAAAAGCAGGTTAACAACATTAAGCAATCTCCGAAGAGGGGACCAAAGCTGAGCGATTTCAACGCCAAAAAGACTGTCTTATCGTCCCCATCTATCGGATCATCGATCAGGTCAAGGATCAGCCCTTCTTTTCCTTCCCGAACTAGAAGCTTGGCACTGAGAACGGGAAGATTAAAAACCCAATGGTCTGATGTAGTTACCATAACAAGCAAGGCCACTTCACCACCGTATGCAAGCCCTTCAAGGCTTACTAGGAGCAGCTTGTTGCAGGTGGCCACCTCGGTAATCTCATTGACAAAGACAAAACTAGGGCTCGGGCATAGCAAACCGAGGCCCAAAATGAAGAAGAGATTCAAACGATCCACATCATCCACGGTCCCTTGAACGCTGAGGCCGCACGTGTCATTCGTGCCGAGCTCAATGATGCTGCATCATCCAAGCAAGTCTTGTTAGTGGGTCCCGAGCCCAAGCGCGCCCGAACCGACGACGGCTCCAATGACGCTCTTATGGTCACGCTTCACATCAGAACCTTTAACGTTCGACGCGTCCTCGTTGACCAGGGCAGTTCGGCAGAGGTTATGTATTATTCTTTGTTCAAAGACCTGAAGCTCTCTAAGACCGACCTTCATCCATTCGAGGTTCCCCTAATTTTGTTTTTTTAGTTTTTTGGGTAAATTAGCTTGAAATTAAAAAGGTTAACCGAATGTACAGCCTACAAGGGGCATACCCCAGGAGGAAAAGAAAAAGAAAAAGAAAAAAGAAAGATTGAAAAAATTGCGATAACCCCTGCACAACCCGCATGGAGAATAGGGTAAAGTAAATAAAATAACAAAAGTGCCATGTGTGTAGTGATCAGACCCCCGTTGCACTATCCATCTAAATGGAAGGATAGTTCAACGGGGTATGATATGAAGTGATATGAATAGAAATAACATGGAATTGAACTACTACCTGGCACATCCCGCCAGGCTAGGAAATAAAATAAATAGTCACGGCCAGAGATTACCAAAAGATAACCAACACTGAGGACTAGCAGCAACATAGCAAACGGCATCAAGGTAAGCTGAACAGCTACTACAGAGGAACAAGGCACCAAGAAGAGGCTCAAACCAGAGATGCCGGCATCTGACAGGGGGCCCACCCTGCACACCACGCCCATTCCACCTGGCCTAATACTCTCTCATCCAAGCCTAAGGCTCGCCAAAAACAACCCACTCTCAGCCAACTACCAATCACCACTGTCTCCAGAGAAGGGATAAGCAAACCAAGATACTACTACTCCAATCAAACCCAGAGAACACGCATAATATCCACTTCTAAAAGAACAGCTACTACAGAGGGACTAGAAATTGAGAAGAGACTCGAACTGGAGATGACGGCATCCGACAAGGCGGTAGTACCTAGCACACCACGCCCATTCCATCCAGACTGCTCCACCCTCAACCTAATCCCCTAGGCTCGCTATAATCTAAAAGGGGAACAGAAAGAGGAACCACAAAATGTGGCCACTCGAACCGCAGGCGGACCAAGCTGCCCCTTTCGATCAGTGAACTACCACCAATCTAATCAATGACAGCCCGCGAAGCTATCCCTTTTAATTAGTGCACGACCACTAATCTAATCAAAGACAACCCCGGAAGCTACCTATTTCAATCAAAGCCCAACTATCGATCTAGTCAATGGTAGCCGCAAAGCTATCCCTTTCAATCAGCGCAAAACTCCAATCTGATCCATGATAGCCACGAACACAACCATACTACACACAAACACCAGGCTAATGAAGCAAAGAACCTAGGGATTTAGATAAGCTCAACAAAGAGCTGGATAATAACCCATGAGCCCCAAGTGGGCAATGTACCCTGTAACTAAACTGGGTATGAGCCCGCAAAGGCTTAAGTGATCCATTTGTAGTTATAAAAGGGCCCTACTCCTTTTGACCATCAATATAATCCGGCCCAATCTTGGTGGCCCCTAACATTTCCCAAGTGATTTGGAATTGCCCAGATGCACCCAAGTGCGTGGCCTCACTTCTTCCCAACCAGTTTCTAGCTCATGATTTTGTAAACCACAAACCAGTTATTGTTCAAAACCATTAGTCACCAAAACTTCATTGAAATCAATACCACGCATCAACTGATTGAAACCTTCTAATCTACTCATAAAACATGGAAGGAACAAGAAACGAGTATCAAATACAAGATCCATAGTTCCATTACCTTAAGCCTGGTTTCAAACGTGAAGATGTAGTCAGATATTTCTTGCAAAGTATTCGGATGTTGAATACATAGATCAATCTGGCCAAGAGCACTTTGAAGGCCCCTTTTGGATAGCCCCTAAGGCCTTCAGTAGAATCGACACCATAAGAACCCAGATTTAGTAGCTTGAAGATAGTTGACTGGAGCTTGTTCCAACCATCTCCTATAATGACGAGTTGTAATGCCAAACCCGAGGAATCTGCTTCAAAACCGAACTCCTTTTCCCTAGTCATCATCCAATCCAACTCAAGCCGTGGGTTGGTGCAAGCCGATCCTGCCGCCAACTGGGACCGGAGACATGGACCCAAATCGCCTGTCGGATCTGGAGAGACTCCCCGAGAGTAGTCCTCTCGTCGCCGTACCTTCGGTCGGAAAAGATGCAGATGATACTTGATGTAGTTGATCGCTGTACTTCGAACAGTTCTGGAGCTGGTCTATTGGGCATCCAGTCAAAATACCCGGTCCCCTAATTGGTTTCAACGGGGCTCCGATGTGGACCCCTGGCATGATTACCCTTCCCGTTCCTGCCAGGTCAGTGACGCACGATATGGAGTTTGTTATGGTGGACATACCTAGCCCTTACAATGCCATCGTCGAGTGCATTTAACTCCATAAGATGAAAGCTATTGCTTCCACTTGTCACCAGGTATTCCAGTTCATTGGCGCTTACGGATGTCAGGAAGACATTTACGGAGACCAGACCGCTGCTAAACGATACTATGTCAACATTGTGTCCAAAGCAACAGACAAACGTCCAGGATCAACTTCATCGAGGTCCCCGACGCCCCAGTTCTTGAGTACATCGGCTGAAGGGCCGATGAAAAAGCAATCAAAGACCTCGTCACCATCCCCATCAACGAGGATGGCTCCCGCTTCTTCCTTGTCGGATCGTCCCTCAGCGATACCGAGCGGGACCAGATGGTCGATTTCCTAAAGCGTAACATCGAGGTATTCACTTGGACTCCGTACGAGATGCCTGGGATCGACCCCTCGTTCCTTTGCCACGAGCTCAATATTGACAAAGGTAGACATCCTCAAGACTCATAAGCTTCATCTTAACGCGGAAATGTGTGCCTTCGGGGTCAGTTCGGGAAAATTCCTCGGTCACCTCGTCTCCCGACGGGGCATCGAGGGGGACCCTGCGCAACACCTTGCAATTGAAAAACTCTTTGCTCCGCACAATAAAAGGGATATCCAGCGTCTCACTGGCATGGCCGCTGCCCTTAACCGATTCATCAGTCGGTCCTCCGACAAGTGCCAACCATTCTTCGCTCTTTTGAAAGCCAGCCGACGTAGTTTCAACTGGACCAAGGAATATGACCGCACATTACAACAGCTAAAGGCTTACCTCTTCTATCCTTCGCTCCTCGTCATGCCTTCGGACCAGGAAGACTTATTCTTGTACCTACCCATCTCCCCACATGCCATAAGCTCAGTGCTCGTTCATTAGGAGGGTTGAGACCACCCGCCCATCTACTATTCAAGTAAGACACTGACCCCTGCCGAGATGCGTTATATGCCTTTTGGAGAAGCTTGTCCTCACCCTCGTCTCAGCCTCTCGGAAGCTTGCTCCATACTTTTAGGCTCATCGAATCATCGTTCTCATCGAGTTCCCTCTCAAATCATCGTTCTCATCGAGTCCCCTCTCATCGAATTCACTACCAGCACCGAACGACTATCAAAGCTCAGGCCCTTGCTAATTTCATCGTCGAGCTTACTTCGAGGGATTCTCTCGCCTTGGGTCCAACCCCCATTCGTGAAGCAACGCTCCAAGCTCACCCCAGCACCATCTGGAAGTTGTTCCACGGCGATGTCTGAAAAATGTATGTTGACGGAGCCTCCAATAGCCGAGGCGACGGGGCTGGGATCGTACTCCTTGCTCCCACTAGCATCCTGAATGAAAGCTCCCTCTCCATCAGTTTCCCAGCCTCAAACAACAAGGCCGAATATGAAGCCCTAATCTTAGGACTCAAGACCTCCGAAGCACTTGGCATTGAAGAGCTCGTTGTTTACAGTGACTCCCAATTGGTTGTCAATCAGTTCACTGAAAAATTTGAAGCTTGGGATGAGCGCATGCGCACATACCTCAGTTCAACTATCCGACTCACTAAAAGCTTCAAGGCCATCCAGATCAAACACATTTCTTGAGAGCAAAACGCACACGCCGATGCCCTCGCTGGACTTGCCTCGGCATGTTTGGCCTCGAGACCCCGCTCTATTTCCTTTGGCACTATCGACAAACCCAGTTTTGAGCTTGACGTTCTAGATCATGAAGTCCTCAATAGCAAGCTCGGATCGAGCTGGATGAACGAGATTGTCAACTACCTGCGAGATGATATCCTCCCCTCCGACAATAAGGAAGCTCACCGACTCCGCAACAAGGCTGCCCTTTTCTGGTTGAACCCCAATGGCAAGCTCTACCGGCGGTCCTTTACCGGTCCATACTTGTTGGTGGCACACCCACACCAGGTGCCTGGCATCATTGAAGAGCTCCACGCTACTGATAGTGGTTGTCACTCAGGAGGATGTTCCCTCGTTCACCGAGCCATCACTCTAGGTTATTGGTGGCCAATAATGAAGCATGATTCCGAGAGTACGTTAAACAGTGCCAAATGTTTTCTCTCATCATCCACCAGCCCGTCCGAGACCTTAGCCTTCTCTCCAGTCCATGGCCATTCTCGAAGTAGGGCATAGACATCGTGGGCAAGCTCCCAGTTGCACTAGGGGGATTCAAATTTCTCTTAACCGCTACCGACTACTTCTCTAAATGGGTTGAGGCTGAACCCATGGTGACCATCGAGGAAGCCGATGTCATTCATTTTGTCTGGAGAAATATCATCTCCTGCTTCGGTGTACCCTTCGCCATCATCACTGACAATGGGAAGTAGTTCACCAAGCAGAAATACAGGGCCCTCCTCTATGAATATGGCATCAAATGGGACACATCCACTCCGGCGTACCCTCAGGGCAATGGGCAAGCCGAGGCTGCCAACAAGGCTATTTCCTCTAGACTCAAACGCTGACTCGAATCCTGATGAGGCAAATGAGCCAAGGAATTACCAAGGGTATTCTAGGGCTACCGAACTACCCCTCGGCACTCCACCAGACGCACCCTCCTTGACATTTGGAATGGAGGTCGTCATTCCCCTCCTACTGTGATATGAAAACTAGCAAGGATAATGATTGGTTGTGATTGAGAAAACAGACTCTGGGTGACCCTATGCTTGAGGGAAAAGACTTGAGGTGACCCAAGTTATTGTGATTGAGGGAATAGACTCAGGGTGACCCTACGCGTGAGAGAAAAGGCATGAGGTGACCTAAGTTCTTGTGATTGAGGGAACAAATTCAAGGTGACCCTAATGCTCGAGGGAAAAGACCTGGGGTGACCTAAGTGATTGTGACTATGGGAAAAGACTTGGGGTGACCCTAACACTCGAGGGAAAAGATCCAGGGTGACCCAAGTGATTGTGACTAGCTAATGTTGAGAAAAACAATCGAAATTCCTTGATTAAAAAGAAAAGGATTTTTACAAGAAAATCCGCTGGCATTCTTGTGCGAATCAACGGACTCTGGTATTTGGGAACAAATCAACAGACTCTGGTATTCAAGCTCGAATCAATAGAGCTTGACTCATACTAGTTTTGTATACCCTACACTATTTTGCGATTAAAAAGGGATGGTTTTATGTAAGAATGGTTTGATAACCAATAATTTGGAATTGAGACAAAATCAAATATTCAAATAGAAAACAATGAACCTTGAACTTGGGTTGGTATCTCATGGACTTTTAATCATTGGGCTCTTTGTTTAGGTGCCGGTTTGAATGAAAGACGTGCATATATGTGATTTCTAGTTACTCATGTTAGGTTGATGTTGAAATAGAAAGTATGGATGAGAATAAAATGGATAGTAACCTGTAACTTGCTTGGTATGAATGTTTATGTGATGTATTGTGAGAAATGTATAAAGGGCAATTGCATGTCAAACTCATAAAAAGAAGTTTGATGTAAAAGAACTTTGGTAGATGATATCTTGAGACTAGAATATAAGTCATGGGTGAGAAAGTGAAATAAATGATGATATATCGACAGTAATATAAAAACATGATAAAGGGGACACGATGGAGGATACGAAAAGTGTTAACCTGATATTGAGAAGATTAGGCTGGGTGGTCGAGTGTGTTCCTTGATGTCGTGTTGAGGTTGGGTTTAAAGTGTCCATGTTTGCCATATATTTCTCTTCTTTATACGTAGTATGCATGCTTAGATGAGATGAACGTGGGTTGGTGAAGTGAGACATGAAAGAAAAAATGATTGTTTAAAGAATCCGAAATGTTTCTAGGTTATTAAAGGGGAATGTAACGAGATAGAGAATGATGATGGCAAATAGAGGTTATAAGCGAAAGGTGTTGGTGTGAGGTTTAGAAGGTTGGCATGGATGCGATAGAGTCCTATATAAGTTTTGCTTTTGTTGTTAGGTGTTGAGGTTGAGTCACATATTCTACTCTAGGTCTAAACGCTATTGGTTAAAAATATTTATCCTTGGCACTCATCTTCTCATAAGCAAATATAATTAGTTAGAGATTTTCCTACTGGGCAAGTGTATGCTCAACCCTTCATTTTCGGGTGTGATTCCGAAGCAGTAGCATGGAGCAAAGTGCATGCATCCAAGTGTATGTTTTTGAAAGATATGATAGAATTAAGTGACTCATTGACTTTTTTGGTAAATCATGTTTTGGAGACGTAATAGAACCTTAACTCAATTACTTTGATGATGTAATATCCTTAAACTCTTGGAGTTGGAACTGTGATTCAATGAACAAGGAATGGTAAACTCATTTGGGTTCGATGTATACGGTTGTGAGGATTTTATTTAAGAAAAGTTATTTTATTTGTAACAACACAGATTTTTGCCCTATTTTTTTTAAATAAATTTTTTTTAATCAAATAATCTATAGTAATCGATTAATTATATAAACGTGTAATTAGATTAAACCAGAACCTAGATTATTTTTTTTTCTGACTAAAATTAGTTTAGCAAAAATTTTTAATTCAACTTGTAACTATATATGCGTATCTTACATCGATATTATAGATATTATAGATACTAGTAATCATCCCACAATTTATGGGATTATGCTCCCATCCCCTCTCTCTTTATCTCTTCCGATTCTATCTCTCTCACTTCCCTCCCACATTCCATCACTTTCACCCTTATCACCTCACTCTCCCACCTTCCTCCACTACTTTCCCTTTATTTCTCCACGTCCACTACAAAACCCAAACCCATCTCTCCATCCTTTTCGGCTGACAAAGAGAAGAGAGGAAAACAACTTCATTCCATGCACTCAGATCATCAAATCTTCAAGCCCATAAACTCCATTCCCGTCCATATCACGTACCTCTGTTCACGACCTATTTATTCCTAGTTGATGTCATTTTTAGGCCTGAGTTTCTTCATGAATGTTGTAGAGGACGTCGACAGCTTCGATTTCAACCCAAGAATCTCCCAAAACGGTCAAGAATTGATAGAGTTATCGCCATTCAAAGGTCTATAAAATTCTCGGATTCTGATTTCCAGGTAGATTCAGCGACCTTTCTAAACTTTCATTTTCTCCTACTTAGATTGGTTTTTGGGCGTAGACTTCTTCACGAAAGTTGTAGAGCGTTTCAAGATCTTCGCGTTAGACACAAGAATTGTTGAAAACGGAAGAGGTTTGTTCAAGTTATTCCAGTCCAAAGTTGCTACTAGAATACCGATCTTTCGCAGCCAAACGAATACCCACCGGATTCCACCGAATCGTTTTGTCCAGATTAAAGGTAGTATAATCACTACTCTACTTCCTCCTAAGTATATTAATGTACTAAGATGCTAGTTTTTATGATCAGAATCGAAAAGAATCGAATGAATGAAACCCAAGTTTTCCGAAAACTCAATGTTCACTGTTCATAGGCGTGGTCACTATTCACAATTTTGGTACTGTTCATACGAGTTGGATTTTAAAAAAATGACACCTTAATTACAGCTTTCACCTTTGTCTATTTAAGGTACTTCGATAACATATTAAAATTAGCCCCTGAAATTTATTAAGATTTTATTTCAGCCCTAATTGTTAATAGTATGTTTTGGATAGTAATATCTTAGATTAGTCAATGTCCTCATGTTAATCTAATGAGTTATGAAAGCTATTAAATTACTATTTTAACTAGTCTGGAAAAGAGAACCAAGTAAATAGGGTTTTGCCAATGTATAAAATTGCACCTTTAGATTTTTATACTGTAAGTTACTGTAATGGATTCAAATTATGTGGCTCAATAATTATACTTGAGACCTAAAAGGATGCCCTAGTACATTATCAAAGCTAAGCCTACGAAATCGCTAATGGCACCTTTGAAATTAATAAAAACTATAACTAATTTACTTGCTCAACTAACCGTAAAGGCATTGGCCATCATAAAATACACGTGTTTTACTTAATCACACCATATCAATTGTCATGCTTGGTTTTATATTGAAAAGTATTTTGTTTATTGATAATGCTGTTATGGATTTCTTATTGTTGTACTTGCTAGATTAGACTTGGATTCCTGGGGTGGTTTCGAGTAGTGAACTCATAGATGTGGATAAGTAAAGGATAAAATGGTAAAGTTGATTGAAGATGTTGGGTGCCGGTAAAGAACCCTGGTACGGTGAAGTAACTTTAGTTGAGTTGGAGAACGGTAAAGAACCCCGAGTATGGTAAAGTACTCAGAGTGTGTCGAGGACGGTAAAGGACTCTGGGTACAGTATTTGGGATATGGTAAAGGATCCTAAATACGGTACAATACCCAATGTGTGTGTGGAGAACGGTAAAGGACTCCGGGTACAGTATTTTGGAAAATAGTAAAGGATCTCTGAATACGGTACAGTACCTAGTGTGTAGATTAGGGGTATGGTAAAGTACCCCGTGTGTAAAGTTGGGAGACGGTGAAGGATCCTGACAATGAGATAGTGCAACATCCTGACTGAGTACATAATCTAGTAGTATTCGCTTAGAACCCTGGTGCAGGACAAATAAAGGGAGAGTTATTCCATGGAACGGTCAAAGTTGGTGGATGTGGGAGGAAAGGACCTTGTGGAGAGGATTCTTAGATTTCATGTAAGATAATGGATAGTAAAGAAAATGACAATGTGCTGTTATTATGTACCTCATGCGAATTGTATATTGTTGATCTGCTAATTGGAGTAAGGGGTTGGTAGAATTGGGATAGTTCTACTGGGTGAATTATCACTCACAGATACATTTGTATCCTGGTAAATCGTTTGCTGCGGCGATCAATTTGCCAGAGGGTGCAGGGTTCAATGGTGGATCTGTTTGACACAGGAGGAATATCAAGGGTGAAGACCGAGGATGCTTGAGATCTGAATCAACACTAGAGTCTCTCTGAAGATCTTTAAATAAAATGTTAGAATCTTTTTGTTTTTTTTTAATGTAGATTTTGTATAATGACAAATAGGGGCCTAATAGTTTATAAAATTCAAAGTATTTTAGAGTTAATGCTTCCGAGATTCCTTGAAAAATCGGGGCGTTACATTATTTATGTTTAAAAGTCGAGGGTGTGACACTATTGGTATTGTACGTGCATATGACAAATATCATTTATCGTAGTTTTTATTAGTAATGCTATTTAAATTTCTTCTAAAATCGATAAATATGCATATTGTTGTCCATTTTTTTTTATTTTTTTCAGAATACTGTTTGCCACCACTAAGGTAAAATCATGTCTCCATTCATATGTTGAAATATAATGTTAGGCTTCAATTCATTTTTTTCAAATTATTTCGGACTACTAGCGCAGAATACTTTCATCTAATCAAGAGTCCATTTTAGTGGAAATCTAAAGATAGGTCAAAAGGGACTGACATGCAATTTGGCACAGTAAAACTTTGAATATTTAATAGACAAACTAATTTGAGATCTGAAACTCATAATAGGAAGAGAATGATGATCTCCCTTGAGTAAGCTTATAAGTTTCGATTATGTCAAATCCTGTAGGTGGATATTTATATCCAATATATTGAATAAGTTAAGTGGACAGTTTGAAGGAATTATAGATGTTTATTAAATATAATTGTTGGTAATTTGATTTAATCAATGGGTATTTGTAAGCTTAACGTGGGGAGAAATTTAAGTTTTTTATAACGTGGAACTTGAAATATAATTTGAGATAGGGACGGGACTGCAATTATAATTCTATAGTGGTATAAATTACAATTTGTGTAATAAAAAATAGAATCCTTGGAGGATTAAGATTTCTTAATTACACAAGGAGTCCAGTCCGTAATTATCCTTGGGTCCCTATCGTATCCCTATATATACACGATATCGCTCTCTAGGTTAGTCACATTTTTCTATAATCATGAAATAGAGAGACAAACAGAGAGCAAAAAAAAATATTCACGAAGGAGTCCACCCTCAGATAGTATTCTAGGCATACGGGGAATGTGATAGAAGGCCGCGAGATTATGTCGAGTTGCATCCGTAACACAACAAGAAACAAATCAACCAGCGATCGTGTCACAGGGAGTTGAGGTAAAACCCTAGTTTTGCCTTGTAGGATTTTTTGTTTCTTTTGTTGTCTAATTTGTACGCGTCATTACTTTGTTCTGGAAATCGTTTCCCAACAGAGAAATGGTATGTGCATATATGTGCAGCCAGATTTTCCAAAAATAAATAAAAAATTTATCACAATTTCTTTCGGTTCTTACTTGCCAACCTTCAAAATAGGGAATTCCAGTCCACTTACTCATCAATGTGTTATGTGTTATGTGCACAGTTAAAAACAACCGAGATCCAATGAAGAATTTCATATCAATCCATGTAAAAAGGGGATGGCATTTTCGAGGTTTAGGCTGCTCCTATTTCGTTCTCTGTTACTACGGGAATCCCTTTTACTTTCATTACCTTTGGCTACTAATATGTTTCAGTTCGACAGATCATCTCTTTGAAGGCATTGGAACTATTGGGAAAGCAAAGCATTATTTGCTCCAAAAAAACTCTAGCTCATATTGAGGAGGAGAGAGAGAGAGAGAGAGAGAGAGAGAGAGAGAGAGAGAGAGAGTGTTTTGTTGACAATCTACAGAGTTGTAACGCCCCGCTATTTTCTAAAAATAAACTTCAAAATACACTGTATTTCAAACACTTCTAGGCCCTTATTTTCTCCATGAACAAATTACATCATCAAAATAAACTCAAGCCGCCTTCTAAATAATCTTCTAAATGCTCCTTAATTATCAACTCTTCCAAGACTTCTCCAAATTAATCCTTATGTGCTCCGATTCAATTTTCACTAATCCGGCTCCACACCTAAAAAAGAAATTATCCAGGAAGTATACGATACAACAGAATAACAAAGCTCAAAAGTGGAATCAATAAACGATAATCGACCAACAGTCACAAAGGACCTCATACCATGTCATTCTCAGTACATGACCAGTGACACCCCCCCAATACCTTCCTCACCGAGTCAACCTCGACCCATTCTGGCTATTGGATAGGCTATTGGTGCATGAGTTCACTCGATCCCTGTACTAAACAATTCCATAATACTCATCCAACAATATCATATTCGATACCAATTATTCCACTTTCCAATGATATCCACAAGGTTGAACAAAAGATCACGAGATAATCAAAAGAAGTACAAAGATGAGATTGAAGAAAGGATTCCGGAAATAGGAAGCATATCGTATACTACCCGGATTACCTCAAATATGACCGGCCATTTTGTGTACGAACCAACTAACTTTTCTACTAGCCACCAATATCACTAACTTTTTCCCTCTTCTCTTTCTCCCCATCTATTCTCTCTTTCATTTCTATTAGTGGTGTGTGGGGTGGAGTGGAGAGGAAGGGAGTGAATGGCCTATTTATACTAGTAGACTACAATATCTAGAAGTATCTAATGAAATCTATCCATATCTTATATAATCATAACCATATCTTATAAAATCTAATAATATCTAAATCAAATCTTATAAAATCTTATAATATCTAATAATATCCAAACAAATCTTACCATAAAATCTTATCAAATCTAATCCTAATCTTATCCAATCAAATCATATCCTAACAAAATCCAAATCCAATCTTCTCCCAATCCAATGTAATCTTATCCTAGATTTTTTTTAGGATTATGAAGTAGGACTAGGGTTTCCTAGACAGAAAAAATATATATATTGGCCCGAGATTCGGGTCATTACAAGAGTACTACAATAATTCATCAGATCAACCCATTGAGTTACTGTAGCAACCCAAAATTTTTGAGTTTGATGTTGAGCCTTTTGGGTCTATTTTTTATAAGTTGAGCTAGCCATATAGATTTGCCTGAAGATGCTCTTAGTGGGCTAATCACAAATAGCCCAATTTAAGAGCATCCCCAACAACCAAGACAAATTCTTTATTTTAGCTCTTTTTAATAGCTTGAACACAAAAAACAAGACCCAGCAACCTTAGCAAGAGGCTCGCCTCTTTTTATACTGTTATACCTCGCCTGGACTAGCGATGTACAATTCCGTTTATTGTAAAATTAGGATAAGTTAAATTTATATTTGTATATATACATATGTGTGTTTATAAATTTTCTATTTAAATTTTGACTCTATCCTAGAATAAACTACCCACCTATTTCTTCCCCTCTCTCCATCCAATCACTTACCCCCTTACTATCAAACTCTCCACTTTCCCATCATCTTCCTTATTCTTCTCTTCCATCTAATGTTGAAAAGAAAATTTTCATCTCTCTCTCTCTCTCTCTCTCTCTCTCTCTCTCTCTCTCTCTCTCTCCTTAATTACGTATACACTTCTCTCTCACCATTATTGGTAATCTCTCTCATGGATATTTATTTTCACAGACTTATCTTCGGTGTCGTAATCGTTCAACGTTACCATTCTTATTTGTATGCTTGATTCAACGGAAGAAAGGTAGGACTTTCAAAATCTAATTTTTACTAGAGTTTATTGCTTACGTGTTTCATCACATATATCGTAAAGAGAAGTAGGAGATGAATAGTCAGTTGATATATCGGAGGGATTTGAATTGAATATAAATCGTTTGCATGTGGGAGTTTGAAATGACGAGAAAACGATTAGTTTGCACACTGTTTTATTTTCATAAATTTCGGAGTCTTCGAGGCAGATTTAGAAAAGTTATAGATCTCAAAATTCTAAGCAACTTTGATATAAAATTTGTCTAAATTCGGGAGAATTAGTTATGATTTTTAGAAGTTCTATTGCAGTGTTGTCTTGAGATAGATTCAATGCATTGCTTTCCAACCCATTTTTACCCTACTAATTGTTGTAATTAGGATTCGAGTAAAACATGAAGTTTGAAGATCATTTAATTTTGTGCAACAATATAGCTGGTTTCTAATTTTATATCTTAATATTTTTGTTTTTACTCTATTGATGAAAATTTGAGTTTTATTCTTTTTTTATTTCTTTTTAATTTTAGGTTGATGCAAATAGAGAAAACATAACCATTAGCCCCTTCACAGTTCTGGAGTACGGCTAATCAAGGGCGATTGCCTATTCTTATCATTATTTTAGGTAGGCACTAATTTAATTATCAGAATATGCTTGAGCATTCTTTTCCAGTTTTATTGCTTTGTAACTAGTAATTTAGTAGATTTACATAAAAAAAAACTAGTAATTTAGTATTTGGACAATAGATAACCGGTTAGTGGAATATGCTGGGCTTCATTATATCTCATAGTTTAGTTTCCTTGAAATGGTCTGTGACTTTGCTGGCTTCAATTATAGCTTGAAAGCTTCTCTTGCAGTGATATGTTGGCATGTGGCAATGTTTTTCCTTATCAATCATAGTTATAGTTATTGTTGGAGTTGCATTAGTGGTACTAAACAAATGGTGCTTCAAAAATATTGTTGGTCGGTTGGGGTTTGTTTTCTCATGAAGGGTGAATCTAGCTAAGTTTGTTACCTTTAGGTTTATAATATTGCACATATTTCGTCGTATCTCTAATGGAACTAGATATACGGCTTATAACCCTTGGGTATACCTAAGTTGTTCGATTTATCTTTATCTAGGCTTTTATTCTGTTTTTTTTTTTTTTTGGTCAAGTTTTATTCTGTTTTTAGTTACGCATATATCTCGATTCTAATATATTTAGTATAGGATATAGCCATTGGAGCAAATTATATTACATTTTTCGTTGATCTCACTTAATTGGTGTTATTCTTGGAGCATTAATTTGAATTTGTGAGAGATAGTAGGTAGTAGACTATCCTTTTTTGACTTTTTCATTCATGTTTTTCTTTTCTCTGTCCTTAAAATTTTAATAACTTTTTGTTAATGCTTCTCGATCAGTTTAAAGCATTCATTGTACCTATGGGGCACCAATGTACTAAATTTGACTTTATGTTCTTTTGATTGTGTAGACACCCCAATCTGGGTCTCCCAATTGATTTACTTTATTTTTTGGTTTCTTGTTTCCCCGATGATGAACTGGATCGAAAAAAACAGTCTTGTGAATGGAAAGGTTTGAACTTGGAGTGATTGGAAACCCTTTTTAACCCCAAAACCCTCAGTCAAAACCCTAACCCTAGGTTTGACCATCGTGCGTCAAACTAGCTCTCTCGTGCGTCGTCCTTTTGCTAGTTGTAATAAAGAAAAGCTTGGAAATTGTGAACCGTTTGACGTTGCCGCCTAAATTTTTCAATATATATGATGCATTATGTATACAGAGATTTACGAGGTACGAAATAAATCCATTGCATGTATTAGAGAGGTCCGAAGTTGAATTAGAAGCCGATGTGTCCTATGGTAAGAAATCTATACATAACCTCGATTCGCATAATCTAGTTTTGAAGAGGTAAGACGATGCCGATAGTGCAAGTTAATGTGCGAAAAAGGGGACGAAGTTATGGGGTAATATCTGCATTTGTTTTAGTTGATTGATGTGAGTTTTGATGTGGCACTTTCATGATTATATGATACTTGGTAGCATTGGATTTGGTTTGGTAAATTTCGGGACGAAATTTCTTTAAGGAGGGTAGAATGTAGAGACCCATAAATTTCTTTATTTAATTTTAAAGTTTGTAATTGAGGAAAAAGGGCGAAAATGACGTAAATATGGACGTGGTGGTTAAATGTGCAAATGTTTGAAAAATATGGGTGTTAGTGTAGTAGTATGGTGTATATATGTGTGTGCCCAGGAAATTTATTTCCCATTTTTCTCCATCTCTTGTCTCTCTCTTGGCTCTCTCATCTCTCTCGACCCTTTTGCTCTCTCCCCATCACTCTCTCATCAACCACCCAAAACCCGTACCAATATCGACCTCTAATCCATCTTCTACTTGCGTATTGGGGCTCGTATCTCGTTGGATGGAGCTCGGCTTGGTGTATTTTTGCTTGGTTTGGAATTCCAAAAGCTAGGGCTAGCTCAATCCCTTCGATTTCGGCTTGGATACTCGACGTAGGGAATTCTACCTCTGTTTATATGTTTTATGAGTAATTTGGTGCTTGAGATCGTGCTTATAATGTCATGTTTAAGCTTGGATCAAAATTCTGTTGTTGTTGTAAGAATCGTCGGTTTTTCCCGTATTCCAACCGGTAGGCCCGTCCTTCCTACCGGTAGAACTTTATTGCTTTGCCAGAAAATCAGTTCCCTACCCGTAGGAGCTTTTTCCCTACCTGTAGGATGAGTGAAAACTTCTTCGTAACCAGCTCAAACGTATAACAGCAGCTCAAAAGCTACTCAACAAGCTGCTCAACGTATTCAACTTCTACCGGTAGGAATTTTCCACCTACCGGTAAGTCAAGTGCAAAATTGAAATATTGGCCTTTCTGTTTTCAGTTTCTACCGATAGGAACTTTTCATCTACCGGTAGGTCAAGTCCTACCGGTAGGACTTGTTTACCTACCGATAGGAGATTGAGCTGCTGCAATATCTTTCAGTTGCTTTCTTGAGCTGTTGCAGTATCTTTCAGCTGTTTGCCTATATCTTCCAACTCACATTTTGAAGCCTTTCATCGACTCTAATGAGTTTGTTTACGCATTCTTTCACGTGTTGTGGTGAGCATTACTCGTTTCTCACTTAGAGTGGTATCCAATAGACGTTATTGCACATTGAAATATGAACGATACACTTGAACATGTCTAGGGATTAGACGAGTAATGTTGCAATCTGTCTTCTCTCGATTCGTAGAATTCGTTAGATTCCCTTAGTATATGCTTTACGGACTCCAAATATAGAAACTAGAAGGCCGGTCATCGCAGAGTCTAGTTGAGGGTCGATATGTGGTATGTGAAGATACGGGGGTATACTTAGAGGTATGGTGAGGACGTGTGTATTTTGATTATATGCGATATGGTAGATTGTTGGTCTTGAAATACCATGCGATTGGTAAAATGGCCTTTGGATTCGATTGAATGAATGGATGTTTGTAAAATGGGAAGCGGAACGAAAGTGGATAACCAATGGTCAGAGTATTGTAGGATTTTATGTATGGGCTTAGTACATCATGTAAGATGCGGGTATGTAAACAAATGAGGAGGCATAGATGTGTACATTTGTGGAGTCAAGTAATGGTTAATTAAAATTCTGTGGTATAACCAGAGGGATTATGAAATTGATTATGAAATGATGATGACTATGAAAGGTGTGAAAAGTGACCCAATGGGTCGTTATTGAGGGAATAGACTCGATGTGACCCTGCGGTCGAGGAAACTAGACCCGAGGTGACCAATTGATTACTGCTATTGCGGGAATAGACTCGTGGTGACCCTGCGCTTGAGGGAACTAGACCCGAGGTGACCCAACTGATTACTATTATTGAGGGAATAAACTCAGGGTGACCCTACGCTCGAGGGAACTAGACCCGAGGTGACCCTAGTGACTATTGATGGAAATATCTTATTAAAAGGAATTCAAAGGACAACGGTAGGTTGATTAACAAGAGTGAAGTGTTCGTTTAAGTTCTAAATTTCCAATATAGTGCTTGTGTCTTATATATGCACCTCTGATATCCGAAAGCTTGTGTTTTATCGGCATCCTCCATCTCATTTGCATATAGAATATGCGTAGATTTCTCTACTGGGCTAGTGTAGCTCAACCTATCATTTTCAGGTATATTGCAGGTCATTGTCATGGAATGCTTGGAGTGTGGATATACCCTTTTTGAAAGCTAACCGAAGGGTTACCTATTCATCTTTGTAAATTTATTTTGAAAGTAGTCTTTTGTAACTTAAATTGTAATTCTTTTGATTCAGGAGTATTTGTAAACTCCTAACTCTCATAACACTTGTTATCCAAGAAAATTGGGGCCGTTGAGCCGATAATGTAATATTTGAAACTCTCATGGACTTGGAAGTCTTATTTTGGGAATGGTATTACTGTAATCTTTTGGATATCGTACGGATTAATGTGGGGGTTTTCATTATGAAAATCATTTATATTTATGTTGAAAATTGAGGGCGTCTAGTAGTCTAATAACCTACTAACCGTCATGTGTTTCACTACTTTTCTTCGCATTACTAGTGGTCTAAACACCTACTAACCATCATGTGCTCCACCATCTTTTTTTGACATGACTAGTAGTCTAAATACCAGCTAACCGTCATGTATTTTTCTCTTGGTCTTCTTATACTAACAAGATGCAAGAACCACTTTCTTATTTCCATCTTATCAAGCGAACGTTATAATTTTATTTCCCACCAGAGCAACACGCCAGTATCTAGATTTAAAAAATTAACCAACTCTTGTACTGAGAGATATTGATTCGAGGCAACAAATATTTATTAGATGTAGTACGTAAGATTTAATTCATAGTAGACATAGGCAACATCGATTTGAGACAACAAGCATGTCTGTATCTATTACGTACACTTTAATGCGTATGAAACCGACTTAAACCACCATTTTTCCGATTCCGTTATCACAAATGCACACTTTCGGAATTCTTATCACTTGGTGATCAGTAGTCTTTACATGTACTAGGAATCACAATTCTCTTTTCACATTACTAGTAGTTTGAACACCGACAAACCGTCATGCGTTTCACCATCTTTTCTTCACAAGACTAGTAGTTTAAAAACCTACTAACCGTCATGTGTTAACCATCTTATCTTCACATGAATAGTAGTCTAATAACATGTTAACCTTCATGTGTTTTCGTTATGGTCATACACTAATAGGATGCGAAACCAATTGCTTGTTTCCGCTCTATCAAGCAAATATGATGATTTCATGTCCAACTGAAGCAACTCGCGAGCATCTAGATTTATAAAATTGACCAACCCTTGTAGTCAAAGCAACATTGATTCGAAGCAACAAGTATTTATTGGATCTAGTACGTAACATTCGATCCATAATAGACACAGGCAACATCGATTCGCGACAACAAGTACGTTTTGATTTATTACGTACAATTTAATCCATATGAAACCTACTTAAAACCACAAATTTTTCACATGACTAGTAGTCTAAACACCGAATAACTGTCATGCGTTTCACCATCTTTTCTTCACAAGACTAGTAGTCTAAAACTTACTAACCGTCATGCGTTTCACAATCTTTTCTTCACAGGACTAGTAGTCTAAAACCTACTAACCGTCATGTGTTACAACATCATTTCTTGACATGACTAGTAGTCTAATAACCTACTAACAGTCATGTGTTTCACTATTTTTCTTCGCGAGACTAGTAGTCTAAACACCTATTAACCGTCATGCGTTCCACCATCTTTTTTTGACATGACTAGTAGTCTAAATACCTACTAACCGTCATGTATTTTTCTCGTTATCTTCTCATACTAACAAGATGCAGGAACCACTTTCTTATTTCCATCTTATCAAGTAAACATGATATTTTTATTTTCTACCAAAGCAACACGCGAGTATCTAGATTTATAAAATTGACCAACTCTTGTAGTGAGAGAGATATTGATTGAGGCAACAATTATCTATTCGATCTATTACGTAAGATTTGATTCATAGTAGACATAGTCAACATAGATTCGAGACAACAGGCACGTTTGTATCTATTACATAAACTTAATGCAAATGAAACCGACTTAAACCATTATTTTTACAATTCCGTTATCACAAATGCACACTTTCGAAGTTCTTATCACTTGGTGATCAGTAGTCTTTACATCTACTTAGAATCACTATTCTCTTTTCACATGACTAGTTGTCTAAAATCCTACTAACCGTCATGTGTTTCACCATATTTTCTTCACAAAACTAGTAGTCTAAAACCTACTAACCGTCATGTGTTACACCATCTTTTCTTGACATGACAAGTAGTCTAATAACCTACTAACTGTAATGTGTTTCACAATTTTTCTTCGCATGACTAGTAGTCTAAACAACTACTAACCGTCATGTGTTCAACCATCTTTTTTTAACTTGACTAGTAGTCTAAATACCTACTAACAATAATGTATTTTTACCATGGTCGTCTTATACTATGAAGATGTAGGAACCACTTTCTTATTTCCATCTTATCAAGTAAACGTGATATTTTTATTTTCCTCCAAAGCAACACGCGAGTATCTAGATTTATAAAATTGACCAACTTTTGTAGTTAGAGAGATATTGATTCGAGGCAACAAATATTTATTGGATCTAGTACGTATGATTTGATCCATAGTAGACATAGGCAACATCGATTCGAGACAACAGCCACGTTTGCATCTATTAAGTACACTTCGATGCGTACGAAACCGACTTAAACCACTACTTTTCCAATTCTGTTGTCACAAATGCAAACTTTCGGAGTTCTTATCACTTGGTGATCATTTGTCTATACATCTACTAGGAATCATTATTCTTTTTTCACATGACTAGTAGTTTAAACACCTAAAAACCATCATGCGTTTCACCATCTTTTTTTCACAAGACAAGTCCTCTAAAAACCAACTAACCGTCTTGCGTTTTACCATCTTATCTTCACATGAATAGTAGTCTATTAACTTACTAACCTTCATGTGTTTTTCTCGTGGTCAAACACTAACAGGATGCGAAACCACTTGCTTATTTCTGCCCTATCAAGCAAATATGATGATTTCATTTCCAACCGAAGCAACTCGCGAGCATCTAGATTTATAAAATTGACCAACCCTTATAGTGAGAGCGAGATTGATTCGAAGCAACAAGTATTTAATAAATCTTGTCCGTGTCACGCCCTCGATTTTCAACAATAATAATAATCATTTTCAATAAATACAATTAGTATTGACGTACCGATAATACCCAAATGACTTATCTTCCCAGTTCTCAAAGTTAAAATTAAAAGTTACAACCCTGGTTTGAAACCCCAAGTTATACAAATACCAAAATAATATTACAGTTTTCAATATTCATTATTCTGAACACTACTTTAAAATAAAATGCAAATTCAACTCATCCTTTATACCTCCGAGACACATGAACAATAAGCACGAGTTGCACGCCATGCCGACTTCCTTGCTTTTTACCTGAAAATAATCGGTTGAGCTACACTAGCCCAGTAGAAAAATCTATACTCAAGCTATATGTAAATGCAATGAAACATGCAACTAGAGCGAAAGAATTCCAACAAACGAACGTAAGATACAAGAGTCACCACTATGAATAGACGGACTAAGACTGGAAAATCCTGGACGTCCCACAAACGTTCTTAACCATTCAAACGTCAACTAGAAGTAATATTTAAACTCATATCGATCTAATAGACTACAACAACTGTTCAACTATCTAATAACTTTTCAAACGAACACCACGTCAACTTCCTCAACTCATACCATTCACCATGGGACTTCATTTCATAAAACTTTAATTTTTGATTTCCAAAACAATTTTAGGGGAAAACTCAAGACCACTTCGGGTCAAACTCCGTTGATTCGAGCTTGAATGCCGGAGTCCGTTGATTTGTGCCCAAATACCGTATCCGTTGATTCGCTCAAGAATACCGGAGAATTTTCGATAAAAATCCTCTTTTCAAAACAAAATTTCTTTCTTTAATGAAACCTCAATAAAATCAACTTTTCATTCTCTTTTTCAGCGGCCACAATCTTAGTTTACAAACAATCCAAACATCAACATAAACTTCTAAAGTCAACCATAATTCTCTTCATCAAATGAGACATTCAACTGTTACCACCCCTTGCGTCACATTGAATTCTCTCCACCAGGGTTTCCGCATTACCACACCTTGCATTGCGGGCCCTTTAGAGTCTCCGCATTACCACACCTTGCGTTGCAGGACCCTCAATTCAAAATTTACAATTTACGTAAACATAAAAGCATTATCAAACTGTATATAAGCAGACATCACTTTCCAAGTCACATTCGTTCTTATATCATTAATAATGCATACAAACTCATAGGCACACCCCATTGCACATTGATAAATACTTTAAGCCCACGCTATTCCTCTAAATCTATCACATCGCCCTATACCACATACCGGACCCACAACGATTCCACGACACATCCCCGGCTAGTTTCTAATCGAGAATCTTATAGAACGAGTGCCAAAGGAACCTAGGAGGATCAACAAGACGAAGCGCGAGAATACAGGTCACAATACTATCCTTCGGATTATTAGACGAGCTCATGTCTACCCATAATACTCACCACATTGCCCCTTATAGCCCATGGTACTCCTATTAATCTTACCGTAAATTCCCTACTCAAACGACATTAATATTATATACTAATGAGTGTCAAGAGACAAGGTCAAACAATGACTTACTAGGACAAGAGAAATCATGTCCGAAACTGACTTAAACATGTTCTATTTACATAGGGAGCCATTACGACGGAATGAGAACAACCTTTGAAGTTGGCAGACTCACCTCCATTCCAACAGTCATAACTTTCTGCATACTAAGGTTTTTAAGGCGATTCTAGTGGCAAGTGAAAGCTGACTTCAAGACCTTCGAACCGATATAAAGTTTGCATGAAACGGACATCGAATGAGGAAGTTATGGCCCTTCGAAGTGGGCTGAAACCCAGAAAACGAGACAGATTGCAGACCAGTATTCTAAAAATCACCATAAATTCAATTCTCAACGGTTTCGAGTGATTCCAGCGGCATTAGAACGGGCTCTAAGTCTACTCTATTTCATATGAAGAAACCAAAATTCAATCATGACTTTAAGAAGGCATAAAACCCCAAAAACAAAGACCCTGTTCTACAGATTTTCAGAGAAGGAATAGACAACCTCAAATAACGAAACAAAGCACGATCTAGGTACATAAACACCGTATAAACGCATAACAAGAGTAAGAAATCCCTACCTCATGGGTTTTGAACACAACCCGACCCTTTGACCAAGTCAACCGAGCTCCCACGTGGTCCGATCATGATTTTTCTTGGATATTCGGAAAGCCCATGCGCCGTATAACAATTTTAATTCCTGAACTTTGTTCGGAAGCACGCTCTAAGTAGATGAAATCGAGGAGAGAAGAGAGGACGGAGTTTTCGGAGGAGAGGAAGAGAGAGAGAGGCTGCCGAGAGAGTGAGAAAGGGAGGAAATGGGAAAAATAATTCTCCTGGGGAAATTATAGAAGCGAGGAGCAATCCCCTGCTTCTCGCACCACACACTCACACGTGCACCCCTCACACAATTACCCTTATATTCTCCCACGAGGACGTCACACTGAATATCCGTACCGTCTATCTCGACGGGCCGTACATTAACAAAAGAAATAGAAAATACAGCCTAAAAAAAATACAAGTCTCTACAGTACGTAACATTCGATCCATAATAGACACAGGCAACATCGATTCGCGACAACAAGTACGTTTTGATTTATTACGTACACTTTAATCCGTATGAAACCTACTTAAAACCACAATTTTTTCACATGACTAGTAGTTTAAACACCTACTAACCGTCATGTGTTTCACCATCCTTTCTTCACAAGACTAGTAGTCTAAAACCTACTAACCGTCATGCATTTCACAATCTTTTCTTCACAAGACTAGTAGTCTAAAACCTACTAACCGTCATGTGTTACACCATCATTTCTCGACATGACTAGTAGTCTAATAACCTACTAACCGTCATGTGTTTCACTTCTTTTCTTCCCGTGACTAGTAGTCTAAGCACCTACTAACCGTCATGTGTTCCACCATCTTTTTTTTACATGACTAGTAGTCTAAATACCTACTAACCGTCATGTATTTTTCTCGTCATCTTCTCATGCCAACAAGATGCAGGAACCACTTTCTTATTTCCATCTTATCAAGTAAACGTGATATTTTTATTTTCCACCAAAGCAACACGCGAGTATCTAGATTTATAAATTTGACCAACTTTTGTAGTTAGAGAGATATTGATTCGAGGCAACAAATATTTATGTGATCTAGTACGTATGATTTGATCCATAGTAGACATAGGCAACATTGATTCGAGACAACAGCCACGTTTGCATCTATTAAGTACACTTCAATGTGTACGAAACTGACTTAAACCACTATTTTTCCAATTCCGTTATCACAAATGCACACTTTCAGAGTTCTTATCACTTGGTGATCAGTAGTCTGTACATCTACTAGGAATCACTATTCTCTTTTCACATGACTAGTAGTTTAAACACCTAAAAACCGACATGCGTTTCACCATCTTTTTTTCACAAGACGAGTTGTCAAAAAACCAACTAACCGTCTTGCGTTACACCACCTTATCTTCACATGAATCGTAGTCTAATAACTTACTAACCTTCATGTGTTTTTCTCATGGTCAAACACTAACAGGATGCGAAACCACTAGCTTATTTCTGCCTTATCAAGCAAATATGATGATTTAATTTCCAACCGAAGCAACTTGAGAGCATCTAGATTTATAAAATTGACCAACCCTTGTAGTGAGAGCAACATTGATTCGAAGCAACAAGTATTTATTAGATCTAGTACGTAACATTCGATCCATAATAGACACAAGCAACATCGATTCACGACAACAAGTACGTTTTGATTTATTACGTACACTTTATTCCGTATGAAACCTACTTAAAACCACAATTTTTTCACATGACTAGTAGTCTAAACACCTACTAACTGTCATGCATTTCACCATCCTTTCTTCACAAGACTAGTAGTCTAAAACCTACTAACCATCATGCGTTTCACAATCTTTTCTTCACAAGACTAGTAGTCTAAAACCTACTAACCGTCATGTGTTACACCATCCCCTCGAAGTTGGTCAAACAAGTCGTCTTTAGGCATTGGGTACTTATTCTTAATGGTAACACTGTTCAACTTACGATAATCGATACATATACGAAGTGACCCATCTTTTTTTTGAGCGAACAATGCCGGTGCTCCCTACGGTGGCATACTTGGACGGATAAACCCCAAACTCTCCAATTCTTGCAACTGAGTCTTCAATTCCCCCAATTCGGCAGGTGCAAAGCGATAAAGAGGTACGAAAATGGGAGCGGTACCAGGAAGCAAATCCATAGAAAATTCAATTTCTCTCTCGGGTGGTAAACTGGGTAACTCCTTCAGAAACACGTCTGGAAAGTCGCAAACAACCAGAGGTAACTCCCCACGCGCGGATACATCCTCGTCTAAGGCCAAACTTGCTAGTAAGACATACACCGACTCTTGCTCCCAAGACCCATATTGGTTCCCAACACTCCCCAAGGAACTCAAAACAAGCACCCCAGGTGGACAAATGCGGATTCGACGCTTGAAACAATCTATGGTGGCATGAAATGTAGACAACCAATCCATTCCCAAGATAACATCAAACCCCAACATATTCAGCACGATGAAGTCAAAGGTAAAGCACCGATCTCGAATGATAAGCTCACAATCCCGGCAAATACAATCTAATGGTGACCTACCGCCTATAGGTGTCTCAACGAACAAAGGAGGATTGATACTTTCGATTTCCAATTCCGAAGCACAAGCAAAAAATGAAGCAATGAATGAATGCGATGCTCCAGAATCAAATAACACTCTAGCAAAGGAGTTAAACAATAGAAATGTAGCCCTCACAACTGAAGTCTCCGGGGTCTGAGAAGTGATAGGAGGTGGTGGAGGCAGAATAGCAAAAGTGAAAGCAAAAGCCCTTCCCTGAGTCATCTGACTCTACATGTCCACCCCGCTGAACAGAACCCTCAGTAGGTGTAGATGAACTCGCTCCTCTCTCAACCTGAGATCCCTGAGCTAACATGGTTTGACAGAAGTGAGGTTGTTGCTACCTTTGAGTACCCCAAAACGATTGCCGATTAGAACCCTGTCCACCCCTCTGCTGCTACAGGAACAAGACTCGCTATCTGCCCCATCTCCAGGTAGACAATTTCTAGCAAAATGACCGGCCTTTCCACACGTAAAGCATGTACCCAAAAGTCACAGACACTAAGCATGAATGTGCCCCATTTGTCCACACTCGTGACACACGATTGAAGGTTTATTAGAAACTCCCCGAGTCCCAAACGAAGAAGATGGAGGCCTAAAGTTTGACGGACCCTGCGAAGTCGACATTTGATCTCTTCGTCTCTTCCTCCCCTGACTATTGAAAATTCCTGAAGAAGAACTCATGCCCCCTTCCGGTTGCCTCAGCTCCCAAACCTTAGGATTTTTGGGTGCCTCTTTAAGTATTTCGACGCTCATAGAACACTCGACGACTTCGAAAAACCTTCCCTTGCGTTGTGCTACTACCAACCTTTTCACGGTGTCATGCAACCCCCTTTCAAATCGCCTACATTTTCTTTCCTCGGTAGCCACCAACTCCGACGCAAAACGGGATAAAGATTGGAACTTCAAAGCGTACTCCGACACGGTCATATTCCCTTGCTCTAGCTTCTCAAACTCCTCTTTCAACAGGTCACGAATCGTTTTCGAAAAATATTGTTCTTTGAAGAGCACCTCAAATTCAGCCCAAGTTAAGTTCTCCATATCTGGCTCATTAGCTTGAGTCGCGGTCCTTGTCGCCCTTCTCTCATTCTTCCTCAATTCTAAGACCGACTCCCACCACTCATTTGCCTTCCCGGTAAGTTGAACGGCTACGATTTTGACACGCAAGTCATCTTCCGTGATCTTAAGAGCCCTGAAGAGATTTTGGGTTTGAGCCAACCAATGGTCGGCCATGATAAGGTCATTGCTCGACCCGTTGAACGTTGGTGGATTTCTACGACTGAATTCCTTCATTGCCGACAAGGCAGTTGTCTTCATTTTCCCTAGAAGTTGGGTTTAGAATGTTTGCAACTGCAAGAGCCTCAACGAAATCCCTAGCAAAAGCATTCTAAACGACCGGTATTTCCTTTCCCCGACCGCGTTCAGTCCCTTCCCCCAGATTTCCATTCGGATTCTCCCTATGCTGACTAACCTCGTCCTCAATTGCACCCCTCGGCCACGACCAGGGCCACAGCCACGACCACTTTGACTTTCGGCCTCGCCCGCCCTAGCACGCGTTCTCGGAGGCATTTTACCACAAGTTATAAGAAAGAGAAGGTTCATCAATAACAGTAGGCCTGTAGTGGGCCAGATCAGATCCGGATCCGACGAATCCGGATCCGATAAGACCCAAATCAGATCCGAATCCGAAAACTTGGATCCGATCTGAATCCGATCCGAAATCTTTTTTCACTTGAAAAATTTTAGCAAAAAAAAAAATATTTTTTTTCAAAAAAATACAATTTTTTTTTCAAAAAAAAATATTTTCCGAAAAAAATTTATAAAGATAAAAATAAAAATAAAAATACAACTTCTTAAGCATTTTTTTTAAATAAAAAATTTACTATTTTTTAAAAAAAATTAAAAAATAAAAAATAAATAAAGTTCAGATTCGGATTTAATCCGATCTGATCCGATCCATATTTGAATTACCGGATTCGGATTATCGGATATCGGATCAACATATCGGATTCGAATCCGAATCCGGATCGGATTTTTCGGATCGGATTCGGTCCATTGACAGGCCTAAATAACAGCATAATTTCATGAGGTCAAATCCCCGAACTTTCCCAACATGGGTCAAAGCAACTCTACGCCACTCTACTATATTGAAACGTAATGCCATATAAGCCATGTGATGTCAATGCACAGCTGCACACATATGTTATGCAAAAGGCATGACATTTTGAACCCATGAGACTAGAAGTCTCCCCACGGTCTCAAAGTATTCATACCTAGTTGCTCTGATACCAATTTGTCGTGCCCTCGATTTTCAACATAAATAGATAATCCTTTTCAACAAAAGATCCTCGCAATACATATATATAATATCCAAAAGGGTTCCCACCTGTTTAACTTTACAAACAAGTTCCCAAGTCAAAAGAAAAATCTTGAGTGAATAGTTATAAACCCATCTTTATCAAAAGAAAGTCGATTACAAAAATGATTAAGTAACTGATGAAGTTAGCTTCCAAAAATAAGTCTTCCACATTCAAGCACTCGAATGCATGCAAGCTATTGCCCAACGTTTGAACTTGAAAATATTAGTAGCTTGAGCTACACTAGCCCAATAGGAAAATCTTTACCAATTCTATGTACAAATATGATGACAAGTGCAAAGGAAAGAAGATGAGGGAATATAGTTCAATACATGGATATCAATCAACTCGAAGGTATGCCAATGTCATAATTTGCCACATAGTTCATAAGACATAAACAACTATACTGATCTCGACACGACTATTTGTCATAAATCTCCACTGTCTGTATTTCCACCCCTTGCGTTACAGTAAAACACCTTGAGAATTACTGTACTGCCACCCCTTGCGTTACGGTGAACCCTCACAAGTCGGACCATCGCATTACCACCCCTTGCGTTACGAGATCCATTTGAGTCTCCATATTAACACCCTTGCGTTACGAGACTCCTTATACAAACTTCTGACCCACACAACTACTTTCCTATTCAATATGCAAGATAAGACCTTCCTATGATCACATCCGTTCAAGTGACTCCACGCGGTATGCCAACAATATCACATTTATACCATAAAACATTTCCAAGTAATCAATCAATCGATGTGTTTCAATAGAGTTTTAATCAAGTAAACTCTTAGTTATTCCTACTAACAGGAGGCCAACGGAACAAGGATAGAATCAATCAATCCTAGGAAGTCAATTGGACATACTTGAGATAGTTTAGGAGGTGTTACAAAGGTGTTAGAAGTGTCTGGGGTTCAAAACAAACGAAGTAGGAGCAGAGTGGACAAAACTGCTCATAAGGCTCTGGTATCAATACAGCCAAAAACAGCAAGCAAATCAGCAATTCCTGAAGCTACTGTTTTCTTATGGTATCGATACGGTAAAAAGCCCGTATCGATACGATAAAAAGCCTGTATCGATACGGAGAGACTTCGAGCAGATTTTCTACATATCATTGGGGGTTCGACAACAACATCAACAACAACTATTATAGGCACAATTTTCACTCCAAATCAATGTATTTACACATAAAGAAGCCAAAGAAATCCCTACCTCAAGTCAAGGAGCAAAACCCAAGAGATTCAAACAATCCCTAACTCCAAACTCTTGAAATCAATCGAAATTTTCTCCCCGAGCTTCACCCAACACGATACGAGCCCGAGGTTGGGTTCTAGAGGTGAAGGCAAGATGGATCCTTGAAGTTTTTATGGTATTTGAGTGAGGTTTTGTGAGATAGCAAGAGAGAGAGAATCGGTGGAGAGAGGGAAAGAGGCATATGAGAGAGAGAGAGAGAGAGAGAGAGAGAGAGAGAGAGAGATATGGAGATGAAATTATCTCCTACACACTCACGCACACTATATATACTAACATAAAACTAAATCACACATTCACCCTTTCTAGTTTCCATCATTGCACTTCAATCCCCAATCCAAAAAACCACCAAATAAACCTTATTTCTCCCAAATTAGGCATTTAATAAATATTTCAGTAATTAAAATTATACGGGCCTGTATAGATTTGATTTGGATATACTTCTTGGAATCACAGGTTTTTCAAAGTTGGACTTATTAAAGAAAGCTTCAAGCTAGAGGTGATTGTATTTCTAAGATTTTTTTATACTACTTGCTAAGTGTATAATCACTTGTACTCAATTTTCAACCATACAAAGAATGGTTGATTTATAGCATAGTAACATTTGAGATTTATTCGCACGTCAAAGTGTTTCTGTTAGACCTGTATAGTTAGTTTTGGACTGAGATACATGAATTGGAGGTGACTGAGCATATGCCAAGTTTTTTTTTTTTTGTGTTTTTTTATACTCATGGTTGAGGTGGGTTGTTGTATCATTTGCTATGGCCTATAGATATGTTTTTAGATATAACTAGTGAGTGAGCCTACTAATCCTCTTCGGAGTTGTTGAGTTTCATCCTTTTGCTAAACTTCCTCTACTGTGGGTCTTAAATAGAGGAAGCTGCATTGTGTGGGATCTTATTAGCCAATATGTAGTAGTTTCAGGTGTTATTTTCTCTCTTTCCAACTCCCAACTCTGGGGAGGACTAAGAGTTGCACTGAACGTATATCCAATGAATTCTTTTTTTTTTATCCAATAGCCAACGAATTCTGTTGCTGCTATTAATTGAAGAATGTTAAGTTTTTTTGGTCTCTCGACTACTCAAATGCTTAATAATTCCAGATGTGTACCATTCTCTCTTTTCAACTCTCAACTCTGGGGAGGGCTAAGAGATCTACTGGATGTTATTCCAACGCTGATGGATTATATTTTGAAGCTGTGGGCATGCCTATTTTTTTTATCTCAACTAATGATGCTTTGTTAATATTGGATCGAGCTGAATAATGAGCTGATAGATTACTGATTCTTGCTGAAAATCTATTTGCTGAGAGCCTCATGAACTAATGAGATTACTTTGCTTGATCTATTGCTAATGGTCCTTACCTGACGGATGAGCTCAACTCTGCTGAAATCTTGCCAAAGTCTCGTTTCGAGTTTGATTCCACAGCTGCTTAGTTTGACTAGCTGTGTCTCATTCAATTTCCATCGAATGTAGTTTTGTTTCTTTTCTTTTTTCTACAAGCCTTTCCGGTACCTCTTTCTACATGTTCTTGGTTAAATCAATGTGCCTCTGTGTCTATTTCTTTTAGGTGTGAACCGAATTCTCTTTTGATGGTGAGATTTGATTTCAAGTTCTAGGAATTCATGTTAATTCGAGTTCTCTCATAATTTTTTTTGAATCACTTCCAGGCATGATTAAGTGGTAGAGGTATGGCCTTGAATACTTTTCAGGGTATGCTTCCACTTCTATTTTTAAAAAATTGGGTGTACTATCTGCTCTAGTAAAATGCTATTTGCGTTGGAAGCTAATATGTTTGTAGCTTTCTTTCAAAGCTTCGGTTTGACTCTGATAGGATGAAAATTTCACGGATGGAGGGTTGGAGTTATTTTACCGTTGGAAGCAGCTTTGTTGGAGCATTGAAGATAAACAAAGCTTCATAGTGAATGTGGTTGCTTATTAAAAAAAAATTACTGTTATTATGCAGTTGGGAATCTACAACTTATGGATTCAACTATACTGTGGAGTACAATTGGTTAGTTCTCCATGTTGATGTTATAGGTAAGTTTGTTAGTTATTCATGTTGTGTTACTCTAATGGGAGGATGATTTATATGGTTGACCAATTTTTATTTTTCTTCTTCTATGCTTAAACAGAAGTACTAAAGTTTTACAAAAGAAATTTGTTTGTTCTTTACTTGCTGATTCAAGTTAAATAGGTCAATGAATATGCTTAGGTTATTATTTTCCGCATAGTTGGATTTGTTGAGCAGGAGTTGATATATTGCACGTGAGTACATAATTTATTTCAGATCATTTGAGCCGTGCCTTCAGGCACGATCATTAGCTACTATGTAACTAAAAAACAGAAGAAATGCCTAGACAAAGATAAATTGAAGGGAGATATTTTTACGGCCTATATATTTTTCTTGTACTGTTTGTAATGTAGGGAGATGTATTGAATGATTAGAATATATAACGTAAGTAGACGAACCAATAGGATATCGAAGGCTAAAAATGAAAATGAAACCGCAGAAAATGGGTTATGAGTCAGTATGTTTTCGGATCAAGTTTTTGTTTTTCATCAATTTTCACGTGTGCCAAATCATGTATCTACTAAGGTCCGATGGACATGATTTTTGGCAAGATCATTGCTTTCGCTGAACTCTACAAAATGAATGGAGCCAATCATCAAAGTGTAACTGAAACACGGCTGAAAAATTGAAAACGGACCAGAGGAGAACACTACCACCCCTCCTATCCCCGTTTTTCATATCAAAGTTTCTCCTACGCTCTCTGCATTCTCGCTCTTGGACGTTTCTCTGACTTTCTCTACTTGGTTTTATGTTTTCTAAGGTGATTGGGTTGTTAATGTTAGATCAAGGCAGATATAGACCCATTTTAGGCCCATAGGTGGTGTGGGTGCAGTAAAGAAGGGTAATTGACGGGCCGGTACCAAAAACAACAATCTATTCCCTCCAGGTCCAGCCCAACTTCTGGAATTTCCCACCAAGTAAGCACGGTAATTCCTACCAAAATTACCCCTGCCAATCCTCCCTTCCCAAATTTCACAGACCTTGCCTCCCAAATCATTGCCAACTCCACCCGCCTGAGATCACATCCGCCGGCACTGTCATATCCCCAACAAGCCACCGCCGCATGAGCCAAAGCCGTCGAGAACCACCATTCATTCTGTTAGTAATTTACTTTAATCAACGGGTATCTGTGATCTTAACGTAGGGAGATTAATTAGTATTTAATAACATGGAGCTCGAAATATAATTGAGATAAGGACGGGAGTGCAATTACAATTCTGTGGTGGGGTGAATTGTAATTTTTGTGATAAGAAATAGAGTTCTGGTGGTATTAAGATTTCTTATTTAAACAAGGAGCCTAGATTTATTTCTCCTTAGGTCCATGTCCTAGCCCTATAAATATACTGCTTCGTTCTCTAGGTCAATGACACACGTTTTTTGAGAGATCTAAAAAGTGGGCTGTGAGAGAGAACAAACAATCACGTAGGTTTTCCACAAACTAGTACGTGATTCGAGGTATAAGGGAATATGGCAGAAGATCGTAAGGTACGGTCGAGCAGTATTCGTGGCATACAGCAAGATGTGTTGTAACAAATTCAACCAGCGTTCGTGACGCGGGAGTTGTGGTAAAACCCTAATCTGCCTTGTAGAGTTTTTGCAATTTTTACCGTCTAATCTGTACGCATCATTACTGGGTCTTGGAGATTCGGTTTCCCAACAGTGGTATCAGAGCAGGCTGTAATCACGTGTATGGATTAAAAAGGCCTAAGCACGGTTGGATTTTGGTTTCCTTGATTGATTCAAACTATCTAAGTTTTCCACACAAGTATTGCTGAAGGATTTCAAATTTGGAATGATTACTTAAGAATTTCAAGTTTGGAAGGACTCCTTATTGCTTAAGGATTTCAAGTTTGGAAGGATTCCTTGTTGCACAAGAATTGCTTCTTTGACCATAACAGCTGGATTCTTTATCTTGTGTTTCCTTATTATTTGTGTTTTCATATTGTTTGCATCAACTATTTTCAGCATCATCATCTTTCATTACTCAGCGGTGGTATTTCTCACCTACGAAATTAAAAAGGACAGCTCTTGAGGTGGGTCCAACTTGCTGATCCCATGGCCATCTCAGCTGCGCCAGAGGTCCTAGCCCCGGCTATTTCATTTTACAGTATCCTGCAACGCGATGGGGCAAGATTGGGCAGAGATCTTAGATTCAAACCCCTGCCGAAAGTGGGTTCTCAGTCGGTTCTTGAACCCAAGCACAGGGGTCTCGTGTTCAACTGAGGCTCGGCGGTCTCTTTGCTTGGCAAACTTGGGATGATCTTCATCTATTCAAAGAACGGTGGTTAAATCACCGAGACCAGTTCGACCTGCTCAAGTGAACCCTGTTGGGCCTCACATCTAACATGGTGCGATGGTCCTAATCTCCGGCGTCTAGAGGTTGGTTCTGACTAGATTTCAATTCCATTCAATCTTTGTTGCTGGCCATGGTTCTATTCAGGCCGGCCCATCAGTGGAAGTCCACATCTATAACACCTACACGGTTGCCGGATAAATATCTAGATAGCCAGAATTTTCAGATCCCAAAAAATGGATAAGGAGGTCATCAATGACCGAATTACTAGTCATTGCCGAATTAACTGGTTGTGGTTTTTGCTATACCGTTAGCTAGTTAGTTTATATGCTTAATGTTAAAGTTGTTGCTGGACTGCTAGGCTAGTGTTCTGTTAGTTTTGTGGCATCATAATTGGTTCCATTGTTCAAGCTCTTTGTTGAGCTTCTTTAAATCCGTAGTTTCTTTGCTTCATTAGCCCAGTGGTCGTGTATAGTATGGTTGTGACTGTGGCTATCATTGATTAGATTGGGGTCTTGCGCTGATTGAAAAGGGTAGCTTCGCGGCTGCTAATGACTAGATCAGTGGATGGGCTCTGATTGAAAAAGGTAGCTTCTGGGGCTGTCGTTGATTAGATTGGTGGTCGTGCACTGATTGAAAGGCATAGCTTCTCTGGCTGTCATTGATTAGATTGGTGGTAGTGCACTGATTGAAAAGGATAGCCTGGTACACCTACAGTTCGAGTGGCTACATTTCGTGGCTCCTCTTTTTGTCCCTCTTTAGAGTTTAACGAGCCTAGGGCTTTAGGTTTAAGGGTGTTGCAATCTGGATGGAATGGGCGTGGGGTGCAGGGTGCTTGGGAGGGTAGCCTTGTCGGATGCTATCATCTTCATTTCAAGCCTTTTCTCGGTTCCTTGTCCCTCT
Source organism: Rhododendron mucronatum var. ripense (assembly GCA_019656295.1). Lineage (NCBI taxonomy): Eukaryota > Viridiplantae > Streptophyta > Magnoliopsida > Ericales > Ericaceae > Rhododendron > Rhododendron mucronatum. Next base: position 512,484 of record BPLT01000035.1, on the reverse strand, counting down.
ATAGTAGTTGTTCTTCTAGAAGTGGTATCATGCTTGTTCTCTGGGTTGATCGGAGTATTAGTAGCTTGGTCTGCTTATTCCATCTCTGGAGTATTTGGTGATTGGTAATGGGCAGAGAGCGAGTTGTTTCTGGCGAGCCGTAGGATTGGATGAGGGAGTATTAGGCCGGATGGAATGGGCATGGTGTATAGGGTTGGACCCCCTGTCGGATGCCGTCATGTCTGGTTCGAGCCTCTCTTGGTGCCATGTTTTGCAGTAGTTGTTCAGCTTCCCTTGATGCCTTATTGCTCGTTGCTACTAGTCCTCAGTTTTGGTTAACATTTGGTCATCTTTGGCCATTACTATTTATTTGATTTCCTAACCTGGCGGGATGTGCCAGGTAGTACTAGTCCATTTTCATTTTTATGTTGTTACTCGTAGTATCACATCATATCATACCCCATTGTACTATCCTTCCACTTAGATGGATAGTGCAACAGGAGTACGATCTCATTACACATGACACTTTTGATATGTTATTTACTCTACCTTACTTGCATACTTACTCTATCCTACTCTCCATGCGGGTTGTGCATGGTTATTGCACTTTTTTCACTCTTCCTTTTATTCCTTTTTTCTTTCCTCCTGGGGTATGCCCCTTGTAGGCTGTACATTCAGTTAACCTTTTTTAATTTCAACCTAATTTACCAAAAAAAATTAAAAAATTTTGCAAAAGGATGTGAAGTCTGCATTCCTTAATGGAAATCTGGATGAACGCATCCACATAATAGAACCGGATGGATTCATAGCAAAGGGTCAAAAGCACATGTTATGCAAGCTTAAGGAGCCTATTCATGGACTCAAGCAACCATCTAGATCTCGGAACATCCGTTTTAATCAAGCAATCAAGTTTTTTTTTTGTTTTGATCTATGTCCAGATGAGTCATGTGTATACAAAAAGCGCAACGGAAAAGTGGTTGTGTTTCTAGTGCTATATGTCGATGATATCCTGCTCATCAAAAATGATGTGGGAGTGTTGTCTTCAGTGAAAGTGCGGTTATCCAGACAATTCGAAATGGACTTGAGAGAAACCGGTCACATCCTTGGGATTAAGCTTATGTGAGATCGCAAGTATAGGATGTTGGGCTTATCATAAGCTACTTATAACGATTGAGATCCGTGCTCATTTTAGCATATAGAATTCCTAGAAAGGGTTTCTCCCTTTTTAGACATGGAATCAACCTATCCAAGGATTAGTGTCGTAAGAAACCTAAGGAGATGGAGAAGATGAAGGCAGTTCCTTATGCCTTAGCAATAGGAAGCCTTATGTATGCTATGTTGTGTACTAGACCTGATATTTGCTTTGTCGTTGGCATGGTTAGTAGATTTCAATCTAATCCAGGACAAGAGCGTTGGACTGTAGTGAAACATATTTTCAAGTATCTGAAAAGAATTAGAGATTATATGTTGGTTTACCAGTCAGATAGTCTGATACTTATGGGTACACAAACTAAGACTTTGTGTCAGATAAGGATTCCAGAAGTATACCTTGAGATATTTGTTTACCTAGGAGGTAGAGCTATAAGTTGGAGGAGTGTCAAGCAATCGTGCATTGATTGATTCCACCATGGAGGCCGAGTATGTGGCAGCTTCTGAAGCAGCAAAGGAGGCCGTTTGGCTCAAAGGCTTTTTACGGTCACATAGTGGGAATGAGAGTGAGATTGTTAGAAAATTATACTAAAAATCATGCTTTTGTGTAATGGATTAATATTTGATTCTTATTTATTAATCAGTTTTATCCTTTTTTATGAGAATTTTTTATGGGCAATGTTTGCATGATATTATTGTATGTTGTGCATGTGTGTCTTTTATTTTACAAAGTAGATGATCCGGTGTGTAGAGTTCGGCTTACATACAGAAGATCAGATCATCGGTTCTTGTGAAATATAAGATATGGTTCACAGTCTTAGATGGAACTGGACACACCATCGATTGGACTGTAGTACAATGTTTACTAGGTCTGTCTTGACTACAGGGAACGGTCTACTTCCAACTCATTGTGCTCGTACACTTTGTATTGATCAGGACCGCATTGAGGTAATTGTCTTTATACTAACTTTATAAGACAATTGGAACCTTATGGTTATTATGAAAGCTTATGCCCTTAATCCAACGATAATTATTAGAGGTGTTACCCAAATAATGCGACCTAGAGGGGGGATGAATAGGATTGCTAGTAAAAATCACCAATAAAAATATCCCTAACAATATATGCAAATAATAAGTATGCAATCAAATATAGAATGAGAGTTAGAGAGAAAGAACCCGTTTATAGTGGTTCGGTCCGGATTTGTCCACGGTCCGGCCTACTCCACTTCTCCTCAAACAATTACTTGAAGGTTCCATTAATCTTCAAAAGATTACAACTTGTAAGTCTTGCGGGTGCTTACAAAAACCGTATGCTTCTAGCTTTCGCAAGGGGCTAGCACAACCGCAAGAGTTTTCTCCGAAAATCTCTCAAAAACAAACACCCAAAATCCTACGAAATTTTGGTCTTCTAAGTTTACAAGTGATCTCTCTCAATCCCTCACGTAGGGTTGCAAGTTGTGAAGAATGATGGGAAGATGAAAGCTCACAACAATAATAGAGTTTTCTCACAACAAAAATCTAGGACAGTGTATGAGAATGAGAGTGTTGATCTTGGATCTGGGAGAGAAAGGAACAAAGATTTTTGCTTGGAAAGAGTAAGAGCTTTTCTTGTCTTTAATCAATAAACAAAAGAACTGCTTTAAGGCCCTTGTTCTGCTCTTTAGCCATTGTGCTTCAAATCCTGCCGTTGGAGTTTAATTTGAGCCATTGGATTTAGATCTGGATTTGCGCGACTGGGCAAAATTTTCTTTGGGCAGACATCTGGGTGGTCGACCAGGCAGTCATCCTGTTGGTCGTCTGGTGCCTTCCAGTAGTCACACTTCTCTGGTCTGACAACCGACCTGATCAGCCGGTTCATTAACCTGTAGCTCGAAAATTTATCTAAATAAATCTGTTAAAGCATGTATTGAACTCAATAAGTCTTTGTAAATATTAATCATTGAATCCAAGAGACTTTATGTTATTTTTCAAGGTCACGAAAATATTTATTCCACGAAAGGACTTTTCGATAATTTTATATTTGCCGAATAAAAATATCATTAAATTAATCATCAAAATAATTAATTGTAATACATTTAATTTTCCAACAAATTATAATGCATACATTTTTCAACAATCTCCCCATTTTTTATGATGGCAAAAAATGATAGTTTTTATGCAAAGCAAAATTTATGCCAATAAATCTCCCCCTTAATACATGCTCCCCCTAAATAAGAACTTTTAAGGAATATGAGGAGTATTACCGAGACTGATGATCACAAAGTGATCCTTGCAAGGTTAGTGACACGAAATTCATATAGGCGAAGTATATAAGAGACATTTAAGCACAAAGCCATGAAATTTGCACATACTTAGTGTAACAGACTAAATAATCAGAGTTAGCAATACGAAAGCATAAATAAGTCTCAGACAAAATTTTGACAAATACGACTTAAACGTAGGTTCGACAACCAAGTTTAAAATCGATGCAGCTCATAAATCAGAGATCAAACTTTAAAACAAAGTTCAAACTTAAAAAGTGACTAATGAATCAAGTACGAGTTAAAACATAAAACCAAGACTTTTCTCCCCATTGAGGCATCATCAATAAAGGCAAGAGCGGGAAGGTAGGAAATTCACTGCGGTGGCGAGGGTGGGTGATAGGGTGGGTAAGGCACGAAAGCATGATACTGCTGATGGTAGTGGCTGAAGTACTGTTGTTGAGCTTGATCAATGTGATCCATTCGATGCTCCACTCTATCAAACCGGCTATTCAGAGCAATGGCGAAGTTTTTGAATTCTGCCAACATTTGATTTTGCGAGACTTGCAAAGCATCAAACCTAGCAAACATCTGCTGAGAAAAATCTCCTTCAAACTGTGGTTGTGCAATCTGCTCCCCTGGCTGCCCTGCAATATCCTCTTGTCCTTGAGGATTACCTTCCTTGTCGTCACTGATATGTCCCCTAGTGAACATATAATCTTTAATAGGCCCGGGGTCATTTTTCAAAGATTGCTCTCAAGAAATGTTTACATTAGCACTCAGAAATAATTTGGTGAGCAATGCACCATACAGCAAGACCTTAAGATTATCCTGAAGAATGGAGGCCATCTCTCTAAGTACCAAGTAACTCAAGTCCATTTAGTTATGCGTCTCTAAACTATGCAGAATTAGACAATGAAGTGGAGACACGGCATCAGAGTGTCCTTTCTGAGGGGCCACATTGTTTGCAATAAAACGGTGTGGAGGATGAAGATGCTTCTTCAATTCAGTTTTAGACACACCGCCACCAATAACATGATCATCAGTTATGGTTTGGTAAAACGCAGCCACATCATCAATTGTATTTACCAATTCTTCCTCATTTGCCACATGCATATAATTTCAACTCCTGGGCATTTCAAGAATATGCTCATTGTGCTTACATCCAGAACAAAATCTACTCCTTTAACCCGTGAGACTAGAGTATACTCATCGGCATTCCGATCAACATCTAGATTGCAGTAAAAATACCGAACAAGTTTCGGATAGTAGATATTTGATAGTCATTATTTCTGTCCAACCTGCAGCCGTAATAATGTCATTTTTGTAGCGGTAATAACGGGTCAAGTGTGAAGTTTGCTTGACGCGATTGGTGAAGAGTTGTGCGTTGTAGTCGGGTTGAAGTTCGCTTGGTTCTGCCCCAAAACATCCCCTTTTTCTTCTTCCTTCCATTTTTCATAAAATCTAGGGTTTTGAAGTTGGCTAGGGTGATTTCGATTGGAGATGGGTGAAATAGATAGAGTAATGTGAAGAGGTGGTGATTTAGGGAAGGTTTTGTGGATTGTAGAAAAGATATGATGGAGATTGAAGAGACTTTGAGGTTTGGGGAAGGTTTTCACCACTATTGTGTTGTTATCTGTCAAAGCGGGGTTTTAAAACAAATAGACCCAGAACAGGTTTTAAAAAGACGCGAAAATACCCATACCGGTTGACCAGTCGGTCGACCAGATTGGCATCCGACTAGTCATCCGGCAGAAAAACCCAGGTGCATACTAGAAAACTGTTTTGTGGAGGTGCAGAAAACAGTCAATAGGCTTATCAAACAAAGGAAAATATCACATATGAGAAAATGTTGGAGTGTAAACTCTTCATTGAGATCAAAGTTATTCTCCGTTCAATATAATATATACAAGCTCAATTAACTTAAACACTTAATTCCCGAAAAGTTTTCAATTACAAAAACCTTTGTGATACCAAAAACGAAACTCTTTCAAAAATGATTAGACATGTCGAGTTCTCGTCGAATAAAACAAAATTGTTCCTCACCAAGGGGTTTTGTGAAAATGTCCGCCAATTGGTTGTCTGTACTAATAAAGTTAAGTTCAATATCCCTTTTTTGAACATGATCGCTTATAAAATGATGTCTAATCTCAATATGTTTTGTTCGAGAATGTTGAATAGGATTCTTGGTTAAGCTTATTGCATTAGTATTATCACATTTAATAGGAATATGATCATAATGCAAATTAAAGTCCTCCATTTGTTGTTTGGTCCACAATATTTGGGCACAACAACTTCCAGCCGCTACATATTCCACCTCGGCGGTAGATAGGGCTACGGAATTTTGTTTCTTGCTATGCCAAGACACTAGACAGTGCCCTAGAAATTGGCAAGTCCCACTTGTACTTTTACGATCAACTTTGAAACCTCCAAAGTCCGCATCCGAGTATCCAATCAAATCAAAGCAACTCCACGTGGATAAAACAATTCTAAATCATGAGTACCGGCAACATATTTAAAAATATGCTTAATAGCTTTTAGATGCGATTCTTTAGGACATGATTGAAATCTAGCACACATGCAAAGACAATTCATTATATCCGGTCTACTTGCCGTGAGATAAAATAATGAGCCGATCATACCTCGATACATCTTTTCATTGACAGCCTTACGATTCTCATCTTTGTCTAGTTTTGTTGATGTGCTCATTGGTGTGCTCATTGGCTTTGATCCTTCCATGCCAAACTTCTTAATAGTCCTTTGCATACTTGGCTTGGTTGATTAGGATTCCCTCATTAGTTTGCTTGATTTGAATTCCAAGGAAGAAGTTAAGCTCCCCCATCATACTCATTTCAAATTCATCTTGCATACACTTAGCAAACTCTTTGCACATATTCTGGTTAGTAGCACCAAAGATAATATCATCAACATATATTTGAATAATGAGCATATCTTTACCTTTGGCTTTAATGAAAAGAGTAGTATCAATTTTTCCACGAGAAAAGCCATTATCAAGCAAGAATGAACTATGTCTATCATACCATGCACGTGGTGCTTGCTTCAAACCGTATAAAGCTTTTGAAAGTTTAAAAACATGGTCGGGGTATACATGATCTTTAAAGCCGGGAGGTTGTTTGACATAAACTTTCTCATTTATAATCCCATTCAAAAATGCACTTTTCACATCCATTCAAAAGTCTAGGGTTCAATAGTTGAAGTTGGGTGACCAATGTTGTAGAGACCCGTATTTTTTTTAAACCATATATTTTTTTTTTCTTTCTCTTGTAAACATACAACTTGTCGAGATAGACGATGCAGATTTACAGCGCGGCGTATTCGTGAAAGTATATAAGGGTAAATGTGCGAGAGGTGTACGTGTGAGTGTGTGGTGTGAGAAGTAGAGGATAATTTTTTTTTCCTTGGTCTTCTAATAAATTCCAGGGGAACACTTTCCTCTTTCTCATTTTCTATCTCTCAGTTCTCTTAACTCTCACATATCTCTCTTTCTCTCGACTCTCCTCCACTCTCACTCAAGAACCCATCAAAACAATATGAAGCCCACACAAACCCATCTCCATTTTACCTTCTATACGCATTATTGAGACTTAATTTAGTGGGTCAAGCTCGGGGAAGGAGGAACCGGCTGATTTTGAAGTTTTGGAGGCTAAGGCTTTGTTTGTTCTCATGAGTTCGGCTTTGATACTTGAGGTAGGAAAATCTAACTAATTTTATGTGTTTATGAGTTGATATAGTGTTTGAGACTTGCTACTGATCATTGTATTGAGATTTGTTGTAGAATTCCTTTGAAATCCCCAAAATCTGCTGCTGTCCCGTTTTTCTAAGATTTTTCCCAACTTCGAACAGTCATAACTTCCTCATCCGATATTGAAAATGCGTAAATTATATATCGAATTCGAGATCTTGAAGTCAGCTTTCTAGGGCCACTAGAATCACCTTTAAACCCTAAGTACACAGAAAGTTATGATCATTGGAGTGAAGGTGTGTCAACTTTCTCGTTTTCTGCTGTTGCTGTCATTTTCTAGATTTTTTCCCAACTTCGAATGGCCATAACTTCCTTGTCCGATGTCCAATTCGATCGTATGATATATTGATTTCGAGATTTTGAAGTCATCTTTTAATTGCCACCAAAATTACGTTGACAGGTTAAGTATACAAAAAATTAGGACAATAGAAGTAGAGGGTGGTTAGTTGCCACAACTTAAGAATGAGTTCGATAGACTTAAAATATTGCACAAATGTTGGGTTATGAATTTATGATGAGTGTTGGTTGAAATGTGGTACGAGGACACATGAACAATAATTGTGAAATGAAGACGATCATGGAAAATGCGAAGTGAAATGGTTAATCGGTAAACTAACGTTTGAAATAGTGACGTGATGACTTATTATTGATATGAGTTATGTTAATGTGAGATGGGCGTAATTGTTATACTCAATGGTATGTGGGTGTTGCCCTCTTAATGATTGTCATACAATAGACCCTGTTATGAAGTCATATCGATAGGTTTGCATCGTGAGTATACGTTGAATATAGGAATAGACCCGGGTAAAGCCGTGGTGACCCAAGTGCCTTGTGAATGCAAGAATAGACCCGGGTAAAGCCGTGGTGACCCAACTGCTCTGCGGATTTGAGAATAGACCTGGGTAAAGCCATGGTGACTCTCTTCCGGTTCGACTCAAGGAAAAGACCCAAGGAAAGCCGTGGTGACTCTAAGGGCGATGTTGATTGTATTGAGCTAAGAATTTGGGATATCATAGTAGTGTATGGTGACCTGTGGTAATGGGTTTCGTGTGGGATTTTAACTACGCTACTTTTATTATTATCTGTCGTGCGATTTTTCATTTGGTAGAGTGTTTGACAAGAGGCATAGATGACCCACCATAGTGTGACACGTTGAGGAAGACAGGTATATGCATTCACACATTAGGCTATGAACGGAATCTAATTGTAGGGATGTGTGAAACAATGAGACATGACACGAGAAAAAGAGGGTTAATCCGAGAAATTCCTTGAGTTCTTAGAAGTCTTGACTATGTAGTACGTTTATATTTGACTCTAATTGCTATTGTCTATCGACGTGATCTTCCTCTTTTCGCACTTGTCTTCTCATATACACATAAAGTTAGCATAGATTTTTTTTACTGGGCTAGTGTAGCTCAACCTATTATTTTTCAGGTACAAATCAGAGGCTGTGATGTTACACCCCGTCTTTTCTTATTCATAATAATTATATTTCTGTAATAAATAAATAAATAAAAGATTTAGGGTTTGGATCCTAATTGATATTTTCTCTCTCTCTCTCTCAACATAGTATAAATTGTTGTCGGCACTATTATAGTGTTAGGGTTTAAGTCTAATTAGTTTTAGTATTTGGTGTTGTACTGTAATAAGTACTTTTAGTAAGTGGTTACCTATTATTTAGAGGAGAACGTGGGTCAGTTATATTAGACTAGGGTTATATTATAAGAGATCCAATATTGAGAGCAGGCGTCGGGAGAGCCACAGCAGCCGTGTAAGGGTTCTCGAGGCATCCTTTAATAATCTTGCTTTCAATCGATCAGTTGCGGTATGTATTCATGTTCTTCTTCATTGGTTCCATTAAATTGGAGTATTACCTTTTGATAGGGAGTGTCAGAATCCTTGGTTACACAGTGTCTAATTTACTTGGATACAGTTTGAGAGAGAGAGAGAGATGTGCGATGTGTGTGGCGGTGCATGTGGAGTTTTGTGCGTGCACGCGGTGTGCGTGTGGGCTGGGGTGATTGTGTAGTATGGGTGAATGGGACAAGTGTAGTAGAATTTAGTTACATTATTATTGAATGTGGAATTATGGGATTTGGATGTTTTGGTTTATGGAACAGAAGAGTTATACCGGTAGTGCTGTGGGTTTGTGCACGTGGACCCTTAGACTTTGAATTACAATGATGGGTTCTTGTAATTGAGGTTGAGTTGTATTAGTATTAGGTTAAAAGAGTATTTTTCTTAGGGAGTTTCTTATTGCTACAGAGTATATTATATTGATACAACTAGTAATAATATTGCTACATGATTCTTTTGTTCAGGTTAGCATCTTTTTGCGTACTCAAATTGCATTTCGTTTGGACCCAGGTGAGTAGTTAAGTACGAAAGTTCCCTGTGTCCCTTAAAAGTATTTCCTTCATAAATTTATATGAATGTTATTCGGAGACTCAAAACTGTTTATAAATTGTTCAATAAATTGGCATGCGATGAATTTTCTGAGATCAATTGTTAATATTCTTTTTGGTGAGAACTTGGTGGATATTAATGGGAACATTTATTTTGGAAGTCCAGGGAACTTATTCCTTCTCGTGTTGGTGACCTTGGCCATTGGGGAAAAGACCGTGTTAGGCCGGTGACCCTAATGCTCAACGGCTTTCTTTCACCGGATCGTCTTAGAGAAAAGTACCATGGGCTGCCAACCCTGGTGACTCTAAGTTCGATATTGGATCCAATTTTGTTGAGATTTATTTTGGCCATGGTACTGTTTGATTGTGGTTTCCCATTGTTGATGGAGTTAATGTTGTGATCACCACCAAGAATATTTATTGGTTAAATGCTTCATTGATTAATTTATTATTCTGCTTGACATTTTGTATGCCAAATTATGTTTAATGGTAAATTATTTTCATCCCCGCTTTCAACTTTATTTAATATACATACTTGCTATTCACTGAGCTCGTCAGCTGACGGATTTATTCCAACTTCTTTTTTAGGCAGTTTGGGAAGTTAGGCAAGAACTCTGGCGGCATTTTGGGGATTTCGTTTGTTGACCTCTTTAGGGTGTCTCATTCTGGTTTTATTTTAAAAATCGCTTCCGCATTTGAAACAATTGTCAGATAACAAATTCTTTTAATTATTTTTGGATTGTTGGATATTGTTTTGTTCATGGGATGGTTGTGCCCCATGTTTATGATGAGACATTTGGCTTTTGATTTGATTAATAACGAAAAAGCGATCATTTGATTTTCGATTACTTTGATTTATTTAGGCTGCGTGTTCCATGGATTAGCCTCATGGTTCACGGTGGTCACTTCTCATTTTTGGGGTGTGACAATTGTGGTATCAGAGCCATCCATGTACACGACGATGTGGGCCTTGGAGTTTTGTTTGATTTGGTTGTTGGTTTGATTTGTATTGGTGATTATAGTGCTAAACCCCTCACGAGAGCACGAGGCTATAAAGTTGGGGAGATTGTAACACCCCGTCCCACATCGAAAGTTTACATGGATGATCTTGGGCATATAACAAACCTCGTGGGCTACTACTAGTACCTTGTGCTTAAGCTTTTGGGCCATGTGGTGTGGCTAGTGGATCAAAACCAAGGTACTGGGCTAGTGGTCTGCTTGGGGCGTTACAAGTGGTATCAGAGCCATCCGTGTACACGACCATGTGGGCCTTGGAGTTTGGTTTGATTTGGTTGTTGGTTTGATTTGTATTGGTGATTATAGTGCTCAACCACTCGCGAGGGCGCGAGGCTATAAAATTGGGGAGATTGTAACACCCCATCCCACATCGGAAGTTTACATGGATGATCTTGGGCATATAACAAACCTTGTGGGCTACTACTAGTACCTTGTGGTGTGCAATTGGTTTATAAAGTCACTTTGGAGCGTGAGTAGGGCATAGAAAAACCAATGTTTGTATGCTTGAGGTTAGTATTCAATTTCGAGGACGAAATTTATTTTAAGGGGGGAAGGATGTTACACCCCGTCTTTTTTTATTCCTAATAATTATATTTCTGTAATAAATAAATAAAAAAAGATTTAGGGTTTGGGTCCTAATTGATATTTTCTCTCTCTCAACATAGTATAAATTGTTGTCGGCACTATTATAGTGTTAGGGTTTAAGTCTAAATAGTTTTAGTATTTGGTGTTGTACTGTAATAAGTACTTTTAGTAAGTGGTTACCTATTATTTAGAGGAGAATGTGGGTCAGTTATATTAGACTAGGGTTATATTATAAGAGATCCAATATTGAGAGCAAGCGTCGGGAGAGCCGCAGCAGCCGTGTAAGGGTTCTCGAGGCGTCCTTTAATAATCTTGCTTTCAATCAATCAGTTGTGGCATGTATTCACGTTCTTCTTCATTGGTTCCATTAAATTGGAGTATTACCTTTTGATAGGGAGTGTCAGAATCCTTGGTTACACAGTGTCTAATTCACTTGGATGCAGTTTGAGAGAGATAGATGTGCGATGTGTGTGGTGGTGCATGTGGAGTTTTGTGCATGCACGCGGTGTGCGTGTGGGCTGGGGTGATTTTTGTAGTATGGGTGAATGGGACATGTGTAGGAGAATTTAGTTACATTATTATTGAATGTGGAATTATGGGATTTGGATGTTTTGGTTTATGGAATAGAAGAGTTCTAGTGGTAGTGCCGTGGGTTTGTGCACGTGGACCCTTAGACTTGGAATTACAATGATGGGTTCTTGTAATTGAGGTTGAGTTGGATTAGTGTTAGGTTAAAAGAGTATTTTTCTTAGGGAGTTTCTTATTGCTACAGAGTATAATATATTGATACAGCTAGTAATAATATTGCTACATGATTCTTTTGTTCAGGTTAGAATCTTTTTGCGTACTCAAATTGCATTACGTTTGGACCCAGGTGAGTAGTTAAGTATGTTACGTATTTTCGAAAGTTCACTGTGTCCCTTAAAAGTATTTCCTTCATAAATTTATATGAATGTTATTCGGAGACTCAAAACTGTTTATAAATTGTTTTATAAATTGGCATGCGATGAATTTTCTGAAATCAATTGTTAATATTCTTTTTGGTGAGAACTTGGTGGATATTAATGGGAACATTTATTTTGGAAGTCCAGGGAACTTATTCCTTCTCGTGTTGTTGACCCTGGCCATTGGGGAAAAGACCGTGTTCAGCCGGTGACCCTAATGCTCAACGACTTTCTTTCGCCGGATCGTCTTAGGGAAACGTACCACGGGCTGCCAACCCTGGTGACTCTAAGTTCGATATTGAATCCAATTTTGTTGAGATTTATTTTGGCCATGGTACTGTTTGATTGTGGTTTCCCATATTTGATGGAGTTAATGTTGTGATCACCACCAAGAATATTGATTGGTTAAATGCTTCATTGATTAATTTATTATTCTGCTTGACATTTCGTATGCCAAATTATGTTTAATGGTAAATTATTTTCATCTCCGCTTTCAACTTTATTTAATATACATACTTGCTATTCACTAAGCTCGTCAGCTGACGGATTTATTCCAACTTCTTTTTCAGGCAGTTTGGGAAGTTAGGCAAGGATTCTGGCTGCATTTTGGGGATTTCGTTTGTTGACCTCTTTAGGGTGTCTCATTCTAATTTTATTTTAAAAATCACTTCCACATTTGAAACAATTGTCAGATAACAAATTCTTTTAATTCTTTTTGGATTATTGGATATTGTTTGGTTCATGGGATGGTTGTGCCCCATGCTTATGATGAGACATTTGGCTTTTGATTTGATTAATAACGAAAAAGAGATCATTTGATTTTCGATTACTTTGATTTATTTAGGCTGCGTGTTCCATGGATTAGCCTCATAGTTCACGGTCGGTCACTTCTCATTTTTGGGGTGTGACATGTGACATGGGTTGTTGCGCTTGCATGTGATCCCACATTTTGAAAGCGACTTCAGAGAGTTAATCTTGAATCTCTTATAAACTTTATCTTCGGATGAAGAAATTGTAATCTTATTATTATTATTATTTTATTTAATGAAGGATTCCTGTAAACTCTTAACTTTCTTTTAACGTGATCTAGTGGTTTTAGGCTGTTGGGCCAAGGATGTAAGTTTGAAAATGATTTGCGAAAAAGGGAAATAGAAATGGCTTTTGGGTAGTATTTGTAATATTGTGAGGATTTTTATATAAAAAAAAAAAAAGAACCGTTTATATTTATGTTGATAATCGAGGGCGTGACAAATGTACTTCTTATTTCTTCAAATCTGTGACCAACATTTGAAGAAAGCTGTTGAATCTCAAAATTCTGGTTAAACCATACATCTTAAGTATCCTAGGGAATGGAAATTCCACAACCTTGTGGCATGACAATTGGCATCCTCTGGGGCCGCTATTGGATAGATTTGGTCCAAGAATTGTATACGACTCTGGTATACCACAGGATGCTTTCGTGTCTCACATTATCAATGATTCACATTGGGTGTTCCCCATTACCCAAACATTTGACCTAAATGAGGTTAGAAACAATATGCCCGCTCTTGTTCAGTCCAGGTTGAATGTGGCTGATCAAGTTAGGTGGACTCTTACTTCCAATGGACAGTTCACTGTGGCCTCTCTTTGGGATAAATTGAGAAACCCCTTTCCTAGGGTATTGTGGCATAGGGTGGTATGGTTCTCTACCCACATTCCAAAATGCAGCTTCGTCACATGGCTTGCCATTCAAAATAGGCTATCCACTGTGGATAGACTTGTGTCCTTTGGGCTGAACATTTCCCCCCAATGTAGTTTGTGTCAGGGGAGTGAAAGCCATGACCATCTCTTGTTTAATTGCCCATTCACCAACCAAGTGTGGAAAACCATTCAGACCAAACTCCATGTCACTTGGTCTCATAGATCGTGGGTAAATTGGGTAACCCTATTATCAATGGTTAAAGGCAAATCTCTTAGGAGTGTGACTATTAGATTGGGTTTCACAGTAACAGTTTATCAAATTTGGATCGAGAGGAATTTGAGGAAGTTCCAAAATCAGCACTGTACTTGGGAGATAGTTGTTCATAAAATTTGCACTATGGTAAGGGCAAGGATTTTATCACATTCTCAATTGCCACGTTCACAAGCAGATGGGATTGTAAATATGTGGAGCACATCCTAAATTTGCTTACCCTGTTGTATAATGTTTCTATTGTAATCTGAATGGAAATGTAATTGCTTTTAGTGGCTTTGTGATTCAACTAGACAGGTTGTGATGGTCGAGCAGGTAGTTTACTGCATTAACATCCATTGAGGGTGGATACCCATTGATTTGATTGTCTAAACATAATGGGAGGTCCATAAATTTTTATTACTTCTATCTACAAGGTAGTTACTTTAATCCTACTTGCTCTCGGATGGATGTGTGCCAGCATATGTGATGCGTGCTTGAGATGTGTACCATGAGAGTGTACCAGCATATGAGTGTACCATGAGATGTGTGCTTGTGCCCCTACCTTCTTGCGAGCAGAGGTAATATTTAGTGGGAGGCATCTTGTGAGGGAGAGGCGAGGGAGTTCGGACCTGACTATTATTACTACTAGTTGATTGGAGTGTTAGGTTTCGAGGGAGAAGTAGAGTGAGCAGATATGTTGTTTTCTTTTGTTTCTGCTCTCTTGTGTTTCTGGTAAAATTTTCTACTCATTTTGGGTTGTTGTTTTCTGCTACTACGTGGGTTTTACTGTTGCTATGTTGTTATCTGCTGCCACGGCAGCTACTGCTGCTCCGATAGCGGATGGCTACTGCTGCTCCGGCTTTTGATGTTACTGCTTTTGATGTTACTATCTGCCACTGCTTCTACTGATACTATCTGCTACTGCTTTTGATGTTAGTGGTTCCTGCCTCTGCTGCTGTAGTGGTAGCAGCTGCCTGCTGTTGTTGTGGTTCATCTGGATTTGGAGGTTGGGCCACGGTCTAGAGACAAGCCAACTATTGTGCGAGACATTTTACTGCAGATGTTGCTGCTTGTACTGATACTGCTCAGGTCCAGACCCAGCGCCTATTGCCGTGGGAAGTGTCCCTGGATCTCAGTACAAGGCTTAGTTTCATTCCACTTTGGGATCTGCCTTCAAATGGATTGAACCTTTGTACCTACCCTAAGGCGGTTGTCCTTAGGGATGTTTAAGCCTTCCTAGGGGGCTTGTCCCTAGATTTGTACTTTCTTTTCATTTACACTACTTGTTGGCAGTTCACAACCCTCCTAAAATGCAAAACTCACACACCCTAAAATGCATAATTCACATCCCATAAAATGAAGAATTCACCTCTCCTGTGCACACAATTTACACTCTCTAAAAAGACAGAATTCATACCCCTCAAATCGATAGAATTCACTCTCACAGACATAAAATTCACACCTCTAAAATGCAGAATTCACACCCACTAAATGAAGAATTCACATCGCAAAATATATATATAGAATTCACATTTCTTAAATGCAGAAGTCACACATCTCTTAATGAAGACTTCACATTGAAAAAAAAAAAAAAGAATTCACATTTCTTAAATGCAGAATTCACACCTGCAAAAAGTACACAATTCACACACCCTCACAGAATTCACACCCATCCAAAAATTCATTTTATTCTATACATAATTTCACATTCAAATGGATCTTATTTGATAGATCTCGTCGAGTTTGTTCTAAAAATATAAATTTTACAAAAAATGAATACATATGACAAAAGTTATACTCCCTCCTCCGTCCCTTATTTATAGTCCGGTATTTCATTTTGGTCTGTCCTTTAATAAGTGTCCATTTTATAAAATAAGTGGGTAAAAGTTGATGAATTGTCTATTTTGACCCTAAAGGTAGATTCCATTTTGAAAAGTAAGTGAGTAAAAGTGTAATGATGATGAGTAAGTAGGGAAAGTGGAGGAAAAAATTGATGTGAAATGTATAATGATGATGTCTTTTTAATAAGTCGGAGTTACGAAGCAGGACACTTAAAAAGGGACGGAGGAAGTAGCATTTTAAAGTTCGTAAATCAAAAAGTGACAACATGTCCATGTCATCATGAGTCAACATCAAGCACCTACCTAATTGCCTATCCACTTGCTTCAGGGCCTATGTAGAAATGAAATACAAAAACACGATAATTCTATTTACACAACCATCCAAATACAACAATTTACACAATCTCTCACATACATGTAATGCCAACACATAGTAGTATGTGTGGCACCCGTATGTATTTGAGAGGTGTTTGATATTGTGTTTGAATTGTTGTGTGAGTATCATTTTTGATACAAAAAAGGTAGGTATGGAACAAACCCCCAAAAGTGGGGCGGCCTGGAATTTCCCGTTTATTTTTTAGGTGTGTAGAAGAGTATGAGTCCACTATACAGTCTAGACAGGAATTGTGGACAGTGTAGTTCGGACTTTTGACTCTCTTGCATATGTGAATAGTTTTGTTTTTTTTTTTTTTTTTTTTTTTTTTTAGTGTTTTAAATACCAGTGGGCTTATCTTGTGTAATATATTTTCTTGCATATTCATAAGTTGAGTGTTTTTTGTGGGTTTTGCACATTCACAAGTTGAGTTTTTTGTGGGTTCGACACCTGGCTTGTGTATTGTATTGCATTTATTATTAGAGCAAAGTCAGGGTGTGAGTTCATCCCATTTTGAAAATAATATTATGTGGTAAAAAAAAAATTAACTCCAAAAGTACCCCGAAAAAAATAATCAATGGTTGAAATTCATTTTGATGATTGGATCCCTAACATCAAAGTGAATCTCAACCACTAATTGCTCTTTTCGTGGTATTTTTGAGTAAATTTTCTTTGTCCCTAGCATTAATGTTAATAAAATCCCACCTAATTAGGCAACTATATTTACATTTATTTCTCCCTCCATTCCTTTTTAAATGTCCCACTTCATAACTCCAACTTATTAAGAAAATATCATTATTATACCTTTCATATCAACTTTTACCTCCACTTTCCATATTTACCCTCTATGGAGACATCATCATTACACTTTTACTCACTAACTTTTCAAAATTGAATATACTTTTAGGGGCAAAATGGAAAATGTACCAATTTTTACTCACTAACATTATAAAATAGACATTTATTAAGGAACAATCCCAAATGGAATACTAAATTTTAAAAAGGAGACGAAGAGAGTAATACATATCACTAAATAAATGTAGGGGGCCGGTTTTACCCACCCAATTTTTGACACTCCATCTCAGCCACATAAATCAAGGGATGAGGTTAAACCACTTAAATGGGCTCACATACGCAACCTCATCTAATCTCTCTCCCTACAACTCCCTCCATTCCTTTTTAAGTGTTCAGTTTCGTAACTCCAACTTATTACACCTTTCACATTAACTTTTACCTCCACTTTTCCTACTTACCCTCTATAGAGATATCATCAGTATACTTAAACTTACTTTTCAAAATGGAATCTACTTTTAGAAGCAAAATGAAAAATGTACTATTTTTTACCCACTAACTTTACAAAATGGATACTTATTAAGGGATAGACAAAAATAAAATACTGGACTCTAAAAAGAAAACGGAGAAAATATATTTCACGACATAACCCTCCCCATCTCAGGACCTCCATCTCCGACAAGGGTCCTCATATTCGGCGAGCAACCCAGGACTCTCTTCCCCCGCTCCTCCATCCGTCTTTCTCTTGTGCGCATTGGACATCGAATCTAATCATAGCACAAGGAAGACGGGTCCACATCGGTTATCATTTCAAACAGGCGCAATACTTGTTATCGGTTCACAAACACAAGGAAGATTTCAATCCCCACATAATTATAGATTCTGAAACAGGACCACTTCAAGTGATCGTTTCAACTTTCAATCATGATCATAAAAAAAAGGTGATCGTTCAATCCTTCTGCAATAGGGTCTGTAAATTGCTAATCCCCCCTGACACACAACCCCCCGGGCCCCACCGCCCTTTTCCGAAACTACCCTCTCTCTCTCTTCCTTTTCTTTCTTTCTTTTTTTCCTTTTCTTTCCGGTTTTTTTTTTTCATTTTATTTCCTTTCTTTTTCCGGTTTGAATTTTTTTTCTCTTTAATAATAGGTTCAAATCTAATTCTAGGCTTTGTAAAGTAATTGAGAAAAACAAATTATTTTAATTGATCATGTTTATCCGACTGTTTTCTTTTTCTTTTTTTGTCCTTTATAGATTAAAAAATATAGTTACGAAAATAAGTGTTTCAATTTTCAATCCGTTTGAACCAATGCAAAGATGTTATTTTTTTGATCATTTCATCCTAAATGGTCGTAATAAATTTTTGGCTCCAAGACTTTTCAATGAATACCCTAAGAGAGTCCTGAAACTAAATAATGAGTCTTAGAGTGCTCATTGAAATGCCGTAAAACAAAAAATTCATTAAGATTACAATTAGTATTCGGGAACCAATTACGAAATGTATTTTGCAAACGACATACTAATCCAGAAAACAAATGTTATATTTAGAAAGTCTAGCCCCGTTAACGCATTAAAGTTAGAAAAGAAAGTCTAGCCCCTTTGACGCATTAAATCCACTGACACACGTTCTTCTCTCCACACGAAACCCGGGACACAGCCATGCATTGGCTGCCAAGCACCCTGCCAAGCATTGAAACGACAACGTTTCGACCAAAGAAGCAGCACCACGCCGAACAAGCATTGAAATGCCTCATTTTAAAAACTAGTATTGTATAAGTTCATTGGTTGGCAGAGTTGTTATTTATTTTTTGATTTTTGTGGGGCCCGCCGCTCATGGCTCTATATGAATTTGTAGGGCTCTATATGAATACTAAAAAAATTAGTACAATCCGATATTGGTAAGGATTGTTTCACTCTACGAATACTAAAACAAAATATTTCAAGAATAACTTACTTTTTGAATTATCTTTGTAGGACCCGTAATGGGCCCCACAAAAATCAACAAATATATAACAAGTCTGCCAACCAAAGAATAACTTATTTTTTAACCATTTTTTTAATATATAAACTAAAGGTTAAAAAATTAAATGTTCCAAATTTCAATTCGTTTGAATGGGAGAGAAGATTTTATTTTTCTGATCATTTAATTCTAAAGGGTCATAATTAAATTTTGACTCTAGGGGTCTCGTTGGTTAGTTCTAAGAGATATTTGATTCTACGACTTTCTTAGGGCTAATCAACGAGAGTCCTATAGTCAAAATTTAATTATGACCCTTTAGAATTAAATGATCAGAAAAATAAAATCTTCTCACCCATTCAAATGGATTGAAATTTGGAGCACTTAATTTTTTAACCATTTATTTAATTTCTATAAATACACCTTTTGTATATTTAAAAATATAATTCAAGAATTAAGTGGTTTAATTTGCAATTCAGTTAAATCAGAGCAAAGATCGTTTTTTTGGTTTAAGGTCTTTCAATAAACACACTGAAACTCATTATTTAGTTTCAAGACTCTCTTAGGGTGTCCATTGAAAGGTCTTGAAGCCAAAAATTTATTACGACCATTTAGGATGAAATGATTAGAAAAATAACATATTTGCACTAATTCAAACGGATTGAAAATTGGAACACTTATTTTCGTAACTATATTTTTTAATCTATAAAGGACAAAAAAAAGAAAAATAAAACAGTCGGATAAACATGATCAATTGAAACTTTTTTTTTCTCTCAATTACTTTACAAAGCCTAGAATTAGACTTAAACCTTTTATTAAAGAGAGAAAAAATTCAAACCAAAAAGAAAGAAAATGAAAAAAAAAAAAAAACCAAACTGGAAAAAGAAGAAGAAGCAAACCGTAAAAAAAGAAAGAAAGAAAAGGGAGAGAGAGAGGCGGAGGGTAGTTTTGGAAATAGGAGGTGGGGCGGGGGGGGGGGGGGGGGGGGGGGGGGGGGGCGGGGTGTGGGGGAGGGGCAGCTCTCTAGGGTCTTCAATGAACTGAAGTGCTAAACATATGCAGATTTCTTACGCAACCCCTAATGTTCTACTCCATCGCTTAAACCTCGAGTAGAAAACGGGAGAAATCAAAATTTAACAACGTATGCAATAACATTAAGGAAAGACAAAATAGCAAATGATCCACCACATGAAATACAAAATGTCGACAAATTTAAAATCAGACATTAGTTGAGGTAAAAGCCCGACACAGTTACCATTAAAATGTGTGTGCATGCGCCCACTTATGTGATGTAATCATTAAAATCACGTGTGTGTGTGTGAGCCCATTAAGTAGTTTAATCATTAAAATGTGTGTGTGAGACTATTTAAATGATTTAATCATTTATTAATCCCCCCCGACACAGTTGCCATTAAAATCTTGGCAACTTCGCCGTGGCTTGTGTGTAAGCATTAACATGATTTTTTCAAAACCATTTTCTCTGTAAACCATTTGCGTGTAACATACAAGCCAGATCCAGCCCAGCCCTGTCATTCCCTCTTTCCTGGACCCGGGATGCTGTAGTGCACCTCCCACACTACACTTGTTGTGTGACCAATTCGGCCGTCCATCTCGCCAATGGACAGCTCAGATTTTCATCCGAACAATGAACAACTAGGATTAAATCCAAGCCGTCCACACCGAGATGAACAATCGGATCGGACGCATCTCACCGTGTAGTGCGGCAGGTACACTATAGCCCCTCCCATTCCCTCTTTCCCATGCTCTATCAGTACTAACCTTCGTTTCGACAGTTCCCCCTCCCTGTCTACATGATCCCCTATATAAACTCCCCTTCGTAATACAGGATTTGTAGCGGAAGAAAGCATTAGAATGGCCACTTAGTTCTTTATTTACTGAATTACTTTATTTCGAGTTGCTTTGACTGCGTTTGTGTTTGTAAAGTTACTCGTGTACTCGGGGAAGAAGCTCATGTTATTGACATTGCGGCTAGAATGAATGCCTAGCCGTGATTTATGGTTTCATTTATATAAGTATGCTATGGTTTTCAATACAAAAAATAAAAATAAATGGACTCTTCAAATGGAGAAAACCCCACCCACCCCAATCCCCATACACACACACACCAAGGCATGTACCAAAAAGAGAAACTCTAGCAACTTGTAAAAGAGCCAAGACAACTGTTGTACAGAGAACCAATTTATACAACACTGGTATTTGGAAGTGTGAGAGACCACAAACGACCAAAACACCGCAGCAAGCAAACTTACAAATAAACAAAAGTTCGCAGCAAGGGGCACAAATTTGTATGAAACGGGTAAAGTAAAATCAACCTCCCTACAAATATACCAAGAGCTACAGCTTATGCAGTCCAAGTACCTTGACTTACATTACAAACCGAAGCGAACAGAAGATTCTTTCGTACCTGAGGAAACTGATTTCTGAAACTCCAATAAGAAAATGCAATCAGACTGCATAGATAATCTCTCCACTGCTGTCGATATCAAGATCGGGACCATCTGAGTCCAAATCTTCCATGTCATCGTCCATCATGTCCAAGTTATACAGACCAACCGGCGGTATGGTGGCCTCAGAAATTATTTGCATGATCGTATCTATACTCTGCATGGGTTGATCAGGCTCTTCATACTTGTTGCTCATTGTCTTTTCGTCCATGAGGTCTGCCGGGAGGTTCTTTAGAAACCACTCGTGCTTAAATATCTCAGGTATTGTAATCCTCTGTTGCATCAGTACATCAAAAGGTGTAAGGCTCGTGTATGATGAAATCTAGACTAAATAACAAGGCTGCCAAAATCCACAAACAAGATACTCATGGCAATTGATATCAAATTAAGTACGGAAATTAATTTGAACTTAAAGAGCTTCTAACAACAGAACTACCATTTGCTAGTAACTACTTCAATTATCATCTCGTCTAACAAATCAAGTAAACAAAATAAGCAATTTAGTATATTAACTCATCAAACCATAAACGTTAAAAAGATCATAATAGTTTGACTACTACTGCTATCGAGCAACAAAAAAGTAAAACAAAAATGTCGTAATGAATGTTGTAAATGTATAATTTTGATAACAAATGATTTAACTGAGGTCAACTTACAAGTTTAGGCTGTTTAGTAGATCTAATTTAGGATTGTAGGCAACACATGTATATGTATGAGTCCATACGTGTATATGTGGATCCTTATGTATGGCTATATATATGAGAGGAAGAAGAAGAGGTTATTAAGGTCAATTCCAATGTTCCTTAACATCCATTATTGTGCACATTGGTCCAACAATCACATTGTGGTTATGTGCTGATAATCAAATCTAAGAGGGTGAAACTGCACATGGGCCAAACCACAAGAGGTCAAAGTGAATTTTTTCCTTCTAATTAGTTGTGGGCATGTGATAGGCATTGCCAATGTAAGCACACAAGTTACAATGGCATCAATGGACGGTTTGGACCAAAGGGTTGATATCAAACCATTAAGAAATTAAGCATGACAAAGAAAGGTGTTCCCTTCGGTGCACCTCGAGGGCCTTAGCAGGGGGTCATTAAAGTCATCTCGCCTCAGGGAGGTTGTGGCTACCCCAGTGTAAGCTTTGCTGTGTTTTGCCGTCTAGATGCGCTCCTCAGTACACCTTTGATAGCCATGGTCCTAGCACCTCAAACTCGCAGGTAAACATGCGAGATGCAATCAAAGCTCCTATTTTCATTTATGTCAGGTTTTCTATTGAGTTTCACATTTCCCAGGAAGTTCCACTTCATGAAAAGAAGAGGAACAACTTCCCTCAGCATCCCAAACAATACTTGAAAAACGGCAATTATGAAATTACCAACCCCCCAAATCCCCAGGATTCAACCTATTTAGTTCCTTGACCAAAACAAGACTTCTCGCCTTCAAATACTTATCCAATCAATCTGATCCACGCCTTCATAACACTGAACTCCAACTCACCAATAAATTGCCAAAATAGAACTCTTCAATAAGAAACCTATAAATAAGCCAATGATTTGGAGGCATGATACTATCAATTCCTACTATTACCTATCAAACCCATACAAGTCTTCCAACAAATTCAATAAACAAAATTTTAATTTAAGGCCGTGCGTTGCTAAGAAAAAGTAACAATTTGCAAAACGCAGAGGGCATTCCCTCCTTTGTTAAAAAGAAAGAAAAAGGAGAATTATCCTCTGAAAACGCTATCAAAGTGTCAAAAATTAAACATTACGGTCACTCCCAAAGGAAGAACGAGCTTTTGTCATCTCCAAAAGGCCACTATGCAATTGATCATAATTTCCATTTAGTCCTTCCACTCTGCCACTAACTCAAATTCCCTCTCATAATTTTAAGTGCCATCTTTGTTCCAGGAAACACTTTTTTTTTTAGTTCATAACTCCAGGCTCTCCGAGCACACATGCTTTACGGTAACATTTCCAACCACTCTCCCATCAAGCTACTAATTTCATCCTTATTTGGAAAGTTCAGAAAACTTCATAGCTCCACTACCAAAGTGCGCATGCAAATGATGGCAGATGATTGATCAATGTCAGCCGAGAATCAAATGATGGCAGACGATTACTCAAAGACAGTCCAAATAAAGCAAAGTAGTTCTACACCAAATGATGCCAGATGAATGCTCAATGAAAGGCGAGAATCAAACAGAATAATTCAAGATGAAAATCATATGCACCCAAATCATGATATCTTAGAGGCAGTATCAGTATCCTATTTTCCGAACCGTTACAAAGCGCATACCAAGTTTCTTACACCTAAAAACATTAACCTGTTTAGGGTCTGCAACAAAGACCCTCGAGATCAGATGCCGACATGCAGGAGCAACTTGAATTTTATCTGGAATAGAGTATTGAACGTGAAGAATTCTCTGCAGAAAAGAAAGAATACCTCGTACTCAGTAAAACAATTCTATGCAGTAGATACTGTCACACTGAAGTCAAGTAACTAACAAGGGTATAAAGCAATACATGTATTGTCTTCCAGAAGTCCTTTGGTTCATCAGGGTCCTCAAAAGGATACGAACCAACCAGCATCACATAGAGAGTCACACCACAAGACCACACATCGGCAATCTGAAATTGGAAACATGTATGAAATCCAAACCTACAAAGCTTGGATCGTTACTAGATACAGCAAAACAACTTGGTAGGTAACAAAGAAGAAGAAATGCAAAACTTGAGCTGACATAATACATTCTTGGTCTGTTCACAATAAATCTAAAGCCACAACATGAAATGGTCGAATCTTGTAAAACAATGCAAAACTTGATTGATCTGCAATTCTGCATAAGCATAAGAACTGGTTTTACCTTGCCATCATATTGCTGCCTAAGCAACACTTCTGGTGCAATGTATGCAGGCGTCCCCACAGTTGATTTTGGTTGCGAATGCAACACAGAAGACTGGAAAAAACCATCCAAGTTCAGAGCAGAACAAATAGTAATTTATCCAGATTGCATATATAAGAAATGGATGATTATCAGTCCAATGATAGAAATAGTTTGGCAATGAAGTTGACGAGTTCTTCACAAAAAGTTATTAACATATTAAATTCCATCAAAAGGACAAGAAGGGAAGAGTATGGGAAGAGAGAGAGAGAGAGAGCTACATCAGACTTATTTACTCGATAGTCGATTGAGCATCACAAAATTATACTATTGAATTGAGATCTATATTGCTAGAACTTAACAAGCACTAAATTAAGAAAGAGAACACATGAAAAGAAACGAAGTCAAAGTACAATACCTTAGAGTATCCAAAGTCGCATATCTTCAATCGAGGAGCAGGGCTTCCATCCAACAAAGTGTTTTCCAGCTTCAAATCCCGGTGACATACTTCCTTGATACATTGGAAAGAGCAAGCAAGGCAAATAAATTATCCCATTCACCTCCTGGGATCACAACTAGATTAATAAATCAACAAACGAAACTTCAAAGCATAGAGAAAATTCACTTACCATTCTGTGACAATAGCTGACTCCAGATATTAACTGTTGAAAGAAGAAGCGAGCCTGCAGCAACACCAGGGTGAACCATAGAAACATATTTCAACAGAAAGGCTAGTCTACATATAAACAGTTAGTCACCAACCTCATCCTCACTGAATTGCCCAGCACTGCAAATTCGATTAAAAAGTTCTCCACCGGCTGCATACTCCATTACAATAGCCAGATGGGTTTGTGTCAGTATGACCTAGAGAAAAATTATTTGCAGAGTATGATTAGATATAACACCCTTTTGATAGACATAAAACAAGAAATGGCAAGCTGAGCAAACCTCTTTAAACCGAACAATGTTTGGATGCCTCAAAGACCTATGATTTATGATTTCCCTTTGGACATTTTCATCTATCTGCAACTCGGAAAATCCAAAAATAAGAAAACAAAAAAATATCTTCCGGAAAGAATCAGAATTCTTGTGACCGTGTGCATGATTTGAGTGTATGAGAGAGAGAGAGAGAGAGAGAGAGAGAGAGAGAGAGATGTGATGTCTTATCCAAGGAGTTTGTCCCCCCCTCCCAAAAAAAAAAAAAAAAGGGCTGTAACTACATGGTGTGGCTTGATTGATCACAAACTGTCTAACCATGAAGCCAGTTTCCTGTAGTTCAAACTCCACCATTCTAGACTAACCCCCGCATAAGCATATGTACCTTGCAACATGTCAGAAGTACTCTGAGTTTACTCTTATTGTTGGGCTATGGTGCACATTTTGATGTTCCACTGAATGTTGATAGCATGCTTCAGCTTCTGGTGGAATTTGAACGTGGTTGTATAGATTGTTTGATTTGTGGTCATTAGGAAATACGGATCTCACCATACTTAAAAGTCCATTGTCATTTCTTGGTTTCCATGACATTAAAAAATACTTGTTTGCAGCTAAGGCCCTGTTCCGCTTTCTCCCAAAACCTTCTTTTTCAAAAACAAGGTAATTTCAAACTCAAATATAACGAAAATAAAAAATAATTTTTCAATTTTTTTGGACCTCGTAATTACCTTCTTTTTCAAAAAGTTCATTTTAAAAAAAAGTGGAACGGCCTCTAAGATTCTGCATAACTCCTCAGCTTATGGACCATGTAAACATTTAGACGTGGAAGTTTCCAAGAAAACGTATACTTGGTGTCATATGACTGTGCCTAGTGTATCTGCAAAGGAGAATTCCCCACTGTTCCATTTACTCTTCCTTCCCACCTAAAGCCCAAGTAACCAACACACTCAAGTCTTGTCCTTTTTGCTAATTATTCTAAGTTTCTTACCAATGCTAACAACCAAGTAGCACGGACACAGACATGCCAACAGAAACCTTTTCCAAACATAATAGGACATGATATGTCAAGGAGGTGTTAACTAATATTATGTACGATGCTACATAAGACTTAGACAAAATTGAAAATACACGAATTCAATAACTTAAAATCCAAATAGGTCATCCAAATAGGAATTGCAATCAACTAAACTGATACATAAATCGTATATCTTTTACACAGAAATTGTTCTGTCAATCCATACAAGATCCATCGCATGCATCATCTGACACAACACCTCAAAAAATTAATATGTCCATCGTTCTAGTGTTGTCACTTGTCACCATACCCGAGCATTTTTGGTGAACCTAGGAAAATACATCTACATGATGAAACATTTGTCCCCCAACCACCCGAATAGTGAATCTGTCCCAAAGAACAAACAAAAAACTTTTATAGTAGTGTTCAAGTGGTGTCTAAGAGTGATGAGCATTGGTGTCCAACACGAACATGGATCACATTACCTTTGTTGAACAATCCATGCTTCTTTGGCCAACAATAATCGCCAACTTTGAAGCTTTTTATCATAGGGATCACACATCAGATGCAGACGACATACAATCCATCTTGGGGAAGCTTTTAGGGTTGAGATCTTCAGAACAAGCTTGTGAGATCAGCTGTTGCGTGAGCCAAAGTGGAAAATAATCCTAGGTGGGGGTAGGCCGCATGTCTTACATAGTGGCAGAGTCAGGGTCATGATTGGTTGGAGGTGGAGCTGTGAGTACCCATATCACATGAGGACAACCGACAACATCAAGCAAGAACATATTTGACGGTGTAACATAGTAATAAATTATCGAGTGGTCTTGGGGTACCGCCAAGTGGTGCCTCAACGCTAGGGGGTGTAAACGAGCCAAGTTTCGTAGTGTTTGAGCTCGGCTTGTTTACTAAATGAGCCTAAAACTCAAGCTCGAGCTCAGTTGTAAATGAGCCAAGCCTAGCTAATTTACTTAATGAGCCTCTTTAAATGAGCCGAACCTATACAAATGAGCCGAGCTTTTGAGTGTCGAGCTCAGCTCGTTTAGTAAACGAGCCCAAAACTCGAGCTCAAGTTTAGCTCGATTACTAAATGAGTCGAGCTGAGCCACGAGTTGCGCAGCTCGGTTTGTTTGCAGCCCTACCCAACACCCTTGTCACCCACCACAACACATTCTTGTGGAACCCAGTAACAAGGGAGGTAAGGTGTTGGGGCACCGCCACCAAGACCACTGAACAGGCTTCCATCCTTGAGAGGCCTCTCGGCGGTAGAGAGGCAGACAAACAACCCCGAGATCCAAGCTCATGATGTCGGCCAAAGCAGACGAGATTTAAGATGTGGTGACCAATCCTGTCATGTGCCACCGAAAAGGATACATACTAGCCGACTAGGTATGTTGTTCAGTCCCTAATCTCTACTTCCGTCGATAATTCAAACTTCTAAAAAAATTGCCAAAACATCACCAGACAAGAAATTCTCATCATTTAAACCAACAATTTAAACTACCAACAGCATCAAACTGTCCCAAACCAGACCAAACAAAATCAACCACTACCAAAAAAAAAAAATTAAGTCGACCAGAAACACTAAAAATAAGCTCTACGAAACAACTGGAAACAAACCCCTGGTCCTGACCTTATCGCCTCGCTCGATGTACTTGACGGCGACGAGCTCTTTGGTCTGTTTGTCCCTCATGAGCCTATCCACGCCGAAGTTTCCAGAGCCGATGTCTCGCACGAAATCGTACCGATCGCTGTCGTGCATGATCGGCATCTCCATACAGGGCGGGCCCACCGTCATCGCCGGCCGATCCATTCCCATCGCTTTCCGTAATCCCCACTCCACCTTCTAACGCTCAAAATCACATCGACGGTTGAGGGAAAAACGGCGACGTTAAGTGACCGCGGTGCTGTGCCCTAAGAAGTCTCGCAGTTGCCAAAGGCGGTTACTTTCGTGCTTTCAGTTTCTGTATCATACAGGTATGTGTATAGGTATGCTGTAGTTTACTCAGTTTATGGGAGTTGGTTTTAGAGAGAGAGAGAGAGAGAGAGAGAGAGAAAATGTTTGGTCGGCGACGGATTTTAATAGAATATCTCTAGAGCGGGGAGGTGGTGTTCTTTCTACTCATTTTTTTTACAGCTGTGCTACATGCACAGCAAGCTGTGCACAGCGGCTGTGCACAGCAGGCCTTTTCTCCCGTCTCGGGTCGCAAAAAGATGATCGGAGTCGTTCATTTTGTTCAAAATGCGTCGTTTAAGGTCCCTGGAAAAAATGGGCCTAAATTCTGAAGTGATTTTGGGTGTTTTGTTAACGCCTCTAACGATATCGAACGAAGCTCATTTTTTACAGGGACCTTAAACGACGCATTTTGAACAAAATGAACGACTCCGATCATCTTTTTGCGACCCGAGGCGGAAGAAAACTGGCTCTGTGCACAGCTACTGTGCACAGCTTGCTGTGCACAAAGCTTTTCTGTTTTTTTTATTGGAAAACGCGGGGGTGGTGTTCGCAAGGAGAAAATTTGCGGAAGAAGATGAAGGTAGGACGACGCCGTTTAGAAAGGCTGAGGTTAGGAAACGATGACGGAGACAGTGTCCATAATTTAAGGGTCCGACTATATATAACGACGAATTCATTGCAAGTAGTAAATAAAACACCTAATTCTTAAAACAATTTGCTATATACAACCTAACAAATATTCAAGAATTTCCAAAAATATCATTCTCCACCCCTAAACTGTAAAACGACGAAACACCACCACCGCCTTCAACCTTCTGTCTCCCAACTCCTCTCTCTCTCTCTCTCTCTCTCTCTCTCTCTCTTGCCACCCTTGTCTCCCAACTCCTCTCTCTCTCTCTCCCCCCAATGCCAGTTTTCTTCTTGTTGAAAAGAACGACACCCACCACCACGCCACACCACCAGCACGACCAACAGGCTTCTTTAGCACCACAACACCACCACCACCTGGCTCTACCACCACCATTGGTTGTTGGTTGCAGCACCACCATTGTCTCCACCAAAGCCATACGACTAGAGGTACGAGGTACGATTTTGTCTGAAGTGTGAACATTCCAAATATCTGATTTTTTACAAACTACATCAGATATTAGAAGTCAATTATTGTTTTCAACTCAAGTATTTGTAACGACTCTGATTTTCAATAAATAAAAATTTATTTTTATATTTGAAATTCTATTTTAATTACTAGGATTTCTTTCAAATTCCTTTTTAATTTCTAATAATCCGTTATAATTAGATTTTAGTCATTAAAAATCATATTCCTTGACTAGAAGCCCTAATTGGCAAATGAAGTGGATTCTAACCGATTAGTTGGAGGAACCGGACTATCATTTCTCCTAGTTACACTTCCCAACTCTAGTTGGACCCTTTTGACCATTTTTGAGCCTTATGAACCCCTCCAAACCCTAATTCCTTTATCCATAGGATAATAAATGTTAGGAGGAATATTATCTATTGGATAATAAATATTGACTAGTCATTTCAATGAATCTTATCCTTTCTTCTCTTATATTAAGCAGGAACATTAAAATATAATGCTCCAGAAAGTTATATAGATGAGATAAAACCTTAATAAAGCTTAATCACCTCAGCAAAAATGCAATGCTTGAGATCATCAATCTGCATTTTCAAAAAGGTCAACACACACCCACATAAGCTAGCAAAAAGAGAGATAGGGATAAAGATTGAAATTTTTAATGCATGGGGAAAAAAAGTTGAACGATGACAAAAAAAACAAGCTTTCGTGCCTTGTACCATGTTCAGGGGTATCAACGAAGAATTGCTCATGCGTTCAACAAGAAGGTGAAGTCTAGGGATTTAGTTGAGGGGGACATGGTTACAAAGGAGATTTGGGCACCTGTGTTCAATCCTCGTGGCAAATTCTGACCAAAGCGTTCCGGACCTTACATCATCAAGACCATCCTTTCTGGGGGAGCCGCTCAGCTAATAGACCTCAACGGCATTGAATTCGCCACACTGGTTAACCTAGATCAACTTAAATGTTACCTTTCTTGAGAGAAGCTCGTTGGACCAAAAACCACAAGGGAGCAAAAATTAGAGCAAGCCTGCTAGACCGAAAACCTACGGAGGCGGTCTAGGCAAAAATAAATAGGCAATAATCAAACAGCTCGCTAGACCGAAAACCTGAAGAAGCGATTCTAGGCAAAATTTAGAGCGTAAAAGGGGAGGTAAAATACTGGAGTGAACCTTTGCCTGAACTACGTACGACCTGATTCCTTAAGAAGGGAAACGTGGGCAATCTCTCCGTGAGGTTCGGTCACAATCAATCAACTTGATCCAGGGTTTGCCATTTTGAGGTGTAGCTCGGTGTTCAAAGCAATGTGTTGTTCAACGTTTGGATCAAAAAAGGAAAACTCTTCATCTTTCACATTTATTGCAAACTACTATTTTTCTTACACAGCTGAGCAAAGTCTTAAAACAAATTAAGCGTAAAAACAGAATAAAATACTAGAGGCCCCATCGGGGTCACAGCTTATTCTAAGTCATCAGAGACTGTCAGGAGTCAGTCGATGTTTTGCCGTCTTGCAACTTCTCGTTGCAGCCATATTTTGGAGCGATGTTGGAGCTTCGTGTTGAATTCTGGATCTGCTCTCCCAAGTTGTCTTAAACCCCAGTTTGTTGATATCCAAGAAGATTTTGAGCATCGAATGGGGGAATGTGGAAAGCTTCGATCCCAACTTTATATAGCCCTTGACTCATGCCTAGTTGGCAGAGAATGGGACCTGGAATGTAGAATGTGAAAGCGGTTAACCCAGCGATCACCATTCTCTCGAAACCTACAGAGTTGGTAGCCATATCTGGAATATCCAATGCTTCGTGCCTCCACATGATTTCAGTCGGTGACATCTCGTTCATAAACGTGTACCACTCGTTTAGGGACATATCCGGATATATCATTCCTCGTTGGTGCATCCGGCCAGGCAGACGAGGCCAATGTGCCTCTGGCGCCGCAAGCAATCCCAATTTGTCTGATAGCCATAACTGCATGAGTGAAAAGACAAGTAAGGAGCTATATAAAACTTGAGTGGAAAAACAAGTGAGAAGCTCCATAAATAGCCTTAGCTGAGTGTTGAGGTAAAAAGAGAAAGTGCGAAAACCAGAAAAAGGTGAGGTGAGTGAGAACCTACTTGGTGCAAGCGTGGGCTTCCGCTGAATATATTTGTTTGGCCACTTTTGAACAGGTCTAAGCCCATCATAGTTTCCGCTAAGACTATGGGAAATATATTTTTGCGAGCCCCCATCTATAAAGCAAAGCTCACTAGACTATGATTGACTTTATGATTGACTTTTCCGTCAGCAGGAACCAACATATAGGCTACCAGTACGCAGAGCGAAAAAATGAACCACATTTGGACTTGCTCGACATGATTCTCCAAGATTTCATCGGGGCCATACAACTTGATAAGTCGTGTAATGTCGAGTTCACTGTCATGGATAATGGTTGTAGTCAACTCTTCAGAGATGTTCAGTTTCTTCTGCAGCAAATGATACATGTCTTCTTGGAGTGGGGGAACAACAAGTACGTGGGAATTCACAAAGCTGTGGAGGTATGCTTGAAGTTCCTTGACAATTGGACATAGCTCATCGTTGTAGAAGCAGAAAACGTGCATGGTAGGATCCCAAAATGTAAGTGCAGCTCTGAGGAGTTCGAGGTGTGGCTCCACATATCAAAGGTCTTGGATTGAAGCCAGGCATCGTGATCGAGGGTTCGACCGGTCGGTGATTTCAAATCTCGATAACCAAGGATCAAGCAAGGCTGGCAATGGGCTTTCCATTTTGAGTGATGAGGTTTCTTGTAATTGGAATGGTGTGTTTTCAATATGGCTAGCACTCTTCATTTATAGGCAAACTTACAAAAATATCGGTCTTGATTTGCGTGCCAAAGGATAAGTTCAATGCATAGGTGTCCTTCCACCTTGCATACAAGGACACTCCCCTCCTATAGCTCCAAAACCACTTGCAAGACGTTTGGAAGGATGACAAGGCTTGTTGTGCCTTAAAATAATTGGTCTGGTCAAACAAAGGCTTCTAGGCAGAGCTTAATCTACACGCGCCTGTCATGGTTCCATGCGGGTAAGCACTATTCAGCGCACCCCGTTCCCACTTCCGAGCGCGCATCTACAATGCACCAACAGACAGATTCCAACAGCTACTGCCTCCATTTGGTCATTTTTGGTTCCAGAGGTCTTTTGGCACTTTTTATGGTTCAAACAAGTCTCAATGGGCATGTGTGACTGTATCCAAGCATCAGATTCAAACTAGCTTGTTTAGCCAAGTGCTATCATGCTGTATAGGTCATATGGACCTAATATGACTGTACAGAGGTGTCGGTTTCAATCCGGACATAATCGA
The DNA here is from genome assembly GCA_019656295.1 of Rhododendron mucronatum var. ripense. Classification (NCBI taxonomy): domain Eukaryota; kingdom Viridiplantae; phylum Streptophyta; class Magnoliopsida; order Ericales; family Ericaceae; genus Rhododendron; species Rhododendron mucronatum. The sequence continues at coordinate 479,812 of BPLT01000035.1, read as the reverse complement.
GTCATCATTTGCACTTTATGTCCATTTTTGCGGCATTTGTAGCGTTTTTTGGTCTAAATCTTATTCCAGAACGATTTCCTCAGTTCCATCGATTCGTGTAAGTCATGTTGTACATATTTGACCTTACAGTAGCATCAGTTTTGTCTAAATTGAAGTATCTTGAATTTTGGTTCATTAATGCCCAAAATTTCATTATATTTCTTGTATCCTCGTATCCTAGGACACTTTTTCCATTCTTTTTCGAGTTAGACATAACTGTACAAGCATATGCATCCATGAGCAATCTCAGTATGTCATCAATGCGAGTTTGATATTAGCGGTTGGTTTTTATTTTCTCTTATCTATTACAAGAGTCAATGAACCATAAAATGCAAATTTATAACTACTATTAGGCATATCCATGTCAAGACGGTGAAAAACTACTGTACGCATGGCATTTCGGCCAATCAAAAGTCATCATGTCTACTTGGGCACATCCACCCACAAGTCAAAAGGCACACAGGCCCCAAAACGGCTATCAAATGTCAACTGGGGCACGTCGGCCCTTCATCTATCTACAGTAAAGTAAGTAAGTCTCAATGACAGCCCTCATTTGAACCAGTCGACGTCGTCTCCATCGTTATCTTCTTCATCTTCCTCCTCTCTTGGATCCCTCTTATATTCGGGATCGTCTGCGGTGTCGTCAGAGCCGCTGCTATTGGACGAGCGCTCCTCGTCCTCGTCCTCGTCCTCTTCCTCTTCTCCATTTTCTTCTTCCTCTTCCTCCTCTTCAGAAGCCTCAGGCACTATGTGTTGTCTGTTTCTATGAACCGTCTCCACCTCAGAAGGACTCTGGTGCTTTCTCATCTAGTATCTTTCCTCTGTGCGTGTCTCCGCCCACGCCAAATCCTCTTGAGCTTTCCTGAAGACCGCAATTGTTGCCCCCCTAGCACTCATTTGACGCTGAGAGGTGGTCGGAGTCGTAGAAGAGCTTGACGCTGTAATCTTCTTTTGTGGAGGAGGACCTCGCATGCTCTTTCTTCTAGGAGCTGCCCTACCCTGTGCCTAAATTGTAAATTCATATAAACATTAGTATACATTATGCATATTGCATATATCAAGTTTTGAATGCATGTACAATTTCAAGAGCTATCAAGACACATATGTATTGGAAGCAGGTGCATATTATAAGTATTGAAAGCAGGAGTGTATCATTTTTTGAGATATATATACCTGAGACCTCTGAACAACTGCTGGCTGAACCGGTGGTGGAGTCGGTGCTGGATATAGTGCAACTCCAATGGTATGCCGCTCACCGCTCTTCTGATCACGTTTTCCATCACAAGCATGCGACGAATAGCCTCGTTTACCCACTCGACAGGCACCAGTATACAATATGGCATTATCATACAATTCAATTACAGTTCAAGTTTATCGAAAGATAAGAACGGAAGCTAACTCTTACTGGGACAGTCACTGGTGCGGGCTCTACTCTGGCAGGTACCTGGTGTATCTTCGCTAGACTGCCTTGCGTATCCACCACTGCTATTTTCCACAACAACTCAGGTGGCCTGCCTACCACTAGAACACTGAGACCCCCGTCTAACACGGCCCTCACCTCCTCTCTGTGGCAGCTCTCCTCTCCTCAGCTCAGCATGTCATGTCCTTGATTTTCAACAAAATAATAATACTTTTTCTACCAACAAAAGTCATTCTCTCAACTATATTTACCTTTAAATGTCATGCCAATCCAAACAAAGAATCAAAATCTCTTCTTCTTCTTCTTCTCTCTAATATTTTTTTTAGATAAAGTCTCCCAAACGTCTTCCATTAAAAAGGGCTTCACAATAATCAAAGAGATGAGTTTACACATAGCTTTACGTGTGTTCAAATCAAAAGGTACAACCTTCAATTGCGGGTAAAGTACACAATGTGAATTAGACTAGATGATAAACAACTCCTTAATAATTTCAATGAAGCTCTCAAGAGATGTCTCAATGTACACTCCATGCAATCCAAGCTAAGTGCCATGGCGAGTACTTGAAAGGATAGGGTGAGCTACACTAGCTCGTAGAGATAGCCATACCTAAATTATATGCAGAAGTGAAAACAGATATTAAGGAAAAGCATTTTCCAAAAGCAGATTTGTTTTGTCAAAAAGTGGAACACAAAATACCATACTCATGTTGGGGAAAAAAATATATTTAACTCCATTTCTCAAATATTGATACTCTCAGCTACACACCCACACGCACCCCACTTCACTGGTCACACTTGCTTCTTAGTTGACACACTACACACAAAGAAGTGGAATACAATGTGCACAAGGACCTTAACCTCAATGTGTCATCAAAGAACTCACGTCCACCTAATTTAATCTTTTCAAACTTAAGTTTTATCGTGTCTTCCCTCGTGTCCCTTTTTGTTCTGTCTTTTTGTTTTCTTCTCCTCATCAACAAGTGTGAATTATCCACTTATACGCACATGCATACCGTTCAATCAAATCTCCAGTTTACCATTATATGTTTAAACTACAATACCAATATAACTCTTTTACAATAGATACTATCACATCTATAACATCAAATTAACATGTTTCCATACCAAATAAATTACAAAACCAATCCCAAATTATCAAGCCACTATAATTTAGGAAGTCTATAAGAGGGAAGAAAGCAAGCATCGACACTTTAAACCATCCAAGACACCAACTCGGGTTAAAAGTTCATCTTTTCTCACATGAGTGCTTCTCTCTGTCTAAACTTCACATTCTAAATCAACATATTAATACTCACAACCTTCTATATTACCACCCCTTGCGTTATAGTAAACATCACCCAATTGTTTGGTTTCAGCATTTCCATCCCTTGCGTTGCAGTAAAATATAACTCATTAGTTGAGTTTCTGCATTACCACCCCTTGCGTTGCAGTACTTCCCCATTACAACCTTGGGACTACAATCGATTAATCTCATCAATCAGATAACATCAACATCAAACACTTTTTTCCAGTCTCAATGTACTACAAAACACACCGATCAAACCAACTCAAAGATTAACTATGCATAAATAATACCATCTTTTCGATTATAACTATAAGAACACCCAAGTCCAACTCTTCATGTAGGAAATCCACCGCATATCTTCATCAATCAAATAACATTAACATCAAAGCATTTGCTTGCATATCGAATCATCAATACACATGACACTTTAATCATGCCGGACATCGAGAAGCTCACACACACACTTATTCACACACCTTTTACTTAGATTCTAGGCTCACCATTGCCAATAACATTTTCTGTTATCACATTTCTATTTTTTTAAAGGCTTGGATACACCTTAGGTTCTCAAACAACTACTTTCTCTTCACTGATTCATTTACTAAAACATACCCTTTTAACAAAATCAACTTTTCACATCTCTTAAATTAAACCCATATACTAGCCTAACATCAAAACAAGAGTATTCGAAGATAGACAAACTCAAACTCTTTCTATGGCCCTTTTTTTTTTAAAAACTGATTCAAGTTTTCCCAAATCACGCTCATTTCAAGCATATGGTTAAGACACTCATGATGTGTTAAACTACCACATAAACAAGCACACAGAGAGAGAAATCCCTAGATTAAAACTCAGTTCTTCCAAAAGTCCCGGCACACAAGGCACCACATATTTCATTGTGAAAATTTGCCATACTCTCTTAGAAAAATCATAACTCTTTCATATTAAACCCAAAATATTGAAACCAATGCCAAACGTTGCACCACTACAAGCACTACACTCAGTAAAAATCCCAGGTTCAAAAACGAGAGATGATTAACCCAACAATCAAAAGAAAAACAAATTCACAACCATTTTGGCACCAGTCAACCAACCCTGCTTTAGAAATTCACAAAAATTGTATACTTAACCAAATTCCTTGATTCCAACGCCAATCTCTTCTTAACTTAAATATGCAGCTCCTGTAAAAGACCCAAAGCCACCCAAGGTGTTCAACACGCCCAGGACGTTAAAAGAAGGCAGCCACGCACAGATTCGCACATCCAGGAAACAACCGGTATTCAAAAATTCATAACTAATTGTGTGATTATTGGTTTTCATGATCTTGCAACCGAAATCTTCGCATTAAAACGTGCTTTAACAGTTATGAAGACACCAAAAATTGATTCCTAGCAGAAGGACCCCCAATAGACAGATTACTAAAACCTACAAAATTCTCAGCATACACTAGATTTATTCAAGACTCAAAATAGATGATCAAACTTGATTCTTGTACACAAAACTAACACTTAAACATGTGAAGGTAGGAGATCCCTACCTCGAAGGTTAGAAGCATGCCCGAACATGGAGGAAACTTCAAAGGGCTCCGATCATGAATTTTCTCGGATGGATAGAAAGCTCTCATCGTGTAGAACTACTTTAGTACTTGGGATTTTTTTCAAAATCTCATTCTAAGGCGATGAAATCGAAGAGAGAAGTTTGGAGGAAAGGTGAGAGAAATAGTCGGCCGAGAGAGAGAGAGAGAGAGAGAGAGAGAGAGAGAGAGAGAGAGAGAGAGAGAGAGAGAGAGAAACGTGTGTGTGGCCTAGAAAGAAAAGAAATATAAGTGGGGGGAAATTATCCCCTACACACACCTGCACTTATACACCCATGCATATTACACTTGCATCCCGAACTTCTAAATTCTAGCACATTCGACATCCGAACTCATTCTCCATTTTATATCACAACTCATGCCTTCATAAAGCATAAAGAATTATGAAATAAAATACAGGTCTCTACACAGCAGCTCCCCGAGCCTGACTCTAAACATCCTTGAAATCTCGAACTCTAAGCGGTCCTGCCAAGTGTTCTCTTTGATAAGTGGCATAGTCACGCTCAGGTTGCAAGTAGCGTGCCAGGTTGGTATCGGGCTGTGTGAACTCCTCCAACTCTACCAGTACGTACTTGCCTGTATGTGAAGCACGGGGTGGAAGTGGCCCTGGCACCTGGAACTCAGGCATATCCAATGACTGTCGAGCCACTCGATCACCTAGGTACCATTGCCAACCGAAAGCTGACTCTAGTAACACCTGGCTCACCATGACGGCCCTGCTTCTGGCCAAATACTCAAGCTCTGGCTCTATTCTTTCCCATGGGTTCCACGTGATCTGTAATCAAGACAATCAAACAGTGCAAATATTGATCAGCAACAGCATTAAAGCAATAAAGGGTGGCATGATTAACTACTAGAATTTTGTATTATACCTATAAGGCGCGGAGCTCGTCTAAGTATATACGAAAGCCATCAAGGTCTCCTATCCCTTTCTTCTCCCCCATGTTCTTCTTGCTCCAGACATGTGCGCGTGGGACGATCCTCAAGTCTTGACATTTGGTCGCTGGGCGGCATATATTTGAACCTCGTAGGCCCAAAGCTGTATGGGATTTGAAACAATCAAGGCATCAATCAATTACATAGTCAATCGGTCTATACAGTCAAAAGTTAAGGTACAATTATGAATTGAAATTTGCAAGAATTGAAATCATACCTCCCATATCCTCTAGTACCCAGCTACAGTTTGCTCCGTTCTCGATGCATCTCCCATGAAAGCATAGACTGTGTCCAGCGCTGCTCCACCCCAGTCGAAGCGTGAAGCTATCCTCAAGTCTCTCAAAACAGGTAAGTACGATAGCTGCACTCTACTACGCCTGCTCGGATACAGTGAGGCGCCAAAGAGGTACAACAAATATACTCCGGCCATTTGCTCCGCCTCCTGCTCAGTAGTCACTTTCTTCTTCAAATACCTTTTGAATCGTTCATACTTTACCATTTCCTGGTCCAAATGAGGCACCTCTCCCAAGAACCACCTCAGAGCCTCCTCATCTCTATGTATGCCCGAGTCGAACGGGATAGGCTCTCCTCCACCCCTCAAAAATCGGTGATCGTTGCAAAATCTATAGGTGTCACTGTCATCTCCCCAGGTGGTAGGTGGAAAGTATCGGCGGTATCTCTCCACCTCTCTGCGAGTGCAACCAGGACAGCATGATCATTCCTAATTGGTGTCGGGATTTATATGAACTGCCTGAATTCGGCCTCGTCCACTAATTGCCTCACTCTCTTTGGCAACCTCTCGTACAGCGTGAAGGAACCACTCGCGCCTCCATGGCTGTAAATATCCCTTTGTTTCTCTCTCTCTCTCTCTCTCTCTCTCTCTCTCTCTCTCTCTCCTGTTTCAAGTACAAAGACAGACAACAGCGCAATATTCAGCATATAGTGGTTCATTTTCAAGCTCTGGGTAATCAATTCAGCCTTTTGAAAGATGGTTGGTTCAAGTTATGCATACATGCCATACGTTCAAGGATTATTATCTTTTACTCAATTCAACGTGCATTCAAGTAGAGTAAGCTACAGAAAAAGGAGTTTCAAAGATGCACCTGTGTCCAAGTCCTCGAGATATGAGACTCAGGGTCTTTTAAAACAAGCTCAGCATCATAATCTATTCGCCGTGGCCTATAGGCGGCGAAGCCGGATGGTTTGAACAAGTGTGGCGTAGGAGGCATGCGCAGAGAAAGTTGCACACTCCAAGCCCTCTGCCACCACCACTACGATACGCCTTGGCAACTCCGCCTCGGCTCAGGCTCTCTCAGCGACCTCCATCTCTCACGGCCTTCTCTTCTTCAGCCCTCACCGCTGCCTCTGCCGCCTCTATCGCTCTTTGTCGCTCCTCCCGAGTTGACAAAACTGCCATCCCAACTTCCGGATGCTCCTCAAGGAGTCTCGAGAGCATTTCCTCGCTCACGTACTCCGCGAAGTCCTCACGGGTAATGGGCCGGTGGCTCGACGATTGGGCCACAAGATGAAAAATCGACTACTCAGCCCGACATCGCCACCACTGACGTCGCTGCCTCCAATGACACACCCGAGCTGCCACCGGCGCAATCAAAGCCTCTACTGACCACCACTGAGCCCTCCACAGCCATGCTTGGGTCCAATAGCTCCACAACAAATCCTGTGGCTCAAGTCTCCTTTAACGAGGGTGGAACCACCTCTGACGCGCGTCGATCTACTCCTTCTTCAACTTTCTGCTCACGGCATTGACCGCCATCATCGCCACCCCTTACCACTGCACCAAAACCCACGGCTTCTCCTGTCGCCGTTTGCTCCCCTATTTCGACCTCCATTGGTCCTCCTTCGTCCCCTGGCCAGTTGATCACATCACCATTACCACCATGATCGGCCATGGCTGTCTTTGTTTGGTGTGGGTGTATTGATTTTGGAAAGAAATCAAGAGATTGAGAGGGTTTTTGAGAGAAAGCGAGAGTTTTTGAATTTTTGAACTGCTGTGGGCAGTTTTGTGGCATCCCAATGAGTATAAGGAAGAGGAGCAGGCATGGGCCGGGTCTGGGCCTAACCTAGACCCAAGCCCTAAAATAGCAGCCGCGCGCGTCAAAGTGGTATGGGCGCACATCGATAAGTTTGGGCCCTAGGCCCAATCTCCCTTCTGGTCCGGCCTGATTGCTTGTATTTGCTTGCTACAACCCATGGGATCATATTCATGGCATTTCAACCTTTATGACTCGTTTCAAATTGATGTCTTCTATTCGAGGCCTTAGTAATTCCCCAACAGTGGTCTGCCCTCACACAATTACAATCAAATGACAATCCATCCGTCCGATTTCAATCAACGATTACAATCAACGACGATCTATCCGTCCGATTTCAATCAACGATTGTAATCAAAAGACGATCCATCCGTCTGATTTCAATCAACAACAATCTATCCGTCCGATTTCAATCAACGATTACAATCAAACAACGATCCATCCGTCCGATTTCAATCAACTATTACAATCAACAACGATCCATCCGTCCGATTTTAATCAACGATTACAATCAACAATGATCTATCCGTTCGATACAGTTTATTTCCCCAAAAAAGTTTGCCTTCGATAGTCGATGTTGATCCATTCTTCTACGATTTGATTTCTCCCTAAGCAAAGTTTGCACTCTCTTACCAACAATTTTGTGATGGTCCGCCCATCTTCAATCTCTTGGCGCATGGTATTTTTATGTACATGTCCACTTTCTTCTTAATTTCTCTTGGACAGACTTGATAGGTGTCTAGAAATCTTTGACGTTACCCGTACCAGTTCAATGGTACTCCGCGTGCCGTCAAAGAAGGACTACTGTAGACACCCCAATCTGGGTCTTCCAATTGATTTACTTTGTTTTTCCGTTTCTTGTTTCCCCGATGATGAATTGGATCGAAAAGCAGTCTCGAGAATGGAAAGGTTTGAACTTGGAGTGATTGGAACCCCTTTTAAATCTTTGTGAACCCCAAAACCCTAAGATAAAACCCTAACCCTAGGTTTGACCAGCATGCGTTGTACTGGCTTCCACGCGCGTTAGTCTACTTGCCAGGTGTCGGTCATAGGTCAAAGCTTTGACTGTTGACCAGTGTGCTGGTAGGTAGCACACACGCACGTCGAACTGGTTCCCACGCGCGCCAGTCAACACCTGTCCTTGTCACCTTTTTCCAGCTGAATTTTATAATCATCAGGGGGTCTACAGGGCTGTAGAAACCCGATTTTCGTCGCCTGAACAGCGTTTTGCAAGGCATGGGGTGCACCACCCTCATAACCTCTCCCACCACCTTTTTCAACCCCCTTACCACCAAGCAACCACAACCAAGCACCTTGTTTACCACCAAGTTTGCTCCTTCAAATCCCCTATATATACCCCCTTAGCTCTTCCATTAAAAGGGTTACAAAAAATCAAGTTTTTTTAAAAGGTTACAAAATTTCAAAGATTACCAAAAATCAAATCCTAATACACTTTATATTTCATCACTCTAGCCATCTTCATGCATTCATTTTACAAGCTTCATCACCTTGTTCAATCCATTTCCAAAACCACTCAAGCAAAGGTATAAACACCTCTTTCTGCTTACTATTTTGATTCCTGGGGGGGCTGGCAGGGTTAAGGCTGATAATCAATACCAGTTCTGGCCCTAAAGTCAGTAAGGTTACAAGACCGTGTGACTAGCACACCCGCGCGTCATGGAGCCCTTCATGCGCCTGCCTGTTATGGGTTGCACTCGCTGGCCTATATGGGGATGGGGATGCTAGTTATTTCCTGTTTTTATTGGGTTATAAATCACTGTGATGCATGATAAAATTTGGTTAGCTGTTTTATATGTAAAAATTGTTAGCTTAGTTTAGTATGTCTTTCTCTTTTTTTGGAATGCCCCTGGGTTGCTTCTGAATGTGTCTCAGAGCCCAGGCATGCAAAGCCAATTCCTGGAAGTCCACTCAGAACAAGCACGCGCTTGTCCCTGATCGACGCTCGCTGGTCAACTCATTTCCAGAGATTGGCTCTTGCATGGGCGACTAGGCCTTAGGTCTTCGTTTTGACACCCCCACTGTTTAGGGGTTTGTATTTCAATTTCATTTATTCTGTTTGTAAAAGTCCCTTTCTATTTGTACATATAAGCTGCTTGGTTTGCCCTCTAGGTGAGCACTAGTCCTTCCAGAGCCCAGAAGGGGGGGTAAATTCAACCTGTAATGGAGTATCAACACGCACGCATGTGTATGGATTTGGCACGTGTTGGTGGCTTGCATGTACGTAGATCCATGCATGCAAGTTGGCCACAATTCACGTCAAATTCATACAATGCACTGTTTTGATATTGGATCACAGTGTTGGGTTTTAGCCCATTTATTACTCAACATTTCATCCATCCATGCTATTTTCAAACACATCTTGCAAATTCTTACAATTTTAATCCCTGATTAACTGTTTCCCTGCCTAATTGGCTAAAAATTGATTAATAAAAGAAAAATCACAAACATTTTTAAAATGCCTAAGTAGAGACCAATCTCTGAATTGAGCGAGAAGGGTGCCTTAAAATTCTTCCCCTCTCGTAACCAATCTCCCAAACCCAAATATGGTTATGACGTACTAGTGCTTGCACTTTTCAAATCAAAAACAGCGTACAAGGCGTTTCGAATTCAGTTCCTTGGATGTTGGACCTTCAAACCCAAGTGGCGACTCTCTGAATTACGAAGCGCTCGTCCCGCTTAGCGCTCACTCGATCCGGCATTAGTAAGGAATGGAATCCTTTTTAGAGCACGTTGCCCACAATGCAGTGACTTGATCAGTGCATGCTGATTCTTTCCTGCGTATTTCATTCCAAGGCAGTGTCTTCCAGTCTATTTAAAACTCCCACAATAGTCTGTTTCCATGCTATACTAACTGTTTCAATAAGCGAGCATGCTATAGATCACATTCTGCCAACTTGTTACAGCTTTTAATCCCCTTTAACTGCCCCGCCGCCCTAATTGGCTAAAAATCGATTAAATGAGAGAGAATAAAATGTTTTACAAATACCTGAGTAGAGACCGATCTCCGGATTAGGCGAGAGGGGTGTCTTAAAATCCTTCCCCTCTCGTAATTGGTTCTTTGCACTGAGCACAAGATGCCTTGTGCTGGCAGTTGATGGGTTCAGGTTCTAGGATGCTCAAAAGTCATTGATCAAGCTTTCAAATTCGTGGTTCTATCTCGTATCATCATTGGAGATCTAAGGTAGTTCGAGGAGTCTCAATTTGGGGTGTCTATAGTTGCCCCTCTTTAGTGAATACTCAGGTGCCGCGACGGGATACGAGTATGCGTCAAATATCAAGACACCCCAGTAGAGCATCCTGATAGACCAAGTAGCAAATAAGTAAACATGAGGTCGCACTCGAGGAGCTGCCTACGTACCCCGTGGTAGGGATCAGACCTGCGTAGTTCATAGGGGCAAATGCAAGTGGATAAACAGAATCATGGTCATGACGATGTTTATGATGCAAGCAAGTAAATAGGATAGACCCTTGATTTATTTTTTTTTAGAAATGGGATGGACCTTTGCAGTAGAAATTGAGTTTGAAAAATTTGCAGTGAAGACCGAAAGTGGGACGGACCCTTGCGGCAGAATTCTCTATGCTAAGGAGTTCTTGGAATTAAAGATGAGACGAACCCTTTGAAGTCTTGAATAGAAATGAGACGGACCCTTGAATTTAGTAGAAAACAGGATGGACCCTCGCAGCAATATTTAATTTGAAGTTGATTGAAATTTTCTTTCTTGAAAGAGGGGTAGACCCTTGAATTTTTTTCGAAACGGGATGGACCCTTGAATTTTTGGAAATGGGATGGACCCTTGAAATTAGTAGAAAATGGGATAGACCCTCGGGTTGAATTTTGAATTTCCTCTTATTCGAGAAACGGGACGGACCCTCTTCATAGAAATCGAGTTTTGAGACCAGCCCAGGAGTCAATTGGACCCAAGAAAGTAATTTCCAAACCATGGTGGCCCAAAAGAGAGCAAAGCAAGATGAGGCCCAACGAAGACCCAATTTCTACTGATTCCCACGGTCACTTTGTCTACCATTATGTCCGTTTCCCAGGTTTTGACCGAGCTTGCACCACTGCATGGAGGTTGTGGGGAACCATGTATTGCCTTTGTATCTTCCCTGAACAAAAGTTTACATAGATTGATGAAAGACCTTTGAATGTCTTGAAAATTTTGAATTTTCTCATTTAATGTTTGTCCCCTCCAACTTCTCTATAAATAGCAGGGCATTCTTGCCATAATCCTCACACCAAACTCATTAAACTCATTAAAGAGATTATGAGCAGAAGAATCAACAAAAAGGTTAAGATTTCTAGGGCAATTTCAATGGTAAACCCTTCCCCAATTCTCTAAGCATTACGTAATCAAACTGCTAACTTTGCGGCAACCTTAGATAGAGTAGGTGACATGATCAATTTCTAGGGCATGATTTTGTTTTAATTTCTAGGGCATGATTTGTACAGCATTGATTCAGATTCAAATACTCGAGTTTAAAACAATAATCGACTTCTAATATCTGATTTAGCCTGTAAAAAATCAGATATTTGAAATGTTCACACTTCAGACAAAATCGTACCTCGTACCTCTACTCGCATGGCTTTGGTGGAGACAATGCTGGTGCTGCAACCGACAATCCGTGAGCCGTTTGCTCCAGGGCTTATCAGATGAGCCTTGAAGAGTCAGAGCTTAAAGAGCTCTAGACTATAATATTCAAAAATGGCCTGTGAGCCGCTTGCACCATGGCTTATTAAATAAGCATTAAAGAGTCCCACGGGGCTAAAAGTCCGAGGGAAGTGGCCTATAAGCCCACTCAGCCGAAAAGCTATTGATGTGCCAAGCTCTAAGGCAAAATATCAACACAAGATCAATCCTAAGAGGACACAAACTCACAAGTACCAAGTTATTTTTCAACAACTCCACACTCACGGGATTGGGGGAGTACCAAAAATAAGTAAGTACCCCCACGTCTAAGCTATCCCAACGTATTCCTAAGGGAACTAACGAAGGACAGAGCTAATGTAAAGCTCTAGAATAAGAGCAGGCTTCACTAAAGCTTGTCTCCCTCGAACATCAATAAAATATAAACTTTTCTTTGCTCTGCTACGAACATTGCTGCTTAGCAATGCTAAAGGCAGACACCCCTATGGTTGAAACAACTACCATAGATGGGTGTAGATCAAAGTAAAAGGCTGCGCTCTGTTTAGCCCCCTGAACATTCTCATTGGATGCTATTAAGCAAGGCCTGTCAGCGAAGCTGTTCAAAAAGGTCAAAAATGGCAACATGATCATAGGACTAAGGGTCCACAAAAATTCCCCGAAACCAAGTGATGGCTATGTACACTGTAACCTGATGGCAATGTACATTGTAACCTGATGAACATCTCACTGATACACAGGATAGGCAGGCATAGTCATCGATTCCAGAGCAAATAGTGTTTCCAAATCTTCACTTATGTTCTTAAAGGGAAACAGGGGAGTAGCTGATAAGTATAAAATAACCTCCCAAGGTCAGCTCAGACTAGGAAGCCCAGCACAACACGAAGGGCCATGTTGGAGACCCAATGACACAGAGCTTAGCGTGAAGAGCTAAGCGGAATGGACCAGCCCAAGGGCAAATGTCATCCCAAGGTCAGCGCAAACTAAAGAGCTCACGGGCACAGCCTTATAGGCTCAAGCTATAGTCCCAAGAACATGGAATCTAGCTTATAAAATCTAGCCTCTATTAACTAGTCCGAGGACGAAGGCCAACTCATGAGCACAGCTCATAGAAAGATACCGTGCTCAGCTCACCAGGAACCTGCAGCTAGAATTATAAAACACTCCATAAGAGAGGTTCGTACCATCTAGGGGACTCAGAGAAGAGTCAAACTTTTATCCCCTTTCAACAATAGCCATGGCCTTATCTCATCCCAAGGGATGGGGTTGTGAATCCCAAGGGATAACCGTGAGAAACCCATACACGAAAGGAACTCAGAGAGCAGCCACAAGCCTTATCTCCTCTGAAGAGATCAAGCTACGGTCCACAAAGGATAACCACAAATATCCGTGTACCACGAGGACTCCTAACCTTGATGACAATCACAGAGTCCAAAAGAGAGGAGAACTCCTAAACCTGATAAGGACCAAAGAAGTTCTAGGTAGGGAAGACTCTCCATTACCAACCTATTCCTGTCATGTACAGATGAGCCCAAGAGGTCCCAGCACCGCAAGGACTCTTAACCTGACAAGCAAGTACAAGAGTCCAAAGGTGAAGCGACTCCTCAAACCTTATATGGATCAGGGGAGTCCTAAGGTGAGGAGGACACTCCAACACCTATCTATACCCGTCACGAGCTAATTAGACTTAAGAGTCCCGGTCCCAAGGGATTCCTCCCAAAATGCCTATATAAAGATCACACCTCCACCTCACAAAGGTATGCAAACAATACGAAACTCATACTTAGTCCATTCTCTCCGTATCTTGACTGACTTAGGCATCTGAGGGGCGATGGCGACAGCCACATCGGTGCCTATAGTTTACCATTTCTGTTTTGCAAGTCGTTAATCGAGCACTCCGAAAGCGGTTTCATCCGCTGGAGGATCAGATGGACGGTTGAGGTACCCTTCCTCCGGAGGTGACCAAAAACCGTTTCATCAGTTGGCGCCGTTTGTGGGAAATGAGATATCACTCTCAACCCTTCACGGTGAACGGTTTCCACAATGGATACTCGATTAATGGCTTCAAAGAGTCACTCTTCATCGCCTCCAGAAAGTCACCAGAAGGACACCTCACCCACGGTGATTCAATCTAGCGGCGTTCGCCGCCTAACAAAAACAAGCTGATACTATGCAAGAAGTAATCGAACCCTTGCAATATCAAGTGGAAGTTTTAACACAAGGGTTAGCAAACGCGACACGAATGAATGAGGAGTTAAACAAACAACTCACCAATCTTGATGAAAGTCCACTTGAAGAACAAAAAAGGGACGGTTAACACCGATCCCGAAAAGAGGCGATGGAGTCGCATCGAGCAAGATCAAAAATCTCTCCCAAGAAGCCCTTTGATAAGTATGGTAGACCTAAGGAGGTCAGCAATAAAAGAACCACAGACTTGGGGAGTATAAACCAGCCTTATTTAGACCTCTCTGGGAAATCCTACCTAAAGGAGAATTTGAGTAGGTCAGCTCTGCTCTTTAGACGAAGCTATCATGTGGTCCAAGGACCAGCTTTGGACCTTAGCTATGCAAGTAAGAATAATATTCGTAATAATATTCTTGCAATATACTTGTTCCGATAAAGATATCCCAATGGGATAAGGAAAGACCCAAATCCTAAAAGATAAAGGACTCCACCAACAAGATAAGTACAAAACATCTCTATATACGTAATCAGGGGTAGATTGGGATTCCTAGCCAAGGCAGGACCTTTCAAAACCTCAAAGAGGCAATCCAGAATCTACGAGATACAGTCCTACAAGGACTTAACTCCTATTAGAATACCTATAGATACAACAGTAGAGATCCAACAAGAGGATTAGGTCGGAGTTGACGACAAAGCTAATTCATAACCCTTCTATGGAGGCAAACCCAAATCGAGGGGCTGATTAAACAAGTTAAAGGGAAAGCTACCACTACCATGGAAAAGTTAATCCAAGTCACTGACTCTCCCTTCACGGCCAAAATAATAATGCTCCTGCTCCAAAGGGAGTTCGAGATGCCACAGATGGCGACGTTCAATGGTTCCATGTACCCAATGGATCATTAAGAGAAGTACAAATCTCTAATACCTTTTCAGGAAACACCAAATGAGATCGTGTGCCAAGCTTCCTCTGTTACACTAAGGGGAAGCTCACACACGAGATCTAACAAGCTCCAACAAAGTAGCATAAGCAACTTCAAAGAGCTCAGTGAAAGCCTTTCAAGTTACTAATGGCCAGCGTCACAGCAAACCAGCAACCCACCTCCTTACCATGAAGTAGGACAAGCGGAAATCGTTGCATGACAACACCACTAGATGGATAACATGGACGAAAAATGTCTCCATAAGCAGCCTACATAACTAGGCTGAGCTCGGGTCAATTCCCTATTCAGGAACCCAAAGTGATCTTAACCTCAAATGACCAGGGAGATTACGAATCGACCCGAACATGGGGTCCAGAGGAAAATATTATAGGTTCCACAGGGACCATGGCCATACTACGGACGACTGCATAGAGTTCAAGCAGTGGATACAAGACCTCACTCAAAGAGGTCAATTACAGTATTTGATGACAAGAAAACTCCCTAGGGAGGTAAGATCTACTCAAAAGACCTATCTACGGAAGTTCGACAGTCCATAATGTGGCAAGAAAAGCTTCCTTTTCAGACTATCTGAATATTATTTCAATTGTTGAAATTCATGCCAATGACTGCTCTACAAGCTGTAAGCATGCAGCAAAAGCTAAGTGCCTTCTCAATACTTGTAAGCAAGGCCATAGGCATTAAAAGTTCCGCACTTTTATGCCTCCATATATTAATCTCTTGCTCAAACCTCTCAGCACTAGCTGCAACATTTCTTAAATTGAATGCAACGCCAAGGCTCATGCACACTAAATATTAGCAGGCATAAATGCCCCCATCAACATTAATCTGACTACGGATTAAATTGCATGATGCAAAACTCAAGTGCCCAACGGGCACCTTTTAAGAAGAGCAGAGCTTGCCACCTAGATTACCTCCGCGGTTTGAAGCATCCGTACAGGCCAATAATAATGAAATCCGATTGCACGGATTATCAACTCTGCTCTTCCAAACCAAAAGTCAAAAGCTACAAAAGTGTTAGAAACTTAACCATGACCGGCAAGCCTGCTCGGTCACAGCTCAAGGCCCCAAAATCAGACTAAGCAAAAAGTCAAATTGAGCAACCAAGGTCTGCTTAGAAGAACATAGTTGATAAGGCACGTGATGTTCTCCATAATGCAAGTGCAAGTGCAAAATTATCACGACAATAGCAGTGAATGAGTAACTCACTTCTACAGAAACATGAAAATTTCTAAGGAAATACACATATAAGAGCTCAGGCTCGTTTAGAGAGCTGAGTATGAAAGGCAACATCATCTGATCATCTTCAAGGATTGACATAGCGCCATCATTAGCTTGGCTTTGTAGGCCACTAAGCTACCCAAAAAAAAAAAGATCTTAATCGTCTAAGGGATCTAAGGTGGCTGAAACACCTCCTACGGGAGGTGACAAACATAAATTATCCTAAGGGATAACCGAAGAGTGTACCTCAAGACGAGTGTCACGCCCCAAATCCGAGAGCATGACCGGCCATGTACCACGAAGAAATCATGGGACATGAGGCCTAATTAAAAATAATATTTTAACAACTTGAAACAAATAAAAGAAAAACTGGATACTTTATTACAATAAAATGGGCGACACCAAACTAATATTTTTCGTAAGTAAGTGACACAATATCTCATATTTTCCAATCCCCAAATTCCACCATGAACTGCCAATAAATAAAAGTGCGGAAGCTAATAAATAAAAGTGCGGAAGCTGTTTGACAATAAAAATGCAGACGCCCTAGAGGTCCAAACACAAGGTCCCAACAACGCCACAAAGTCCACTATAATGCTTCATGAACTAACTTGAAAAATAATATGGAATAAATTCGACTGCTGACGAGCTCAGTGAGTAGTTAAGCATGCTAAGGGTGATAATACAAAGTGGCATACTTTTGAAAGAACGATAATAAGGGTTCCAAGAAGTGGTTTCAAATTAATAAGGGAGATAGATAGTTCAACGAATACTAACAACAATACTGAACAAAAGGATCAACAGCTCAACAAATAATATCCATCAGTTGAAAAATGAATTAATGAATAATATGAACAATAATCGAATCACCACAATAATTATACCAAACAATGAGTCCAATTATATCTGAACGATGAACATGAAAAACGAGAGTCTAAACCAAGGTGGGAACCATATCTTCCAATTACCAAATGCCAAATATTTTCTTAGGGCATAGCCCGTTGGATCTAACACCGTACTTAGAGTCACCACAGGATGGCGCTTGGGACCTTTTCCCTAAGCCGATCCGGTATAGGATCACAGGGTATTTCACAAATCTTTTCCCTATCCGTTGAGCACTAGAGTCACAGGATATTTCACAAGTCTTTTCCCTATCCGTTGAGCAATAGAGTCACAGGATATTTCATAAGTCTTTTCCCTATCCGTTGAGCACTAGAGTCACAGGGTATTTCACATGTCTTTTCCCTAGCGGCAAAAGTCACCACGATATCTCACGGGTCTTTTCCTAGGACTTTAACAAATATAAACATAATCTATGGTCCCAAACACAAAAGAACAACGGCGAACCGAAGTCATCTGCACCAAGAATATTCTCCGTGTCGTTGCAGAGTCACAATAATATTATGGAGTCAATGAATCGACAACAATAAAAGTAAGGGCAATCGATCAATCACAAATATTCTCAATTAACCTTGTATGCCAAAGGGTACATCAATTGTCAATAATTATGAGAGCAACGAATAAAAATAACCATCATCGGATCACAATGAATAACGAATTATCAAGAATAGATTGGCTCAAGAGGATTCCAAAAGAAGGGATCACATGCTTAACCACTCACCTCGATCGGAAGGATTGATTGCAAATACAATGCTCGCGTTCTCTGCTAATCTGAATTAAAAGAATATGTACACACATGTTAACACTAAAGACCAACTATGCAAACTATAACTCTAATGATTAAACTTACTACTATACTGTAATTTAATATTTAACCTACAACTAAATGCACTAGAAACCTATCCACCAACAAATCCTATTAACCCATTGCCACGCATGTACGCACATGCAACTCACCCCTCAACAGCATATGATTTTAACCCTTAATTTATACCCATTCACATGGGCTTCCAAAACTCATCACTGATCCTACAAAAATGTGCAATATACATATACATATATACGGCAGGGGGAGCAAAAGAGAAGGGGAAAAAGAATACAGGAACAAGATTGCTAACCTTTCGTCTCTTCTCGTCACAACCTTTGCAACACGTCTCTCTCACTCACTCACTCACTCTCTCTCTCTCTCTCTCTCTCTCTCTCTCTCTCTCTCTCTCTCTCTCTCTCTCTCTCTCTCTCTCTCTCTCTCTCTCTCCCATAAGGTAGCCACGCTCTCTTTTTAATATGATGAAAGGATGAAACCCTACCTCTTCTATATTCTCATTCCATATACTGCCCACATATATACCGGTACTTTTCTAATCTAATTACACAATCAACCCAACATTATTATTCTTCTTTTTTTTATTAGCAAGAAGTTTGAAAAAGATAAATGAAAGATTTAATAATTTGGGTCAAATATATATATTTATTGAAAAAAAAAAAAGTGGGATGTCACAACAGAGCCCAGTCCGTCCACAAATAACTATTCAACAAAGATATCCCAATGAATAATAAGAATTAAGGCCAGCTCGGCCAACACAAAAGCGCATGATAAAGAAACTCAGTTAAGAGTCCTAAGGGACGAGCTCAACAAGGGCCATTGCATAGCTCAACACCAAAAACCAGCTGGACCCAAGAGAGCCGGCTTGGCATATGTATCTAAAGACGTAGCAAGTCATTTCCAAGAAACATCCTATTGGACATGCTGAAAAGATTCTACGGAATAAGCACGACAACTCGAATGCTAACGAGGGACCTAATTCAAAAGAAATTAAAAGTCCTAAAGCAAGAAGAAATAAAAATAGCCAAGCAGCTCAATGCCTTGGTCAAACCGAGAAATCTCTGAGCAAGAGGATTTCCTTCCCAAAAAAGTTGACCCTACGAGAAGACAAATTGGGAAAACCTGAACCAAGTTGAGAAGAGCATGATTTTTTTCCTCAGCATTAAAAAGATTGGGCTTACATGCTAGCCACCTCATAAGGAAAAGAGTTGTCAAATTCTTGGAATACAGAACATTCCAAAAGGTGCGAAGCCCTTATCTTAATTTTACTTTCCCATATGGCCATTTTTATGCATACATTAGAAAATTAGACTGAGCTCAGCAACGTATTATCAACGGGCCGAACTCATAGAGTTGGGACCGACTTGTAATTCCAAAAGTGTTGACACTTCCACTTGGTCCAGCCCAAAAGTTGGTGCCGAAAGGCCTAAGCTTACAGAGCTCATGCTAAAAGTCCGAGTGTGTGGCCCAACAGTCCCCTCGGCCTAGTCCAAAAGAGCTCTGTACTAACAAAACCGAGTTCAGTTACTGACTCGGTATCTCTAAGGCCAGTCACGGACGCCTAGTAATCTAAACAAACCCCGAGTTAGTTGCTAACTCAGTACCTCATGGGCCAGCTAAGGACGCCTTAAAAAATGATGACTATGAGCAAACCTCATTCTCATGCTAATGACATGAGGTATTAAGTCTCGTGCCAAAAGCACGAGAAATTCTCATGCTAAAGGCATGAGGTGTTAGGCATAAGGTGCTATTCTAAGTCTCATCCTAAGGTATGAGCAAACCTCATGCTAAAGGCAGGAGGTGTTATTCCAAGTCTCATGCTAAGGCGTGAGCAAACCTCATGCTAAAGGCATGAGGTATTGTTTAAAGTCTCATGCTAAGGCGTGAGCAAACCTCCTCATGCTAAAGGCATAAGATGTTATGTTAAGTCTCATGCTAAGGTGTGCGCAAACCTCATGCTAAAGGCATGATATGTTATTCCAAGTCTCATGCTAAGGCATGAGCAAGCCTCATGCTAAAAGCATGAAGTGTTATTCTAAGTCTCATGCTAAGGTGTGAGCAAACCTCATGCTAAAAACATGAGGTGCTATTCCAAGCTTCACGCTAAGGCATGAGCAAACCTTATTCTAAGGTATAGAATAACCATGCTAAGACAAGCATTGACGCTTAGCAATCCGTGAGCCGCTTGCTCCAGGGCTTATCAGATGAGCCTTGAAGAGTCAGAGCTCCAGACTACAATATTCAAAAATGGCCCATGAGCCGCTCGCACCATGGCTTATTAAATAACCATTAAAGAGTCTCAAAGGGCTAAAAGTCCGAGGGTCTAAGGGCTAAAAGTCCGAGGGTCGTGGCCTATAAGCCCACTTGACCAGGGCTCAGTGAGCTCCGAAACGCAAGTCCGAGGGAAGTGGCCTACAAGCCCACTCGGTCGAAAAGCTATTGATGTGCCAAGCTCTAAGGCAAAATATCAACACAAGATCAGTCCTAAGAGGACACAAACTCATAAGTACCAAGTTGTTTTTCAACAACTGCACACTCAAGGGATTAGGGGAGTACCAAAAATAAGTAAATTCCCCCACATCTACGCTATCCCAACGTATTCCTAAGGGAACTAACGAAGGACGAAGCTAATGTAAAGCTCTAGAATAAGAGTAGGCTTCACTAAAGCTTGTCTCCCTTGAACGTCAATAAAATATAAATTTTTCTTTGCTCTGCTACGAACATTGTTGCTCAGTAATGCTAAAGGCAGACACCCCCAAGGTTGGAGCAATTACTATAGATGGGTGTAAATCAAAGTAAAAGCGTGCTCTATTTAGCCCCCTGAACATTCTCATCGGTTTGCTATTAAGCAAGGCCGATAAGCGAAGCTGTTTAAAAAAGTCAAAAACGGCACGTGATCATAGGACTAAGGGTCCATAAAAATTCCCCTGAACCAAGTGATGGCTATGTATACTGTAACTGTGGGCAGCATGCCCTTTTAAGGGAAAGGATTCCGTTCCCTTCCTAAAGAAAATGCCGGTTCGATGGAGCGCTTAAGCTGGACGACAAGCGCTCGCAAAATACAGAGTCGCCACTCGGGTTTGAAGATCCAACACCCAAGGAACCGTATTTCGAAGCACTTGCCGCTCTGTTTGATTTGAAAAAGCGAAGGAATCAGTCCGTCATAACAATATCTAGGTTAGGGAGACAGGTTACGAGAGGGGAAGGGTTTTATGGCACCCCTCTAGCCCAATCAGGAGATCGATCTCTACTTAGGCATTTGCGAAAATATTTATTTGCGATTCTGTTTGATTAATCAATTCTTTAGCCAATTAGAGCGGGGGAACATTTAAAGGGGATTAAAACTGTAACAATTTGCAAGATGTGAGTGACAACATGGATGAACAGTTAGTATAGGATGAGAACAGACTCCTGTGGGAGTTTAAACAAACTGGGAGGCCCCTGTTTTGGAGTGACGTGCGCAGGAAGAAACCAGCATGCACTGAACAAGTCACTGCATGCTGTTCACTCCTGCGCGCACAACTCCAAGACACGCGCGCCGGTGAGCTCAAACCCACAACTCTTATTCTCAAACCCTCTGGGCTCTGGAAGGACCAGTGTACACCCAGGACAAACCATGCAGCTTATAGGCAGCTTAATACACAGTTTAAAGGTTGTAAAGCCCTAAAACATCCCATAAACAGTGTGGGGACAAAATAATGGCCTAAGGCTGAGCTACCCGTGCAAGGCCACTCACTGGTCAGAGGCAGTCTGTCGCACAATGGACTCACTCTGTCGTGCGAGGGTGTGCCCTGGCGCGCGATGGAGTCAGTCTGGCGCGCGATGGTTGCCCCTGGCGCAGACCAGTGTTTGGTTTACACATTTCTGGGTTCTGGGACAGGTCCAGAATGATCTCAGAGGTACTCCAAAATAGCAGAAACACAAACTAACTGCAAACTAGCAGTTTATACTAAGGAAAGCAGTAAACAGGTTATTATCATGCTTGTAGAGTGATCTATACGAAAATAAACACAAAAACAGCAAGACACCAATCCCCACGAGGATCGTCGCGCGCTGGACTGAGACAATCGCGTGCGTGAGAGACTCCATCGCGCTCTGGTTCTTGCCATGACCTTTTTTGAAACCTTGCCAGCTTTAGGACCAGGATTGGTATTGATTACAGGTCTTGGCCCTACCAGCCCCCCTCAGGGATCAAAACAGAAAAACAGTAGGTAAGTTATACCTAAATTGAGTTTGAAAGAGTGCTAGAGCTTTAAGGTGTGAGGTGTTTGATGATTGGAGGAGGAAGAACAAGTTGTGTTTTTGAGGGCCTTTGTATCTCTTTAGCTTAAAAGAGTACAAAACGGTAACCCTTTCAATGAAAGAAGGAGGGGGTATTTATAGGGAGGGATGGTGGATCTGGTTGGTGCTGGGAGAGGAGTTCAGCCAGTCCACGAGGCCTAGCTGAGGTTGCATTGGTGGCCAATTGTCCTCCTTAAGAAAGGTTGGTGGGAGATTAGGTCCGTCGCTCGACGGAGTCAGTCTGTCATGCGATGGTGCGCAACGGTCAAACTTTGACTGTTGACCACCACCTGGCAGGTTGACCATCGTGCGCGGGAGTGAGTCTGGCACGCGATGGTGAGCCCCAGCGGGGGATGGTTGCGCCCTGGCGCGCGTCAATAGGGTTTTTGGTTTTTAAAGTGGCTTAGGCTAGATTAGGTTCAAGGGTTTTGCAAACACTCAAAGCTCAAACGCATTATCATTCCCGGGGTGTTCTCGATCCATTTCATCATCGGGGAATAAAAAATCATAAGTAAACTAATCTGGAAGCCCAGATTGGGGTGTCTACAGTAACCTGATGAACATCACACTTGATACACAGGATAGGCAGGCATAGTCGTCGATTCCAGAGCAAATCGTGTTTCCAAATCTTCACTTATGTTCTTACAAGGAAAGAGGGGAGTAGCTGATAAGTATAAAATAACCTCCCAAGGTCAGCTCAGACCAGGAAGTCCAGCACAACATGAAGGGCGATGTAGGAGACCCAATGACATAGAGCTTAGCTTGAAGAGCTGAGCTCAATGGACCAGCCCAGGGGCAAAGGTCATCCCAAGGTCAGCCAAAACTAAAGAGCTCACGGGCATAGCTGTATGGGCTCAAGCTATAGTCCCAAGAACATGGAATCTAGCTTATAAAAGCTAGCCTCTATTAACCAGTCCAAGGATGGAGGCCAACTCATTTGCACAACTCATAGAAAGATACCGAGCTCAGCTCACCAGGTGAGCTTGGCAAATATGACAAACTTGCAACTAGACTTATAAAACACTCCATAAGAGAGGTTCGTACCGTCCTGGGGACTCAGAGAAGAGTCAAACTCTTATCCCCTTTCTTGAATAGCCAAGGCCTTATCTCATCCCATGGGATGGGGCTGTGAATCCCAAGGGATAACTGTGAGAAACCCATGCAGGAAGGGAACTCAGAGGGCAGCCATAAGCCTTATCTCCTCAGAAGAGATCAAGCTATGGTCCACAAAGGATAACCATAGAGATCCGTGTACCACGAGAACTCCTAACCTTGATGACAATCATGGAGTCCAAAGGAGAGGAGAACTCCTAAACCTGATAAGGACCAAAGAAGTCCTAGGTAAGGAAGACACTCCATTACCAACCTATTCCCGTCATGTACGGATGAGCCCAAGAGGTACCAGCACCGTAAGGACTCTTAACCTGACAAGCAAGTACAAGAGTCCAAAGATGAAGTGACTCCTCGAACTTGATAAGGATCAGGGGAGTTCTAAGGTGAGGAGGACACTCCAACACCTATCTATACCCGCCATGAGCGGATGAGACTTAAGAGTCCCGGTCCCAAGGGATTCATCCCAAAATGCCTATATAAAGATCACACCTCCACCTCACAAAGGTATACGCAAACAATACAAAACTCATACTCAGTCCATTCTCTCCATATCTTGACTGACTTAGGCATCGGAGGGGTGATGGCGACGACCACGCCGGTGCCCAAAGTTTACCGTTTCAGTTTTGCAAGTCGTTAATCAAGCACACCGAAAGCCGGTTCATTCGTTGGAGGATCAGATGTACGGTTGAGGTACCCCTCCTCCGGAGGTGACCAATAACCGCTTCATCAGTAATCAAACTCCTTACTTTGCAGCTACCTTAGATAGAGTAGGTGACATGATCGATTTCTAGGGCATGATTTTGTTTTAATTTCCAGGGCACGATTTGTACAGCATTGATTCAGATTCAAATACTATAACGCCCCTAATTTTAGGTACGTTAAAAGGACGATTTTATTGAAAACTTAAATGGAGTCACGGCTCATTATTACAACATAACTCTCAAAGGAGTATTTTTATTACACAAAAAGGGAAATTAGGGTCCCTATCTACTGCTCCGCTTGTTCCTCCCTCCTAGCAAGTTCTTCGGCTCCGAAAGCCTCCAAGGTGAAGAGTTCGCCTTGTTCATCTATGAGATCTGACATATTATACCAACATCGCCACGCATATAATATGTCAGGGTCACCAAAAGTAACACCATGAGCTACAGAAGCTCAATAAAACAACCCTACCCACTAACTCCTAACTTATAAATGTTTGACAAGGTTTCCACATAGATCATGCATGTTTAACCAAATTGCTAACAATAACTCATCCACATTCATTATACAAACTAACATTGGTGTCCATTGTTTTTTGAGTTTCTCCTACGTGACGCATTGTAGACCATGTCATCGTTTCACTTTTTCTTTTTCCAAATCAACATTTCCAAAATCATTTTAACACACCCAACCTCGGTTCCGCCGTTCCGGGTTCCGGAGTATCCTCACAATGGTTCCGCCGTCCCAGGTTCCCATTGGCACACATTTGCATTGGCTCCTCTCCGCGGATAACCAAGCCACACACCCAACCTCGGTTCCACCGTTCCGGGTTCCCGAGTATCCTCACAATGATTCCGCCGTCCCGGGTTCCCATTGGCATACACACACACACACACACACATCTCACATAATGGCATCAAAACCGGTCATTATGTAGTTTCAAAAATATTTCCTTCTTCAGAACACTTTTTTTTTCATTAAACACACCCTAGGTGTCATATTTCTTACTTTCTTGATTTCGGTGTCTCGTTTTCATGCATAGACTTCCGCGGTAGGACTTTCCACATAAATAATCATGAATCATTCATTATAATCTTGAAACTAAACTAGCAAGATCATCCAACTCTATATTTTCTAGAATGCTTGAAACACAACTTAAAGCATAACGCCACATGAGTGGAGACCACTTATGCTTTGTCACACAACAAGTAATGCAAGAAGTCATAGTAAACATGTATATGTTCTCATAACCATTCTAAAGATCACAATACGAATACTTACAATCAAGCGCTAAATTATTATCTTTCGAAGACCGTTCTTCCTTTCTTTTGGGAAGTTCAAAAGAACTTAAGTTTAACATACTCCCCATCCTTTTTAATTTTTTTTTATAGGAAAAATACCTTTCAAATTCTCATGCAATTTTAATCACAAAACGTGAATATATTCTTATAGAGTATGGAGAATCTACGTATACGAATTTTATACTTAGAGAGAGTGGTTAGGAGTATTCTACCATGCTTCTTGGAGGTAGTGATGGCTACGGAAGGTGAGTCGGTGATCGGGCGGAGTAACGTCCTACGGTGGTCCCTCGATAGCTTCGAAAGAGAAGGTTTCTCTCAAAACTTGGTCTTGACTAAAACTACTAACTTTTTGGATCGAAAATGTGGTTTAGGTTGAGTTTCTTGAAGAACACAAGAAGAACTTCAAGAACAAAGAAGAACTAAGCAAGAACAAAGGAAGAAGATTTACCCAAAAAAAAACAAAGGAAGAACACAAACTTTCTTAGAGAGAGAAGTTAGAGGATGAAGGTGTGAGTTAAATGGAAGGCATGGGGTGCTATTTATAGCCAAAATTTGAGCTCCTCCTCTCCCCTCTTGGCCGGCCCTCTCTCTCTCCAATTCTCCCATGGATTTGCTCCATGTTTGGTCAAATCAAGCATGTCATGCTTTCCTTCACTTGTCATTTCCATTCTAGGCCAAATCTAGGTTATCATGAAGGGTTTTAAAGCTTGTCATGTGCTAGAATGGGTTGGCTTGTAAGAAAGAATAAAATCATTGGCTAACTTTGTACTTTGAAAGACTAGAATGGGTTGTCAAGTAGGTTTTAGGCTTATGGCCTAAAGGTTACTTGTGGGAGTGAACAAAAACACACCACACACTCCACCTCTGTCCCTATCTCTCGGCCCCTCTCTCTCCCTCCTTTTGTACTACATACATATATATACACACACACACACACACACACACACACATATATATATATATATATATATATATATGAGTAAAACTAAATAGTTTTAGGTCTAGGTAGTCTTATATCTAGTTGAAAGGGAAAAAGTCTTGGAGAGTTTTCAAGTGACTACTTAATGGAAGGAAAATGATTAAGATTTCCCTAGAAAGTGCACCTATGCATGTATAGGCTTATATAGGTATGCTTATAATAGCCTATGAGGTGTATATACCTATATATAAGCACATATATGTACTTAAAGAATCTAGGAAAGCAACTTTGGTGGGTAATTTAGGGTTAAGCCTATTAGTTTTAGGCTTGTAAGTATGGCAAGACTAAGGTTGCTTCTTTTGGAAGCAAAATGATGGGATTCTTTGTATGACTAGTCTAATCAAGGCTTCATTGGCAACCTAATATCTATTGTCCAATGGTCAAAAAATTTCCTAGCGTTTATGGACCAATGGGTAAAGAATATTGTTGATAATTATGGCTTGGTATGACTTGTCTTATCAACCATATATTGGCAAGTAATGTCTATTATCCAATGGATAATATTTTTCCTAGCATTTGTTGTCCAATGGTCAAAGGAATATTGGATATAATTAGGGTTTGAAATGACTAGTCAATATTTATTATCCAATGGATAATATTCCTCCTAACATTTATTATCCTATGGATAAAGGAATTAGGGTTTGGAGGGGTTCATAAGGCTCAAAAATGGTCAAAAGGGTCCAACTAGGGTTGGGAAAGTGTAACTAGGAGAAATGGTAATCCGGTTCCTCCAACTAATCGGTTAGAATCCACTTCATTTGCCAATTAGGGCTTCTAGTCAAGAAATATAATTTTTAATGACTAAAATCTAATTGTAACGGATTATTAGAAATTAAAAAGGAATTTGAAAGAAATCCTAGTAATTAAAATAGAATTTCAAATATAAAAATGAATTTTTATTTATTTAAAATCAGAGTCATTGCATCCTATCCCCCTTAAACAATTTCGTCCTCGAAATTAGGTGGATGCTTGGATTCGAATAGGTGGGGATAATTTGCTTTCTTGGTTTCCTCTCTCTCCCATGTTGTTTCTTCAGATCCATGGTGCTTCCATAAGACTCGTACCAATTTGACTGTCTTATTCCGGATGATCTTCTCACTTTGATCTTGAATCTCTATGGGTTCGTCTTCGTATGTCGTGTCTTCTTCGATGGAGATGTCTTCCCAATTGAGAACATCCGTGGGCAATGCGAGATACTTGTGGAGCATAGAAATGTGGAATAAGTTATGTATTTTGTCTAGCTGTGGTGGTAGTGCTAGACGATACGCAACTTTCCTTATTTTCTCCACGATGTCGAAAGGTCCGATGTAGCATGGAGATAGCTTTCTCTTTTTCCCGAATCTGATCACCCCTTTCTTTTGTCTGATCTTCAGGAACACATGATCTCCTACTGCAAAGGTTAATGGTCGGCTCCTTTTATCTGCATAACTCTTCTGTCGGCTTTGAGCGGTTTGGATCCTTTGCCTTATGGTTTTGACCTTCTCGGTGGTATCTCGTACAATGTCCGGTCTAATCAACCTAGGTTCCCCAGCATCTGTCCAACAGACTGGAGATCAACAGGGTCGATCGTATAGTGCTTTGTATGTTGCCATCTCGATGCTAGCTTGGTAGCTATTGTTGTAAGCAAACTCTACCAATGGTATGTGTTGCTCCCAGCTTCCGGAAAAAGTCCAAGGCACAAGCTCTCAGCATGTCTTCCAGTGTCTGTATTGTCCTCTCCGTTTGTCCATCTGTTTGAGGATGGAAAGCCGTGCTAAGCCTTACATCCATTCCCAATGCCTTCTGCAATCCTTTCCAAAAGTGCGATACAAAACGTGGATCTCTGTCAGATACTATTGAGATAGGTACTCCGTGTAGGCATACAATCCCTCGAATGTATAACAGGATCAGCTGTTCCATGTTTTCTGTTATCTTAACAGGCAGAAAATGCGCAGATTTGGTGAGTCGATCCATAATCACCAAAATGGCAGTGTTGGATTTGGCAGATCCTGGCAGTCCAATCACGAAGTCCATTGAGATGTGCTCCCATTTCCAGGTCGGTATTGGCAAGGGTTGAAGATCTCCTCTAGGTTTCTGGTGCTCAGCCTTGACTTGCTAACACACTAAACAAGTAGACACAAATTGTGCTACGTCTTTCTTCAGTCCTTCCCACCAGTACGTTCTTCGCAGATCATGATACATCTTTGTACCACCAGGGTGGACTGCGAAGTTCAAATGGTGTGCTTCTCGGAGGGTTCCAATATTGAGTACGAACACCTTTCCCTTGAATCTCAGGCTGTTGTCCTTCTCGATTGTCCATCCTGGTAGCGCCTTCCCTTCTCTAATTCGATACCGAATGAACTCGCAATCTTGCTCAAAGGTTTGGGCCAGGAGGATTTCTGGTGAAGTGCTGGTTTTGCAACGAGAGCATACAGACGTGCGTTCCCATTCTCTAATGATGGTCGCAAGTTGAACTCGTTGAGAGTGTCCACCATCTCCCATTCCTTAATGGCAGTCTGGACTTTCTGTGGCCTGTCCTTTCGACTCAGAGCGTCAGCTACCACGTTGGCCTTGCCAGGGTGATACTGTAGCGTAAACTTGTAGTCCTCCAGGTATTCCATCCATCGACGATGCCTTAGGTTCAACTCCTTCTAAGTGAAAAGATATTTGAGGCTCTTGTGGTCAGTAAAAACTTCGAATTGTTCTCCCCATAGATAATAACGCCAGGATTTGAGGGCGAATACTACTGCAGCCAATTCTAAGTCATGAGTGGGGTAATTCCTCTCGTGCGATCGGAGTTTTCATGATCTGTAGGCTACAACTTTTCCATCCTGCATTAGCACACATCCCAAGCCGTCTGTTAACGCGTCGCAGTAAACCGTATAAGCTACACCTCGCTCGGGAATGATGAGTACCGGTGCACTGGTCAGTCTCTTTTTCAGTTCCTGGAAAGACTTCTCACAGGCTTCATTCCAATCTAGCTTCACTCCTTTCTGAGTCAGTCTCGTCATTGGTTTGGCTAGGATTGAAAAGTCCTAGATGAATCTGCGGTAATACCCCGCCAATCCTAGAAAACTTCATATCTCAAATACGGAGGTCGGTCGTTTCCAATTTAGCAGTGCTTCGACCTTACTTTCGTCCACCGCGATTCTGTCCTTGGATACTACGTGCCCCAAGAACTTAACCACTTCCAGCCAAAACTCACATTTACTAGCCTTGGCATAGAGTTGGTTATCTCGGAGTACTTGTAGTGCCATCCAAAGGTGTTGTTCGTGTTACTCCTTATTGGCGGAGTATATCAAGATGTCATCAATGAACACCACTACAAATTTGTCTAAGTAGGGTTGAAAGATCTTGTTCATGAGACACATGAATACTGCCGGAGCGTTGGTTAGCCCGAACGGCATTACTACAAATTCGTAGTGTCCGTATCTGGTGCAAAAGGCTGTCTTGGCGATGTCCTCATCCCGAATCCTTAACTGATGATAGCCTGATCGGAGATCAATTTTAGAGAAACAGGTTGCTCCTCTTAATTGATCAAAGAGGTCATCGATCCTAGGCAAGGGGTATCGATTCTTAACTGTGACTTGGTTCAACTTCCTATAGTCAATACATAGTTGAAGTGTTCCTTCTTTCTTCTTTACGAACAATGCAGGCGCTCCCCAAGGTGACGTGCTCGGTCTGATGAATCCTTTATCCAACAGCTCCTACAATTGGGTCTTAAGCTTCTTTAGTTCTGCAGGGGCTATGCGGTACGGGGCCATAGAAATGGGTGCGGTTCCCGGCTGGAGTTCTATATATAGAGAAGTCTATCTCTCTCTGGGGCGGTAAGCCAAGAAGTTCTTCAGGGAAAATATCGGCGTACTCGCAAACGATTTGTGTTAATCCCAACTCCATCCTGTCGGCTTCTTCCATTTGGAGACTAGCTAGCCATCCAAACAATTGGTTCTGCCACCTTAATCTTTTCGTCGTCGAACTCGTTATTTCTCTATCCCCCTTAAAACGGAAACGAGTCCCATCTGAGGTGTTAACTATCACCGTCTTCTGATGACAGTCTACAACTGCTCGATGAGCCGATGGCCAATCCATCCCAAGATTACGTCAAAATCCACCATGTCGATCACTCTGAGGTCGCAGGTCAAGCGCAAGTTGGCTACTTCTATCTCGCACCCTCTACACACTAGACTAACAGCTATACTTCCCCCCAACGGCGATGTTACTTTCGTACTCGTACTTAGGGGTTCTGTTTCTAGTGCTAGAGTAGTTACGCAGGCAGTAGATATAAATGAATGCGATGCACCGGAGTCAAACAAGGCTTGTACGCAGGTACTATATAATAGTAGCGTACCTTGGATCACAGAGGGATCCGGCTCTTGCTCCTCAGTCTGCAACGCAAAGATGCACCCTCCAGTGCCTTGCTAGGCTCCCATGGGCTACTTCCCTTTATTCTGCCCATTCTGCTGCTATGCTGGGCCTCCTGGGTACTACTCCCCCCCAAACCTAGCCTGCCCAGGTTGTTGAGCCTTTTAGTTTCCAAAGCTCCCATTCCTTTCCTTCTGGAGTTAGGGGCATTCATGCTTGTAGTGACCCATAGCCTAGCAGTTGAAACACTGAACTGTTGCTCTGTTTTGGCCACTCCTCTGCGGTTTGCCACGCCCTGGCGTGGCTGCCCTCCAAGGTTGGTTATTCTGAGCCGAAGTAAAGGGTTTGGCAGGGTAGGGTCCACGGTTATTGCTGGGTGGTTGGGTTCGGATTGGTCCGCCAGTGTTACCTGTCACCTTCTTCCATCGAGTTTTGAAGTCTATCTCCTCACTCTCTAGTCGGAGAGCACACTTCACGACCTTAGTGTAGGTGGTGAAGGCTTAAGCCACTACGGCCCTTTGAGCAGTTGTCAGCCCCCATTCGAACCTTCTTGCCTTTTTGTCTTCGGTTGCGATGGCAGTTTGGGCGTAACGAGATAGCTCCTCGAACTTGGCCACATACTGGGTAATGGTCATCGTTCCTTATTTCAGATTCAGGAACTCTTGTTCCTTGGCTAGACGAAGGGGCGTGGGAAAATATTTGTCAACAAACAGAGTCTCAAACTCGTCGAAAGTCATGGCGTCGAAGTCGTGGGTTGCCTCCATCAAGTCCCATCAGTAGCGAGCTTCACCATTTAGCTGGTAAGTGGCTAAGGCCACTCGATCTCCGTTCTGGGTAATCCCTAAGGTTCGGAGGATCATCTTGACCTCGTTCAGCCATGTCTCGACCACGACAAGGTTGGTATCTCCATGGAAGGTCAGAGGTCGGCGCTTGCAGAACTCGTTCATTGCTTGAGTTCGGGTCATGGGTCCGTCGTTATGGTTTTGGTTTTGGCAGTTAGCCTTCAGGGCAGCAACGAACGCTTGCATGATTTGGGCTAGGTCAGGGTTTGCAGCAGAGGTTCCTTCATTTTTGTACCCTATTCCACTGCGTCGATTCACCATCTACGAGTAGAAATTGAAAGGGATAGTTTTAATTTAAATTTTTCCTTTTGCAAACGGTAATAAGTAATTGATTGCGTAGTATGCAACAGTACTCTTTTAAATCAAGCAAGTTTTTCATAGATAAAAGAGAGATACATTTATAGCATAGAGTTCTACTACAAAAGGCAAGCAAGACATAAGATACGAGTTCCTAAGGCAAGTTGAAATGATCCTACACACTATTACATAGTCCTACAGTTGGGCAAGCCTTATTCCATGCTGCTAGTACAATATCCTAGGGTAGTTTGACTCCGAACACTTCCCTCAGCCATATCATGTAGTCCCTTTCGGCAGCGGTCTCAACTCTCAGAAAATTCTCACGTTCTTGTGCGAGTATTTCTTCTATAGTTAGGACGGGTGGTTCCTACAATGGTTCTGAGAAATATTGAGAGATATTCAGCATGGTTGCCTCAAACTCCAGGTCAGACATAAGGTAGTCGAGTGGTTGCTCGAGGCTTTCCTCAGGGGGTGCAGGGGCTTGGATAGGTGGAAGGTTCTCGGGAGTCGCAACCGGTGGAGGTATCTCCCAAGTGATTGGGACTTCATAGAGCTCCATGTCATCCTCCGGAGGGGGTGTCAGTTTCGAGTGCTTGGGTGCTAGCAATGATCGGTAGTCAGCCAGCACGTGCGGGGCAAAGGGTGGGCATCCTCCTTGTCGTACGGTTGACATCTATAAATTAAAGATCGTTATATATTAGACTTAATGGTGTGAACAGAAGCTAACACAAGTATGCACATAAATAGTGATCACATATCAACAGGAAATACAAATCTTCCATTGCCAAATAAAGCAAGTACAACATAGATGGCTTACTAGCCTAAGCTTCCTACTGCATTCTGATTACAACCAAAAGGCCTAACCACTTTTTAAGCTTTCCTAGCTAGTCTAGAAGATATTTGGGAATTCCACCCTATAAGCGCCTATGTCGGTCTCATAGCGTGGTGGTGGTACATCACCGGAGTTAGCGGGTATAACCATGAGGTCGGGCATAACCCACTCCGGTTCTTCCTCTAAAATCTTGATTTCTTCGTCGTCAGATGGTAAGTCTGGATCTGGCATTAACATTAAATGCTGCCAGTCTGCCTCGTTAATCAGTGGGTCTTGGAACTCCTCGAGATCTTCTTCCTCGGGGTCATTCTCATTGGGATCTTGCTCGGGATCCTCCTCAACCTCCACATTTTTGGGGGGTGCTATGGGTGGTGCTTCGGCATCGTCCTCCTCAACTCCTTCAATTAGGAATTCTACTATATCGGGGGGTGCTATTTGGACTAGGATAGGTGCTGCGTCAGCATCATCTTCCTCCTCGTTTATGGGGAGAATGATGGTATCATGCTCTCGATAGTAGTCGTGAGTGTAGGAAAAAGCATAAGGGAAATAGGGATCCTCCACTAGTCGGTTCGTCATCGATCTTAGGGTGCTTGCAAGATGGTGAACTCTGGCAAGCAGATTGGCTTGGTAGAGATTTGGTTGGGCCATCTACAATAAGGGAATCTATGTATTAGACTTATGAATGAAGTCATACACACAATTTGGCAACTAAAACAACAAATCTTTTATTCATAATATGACAAAAGTACAACTTAGGAAATTAGACATTGGTGATTCCATTCTATATCCCAAAGGATTTATAGCCACTACTGATTTCATTTAAGTGTTTCTAAGTCTCCTTAGTTCTTCCAAGTTTTTCCTTATTTCATCGGGTTTCCCTCCTTAGCTACCTTTTTGGCATCTTCACCATCATTTACTTCCACCTCCTTATCTCCAAACTCAATATTTGGCATCGGGGGTAGGATACCGAAATATTCATGGAATGCGCTTAAGATAGGGAACATTTCGGGACACCAAGGGTCCTTTTCGACGGGGATAGGGGTATTCGGCTATACTCTTTCGAAATCCACTTTTTCAGCAATTACCGCGGCAATAAAGTTGTGATCTTCTAAGTGCTGGATCGCTATTCTTTCTACGGTATTCCGAGGGTTGGTAAGCTTCGACTAAAAGATCAACTAGAAGTTTCATCTACAAGAAAGAGTTTTATTAGTCAAGTTTAAGAAAAAGGTTTTAATAAAAACTTAGAGAAAAACTTTTCAGGTTTCTATGTTTCACATTCGATCCTTGGTTTAAGTCATCATCCAATTATTCGAGAATTTCCAGCTCGACTGTATTGCCAATTCCGCACATTGCTTCAATCTGAAGATTGTTTTGACAGAATTCCACCCAATTTGGGACAGTAAACTTAAACTCAATTCACGTTTGTGCAACGGTCAAACTATCTTATGGTCTACCCATTCTACCCATGGCAGAGGTTTTGAACCTAAACCTCTGATACCAAGTTGTAACGCCCTAATTTTAGGTACGTTAAAGGACGATTTTATTGAAAACTTAAATGGAGTCACGGCTCATTATTACAACATAACTCTCAAAGGAGTATTTTTATTACACAAAAAGGGAAATTAGGGTCCCTATCTACTGCTCCGCTTGTTCCTCCCTCCTAGCAAGTTCTTCGGCTCCGAAAGCCTCCAAGGTGAAGAGTTCGCCTTGTTCATCTATGAGATCTGACATATTATACCGACATCGCCACGCATATAATATGTCAGGGTCACCAAAAGTAACACCATGAGCTACAGAAGCTCAATAAAACAACCCTACCCACTAACTCCTAACTTATAAACGTTTGACAAGGTTTCCACATAGATCATGCATGTTTAACCAAATTGCTAACAATAACTCATCCACATTCATTATACAAACTAACGTTGGTGTCCATGGTTTTCTTAGTTTCTCCTACGCGACGCATCGTAGACCGTGTCATCGTTTCACTTTTTCTTTTTCCAAATCAACATTTCCAAAATTATTTTAACACACCCAACCTCGGTTCCGCCGTTCTGGGTTCCCGAGTATCCTCATAATGGTTCCGCCGTCCTGGGTTCCAATTGGCACACATTTGCATTGGCTCCTCTCCACGGATAACCAAGCCATACACCCAACCTCGGTTCCGCCATTTCGGGTTCCCGAGTATCCTCACAATGGTTCCGCCATCCCGAGTTCCCATTGGCACACACATCTCACATAATGCCATCAAAACCGATCATTATGTAGTTTCAAAAATATTTCCTTCTTCGGAACACTTTTTCATTAACCACACCCTAGGTGTCATATTTCTAACTTTCTTGATTTCGGTGTCTCTTTTTCATGCATAGACTTCCGCGGTAGGACTTTCCACATAAATAATCATGAATCATTCATCGTAATCTTGAAACTAAACTAGCAAGATCATCCAACTCTATATTTTCTAGCATGCTTGAAATACAACTTAAAGCATAATGCCACATGAATGGAGATCACTTATGCTCTATCACACAACAACAAGTAATGCAAGAAGTCATAGTAAACATGTATATGTTCTCATAACCATTCTAAAGATCACAATACGAATACTTACAATCAAGCGCTAAATTATTATCTTTCGAAGACCGTTCTTCCTTTCTTTTGGGAAGTTCAAAAGAACTTAAGTTTAACATACTCCCCATCCTTTTCATTTTTTTTTTTAAGGAAAAATACCTTTCAAATTCTTATGCAATTTTAATCACAAAACGTGAATATATTCTTCTAGAGTACGAAGAATCTACATATACGAATTTTATACTTAGAGAGAGTGGTTAGGAGTATTCTACCATGCTTCTTGGCGGTAGTGACGGCTACGGAACGGTGATTAGGAGGAGTAACGTCCTACGGTGGTCCCCCGGTAGCTTCGAAAGAGAAAGAACACAAGAAGAACTTCAAGAACAAAGAAGAACTAAGCAAGAACAAAGGAAGAACACAAACTTTCTTAGAGAGAGAAGTTAGAGGATGAAGGTGTGAGTTGAATGCAAGGTATGGGATGCTATTTATAGCCAAAATTTGAGCTCCTTCTCTCCCCTCTTGGCCGGCCCTCTCTCTCTCCAATTCTCCCACGGATTTGCTCCATGTTTGGTCAAATCAAGCATGCCACGCCTTCCATCACTTGTCATTTCCATTCTAGGCCAAATCTAGGATATCATGAAGGGTTTTAAGGCTTGTCATGTCCTAGAATGGGTTGGCTTGTAAGAAAGAATAAAATCATTGGCTAACTTTGTACTTTGAAAGACTAGAATGGGTTGTCAAGTAGGTTTTGGCTTATGGCCTAAAGGTTACTTGTGGGAGTGAACAAAAACACACCACACACTCCACCTCTGTCCCTATCTCTCGGCCCCTCTCTCTCCCTCTCCCTCTCGGCTTCTCTCTCCTTTTGTACTAATATATACATATATATATATATATACATATATATATATATATACACACACACACACACACACACACACATATATGGTTATCTATGAGTAAAACTAAATAGTTTTAGGTCTAGGTAGTCTTATATCTAGTTGAAAGGGAAAAAGTCTTGGAGAGTTTTCAAGTGACTACTTAATGGAAGGAAAATGATTACGATTTCCCTAGAAAGTGCACCTATGCATGTATAGGCTTATATAGGTATGCTTATAATAGCCTATGAGGTGTATATACCTATATATAAGCACATATATGTACTTAAAGAATCTAGGAAAGCAACTTTGGTGGGTAATTTAGGGTTAAGCCTATTAGTTTTAGGCTTGTAAGTATGGCAAGACTAAGGTTGCTTCTTTTGGAAGCAAAATGATGGGATTCTTTGTATGACTAGTCTAATCAAGGCTTCATTGGCAACCTAATATCTATTGTCCAATGGTCAAAAATTTTCCTAGCATTTATGGACCGATGGGTAAAGAGGATCAATTGCGTGCAAAGGTGCAAAAAGAAGTTCTAGCTGAGGTAGATGATAGGCTTTCTTGCCTAGAGCGTAAGCGTGCTAGGTTTGAGGCTCATGCGAAAGATCTTGGATACCCATTGCATCCGTCTCCAGAAGAGGATTCACAAACAGCTCATTCACATAACGAACAGGTTACTCTCGGTTATTGCTTCAAATAATGTATATTAGAAAGACATTATCCTCTTAACTTGAAAGACATTACTTTGTAGCTATTTTACTTAACTTCCACATATAGGACAACATACATGATTTTGGCTGCTAAAAGAAGGCGGCACGGCACGCCACAGGCACGGTTTAATCGTAGCACAACACAGCGCACGATTAAGTAAATGGGCAGGCACGTCACGATTCAAAAAAGCACGGCACAACATGACACGATAAAAAAGCCACGACACGGCACGACAAAAAAAGGCACGGCACGATTAATTAATTGGGCAGGGCACGGCCCGGCACGTCACGATTAATTAACTGGGCAGGGCACGGCACGGCACGACACGACAATATTTAAAAAAGGCACGGCCCGACACGACCCGATAAAGTAAAATGGCCCAGCAAGGCACACTTTAAGCACGACACGGCACAACATGCCATGGCACGATGAAGTAAATAGGCACGGCACGGCACGATAAAGTAAACGGGCACGACACGGCACAACAGGCACGTTTGACACCTCTACCTGTAGGTACCTGTCCTAATTTGAAGAGTGCTAATGCTTTGTACATGCACAGGCTGGTTTTGGTTTGTAACAGGTTCCTCGGACTAAAGCCAAGATATACTTCCTGCTGCTCACGTAATCGCAGAGGAACTGTCAAACGGCAGAATGAGTTATCATCGTCAAAGGTTGTTGGGCATTCGGGGTCCCTGAGGTCCAGTAAATCATGTCGGATTACCAAAACGCTCCAATGGGGCTATCTCACATCGATGCAAATGAGATATGCTAGAAATTGATTAAGAAGAAGAAGAATCACAATGTCGCAAAATGCCTTTTCAAATTTGGCTCACTTTATTTGATCCATCTTTAGAGGAAACTACACAAATGATCAATCGAAAAAGTCCCAGATCGAATTGGCCGGACACAAAGTCTTGTTAAATCACCATTCCAACCTTCGACAGCACGAAGCTCACTGTTTTGACAGACTTTTAAAGGATTGTTCATAAGTGTATTAAACTCTAAGTAAAGATTAATATTGGTTCGATAATTCCCCAGCAGAGTCGCCACTGTGGGCAACGTGCCCAAAAAAGGATTTTGTTCCTTTCTAATGTTGGATCATGGGAGCACTAAGCGGGACGAGCGCTTCATAATTCAGAGAGTCGCCACTTGAGTTTGAAGGTCTGACACCCAAGGAACCGAATCCGAAACGCCTTATACGCTGTTTTTGATTTGAAAAAGTGGAAGCACTTGTCCGTCATAACCATATCTGGGTTCGGGAGTTAGGTTACGAGAGCAAAAGGGTTTTAAGGCACCCCTCTTGCCCAATCCAGAGATTGGTCTCTACTTAGGCATTTTGAAAATGTTGGTGATTCTTCTTTTATTAATCGATTTTTAGCCAAATAGGGCATGAAAACATTTAATCGGGGATTAAAACTGTAACAATTTGCAAGATGTGTTTGAAAATAGCATGGATGGATGAAATATTGAGTAATAAATGGGCTAAAACCCAACACTGTGATCCAATATCAAAACAGTGCATTGTATAAATTTGACGTGAATTGTGGCCAACTTACATGCATGGATCTACATACATGCAAGGCGCGCGCCAAACCCATACACACGCGCGCGTGTTGATACTCCATTACAGGTTAAATTTTATCCCCTTCTGGACTCTGCTAGGACCAGAAAGGCACTTTTACAAACAAAATAAACGAAATTGAAATACAAACCCCTAAACAATGGGGGTGTCAAAACAAAGGCCTAAGGCCAAGTTGCCCATGCAAGAGCCAATCTCTGGAAATGAGTTGACCAGCGCGCGTCGATTAGGGACAGGCGCGCGCTTGTTTTGACTGGACTTCCAGGAATTGGCTTTGCATGCCTGGGTTTTGAGACACATTCAGAAGCAACCCACGGGCATTCCAAAGAAAGAGAAAGACATGCTGAACTAAGCTAACAATTTTTACATATTAAACAGCTATCCAGATTTTATCATGCATCACAGTGATTTATAACCCAATAAAAGGAGGAAATAACTAGCATCCCTATCCCCACATGGGTCAGCGCGCGCAACCCATAACAAATGCGCGCATGAAGGGCTCCATCATGGAGGGTGTGCTCGTCACAAGATTCTTGTAACCGTGCAAACTTTAGGGCCAAGAATGGTATTGATTACCAGCCTTAGCCCTGCCAGCCCCCTCAAGGATCAAAACAGTAAGCAGAAAGAGGTGTTTATACCTTTGCTTGAGTGGTTTTGGAAATGGGTTGAACAAGGTGATGAAGCTTGTAAAATGAGTGTATAAAGATAGCTAGAGTGATGAAATAGAAAGTGTATTAGGGTTTGATTTTTGGTAATCTTTGAAATTTTGTAACCTTTTAAAAAAAGTCGATTTTTTGTAACCCTTTTAATGGAAGAGCAAAGGGGGTATATATAGGGGATTGGAAGGAGCAAAGTTGGTGGTAAACAAGGTGCTATAACCAGCCAACAAGGCTGGTTGTAGTTGCTTGGTGGTAAAGGGGGTTGAAAAGGTGATAAGAGAGGTTGTGAGGGTGGTGCACCCGAAGCCTTGCAAAACGTTGTTTGACGACGAAAACGACATTCTACAGCCCTGAAGACCATCTGATGATTATAAAATTTGACTGGAAAAAGGTGATTAGGACAGGTGTTGACTGGCGCGCGTGGGAACCAGTTCGACGCTAGTGTGTGCTACCTACCCGCGCGCTGTCAACAGTCAAAGCTTTGACCTTTGACCAACACCTGGCAAGTAGACTAATGCACATGGAAGCTAGTACAATGCACGCTGGTCAAACCTAGGTTTAGGGTTTTGACTTAGGGTTTTGGGGTTCATAGAGGTCTAAAAGGGGTTCCAATCACTCCAAGTTCAAACCTTTCCATTCTCGAGACTGCTTTTCGATCCAATTCATCATTGGGGAAACAAGAATCTGAAAAATAAAGTAAATCAATTGGGAGATCCAGATTGGGGTGTCTACATGCATGCTAACCCTACCTGCGTACGCCACACCAGCACATGTGTATGCCAGTAAGTTTAAGGCCACAATTCTTATTTTCAACACTTCGGGCTCTAAAAATGACCAGTGCACACTCAGGACAAACCAAGCAGTATTATATGCCGGTAATATACAATTATAAACAGTTTTAAATGGGCTACAAAGCCATAAAATAAATATACACCCCATAAACAGTGTGGGGACAAAAAAATGCCAAGGCCTAGTTACCCAACACAAAGGCTAGCCACTGGTTAGGGTACTACCTGTGTGCGCGGGTAAACCACTGCAGCACGCAGGTTTGACTCCTTTGACCAGTGCTTGGTTTTATATTTTCTTGGTTCTGAGACATATTCAGAAAGACCCCAGGGGTATTCCATAATAGCAGATATGATTATTGAAATTAAAACCAACAGTTTAACCTACGACAGCAGTAAACTGGTTTTAACATGCTTCACAGTGATGAATATGGAAAGGAAGACATTAAACAATTAGACACCAATCCCCAAGCCAGTTCTGCATGTACTGCCAAGGACTGGCGTACGAGTTCTTGGGACTAGCGTGTGCTAGTTCTAGTCAGAACAATTTTTGAAACCTTGCCAGCTTTAGGGCCAGGACTGGTATTGATCACCAATCTTGACCCTGCTAGCCCCCCTCAGGGATCAGAACAGAGAGTATTTCCAAGGTGATGTACCTTTGATTTTTGAGTTTGGAAGGTGTTTGAGCTTTGAGTAGTGGCTTGGATGATGAATGGGGTGTATGTAGGGATGTGAATGGATGGTATATTGCTTGTTAAAGTTTCTCTTTTAACAAGGAGAAATTTAGCAAGAACTTAGGTTTAGGACTTTGTTACTTTGGAACTTGATGATCTAAAATCTTGTAACCCTTTGCAAGGTGAAAAGAGGGGGGTATATATAGGAGTGGAGAGGGATGCAACCAGCCAAGAGGTGGCTGGTTGGCTTGGAGTGTAAGTCTCCCTCTCATTTATGGGTGACTTGTGTGAGGGGAGGGAACATCCCCTGCCTCGAGACTGCTTCTCAGACAAATAAACAGAGTGTAAGGGTGCCCCAAAAATCCTGTGATCATGGTTGAATAAAGGTGATGGGACAAGGTTTAACCAATGTAACCAGGTAGTTGACCTGCGTGCGCGGGTCCAAGCCGGTCAATGGTCAAAGTTGAGCGATGATTGACACGGGGCAAGAGGACCAGCGCATGCTGGTTTGGACCAGCGTATGCAGGAAGGGTTTTGGTTGAGGCTTTTTGGGTTAGGTTTATGGAGTTTTAAAGGGGTTTAACCGCTCAAAGCTCAAACACACTAACATTCCCAGGGTATTCTTGATCCATTTCATCATTGGGGAATCAAATACCGTAAGCAAACTAATCTGGAAAGCCCAAAATAGGGTGTCTACAATCCCACTAATATTTAGTAGAGATCGGTTCTCGCATTGGGCTAGAAGGGGTGCCGAACAAAACCTTCCCTTCTCGTAACTTGGCTTCCGAATCCAAAACTCTCTTGTTTATTTTCAAACTCAAATATCATTTTCAAGTTCCAGGTTTCTCTGAGTCCTCCAAAAGGGGTCTCTCGAGCTCTGGTAGCCCACACCAAGGGTGGCGGAGGTAAGGCTGACGGTGAAAACTCCGCCACGAAATCTTCCAAGACTTGGCTTTTAATTGTTGCTCGCGGCTGGTAGTCAATCTCATACTGACTTAATTCCACCGATCAAGTTGAGATCCTTCCCAAGAAGTCTGCCTTGCGAAGCAGGGCCTTCAATGGGAACTCTGTATACACGATGATCTGGTGGCTTTCAAAGTAGTGAGATAGCTTCCTTGATGCTATTAGCAGGGCCAAGACCAACTTCTCAAGTGGAAGATACCTTGTCTCTGCACTTAA
This sequence comes from Rhododendron mucronatum var. ripense, assembly GCA_019656295.1. NCBI lineage: Eukaryota > Viridiplantae > Streptophyta > Magnoliopsida > Ericales > Ericaceae > Rhododendron > Rhododendron mucronatum. The sequence goes on along the minus strand of BPLT01000035.1, from coordinate 438,016 downwards.
CTGTAGACACCCCAATTTGGCCTAATGATTATTTCAAGTCCCACCTTGGGGACCATCCCAATGATGATATGGATACACTGATTGCTGATTGACTTATTGTAAACCTTAGGACTTATAGTGAGAACTTCTAGTCACTTAGAGGACCCAATTCAAAGCCATATAGTCTTTCAGACAGAAATAAAGTATCCTAGGAGAATCTTTCTATCGGCCGTAACATCGATCTCACGGCCTCAACATTATTTCTTCACTCGTGAAACTTGTTGCTTGAAAATCTCCCTGAGAGATTGATCTTTCAACCGCTAGATCTATCCTTCGGCCGCTTAATTGTTCGTACGGCCGCCAGATCTTTTGCCCGGCCGCTAGATCGTCTATTTTCTAGATTCTGGAACGTTCTGTCAATCGTTTAATCCAATCACAAAACCCTAGCTGCCAAATCCCGATGTGTTCGGGCTACGTAAGGAGATTACCATGAGGAGTTCATGTTTCCTTATAACTCCAATTCAATCATTGATTTTGATTGGTTGAGGTGTGTCATCCCTATGCCTATATAAAGGAGCCTTTGGGTTCCGAAATTAATAGGTTGAACACATCCTCTCAAGCCACGAAACTCTGTCAATATACACTCTCAAATCCCCTTTGCAAAAGCCTCAATCCTCCTAAGGCAGTCGCTAATCCGACGATCAAACCTCGAAGTCTAAACCTTAACCCCAGGGTTTTTCAAGAAGCAATCAGTCAATCCCATTCAATCCGAAGCAATCAAGCCACTGAGGGATCAAGGTGATGAGGCCCAGGGGCCTCTAGTTCAATTTATTTTCTGTTTTTATGCTTAATCATAGCTTTCTGATCCTCTGTTAGTTGTTTAGTTTCGTGTGAGGAAGAACATCGGCTGGGTCATCAATCCATTGGCCGGTACGTCAAACCAGGAGGATCTCTCGGCCGTGACATCTATTCACCGGCCGCGAGATCCATCTCCCTGGGACAGTTTGATTTATTATGCTTTTTGATGCATGCTTTATTTATTGTCTTGGCTCACCTTATCAACTGTTTAAAGGCTAATTAACCAGTTTATGTGCTAGGGTGAAACAAAATATATATTAATCATATGTTGAACGATTATAGGCCAGTCTCACGACTAGGTAGAAAGGGATGCCTAACACCTTCCCTTCATTGTACCCTTGGCTCCCGTACCCAGAATCTCTATCTATTTTTCCTAGTTTTTATAAACTAGGTGGCGACTCTGTTTTGATGATAGCCGCTATTGTGTGGCGATGTTCCTAGCCATGGGAATATCCACGATCTTGGTTTATAAAGCAAACAAACAGCAACAATGATCAATCTGTATGGCGATGCCCCGCTTCCAAGAGGTGTCTACATTAACAGAGTCTTACTCACGTAGTAAACCGGGGCTTGTTCGGCGTCCCTTACTCAAAGGAGCACCGCGCACATCGTGCGCTCTGACACTGCCAAATACAGTTTCAGTGGCTCCCCAGGCCCGGCGGTTGACATTAACGGGGGAGAGTTTAAGTACTGTTTGAGTTCCTGGAATGCTTGCTTGCACTTTGTTCCCCATTCGTACCCTACTCTTTTCTTTAACAGCTGAATGAACGATATGCACTTATCAGAGGACCGACTTATAAACCGATTAAGTGCGGCCACCATCCCGGTTAATGTTTAAACCTTCTTCGTGGTTCGGGGGCTTGTTAGATTTTGAATCGCAGAGATTTGGTTGGGATTTGCCTCGATGCCCATTGTTGTCACTTGGGGCTCAAGGAATTTTTCCGAACTCACTCCAAATGCGCATTTCGATGTGTTGAGCTTCATTTTGTACTTCCTCAGGACTTCAAAGGTTTCTTTTAGGTTCGTGACATGGCCCTCCCTTTCTCTACTTTTCACTACCATGTCGTCGATGTAGACTTCCATGATCTTTCTTAGCTGCTCTTTAAACATCTTGGTTGCTAGCCTCTAGTATGTTGCCCCAACATTTCTCAGTTCGAACAACATCACCTTATAACAAAACAGCCCCCGTGGCGTTATAAACTATGTTTTCTCCTGGTTGGGCTTATACATGGCTATCTGATGGTATCCTTGGCACGCATCCAGAAAGCTCATTTGCTGGTACCCTACAGTGGCATCCACTATCTGGTCTATCCTTGGCAGTGGAAAGCTGTCCTTGGGGTAGGATTTATTCATTCTAGTAAAATCCACGTAGACCCTCCACTTGCCATTCTTTTTCTTTACGACGATGGTGTTTGACAACCAGGATAATACACCTCCCTGACCGCACCTGCCTCTAGAAGCCTATCTACCTCCTCTATTACTACTTATGTGTGTTGTTTCGTCGATCTTCTCTTCTTTTGCACCACAGGTATGTGTTGGGGGTCCATGTTCAAGTGGTGACATATTACCTCAGGATCTACCCTCAGCATCTCCTGTGGCGTCCAAGCGAACACATTGATGTGCTGCTTCAAGAATTCCATTAGTTCCCGCTCTTCCTGCTTGGCTAAGGTTTCGCCGATAAGGAAGTACCTTTTCGGGTCATTCCAAATCTTGATTTTCTTCAATCCCTCTAATGCCTTCTTGGTTGGGTCCCCTCCAACATCTTCCAGTGTCGGTTGGTCCCGAACCTCTACCGATTTTACCAAATGTGCCTTTGGTGTTTTCTTCACTATTTGAACTAGGCACTGTTGTGCAACCCTTTGGTTTCCCCGGATGCATTCGATGCCAACACCGCCTGGGTATTTCACCATCTGGGGTAGGTTGAAGATATCACCATCATCTTATGCAACCACGTCCTCCCAATGATCGCATTGTAAGAGGATGACACGTCTACCACTAAGAAATCTGTGGGCAAGATCCCATACATTCAAAGTTACTCTTCCGAGGGGCCATACAACATCCACGCTAAACCCGACTAGTGGCGTTATAGACTCCACGAGCTCGGCCTAATCCAGTCCATTCTGTTTGAAGGCCTTGTAGTATAGCACTTTGATGTAGTTCCCCTGATCCACGAGGATCTTCTTGATGTCATAGTCTCCCACACGTTGGGTGACGACTAATGCATCGTTGTGGGGAACTTGTACCCAATTTAGGTCCTCGCCCATAAAGCTAATCATGTCCTCAGGCGTCCCCGTTTGGTATCGCCCTCTTCTTGCCGAGCTTCATCACATGACACGCTCGGCTTGCCTCCTTAAGATTCTCACCTCCTTACAGGTGTACAGGGAAACCAAGTCGTGTATCATTTGGATCAACCCTAGTTGAGGCCGGTCAAACTCCAACTCCATGGCTGTTTCCCGATTCCCCGGAGTTTTCTTGATGTACTCATCTAGGAGACCCTCCGCGACCTTTGCCTCCAAGAATCTCTTTGTAGACACCCCAATCTGGGCTTCCAGATTAGTTTACTTACGGTTTTTGATTCCCCGATGATGAAATGGATCAAGAACACCCTGGGAATGATAGCTTGTTTGAGCTTTGAGTGTTTGCAAAACCCTTAAACCTAACCTAGCCTAAGCCACTTCAAAAACCAAAAACCCTACTGATCAACACCAGGGCACAACCATCGCGCTCCAGGGCGCACCATCGCGCGCCAGACTCACTCCATCGCGAGACAGAGTGCTAGGGGGCACCATCGCGCGACAGACTGACTCCATCGCGCGACGGTCCAACCTACCACCAACCTTTCTGAAGGAGGACAGTTGGCCACCATTGCAACTTCAGCCAGGCCTTGTGGACTGGCTGAACTCCTCTGTTTCCAACCAGATCCTCCCTCTCTCCCTATTTATACCCATCTCCTTCTTCATTTAAAAGGGTTAGCATTTTCCATGGTTCTTCTTTCAAAGGGTTACCAATTTTAAGTCCAAAGAAGGATTACACCCATAATCCTCTATTCTCACACCTCAATCATTCAAGAACATAGCTTGTTCTTCCACCATTCAAACACCTCAATCAACCTCACACTCAAAGCTCAATCTCTTTCAAACTCAACCAAAGGTATAGCTTACCTACTATTTTCTGTTCTGATCTCTGAGGGGGGCTGGCAGGGCCAAGGTTGGTAATCAATACCAGTCCTGGTCCTAAAGCTGGCAAGGTTTCAAAAACCGTCATGTTAGGAACCAACGCGCGATGGTCCCACTCTTGCGCGGGCTTGTCTCAGTACAGCGCGCGATGGACCGCGTGGGGATTGGTGTCCTACTGTTTTGTATTTATTTACATATAAATCACTTTTAAGCATGTTAAAAATCAGTTTACTGCTTTTCCTTAGTATAAACTGGTAGTATGTAGTTAATTTGTATTCTGCTATTTTGGAGTACCCCTGGGATCATTCTGGACCTGTCCCAGAACCCAGAAATGTGTAAACCAAGCACTAGTCTGGTTGCGCCCGGGAGCACCATCACGCGGCAGACTGACTCCATCGCGTGCTAGGGCGCATCCTCGAGTGACAGAGTGAGTCCATTGCGCGACAGTTTGCCTCTGACCAGTGAATGGCCTTGCACGGGTAGCTCGGCCTTAGGCCATTATTTTGTCCCCACACTGTTTATGGGGTGTTTTATTAATTTGTAGGGTTTTACAGCTTTTAAACTGTTTATTAAGCTGCTATATAAATTGCGTGGTTTTGTCCTGGGTGTGCACTGGTCCTTCCAGAGCCCAGAGGGTTTGAGAATAAGAGTTGTGGGTTTGAGCTCACCGGCGCGCGCATGTCTTGGAGTTGTTCGCGCAAGAGTGAACAACATGCAGTGACTTGTTCAGAGCATGCTGGTTTCTTCCTGTGCACGTTATTCCAAAACAGGGGCCTCCCAGTTTGTTTAAACTCCCACAGCAGTCTGTTCTCATCCTATACTAACCGCTCATCCATGTTATCCATCACATCTTGCAAACATGTTACAGCTTTAATCCCCGTTAAACTGTTCCCCCGCGCTAATTGGCTAAAGAAATTGATTAATCAAACAGAATCGCAAACAAATATTTTCGCAAATACCTAAGTAGAGACCGATCTCCGAATTGGGCGAGAGGAGTGCCATAAAACTCTTCCCCTCTTGTAACTTGGCTCCCGAACCCAGATATGGTTATGACGGACTGGTTCCTTTTTCAAATCAAACAGCACGACAAGTGCTTCAAAATACGGTTCCTTGGGTGTTGGACCTTCAAACCCGAGTGGTGACTCTGTATTTTCGCGAGCGCTTGTCGTCCAGCTTAAGCGCTCCCGCGAACTGGCACTTTTCTCTTTTAGGAGGGGAACGGAATCCCTTCCTAGGAAGTAAAACGGGCACGCATGCCCACACTCTTGTATGACTCTCAGTTCTCTGTCATTTGCCCCCAGTCCTTATGGTAACTACATCTCTCACTGCTTTCCCTTCTGGAGTTGAAGTCTCCTGGAATCTTGTCCTCCGGCCATCTGAACCATGGTCTGTTCTTTATTCGAAACAGAATCTTGTAAATAGGGTCTTTGAAGACTGTGTTTGATGAGCACCCAATATTGTAGATATTTGGTGCGACTAGTCCCGTTTTATATTGTTTTAATTTGCGTTTATTTAGCTTTTATTTTATATTACTCGTAAGGTGTGTTTTTAGAGTTTTCAGGTGAAACGTGCAAATATGGCGCATTTCAACGCCATAGATGACCCAAGTGCTTCCTAGTACCCGAAGACCCTGTCGGCCCCTTAAAATCTGTCCAAGTATGGAAAAATAACTTTCTGAAAAAGTTTCAATTTTCGAGATTAAAAATGGCAGTAATTGATCCTTAAATTTTTCTAAGAGTACCTACAAAATTGCAAGGTTTTATTTGAAGAGCAAGATCATGTTTTGAGCCATTTTTTCTTGAGAAAAATGTGCAGTTTTCTGTTTTGTACTAAAAGTGGAGGGTTGACATTTTGATTTAATTAGAATCTTGAAATTCTGATAATGCCATTATTTCCAAATGGGGGGTACTTTCTTATTTTCATTAAATAAATTAAAGTAAATAAAAGGTAAAAGAAAGGTTTAAAATGTAGTCTTTACTTAAGTTTATGGAATGAAAATAAGATGCTGAGATGCTGTGGAAGTTGTTGGGAGCTGTCGGGTGTTGAGTTTTGGAGGTTGGCCTGAAGACTGGAGATAACCTCCTGGTATCGATACAGCCTTAATCTGTATCGATACGCATTAGCTTCATGGGAAGGCAGAGAATTTTGTATCGATACGGCCTTAATTTGTATTGATACGGGAACGTTACATGAAAATTGGCCATTTCAACTTAGCAGCGTGGTATCGATACTTTTCTTAATCCGTATCGATACCACGAGCCTTCGGCCAGATATTTACTGCTTTTTGGACCTTCTACTTATGGAATAGTTGCTACTTATATTATGTTTATAAGATATTTGTTGGGAGAGAAGATGAGTTGTATAAATACTATTCTCCCTCACTTTAGTTCAAAAAACTATTTTATGCTTTAGGTTAGGTTTTCTCCATAGCTTTTCTCAAGCTTTCTTAGTTTAATTATTCAAGAACTTCTTAAGGTAATTGTTGTTCATTAATTTTCCGTTTATTAAAGTTGTTCGTATGGTTTGGATCTTCCTTAATATCAAGTTTGTTTTCGGTTTCATCAGTTAAAAATCATGCCTCGCTTTTATGCTTTATTTTGTGCTTTAGTTACGTGTGAGTAGTTTTTTAGCTAAGTCTTGGGTTACTCTTTTCCAATGATTTAGGTGGTTATTTGGTTCTCAAACCTTCGGGCTTAAAAACATGGTTTTCGGAATCGAACTAACTTATCCATTTCGGTCTAAGCGAGGGGTGTTAACTCCTTGGTATGTTGTTTAGTCAAGCGGTCTTGGCAGGTGGCATATTGAGGGCTCGTGGCCTTCTACGTGTTAGATACATTAGCAAAAATAGGTTGTTATAGTTCCGTTTAATCACATCTTTTGATAAATGAAATCGTTAAAGCCAAAACTTCCGGGCGTGAGCACGCGGTCGTGACTCTCGCTTGAGTTATATTGAGAACTAGTAACGACCTTAGTCAATGGTTAGATGATCTTCAGACTTGCCTCTTTTAAGTTTTTTAAACTCATTTCTAGTCTTTTGTTTTAGCAATTTTACTGTTTAAAGCAAAACCAAGTTGGCCGTCTTAAACGCCAAAATCTACCGTATAAAACCTACAATCCAAACTAGCTATATTTCGATTCTCTGTGGGTACGATCCCGGACTTTCCGGTTATTATGCTATTGATGACCTAGCCCTACGCTTGAGGTGTCTCAACCTTATTTGAAGGCGAGGTTCGGAGGCTAAGCAGTGTTCACGGCAAAGAATGACCTTGGATCCGGTGCAGGCCTGTTATCCTTCTTCACCTGACCATACTCTCTTTGCCCGAAGTCCTTCTTATTCTCAAAAGACTTCTGTTCGGGCTGGGCGGCCTTCTTTGTGGCCCCCTTGGTATGCCGGCAAGACGCTTATCCCATTCTCATAGGATATCATCTTCAGCCCGAGCATGCTTGCTCTATCTTCTCCATGAGCTTGGCCAATGTTTCAACTGGGTACATCTTGAGATGCTCCCGTAGCTTCCCTTCTAGGACCAAACTAGTCTTGAAGGTTGCCAGCGCGTACTCCTCACTACAATTCTCAATCTCGTTGCATGCCTCCCAGTACTTCTTAGTGTAACTTCTCAGCGATTCGCCGGGTTCCTATTTCATGGAAGACAATACTTCAAAAGTCTTTAGGGCTGCTCAGCTTGTCAGAAAACACCCAATGAATTCCTTGGAAAGTTGTTTCCAACTCTTGATTGAGTTCGGCGCCAACTTATGGAACCATGCCAAGGCCACCTTCCCCAAACTCAAGGGGAACATCTTGCACATGATAGCATCGTCCCCTTTATTCATGAACATGGCCTGGCAATAATGTTGTATGTGATCCATAGGGTCCGTGTTTGTCTCGTATGGCATAAACGTGTTGTGTTTCATCCTGCTGGGAAGCATTACGCTCATCAACCGCCCTGAGAGAAGAGAGGATGTAAGTTTACTGAGGGCCTTGCGCACCGCGTCCCGAGCGGTTGTGCCCCCCTAGCCTTTCAAACCTTTGCTCCTCCTCCCTTTTCCTAATCTGAGTCAGATCTTTCATATCTGTCCTGATGGTGCCTTCTTGACCGTTTCTCCTTCGGCGTCAGACTTCTTCCCCTCCTCTCATGGGGGAGTCCCTTCGACGCTTCTTTGGAGTTTGGTCCTTGCTTTGATACTCTCGTGTACTCCCTGACCTTTCCTCGTAGGTCCCTTATTTCTTAAGTTCGCGTATCTCTCACTCACATCTTTTCATTCGTTTGGCATACTCTTCCAGTTCTCGTTCCTTTTGTTCGAGACTATTTTCGTACTGCCAAACGCTCACAAAATGTTTGTCGAACTGTTTGTGCCTATCTTCATGGAAAGACAGAGATTTGTCCTTCATCCTTTTGCTATCTCCCATCTTTCCGCTTCCCCCATCCCCTCCGGCTGGAAGCATGAAAGGGGGTTTCTTCTGATTGGCCATCTCTTTATCTTTTGCTTGTTGCGGTTTTTTCGGTGCTGGCGGCGGAATTTTACTTCCGCCTATAACCTGATCCAAAGGGGTCTTAGGATATTCTTCTGCCATAATCGTGATCTCAAAGAGTTACTTCATTTCCCACAGACGGCGCCAAATTGTAAAGCGTAAAAACCGTTGAGGGAAGATCCACACTCCTCGAGATCGACGCACGTGGCAATTCCGCTGAGATCCTAAAACCTACAGCACAAAAACAGTGAATGCACCAATGCCTCTCGTCGGTAATGGCCCTTTGATGACAAAGTCAGTATTCAAATAAAAACCCTAATTTCAAAGGAGGGATAGTAGTAGAATTATTGCTCAATGTGTACCTTTTCTCATTAGGTTTACCTCATATTTATAGATTTCATATGACTTGCTCTCCGAGTCGTGTGTTGCCCTAAGTTTAATTCCCGTATTGAAACCTAGCTTTCTGGGATTCTCTGCCCCAATGAGCTGGAGTCCTAGCCTTGTTAGGATTCTTTTACCCCATATAGAATTCATTCCATCTGGTAACTCATCCTCTGCCCCTCATGGCAGAATATCTTATCCCCTTATTTGCGGGATTCCCCCTTATCACGTTAGGAGCTCATTCTAGAATATTCTGGATCATTCTAGCCGCCCATCTCGTTGGTCAGCCTAGCTCAGCTAACATTCTGCGATTGTGCCCTTTGCTCGGCAACAATGTCAAGCACCTTTGCTTATTATTGTCTACCAATCTCCTTGCTCGGTCTTATGCGCCCTCACGCAGTCCTGCCGTGCTGCCACGTACACTATCTCGGGTGCCCTCTCCGCGGTACCCCTGTGCTCTCCCCGCAGACAGCCTCTATCCTTTGTGGTGTACCCCTACGTGGTATCCTGCTCCGCACGTGCTCTAGTGCATTTTCCTTAAGCTAGGGAAAACCCCGATCAGGGACCAAATTTAGACCGTCAGCTAGATATTTTCCCAGCCTTAACTATGTCGGCTAGATTTTTCCCTCTCAGGCAAATTATTTTATGGCAATCCTAGGATTGCCTTGAGTCTCGCACTCTATAATCGGTTAACCATTCGGGTTTATGATTCAAGTTCATTTATTGAACCGATTGAACGAAACGTTGATAGTGTGGTGAGTTAGGCTCTGTTTGATAATCTAATTCAGCACTTAATATTGGATAGATTAAGTAAAATAAAATAAGTTGATTTGATAACCGAAATTAGATGCACTAAGCATGTTTAGCGCTCCACAAAAGTAAAGAGAAAAAAATTAGGAGGCCCCCCCTTCTTTTCACTTATCGCAAAGCGTGTTCAATGCCTTCGATTTTTTCCTTTTTCTTTTCTTGCCTCTTCTTCTCTTCTTTACCCTCCCATCTTCTTCCAAGCCCTCACCTCCCATTCTGATTACTTTGAATTATAGTGAGCATGCAATTGATTTTGAACTTGAGACATTAATTGCTTGAGCTTGTTCTTTCTTTTCTTTTTCTTTTTGATTACGTTTAATCGGAGTTGATCTAGACTGCAATGAATGCTGTTTGGAATTGTTTTGTTATGAAGTTTAATTTTTATACCTTGGTGTTTTGTGGTTGAGAAGTCATGATCTTTATCTCCTTTTTATCTAATTAATTAAATACTTGCCATGTTTGGTGCAACATGTTGTCTAATTGGCAAAAGAGTGCATTAAAGGTTATAGCACTTTTTTTTTTTTTGATCCGCTTATCGCACTTATTTTGATCATCAAAATCTTTAGTCAAAAACATATTGGAAGAAGGCCTGATATTGACTCTATGCTTACCGGACCTGGATATCTGAAAGAACTTGTAAAGGGAAATTCGGCAAGCACATTGTCAGGAAATGTTACGGATGAAAATTGAATCATTCGTAAGTATGTGTCTATCACTTTCATATCAGAGGATGGCTTCAAAATAGTTGTTACATATCTGTAGAAGAAAAGATCGCGATGTTTCTCATAGCATTGAGTCACAATATACGAAATCGTTTGGTCATAAGAATTTTCCTTTTTTCCCGGCACAGTTTGCAATGAATTTTCTCTCTAATTATCGCTCTTATTTTTCTATCTATCTCGCTTCATTCGTTACCCCAAAATCTCCCTTAAAACCCAAACCAAATAGATTCCAAGTATGGCAAAAAAAAAATGCTAATACTTTAAGAATTCGTTTGGGTGCTTCATTAATGGGTTGTTTGGGAGCCAAATTTTGCATTTTGATTATTCATTTTCCAAGTTTGTTTTTGTTTGGGAGTTCAATTGTGAGAATGGATTCTTTCACAATGCATTTTGAAAGATATATTATAGAGGCACAATTTGATAATTAGCCATGAAGAAACTTTTCCATTTTAATTTTGGATTATCTTCCCATGCAAGTTCATAATCCATATATTTTGAGTATTATCCTGAAAATACCCACTTCATAATGTACATCTGAATGATTATGCAAATCTCCTATTTAAATTGATATCCTTTGAAAAATCAGCCGAAAAAACGAAGCTTGAAAAATAAGTAGAGATGGGGGAGTTTTCATTCTGGGTGGAATCCCAAGATGAAGAAATTGTTGAGTACATAAATTGGCGCCATTCCCCCGCCCCCTATCCGGCAATTATTTTGGCACCTATTCGAAAAATCTTTTCCTGTGATGCAAAATCCTGTGCTTTTAGCCAAATCATTTTTGCAAGAAAGAAAATCTTGTGGAAAAACTTAAAAAGATAGGTTCCAATATTTTTCTAAAAACCGAACAATACAAAAGTTACAAGGAAGTTATTTTTCCCATCCTTTTTCATCCTTTATAGGAAAGGCATAGTATTCCATCATCAATGAATTGGCCCGCAGTTTTTCCATGCATTCTGGAATTTTCATAGTTTTCAACTACTAACGGAAATTAAAATCCACGCTTATGACTGATATAATGTGAATTCGGAATTATTTTCCTTAGGCCAAGCGGAGAGGGCGGCATAAGTGAGAAACTATCTTCTTTATGATAATAAGGGGAAAAAAGAGAGAAAAAAGAAAAAAAAGAAAAGAGTTCTAAAACCTAGTTACACCCAAAACTAACATGCCTCTAAGAGGTTTCTAATGCGAACTAAAAAGAGAGCAAATTCAGTTGTAATCAATGCAGCTAGCTCCTACATTTCTGAAAATGTACCTCCCAATAAATATCGTCATTCCTTCGTACTCCAAAATTGAAGATCTCTCTCTCTCTCTCTCTCTCTCTCTCTCTCTCTCTCTCTCTCTCTCTCTCTCTCTCTCTCTCTCGCAAAACTGGCTGCATCAAGAAAAGGAGAAAACAATAGTGTTAGCAACAGTGATACTTGCACATATTTTTGTGCACAAATTATGTACATACATTTTGTGGGGCCTATATCAGGGTCCCACAAAATGATCCAAACCGTTCATCTTTTTTAAAATATTTTTTGGAGGGTTCTCGTAAAAAATCAGCTTCAAAAAATATTTTAAAAAAGAATGATTTTTTACGGGAATAGAATGATTCGCTCTACGATTTCTGAGAAAGCTCTTACCGATATCCGTTGGAGTTGATTTTTTACGGGAACCTCCAAAAAATATTTTAAAAAAGATGAGCGGTTCGGATCATTTTGTGGGACCCCGATATGAGCCCCACAAAAATATATGTACATGATATGTGTACAAAAATATGTGTGGGAATCATTATTATAGTGCTAGTAAGTGGTCCTGATCTAGAATTATTAAATGGATAAGCACGTGCTGAAACTACTTCTGGTAAAACTTATGCCATGAATGGTAAGCATTATTGCTGATCAAACATTGTAAACATTCTTACACTCAAATCAACAAAACAAAACAAAAACAGCTGCCCTGCATTAGGGCATATTGACGGTTACGAATTATTTCACGATTGTAAAATATGTTGTTGTAAAACTTTTGTGTTGTTTTTCCAATGAATATTTTTTTTTATTAATTGCAGAATTCCACAAAGTTCCTGGGAAAAAAATGTAATTGTCAAAGAGGCATATACTAACTATTTTGGAATGACGCTGGGGTTTTGTCGATGCTTTGTGCCTCTAGTTGAGTTTGTTTGGCTGTTCTCTTATTTGGTGGCTTGGGGCGGGTGTTTGAGGTTGGTGTTTGTGTGCTGCTTTTGGAGCTGCTGTTGTTTTGTTCCTGCTTCTCAGGTGCTCTTTCTCCGGTTTCATTTGTGAGAGCTAGGTTTGGTTGTTTTTTTTTTGGGTTTTATTTTGTTTCTATGTTGTCTTCTTGTTTGTTGGTGGAGGGTTCTAGGTGTTGGTGTGTCGGGGTTATTTCTTTACTTTTGTTGGCTTTTTGCCAACGTCTCTTTTGGGTCTCGGGTAGCTCTAGTTTGCCATTGTTTCCTTTACTCATACCACGTATGTATTCATTTGCCGCATTTTAAACAGTTATGTTTGCATCCCCGCTTTTATATAATTCCAGGATTGCCCTTTATTATATAAATACATTGACTATTATAAATATAATATATGTATATATAGGTAGAGATTTTTGGGACTAAAAAAAAAATTCTGAAGGTCCTCTAGCCTAATTTTAGGATAATCACCCTTAACTTTGGCAACTATTTAAACCCCCGGTTGAAAATCCTATTATTTCGGCAAACATTTAAACAGCCCCCCTTTCAAATACCCATTTCCATTTTGCATTTTCATATGCAAGTTTTGGAGAGAGGCGAGCGGTGAGAGCATGGCGGTGGCAAGAACCAGAACCTCCCCTTTGCTACCTCCGCCCGTCATCCCGTCATCCATCACATCGGCAATCTTGGGTCTCCATCAACTGGCACTAAAATAGGCAGTGAAGGAAGCAATATGGTTGAATTAGTTGGTGATCTTGGCATTCTCTATAATTTGCGTATTAACCACTTCCTCCATCGCTTTTCTTTTATTATGAATTACCGTGCAAACTCTCATTTTTTGTTCTGCCCTAGTACTGGCGAGAAGATTCAAAAAGAATGAAACTAATAAAACGGATACTACACTCATGGACAAGAAGATAGTGCAAACAGAAAATGGTGGAGAGGAAGATGATTATTGAAAGGCTCGAGTTCGTATTTTTTTGGAACAACTCCGATTTTTAACAAATAAAAATCTTGTTGTTTATTCAAAATTCTTAATGTTTCTTGTTAATTTATCGTAATTACATTTCAGCCCCTTAAAATTCGTTTCTTGACTAAGGGCCCTACTTGACAAGTCTAGTTAGAAAACCGACTAGTTGGAGATACCTAACTACCAATTTGCCTAGTACAATTCCCTAACCCTAGATGGACCTTTTTGACCATCTTTGAGCCTTGTGAACCTTTCCAACCCTAGACTAGAAAATCATTATTTATTTTCTTTTATTATTTTAGTTCTCTTCTTTAACCATTGGGCGATAAAAGTTAGGGGAACTTTTATCCATTGGACAATAGAAACCCTAGATTTCTATTTAAGATATTTTATGCTAGAATATCATAGTACTCGTATATATAGTTATATATAGACTTGTATACTTGCTTAAAAGGACATGTAATCTTATTCAAAGAGTTATTTTATTTTATTTAAGTTCAATTGTTTTTACTCATTGGTCAATAACCGTTAGGGAGATTATCACCCACTGGTTAATAAAGTTGGTCATCCTAACAAGTACTAGGGTTAATAAATAAACTACTTTCTTAGATTCCCATGTGCTAATTGCTTAAAAAAAAAAAAAAGAGAGTATATCTCAATCCTAGATTGCTAAGTACTATAATGAATAAATTAGTACTAGTACCTTGTGAATTTTTTTTTTATAAGAGAATCCTAGCCTTATATTTTATTGGATAATTGGTACCTACCTATATATTTAACTATGTGAACATGAGTACATATATATCATATTATATAAAGCCCTAGATTTCCTAAAGTAGTTGATCCAATAGTTTAATGGGATCATGTGCCTATTTGGATTAGTTTAATAGGGAGTTTTGACTTAAAAATCTACCTAGATTGCATGGTACACCCTTATATATATTTATGTATGTACTTGGATTTATATATATATATATATATATATATATATATATATATATTTACATACTTATTTTATTACAAGAACACATGTGCTAATTAGATTGTTTAAAAAAATCTTGGTTTGAAATCTCCTTGATTTCAAAGTACCATAAGTACATTATTTCTTTATGTTCCATTGTACCTAAAAGTGTGTGTGTGTGTACTAGTGCGAGAGAGAGAGAGAGAGAGAGAGAGAGAGAGAGAGAGAGAGAGAGAGAGAGAGAGAGAGAGAGAGGAAGACATTGGATTTGTACTTTGGCTTGATCTTCCATTGTACTTAAAATCCATGGAGATACACTTGTACAAGCAAAATCTATCCTTCCATTGTCCTATTTTGTACATTTACCAATATTGAACCTTGTACAACCCTCCTTTTCTCCACCAATCTTTCCATAATCCAATCCAAAGGACTAAATCTAGCCATGCAAGCCTAGAACTAGACCTTGATCTTTCAAGAAAGCTTGAAGCTTGACTAGTTGAATAAAAAATGAGATATGGAGAGAGAGAGAGAGAGAGGGGGCCGGCCTTGTGAGAGGGAGAGGGAGAGACTTGCCTATAAATAGCAAGCTCACTTCAAGCTTGAACTCACACCTTCACACTTTGCTCTCACTTCTCTCCAGAAATTCTAAGTGTTCTTAGTTCAAAAGTTCAAAGTTTCTTGAGTTTCTTGAAGTTCTTGAGAGCAACCACCAAACTACTTCCAAAACCATCCCTAAATCTTTAAAGGAGCCTAGTTTAGTTAACAAAGTTGTTTCTAGGAAGAGAAAAGTCCATCTCTCTTCCTTTCGAAGCAATCCGGAGCCGTTACACCCCCGAATCGCAAAATCGACAAAAACCGACCAACCGCCAAGAAGTAAGGTAGAGTCCCCAGTCTACTAACTCTACGTATAGTATAGAATCGTATGTTGGAAAGTAGAATGTCTTTAGTTCAAAGATCTCAACCGTTTTCTCTAAGTATATAAGGTTATCTGTTGACTGTTAGGGTTATCAGCCTATAATGTTAGAATTGCATGAAGTACTTGAAAGGTGTTTTATTGAAATAATGAAAAAGATGGGGAGTATGTTGAACTCGTCAACTTATGATTTGAGCATGCTAGATAATATAGAGTTGGATGATCTTGCTAGTTTAGTTTCAAGATTACAATGAATGTTGTATGATTACTTATGTGGAAAGTCCTACCGTAGAGTCTATGCATGAAAACGAGACACCAAAATCAAGAAAGTTAGAAACATGGCACCTAGGGTGTGGTTGACAAGAAAAAAATGTGTATCGAAGAAAGAAATATTTTCGAAACTACATAATGACAAATTTTGGTGGCATTATCTGTGTGTTTGTGTGTGCCAATGGGAACCCGGGATGGCAGAACCATTGTGAGGATACTCGGGAACTCGGAACGGCAGAACCGAGGTTGGGTGTGTGACTTCGTTATCCTCAGAGAGGAGCCAATGCAAATGTGTGCCAATGGGAACCCGGTGCGGCAGAACCATTGTGAGGATACTCAGGAACCCAGAATGGCGGAACCGAGGTTGGGTGTGTTAAAAAGGTTTTGCAAATGTCGATTTGGTAAATGAAAACGAGACACGGTCTACGACATGTCGCGTAGGAGAAACTCGGAAAACCATGGACACCAATGTGTTGTATAATAAATGATGATGTGTTATTATTCAACTATTTTGCATGTTCAATATGGAAACTATGTCTATTGTTAATAAGTTAAGGGGGTAATGGGTAGGGTTTACCCTATTGAGCTCTCGTAGCTCATGGTGTTACCTTTGGTGACCCTGGCATATTATATGGGTGGCGACGCCGGTATAATGTGTCAGATCTTATAGACGAACAGGGCGAGCTCTTCACCTTGGAAGCCTTTGGAGCCGAAGAACTAGCCAGGATGGAGGAGGAAGCGGAGCAGTAGATAGGAACCCTAGTTCCCTCCCTTATTTGAATAAAAGTACTTTTGTAAGGTTTATGATGTAAGGTTCATGATGTTTTGTGATCAACCCTAGTTGAAAGGTTTTTTTTAATATGTTCATAGTGCATTTGCAGAATTAACCATAGAAAACATGGTCAATTTGAATATTGTCTATGTTCAGAAATATTTTTTATGGTAATTTTATAAAAATAATTCATGAAAAACATGGTTGATTCCACCATGTTTCAAAAGTTTTCATGATAATACATGGTAGATGGGGAAAATAAATATGGTTTTCTAATTTATTTCGGTAAAAAATAAATCGGTGGGATTTGGTTATTACAAATTTTTAATATTTTGAAATTCTCTTTATATTAGAAAATGGTTGAATGCCACTAAATTAGGAAATGGTTGAATCCCACTAATTTAGGGTAAGATAGGTAATTCACCATCTAAAAGGATGAAAATATAACCGTTCAAAATGGCCTGGTCGAATACTTACATGGGATATGATTTGAGGATGGATATTTAAGTCTCCCTTTTTTTTTCTTTGCGTAGGGAAAAAAAAACTATTTTGGAATGATGTTTTATTGCCAACTTTTATTTAAAGTTCGTGATCCATTCACATGCCAGCTTTCATTCCAAATCATGAACAAGCTGACATAATCTAATTAGGGTGACGAATATATACGAATAAAAAAATTGCAACAATTAATTTGACAGATATAAAAAGGGTAAACAAACAAGCAATAGCTGTAAATGTGCATGTTTTCTCTATTCCTTTGTGCCCAAAAGATGGCAGCTTTAAGTTATTATTTTAGTAGTAAACATAATATTTAGTAACATTTATGGAAAAATTGGTTAGGAGGACATACTATAGGAGTTTATGCTATAATAAGGACATCAACTTTTTTCTTATAGGTGCCAGGATATTTTGGACCCAGCTTTCCAAAAATATCCCTATCACCAAAAACGCGCCCAAAGTTAAAATTCAGACACAGGAGAGACAGAAAAGACAGAGAGCGCTAGATATAGAGAGACCGATCGGTCGTGGTGTTGCTCCGCTGTAGGAGAGGTGCTTGCGGTGGGTGTCGTCGGTGATGCGGTGATATTGGGCGCTGGAATTTGGGAGCTTGCGGTGGTTCGTGGCGGGGGGAGGATAGGAGATGGAGTCGTCGGGACTGGTGTCGAAAATGGAGTTGGTGCCATAATCACCGGTAAAGGGTGGCCAACAACATGTTGCCCACATGCTCGACTTCGTCGTCCCAACTCCGGCCATGGAAGGAAAGTTAATCGCTCAACTTCGACGATGACGCGAGGCCATAAACACGAATCTCACTGGCAGTGTTTATTTTTTGTTTCGGTACTGATTTATCATTGTTAACGCCGATAATCAGTGGCGGGTTTACGGAGGATATACAATTGGAAGCTTACCATACTTAGACTCCAATTTTTTTTAAGTCTGGAAAAATGCTTGTAACAGATATGTGCACAAATAACATTATACTATGGTATTTTGTCATCCTAATAGTAAAATACATTCACACAAATAACATATGTGTAGCACCAAACTAAAACACAGATAAAGTAAAATGTCTTTTATTATAATAAAATAGACAAATATGGTTATTGGTCCAAATCAATACTATGTATTGTTAAAAAAAGACTAATAGATAAGGTTATCTTTGCAGTTTTTATACTCTGTATAATCGCAATAATCAATATGTGTGGTTATCTATTAAAATATGTACTTTGTATTGTCCAAAAAGACTAACAGATAAGGTTATCTTTGTGGTTTTTATACTCTATATAATTGCAATAATCAATAGAGTAAATTACACTAAGCCCCCCTCAACTAACCCGCATTTTCACTTAACCCCCTCAGACTACAAAACCCGACATTGTGCACCCTCTAACTATCCAGAGTTGACACTTAACACCCTTTTGTTAGGTCTCCGTAGGAAAAATGCACCGACAGCCGTCTCCGGCCACCAGACGGCCGATCCAAGCCGTTCAAAAATTTTTAAAAAAAAAAACCGAGTAGGCTTACGCAAGAATCATTGGCATCCGACTTGCGTAGGTGCTTGATCCAAACACCCCAAGAATTTAAATGGGGTGTTTGGATCGAGCACCTACGCACATAGGATGCCGTTGATTCCCCCGATGGCCCACTCGGTTTTTTTTTTTTTAATTTTTGGACGGCTTGGATCAGCCCTCCGGTGGTCGGAGATGGCCGTCGGTGCATTTTTCCTACAGAGACCTAACAAAAGGGAGTTAAGTGTCAACTCTGGATAGTTAGAGGGTGTACAATGTCTGGTTTTGTAGTCTGAGGGGTTAAGTGAAAATGCGGGTTAGTTGAGGAGGGCTTAGTGTAATTTACTCTAATCAATATATATGGTTATCTAATTAAAATATGTACTTTGTATTGTCTAAAAAGACTAACAGATAAGGTTATCTTTGCAGTTTTTATACTCTATATAATCGCAATAATCAATAGATGTGGTTATCTATAAAAATATGTACTTTGTATTGTCCAAAAAAACTAACAAATAAGGTTATCTTTGCAGTTATCTCCCAATGAGTCACTTACCCTCAAGCTCGACAAAGTGTGGGTTCAGCCGACAACGATCACACGCCCCCCCCCCCACACGCTGAAACAGTTATACCAAAAACCAATGATGAGCGTACATGGGGATGCTAGTTCACACCAAAACGGTTACCAGATCTTATCGATAACGCTGCAATAACGTCAGCTAACCCGTGCAAGGCACATGATCATACTTGAAGAGCAAGCCAAGCAGACTCTATAAATACCAAAGGATAGCAACCCTAAACAGGTACAAGTTATTCAATCCCCAAACCCTAGTCTCTTGTTTTATTCTCTGCATATTCTCATCCTCTCGCCGGAGGGTCTTGCCGGGCAACCCCGGCCCGGTCTTAGTTGTGCGTTCATTGTGTAGGCTAGCGCAACATGGCTAGGAACATTCGAACCAACCAAAGAGGAACTTAGATCAAAGATCAACGTGCCACACAATTGGTGAACCCGACGTGAAAAGCTTCAGATTCAAACGGCTCGAATTCCCTTCAAACCACTTTCCTCTTCCCAAAACAACCACAAATTCAACCACCATGGGCGAAGATCTGACGGACGTCACCGTTTCAGGGGCTAAAGACGCAAACGGAAACGTTATCCTACCACCACCCCTGGAGAGGCACATGTCCATCTCAATCCCTGCCAGCTTTGGGCTATCTCCGGCTACAGTCGATGTAACGGCGGCCTACATCCGCCTGTTGCAGCGGCGCAGCGACGAAAGAGACAACAAACTGGCGGTTCTAAGGGCGGAGTTGGCCCAAATGAAGCAGCACATGCAAGAAGTCGCACCGGCCACCTCCAGATCTGCTGGTGATAGGAGGTGGCATAGGCAAACACCAACTCCTCCATAACTGTAGGAGCAACCTCACGAAACGGGTTACCACTCTATGAAGGACCGCCTTGGCTTCACACCAAGGAAAAGCGACACAAGAGAACTAATTCTCTACAAATAGCCAACAACCTCCGCAACACATCACTCGAGGAGCCACCAGGAGCGGAGTAGATCCAAGGACACCACTGGATCCTTCACAAGCACATACTCTACCGGACGCATGGAATTCTCCTGCACCACCACCTCCCATAATAGCCGAGGCTCCCTGGAAACAAGGCGACACATTTTTCGAGCGTTTAGGCAAAATTCCACCTAACAAATTCGAAAATGAGAAGCGAGTTCGGTGGAATGGAAAAGGCGTACGCATCAAAGGGCAAAAGGACGATCCCAAGGACCGTCGTGAACGTGAGAAGTCAATTGACGGACCACGCTGAATAGAGACCGACTTGAGGGACAAACTCCGGCACTGAGACAACGAAAAATCTTCGGATAAGGACAGAAATCACAAGTGATCAAGGACCAATGGGCACGGCAAACTACCAAGCCAGGGATTTGAAAGGCAGCTGAAGGACCTCGGCGTCTCGCCCTTCGCATCCCTTTAAACAACACGATGGCCGAACCAAACTTCCATTTGCCGAAGTTCCCAAAGTTCAACCCAACCACCTGTGAAGCATACACCCACCTCATTCACTTTTGGCAAACCATTGAACTGTGCACCACAAAGGACGAAATTAAATGCAAAGCATTCCTCTCCAGCCTTGGCTCTCTTGGATTCCAGTGGTTCAACAAATTGATTGCTGGATCCATATGGAACTTGGCCGACCTCGAACGTGCATTCAACACCCACTTCATCACCAACAATAGAACAGCCAAGGAGCCTGAGTCATTGTCACAAATGAGGAAGCTCCCGACGGAAACTCTAAGACAATATTCCTAACGTTATTGGCAAGTTTTCAATGAGATCCTGGGATCGATGAATATTGGCGGCACACTCTTTCAAAAACGAATTGGAATCTGGTAGTAAGATCTTAGATGAACTTGCAATCCGTCCGCCACACGGCATGGGCAAACTTATGAGAATTGTAGAGAGATTTTGCGCCATTGAAGAACTCTACGCAGACCGAGCAGCTCCGGTGATCCCCAACACAACTACTCCACTGCCAATGGTCACCTCTCAACTGTCAGCGCCAATTCCCACCCCGCAAGCCCAACCAAAGAAACACGTCAACAACATCAAGGAAGGGAAGAATCGTCCCCCAAAGGAACACCACTATGTGGCTAAAACAACATTTTTCAAAGAACTAATTTGGTCTTTCCTCAAAGAGATCATGAGACAGCCTTCGTTTGAATGGCCAACAAGCAAGCTCGGCACGAACACAGGCTAGCCAGATAAAAATTTGAGGAAGAAGTGCTCCTATCACAACAAGCTCGGCTATTATACAACAGCCTGTGCACCATACAAGGCACTCTTGGAACGCTTCACGGCCCAAGGTCACCTCGACCAGTACATCGATCGAGCCAAGACACCTGCTCGTCAACCAATCGGTAACCCGAACCCCAATGAGCCACGACCAACGACATATGTTAGCCACGGCCTTGTGACCAAGGAGTCCAAAACCAGTAGGCCGACCTCGATCACGCCTCCACCTCAAAGCAGGTACTCGAGGTAGGACCCGGGTCAAAGCTGCCAAGCCCGCAAGACGTGCCAAAATGAACAATCACTTTCACCAAGCGCGACCTCGAGATGGTGCAAACCCCTCACTTCGATGCCCTTGTTGTCACAGTCCAAATTGGAGTCCACGATGTCAAGCGCGTTCTTATCGATCAAGGTAGTTCAACAGAGGTCATGTACTACGACCTATTCAAAAAGCTCGATCTCCCAGAGTCGGCACTAAAGCCAGCAGAAGTTTCACTCATCAGTTTCAATGGCACACTCGTTTGGCTGCTCGGCTGCATCTTTCTTCCCGTCGTCGTCGGTTCAAAAACGTTGAGCGTCGAGTTCATCATCGTCATCGTGCCGAGCCCATACAACGCGATACTTGGCCGAACTTGGCTTCATGGTATGCAAGCCATCGCTTCCACTTACCACCAAGTCGTCCGCTTTATCTGCGCGACCAGGAGGCAAGAAGATCTATGTGGCGATCAAGTTGCCTCCAAAAAGTGCTACATCTTGGTTGTTCACAATTCCACCAAGCAAAGTAAGTACAATGGGTCGAAGTCCCAGACATGGCCGTCATTGACGACGTCGGCGAAAAGGCCGATGACAAAGCAGTTGAAGACCTCATCTCAATGCCAATCAATGAGGACGGCTCACGTTTCATTTTACTCGGCTCTTCCCTCAACGATGTCGAGCGCAAAGAAATGTTTCAATTCCTCAAAGACTATGGAAATTTTTGCCTGCACCCCCAACAAAATGCCAGGGGTTGACCAAAACTTCATCAGCCATTCCCTCAACATCAAGAAAGATTCAAAACCGGTTGTGCAGAAGGCCGGACGCTCGGCTCCCAAACACGCTGAGGCCGTCGTGGATGAAGTCAACCGCCTGCTAGAGGCCAATGGGATTCAAGAGGTTCAATACCTAACATGGTTATCAAATACGGTTATCGTTAAGAAAAAGAACGGCAAATGGCGAGTTTGTGTTGATTATACCAATCTTAACGATGACTGCCCAAAAGACTGGTTTCCACTATCCAAGATCGATCAATTGGTGGACGCCGCGGCTGGCCACGCCCGGGTAAGTTTTCTTGACACCTACCGTGGCTACCATCAAATCGCGATGGATTTCGAAGACATGGAGAAGACGGCTTTCATTTCTCCATATGGCATCTTTTGCTACCTAGTTATGCCCTTTGGGCTCAAGAACTCAGGTGCCACATTCACCCGAGCAATCTTTAAAATGCTCCACGCCCAGATTGGCCACACGGTTGAGGCTTACATAGACGACTTAGTCGTCAAAAGCCAAAAGGAGTACAATCATCTTCAAGAACTGGCTGAAGTCTTTGAAATTCTCAAACTCCACAAGCTCTGCTTAAAAGCAAAAACATATGCGTTCGACGTGAGTGTGGGAAAATTTCTAGGACACTTGACCCCAACCAAATCAAGGCCGTTGCAGACCTGCGGCCACCATAAACAATCAGAGAAGTGTAGAGGCTCACGGGCATGGCGGCGGCTTTAAACCAGTTTATAAGAAAATCGTCAGACAAATGCCATGCATTTTTCCATGCTTTAAAAAGGTCAAAGCTGATGTAGCTTTGCGGGGACCCAGACTGCGATTCAGCATTGACCGAACTCAAAGGCTACTTGAGCTCGGCTCCTTCAATGCTAAAACCAAAGGAATTTGAAACTGTTTATTTGTACCTTGCGGTCTCGGCTCATATCTTCAGTTCAACACTCGTTCGGCGAGAAGGCGCCGACGATATGCCAATTTACTTCACTAGCGAAACGCTCCTACTCACGTAGACACGCTATCTACCTCGCGAGAAGTTAGCACTTGCACTCGTCTCAACTACAAGGAAACTCTTGCCGTATTTCTAGTCCCATACAATCACCGTCTTGTCGGAGCATCCTCTCAAGAGCCTTTTTCGGAAGGCTGACCTCACCAACAGGGTCTTCAAGTGGGCTGCTACCAAACCAAACCAAACCAAACCGAGCCTTACGTCCCAATAACTTGGGGTCGGCTACATGAATCCGTTTCCTCCATTGAGCTCTGTTTAGGGCCACTTGTTCACACAAAACCATTATACTCATATCTATGCACAGTACAACATCTAATGCCAATTAAGGTCTACCCCTTCCCGTAACATTGCTACCTAGAGCTATCCTATCCGCTTTTTAACTACTGCATCTTCTGATTTACGGTAGACATGCCCAAAACACCTTAGCCTATTTTCCCTCAACTTCTCCTTTATAGGTTGTAGACACCCCAATCTGGGCTTCCAGATTATTTTACTTACGGTATTTGATTACCCAATGATGAAACGGATCAAGAACACTCCGAGAATGTCGAGTGTTTGAGTTTTGAGTGTTTGCAAAACCCTTGAACCTAACCTAATCCTAAGCCACTTAAAAAAGCCAAAAACCCTATTGGCACGCATTGCTTGAGAACCAGTGTGCGCGGGTCAAATTGACAGGTGTTGGTCAACAGTCAAAGCTTGACCTTTGACCCACACATGTATTGGTTTGACTCGCGTGCGCGAGTTTAGGACCTACGCACACGGGTCAAACTGCCAAGTGTGGTCAACAGTCAAAGCTTGACCGTTGACCCACACGTGGGTTGGTATGACACACGCGCATCGGGGGCCAATACGCACGCGCCAGTCTAAACCTGTCCCCATCACCTTTATGGGTTGGTAGGCTTAACCACCAAGCAACCTCAGCCAGCCTTGTGGACTGGCTGAACTCCTCTATTTGGCTCCATACCTACTTCCTCTCTCCCTATATATACCCCCCATGGGTCTTCCATTTAAAGGCTTACAAAATTTGAAGGGTTCCAAGTCTTTTAAAAAGGTTACAAATTGTCACACATCTAGGGTTAGAAAAATCCTTAGCTTCCAAGAACATAGCTTGTTCTTCCTCCTCCATCACACAATCATTCAACCACTCAAACAACCTCACACTCAAAGCTCAATACTCTTTCAAACCTAAAAACCAAAGGTATAGCATACCTACTATTTTCCTGTTCTGTTCCGTTCCGTAGGGGGGCTAGCAGGGTCAAGGCTGGTAATCAATACCAGTCCTGGCCCTAAAGCTATCAAGGTTTAAAAAACCATTATGGTAAGAACCAGCGCGCGTTGGTCCTATATATGCGCGCGCCACTCCATGGCTATGCACGCAGGTCCGCGTGGGGATTGGTGTCTTGCTGTTTTGTATATTTACTTACATATATAGATCACTGCAAGCATGTAAATAACTAGTTTACTGCTTTCCTTTGTTTGAAATGCAGCTGTGGAGTACCCCTGGGATCATTTTGGATATGTCCCAGAATCCAAAAATATGTAATACCAAACCCTAGTTTGAGAGCTCAAACCAGCGCGCGCCTATGGTGTATCTGAGCGCGCAGGTTGGCCTTTGACCAGTGAGTGGCCTTTGTATGGGTAACTTGGCCTGAGGCCACTGTTTTTCCCCACACTATTTATGGGGTGTTTTGTTAATTTGTAGGGCATTTTCAGCCTTTAAATTGCTTAGAATTGTATAATAACTGCCTATAACTACTTGGTTTGCCATGGTGAGCACTGGTCCATCCAAAGCCCAAAAGAGGGTAAAAATAGAGACTGTAAGTAGAGCAAACACGCGCGCGCATGAATGGGATTCGCACGCACAGTTGTGAATCATATGTAGTGATCCGCGTGAACTAGATCAGTGCATGTAGATTCTTTCTTGCGCACGTCAATTCAATACAGTGCATCGGGTTCGCTCTGTTAAATAAAACCTGGACTTTACCCTATTTACTGCTTCCGCATCCATGCTATCTATCACATCTTGGAATGTGTTATAGCTTTAATCCCCATTAAACTGTTCCCCCACCCTAAATGGCTAAAGAATTGATTAATCAAAACAAAATTGCAAATGTTTTTCGCAAATGTCTAAGTAGAGACTGATCTCTGGATTGGGCGAGAAGGATGCCTTAAAACCCTTCCTTCTTATAACCTGGCTCCTGAACGCAGATATAGTTATGACGGACTGGTGCCTTTACCTTTTTCAAATCAAATAGCACGACAGACGCTTTGAATTCGGTTCCTTGGGTGTCGGACCTTCAAACCCAAGTGGCGACCCTCTGAATACCCAGCACTCGTCCCGCTTAGCGCTCCCTCGAACCAGCATTTAGAAAGGAACGGAATCCTTTTTAAAAGGGCACGTTGCCCACAGTGGCGACTCTGCTGGGAAAATTGAATCAATATTAGTCTATACTTAGAATTTAATACACTTGAGAACAATCCCACAAAAGTCTGTTAAAATAGTGAGCTTCGCGCTGCTAAAGAAAGGATGGGTGATTTAAAAGGACCTCGTGTCCGGCCATCTCGACTGGAGCTTCTCCAATTGTTCTTTTGTGTATTTTTCTCTTAGTATTGATTAATTAAAGAGAGCCAAATTTGAAACGGCATTTGCGAATTTTCGATTCTATTCCATTAGTCAATTTCTTTAGCACCTTCATTTACATCGATGTTGGATAGTCGCGTTGGAGCGATTTGGCAAGCCGACACAGTTTACCAGAGCCCGGGGACCCGAATGACCAACAACCTTTGACGATGATGAGTCATTCTACCGTTTGACTGTTGCTTTGCGATTATCCGGGCAGCGGGAGGTATATCTTGGCTTTAGTCTGAGGAACCCCCTCAAACCAAAACCGGCCTTTGCATATACTAAGACAGGTACCCGCAAGGTAAGATCTACTTGCATCTAACCCTCATATACCGTCTACGTGTTACTGCTTTTCCTATCGCATGCACTGTACATACATACCATTTTGCGTAGGAGCATGTTTAGGTCAGCTTCTAGGTTGTCTCTCTTTCGAGTTTGTCTTTGCTTATTAAAATGCTGATATGACCCGATGAAGAGTCATGCATCTCAATGGTGGACGTTGTCAATTTTCAAAATCCTCAGATCAATGAGACCTTGGGAAATCAAGCCTTTTTAAGTCTTTGGCTCATGTCCGATTGAAGATTCAACCAAAAATAAGGAGCCACATAGTATGGATGCCATGTCACTGGCACTACCCAGGTTGAAGTGTGAAGTCACTATACACCGCGACATTCAAAGTTAAGGCGCCAAGTCATCAATACCAAGTTGTTCTGAATTCAAAGTTGAAACTTCAAAAAGGAATAGCCAAAGACTTAGTCTGTTTTGACATCTCTTAGGATCAGTTGATCTATTCAAAGGATACACCCTCAAAAAGATTTCCGAGGATTCTGGTAGCGTCCGAACATCATGAGACAGACTCGTTTTTAGTTGTAGAGTCTAGGAGGACACCAACGATGATGATGTGTGCATTGCATTTCCCATTGCACATAACTGCTGCAGGAACGTCACTGAGCCTTCAATTGCTTTACTGTAAAATTTGGAACCATTGCACCAAACAAGAGAGTACTAAAAAGAAGAGCCAAACCTACTTGGGAACGTCTTCAGAATCCGGTTCAAAGGCTTGTCAGGCTAGGACCCCAGTCAGTTGCAACGGAGGCTTCTCCAGGTTCATTGTTGGCCGCCCTACAGTCGGGTTCGCCATTGATATTGCAAAAAGCCACGCAACCGGCTTCCCCTTCTTCAGCTTCTTCATCAAGCTCCACTGAAAAACCTGCGATGACTGATCAGCCGCTCAATCTTGAAACTATGCTCACAAACCTCCAGAACAATATCACTACTATGCAACAGAGGGCCACTAAGATAGATGCTAACATCACTCGCCTGAATAACCTTATCAACACCCGTCTTCCACCAGTGGTCGAAAAGAAGGACGAGGACGATGAGGATGTTCAGGCCACCCCCGTCTTTGTTGAGGATGCAAACCGTGAAGGTCGGCTTATCGTTCAGCCCACCTCTAGAGAGGCTTGGGTGCCTGCTCCAAATTCAAACCCCCGCTGTTGTTAGGCCTCTTCAAAACCCTGACATAACTGCTCTTATGACCAAGATGGCTAAGCTAGAAAAGGCCATCACAAAATCTGAGAAGATTAGTGCAGGGGGAATTGACCTGGATTGTCTCTGCTTATACCCTAATGCTAGGTTTCCTGATAAATTCAAGATGCCTGATTTGGTTAAGTTCGACAGGAGTGGCGATCCTAGAACTCATCTCTTTGGCTATCATGCAGCTATGAAGTTACTAGGAGTGGAAAGTGAAGCCATGTCTCAGCTATTCCCTTAGACTCTCTCTGGTCCCGCCTTCCATTGGTTCATGTCGCTCGACATCTCCAAATGATGGACTTGGGAGGATATTGGGGTTGCTTTTATTGGGTAGTACAACTACAACTCTCAGCTCAAGATGACTACTTTAGAGTTGGAATCTATAAAAATGGAAGCAAATGAGACCTTTGTGGATTTCGTTAAGAGGTGGAGAGCCAAAGCCGCTCTAATGACTGAGCACCGGAGCGAGAGGGATTAACTCCGCATCATCTCGCGCAATCTTCAACCCGACTATACCAAGAACCTTGTGTTGGTTCAAGCATCTGCAAACTTTGAGACTTTCTTTGAGTCTAGTTTGTCTATTGAGGATGCACCACAGAGGGGAATTCTGCCTAGGGGAGAGTCCTCCTCACAAAATGCTAAATGATAGCGTACTTTGGAAATAATAGCACACTATTTGGCGGTAGCAATTTCGCTAACACGACTACAAATGGGGACAACACTGATGCTTCCCCAACTATACAACTAACATCAATCAGGTTCAAAACGCCCACAGCTACCGAGCCCGAACCCAACCTCGGAGTTTCTCTGTCTTCGAGGCACCTCTGTCCGCAGTGATGGAAAAACTTGTCAAGTATGGGCATCTCAAACCTTGAACCCCAACTTCCCCCTCCAAAAGTCCTACCTTCTGGTTACAAGCCTCACCTCTTTTGTGCCTTCCACCAAATGCCTGGTCATCCCACTGACCCGTGCTATCGTCTTCGACATGAGATTCAAGATCTCATTGATAACGGCATGGTTCAAGTTCCACCAAAGCCCAACATCATTTCCAACTCCTTGCCTCAACACCACTCTGACCCTCTGGTTGGTCAGATATCTATCATCTCCACTCAAATCAACTATAGCTCCACCATATTCAACCCTAGCCACTATATCGTCCTGGAAACCCAACCTAATCATATCCATCCCGTTTGAACCGAAGACTAATATGATGGCTGTAGGTTGGGCAATTGAGATCTTCACTACCAACACCTGGATTGACAGTAATGAAGAGCTTACAAAGGAGCGGACTAACGGGCTGAGGTCCATTGTTCAAGGGGGCACCGAGTAGGTTTGGTCAAAGAAGCTGAGGAAGCCGAAGTGTTGTTATTTAGGCGGACCATCTTCTAGATCTTACCTCTCTGTGAGGAAGCCAAGGGTAACTATAAAAATTGCATTTTCAAACCGCGTCTATTTTGCATTGACACTCTTGAGTCTAAGTCTGGCACAGTGTCTGTCAAGTCATCTAAGTCTAGCTCTGAGTCGGAGTTTGTGCCTCTTGGCCCTCCATGTTGTAGCTTCTGTTTTCAATTCAAGTCTTTTGCTATACTTGGCAACCCCGAGGGGCTTTCTTTTTGAATGAATTATCTTACTTCTAGTACTTCGCTGGCTTTTGAATAAACTGTGTCTACCTCGACAACGAAGGGATAGATTTCGATGGGAATATCCCCAAGGAAATGTGTTCCCTTGCCGAAAGGGATGACGAAAGGCATGCTCAGCCTATTAATTGAAATAGTAATTCTCAAATAAACTTGGAAAGATGAGGTAGACCTCCGAATGGTTCAAATTGGTTTAACACCGTCACCAGAGGAGCATTGTGCCCGGTCAGATAGGCTCGAAGAGTTCATCAACGTCTTGACATAGTCTCACAGAAGACAAGCCTTGCATTGACCCTAAGAGAAGGAAGCATCAAACTCCTTTGCTCCAGGCCTTGTACCTTGTTCAAAACAGCAACAGCGGTGCTCCACCAAGCACGAATTAAAAAAAATTCAAAAATGGGCCGGAGCAAGGAGTTTCAGCCAAAGCGCTCTGGATCCTTCAAGCCATTTTATCTGGGGTTGCAACCAAAGATCATCGACCTCGATGGTAGCGAATCAATACCTTAGTCAACATGGATCAATTCAAATGCTACTTTTCTCTAAGAGAAGCTCGTTGGGCTGAAAACCCCAAGAGTGGGCAGTTCCAAGCAAAAGTTAGAGCAGCCTGCTAGACTAAGAACCTATGATGGCGGTCTTGGCAAAAGTAAATAGCCAATATTTGAAAGCTCTCTAGACCGAAAACCCGAATGGGTAGGCAAAAGTTAAAGCATAAAAGGTCAGGTAAAACACACAAGTGAACCTTAGCCCGAACTACGTTTTGTCCTAATTCCCAAAATGGGATACGTAGGCAGTTTCTCATTGAGATTTGGTCACAATCTATCAATTTGATCCAAGGCTTTGGTGCATCACTGTGGTCGAGAAGAAGACAAGCTCCATCCGTGTAGAAGGGGGGGAAAACCTTTCGTCTTTCAACATTGTTTCAAACTACTATTTCAACTTCAAAGCTGAGCAAAAGCCTTAAAAGATTTGAAGCATAAAAAACAGAACGAAATGCTGGCGAGGCCTAACGGCTCACAGTTTATTCTAAGTTCAGCGCAAAGTCTGGTGTAAGCAGCCGCAGCGGATCTGTAGTCACGCGCATTAGTTTGAGGTTTACGCATGTTTGTTCAAAATAATGCGCGTTGGTCTCAAACCTGTACGCGTGTATTCAATTCGAGCAACAATCAATAGCAATCAGCTACTGGCTTCGAGTCCTGTTCAAGGGGCTTTTGGCAAGTTTTGTCATGCCATGCAGGTCATATGAAACTAATGTGAATGCACGGGGGTGTCAGTTTCAGTCTGGGCCTATATGTGTCATCGTTTGCGTCTTATGTCCATTTTTGTGACATTTTATCCAATTTTCAGTCCATTGTCATGTCGAGATGCTTTTCTCGATTCTATTTGTTCGTGCAGGTCTTTGTATCTATTTTGGCCTTGCAAGTGTCAGTTTACCTGTTTAGAGATATTGTGAGTTTAGGCACGTTAATGCCAAAATTTCATTATTTTCCTTGTGTCTAAGGGTCCACATTGGATCCTGGTGCTCTTTCTTCCTTTTCATTCAAGCTAGGCAAGTTTGTGCATGTGCGCATATCTGTCTGTCAACTCAGTTCACTTGTCAATGCAAATTAGATATTAGCGCATGGTTTATATGTCAATAAACTGGAAAAATGCAATTTTTACATTGCTTCCCTAGCTTCTGTAATCTACAAGCAGTAGTGTCTCGTGGACGGCAAGGGCACGTCAGCCCAAGGCCAAGCAAAGCATATCTGTAGGACACATCTGCCCAAAGCATCAAAGAAGGGGCACACAGGCCCAATGCCATTACTAAATGTCAATTGGGCACGCCGGCCCACTCAAGCGTCTATCTATCTGGGTGTGCATCTCCAAGGCAAAAGACAGTAAAGTAATAGGGCTCAATGGTAGTCATTAGGCATCGTTGTCCGCCTAAGAGCCGCCCTTAGCTAGGGTCTGCATTTTCAGTTTGTGCATTCATATTGTATAGATCATTGCATATTGTGTATATCAAATGTTGAAAACAGGAAAGTGGCCAGTTGGTGGGAGTTATGCCAAAATGGTAGCCATCATGCGATTTGTTTACCAAAGGGCTGCGATGCAATCTCCTGTTTTGCGATATTCAGCCATATCATCTGTCTCCATCTTTCAGCGATGATCAGCCATATCATCAACAACGATCAGTCATATCGTCCTTCTTAGTTATTCAGCGATGATCAGCCATATCATCAGCGATGATCAGCCATATCATCAGCGATGATCAGTCATATCTTCCATCTTAGTTATTCAGCGATGATTAGCCATATCATCAACGACGATTAGCCATATCATCCGTCTCTATCATTCAGCGATGATCAACCATATCATCAACGACGTTTAGCCATATCGTCTGTCTCCCTTTCAGCGATGATCAGCCATATCATCAACGACGATCAGCCATATTGTCCGTCTCCATCAGTGATGATCAGCCATATCATCAATGATTATCAGTCATAGAGTCTGTCTCTCTCAGTGATGATCAGCCATATCATCAACGACGATCAGCCATATCGTCTCTCCTAGTCTATTCAATGACAATCAGCCATATCGCCCTTTCAATTCGATAACGACGATCAGAATATCGTCCGCATTTACTCTCTCAATGACAATTAGCCATATCGTCCTATCAATCCACATCAACGATCAGAATATCGTTCGATGTTCCACCCATCCACAGGTAATTGTTCCCCAAGAGGGTCCGCCTTGGCCTGCTCCCAACAACTATCTCTACTTTATTCTAGCTTCACGCGCATCTTGCAGTAGCCCCTATTGCTCTGTCTTGGATGGTCTTTGATAAGGAGATTGGCTCTGATTCCCAACAGATGGAATTCAACCTACTTGACACAACCTACCCGTGTTTGTTGGAATGCTTCATGTCGAGGATAGCTTGATCCCCATCAACGACGGCCTGCCCCATCAATTTCTACAACGACAGCCTGTCCTGTCCAAATTCAATCAACAAGCGGCGATTCACTCGTCCACTTCTACTTCCATCCTCGGTAATGGACCGCCCGTCTATTCCACCAATCAAGTTCCTTAAAGTTTACTTGTCTACTTTCCTAGTATGTTCTGCTCTGGATTGCCTTGTGGGGTGTCTATAAATCTTTGACGTTACTTGTACCAAGTCGATGGTGCTTCAAGTGCCGTCAAAGAGGGGCTACTATAGACACCCCAATGTGGGCTTCCAAATTAGTTTACTTATGGTATTTGATACCCCAATGATGAAACGGATCAAGAACACCCCGAGAATGTCGAGTGTTTGAGTTTTGAGTGTTTGCAAAACCCTTGAACCTAACCTAATCCTAAGCCACTTCAAAAAGCCAATAACCCTACTGGCATGCATTAGTTCAGAACTAGAGTGCGCGGGTCAAATTGACAGGTGTTGGTCAACAGTCAAAACTTGACCTTTGACCAACACTGTATCGGTTTGACTCGCGCGCAAGAGTTTAGGACCTACCCCCACGAGTCAAGCTGCCAGGTGTGGTCAACAGTCAAAGCTTGACTGTGGGTCCCACGAGCGGGTTGGTATGACACGCGCGCGCCAGTCTAAACCAATCCCCCATCACCTTTATGGGCTGGCAGGCTTAACCACCAAACAACCTCAACCAGCCTTGTGGACTGGTAGAACTCCTCTCTTTGCCTCCATACCTACCTCCTCTCTCCCTATATATACCCCCCAGGGTCTTCCATTCAAAGGGTTACAAATTTTGAAGGGTTCCAAGTCTTTTAAAAAGGTTACAAATTGTCACACATCTAGGGTTAGAAAAATCCAAAGCTTCCAAGAACATAGCTTGTTCTTCTTCCTCCATCACACAATCATTCAACCACTCAAACGACCTCACACTCAAAGCTCAATACTCTTTCAAACCTAAAAACCAAAGGTATAGCATACCTACTGTTTTCCTATTCTGATCCCTGAGGGTGGCTGGCAGAGTCAAGGTTGGTAATCAAGTCCTGGTCCTAAAGCTATCAAGGTTTCAAAAATCGTTGTGGTAAGAACCAGCGCGTGTCGGTCCCATATATGCGCGCGCCACTCCGTGGCTATGGGCGCAGGTCCGCGTGGGGATTGGTGTCTTGCTGTTTTGTATATTTACTTACATATAGGTCACTGCAAGCATGTAAATAACTAGTTTACTGCTTTCCTTTGTTTGAAATGCTAGCTGTATTTCAATATGCAAATCTGCTGCTGTGGAGTACCCCAAGGATCATTCTGGATATGTCCCAGAATCCAGAAACATGTAAAACCAAACACTTGTTTACAAGCTCAATCCAGCGCGCGCCTTTGGTGTATCCACACGCGCAGGTTGGCCTTCGACCAGTGAGTGGCCTTTGCATGGGTAACTTGGCCTTAGGCCACTGTTTTGTCCCCACATTGTTTATGGGATGTTTTGTTAATTTGTAGGGCATTTTCAGCCTTTAAACTGCTTAGAACTGTATAATAATTGCCTATAACTGCTTGGTTTGCCCTGGGTGAGCACTGGTCCTTCCAGAGCCCAAAAGAGGGTAAAAATAGAGATTGTAAGTAGAGAAAACAAGTGCACGCAAGACTGTTAGTAGAGAAAACACGCGGACGCATGTATGGGATTCGCGCGTGCAGGTGTGTATCATATGCAGTGATCCGCGTGAACTGGATCAGTACATGTAGATTCTTTCTTGTGCACGTCAATTCAATACAATGTGTCGGGTTCGCTCTGTGAAACAGAACCTGGCCTTTACCCTATGTACTGCTTTCGCATCCATGCTATCTATCACATCTTGCAACGTGTTACAGCTTTAATCACCATTAAACTGTTCCCCCACCCTAAATGGCTATCAAACAAAATCGCAAACGTTTTCGCAAATGTCTAAGTAGAGATTGATCTCCGGATTGGGCGAGAGGGATGCCTTAAATCCCTTCTCCTCTCGTAACATGGCTCCCGATTCCAGATATGGTTATGACGGACTGGTGCCTTCACCTTTTTCAAATCAAACAGCACGGCAGACGCTTCGAATTCGGTTTCTTGGGTGTCGGACCTTCAAACCCAAGTGGCGACTCTCTGAATTATGAGCGCTCGTCCCACTTAGCGCTCCCTCAAACCGGCATTTAGAAAGGAATGAAATCCTTTTTAAAAGGGCATGTTTCCCACTAAGGTGCTACACGCCTACACCTACCATCTCATGAATTGTTTCATTTCTAATCTTGTCTTGTCTAGTCTTACCACATATCCACCTCAACATTCTCATTTCCGCTACACTCACCTTGTTCACATGTTGTTTCTTAATAGGCAACATTTTGTCCCATAAAGCATCGCTGGTCTTATGGCAATTCAATAGAATTTTCCTTTCAATTTTGTAGGTACCCTCTTGTCACATTGTACATCAGTAGCGCTTCTCCACTTAAGCCACCCCACTTGGATCCTATGGGTCACATCGTCAGCAATCTCTCCATTTCTACTAATAATTGAGCCTAAATACCTAAAATGATCACTCTTTAGTATCTCCTGGTCTTGGATCATCACTCCTTCTTCATGTGCACTACTGGTACCACTAAACTTGCGCACGATATACTCAGTTTTACTCGTACTTATCCGGAAACCCTTTGACTTTAATGCTTCCCTCCAAGTTTCTAGTTTCGTATTAACACCTCTAGCGGTTTCATCTACAAGGATAATGTCATCTTCAAACAACATACACCATGGAATATCCTCTTGAAATTGTCTAGTCAATTTATCCATAACTAAAGGCAAAGAGGTACGGACTTAGGGCTGACCCTTGACGCAATCCTACGGTGATTGGGAATTCACTTTTTTCCCCTACTGGTGATCTAATGGTAGTGACGGCACCTTCATACATGTCTCTAATCACCTCGATATACCCTTTGGTCACTCTTTTTCTCTCTGGAACCCACCATATGATGTCTCTAGGCACTCTATCATAAGCCTTTTCTAAGTATATGAAAACCATATAAAGATCTTTATTCTTTGCTCTGTGTTTTTTTACCAATCTCCTTAATAAATAGATAGCTTCCATGGTTGATCTTCCAAGCATGAACCCAAACTATTTCTCTAACACTGTAGTCACCATCCACAAGCGATGCTCAATAATTCTTTCCCACAACTTCATCGTATGACTCATCAATTTAATACCTCTATAGTTGTTGCAATTTTGAATATGCCCTCTATTATTATAGATAGGTACTAAGGTGCTCCTTCTCCATTCGTCGGGCATCTTCCTAGTCATAATAATCTTGTTGAACAACTTCGTCAACCAAGTCACCCCCAAGTCACCTAGACTTTTACACACTTCAATAGGGATACCATCTGGTCCTAGGGCCTTACCCGGTTTCATCATTTTCAAAGCTTTAACCACTTTGGACTTTTGTATTCTCTTATAAAACTCATATTTTATGTTCTCGCCAGGTACATACACTTCCTCCCCACCAAAGCCTCCTTCATGCTTCTTATTTAACAACTTATCGAAATACGACTTTCATCAATCCCTGATCTCCTCGTCTTTCACCAACACCACCGAATCAATACCTTTTATACACTTAACTTGAGAAACGTCTCTAACTTTCCTTTCTCATAACTTAGCTAGTTTATAAATAATCTTTTCGCCATCTTTACTATCGAGTCTAGTGTAGAAATTCTCATAGGCTTTCAACTTAACATCCCTAACGGCCTTCTTAGCTTCCTTGCTAGCTTGCTTATAACCCAGAAATTTTTTCACATTCTGGTCCTTGTGCCACTTTTTAAAGCACTTCTTCTTGGCTTTAACCATGGTTTGAACCTCCTCATTCCACCACCATGTCTCCTTAGAAATTGGACCTTTTCCCTTCGACTCCCCAAGAACTTCTTTCAATATTCTTCTAATACCGTCAACTATCGTATTCCACAAATTGTCACTATCGCCTTCCACTCTCCACCGTACTTCTTGAGACATTCTTTTACCTCTAGTTTTAAGGAAAGAATGTCTCAAGAAGTACGGTGGGCTGTTGAACTAGCAAATTTTGACATTCCTTCGAGCCACGGACAGCGATTAAGGGGCAAGTTCTTGCCGACTTCATAGCTGAACTAACTCCGAAAGACACGGACATCCTCAACAACCCCATACCACCCCAACCTGTGGTCGAGCGAAAAGCCACTCAAAAGCCCTTGCACCTTTTTCAAGGAGACATATGGTGCCTACACGTTGATGGACCCTCTAACAGCAACGGTGCAAGAGCAGGGGTAGTCTTAGTCTCCCCTTGTGGGACACTACACAAAAGTGCCATCAGCATTGACTTCCAAGGCCCTTCTTGCTAGCTTATGCTCCGCAATAGCAATGAATGTTGATGATCTAGCTGTTTTTTGTGATTCCCAACTCATCGACAATCAAGTTTTGGGAGACTATGAAGCTCGGGACCCCAGGATGCTGAAATACCAAACAACAATAGCCGAACTCATTCAACAGTTTAAGAGTTTCAAGATTGAGCAGATCAACCGCGAGCACAATGCCCATGCGGATGCACTCGCCAACCTAGCTTCGGCATCAAAGGCTTCAGAATTCAGAACCATCAACTTTGAAGCATTGATCACCCATCCTTCGAAACAACCCGATAAGTACTAAACATTGAGCTCGGTCCAAGTTGGATTGACGAGATTGTTACTTTCCTCTGAGATGACACTCTACCAGTTGACAAGAAGGAAGCTTACCGTATTCGAAACAAGGCCACCTACTACTGGCTTTCTGAGAGCGGCCAACTCTATAGAAAATCCATCTCTGGGCTGTACCTTTTTGTGGTACACCCAACACAGGTGCCAGAAATTCTTGCCGAGCTCCACTCTGGCAGTTGCGGCTATCACTCCGATGGTCGCTCCCTCTATCAACGACCAATGAGCCAGGAATACTTTTGGAAAAAAAAATGAAGAAAGATTGAGAAGAGGTTGTTCGCAGATGCCGACCATGCCAGCTATTCTCTCCCATTCCGAAGCAACCCGCCCAGAATCTTTCCCCAATCACGAGCCCTTGGCCTTTTGCCCAGCGGGGGCCCAACATCATGGGCAAATTGCCAAGAGCACCAGGTGGCTTCAAGTTCCTTATCATGACAACAGATTACTTTTCAAAATGGGTGGAGGCCAAACCACTCGTCATGATCTCCGAGGCCGACGTTTGAAGATTCGTCTAGCAAAACATCGTCATCAGGTTCAGCGTCCCTTACGCTCTGTCTCAGACAACGGAACCCAATTCGTTGGCAAAGACCTTACCAGCCTCTGCGTAGAATTTAGGATATGCTAATTCAACTCTACTCCAAATATCCCTAAGGAAATGGCTAAGCCGAGGCCACGAACAATACCATTTGTGCCGGGATAAAGCGTCAGCTAAATTCCAAGAGAGGCAACTGGGCCGAGGAATTGCCACGCGTTCTATGGGCTTACCGTTCTACACCACGATGATCAACAGGCCAGACACCGTTTTCAATGGCCTTCAGCATGGAGGCCGTCATCCCATTGGAGTCCAAATTCCCGACCTTAAGAATGGAAAATTTTGACCCAATAACC
Source organism: Rhododendron mucronatum var. ripense (assembly GCA_019656295.1). NCBI lineage: Eukaryota > Viridiplantae > Streptophyta > Magnoliopsida > Ericales > Ericaceae > Rhododendron > Rhododendron mucronatum. The sequence goes on along the minus strand of BPLT01000035.1, from coordinate 400,354 downwards.
AACGAAGAAGCTGTGGCACAAGAGCTCATTTTGGCAGAAGAAAAGCGTGATGACGCTCGGCTGAAGCTCGCCGAATACCAACAACAAGTCACCAAAGGCTATAACCGTAGCGTGAGGACCAAGACCTTCAAGCCAGATGATTTGGTATGGAGAAAAGTTGTCCAAGCTAGCAAAAAGACGAAATTCAAGCCCAACTGGGAGGGGCCAGTTCGTGTGGTTTGGATTGCCGGTGAAGGCGCTTATGTCTTGGAGGACATGAATGGCAAAGTCCTCACCAACCTGTGGAACGCCAAGAATTTGAAAAAAGCATACATGTGATCAGCTCCCACAGTGTCCTCGTGCTCGGCCACTTCTTATCCTAGTTAATTTATGTTTTTTCATGGGCCCCAGGCCTTGCTTTACTTTATGTCAAGTTGGCTTCGGCCCCAGTCGTATATTTCAAACATGTGCTCGTTATTTCCCAATACAAGCAAAACTTCTTGCTCGGTAATTGACGTTCATTGCATTTTTTAAACTTTAATTTGCTTAGACCCCTTACTTAAACCACCTCGGCACTTGCTGCCAAACTCAAGCGATGACTTCGTTCACACCCATAAACGGCGTTCTCACCATTGCTTCGGCCACTGTTGATGCCCAAAGAAGCAAAAACGGGACATACGGTCCATTGAGCCTAAGGCACACATTACAACTGGAACTTAGGCTACAGTTTGGCTTGTTAAGACACTAAAGTCGGCCATAGCCCAGTTACACTCACAGTTCGGTGAGCAAACACCCACAAACATCAAAACGTCTAGGTCCTTCGCACCTTGGCTAGGGGCTGACACTTTGGCTGAGCCCCAATCAAAAGTTGGGGGAACCTATCACACTCTCGATTCAAACTCAAATATTTTGGTTACCAGCTGATACTTTATCCAAGCTCCAACCAAGCACGTAACCCTCAACAAACTTCACCAGATTTTTCTATGTTGGTCAAGGCTTGGTTTCACGCTGACCCTAAACCAAAGTGGGGCCTACGAATAATCACCACTCAATGCAAACAAGCGTAATCAAAACTTTCTCCAAGGCATAAAGTAAAGTCAACCATTGCAAAAAGGAATTCAGCCAAAGCATCCATCAATTCAAGAACTAGAAGAGTATTGCCAAATCTCCTAAGCAGGAAGGTACGGAGTAGTAAGCCGTTCGATGCCAACCCCCCACAAACTATTACATCTGATTTGGTAAACTCCAACATTCGGAGTCATCTAGTCCAACAAAGTTAGAAGTACCAAAAAGCAAAACAAAAAAAAAATTAATTAACAAGTTTTGAAAAGAGAAAGGGTTGCCAACTACGGTAACCGACCACCCCAAAGTCGGCACCTGCGAGTGAAATCTTCACATCTTTTCAAAATTTTCAGTTTCGGAATTAACCTCGGCATTTAGATTGGCATTCTCCAGATGACCAGCATTCTCTTCAACATTCACAGCATTCGATTTGTCCTCAGAACCATCCTCGGCAACTTCACCAGAAATTTCTTCAACCTCCTCCTCACCCTCGGGACATTCCTCGGGAGGAAGGGGCGCATACTCTTCTTCTGTGTTCGGCAAGTTGAGCTCGGGAACAACCGGTGTTGGAATTTGTGTTGTCAGGTTCATGTCAGCTTCAAGCTAAAGCACTCCAGCTGCTGCAGCCACACCATCCTTATACCCTGTCCTATTAGTAATGGGCACCCTCTTCACAACCTCCTCGTTCACCATTTTCCTAGCCTCCCTTTGGTACTCGACACCGGCTCAGTCAAAACCCACCTGGAAGGCCTTGGCATCCACCTCCTTTATCTTCCTTTTCTCTCCTCTTTTCATCCTCCCAAGTTCACGCTCAGTAGTCTTTGCCCTACCCAGAGCTACGTCTCTCTCCTCCTCCAATTCCCCTCTTTTTGCCTTGGCCAGCTCCAAGCTCTGCTTCAACGACTTAACTTTATCGCGCTCGACCTTCAAATCTTTACGGTAATGGGACTCAGCAGCTGTAAGCATGGCCTTCTTCATGGCATTGAGCAGAGCATGCCTAACCTATACAAAAGGTTGCAAGTTCGGCAAGGTAAAGAGCAAAGACAACAAGAGAGAGAGAATGGGACTAGGACATACCTGCACCAGATGGGCACTCGCATGAATAAGGCTCGGCTAAAGGTCCTGTGGCACCTTCTCCATGTCCTTTGGCAGTGCAAGACCTTGGAGCATTGTCACTGCAAGACCTGGCTCGGCTTTGACGCTATCCTCCAGTGTCACTAGCCACCCATCTACCGAGGCGAACGAAGGAGCAAATTCTTGAATGGCGTTACCAACCGAGCCCACTGGCTTCTGGATAGCTTTTGAGCCACCTACAGCTGATGTCTTGGTTCTTTCCTTCTCTGACGGATGGCGCGTTGGCGGCTTCGTAGGAAAAAAGTCGCGGGTAACTTTCTGTCTCTTCTCGTGGGGATCGGTCGGATCAGACCCGCTCTGCCGAGTTGAAACATTGTCCCTCAGGTTGACTCGAATTACGTTCCTCCTCAACATGCCTTCGGTGAACTCGGGTACAATGGTTTAAAGAAGGATATTGATGCCCAGAAGCTCGATCTTTTGACTCTCCTTGAACCAATAAGAAGTTGGCTTACTAAACATCGAAAATTTCACCCTCGGCTCTTTGGCCTTCTTACCATTTCCCATCGGCTTGTATCCGCCCTTCTTCAAAGTCTTGGTCTTCTTGCTTGGTCCACTGACCTCCTTCTCTTTCCTCTTGAGTTTACCCTTATATGATGGGATGTAACCAAGCAGCGTCGGCACGTCTCGGCAAGTTTGCGATTTTAAGATATCGACATGCTTTTCGACGGACAAAGATTGCTGAGTTTTTGTTATGGATCGATGATCTACCAAAAAGGCAAAAAGTCAATATTGGCAAAACAAATAAACAAAGGAAAAGTTGGTACGGGGAAATGGAGGAGAGGAAAAAGTTAGACGACCTCTGAAATCTTTTATCTTCGGCACACTATATCTGCGCATAGTCTGGTCGCCCAACTCATAATTACCATTCACTTCCACATAAAAATTCGCCCACTTATCGGTTTCGAGCAATCCATCAATCAACGGCTCTTTGTCCCTACGCGTTGACAAGTGTCTACACTCGGTTCAACCATGCCTGGACATGATATATATGTCGAACAGATCGGCGACGGCAAATTCCAGATCATGGAGCTCATTCAATGCAATCACTGACATCACGATCCTACAACTATTGATGGCAAAGAAGTGGGGGACAAGGCTAAACTGAGCCAGGAGTTCCCTCAAAAATGGGTGAAGAGGGGACCACAGCCCGGCCTTACATATGGCCACTAGGGGGACAGTGATGTGCTCGGGATGATGCTCTCTCCTATCCCTAATCCAATTGCTAGCCACTTGGCTAATAACAACGTCAGCTGGTATATTATAATCTCGACAAAAATTTTCGTACTCCCTGGCGTTTCAACTAAAGAAGTGGGCATGGGGACAAACCTGACCCCTCTGATAAAGGTCAGCGACCTCTCTATCCTCAGAAGGGGTTCGACTTGGGAACGAAATCTCGAGTCGGCCTCTGGCCCCCTCTCGAGCTCGGCCTCGAAGTGGGTAGACTGAGTGAATGAGATTTCGGGCTCGGTGTTGAACTCGCCCTCTCCGTACTTATGGTCACGCTCGGCATTTGAATCTTGAGAATCATCCGCATGTTTGAAGCAACGGAAGAATTTTGGTGTCGGCTCTTACTCCTATCCAACCACTCTCAACTATTGAATTGCCGGAGCAATCTCCCGAGCTCTCGAAGTGGGAAGAGATGACTATCTGTTTATACCCATTTTTGGCACCCAGTCCTAGACTAGCGTTAGGCGGCCATTTAATTGAAATTCAATTAAATTGGGCTATGAAATGAAGAATTGATGGGCTAAGATTAATGGACCAAGGCAATATCAATTGGGCCCGTTTAATTTTAGTCCAATACGGATGTACACTCAAAAAACCTTGGGCCGTGGGCTACGTTATTTGAAGAATGAGTAAGGCCCAATTAGCCTTTACGAGGCCTTTTACATTTTTGATGGCCCTTGACCCGTGACCCGTGGAGAATATGAGTATTCTAGAAAGAAAGAAGTTAAGCCCCTGAATATGAGGAAATACTATTTGATTTAATTAAGTGGCCCACATTTCCCATATTTTGTGCGTGCCCGAGAGAAGAGGAGATGAGCTGTTGGTTTTTTAGCCTTAACGGCCATTTGGCTAGCCGAAGTGGCCCACGATCTCAAAGTTATACAGTAAAAAGAAAATGGGCAGTGGGAGTATTTGCCCATGATCCTTTATAACTTCCAAATAACCACCCACTCACGCATGAAAGAGTAAACATGGGACACTTGTCATTACGAGGAGAAGCCAGCAAATTGCCTTGCATGCAGAAAACCGAAGACCCTTGCCTATAAATACTAGAAGACAAGAAGAAAAACGGGTCCACACACCAATCAAGCTCAACGCTTAAAAAACCAAAGCCTTCCCAGTGAAGCAATTATCTCATTTTGTCTCCCATTTCTATCTCTCTTGTACCCCCAACTTTATTATTACGACATAATAAAGTTATTCCGTCTCTCTTGTATCCCCAACTTTATTATTACAATTTAATAAAGTTACTTCTATGATGTTCTCTACTTTTTCTCACACAGTTGGGAAATTTTAAGTCCACGCTCGTTGTGACAAAACCACGAACTTTTTTGTGGCCTCACCCTTTGGGTCACACGCAATCGCTCTCACATATGAAGTCAGATCGAGGCGCACTCACGCCTTCCATACGTTGGACGACGACAAGTCTTGGCACGCCCGCGCTCACACCGCACATGCGCCATTGGATTTTCCGCTCACGCCTACCGGGCGGAAAAGTGGGAAACACTATCACTGGGCGAGCCAAACCTAAGCAAAACAAGGAGATATAATAAGAAACCTCATCGTCAGCCAAAGGATAAGGATCTCACTGCGCTCGGCTACCCTACTGGCTCACCCTAGTTTATCCTACATACGCAGGCTCGGGAAATATTTAAAGTCAAATTTGAGGGCTCGGCATTATCAAGTGTCAACCAAGGCCCATAAGCATCAAGGCTAGGGCTCGGAAGAACAGGATGACAATAAAGATGAACATCACTATTCATCCCCATCTTCATAGTATTCACACAGAACAAAAACCATCAAAAAACCAAGAAAAACGATGCAAAATGACATTAAAGCTACAGAAAAGTGAAGAGCAATGAGGATCGAAGGCATACTTGGAGATTTCAAACAAATTCGATCGTGAAAATCAGATTTGATGTTGAATCTGGAGAATGGAAGACGAAAGAGCTCTAAAAGATGGAGTTCTAGAGAGAGAAGGAGATCGTAACCCTTCTCTCTCCTCCCACCATCCTTTATATAGGGGAAAGGTTAGGGTTTCAAATTTCGGCCAACTAGCATCTGACACGTGGCACAAATGGGACGGCCGTGAAGAACCCTACGCATGCCAATCGTCCTCTAGTCTGCCGTACCCATACAAGAGATGACACCTGGCACTCGCTCATTGGGCTTGATTCTGGCAGTTACTCTTCCTTCGAGGTGACCAAAGATGATTGAAGCTCAGCCAAATCTCAGCCTTATTTAATATCACTCAAGTTCGGCAATATATGAAGTTTGGCCAGGTATATTATCAATCTCCCCCGCGCAATTAGCATCGGCAGAGATTGAGGGACTAGTGTAGTAGGACGAATCAGACAACTTGAACCCCGCATCTGAGAAGCATGAGCCGAGGTTAGAGCCAAGGGAGGTGGCCGTACCTAACTCCCGATTCGGCGATACCCAAGGCATAACAATGGACGATGACTCGCCGGACTGGCAACTTGCTTAACGAAATGATCGACAAGCTCGGCTACCTTCGAAACAGGCAACTTAGTCAATTCTCTCCCTATGAGTCACTTACCCTCAAGCTTGGTCAAGTGTGAGTCACTTACCCTTAAGCTCGGCCAAGTTTGGGGTTCGACCGACTATGATCCCACGCGCCTCCCCGCATGCTGAAGCAGTGATGCCAAAAACCAATGATGAGCGCACATGAGGATGCCAGCTTACACCAAAACGGTTACCAAATCTTATCAATGATGTTGCAATGACGACAGCTGACCCGTGCAAGGCACATGATCGTACTTGGATAGCAAGCCAAGCAAACTTTATAAATACCAAAGGATAGCAACCTAAACGGGTACACATTACTCAATCCCAAAACCCTATTCTCTTGCTTTATTCTTTGCATATTCTCATCCTCTCGCCAGAGAGCCTTGTCGGGCAACCCTGCCCAGGTCTTAGTCATGCGTTCATTGTGTAGACTAAGACAAGACGGCTAGAAACATTCAAACCAACCGAAGAGGAACTTGGATCAAAGATCAACGGGCCACACAAATACATAAGTGGCGAATACATAAGTTTTGAAACAAAAACATAGAGTAGGCAAACCTATGTTGCATGCTCTTATAGAAAACAGAAAGTCTGTCCACACAGACATTGCATGTACAGATTGCGCACAAATTTTTTGTGGAGTCCATTGTGGGTCCTACACAAGCGATCCAAACCGTTCATTAAATATAAAACACTTTTTCAAGGGTCTCCATGAAAAATAAGCATAATACGATACTTATATGTGCTCGATCCAATTATTTAACTTTTCATTTTATTGAAATCTCAATGAAAAGTTAGATGATTGGGTCAACAACTTATAGGTATCGGATTGACCTAATTTTTCATAGGGACCATTGAAAAAGTGTTTTACATTTAATGAATGGCTTGAATTATTTGTGTGGAACCCGTGGTGGGCCCCACAAAAAAATCTATACACAATCTGTGCACCTTTTTCTGTGTGGGTAGACTGGTTCTATAGAAAAAAGTATTTTCTCAAATCGTAAGTAGCGACAGCCGGAACTGATCATCGACGTTTTGTCTAGGTGAAAATGACAGTAGGGAGGGACATTATGCGCTTCTATGCGTGTTTCTTCGAATATTTTTACTAAGTTAAAGAAGTAATTCATATCTTGAAATTGGTAAAAAAAAAAAATTAAAAATTCTGCACAAAAGTACATTACATTTTACCTAAAAATTACACGTTTTTTTTTTTTTTTTTTGTAGTGAAGTAAAATTGTGAGAGGAGGGAGGGAGTATATTTGTAAAACTAAAAATAAGAGCAAATCTTGCTCCTTCCTTTCAGCAAAATGGATCCTGGTATGTGGGAACATTAAGGCATAAATCATTTCTTACTATACTGATTTTATTTTTTATCCTCGCGAGTCATGATGAATGAAATTATTTTTTTCGATAAAAAAAAGGAAATTAATTTTTCCACTCACTTTTTTACAATTCACACTCCTTTTTTTTTTTTTTGTCTTTATCCACTTGAATTTATTATCTTGCCCTTTACTCAATAGACCTTTTCACATATTCAAGGACAATATTGTAAATTCATGTGGATAAAAAGAAAAAAAAAGTATTAATGGTTCAAAGGAGAGTGTGAAAATTATTTTTTGTTTAAAAGCATTAAGGCAAAAATCCACAATGCATCAAATTTTTATTTTGTCAAAGGACAATGCATCATTTAAGACAGTCAAAGGCCGACTAAGGTAACCCAACAATAAGCATAAATGCAGAGAAAGGCAATTTTAAAAAGTGGTCAGCATAGCATTTATTGAACAGAGGAAAAAATCACTATATATTAAGAGGCTGCGCTATATAAACAAAGGGGATATACTAGTAAAAAAGAACACGAACCATCAAACTTCAAACAACAAATGTCTGGCACAAACTATTTACCAACACAAACCATACACGAGAGAGGAAAAATCAAAGGCCACATAGATAAAAGAAGGAAAATGACTTTTGGCACTCTATTTTTTTATGATGGCACTCCAAAATTTATTTTTCAGTGTGTCTTGCTATGTGTAATTTTTATACTAAAAATCAAATTTTGGAGTGTCATCATAAAAAAAAATAGAATACTAAAATCATTTTCCTAAAACAATACCACCAACTTAAATGAACATGAAACTTACCCCTTGAAAAGCAACTTTTAACAAGTAAACTTATAAATTTCAATCGCAGACCATTTACCAGCAAGGTCTCATATAGGAACCATTACATAGCGTATCCGCCATTATGAGTTAGTTTTCGGCCCTCAGGTATTGTTGCATTATATCGTGTCGGTATTTGACTCTCAGATATTGTTGCATTATGATAATATCAAAAATTCACACATGTATTAGCCCCACAAGCATCACTTTCTATCTAACTCTTTTTACCGCCGATAAGACCGATACTTAGAGCAAGTATATCAGATTAGGTAAACACCCAATCTTAACTATTTTACCTATGAAAAGTGAGAAAATCCTCAAACAGCAGAGTAGGTAAATTGGTCTGTAAAAAACCTTTTGCTATAGTTCTTAGCTACTTCTACCGAACCACTATTCACAAGGTAGTCATTATTTTATTGTTTCCCCCCCTCTCTCTCTCTTCTATAGTTCTATGGATTCCTCTTCTTCCGATTTGCAGAGAGCATTCATGGGATTCAATTTGTTGCTATAACTCTTTCCCAAGGATTATAGTTGTTGGGTTTTGAAATGAAAGCTCTAAACGATTAAAGCCTTCCTAGGTTTTTCAAACTGAAAGGATTGAGATCCCTAGAACGCTCGCCCTCCTTTCTTCTCCTTCCAAACCCACCAAAACCCATCTCAATTCATCCGTTCTTTACCGTTTATACGCCGCCCAACCTCACCAAAACAACGCCGTCTCCGCCACCTCAGATGACGAGAGTGGTAAAAATACATTTGACAGTACCCAATACACATTATCCAACATGGGTTTTGATTCAATAACTTCAAATCCGACTTGGGATGCGAAGTATAAGAGGAGAATTACAGTTGTTGGGTTCTCAATCTTGGGTGAATTTGAGAGAGAGAGAGAGAGGGGACTGGTTGGAGGAGAGCTGGAGAATGGGGCACGGATGTGCTAGCCTAGCCTCAAACCCAAAAATGGAATGAGAAAGAAGAAAATGAAAAAGAAAAAGAAAAAGAAATAAATAAAAATAATATTTTAATAGATGGTAGGTAAAATATATAGCATTAAGTGTAGTTGTGAAAGAAAAAGTTGATAACTAAAATAGATTTGTGAACTATTCACAAGTTAATTTACTTAAAACACTGGTGTACTTGCTCTTAACCTCTACAAGACTACGACTACTTTTAAGTGCCATGGCGCCAAAAACAATTTTTTTTAAAAATTCACGACGGCTGCAATTTATTCCCCTAATTTGGTACTTCCCATACTGTTATACAGGCTACAGTTAGAATTACGTACCCGCTTGCGACTATTTAAAATGTTGATACCAAAGAGGAAATAAAACAGGAGAGAGAGAGAGAGAGAGAGAGAGATGTACCTGGAACCAAAACTTGTTCAAACAACACTCCGACCCTCTTCACTTCCGGACCTCTTCTGCTGCTGCTTAGGAATCACCTGCAACTGTTGTTGCTGCTGAATCAAAACCTGTGATTGAAGCTGAAGCTGTTGCTGATTGCTCTGAGAATGCTCCTGTGCCTGTCCTTGTTGCGGAATCTGATAACCACCATTATCCACAAACGAACCCACTCCCACACCCAAACCCGAACCCGAACCCGCCACCACACTACCATTCATCTGGTTGAACACATTTCCGCTCACCGGGTCAAACCCACCGCCACCAAACCTCACAAACTCTTGCTGCTGCTGTTGCTCATAACTCCGCATAATCTCTTGTTGCTCTCTCGCCGCCAAAACCGCCGCCAACTGCTGCGCCTCCACCATTTGTTGCTGTGGCTGAGGGTAGTTTTGCGGATTCAGAATGGGTAACATTGCCTGGGGCCCAATGTAAGTGGCCAATTCTTTTTTGGCGTTGTAGAGGTTGATCTGGACTTGCTTGAGCCGGTGTTGGAGGATGGATATGAGGCCCACGCAGCCGTAGACTGGATCGCGGAGCCGGGCATCTGCCTCGTATGCGAGGGAGTTGACGGCGTCCTCGCGCTGGGCCGGTGCCAGTTCGCTGAGTATCTTGGCCACGTTGCTCGCGCCAAACACCTTGTGGACCGTCTCAAATTTCTGGGGCTGGTCCGGAGGGAAGTAGGGCGCGAACACGCACTCTTGCGTGCATTTCCGGCGCTGTAACTTGCAAGCAGCGCATGGTGTTGTCGTCGATGTCATCCTTCTTCGGGGTTTTTTTTTCCAATCTCTGTAAGCGTTGAAATCAGTGAGGGATACAATAATTTGACAAGGAATAAACCCAAGTACAGAACAACTTTGAGTTTAAAGGGGTTAGGGTAAGAAAATTCAATTAGAAAGACTAATGTATAGTATTATAAAGGTTTCGATGGCCATAATGCTGGATTATATTAGCAGACTTAAAAGTTGAGGGGTGTGTGAATCGTGTGATGGCCTCTGCCCACATCTCTTCAGTCCACCACGGATTGAAATTAACATGTTCAAAAACCATCATTTGACATCATTCTCTGTATACATTTATTTATGTGGAGAGAGAGAGAGATTGATTAGGTGATGTATAAAAAGCGCTAGTCACTACCTAGTACCTATGGTCCTATACTCTTTAATACGCTAGAATAAATTTAAACCAAATCCAAAGAAGAATCAATGCCATAAATTAGAGAGAGAGAGAGAGAGAGAGAGAGAGAGAGAGAGAGTGTGTGTGTTTACAACGGAAGGAACCACTAACCCGTCACTAGCTATAGCTGCTATTGATCTCTGTAAAAATTATAAAAATCCTCCTAATACAAATTATACAATACTAGCATTTTTGGTAAATTGTATCAAACTAATCTAAAGCTTGTAGACAAGTCGTATAATATTTGCCTGCCTCCTCAAGATAAGAAACCTGCATTCGTCCATGTCTATAACATGCTTGTATAACCACTCCGGTTGCGAAATTTTTTATATTAAACTACAGGAAGTCTACAAACACAACCATTTATACATGTCTATGTGGCATTCTATCATTGGTAAATGGATTTAAATAAAAACTTGCAACTCATGTACTCACGAATGGTAGGATGCCACTCATGTACTCATTAATAGATTTTTCCCTTAGAATACTTCAAAGCATTGTTGTTTTGAACCTAAAAAGAGTTGAAGTAAATTTTTCTTAAAAGAAACTCACTTCATGTCACAAAAGTTAGTTTTATATAACGTGTTTTGAGGGGATCGAGTAGCATTAAGATTAGCCCACATGGTTATGTCTTTGACAAATATGACAGGCGTATCAAAGAACTACTGCATTTCCGGAAGAAACCTTGTTACTCTCTCTCTCTCTCTACTTGGAATGCAAGCAACTCATATTATGTCCACCGATTCTATTTTCAAGATCTGTTTTCTAAATAAGGAAAAAATAAAAGGTTTCAAAGGGCAACATGGCCATGCACATCAAATCACGAAAATATTCTCTTTTCCAGACTATCCAAACGTCTGACATTTTTCCTTACATAACCCAAAAAATAGAAACAAAAAAGAACACGAAAAAAACATAAAAAATTATATAAAAAGAATACACCAAACATCTTACCTTGTTCTCAAGCCAAAGAAGTGTTCAGATCGATCGTGCCTTTTGTCTGTCTAAAACTGGTTATATCCTATACGATCATCTGCGATATACAGATGAAAACAAGTGATCAAGAAAGGATGGAAAATGGTTCGAAATTCGAACGTAACCTTTTCTAGGGTTTGTGCCTTGACCAGATCTTCAAGTTTCCACGATCCCAACAATATTCATTTTTTTAAACACAGAGATTGGAAAGAGTGGGAGAATAGAAGGGGAAATTGAAAGGATTAAAGTAAGAGAGAGTTAATGACCATGGCGATGGCGATGGTGTCTACGTCATTGTTTTTATATAGATATAGATTAGATATAGATAAAGATATGAACCTGCCTGTGAGTACATGGGGGTTTGATCTCCAGCGTGCGGTCTATTATGTGCCGTTCAGATGTGGACAGAGAGAAGTGTTGACCGTTGGATTTGTATGAGTGAAGAATATGTTTGTTAGAGAGAGAGAGAGAGAGAGAGAGAGGAGTAGGGGACCTCTTGTTCTGAAAGATTTACGTAAATGTGCGGACTTGCCTCTTTGTCCCTGTACTATTTTAATCAATTGCCAAAATTGCCCCTCTTGAAAAAGAAAAAAAAATGTAGGAAAACGTCCAAATGAAAGCCAGGAAGACTTCTTTCAAATATTTTCCTTACGATTTTGGATAACTATTTCTCCTCACTCTTTAATAGTGTGTTACCTAAACTCTGTTTGGTTTTTTTTTGGTTTTGATCCGCCTAAACTCTATTTGTTGAGATATGGTTTTTGAGATTCAAATCTCTTGATCAACTCTATAACAACCTGCCGTTCACCAAAAAAAAAAAGCTCTGTAACAACTTTATCTCATGTAAATTACACGTGGCAATGACCATTTCAACGAAATGATAAGATTGCATTAATTTTGTATTGCCACGAGGTTGCTACATTTAATGCTACTAGAATAAATGTGTGATATTTACAAAAAGAGAAAAACTTTTTTACAGCGGGGCCGTGAAAATAATTAATAGTGCAATTGAAATGTGTTTTGGACGATTCAGATTTTGAAAAAATTATTCGCTAGAAAAGTTTAACTCTTCGCCCAAATAGTTTTTTTTTTTTTGAATTTGGACCATTGATTGCTGAAACGGATAGCTGAAATTGCGCAGCTTCGCCGTGAATTAGTTTCTCTCTTAAAAAAATTAGGGAGCTTCATTCTAATATTGACTAGCGTAGTTCTTTTTTTTTCCTTCAACGTCAGGTATGAATGGGTTAGTTTACGCATATTGCAATTATTCTCATTTCCAGTAAAAGGGGCAGAGCTATGTTGGGGCACAGGCCCTCCCGGTCCCAGCTCCCTCCCCTAGCGTTATTGATAATTATTCGTGCATAACTACTTATAATCTTGTTTTGCCCCTTTCTCCTTATCTCTCCCTTCGATCGAGTCGAATGATATCAATGCTTGGTTCAGATCTGAAATTGGGTTATGTGAAATTGCTACAAGAACTTTGACAAAAAAAACAAATGTAAATTGCTACAAGAAATCAAAGTCCACATGCACGCCCGGAGTGCTTCAATTACGAATTTGTGAAACTTAACTAAAACGAATTTAAGAATTCTGGTGCTTCATTACGTAATTACAAAAGTTCCAGTCTATAACCCGTGGTTGGTTTGCAGTTATTTGAGAGTAGTGCAGAAGCCTGGTGCTATGTGTAAGTACGTTGTTGGCGGTGGGTCTATGTCAGGATTTTAAAAAACGGCCGTTACGTAGCGTAACGGATATTACGTAACGGATTTTTGAAGGCTCGATACCGTTACGGGTGAAAATAACGGTGTTACGCAAATTCACATGCGTATCGGCCGTTACGGCCGTTACGTATTGCATAAAGGCCGTTACACCCCTTTACAGGGCCCTTACGGGACCGTTACACCCCAGTTACAGGACTGTTATAACCCGTTACACTTGCTAGTCCTTGAAAAAAATTCATGAGTTCGGTATCCGATTTCCGTTACACATTAACCAATACTTCTAATATCCTTTACTCGCGACCGCGACCGTTACGCCGACCGATACCGCGATTTAAAACCATGGTCCATGTTGTCGCCGGAGACGGGTCTAGCGGGAGAATGAGGTGCTGGCAGGAGTGCGTTAATTATGGGAGAGAGGGGGATGAATCTACAACCACACCCAAAATTACACACATACACACACTCTCACTGTTAGTAATTTATTTTAATTAACAGGTATCTGTAATCTTAACGTGTGAAGATTAATAAGTATTTAATATCATGGAGCTCGTAATATAATTGAGATAAGGACGAGAGTGCAATTATAATTCTGTAGTGGGGTGAATTATAATTAGTGAAATAAGAAATAGAATCCTAGTAGGATTAGGTTTTCTTATTTACACTAGGAGCCCACACTTATTACTCTTTAGATCCCTATCGTAGCCCTATATATACACGTTATGCTCTTTAGGTCAGATGGATGTTCTTCTATTATTCACAAAATAGAGGCAGACTTAGAAAGACCAAATAAGATCACGAAAGAGTCTAAACACGAATAGCCCTATATATACACGTTATGCTCTTTAGGTCAGATGGATGTTCTTCTATTATTCACAAAATAGAGGCAGACTTAGAAAGAGCAAATAAGATCACGAAAGAGTCTACACTCGGTTCGTGTTCTAGACGTATAGGGAATACAATAGAAGATCGTAAGGTACGGTCGAGTGATATTCATGGTTTATAGCAAGGCGTGCTATAACAAGTTCAATCAGTGTTCGTATCGCGGGGAGTTGAGGTAGAACCCTAATTCCGCTTTATAGGGATTTACAATTTTTGTTATCTAATCTGTATGCGTCATTACTGGGTTTTTGGAATTTGGTTTTCCAATAGTGGTATCAAAGCCAGGTTGTAATCACGTGTATGGATTAAATAGGTCATGTTGTCCGTCAGTTATAGAGGGTAGAACATAGAACTGTGCTAACCCTGTTTTGCAGTGTTCTTACCCAGCTATTATGGTCACATGATTTTTGTTGATTTTATGAGATTGGATCCCACAATAATATTTTTTTGTGGTTGTTGTTATTTATTGGGTACCACGATTATTTTTCGTGGTTGTAATAATTAATGTAGCATGTGTTTTTTATTTGGTGCCACGATTATTTTTCGTGGTTGTAATAATTAACGTTGCATGGGAACTCCAATGGGGGCATAAGATCAATATTTGTATGTTTCTTCGATTGTAATAGCATTCAACGGTTATTCGGAGATCGAATATGGTAGATACAAAAGATACAAGTTGTTTGGCTTGCAAAAGATTTTTTCCAAATTCGTAGGGTCTGATTGCAGGGCTATTTTGACCTAGTAAACGTTGGAATTAGAAAATCTGTTCTTCACAAAAGTTGTAAATAATTGAATTTCGAATCCAACCCAATTTGAATCACTTCAATTGCAGGTCAGATGAGGAAGATATGATCAAAATACTGAAAGTTGTGCAGTTTACGCGGGAATATGTCAAATTCGAATTTTCTTGCCTAAGCACGGTTGGATTTTGGTTTCCTTGATTTATTTATAGTATCTTAGTCTTCCACACAAGTATAGCTGAAGGATTTCAAGTTTGGAAGGATTACTTAAGGATTTCAAGTTTGAAAGGATTCCTTATTGCTTAAGGATTTCAAGTTTGAAAGGATTCCTTGTTACTCAAGAATTGCATCCTTGACCATAATAGCTAGATTCTTTATCTTGTATTTCCTTATTATTTGTGTTTCTATATTGTTTGCATATGTGATAGTTTACCATATTGGGACAACATGGTGATAATTGGCTTTGACCTAGATCGCGATTTTGCAAACTCGAAAATTTTGATAACCCTCACAAATTATTTTTTAAATAACTAAGTGGGAGAGGGAGTTTATTTTTATAAATCCCACGGTCTCCATTACTAGTATGTAGATGATGTAATTAATTTTGTGTGATAGTTTTAGAACCTTCCCCCCATCGGACAAAATTAATTATGGCCTCATCGATACAAACTTCCTTAAAGGATAGGTCTGTGATAATTGTTGTGGAAATTACTTCTCCATCTGAGATAATTTATAATAGAACAATGGGTCATGGGACTAAGTAATGGTATACACTTTGCTGTAAATAATATCCTCACCATTTGGGTCACTATTATTATTTATAGGACCGAAGGAATATTGGCTATTTAATTTTGCTTGGCATGTTCTAGTGTCTAGATAGCAAAATTAAAAGGTTGTGCCTATCTACACGAATGATGAAGAGTAGACGACATTCCAATCGAGTCATGCTCTTCACGGTGTGTAGGGTTGCCAATGTTTTTCTTTTAACTTGTGGTTTAGGGAACCAATATTAAAATGAAATTCAAGTTTTTTGCCCTTCATAATTGTTATTATGTCATTCTCAGATTCAAAAATGGATTTTTCAATTCACTTGTCATTATTTTCAAAGAAAATAAACTTACTGGATCGAATTATATTGATTGAAAAAGGAATTTGGACATTGTGTTAAATGCTGAAGGGCACAATTTTGTGCTGTTTGAGGTGTGCCCTCCTAGAACTGATGAGAATGCCACAGAACAAGAAGCAAAATTTTATAAAAATTGGTGAGTATCACCCATGTTGAAGGGACCCCGATTGGGGATCATGTTCTGAAGATGATAGCTCTTCTTAATGAACTAGAGATCCTTGGAGCTAAAATTGATGGGGAAACCCAGATCGTTTTTGTTCTTAACTCACTGCAGTCTGAGAGTTTTAAGTAATTTTGCCTGAACTATTATATGAACAAAATGCATTTATCTTTGGCGAAACTTCTTAAGGAACTTCAAGCAGCTGAAGGTCTTTTGGTTGTGAAGAAACCATCATCAGTGTTTGTGGCAGAGAAAGTTTCTACTCCTAAGCTAAAAGGCAAGAAGAAGCAGAACAAGTTTCAGAAAAAATGTTATGGAGGTAGTTTATGCGCCTCAAGGTAGAGTGAAAAAGTCCACGGGCAAGTGTTTTCACTACAAGCAGCAAAAACACAGGAAGAAGGAATGTTTTTTTTTATCTCAATAAAGTGAATAATCAAGATAGATCTTTTCGCTAGTCGTTGAATTATGTTTAGTGGTGTTATCTACTAGTACCTGATGTGTAGATATTGGAACCACTAATTATATTTGCAATTTGTTGCATGGGTTCCAGGAAACTAAAAGACTCGGTGATGGAGAGATTTATCTACACATGGGTAATGCTACGAGAGTGGCAACAGTTGTAGTAGAAAATGTTATTTTAAATTTTAGTAATAATACGAGTTTAATTTTGAGAGATTGTCTTTATATTCTCACACTTAGAAGAAACTTGGTTTCAGTTTCTAAGTTGATTAAAGATGGATATTTGGTTTATTTTAGTAACTTTGTAGTTATTAAGTTAAATAAACGTTTTATCTATTCTGGTTCATTGGTGGATAGTCGCTACTTTATTAATCCTATATTTCCTACAGTGCAACTGCATGAATTGAATAACACCAATAATATGCCATGTAAGAGAAATGAGTCTTTTAAATTGAACCAAACGTATCTTTGGCACTTATGCCTTGGTCATATTAATCTGAATAGGATTTTTAGACTGGTCAGGGATGGACCTTTAGGTTCATCGAAAGTTGAGGAACTTCTAATCTGTGAATCCTATTTAGAAAGTAAGATGACCAAAAGACATTTTTATCAGCAAAAGGATATAGAGCCAAAGAGCCGTTGGAATTGGTTCACTCTGATTTGTGTGGGCCTATAAATGTCCAAGCTAGAGGTGATTTTGAGTACTTTGTCACTTTCTTCTATTGACGATTACTCAAGGTATGGATACATTTATTTGATGAGCCGTAAGTCCGAATGCTTTGAGAAATTCAGGGAGTATAGGGCGGAAACAGAGAAGCGTCTGGACAAATGTCTCAAGACACTGCGATCTAATCGTGGTGGCGAATACCTCTTGGGAGAGTTTAAAGACTACTTGTCAGCTGAAGGGATTACATCCCAATTGTCAGCTACAGGTATGCCACAATAAAATGGTGTAGTAGAGAGAAGGAATATGACTCTTATGGATATGGTCAAATCATTGATAAGTTATTCAGATTTAGCAATTTCGTTATGGAGACATGCATTAGAAATAGCAGCGTATATTCTTAACTTGGTACCATCTAAGTCAGTACCATCTACACCCATAGAACTGTGGACTGCGCTCAAATCTAGTCTGCAGCATGTTCGGGTTTGGGGTAGTCGAGCACAAGTGCTGAATGGGAACACAGATAAATTGGAATCAAGGACAAAAGTTTATTTGTTTGTGGGGTACCCTAATGGAACGAAAGGTGGACTGTTTTATAGTCCTATGGATAAGAAGGTCATTGTTAGCCATAATGCCCGGTTCTTAGAAGAAAACTATGTAATAGAATACAAGCCTAGAAACAAGATCGTTCTAAAGAAATTGAGAGGAGAAGGACCAATAAAGACATCTTCAACACCAATAGTATAGGAGGTTACACTGCAAGAAATAGTTGTTGACACATTGGTACCTCATCGTAGTGGGAGGGTTGTTGTCTCACCCAATCGATATACGTTCTTGGGAGAATCTTATGATATGATCCCTGAAGAACAATGTAAAAACTTTGAATTTCAATAAATAAAAATTTGTTTATTATTCGAGTTATTAATTTAAAATTGCTTGGATTGCTTTAATTTTCTTGTAATTTGTCATAATTACACTTTAGCCCTTCAAAATTCGTTTCTTGACTTTAAGCCCTACTTAGCAAGTCTAGTTAGCTTCTAATCGGCCAGTTGGAGGAACCGAACTAGGAAGCCACCTAGTTACATTTTTTCCAAACCATAGATGAACCATTTTGCCCATCTTGAGCCTTGTGAACCTTTTTAACCCTAGACTTGAAATTGTTTATTTGATTTCTTTTATTATTTTTGGTTTTCTTCTTTATCCTTTGAAAGATAAAAGTTAGGGGAACTATTATCCATTGGATAATAGAAACCCAATTCTTTATATTAAAGGGATTCAATGAAAGATTTGAATAAAGTACTAATATTTATAAAAAATAGACTTTTAAAATTAATTAAAAGGACATTTTGGGTTATTTTAATATAAAAGTTTCCTAATTACCATTGTCCATTGGACAATAAATACTAGGGGATTTATTATCCATTGGGTAATAGGTTTAGTCTTTCAACTTAGTACATGGGTTTAATAAACAAGTCATTTTCTAAATTCCCATGTGTTGAAGTACCAATATTTTATTATGGGACTTAAAAACCTAAAATTCTCCTAGGTACTTTGTTATTATTTTAAGTTGGGGTTTTGTACCCAATTGGATTAGTTTAATGGGGAGTTGTTCTACCTAGAGTACATTAGTACCTATGTGAATATTATATATGTACTTGGAAGACTAAAGAATTGTCTAAGTACACATGTGCTTATTGATTAGTTTCATGGGAAAATCTTGACCTTTAAGTCTTTTTGATTCAAAGTACCAAAAGTACCTAATATTTTATTTATTTTCTTGCAGATAATAGTATATATATATATATATATGGGTGTATGTACTATGCAAGAGAGGGAGAGGGAGACAGAGGAGAAAAAGGCCGAGAGAGAGAGAGGGGAGAGAGAGAGAGAGAGTGGGGCCGAGAGGGAGAGAGAGAGGAAGAGAAAGAGGAGGGATTTGGTTGTACTTGGACTTGATCACCAAGATTTTCTTCATCCTTCCAATCCTTGGCAAACCTAACCTCCATTGTCCTACATTGTACTAATATCAATTTTTAATCTTGTACAAACCTCCTTTCTACCACAAATCTTCCAAGAATCAAATCCAAGGACTAACCTAGCCATGCAAGTCTAGGATCTTGACCTTGATCTTCCTTGAAAGCTTGATTTAATGGAATAAAAAAAATGAGATGGAGGGAGAGAGAGGGGGGGGCCGGCCATGATGGAGGGAGAGGGAGAGCTTGCCTATAAATAGAACTCACTCCAAGCATTCAACTCACACCTTCACTTCTTGCTCTCACTTCTCTCTAGAAGATCTTAGTGTTCTTGGTTCAAAAGTTCTAGTTTTCTTGAGTTTCTTGAGAGTTCTTGAGAGAAACCACCAAACAACTTCCAAAACCACCTCTAGATCTTTAAAGTAGTTTAGTTTAGTTAGCAAGTTGTTTCTAGGAAGAGAAAAGATCATCTCTCTTCCTTTCGAAGCAATCCAGAGCCGTTACGCTGCCGAATCACAAAACCGACAACCGATTCACCGTAGCCGACCACCGGTAAGAAGTAAGGTAGGAATCTAGTCCACCAACTCTATGTATTGTTATAAAATCGTATGTGGAATAAAGAACGACATTAAGAAGTAACTTGATTTATTTTCCTAAAATAGATAAGGTTATCTTTCGATGTTGGAAATGCATGATTTATATTTGCATATGGTAATTCAAGCATGCTAAGTAGTTTGGAGTTGGATGATCTTGTTAGATTCATTTTGAGTTGTTGATAAATGCTTGCTTATGTGGAAAGTCCTGCACCACGGAGTCTATGCATGAAAACGAGACACCTAAAACAAGAAAGTTGGAGACATGGCACCTAGGGTGTGGTTAACGAGGAAGAAAATGTGTTTTTCGAGGAAGGAGATATTTTAGAAACTACATAATGACTATTTCGGGGGCATTATGTGAGATGTGTTTGTGTGTTTGTGCCAATGGGAACCCGGCGCGGTGGAACCATTGTGAGGATACTCGGGAGATCGGCGCGGCAGAACCGAGGTTGGGTGTGTAG
The DNA here is from genome assembly GCA_019656295.1 of Rhododendron mucronatum var. ripense. Taxonomy (NCBI): domain Eukaryota; kingdom Viridiplantae; phylum Streptophyta; class Magnoliopsida; order Ericales; family Ericaceae; genus Rhododendron; species Rhododendron mucronatum. The sequence continues at coordinate 379,937 of BPLT01000035.1, read as the reverse complement.
CTTGGTTATCCGTGGAGAGGAGCCAATGCAAAGGTTTGTGTGCCAATGGGAACCCGGTGCGGCGGAACCATTGTGAGGATACTCGGGAACCCAGAACGGCAGAACCGAGATTGGGTGAGTTAAAAAGGAGTATTTGGAAAAGAAAAGTGGAAGTAACGACACGGTCTACGATGAGTCAAAGAAGGTCAACACTAGTGTTAGTTTGAATAAGAAATGTGGATTTGATTAACTGTTTTGTCAATATTCTTGATCTATGAGGAATCGTTGTTATTATGATCTTTTACTCATAAGTTAAGGGTTAGTAAGTAGGATTTTACTATTGAGCCTTTGTAGCTCATGGTGTTACCTTTTGGTGACCCTGACATATTATATGGGCGGCGACACCGGAATAATATGTTAGATTTTGATAGATGAACAGGGCGAACTCTTCACTTTGGAGGCGTTCGGAGCTGAAGAACTCGCTAGGATGGAGGAACAAGAGGAGCAGTAGTTAGGAACTCTAGTTCCCTATTTTATGTTTGAAATACTCTTACGAGAGTTATGTTGTAATAATGAGCAGTGACTCTCTTTAATTTCTGTAATAAATTATCCTTTTAACGTACCTAAAATTAGAGGCGTTACAACTTGGTATTAGAGTTTTAGGTTCAAAACATCGGCCATGGGTAGAATGGGTAGACCATGAGATAAGTTCGACTGTTGCACAAACGTGACTTCGAGTTTAAGTTTACCATCCCAAATTGGGTGGAATTCTGTCGAAACAATCTTCGGATTGAAGCAAGGCGCGGAATTGGCAGTACCGCCGAGCTGGAAATTCCCGAACAATTGGATGATGACTTAAATCAAGGATCGAATGTGGAACATAGAAACCTGAAAAGTTTTCTCTAAGTGTTAGTAAAACTACTTTTTCAAAACTTGACTAACAAAACTTTTTCTTGTAGATGAAAACTTCGGTTGATCTGCTAGTCGAAGCCTATCAACCTAGAAATACCGTAGAAAGAATAATAGCCCAGCATTTAGAAGATCCCAACTTCATTGCTGCAGTGCTTGCAGAATAACTTGACTTCATTAGAGTTCAACAGAATACCCCTATTTCTGTCGAGAAGGACCCTTGGTTTCCAGAAATGTTTCCTATTTTATCCAACTTCTATGAGAATTTTGGTGTCCTACCCCCAATGCCAAACTCTGAGATAAGAAATGAAGAGGGAGAAACCGATAGCATGAAGACATCGTGAATGTAGCTAAGGAAGGAAACCCGGCAAAATAGGATCAGCTTCGAAGATCTAAGAAGACTTGGAGCACCCCAATAAATTCAATAGCCATTGTAATCCCTCGGGATATAGGATTTTAAGGAATAGGATCCCCACTATCTAAGTTGTATTTTTGTTACGCTATGAATATAAGACTTGTTATTATGCATGCCTTATTAATAAGTCTAATAGATAGTTTCCTTTATTGTAGATGAATCACTTGAGTCCCTACCAAGTCAAACTTCTAGCTGAAGCTCACCAACTCGCAAGCACCGTAAGATCCATGACAAGCCAACTAGTGGAGGATCCCTACTTTCCCTATGCTTTCCCCTACACTCATGACTTCTATCAGAAGCATGGCACCCTTATCCGTCCCATAAATGAGGAAGAAGAAGATAAGGTTGAAGCCGTACCTGTCCTAGTCCAAATCGCACCCCCCGGTAACGTGGATTTTCTAATTGAGGGAAACAATGACGAAGCAGTGGCTGTAGCACCTCCCAACAACGTGGAAGTTGAGGAAGACCCTGAAGAGTTTCCCGAGGAGGAACCAATACATCATGAAAGCGATGATGAAATGTTGATCTATGAAGAGTTACCAGCAGAGTGGGTTATGCCCGATTTCATGGATATAACCGCTGACTCTGGAGATGTGCCACCACCACCCTTCGAGACCGACATAGGAGCTTATAGGGTTGAATTCCCGCATATTTTCTAGACTAGTTAGAAAGCCTAGCAAGTGGTAGGATCTTTTGCTGTAATCAGAATGACGTAGGAAGCTCAGGCTTGTAAGCCGTCTATGATGTACTTGTTGGTATAAGTAATGAAAAATTTGTGATCACTGTTTGTGTGTATTTGCATTTATTGGTGTACGATTTCCGCTTTCCACCGTTAAGTCTAATATATAACTTTCCTTATTGTAGATATGGACAACCGCTATTTCGCTGCCAAGACTACTGTAGCTGACCTCCTGTACTACAAGGCACTACTCACACCTGAGAGTCTCACACCGATACCTCACCTAGGGATCCGTGACCCTGAGACCGGCGACCAGCTATACGAGCTAGTCGTGATGACACCTTTCACCAGCGAGGACCAGTTCCTGACCGTCAACCTTCAGGACTCACCACTTAGGAGCTAGCTGACAAGATTTGCTGTGATTGAGAGCGTTGGCTTGAGATAAGAGAGAAGGAATGGATGGAGCAGCTGAGAGAGTTCTTTGGACTCGTTCCACCCTGTCAGTAGGGTAGTAGTATTAGAATAAGGTTCTGATAGCGCGAGTTGCCTTTCAAGCACTAGTGTTGGAAGAACCATGTAGTATGATGATAGGACCGTCTTAGCTTGTAGTTGGAAATCTTGTCCTAGCCTACTTATTTTGTAGTAGAACTCTATGCTTTCTGATTGTAATTTTCTACTTATCTATGAAAAGCTTGTTTATTTTAAAGAGTACTGTTGCATACTATGCGATTGACTGCTTCTTATCATGTGCAAAAGAAAATAGTTTAGTTAAAACTAAACCTTCCCCTTTCAATTTTCGCTCGTAGATGGTGAACCGACGCAGCGGATTAGGATACGAGACCTGTGACTCCTCTAACCCTAACCCCAACCCTGACCTCGCTCAAGTCATGCAAGCACTCGTAACTACCCTGAACGCTAACCGCCAAAACCAGAACCATAACGATGGACCTATAACCCGAACTCGAGCAATGAATGAGTTTTGCAAACGTCGACCCCCAACCTTCAACGGAGATACCAACCCCACCATAGCTGAATCATGGCTGAAGGAAGTCAAGGTGATCATGGACACCTTGGAGATCACCCGTAATGGAGATCGTGTAGCCTTAGCCACGTACCAGCTGAAAGGAGAAGCCCGTTACTGGTGGGAGTTGATGGAGGCAACTCATGTCGTAGCCACCATGACCTTTGCTGAGTTCGAGACCCTGTTTCTCGACAAGTACTTTCCCACGCCAATTCGGTTGGCCAAGGAGCAAGAGTTCCAAAACTTGAAACAAGGCACAATGGCCGTCACTCAGTACGCGGCCAAGTTTGAGGAGATATCCCGCTACGCCCAGGATGCCGTTGCAACCGAGGATAAGAAGGCAAGAAGGTTTGAGTGGGGACTGACGACAGTTAGAAGAGCTATGGTGGCTCAGGCCTTCCCCACCTATACAGGTGTGGTGAAGTGTGCTTTTCGATTGGAGAGTGAAGAAAATGAGTTCAAAACCCGATGGAGGAAGGCGACAGGCAATACTGGCGGACCTATCCGAACCCAGACTTCTAACAACAACCGTGGACCCTATCCCACCAAATCCTTTGCTTCGGGTCAGAGCAACCAAACTTGGAAGAACACTACGTCAGGGCGTGGCGAACCACAGAGGAATGGCCAAAACATAGCAACAGTCCAGTGCTTCAACTGCCAGGCTATGGGTCACTACAAGCGTGACTGCCCCCAGCCCCAGAAGGAAAGGAATGGAAGTTTCGGAAACCAGAAGGCTCAACAGCCTGGGCAAGCCAGCTTTGTGAAGCAAAACTCTAGAGGCCTAGCATAGCAGCAGAATGGGCAGAACAAAGGGAAGCAGCCCTTGGGAGCACAACAAGGTACAGGAGGGCGTATCTTTGCGCTGCAGACCGAGGAGCATGAGCCGAATCCCTCTCTGATCCAAGGTACACTACTGTTATATAGTACCTGCGTACAAGCCTTGTTTGATTCTGGTGCATCGCATTCATTCATATCTACTGCTTGCGTAACTGCTCTAGCACTAGAAACAGAACCCCTAAGTAAGAGTACGAGGGTAACATCACCAATGGGGGGAAGTATAGCTGTTAGTCTAGTGTGTAGAGGGTGCGAGATAGAAGTAGCCAATCTACGCCTGACCTGCGACCTCAGAGTAATCGACATGGCGGATTTCGACGTAATCCTAGGGATGGATTGGCTATCGGCGCATCGAGTAGTCGTAGATTGTCATCAAATGACGGTGACGGCTTACACCCCCAGAAGGGACTCGTTTCCGTTTTAAGGGGGATAGAGAAGCAATGAGCTCGACGACGAGGAGATCAAGATGGGAGAATCAATTATTTGGATGGCTAGCTAGTCTCCAAATGGAAAAAACCGACAGGATGAAACTGGGATTGCCACACATCGTTTGCGAGTACGCCGATGTTTTCCCAGAAGAACTTCCTGGCTTACCACCCCAAAGAGAGATAGACTTCTCTATAGAACTTTAACCAGGGACCGCCCCAATTTCCATGGCCCTGTACCGCATGGCCTCTGCAGAACTGAAGGAGCTCAAGACCCAATTGCAAAAGCTGCTGGACAAAGGATTTATCAGGTCGAGCACATCGCCTTGGGGAGCGCCTGCATTGTTCGTGAAGAAGAAAGAAGAAACCCTTCGAATGTGTATTGACTATAGGAAGTTAAACCAAGTCACAGTCAAGAACCGACATCCGCTGCCTAGGATCGATGACCTGTTTGATCAATTAAGAGGAGCAACTTGCTTTTCAAAAATCGATCTCCGATCAGGTTATCACCAGTTAAGGATTCGGGATGAGGACATCGCTAAGACGGCTTTTCAAACCAGATACGGCTACTACGAGTTTGTAGTAATGCCGTTCGGACTGGCCAATGCTCCGGCAGTATTCATGTGTCTCATGAACAAGATCTTTCAACCTTACTTAGATAAGTTTGTAGTGGTGTTCATTGATGACATCTTGATTTACTCCACCAACAAGGAGGAGCACGAAGAACACCTTCGGATGGCACTACAAGTACTCCGAGATAACCAACTCTATGCCAAGGTCAGCAAATGCGAGTTTTGGCTGGAAGTGGTTAAGTTCTTGGGGCACGTAGTATCCAAGGATGGAATCGTTGTGGACGAAAGCAAGGTCGAAGCAGTGCTGAATTGGAAACAGCCAACCTTCGTGTTCGAAATCAGAAGTTTCTTGGGATTGGCTGGGTATTACAGAAGATTCATACCGGACTTCTCAATCTTAGCCAAACCAATGACCGGGCTAACTTAGAAAGGAGTGATGCTGGATTGGAATGAAGCCTGCGAGAAATCTTTCCAAGAGCTGAAAAAGAGACTGACCAGCGCACTGATACTCATCATTCCTGAATGTGGTGTAGATTATACGGTTTACTGCGACACGTCAAGAGATGGCTTGGGATGTGTGCTGATGCAGAATGGAAAGGTCATAGCCTACGGATCTCGACAACTCCGACCACACGAGAAAAACTACCCCACCCATGACCTAGAATTGGCTGCAGTAGTATTCGCCCTCAAATCCTGGCGTTACTATCTGTGGGGAGAACAATTCGAAGTTTTTACCGACCACAAGAGCCTCAATTATCTTTTCACTCAGAAGGAGTTGAATCTGAGGCAGTGTCGATGGATGGAATACTTGGAGGACTACAAGTTTACATTGCAGTATCACCCCGGCAAGGCCAACGTGGTAGCTGACGCTCTGAGTCGAAAGGAAAGAGCACAGAAAGTCAAAACTGCCATTAAGGAATGGGAAATGGTGGACACTCTCAACGAGTTCAACTTGCGCCCATCGTCAGAGAGCGGGAACGCTTGATTGTATGCTCTAGTTGTGGAACCGGCACTTCACCGAGAGATCTTACTAGCCCAAACATTCGAGCAAGATTGCGAGTTCATCCGGTATCGAATCCGAGAAGGAAAGGCCCTACTAGGATGGACAATCGAGAAGGATAACAGTTTGAGATTCAAGGGAAAGGTATTCGTACCTAACATCAGAACCCTTCGAGAAGCTGTACTCCGAGAAGCTCACCATTTAAATTTCGCAGTACACCCTGGCGGTACAAAGATGTATCATGATCTGCGAAGAACATACTGGTGGGAAGGAATGAAGAAGGATGTAGGCCGATTTGTATCTACTTGTCTCGTGTGTCAACAAGTTAAGGCTGAGCACCAGAAACCTGGAGGAGATCTCCAACCATTACCAATACCGACCTGGAAGTGGGATCACATCTCAATGGACTACGTGACTAGACTACCAAGGGTTGCTAAGTCAAATACCGCTATTTGGGTGATTGTGGACCGACTCACCAAATCTGCGCATTTTCTGCCTGTTAAGATGACAGAGAACATGGAACAACTGAGCCTGTTATACATTCGAGAGATTGTACGCCTACACGAAGTACCTATCTCAATCGTGTCAGACAGGGATCCACGTTTCGTATCTCACTTTTGGAAGGGACTATAGAAGGCATTGGGAACGGATGTAAGGCTTAGTATGGCGTTCCACCCTCAAACAGATGGACAAACGGAGAGGACTATTCAGACGCTGGAGGATATGCTGAGGGCCTGTGCCTTGAATTTTTCCGGGAACTGGGAGCAACACTTACCATTGGTAGAGTTCGCCTACAACAACAGCTATCAGGCGAGTATCGAGATGGCGCCGTACGAAGCTCTATACGGTCGACCCTGTCGATCGCCAGTCTGCTGGACAGATGCCGAAGAGACGGGATTGATTGGGTCTGATATAGTACGGGATACCACGAGAAGGTCAAAACCATCAAGCAAAGGATCCAGACCGCTTAGAGCCGACAAAAGAGTTATGCAGATAAGAGAAGCCGACCGTTAACCTTTGCCGTGGGAGATCATGTGTTCTTAAAGATCAGACCGAAGAAAAGAGTTATCAGATTTGGGAAGAAGGGAAAGCTGTCCCCACGCTACATCGGACCCTTCGATATCGTGGAGAAGATCGGGAAAGTTGCGTATCGCCTGGCCCTGCCGCCACAGCTGGATAGAGTGCATAACGTGTTTCATGTCTCAATGCTTCAAAAGTATCTCGCCTTACCCACACATGTTCTCAACTGGGAAGATATTTCCATCGAAGAAGATGCGACCTATAAGGAAGAACCCATAGAGATTCAGGATCGAAGTGAGAAGGTGATCCGAAACAAGACCATCAAATTGGTACGAGTTTTGTGGAAACACCGAGGAGCTGGAGAGACCACATGGGAAAGGGAAGAAACCATGAAGATGAATTATCCTCACCTGTTCGAATCCGAGCATGAGCCTAATTTCGAGGACGAAATTGTTTAAGGGGGATAGGTTGTAATAACTCTGAATTTCAATAAATAAAAATTTGTTTATTATTTGAGTTATTAATTTAAAATTGCTTGTATTGCTTTAATTTTCTTGTAGTTTGTCATAATTACACTTTAGCCCTTCAAAATTCATTTCTTGACTTTAAGCCCTACTTAGCAAGTCTAGTTAGCTTCTAACCGGCCAATTGGAGGAGCCAAACAAGGAAGCCACCTAGTTACATGTTCCTAACCATAGATGGACCATTTTGCCCAACTTGAACCTTGTGAACTTTTTCAACCCCAGACTTGAAATTGTTTATTTGATTTCTTTTATTATTTTTGGTTTTCTTCTTTATCCTTTGGACGATAAAATTTAGGGGAATTATTATCCATTGGATAATAGAAACCCAATTCTTTATATTAAAGGGATTCAATGAAAGATTTGAATAAAGTACTAATATTTATAAAAAATAGACTTTTAAAATTAATTAAAAGGACATTTTGGGTTATTTTAATATAAAAGTTTCCTAATTACCATTGTCCATTGGACAATAAATACTAGGGGATTTATTATTCATTGGGTAATAGGTTTAGTCTTTCAACTTAGTACATGGGTTTAATAAACAAGTCATTTTCTAAATTCCCATGTGATGAAGTACCAATATTTTATTATGGGACTTAAAAACCTAAGATTCTCCTAGGTACTTTGTTATTATTTTAAGTTGGGGTTTTGTACCCAATTGGATTAGTTTAATGGGGAGTTGTTCTACCTAGAGTACATTAGTACCTATGTGAATATTATATATGTACTTGGAAGACTAAAGAATTGTCTAAGTACACATGTGCTTATTGATTAGTTTAATGGGAAAATCTTGACCTTTAAGTCTTTTTGATTCAAAGTACCGAATACTTTATTTGTTTTCTTGCACATAATAGTGTGTGTATATATATATGGGTTATATATATATGGGTTATATATATATATGGGTGTATGTACTATGTAAGAGAGGGAGAGGGAGAGAGAGGAGAGAGAGGCCGAGAGAGAGAGGGGAGAGAGAGATAGAGTGGGCCGAGAGGGAGAGGGAGAGGAAGAGAAAGTGGAGGGATTTGGTTGTACTTGGACTTGATCACCAAGATCTTCTTCATCCTTCCAATCCTTGGCAAACCTAACCTCCATTGTCCTACCGTGTACTAATATCAATTTTTAATCTTGTACAAACCTCCTTTCTACCACAAATCTTCCAAGAAATCAAATCCAATGACTAACCTAGCCATGCAAGCCTAGGATCTTGACCTTGATCTTCCTTGAAAGCTTGATTTAATGGAATAAAAAAATGAGATGGATGGAGAGAGAGAGAGAGAGAGAGAGAGAGAGAGAGAGAGAGAGAGAGAGAGAGAGAGAGAGCGGGGGGGGGGGGCGGCCATGATGGAGGGAGAGGGAGAGCTTGCCTATAAATAGAACTCACTCCAAGCATTCAACTCACACCTTCACTTCTTGCTCTCACTTCTCTCTAGAAGTTCTTAGTGTTCTTGGTTCAAAAGTTCTAGTTTTCTTGAGTTTCTTCAGAGTTCTTGAGAGAAACCACCAAACCACTTCCAAAACCACCTCTAGATCTTTAAAGTAGTTTAGTTTAGTTAGCAAGTTATTTCTAGGAAGAGAAAAGATCATCTCTCTTCCTTTCAAAGCAATCCGGAGCCGTTACGCCGCCGAATCACAAAACCGACGACTGATTCACCGTAGCCGACCACCGGTAAGAAGTAAGGTAGGAATCTAGTCTACCAACTCTATGTTTTGTTATTAAATCGTATGTGGAATAAAGAACGACATTAAGAAGTAACTTGATTTATTTTCCTAAAATAGATAAGGTTATCTTTCGATGTTGGAAATGCATGATTTATATTCGCTTATGGTAATTCAAGCATGCTAAGTAGTTTGGAGTTGGATGATCTTGTTAGATTCATTTTGAGTTGTTGATAAATGCTTGCTTATGTGGAAAGTCCTACACCAGGAGTCTATGCATGAAAACGAGACATCTAAAACAAGAAAGTTAGAGACACGGCATCTAGGGTGTGGTTAACGAGGAAGAAAATGTGTTTTTTGAGGAAGGAGATATTTTAGAAACTACATAATGACCATTTCGGGGGCATTATGTGAGATGTGTGTGTGTGTGTTTGTGCCAACGGGAACCCGGCGCGGCGGAACCATTGTGAGGATACTCGGGAGACCGGCGTGGCGGAACCGAGGTTGGGTGTGTAGCTTGGTTATCCGTGGAGAGGAGCCTATGCAATTGTGTGCCAATGGGAACCCGGTGCGGCGGAACCATTGTGAGGATACTCGGGAACCCAGAACGGCAGAACCGAGATTGGGTGAGTTAAAAAGGAGTATTTGGAAAAGAAAAGTGGAAGTAACGACGTGGTCTACGATGAGTCAAAGAAGGTCAACACTAGCGTTAGTTTGAATAAGAAATGTGGATTTGATTAACTGTTTTGTCAATATGCTTGATCTATGAGGAATCATTGTTATTATGATCTCTTGCTCATAAGTTAAGGGTTAGTAAGTAAGATTTTACTATTAAGCCTCTGTAGCTCATGGTGTTACCTTTTGGTGACCCTGACATATTATATGGGTGGCGACGCCAGTATAATATGTCAGATTTGATAGATGAATAGGGTGAACTCTTCACTTTGGAGGCGTTCGGAGCCGAAGAATTCGCTAGGATGGAGGAACAAGAGGAGCAGTAGTTAGGAACTCTAGTTCCCTATTTTATGTTTGAAATACTCTTACGAGAGTTATGTTGTAATAATGAGCAGTGACTCTCTTTAATTTCTGTAATAAATTATCCTTTTAACGTACCTAAAATTAGGAGCGTTACAAACAACATGCCGAACCGTGCAACTGCAATAAGGAACTAGAAGATAAAGATGCAGATTTTTGACAAAAGGCTGTGAAATCTGCATTCCTTAATGAAAATTTGGATGAACGTATCCACATAGTGGAATCAGATGGATTCATAGCAAAGGGTCAAGAGCATATGTTGTGCAAGCTTAAGGAGTCTATTCCTAGACTCAAGCAAGCATCTAGATCTTGGAGTATCTATTTTGATCAAGCAATTAAGTTTTTTTTTTGGTTTTGATCAATGTCCAGATGAGTCATGTGTGTACAAGAACTGCAACGGAAAAGTGGTGATATTCCTGGTACTCTATGTAGATGATATTCTGATAATTGAAAATGATGTGGGAATGTTTGTCTTTGGTAAAGGCGTGACTATCTAGCCAATTGGATATGAGAGACTTGAGAGAAGCCAGTCACATCCTTGGGATTAAGCTTATGTGAGATCGCAAGTATAGGATGTTGGGCTTATCATAAGCTACTTATATCGATGAACTCCTTGCTCGTTTTAGCATGCAGGATTCCAAGAAAGGGTCCCTTTCTTTTTAGACATGGAATCAACCTATGCAAGGATCAATGTCGTAAGACACTTTAGGAGATAGAGAAGATGAAGGCAATTCCTTATGCCTTGACAGTAGGAAGCCTCATGTATGCTATGATGTGTACTAGACCTGATATTTATTTGCCGTTGGCATAGTTAGTAGATTTCTGTCTAATCTAGGGCAAGAGCATTAAACTGTAGTGAAACATATACTCAAGTATCTGAAAAGAACTAGAGATCATATGTTGGTGTTCCATTCAAATAGTCTGGTACCTAATGGGTACACAGACTCAGACTTTATGTCAGGGATTCCAGAAAGTCTACCTCGGGATATGTAACGCCCCCAATTTTGGGTACGTTAATGAGGCATTTATTACATAATTAAGAGACTCTGGCTCATTATTACATCATAAATACATCAAGGGTACATTTATTCAACAAGGGAGGAACTAGGGCTCCTATCTACTGCTCCGCTTGCTCCTCCATTCTGGCAAGCTCCTCGGCTCCGAAGTCCTCCAAGGTATGAGGTCTGACACATTATACCGGCGTCACCACCAATATAATATGTCAGGGTCACCAAAAGGTAACACCATGAGCTACAACGCTCAATAGGAAAACTTTACCTACCAAACCTTACAACAGTAAATCGTTTACAACAACACTAACAATCACACATCCACATTCGTTAATCATCTATCGTTGGTCTCCAAGATTTCGGAGTTTCTCCTACGCGACTCATCGTAGACCGTGTCAACAATTTCACATACAAATCAACCTTTCAAAATCATTTGTTTAACTCACACAATTGCATTGGCTCCGTACCGTGGATAACCAAGCTACACACCCAACCTCGGTTCCGCCGCGCCGATCTCCCGAGTATCCTCACAATGGTTCCGCTGCACCGGGTTCCCATTGGCACACAATTGCATTGGCTCCGTACCGCGGATAACCAAACTACACACCCAACCTCGGTTCCGCCGCGCCGGTCTCTCGAGTATCCTCACAATGGTTCCGCCGCGCCGGGTTCCCATTGGCAGACACACACACACATCTCACATAATGCCACTAAACTAGTCATTATGTAGTTTCAAAAATATTTCCACTCCCGAGAAAACATTTTTTCCTTGTCAACCACACCCTAGGTGCCATGTTTCTAACTTTCTCGATTTTGGTGTCTCGTTTTCATGCATAGACTTCCGCGGTAGGATTAAAGTAAGCATGAATCATTCATTGTAATCTAACAAGATCATCCAATTCCATATTTAACATGCTCAAATCACAACTTAAAGCATAACGCCACATGTTCGGACGCCCTTGGAGTGATAAATCACTTATGCTTTATCAACAACCACAAGTAACGCAAACAATTCATGTATACATGCTCATAACCATCCTAAAGATCAAAATACGAATACTTGAGATGGAAAGTAAAAGATAACCTACTTTCTACTTGGAATGGAAGATAAGGAGATCCTACCTTACTTCTTGGCGGTAGTAACGGCTTACGGACGACAATCGGTGGTCGGACTGAGTAACTTCCTACGAAATGCTCCCGGTAGCTTCGAAAGAGAAGGTTTCTCTCGAAACTTGTTCTAGGCCATAACTACTACTACTTTTGGATTGAAAGGGTGGTCGAGTGGCGGCTTAGTGGCGGCTTTGGATGAGTTTCTTGAAGAACACAAGAAAAACTCAAGAACAAGAAGAACAAAGAAAGAACAAAGGATTTCTAGAGAGAGAAGTTGAAGAATGGAAAGGTGTGAGTTGAATGGTATGGGGTGGCTCTATTTATAGCCAAAATTTGAGCTCCCTCTCTCTCTTTAAGGTCGGCCCCCCCTTTCTCCCCATACCTCAATTTTTTGACACTTGTCATGAAATCTTTGAAAGATCAAAGCCTAACCCTAGGCTTCAATGGCTAGGATTTGATTCTTGGAAGATTTGATGGAGGGAAGGCTAGGTATTACAATATTTGGTGTTAAACAATTAAAGAAGTACAATGGAGGTTAGATTTTTGGCTAGGAAGAATATTACCCAAGGATTTGAAAGATGTAAGATGATCATGGTGGTACAACCCAAATCTCCTCTTTCTTCCTTCCGCTCTCTCTCTCTCTCCTCTCTCCCTCCTCTCTCTCGGCCAACTCTCTCTCTCTCTCCCCTCTCTCTCTCGGCTTCTCCTCTCTCTCTCTCTTTCTCCCTCCTCTCTCTTGCACAAGTACACACACACACACACACACACACACATATATATATATATATATATATATATATATATATATATATTCTACAATGTTCAAGAAAACATAAAAATATTATGTACTTTTGGTACTTTGAACCAAAGAGATTTTTAAGCCAAGATTTTCTTATTAAACAAATAAATTGGCACATGTGTACTTAACAATATATATATTCATCCAAGTACATATATAGTATATATATACGTACTAATGTACTCTCGGTAGATCAACTCCCCAATAAATTAATCCAATTGGGTAAAAAAAATCCCAATATAAAATAATATAAGAGTACTTAGGAAAACTTAGGTGTTTAAAGTCCAAAAGTACATACACATATAATAATATAGGTACCATGTCACATGGCAATTAGCAAAATGACTAGTTTATTAAACCCTAATACTAGTTGGAAGAGTAACCCTATTACCCAATGGATAATAAAACCCCTAGTATTTATTGTCCAATGGACAAAAGTAATAAGGAAAGTTTTATATTAAAATAACCAAAATGTTCTTTAAAGCATGTGAACAAATGCCCTATATTTAAATATAGGTGTGGTACCAAGTACCCGAATTAAATAAAAGGTTAGGATTCTCCCCATTAAATAATAATAGAGCACAAGTACTAGTTTAATCAATAAAGTACTTTAGAAATTTAGGGTTTAGATATACCCCAATATTTTAATGCATAAAAGTACATGGGAATCCAAATCTTGATTTTTAAATAAAACCTTGTACCTTGTTGGAAGATTAGGAGCTATTACCTAGCGGTTAATAGTTTCCCTAGCGGTTAATAACCAAAGGATAATAGAGGAGTGGTAGAATACCTAATAAACAAAGAATAAATATACTTTGCACATGTGTTTAAAACATATATAATACTATATCCATGTACTAATCCACATATTTTAATGGAAGGTCTATTGTCCAATGGACAAAGATTACCCTAACTTCTATTGACCAATGGGTAAAGGCAAAAACGGTTCAAGAAGTTCAAAAGGTTCATCTAGTAACGAGGTTAGTTTGGTCTCGCCAACTAATCGGTTGGAATACTAACTAAATTGGTCAAGTAGGGTTTCTAGTCGAGAGTTAACAAATGACCTAAAATCTAATTATGACGGAAATTAACAAGAAATGATATAGCCACTCAAGAGAAAATAAGTAATTTGAAATAACAACGAGATTTTTATTCGATGAAAAATCGGAGTTGTTACAACCTATCCCCCTTAAACAATTTCGTCCTCGAAATTAAGTGCACGCTCAGACTCGAACAGGTGGGGATAACTCACTTTCATGGTTTCCTCCCTCTCCCATGTGGTTTCTCCAGATCCTCGGTGCTTCCATTGAACTCGTACCAATTTAATGGTCTTGTTCAGGATGATCTTCTCGCTTCGGTCTTGAATCTCTATTGGTTCTTCCCCGTACGTCGCATCTTCTTTGTTGGTGATGTCTTTCCAATTGAGGACATGGATGGGCAAGGCGAGGTACTTGAGAAGCATTGAAACGTGAAACACGTTATGCACTCTATCTAGCTGTGGCGGCAGGGCTAGACGATACGCAGCCTTCCCAATCTTCTCTACGATATCGAAGGGTCCGATGTAGCGTGGCGACAGTTTTTCCTTTTCCCTAAATTTGATGACTCCTTTCTTTGGTTTGATCTTCAGGAACACGTGATCTCCTACTTCAAAGGTTAATGGTCGGCTCCTTCTATCCGCATAACTCTTCTGTCGGCTTTAAGTGGTCTGGATCCTTTGTCGGATGGTCTTGACCTTCTCCATAGTATCTCGTACAATGTCCGGTCCAATTATTCCCATCTCTCTAACGTCTGTCCAGCAAACTGGGAATCGGCAGGGATGACCGTATAGAGCTTCGTACGGTGCCATCTTGATACTTGCTTGATAGCTGTTGTTGTAGGCAAACTCCACCAATGGTAGGTGCTGCTCCATGAAGGCGTATGATCTCTCGAATGCACAACAGGCTTAGCTGCTCCACGTTTTCTGTCATCTTGACAGGCAGGAAGTGTGCAAACTTGGTGAGTCGATCCACGATCACCCAAATAGCGGTGTTGGATTTGGCCTATCTCGGTAGTCCAGTGACGAAATCCATCGAGATGTGCTCCCACTTCCAGGTTGGTATTGGTAAGCGTTGGAGATTTCTTCCAGGTTTCTGGTGCTCAGCCTTGACTTGCTGACATACTAGACAGGTAGATACAAATTGAGCTACGTCATTCTTCATTCTTTCCCACCAATACGTCCTTCGCAAATCATGGTACATCTTTGTACCGCCACGGTGGATGGCGAAGTTCGAATGGTGAGCTTCTTGGAGCACGGCTTCGACTTTACTTTCGTCCACCGTGATCCCTTCCTTGGATACTACGTGCCTCAAGAACTTAACCACTTTTAGCCAAAACTCGTATTTGCTGGCCTTGGCATAGAGTTGGTTATCTCGGAGTACTTGTAGTGCCATACGAAGGTGTTCTTCGTGCTCCTCCTTATTGGCGGAGTAAATCAAGATGTCATCATTGAACACCACTGCAAGCTTATCTAAGTAGGGTTGAAAGATTTTGTTCATGAGACACATGAATACTGCCGGAGCATTGGTCAGTCCAAACGGTATTACTACAAACTCGTAGTGGCCGTATCTGGTACGAAAAGCTGTCTTGGCGATATCCTCATCCCGAATCCTTAACTGATGATAACCTGATCGGAGATCGATTTTAGAAAAGCAAGTTGCTCCTCTTAATTGATCAAATGGGTCATCAATCCTAGGCAACGGATATCAGTTCTTGACTGTGACTTGATTTAACTTCCTATAGTCAACACACAGTCAAAGCGTCCCTTCTTTCTTCTTCACGAACAACATAGGCGCTCCCCAAGGCGATGTGCTTGGTCTGATGAATCCTTTGTCCAGCAGCTTTTGCAATTGCGTCTTAAGCTCCTACAGTTTTGCAAGGCCATGCGGTACGGGGCCATAGAAATGGGTGCGATTCCCGGTTAGAGTTCTATAGAGAAGTCTATCTCTCTTTGGGGTGGTAAGCCAGGAAGTTCTTCAGGGAAGACATCGGCGTACTCGCAAATGATGTGTGGTAATCCCAACTCCATCCTCTCGGCTTCTTCCATTTGGAAACTAGCTAGCCATCCAAATAATTGATTTTCCCATCTTGATCTTCTTCTGATGACAGTCTACGACTGCTCAATGAGCTGATAGCCAATCCATTCCAAGGATTATGTCAAAATCCGCCATGTCGATCACTCTGAGGTCGCAGGTCAGGCATAGGTTGGCTACTTCTATCTCTCACCCTCTACACACTAGACTAACAACTGTACTTCCCCCCATTGGCGATTTGACTCTCGTACTCGTACTTAGGAGTTCTGTTTCTAGTGCTAGAGTGGTTACGAGTGCTTGCATGACTTGAGCTAGGTTGGGGTTTGCCTGAAAGGCTTCTCCGTGCTCGTATCCTAGTCAACTGCTTCGATTCACCATCTTACGAGTAAAAATTGAAAAGGGGGCGGTTTAGTCTATCTATGCTATTTTTTTCCTTTGCAAAAGATAGTCCTTTTTAATAGACTCAAGCAATAAACCAAATAGTATGCAAGGGTACTCTTTAAAATAAGGTAAACTTTTCATAAATAAGCAGAGAATTACAAACATGAACATAGAGTTCTACTACAAAACAAATAGTTTAGAACAAGATTTCCTACTACAAGCTGAGACGGTCCTACACATCCTACTACATAGTCCTACAGTTGGGCAAGCCTTATTCCATACTGCTAGTGCAATATTCTAGGGTAGTTTGACTCCGAAGACTTCCCTCAGCCACATCTTGTAGCTCCTTTCAGCTGCGGTCTCTTCCCTAAGAAGGCGCTCACGTTTTTGTGCGAGCAGTTCTTATATAGACGGGATAGTTGGCTCCTCCACTGGTTTCGGGTACTACTGAGAGAGGTTTAGTATCGCAGCTTCTAGCTCTGGGTCAAACATGAGATAATCATTGGGTTGCTCAAAGTTTTGCACAAGCGGCGCGGGGTCTAGGGTATGCTGGGGGTTCTCGGGAACATCAACTGGTGGGGGCATCTCCCAAGTGATTGGGACCTCATTGAGCTCCATGTCATCCTCTGGTGGGGGTGTTGGTCTTAAGTACTCAGGTTCTAGCAATGAGCGATAATTTGCCAAAACATGTGGGGCGAAAGGTGGGCGTCCTCCTGGTGGTATACTTGACATCTAAAACAATAAGGAAGGTTATAATTTAGACTTAACGGGGTAAGGGGTAGTTTTCACGCCATAAGGGGTAAGATGCAAGTCCACACATATACAGTGATCATATACTAAAAGAAACATGAGTCTTTCATTACCAAAAAAAATGAATACAACGTAGATGGCTTACTAGCCTAAGCTTCCTACTGCATTCTATTTACAACAAAAGATACAATTTCTTCTTAAACTTCCCTAACCATTCTATAAGAGATTAGGGAATTCAACCAGATATGCACCAATGTCGGTCTCATAAGGAGCTGGTGACACATCTCCGGAGTCAGCGACTATATCCATGACTTCGGGCAACGCTCCTAGGAATGCCATTTCCTCCTCGGGGTCCTCTGCGGGTTCTTCCGCAATCATGTTAACGGGCGGTATCATTGGAATTTGGGCGAGGGCTGCTTCAGCGTCTCCTCCCTCTATTAGGAGTACATCATTGGGGGGCGCTATTTGGACTAAGACAGGTATTGCGTCGGCGTCATCCACCTCTTCCTCAATTTCGGGGAATACAAGAGTGCCCTGCTCTTGGTAGAAGTCATTCGTGTAGGGGAAAGCGTAGGGAAAGTACGGATCTCCCACTAGTTGATGTGTCATGGTTCTCATGGTGCTAGCAAGCTGGCGAGCTTCAGCTAGTAGGTTGATTTGGTAGGTGTTCAAGGGATTCATCTATAAGGACAGAGTTTAAAACCTCAATTAGTAACGTCCTACGATAGAGTAATACTTAAGGTTTGAATCTAAGTTCCACTTCCGATTCTTGATTTAAGTCATCATCCAATTGTTCGGGAATCCCCAGCTCGGCGGTACTGCCAATTTCCGCGCCTTGCTTCAATCCGAAGATTGTTTTGACAGAATTCCACCCAATTTGGGATGGTAAACTTAAACTCAATTCACGTTTGTGCAACGGTCAAACTTATCTCATGGTTCTACCCATTCTACCCATGGCCGAGGTTTTGAACCTAAAGCTCTGATACCAAGTTGTAACGCCCCCAATTTTAGGTACATTAATGAGGCATTTATTACATAATAAAGAGACTCTGGCTCATTATTACATCATAAATACATCAAGGGTACATTTATTCAACAAGGGAGGAACTAGGGCTCCTATCTACTGCTCTGCTTGCTCCTCCATTCTGGCAACTCCTCGGCTCCGAAGGCCCCCAAGATATACATCTCACCCTGTTCATCTATGAGGTCTGACACATTATGCCGGCGTCACCACTAATATAATATGTCAGGGTCACCAAAAGGTAACACCGTGAGCTACAACACTCAATAGGAAATCTTTACCTACCAACCTTACAACAGTAAATCGTTTACAACAACACTAACAATCACACATCCACATTCGTTAATCATCTATCGTTGGTGTCCAAGATTTCGGAGTTTCTCCTACGCGACTCATCGTAGACCGTGTCAATATTTTCACATACAAATCAACCTTTCAAAATCATTTGTTTAACTCACACAATTGCATTGGCTCCGTACCGCGGATAACCAAGCTACACACCCAACCTCGGTTCCGCCGCGCCGGTCTCCCGAGTATCCTCACAATGGTTCCGCTGCGCAGGGTTCCCATTGGCACGCAATTGCATTGGCTCCGTACCGCGGATAACCAAGCTACACACCCAACCTCGGTTCCGCCGCGCCGGTATCCCGAGTATCCTCACAATGGTTCCGCCGCGCCGGGTTCCCATTGGCACACACACACACAAATCTCACATAATGCCACCAAACTAGTCATTATGCAGTTTCAAAAATATTTCCACTCCCGAGAAAATATTTTTTCCTTGTCAACCACACCCTAGGTGCCATATTTCTAACTTTCTCGATTTTGGTGTCTCGTTTTCATGCATAGACTTCCGCGGTAGGACTAAAGTAAGCATGAATCATTCATTGTAATCTAACAAGATCATCCAACTCCATATTTAACATGCTCAAATCACAACTTAAAGCATAATGCCACATGTTCAGACGCCCTTGGAGTGATAAATCACTTATGCTTTATCAACAAACGCAAACAATTCATGTGTACATGCTCATAACCATCCTAAAGTTCAAAATACGAATTCCTGAGATGGAAAGTAAATAAAGATAACCTACTTTTTACTTGGAATGGAAGATAAGGAGATCCTACCTTACTTCTTGGCGGTACTAACGGCTTACGGACGGCAATCGGTAGTCGGACGGTGTAACTTCCTACGGAATGCTCCCGGTAGCTTCGAAAAATAAGGTTTCTCTCGAAACTTGTTCTAGGCTATTACTACTACTACTTTTGGATCGAAAGGGTGGTCGAGTGGCGGCTTAGTGGCGGCTTTGGATGAGTTTCTTGAAGAACACAAGAAAAACTCAAGAACAAGAAGAAAATAGAAAGAACAAAGGATTTCTAGAGAGAGAAGTTGAAGAATGGAAAGGTGTGAGTTGAATGGCATGGGGGTGGCTTTATTTATAGCCAAAATTTGAGCTCCCTCTCTCTCTTTAAGGCCGGCCCCCCCTCTCTCTCCATACCTCAATTTTTGACACTTGTCATGAAATCTTTGAAAGATCAAAGCCTAACCCTAGGCTTCAATGGCTAGGATTTGATTCTTGGAAGATTTGATGGGGGGAAGGCTAGGTTGTACAAGATTTGGTGTTAAACAATTAAAGAAGTTAAATGGAGGTTAGATTTTTGGCTAGGAAGAATATTACCGAAGGATTTGAAAGATGTAAGAAGATCATGGTGGTACAACCCAAATCTCCTCTTTCTTCCTTCCTCTCTCTCAGCCAACTCTCTCTCTCTCTCTCCCCTCTCTCTCTCGGCCTCTCCTCTCTCTCTCTCCCTCCTCTCTCTTGCACAAGTACACACACACACACACACACACACACACACACACACACACATATATATATATATATATATATATATATACACACACACACTACAATGTACAAGAAAACGTAAAAATATTTTGTACTTTTGGTACTTTGAACCAAAGAGATTTTTAAGCCAAGATTTTCTTATTAAACAAATAAATTGGCACATGTGTACTTAGCAATATATATATTCATCCAAGTACATATATAATATATACATAAGTACTAATGTACTCTAGGTAGATCAACTCCCCAATAAATTAATCCAATTGGGTAAAAAAAATCCCAAAATAAAATAATATAAGAGTACTTTGGAAACTTAGGTCTTTAAAGTCCAAAAGTACATACACATATAATAATATAGGTACCATGTCACACGGCAATTAGGAAAATGACTAGTTTATTAAACCTAGTACTAGTTGGAAGAGTAACCCTGTTACCCAATGGATAATAAGACCCCTAGTATTTATTGTTCAATGGACAAAAGTAATAAGGAAAGTTTTAGATTAAAATAAAGAAAATGTCCTTTAAAGCATGTGAACAAATGCCCTATATTTAAATATAGGTGTGGTACCAAGTACCCCAATTAAATAAAAGATTAGGATTCTCCCCATTAAATAATAATAGAGCACAAGTACTAGTTTAATCAATAAAGTACTTTAGAAATCTAGGGTTTAGATAGACCCCAATATTTTAATACATAAAAGTACATGGGAATCCAAATCTTGATTTTTAAATAAAACCTTGTACCTTGTTGGAAGATTAGGAGCTATTACCCAATGGGTAATAGTTTCCCGAGCGGTTAATAACCAAAGGATAATAGAGGGGTGGGAGAATATCCAATAAACAAAGAATAAATGTACTTTGCACATGTGTTTAAAACATATATAATACTATATCCATGTACTAATCCACATATTTTAATGGAAGGCCTATTGTCCAATGGACAAAGATTACCCTAACTTCTATTGACCAATGGGTAAAGGCAAAATGGTTCAAGAAGTTCAAAAGGTTCATCTAGTAACGAGGTTAGTTTGGTCTCGCCAACTAATCGGTTGGAATACTAACTAAATTGGTCAAGTAGGGTTTCTAGTCGAGAGTTAACCAATGATCTAAAATCTAATTATGACGGAAATTAACAAGAAATGATATAGCCACTCTAGAGAAAATAAGTAATTTGAACTAACAACGAGATTTTTATTCGATGAAAAATTGGAGTTGTTACAGGATATGTGTTTACCTTAGGAGGTGGAGCCATAAGTTGGAGGAGTATAAAGCAATCGTGCATTGATTGATTCCACCATGGAGGCCGAGTATGTGGTAGCTTCTTAAGCAGCCAAAGAGGCCGTTTGGCTTAGAAACTTCTTGATGGATCTAAAAGTGATTCTTTTAGTGCAATTAGCTATTGACTCATAAGAAGGAAAACACGTCGAGCGTAAGTATCACCTGTTTCGAGAGATCGTTTAGCGAAGTGATGTAACTGTGTCCAAGATAGCATCGGTAAACAACCTAGCAGATCCTTTTACGAATAGCTTACATGCTAAGACTTTTGATGGTCATGTAGAGGGAATGGAAGTGAGATGCGTGGCAGCATGATTTTGAGTCTTAGTGGGAGTTTGTTAGAAAATTATACTAAAGGTTATGCTTTTGTGTAATGGATTAATATTTGATTGCTATTTATTAATCAGTTTTATCCATTTTTGATGAGAATCTTTTATAGGCAATATTTGCATAATATTATTGTATGTTGTGCATGTGTGTCTTTTATTTTATAAAGTAGATGATCTGGTGTGTAGAGTTCGGCTTACACACAGAAAATCAGATCATCAGTTCTTGTGAAATATAAGATATGGTTCACATTCTTAAATGGAACTGGACACACCATCCGTATGACTGTAGTACAATGTTTAGTAGATCTGTCTTGACTACAGGGAACGGTCTAATTCTAACTCATTGTGCTAGTATACTTTGTGTGTATTGAACAGGACCGCATTGAGGTAATTGTCTTTATACGAACTTTATAAGACAATTGGAACCTCATGGTTATTATGCATGCTTATGCTCTTAATCCAAAAATAATTATTAGAAGTGTATATTTAATGTTGTTGACTTTGATTCATTAAAAAGAGATCTTTATACGGTCAATAGTCTCGTTGAGTTGGGTCGCAACATTATGCATATGACAACTATTAATTGTTAATGGAATCCACGTCCCGATAGGGATTGGTGATACCCCTTGAGTAAGCTTATAAGTTTCAAATATGTCAAACCCTGCAGGTGGATTTTGTATCCGACATATCGAATAAGTTAAGCAGATAGTCTCAAGTTAAGATGTTGATTAAGTGGGAGATTGTTAGTAATTTATTTTAATCAATGGGTATCTGTAATCTTAACGTGGGGAGATTAATAAGTATTTAATATCATGGAGCTCGTAATATAATTAAGATAAGGACTGGAGTGCAATTATAATTTTGTAGTGGGATGAATTATAATTAGTGAAATAAGAAATAGAATCCTGGTAGGATTAGGTTTTCTTATTTACAATAGGAGCCCAGACTTATTACTCCTTAGGCCCCTATCGTAGCCGTATACATACACGTTATGCTCTCTAGGTCAGATGGATGTTCTTCTATTATTCACAAAATAGAGGCAGACTTAGAGAGAGTTAATAAGATCACGAAAGAGTCCACACTCGGTTCATGTTCTAGACGTGTAGGGAATACAATAGAAGATCGTAAGGTACGGTCGAGCAATATTCATGGTTTATAGGAAGGCGCGCTATAACAAGTTCAACCAGCATTCGTGTCGTAAGGAGTTGAGGTAGAACCCTAATTTCGCTTTATAGGGATTTACAATTTTTGTTGTCTAATCTGTATGCGTCATTACTGGGTCTTGGGGATTTGGTTTCCCAACACTCACAAAACACATGGGACCCTTGTGTTGTGTTTTGTGAGAGGGTGTGTATTTAGGTGTGTGATTTTGGGTGTGGTTGCAGAATTTTTGAATATTGTGGGGAAGGAGAGAGGAAATGATCATGTGAGATGATGGAGAGTTAGGAGAGAGACTGTTTTAATCTTAGCCGTTGATTTTAATGACTGAGATTTTGTGTCAAAATTAATTTGTGTTAAATAGTGTGGGAGGGGAACCGGCCCCATCATACTATGATGTTATATTTTTGACCTATTTCAGCAGAGAAATTCTCATAAATGTGTTTGCTTCTAAATTACCCGCTTGTTTTATCTATTCAGAAACTCAATTATGAATCAAATGCCCAAACTTCTACTTGTAATTAAAATGCTTTACAAAAAAATTAAACCGAAAAAAAATCAATTTAGCTACGGCTCTGTTTGTTTGACCGTAAATTATTTTTGCCAAAAATATTTTATCCATTTTCAGATGTTTGATTGTAAAAACCTTCATAAAACATTTTTCTTAATAAATTATTTTACCTTATAAGGCGTAAAATGACTTACCCAAAAAAATTCAATAAGTTATTTTCCGAGGCATGACACATCTCTATCCTCCGACCAATCCACCACCCCCGAATCTTGGTTGGCATTACAAAGTTCAATACCAGGTTTTATGACTGGACTGTTGAATTTGTAGTACTATACAGAGATCTATGGCAAAACCTCTTCGCTCACTTTGATCTCTTCTTCTTCTTTTTATCCCTTATATTCTTTCTATATGCTACTTTATCGACCCCTTACTCTTTCTATTTCTATGGTAACTTTTAGTGATTAACAGCCATATTTTGGGTTGCTTTCTTGCAAAACCAATATTTATGAGTTGCCTAGCCTTCCTGCTCTAACCTGCACAGTGAACGCACGACTAAGACCTGGCCGAGGTTGCCTATCAAGGCCCTCCTGCGAGATGATGAGAATGTGCATAGAGTATAGCGAGAGACTAGGGTTTAAGTATTTAGAGGCATCTACCTTTTAGGGTTTCTATCCCTTGGTATTTATAGAGGATCCTTAGCTTGCTCTCCAAGTACGGGAATGTACCTTGCACGCGTCAGCTGACGTCATTGTGACATCACCGATAAGATTTGGTAACTGTTTTTGGTGTGAGTTGCACCCCCCCCGGTGCGCCCATCATGTCCTTTGGCATAACGGCTTCAGCGAATGAGGTGACACGTGGTGCTGCGATTGGCCAAGGCCCACCCTCGGTCGAGTTTGAAGGAAGGTGACTCGAACAAGGAATGACAGCAATGGGGTAGATGGTCCTGATGGTGGCCAACCTGAAGACCGTTCTCCTTAGCCGTGGCATCGAGTAAGTGTGGAACGATTCTTCCCCAGGCCCCGGTCATCGTTGAACTTGAGTGTGGGTACGGTTGACTCCCTCAATGTTTACCTCGGTTTGTGCCTGCTGAACATGGGGTCTGAGTCATTAAGTTCGGCCTACTACAATAGCCTCTCAATCTCTGTCGATGCCATTGTGTGGTAGGGATTGAACATGAGCCTGGCCAAGCTTTAGAATTCGCCGAACCCAAATGACTGTGAATGTGGCCACCACCTGGTCGAACCTTACCCTTTTCTGTCCCTTTAGAGAAGCAGCAACTGCTAAAGTCGAACCCCAATGGATGAGCGCTAGGTGTCATCTCCCGCGTGGGTGCGGCACATAAAAAGACGCTTGGCACGCGTTAGGGAACTGAACGGTCATCCCATCAATGCCATGTGTCAGACGTTGGTTGGTCGTCGGTTCAGCGCTATAATAATGGGCAGAAAATTCAAATGGGGTTTCAGCCCCTATATAAGTGACGAGGAGAGGAGAGAGAAGGGTTACAATCCCCTTCTCTCTCTAGAATCCTTCGACCAAAGCATTTCTCTCCTCCCTCTTGCTTCCAACCTTGATCTCCCGTGGATCCACCGTCAAATCTTCCAGAAATCTTCAAGTATGGGCTCGATTCATGTTGTTCTTCATTTCTTTATGATTTTCATGCCATTTTTCATTGTTTTTCTGGGGTTTTTTGTTCTGAGTGAATAGTACGATGATGGGGATGAACAGTGATGTTCATCCTTGTATTCAAATTGTTCTTTCGAGCCCCAATCCTCATTTTGGTTGTCTCTGGCCAACACTGAACTTGGTCTTGAAGCAATGCCGAACCCTGGCTCTGAACATTTCGAGACTTCCGAGCCTGTGTCTGTAGAGTAAACTAAGGTGGCCCAATAGGGTAGCCGAACTTAGTGAGACCCTTATCTTTCCGCCGACGACGAGATTCCTCATTTGATTTCCTTTTGCCTTATTAGGTCAAGTTCACTCGGTAATTGTCATCTCTTTTGAGTCTGAAAGCTCTAGGGATGATTCCGGCGACACATTGATTCGAGAGTGGTTGGATAGGAGTAGGAACCGACACCAGAATTCCTTCATAGCCTCGAACATGTCCGTTGATTCCAACATGTCTAAGGATTCTAACGCCGAGCACGATTTCGAATACGGAGGTGACAAGTTACTTACAGAACCCAAAATTTCATTCATGTTGTCCACACCTTCCAAGGCCGAGCCACGGAGAGGGCAAGAGGTCGAATCGAGATTCCAATCTAGAGCCGAAGCATCGACGTCCGCGCGATCTAGGGATGACACCAAACCGGCCATGGACAAAGAGGTTGCCAACCTCCATGAGAGGGGTCAAGTTTGCCCACAAGCTCATTTCTTTAGTGGCACCCTTGGGGAGTACGAGAACTTCTGCCCAAAGTACAACATTCCAGACGACATCGTCATTAGCCGACTCGCTAGCGACAAGATTAAGGACGAAGGTGAACATAAGCCCAAGCGTATCACGGTCCCCTTAATTTGTGAGGCTGGGCTGCGGTTCCTTCTTCATCCATTCCTAAGAGAGTTGTTGCCTCGGTTCAACCTCGTCCCTCACTTTTGTGCTATCAATAGCTTTAGGATCGTGATGGCGGTGATTGCATTAAAGGAGATTAATGAGTTGGAGTTCTCTGTCGCCAACCTTTTTGAAACCTACATCATGTCTCGGCATGGGCGTACCGAGCGTAGATACCTTTCGATGCGTAGGGGTAAAGTGCCGTTGGTGGATGGGTTGCCTGATACTGATAAGTGGGTGAATTTTTATGTGGAGACACATGGCAATTACGAGTTCGATGGCCAAACTTACCGTAGGCATCACATACCAAAGATAAAAGACTTCAGAGGTTTCTTAATTTTGCCTTTCCTTTTATATCGCTGTGCTTATCTCTTCTTTTGTTTAATTGCCTCATTCCTACTGAATGTTTTCCCACTTTTGCATACTACAGAGCCATCACCAAGACCTTGCAATCTATATCCTTGGAGAAAAATGTTGATGTTTTGAAATCGCAGGTTTGCCGAGTCGCACCAACGTTGCTTGGCTACATTCCTTCATACAAGGGTAAACTCAAGATGAAGGAAAAGAAGGCGGGAGAGTCGAGCGAGAAAGCAGGTCTTTCGCAGAAGGGCAAGCAACCAAGGGTGAAGTTCCCGACCTTCAAGAAACCAACCTCTTTTTAGTTCGACCAGAAGCGAACGACGGTCCTCCCCGATATTGACGTGCCACTTCAGACAATTTTGCCAGAGTTCGCTGAAGATATGTCAAGAAGAAACACCGTCCACGTTAATTTAAGGGGGAATGTTTCGGCCCCGCCGAGTGGGTTAGATCCTATCGAACTCTCAGAAAAGAGACAGAAGGTAACCCACGATTTCTTCCCCACCAAGCCTCCTACCCCACGCCTGGCAAAGGTAAAGAAACCAGAGGCATCAGTTGTTAGTGGCTCGAAGGTCGTTCAAAAGCCAGTTGATTCGGTTGGGCAAGTCGTTGCTCTAGAATTTGCCCTTTCCTTCTCTTCGTCGGAGGGGAGACTGGTGACTGTCGAGCAAGATGTTAAGGCCAAGCCAGCCTTGCTGTTGCGATGCTTCAAAGGATAGCCTTGCCAAAAGACATCAAGAAACTCCCTCAGGATCTTCAGCCGAGCCTCGTTCATGCAAGTGCCTACCTCATTCAAGTTTGGTCGAGATCCACTCTTTCATTTCTTATGCAGGCCAGGCAGGCTCTGCTTAACGCTACGAACAAAGCTACACTTGCAACTACCGAAAGATCCCACTACTGCAAGGATCTAAAAATGGAGGGTGAAAAGGTCAAGTCACTAGAGCAGCAGTTGAAGGTTGCCGATGCAAAGGCGGGGGAACTGGAGAAGGAGAGGGATGAGGCTGCTGGTAAGGCCAAGGTTGCCGAACGTGAGTTAGGGAGGATACAAAGAAGAGAGAAGAGGAACATGAAGGAGGTGGATACCAGGGCCTATCAAGTTGAATTCGACCGAGTGGGCACAGAGTACAAGAGGGAAGCTCGGAAGATGGTAAATGAGTAGGTCGTTCTAAGGGTGCCCATCGCCTATAGGATAGGGTATAAAGATGAGGTGGCTACCGCAGCCGGAGTTCTTCAGCTTGAGGTTGACATGAATCTGACCAAGTAGATTCCAATACCGGTTGTGTGCAAGCTCAACTTGCCGTACACGGACGAAGAGTGCGCACCCTTCCCTCCTGAGAAATTCCCCGAGAGTGATGAAGAGATCGAGGATGCTTTTGAAGATAATGCCAAAGGTGGATCTAAGGCCAAATCAGTTGCTGAAAATGTTGGAGGGGGTGCTCCAAATGCCAATTTGAACACTGAGATCGACGCCGAGTTAGAGAATGTTAAGTTGGATTGAAGGAAACACCCGTAGGTGCCGACTTTGGGGTGGTTAGTTACCTTAGTTAACAACCCTTTTCTTTTCAAGACTTGTCTCTTTGCTTTTCTTGTTGTTACTTCCATTTCATTGGACTGGACGGCTCCGAACATTCAAGTTTACCATGCCAGAATGTAATAGTTTGTGGGGGGTTCGCATCAAACGGTTTACCACGCCGTACCTCCCTACTTAGGAAATTTTGCAACTCATTATTATGAAGGAATGAATGCCTTGGTTGAATTCCTGTTTGCAATGCTCTACTATTCTTTATGCCTTAGATAAGTTTTGATTATGCATTCATCTTGAATGATGATTGTCTGTAGCCCCACTTTGGTTTGGGTTCCGCTAAGTAGCCGAGCCTTGACCAAAGTAGAAAAAACTCGATGTAGGTTAGAGGACCCATATCTGGTTGGGGGTTCGGTCAAAGTTCTAGACTTTAACCAAAGTATATAAATCTTTCCGAAGTCGAATAGGGATCTTGTCTTATGGTAGGGGCTCGGCCTTATTGCCAGCCCTTAACCAAAGTACTTGCGTTTGAATCGAGAGTTTGATTGGTGTCCCCTACTTTTGGTTGGGCTCAACCAAAGTGCCAGCCCTTAGCCAAAGTACAAAGGACGTAGATGTTTGAAGTTTATGGGTGGTTTGCTCACTAAACTGTGAGTATAACCGAGCTGTAGCCGACCTTAATGTCTTGCCAAGCCAAACCGTAGCCTAAGTTCTAGCCGTAGTGTGTGTGTCTTAGGCTCGGTGGACCATATGTCCGATGTGCTTCTTTAGGGCATCTGAGCGCCGTTTGTGGGTGTGACTGTAGTCATCGTTTGCGTTTGTCAGCAAGTGCTGATGTAAATTATGTGGTAAAGTCTAGGAAAAAATAGGAATGGAAAATTACAACCAGAATAGCATTTGCCAAGCAAAAGGTTTTGCTTATATAAAAAACAACGATTACAAGTTGAAACAAACTTTCTCAAACTACAGTCAAACTGTCATGAACATAGGTAGGGACCAAGGCCGACGCAACACAAAAGTGAAAACAAGGCCTAGGGCTGAAATAAAGCATAAGTTAAGACAGATAGTGGCCGAACACAAGGTACAATGGTGGGGTTAATTACATATATGCCTTTTTCAAATTCTAAGCGTTCCACGGGTTGGTGAGGACCTTCCCATTCATGTCCCCAAGACATAAACTCCTTCACCAGCAATCCGTACCACACAAAATGGCCCCTCCCAGTTTGGTTTGAATTTTGTCTTCTTGCTAGCTTGCACAACTTTCCTCTATACTAAATCATCTGGCTTGAAGGTCTTTGTCCTCACACTGCGGTTGTAGCCCTTGGCAACCTGTTGTTGGTATTCGGCGAGCTTCAGTCGAGCATCATCACGCTTCTCCTCTACTAGAACCAGCTCGCGTTCCACAGCTTCTTCATTAGTTTTTGGGTCAAAATTTTTAGTCTTTAAGGGGGGAATCTAGACTCCCGAGGGATTACAGCCTCCATGCCGAATGCCATGCAAAAATGGTATCTGTCCCATGGATCACCAAGGTGTGAAACGGTAGGCCCATAGGACTCTTAGGAGCTCCTCAGCCCATTTGCCCCTTTTTTAATTAAGCCAATGCTTTATCCCAACACAGACGGTCTTGTTTGTTACTTCGGCTTGTCCATTTCCTTGAGGGTATGCAAAGGTAGAATTGAAGAAGCGTATCCCAAATTCTTCATAGAGGCTGGAGAGGCCGTTGCCGACAAATTGGGTTCCGTTGTCCGAGACGATGGCATAAGGGACGCCGAACCTTATAACAATGTTTCTCCTAACAAATCTCTGAATGCAAGCCTTAGTGATCGTGACAAGAGGATCTGCCTCCACCCATTCGAAGAAGTAATCTGTTGCCGTGATAAGGTATTTGAAGCCACTTGGTGCAGTTGGTAACTTGCCAACAATGTCGAGCCCTCATTGGGCAAATGGCCAAGGGCTGGTTATTGGGGAGAGAGTCTGGGCGGGTTGTTTAGGGATGGGAGAGAATAGTTGACACGGTCGGCATTTGCGAACAACCTCTTCGCAGTCTTTCTATATGTTCTTCCAAAAATACCCTTAACTCATTGAGCATTGGCAGAGGGAGCGATTGCCAAAGTGGCAACCACAACTGCCTGAGTGGAGTTCGGTGAGAATTTCTGGGACTTACGTTAGGTGGACAACGAGGAGATACAGCCCAGAGATGGATTTCCTATAGAGTTGGCCGCTCTCGAAGAGCCAGTAGTAAGCGGCCTTATTTCAGATACAGTAAGCTTCCTTTTTGTCTGTTGGGAGAGTGTCATCTCAGAGAAATGCAATTATCTCGTCCATCCAACTTGGGCCGAGCTCGATGCTAAGTACTTCTGGAGTTGTGTCGAAAGATGGGTGGTCAATGCTGCCGAAGTTGATGGTTCGAAATTTTGAAGCCTTAGATGCCAATGCTAGGCCGGCGCATTCATCAGCATGGGCGTTGTGCTCGCCGTTGATTTATTCAATCTTGAAATTCTTGAAGTGTTGAATGAGTTTGGCCGTCGTTGCTTGGTATTTCAGCATCCTAGGATCCCGAGCTTCGTAGTCCCCCAGAACCTAATTGACCATAAGTTGGGAATCGCAGAAGACAATCAGATCGTCGACCTTCATTGCTATCGCTGAGCGCAAACTAGCCAAAAGGGCCTCATATTCGGCTTCATTGTCTGTGGCAGGAAAGTCGATGCTTGTAGCGCTTTCGTGAAGTGTCCCACAAGGGGAGATAGCGTGTATGTATGGGACTAGAAGTATGGCAATAGCTTCTGCGCAGCCGAGACAAGTGCAAATGATAACTTCTCAAGAGGGAGATAGCATGTTTGCGCGGGTATGAGCGTTTTGCTTGTGAAATAGATCAGCATGTCATCGACGCCCTCTCGCCGAACCAATGCTGAACTGATGGCGTGAGTCGAGACAGCGAGGTACAGGTAAAGAGTTTTAAATTCTTTCAATTTTACCATTAGTGGAGCCGAGCTCATGTAGCCTTTTAGTTCGGCCAATGTTGTATCACAGTCTGGAGTTCATTCGAAAATTGCGTCGGCTTTTGCCTTTCAGTGCCTGGAATGCATGGCACTTGTCTGATGATTTGTTGATGAACCGGTTTAGAGCCACCGCCATGCCTTCAGTCGCTAGACTTCTCTGATTGTTCGTGGTGGTCGTAAATCTGCAACGACCTTAATTTGATTGGGGTCGGCCTCAATACCACGCCTGGTGACTAATTGTCTAAGAAATTTTCCCGCTCTCACGCCGAACGCACACTTTTCTGCGTTTAAGCGGAGCTTGTGGAACTTGAGAGTTTCAAAGACATCAACCAACTCCTAAAGATGATTGTACTCCTTTTGGCTTTTGACGACGAGGTTGTCAATGTATGCCTCCATAGTGTGGCTGATCTGGGCGTAGAGCATTTGGAAGATGGCTCAGGTGAATGTGGTACCGAAGTTCTTAAGCCCGAAGGGCATGACTCAGTAACAGTAGATGCCATATGGAGTTATGAACACTGTCTTTTCCATGTCGTTTGGATCCATTGCGATCTAGTGGTAGTCACGGTACGCGTCCAGGAAGCTCAACTGAGCATGGCCAACCGTGGCGTCCACCAGATGATCGATTTTGGGGAGCAGGAACCAGTCCTTAGGGCAGGCGTCGTTCAAATTGGTGTAATCAACACAAACTCTCCATTTGCTGTTCTTTTTCTTCACAACCATGTGGACCTCCTGAATTGCATCTGCCTCCAATAGGCGGTTAACTTCTTCTATGACGGCCTCGGCGTGTTCAGGAGCCGAATGCCCAGACTTCTGGATGACTAGTTTGGAATCTTTCTTGATGTTGAGTGAGTGGCTAATGAAGTTCAGATCGACCCCTGGCATCTTATAGGGGACGCATGCAAACACTACGATATTGTCCTTGAGGAATTGGAACATTTCTTCGCGCTCGGCGTCACTTAGGGAGGAATCGAGTAGAAAGAAATGAGAGCTATCCTCGTTGATTGGCATGGAGACGAGGTCCTCGATTGCTTTATCCTCGACTTTTTTGCTGACGTCTTCAATGGCTGCCAATCTGGTACTTTGACTCATTGGACTTGTTTTGCTTTGGTCGAGTTGTGAATGGCTGAGACGTAGCACTTTTTGGAGGCGACTTGATCACCACGTAGGTCCTTTTGCCTTTCGTTTGCACAGATAAAGCAGACGACCTGATGGGAGGTGGAGGCAATGGCCTAAATACCATGAAGTCAGGTTCGGCCAAGGATGGCGTTGTATGGGCTCGGGCGTTTACGACAATGAACTCAAGGCTCAACGTTTTTTAACCGACAACGACATGAAGGAAGATGCGATCGAACAGCCAGACGGGGGCTCCATTGAAGCCAATGAGGGGAACTTCGGCTGGCTGCAGTGCCGATTCTGAGAGATCGAGTTTCTTGAAAAAGGTCGTAATACATGACCTCAGTCAAAAGACCTTGATCGATGAGAACTCTCTTAACATCATGGACGCCAATCTGGACGGTAACCACAAAGGCGTCGGAATGAGGGGTTTACACCATCTCAAAGTCACGCTCAGTGAAGGTGATTGTCCATTTTCGTACGTCCTGCGAGCGAGTGTGGTCGTTTTGACCCGAGTCCCACCGAAAGTGTCTGTTTTGAGGTGGAAGCACGATAAAGGTCGGATCGAAGGGTGGTTTCGGATTCCTTATTAACTAGGCCATGGATGACGTGGATTGTCATTCGTGGCTCATTGGGGTTTGGGTTGGTGATAGGCTGTCGGGCGGGTGTTTTGGCTCGGTCGATATATTGATCAAGATGACCCTGAGACACGAGGCGCTCTAGGAGTGCTTTTTATGGGGGCACAAGCGGTGGTATAGTGGCTGAGCTCATTGTTGTAGGAGCACTTCTTCCTTGGGTTTTGATCTGTCTGGCCTATGTTGATGCCTAGCTTTCCCATTAGCCATTCAAACCAGGGTTGTCTCATGATCTCTTTGAGGAAAGACCAAATAAGTTCCTTGAAAACTGTAGATTTGGCCACATAGTTGTGTACTTTCGGCGGGCATTTCTTTCCTTCCTTGATGTTGTTGACGTGCTTCTTTGGCTGGGATTCCTGGGTGGGGATTAGTGCCGGTAGCTGAGTAATTACCCTCGACAGGGGAGTGGTTTGGTTAGGGATTCCCTGTGCGGCTCGGTCCGCATAGAGCTCTTCGAGGGCACAGAATCTCTCCACAATTATCATAAGTTCACCCATGCCGTGCGGAGGACGGATTGCCAGTTCGTCCAAGATCTTGCTGTCAGATTCCAAACCGCTTTGGAAAGATCGCACAGCATAATATTTATCAATGCCAGGGATCTCATTGAAAAATTGCCAATAGCGCTCAGAGTACTACTTGAGTGTCTCAATTGGGAGCTTCCTCATTTGGGGCAAGGATTCTGGTTCCTTTTCGATCTTTTTTTTTTTTTGGGTAAAATAGCTTGAAATAAAAAAAGGGTATCCGAATGTACAGCCTACAAGGGGCATACCCCAGGAGGAAAAGAAAAGGAAAAGAAGAAAAGTGAAAAAAGTGCAATAAACCATGCACAACCCGCATGGAGAGTATAGTAGAATACGGTAGATGACAATTGCTTTGTGGTTTGTTATCATTTCCTGTTGCACTATTCCTCAAAGAGGGAAGGCACAACGGGGTACTATACAACGTAAACAGTAGGTAATGATTAAATGAAAGCTAACTACGGTCTGGCACAACCCGCCAGACTAGGATATAAGATAAAGTAAATCACGGTCGAAAAACGACCAGCTGAGGAACCATCACTGATGAAATTCAGCAACATAGCAGTTCGGCATCGAGAGAGGTTGAACAGCTACTACGAAGGAACTAGGTACCGAGAAGAGGCTCGACCCAAGGATGATGGCATCCGACAGGGACCCCAACCCTGTACACCACGCCAAATCCAATCAATCTACTACTCCCTCAACCAAATTCCTAAGGCTCGCCAAAACAATCCACCCTCAGCCAAAAACCAATCACCACAGCCACCAGAGAAGGGATATGCAGACCAAGATTCTAAACTCCAAACTCACCTAGAATGCCCGATCGAGGTCAGCTAGGTTCCGGATGGATCCAGCGGGCAATTTGTTGAACCAATGCAGTCCAAGAGAGCTGAGGCTGGCGGGGAATGCCTTGCACTTGACTTCATCCTTTGTGGTACACAGTTCAATGGTTTGGCGAAAGGGAATCAAGTGCGTGTAAGCTTTGCAAGTGGTTGGATCGAATTTGGTAAACTTAGGCAAGTGGAAGGTAGACTCGGCCAGCGTATTAATTATATGATGTGTGAAGGGTGAAACGCCGAGGTCCTTCAGCTGCCGTTCGAATCTTGGGCATGGTGGTTTGCCGTGCCCGTCGGTCCTCGACCGCTTGTGATATCTATCCTTGGAATCTTTATCCGAATATTTCTCGTGGTCCCGGCGCCAAAGTTTATCCCTTAAATCGGTTTTTGCTCGACGAGGTCCATCAATTGACTTCTCTCTTTCGTGACAGACTTTTAGGTTGTTGTCTTGTCCTTCGATGTGGACGCCTTTCCCATCTCTCCAAGCTCTCTTCTCGTTTTCCAAGTTTTCAAGTGGAATTTCGCCGAGGCACTCAGAAACATGGTGCCTTGTCTCCAGGGAGGCTCGGCTGTGGTGGGAAGCTGTGGTGCGAGAGAACTTCGCGCGATCGGTAGAGTACGTGCTTGTGAAAGACCCGGCTGTGTCCCTTGATCTGCTCCGCTCCTGGTGGCTTTTCCAGCGATGCATCGCTGAGGTTCTTGGCTGTCGATAGAGGATTAGTTCCCTTGCATCGCCCTTCTCAGGTGTGAAGCCAAGGCGGTCCTTAATGGAGCCACTGTAGCCCTTACGTAAAGTTGTTCTTGCGGTGGTGGGGGGTGTCTACCTTCGTCGCCTCCTGTCTCCAGCAGATCTGGATGTAGCTAGTGCGACTTCTTGCATGTGATGCTTCATTTGAGCCATCTCCGCCCTTAGAGCCGCCAGTTCGTTGTCTCTTTCATCGTCCCGTCGCTGCAACAGGCAAATGTATGTCGTCGTTACGTTGTCCTTAGCCGGAGACAGCCCAGAGCTAGCGGATATCGAGATGGACATGTGCCTTTCCAGAGGTGGAATGATTGGATTTCTGTTGGTGCCTTTGGCCCTTGAAATGGTATCGTTTGTCAGATCTCCGCCCATCGTGACTGAGGTTGTGATTGTTCTTGGGAAGAGGAATGTAATACCCGTCCTGGATATTAGAGTATTTAATTCATCTTTTAATCTAATTATATGTTATGGGGTTGATTTGCTTGAGACGGAAGTTCGAGGGGCTTGTGTGTGATTCATGGGTGGATTATAAGCGAGGCCATGATTTCAATAGCATACAATAATTTTCCTTAGGCCTTTGTCAAATATCTTGGGGGATATTTTGGGAGATATTTCTTTTCCTATTCTCATCTTGTTTCTAACGTAGAGAGAGAGAGAGAGAGAGAGAGAGAGAGAGAGAGAGAGAGAGAGAGAGAGAGAGAGAGAGATGGGAGAAATAGAAAGAAGAAGAAGGAAAAGAGAAGAGGAGAGCTTGGAAGTTCTTGATTGTTTAGGTTGTTGATCATCTAGGTAATTTCATGTTTTAATTGTTAGACTTAATGTTTGATAAGCTTGAATTCATGCTTTAATAGTTGGGTTCATGCTTTAATTAGATGTTGTAAGTTGATTTGGGTTGGAGAAGAACTCCACTTGAGTCTTTTGAGTTGTTGTATTTTAAGTTTCTTTGATTCATGGGGTTTGATGTTCTTGAATAGCTCTTTGATTTCTTAGTATTTGAGCATGTTTTGGTCTAGTTTTGATGAGTGTTAGATGTGTTTTGAGGTATGGAGGAGGTTGGGTTGATGAGAACTCAAAAAATGGAGTTTTCTGTGCGAAATCTAGGTCCTACCGGTAGAAGTTGGTCCCTACCAGTTGAAATGTTGTCTAGTGGTGTCATTTTTTGTGTTTTTGAAGTTTCCTACTGGTAGTAAATTTGTCCTACCAGTAGAGATTGAAAAATCAGCGTTTTTGGAAAAACTTCGGACGAGCATAACTTTTTCATCTGAACTTTGTTTTCGGCAAATCTTATATCGAAATTGATGTACTTGGAACATACTTTCCATTGGTGGTGGTTTCATGATCTAATTCTAAGCCAATTAAAAGTTATGGCCAAAATAAGACAAATTTGTCATAAGTTTACAAACCGGTTTCAAGAGTTATTTCATATTTTAACTTTATGTTTATTTTGGAACACTTCTAGGTGTTGACATGGACATATTTGTATTCGATAGACATCGTTTAGCTTCTTGTTAGCTTTGTAACTTTGTGCCGAGTATTCAGTGAATTCGTAACTAATATGAGTTAACTTGTGGCTTGGTAAATAGCCGGTTATTCGGAAGGTGCCGAAACCTTAGTTTGACATACTTTGGTCGACATAAAGGTGAGTGTGTTTGATATGATTATATTCAATGGGATATTGCATGGTGGTGTTTGAGTAGCTATTTGGAATTTAGCTAATGATATGCATGATTGTTGGGTGTTGATTATACCGCCGAAGGTTTGCGTGTGAGGCACACCATGTTGTAAGCCATGCCGCCTAATTAACGGTAGTTGGGAGCATGGTGTGTCGGACACCATTCCTGGGATATATGGGGATGTGGTAGATGTGCCACCGCATGTGTTGTGATTATATATGTGTGTTATTCGTTTGAGTGCATATGCTGAGTTTGTATGAATTACATTCAATTGAGATGTTCCTTCTGGTATTGTATAATATTATTGAATATATTCTATATCTCACAAACTCTGGTTTTCCTTTTTGGATTACCAGGTCACAGGTGGTCGTAGAGTTGGTTCACTACCGGTCGACGTTTTGATACTTTTTGACTTCAAGTTTGTAAATATGTTGGGTATCGTTTGTACAATGCAAGTTTGTAATTATCCTAGATACCTTGTTTATATTAATGTTAAGTCTTCTGCTAGGGTTTTACTCTATTACTATATTGGTTGTCGTTTAGTTGTTGGTCTTTTGTGTGGAATGCCACGTGGCTGTGTTGGTTCGGGCCCACTCCGGGTGTCGTTCCGGGACGGGGCATGACAGCTTGGTATCAGAGCTAGTACGTTCTAGTCTATGTGTAGAAAGTCGTTTGGGGTTTAGTGGTGGACCATAGGAGTGTTGTGATTGTCGAATAGAGGTAGTGTTCACTAATGTGTGAATTATATCTCTTATGTTGCGTTTGCTATTGGTTGTTAAAGTGATTAAAATAGATATTGAAGTATGGCTTCGGAGCATACAGTTCATGCCGAGGATGCTGCATCTAGTGGTAATGAGATTCATCAACCTGAAGTTCCTTTACAGCAGCTGGTTGTAGGGGATACCGATAGACTACTTGCAGCCGTGGCCTTGCTCGTAGAACAACAAGCAGCCCTTATGCAATGGCAGACTACGGAGGCAATGACTCGTGGAATGGGCACTGGGTTACTTGAAAGTTCAAAAAGCTATTTACCATGGAGTTTGAGGGAGCAATTGACCCAAGTGATGCTGAGGAATGGCTTAAGGCTGTGGAGCGGGTGTTGAATGCTATGGGAGTGACAGATGCACAAAAGGTGACATTGGCAACTTTTAGCATGAAAGGTGATGCTCAATGGTGGGAGTCATTTGAGACGCAGTGGACTGCCCCTTTGCGAGGAGTTATACTGGTAGTACCGCGAGTGGTGACGTGGGAGCGCTTTGTTAAAGGGTTCAACGAACACTACTTTCCGAAGAGTTGGAAGCTGGACCAAGAAACGGCATTTATTGAATTGAAGCAGGGCAGTATGACTGTGCTGGAGTATGAAGCTAGGTTTGGAAAATTGTCAAAATATGCTCCAGATTTGGTGAATACAGAAGAAAAAAGATGTCAGCGATTCCGAAAAGGACTTTCATCGAAGCTATCTACAAGGTGGACTTCCTACGAACAAAAGGACTATGCTCGGTTGGTGGAAATGGCTAGGAGGGTTGGGAAGGATATTCAGGACTACAATGATAATCGGGAGTCATACAAGAAAAATAAACGAAAGGTGCGGCATTTGGTAAGTCAGGAGGTGGTAATAGCAAGGGTGGGGGTCAGAAATCTCAAGTTGCCAAAACTCAAGATTTAGGGAAATCGCAAGGGGGTTCCACGGGGTGGTGGAAAAGGAAGTCGGGACAAGAGACTAATCGGCAGACAGTGAGTGGTGCTACGACAATGTCTTGTCAATGTTTCAGTTGCGGATCTACGGATCATTTGAAGAGAGATTGTCCAAGTGCCCTTAAGAGTGTCAAGTGCTATACTTGTAGTGAGTTTGGGCACATGGCGGTGCAATGTCCTCGGGTGCCAACGGCGACGGCATCTTCTATGGGTAGTGTTCAAGGAGGTAGAGATGGAGGAGCTAGTGGTTCTATGGCACCGGGTAGAGTGTTTGCAATCACACGTCAAAGGGCACAGGCCTCATCGAGGGTGGTGATAGGTACTTTGGTTTCTTTTGGTACTTATGTGCGTGTGTTGCTAGACCCTGTATCTACGCATTCTTTTGTGTCTAATGCTTTCATTAAACATTTAGTCAAGCCTGCTAAACATTTAAATATTGCTTTAGCTATTTCTACACCGGCGGGAGAGGTAGTAGTTGTTAATATGTGTTATGCGAGTTGTGGGTTGGTGGTTGGGGGAAGGAGATTGTTTGTAGATTTATTGTCGTTAGATATGACTGACTTTGATGTGATCTTGGGTATGGATTTCCTGTCAGAGTATCATGCCATTATGGATTGCCTTAGTAAGGTAGTTATATTTCAATTGCCGAATAGCGATGAGGTGAAGTTCTGTGGTGATTCTTAGTTAGTTCTACTTGTATTATTTCAGCGCTTAAAGCCAAATCTTTGTTGAGTAAGGGCTTTAAGGGGTATATTGCTTATGTGGTTGACATCGAAAAAAAAGCAACTATACTAAAAGAGATACCAATTGTTAATGAGTTTGCGGATGTATTTCCGGATGAACTGCCGAGTATTGTGCCAGATTGTGAAGTAGAGTTCAATATCGAATTATTGCCGGGTACTAATCCGATATCTATTACTCCGTATCGTATGGCGCCAACAGAGTTGCTTGAGTTGAAAGTGTAATTGAAAGAATTGCTGGATCGGGGATTGATTCAGCCTAGCATATCGCCATGGGGTGCACCGGTCTTATTTGTTAAGAAGAAGGATGGTTCCATGCGTATGTGTATCAATTATCGACAGTTGAATAAAATGACAATTTGGAATCAATATCCATTGCCGAGGATAGATGATTTGTTTGATTAGTTGCACAGGGGTACGGTATTCTCCAAAATTGATTTGAGATCAGGATATCATCAGATTAAGGTAAGGGACAGTGATGTATCGAGGACAGCTTTTCGTACTAGGTATGGTCCTTATGAGTGTTTGGTTATGCCATTCGGTTTGACCAATGCTCTAGCGGTTTTCATGAAGGTGTAATAATTTTACTCACTGTGCTGAATATCATTGTTTACGAATTACGTGTTTTAGGTGAAAATAGTGGGTGGAGAAATCTCTCTTTGTAAACATCGGAGGGCTTGCGTCTCCGTTTCTCACTTGCTGAGCTCATATTAGTGACCAATAACTTCGATGAGGAATTGGTCATTGGAAGTGGTGGATTTGGTAAGGTCTACAAAGCACTTATTGATGATGGGGCAGCAGCAACAGTTGCCTTAAAGCATTTGAATTTGAAGTCTAAACAAGGGGCAAAAGAGTTTTGGACAGAAATAGAAATGCTTTCCAAGCTTCGGCATACGCATCTCGTAAGTCTTTTAGGCTATTGCAATGAACACAATGAGATGATCCTTATGGAGCACGGTACACTTGCCAATCATCTCTACAAATTTAAAACCAATGGTAATGGTATCGATGGGCATATGTCATGGGAGCAAAGGCTCAACATTTGTATAGGTGCTGCTCGTGGATTGGATTACCTCCATATAGGTATTCGACACGGTATAATACATCGTGATGTGAAGACCACAAACATTCTACTGGACAAGGATTGGATAGCTAAGATTTCAAATTTTGGGTTGTGTAAACTGGTCTCAGCAAGCCATTCCCACGCGCACGTTAGCAAAGGCTCATTTGGGTATTTCGATCCAGCGTATTTCTTGACCCGTAGGCTAACTAAGAAATCAGATGTGTATGCCTTTGGTGTTGTCTTGTTGGAAATGCTTCATGGGAAGCCAGCAGTTGAAACCCGAGTCAATGAGGAGCCACGTAGTCTAGTCCTATGGGCTAAACAAGTCATCGAAAAGAACAAACTTGATCAACTTATTGACCCCAGTTTGAGGGACCAAATCTCACCACATTGTCTAATGGTGTTTGCAGAAATTGCAAATAAAAGCTTAGTTAGTCATCCAAATGGGCGGCCTACAATGGCTGATGTGGTGGTGAGACTCAAGTGGGTATTGGCTTCAAAGAATCCATGCATGGTTCCTTCCACAGAGGAGCAGGAGGAGGATGATCTTAGTGTTTGTGGCTCTGTGTATGAGCAATTCGGTGAGAACGCAAAAAGGGAGAATGTAAGGGGAAAAAATCTGCTTATTATTCTTTCAACATCTCTTAAGATCAACGTGCATGCGTCTTTGCCAGAACCCTGGTTCTGCAAAACAAGACATCGTGAGAGCACCTTTGCCTCTCGTCGGCAAAGGCCCTCCGATGCCAAAGTCAGTATTTCGTACTCATAAAAACCCTAATTCATAGCAGGTAAAAATCATGTATATCAACCTACCTCCCTTCGTGGGTGTTACTTCTTATTTATAGATGTAGACTTATTTGTTCTCTAAGTCTCCTTCTCTGCTTAGGGTTCCAACCTCATTAGGAATCCAAGCTCATATGGAATTCCCTCCCATATGGTAACTCAGTTATAATCCCTTTATTCATGGGACACTTGCCTAGCACGTAGGATTTCCTTTCTAGAACCTTCTGGAACATTATACCGCCACACCACATCAACGATCCAGGTAGAGTAGGTCCAATGTACATTGGCGTTGCACAGTTACTACAGTGCAACTGTACCATGTGTTCGGCTAACTCATTGAACAATATCACACGTTCGGCCCATACCAACGAGCACCTTTATATGGTGCAACCAACACTGTTCGGCGTCAATGCCGAGCAACCTCAAGTGTTGCGCACCTGTTCGGCATTATCACCGAGCCCCTTCACATGGCGCTGCCTACCAGTGCAACTGTTAGGCATCATTGCCGAACACCTTCACATGGTGCCGCCTACCAGTGCACCTGCTAGGCATTATCACCTAGCGCCTTCACATGGCGCTGCCTACCAGCACAACTGTTAGGCATCATTGCTGAACACATTCACATGGCGCTACCTACCAGCGCAACTGTTAGGCATCATTACCGAACACCTTCACATGGGGCCGCCTACCAGTGCACCTGCTAGGCATTATCACCTAGCACCTTCACATGGCACTGCCTACCAGCGCAACTGTTAGGCATCATTGCCGAACACCTTCACATGGTGCTGCCTACCAGTGCACCTGCTAGGCATTATCACCTAGCACCTTCACATAGTGCCGCCTACCAGTGCACCTGCTAGGCATTATCACCTAGCACCTTCACATGGTGCCGCCTACCAGTGCACCTGCTAGGCATTATCACCTAGCACCTTCACATGGCGCTGCCTACCAGCGCAACTGTTAGGCATTATCACCTAGCACCTTCACATAGTGCTCCTATGTGGTCATGTGTTATGCACGTGCTCAGGCTATGTTTCCTCTATTCGGGAAAAGCCCTCTACAGAGAACACCCAAGGCCAGAATTGGTCAAAGGGAAAGGTAAGCAAGGTGTTTCAAAGGAGTATTAAATTTCTAGCTAAAAGTGTGGATATCAAGTGGAAAAAAAAAAAAAGAAAGGTACATGATTCAAATTGTGAAAAATCACTTCCGGACCATGGTTTGACCCGCTCAAGATTGCAGTGGAAGAATGTCACTCTTCAATTCCGTCGCTTCTTAGTTGGAAGCAACATCACCAAGAACTTCACGTCCTTGGCTGCAAGTGGCAGCAACGAGGCATATATGAAAGGGCAGATCTTACCCACCCCCAATTTAAGGATCTTTAGCTTTTTAGAATTGAAGAATGCTACTAAAAATTTCAGAAAGGATAGATTGGTGGGGGAAGGAGGCTTTGGGAAAGTTTACAAGGGATGGCTTTATGATAAGAATGGTAGTGGATTGATATTGGCCGTCCAAAAGATGAACCCAGAGATCTGGCAAGGATTTGTGGAATGGCAAGTAATTATGCTTATACAAATTAGTGGCTGAAAATTTTGTAAGGAGTCTTAACCAGAATTTCATATATATTTTCTTACCTGTTTAAGGTTGATATTTAACCGTCTCAATCATAGCTAATCCTAGAATTTAACTATTCCTCAATATATTTTATGCCCAAATTCTATACTTTTGTTATTTGTTCAAGTAAAGAGTACTTTTTGCTCAATAAAGGTCTTCAAAAATAAGTATTACTCTTCTATTTCTTTTTTTTCCATCAAACAATGTGGGAAGCGCTTTCTTCGGTTGTGAACCCTCTTGGAGCCTGGAAGGACTAGTTGATCCTTTGGGAAAGGAGAAGGGGTCCTGTACACGTAGCAAACACGTTAGTGCCAAACCAAGATCGTTGGGAGTCCGGGATGGGAACTCCGATGATCAAATTAGTATAGTAGATATGAGTTTTGGGGAAGAGAGAAAGGTTTACTTTTTTCTGAAAGAGGAGCACTCCTTTTATAGGTAGAGGTAACTTGGAGCCCAACCCATGCGTGAGCACCACGTGCTCGGTGGTTGGAGCCAAGGTGATATGCTCAAACAGGCCTGCTCTTATCCAAAAGCCTATCACGACCTCTGCCCTCCGTTCATTTGCCAAGTTGAACAGTGTCACGCAAACTTCCATCCATCTGTTGGCCCTTAGCTCTCACAACACCTAACCCTCCCACCTGTCCAACTTTACCAGACTTCCTCTCCAAGTAAGGGG
The DNA here is from genome assembly GCA_019656295.1 of Rhododendron mucronatum var. ripense. Lineage (NCBI taxonomy): Eukaryota > Viridiplantae > Streptophyta > Magnoliopsida > Ericales > Ericaceae > Rhododendron > Rhododendron mucronatum. Next base: position 337,092 of record BPLT01000035.1, on the reverse strand, counting down.
ACTGCGGTGGCTTGGCATCAAGTTATGTATCCAGACGCGTACATCTGGCAATATGACCAGGATGCTTTATTGTATCAAGTAACCTTGGTCCGGCAAGAGCGCACCAAGCAACAGGAGATCATCAAGCCAACCGGACGCGGTTAAGCTCTGGGACCTCTGGTTCTTAGTATCGAACTGGACGAGCCTAGTTTGGCAAGTCACCTCAGCAACGATTATTTGGCTGAGACCCTAGGTGAGCAGACGGCACGAATCGCCAGTCAACCCGTGGAATCTCGGGGTTGACCATTTGCTAGAATGACGTGGCTAAACCCTCGGGCCTTTCTCCGAACCTAGCCACCACAATAGCCCCTTAACTTCTCCCAATGTTGTTCGGCGGTGGGAAGAGATGACCAGTGGTGTGGCCAGCCAAACGCAGGAGTTTCAAATTGCAAAGTCGATCCATGTTCACAGTTGTTGCTTATGTACTCATCGCTGAGTGGATTTCACCTACTTCCCCCCTTCTTTCCTTGTTTGAACGTGACAAGGGGGAGGGGCATTTTGAATCGCGTAGCGTGATGATGAGTGTTGCAGCAGAGGCAGCTGATGGGACGTCTTGGCATAGAGATCGAATGGTTAGGGCGTATCTGAAACGGCGTGGGGTATCACGTGGCAGTAGAGACGAGCATTGCGGGTATGGAGCAGCGCAAGGATGCCAAGTGGCATGACAAGAGTGGCCGGGGTCGTGTCGCTTGGTCTCCCGCGCGCAACCCCCTAGTGCTTCAACGGTCCACTTTCCCCCCCCTCTCCTCTCCCCCCTTCATCTACTATATAAAGGCAAGGGGGTGGGAGAGGCAGTGCCTCACTCTTTACGCCTCCTTGCTTTGCAACTCAAGCTCTCAAGCTCCATCGATCAAGCCCTAGTGCTCTTTCACCATCGACGAGCTTCAACAACCTCAAGTAAACTTCGTTTTTGCCTTTGTTTCTTCATTTTTATCCCTTGTAGCTTGGTGTCAAAACCTTCATTTCAAAGCTGCTTCTTCTTTTCTTTTTGTTCAAAGCGTAGCATTTTTTAGGATTTTTGTTCAGTTTTCACGGCTATCTTTGGTCGTCGTCCACCACTTAGAACGCCAACGATGGCGGTTTCCCACCGCAACCCAGCGATGGGTCTTCAGACCAAACCACGATTTGGTGGATGGAGTAACCACCTTCAACTCTGATTGGGAGGACTTCTAGGGTTTCATCTGCCTGAAAAGCCTAAGTCTCCCGCCGAGGAGTCCACATTTTCCCCCGCAAACACGTTGCACCTTTTGCTGCGGAGCCGTTAGGTATAGGGCCATGCTGAAATAAGTTCCTTAAACTAATAGCCTCCTTATTCCCTTATTTTAGGTATTCATCATGGCGGACACTGACTCAGATTCGCCAAGCTCATCAGGCACCTATTCATATTTGTCGGGAATAGACACCAAGGCCTTTCCGAGACTTCATAAGACTATCCAAAACCTTGGAAAGGGCTATCGTATGTTGGGCAGCATGGACATAGATGAAAGCTCAAACAACCTCGCTCGGTCTACTGCACCCCCTTGTGTTGAGCATTGACATCCCCCTTCAAACCTATGTGGGATCATCAAGGGATATTCTGTATAGCTCCCATAATGATGACCCTTCGAAGGACGGCGACAGTCCAGCCGACCAAGACGCCGACAGAGCAAAAGAATTTGAGCGGGACGAGCGCATTATTGCCGAGAGCCGGGCCAATACATCCACTTCTGCGGAACCCTCCGCAAGCGTGCCTGACAGAAATGCACCAGGCGAAACTGGAGTGGGCGAGGGTCGGCAAAGGGAGCCCAGGGACCCTGACGTCCTTCCACCACTCCCAACGACCCTTGGTCCAATGTCGCACAACCAGTTCTATGGCGATGGTCCTGGGGGCTTTAAAGTTCATGGAAACATACCAAATCTCATTAGATGTCCAGGTGGAGAGGGTGACCTGGGACAGGATCTTGTATGGAAAAGACTTCATCTTCTTCCCCTTGTTTGCCATCACCAAAGGTGGGGTGCGATTCTCCATGAACCCCTTCCTTCGGAACTTCCTTGCTTCATACAGCCTCGTGTCGTGCCAGGTGTCGGTGAACACTTGGCAGATTCTGTGCTTGACGATCTGGCTGGCTAAGAGTAACGGCCTACGTTTTACTATGGCTGACTTGATACTGATGTATCAAGTGTCCAAAAACCCAACGCACGACCGGTACTACCTGGCCACACAGCCACAGTTCAATCATTTGGTGAACCGGCTCTACGACAGGGAGAAATGGGCTAACATCTTCATGATAGTATCTGGAAATTTTGAGTGGGGCCCAGTTGACCCACAGTTGGACTACCTTCATCCAACCCAAACGGGTTCGGCAATTGAGAGGCCTTAGCCATTTTCCCAAGTGCAAGGAAACTTGGTAGGTGACATATTTCGTTAACTGTAATTGCATTTCATACTTGTTCCATAGTTTTGCTGATGCTCTTTTTTTATATATTGCTTTGGACCCTCCAAGTCTATCACTGCCTCTGGCAGCTGGAAAAACTTCACGCCTCTTAGGTGCTCGGACAGAGACACACCTACCTTGCTCTGCTACGTGCCCACCTACCACAGCTTTGTTGCAAAGAAAGATAAGAGCAAGATGGTGAGGACAATCGCAGACCTTAACACCATTGCCGGATAGATGCTGCAAGCAGCGTATACGGCACAGGACCTCTCTTCCGTCACGACCATGTCCAATCCTCCCCAACAGCAGGCTCCACCGGCCGAGACAACGTAGGTCAGTCGCAGGCGACCCGCCGAGACCGGGGGGAAGACAGATAGGAGGGCAGATAAAAGGCCCAACAATACTGGACCTGACACCGTTGTCCTTGACTAAGACTCCTCGGTGCCGTAGGAACCCGAGCACGAGGACCCCCTGGCCCCCTTATTATCAGACTTCGTATGCCCGGATGGCCAGCTGATCAAGGCCACGAATAGCCTCTACGATAGCCCACTCCTGGCAATGACTTTGCTCAAGAGGGTCCCACTTCCTAAGGACCTTTCTAGGTTACCGAAGAAGATGGTCGACAATGTGATCGAGATGTGGTTCTATACGGCAAAGGTAAGATATCCTTACTCATATTCCTTCGCGCTTTTTCCTTTTTACTTGCTAAATTCTTCCCTTTCAGGCCAGGCCGGACAATCTGCTCTTCGAGCCTTCAACGACACAGAGGCCCTCCTTGAGTCCAAAAGAAAAATGAGGCGGGAAATCAAGGAGGCCAAGGCAGAGATAAAAATGGCCAATGAGGAGAAGCTGAAGAAGGCCTTTACCGAGGCCGAGAAGGCGCTAAAGGAGAGGGAGGAGCTACTGTTGAAGGTCCAAACTCTCGAGCAGGAGAAAGGCAAGCTGGTTGAGGAGAAGACCAAGGCGGAGGAAGAAATGAAGCAAAAGCTTGAGGAGGCCACCGACGGTGGGTCAACGAGGCTAGCGAGCACTACAAGTGGCTACTGCCAGGCATCCTAGCGAAGGCCTAAAGGAGGTGGAGCTGAAGGGAGTAAGAGAGACCCACCTCGGCGCTTTCCCTCTGGGTACCAGGTCGGCCTCCATTATGCCGAGGTCGCTGCTACCAGCCACCTCTGAGAGCCACCGCCGGTTCCGGAAGTTGAACTATTCAGCCACCTGGTGCCTCAGGAGCAGCCGAACCCGGATGCGACCAATGCTGCTGCTGCTGCCTAGCTCCTTGCCTCCGGCCAAGCTTTATTTTTAGATGTCTTTTGTCTATTTTAAGTCTCGTAATTAACCAGGTTTTCTGGGGCCGGAAAAGAATGATTTAACACCGCCAAGCCCCTCTAAAGATATTTTGATGGGGTGCTTCTATAGGCCCCTCTTGATATTGTTTATGTTTTCAGTTCTATCCATGCTTTTTGCATTTCATACACATGGTTTGTTACATTCATGTATTGTTTATGTTCAAGTAGCCCCAGCTTTTGCCATACCTAGCCCCTACATCAGTAGAATCTCGCCCCTCCATCATAGGGTTCTGCCGAAGCAAAACGTAATGGTAAAAGCCGGGCATGCCCCCTTCAGGAAATGGCATGACTTGTTCCACCAAACAAGTACTAAGAGATTGCCCTTCAGGACTTGTGGTGCCTTGGTGCCCTTCAGGTCTAACCGCGAGAACTTAAAGAGAGAACGGACCCAATGCAGAAAGCCTTGCCCGAGACAAATAGAGAGAATTAAAAAATAGCAAAGTACAGCAAAAAGTGGCTTCTCATAAACAACTGGTAAAAGCTACGCTCGGCAACATAAAATAGCCGAGGGCATAAAATGAAAATCCTAAGCATAGACCATCCACAAAAAGGAACAAAGAAAAATCCTAACCATGGAACGTTCACCAAAAAGAACAAAGAAAATCCTAACCATAGAATTTTCTAAGCTGTTGAGCGTTCCAGTCATTCGGGATAGACGTTTGACAGCCATAGGACCCGTATCCCACTTTCTTGATGATATGGAATGGACCCTCCCATTTTGGCATGAACTTCTTCAAGTCCTTCTTCTGGACAACCTGCCGAAGGACAAGATCGTCCACGTTGAAAGGGGCAGGCCTGCACATTCTTGTTGTAGCTACGGGCCAACTGCTATTGGTAGGCAGCGTACTTGACGTGGGCCTCGTCTCGGAGATCTTCAACACGATCCGCTTCCATGGCAAGCATCGCGTCATTAGCCAGGACATCAAAAGTGGTAGTGTGAGCAGTCGGCTTGGTAGCTGCTAGAGGAAGAATTGCTTCAATGCCGAACACCATAAAAAGGGGGTTCGGCCTGTTCCACGTCAAGGGGTGGTGTGATAGCCCCAGAGAACAGTATCTAGCTCCTCTGCCCATTTGCCATGCTTGTTGGTGAGGCATCGCTTTAGCCTGGCAGAGATGGACTTGTTAGAGGCTTCAGCTTGGCCGTTCCCTTAAGAGTAGTACACGACGGCTGTCTTCATTTGGATGTTACGTTTCTTGTAGAGAGCTTTGATGGCGTTGGCTACAAACTGTGTGCCATTGTCAGAGAAAATGGCGTAAGGGATGCCAAACTGAGTGATGATCCACTTCCCAAGAAAGCTCTTAAAATCTGCGGCCGTGGTCGTAACAAAGGACCTTGGCCTCCACCCACTTGGTGTAGTAATCCGTGGCACTAATGAGATACTTGAAACCACCAGGGGCTGTAGGCAGCTCACTGACAAGGTCAATTCCCCACTGGGGCCAAGGGCCAAGGGCTTGAGACCGGCTGCAAAGGCAGAGTCGGCTGGTGGAGAAGCGAAGAGTGCTTTTGGCATGAAACACACCTCTTAACAAACTCGCAAGCGGAGTGGTGCATCTTCTTCCATTAGTAGCCCTAAGAGAGCGCTCAGGCTGACCGCCGGAGTGGCATCCACAACTATTGTTATGAAGTTCTTAGAGGATGATAGGCACCTCCTGGTCGTGGACCACATGGAGATTAAGACCTGTAAAGGACCGACGGTACAAGACGCTAAAGGCGTCAAGGAAATATGACGTGGATTGGCAACGTATCTTGTGGGCTTCCTTTCGATTGGTGGGAAGAGTATCATGCTTCAAATAAGAAATAAAAGGGTCCATCCAACTTGAACCTAGATGGATTTCCATGACCTCCCTTTGGCTCGACTCTAAGCTCGGTATGGGGATCTCGCTGAGGACGATGGTGCGACATCCATCATTTGAGGAGCAGACAACTCCGAGTCTAGCTAGCCCATCAACATGAGAATTGAGCTCCCTGCCGACATGGTCGAAGGCCACATTCCTAAAGGAGCTGGTCATAGCGATGACTTGGCCCACATATTTGTTCATCCTAGGATCCTTTGCCTTGTTATCATCGTTCAACTGATTTACAACGAGTTTAGAGTCGCTGTAGATCAGCACCTCTTTTGCACCCATGTGCTTGGCAAGTCAGAGACCGGCTATCAAGGCCTCATACTCAGCCTCGTTATTGGAAGCCGGGAAGCCAATGTTTAATGCATGCTCGTGCATGGTCCCGCTCGGTGAAACTAAAACAATTCTAGCCCCGACGTCGCGATTATTGGATGCGCTGTCGACATGAAAATGCCAGGCATGTCCAATGAAGATCTTTGCTCGGTTGGGTCTCGGCGAGCACTAGTGTCTTGCTTATGTAATGGATTGGTTGTTGCTCTGAGCCCTCCTGCTGGACCAGAACCGCACTAGTTGCATGTAGAAATGGCGAGGTAAAGATAGAGATCATCGCCTTCCTTCGGCACGATGAGTAGAGAGGGGCTCAAGTCAAGTAATTCTTCAGCTCAACGAGGGAATCATTGCACGCCTCCGTCCGTTGAAAATTCCTTTGGATTCCCATAATGGATTGAAAGAACTATCGGCAGACGTCGCAACATTTGCTGATGAATCGATTAAGGGTTGCGGCCATGATGGTGAGCCGCTTGACTTGATCGTTACTGGAGCTCGGAGATCTTGGATGGCCTTGATCTAGCTTGGGTCGGCTTCGATCCCTTGGCGAGAAACCAGGTGGCCAAGGAATTCGCGAGACCCAACACCGAACGCGCATTTCCTTGCATTAAACTTCAGATTGAACTGCTTCAGGATCCCAAATATCTCACTGAGGTGGGAGAGATGGTCGACCTCATTTTTGTTTTTGGCGACCATGTCATCGATATAAGCCTCCATTATCCTACCGAGCAACTCTTTAAACAGCTTGGCCACCATCCTCTGGAAGGTAGCCCCAACGTTCTTTAGTTTGAAGGGCAGAAGTGATGAAGGTTTCTTCTCTTGATCCTTCTCATCCATGGCAATCTAGTGGTCCCAGTAGGCATCCATAAAGCTGAGCTGAGCATGACTGGCAGTGGCGTCCACTAGTTGGCTGATTCAAGGGCTCAAAAAGTAGTCTTTGGGGCAAGTGTCATTTAGATCAGTGAAGTCGATGCATATTCGCCATTTACCATTCTTCTTCCGAAGCACCACTAGGTTGGCCAACTAGGTAGGATACTGGACCTCCCTTATCGCGCCGGCATCGATAAGCTTCTCTACCTCTTCATTTATCGCCTCAGCGTGGTTTCTGCACCACGGGCTTTTTAGTCGAGTCAACATTGAGTGATTGTGTGGCCACATTAGGGCTTACTCCTGGCATCTCATATGGAGTCTAGGCAAACAAGTCCACATTGTCTTTGAGGAATCGGATTAACTGGTCATGCTCGGCACCACCGAGCTCAAAATCGACCAGAAAGAACCGAGAGCCATCCTCATTAATTGGTATCTGGATTACGTCCTCAACAACCCTTTCACTCACGGGTGTATCGATCTCATTAGGTCCCTGTAGTTCTTCCTTGATTGTGTCGCCGAACTCATGTCTGTCCGGCATTTTTGGGACCTCGATCCATTCAACCTCCTCGGGACGTCCTGGGGAGCGGACATTGTTGATAAAACATTTCTGGGATGCCATTTGATCTCCCTTAATGGTCTTCTGCCTACTAGAATCGCCGATGAAGCGAACACATTGGTGGAGAGTGGATGCGACGACTTTCAAGCTGTTCATCCAATTTTGGCCAAGAATGGTGTTATATGGGCTCGACGAGTTTACCACAATGAACTCGACATCAAGTCGTACCGAGCCAGCGAAGACCGGAAGCCCTATCTTGCCAACTGGATAGACTGGAGACCCAGAGAAGCTAACCAAAAGGGCTTCCACAGGAGAAAGGTGGACCTTGGTCAAGCCAAGGGCCTTGAACGCCAAGTAATACAGTATCGCTGCCGAGCTCCCTTGATCTACCAGCACCGTCCAAACCATTTCTCGATCGATGGGTATTGAGATGACCAGGGCATCGCTATGACGAAATGCTACCCCTTCCAAGTCCTACTCGGTGAACGTGATTACCCACGTGTCACGAGCATCCCTCTTTCACTTTAGTGCTAGCTGTACCGACATTACCTCTAGAGAGGGTGAAGCATAGAGCTCGCTCTGAAGCTAGTTGGCCCAGTGCTAACCCATTGGGCCGTGGATGCAATGTACGATGCCATCAAGAATCCCCTTAGGCGGCGGGCCCCTTGCGACTGGTTTCTTGGCCCGATCGATCCAGTGCTCCATCTTACCTTGCCGAACAAGGTCTTCAAGGTAGACTTTGAACGGCTGGCAAGATGTGGTGTAGTGGCCCTGTTTATTATGATACGAGCAGTATACTCTACGATTTTCCTCTCGCCCATCGTCGGTCCCTAGTTTCTCGGTGGGCCATCGGAATCCCTCTACCTGGCAGCACTCCCGAAGCAACCGAAAGATAGGGACCTTAAAATAAGTGGTGATGGCAAGATGGTCCCGACCATCTCTCGGCGACCGATCCCATGCCTTGTCATCACCCTGGCTCCTCCACCACCGTTGCCCCCTTTTTTACTAACGGTGTTGACCTACTTCTTAGCGTCCTTTGCCATCGGTTTGCTTGAGTCAGCAACTTCCACCAAAGCAGGGCCCACAATATATTCTTCCAATTCTATGTACTGGGCAACGGTTTACATGAGGTCTGACATGTCATTCGACGGCCGGAGCATCAACTCCTTTGAAAAGTCAGAGTTGTGATCCAAACCACGCTTGAAGGATGTAGCTACGGACTTCTGGTCGTAGCCTTCGACCATATTGTAAATATCGTTGTACCGATCATAGAAGTCCTTCAGTGACTCATTGACTTTGCGCCTCAGGTCTGTATAAGCTTACACCGTCTTCAGCCGCCGATTGCTTACGACGAATCGAGATGTGAACAAACGCTCCAATTCATCGAAGCTGGTAATAGACCTTGGTTTGTGCTGGGTGTACCATAGCACGGCGGCGTCCGGAAGGCTTAGTGAGAAAGTCTGGCACATCATGGCCTCGCCAAGTCCACAAAGCGCAGCCATAGATCGGAATTTCCCAAACATGAGTCAGAAAGTCAAACTTAGCGTCATAGATATTGAACTTCGAGACTTTGAAGTTCACCGGAGGAATTTCTTCTGCTATCGCTCGGTAGAAGGGTAGTTGGTCCGACTTCTTGGCTGATGCCATGGCATTGACCCGTGGAACCGATATAGCAACTGCCGGAGGTTTGTCATTGCGAGATCGCTTTTCAGAGGGTAGTGGAACACGCTCATGCTTATGTCCGCTGATCACCTCGACGCTCGGCTCAGGGGAAATCTTGTCATATGGTGCTACTCGATAGGTGGTCCTCTCACCAATCTGGGTATTGACCACAGTCAGGGCACCACCGCCGCTGCTCATTTTGTAGAGACCCGCATCTATTTATGTTAATGTTTTTTTTATAAATGCTTGATTATTGAGAAAAAAAAATAGAATTTATGTGCTTTGGGGGTAAAAGTAGTAGAATTGATTGTGGAAGGGGTACAAGTGTGATATGTTGTTAGACTAGTATATATAGGAGGGTGAGGGGGTAGAGAATCATTTTTCTCCTCCACCTCCCTCACGTCTCTCTCTCGGCTCCCTTTCTCTCTCATGCTCTCTCTCCAAATTTTCACTCAACTCACTCAAAACCTATACCAACCAACCTCAATACCACCTTCTACTTACATATTCAGGCTCGTATCGTGTTGGATAGAGCTCGGTTTGGTGTGTTTGGCTCGGTTTGGATTCCGGAAGCTAGGGCTTGCTCAATCTCTTCGATTTCGGCTTGGATACTCGAGGTAGGGAATTCTACCTCTCTTTGTATGTTATTTGAGTGTTCTTGTGTCATCTTTGAGCTTGTATTGGTTGATATTGAGATTGGATCGAAATTTGAAAATCCTGTCAAAATTGCCTGAAAAACACTCTTCCTACCGGTAGGAACTTTTCACCTACCGGTAGGACAAGTGAGAAATTCTTCATAACCAGCTCAAACATACTGCAACAGCTCAAAATCTTCATTTCCTACCAGTAGGAACTTTTCTTCTATCGGAGGCCAAGTATTAGATTTTTATGTTCAAAATGTTGGCCTCTCTGTTTCCAATTTCTACTGGTAGGAACTTTCACCTACCAGTAGGAGAAGTGCAAAATTCTCTTTTTCTACCAGTAGGACCTCATGCACTTACCGGTAGCCACATTGTCTGTGAGCTTCTTTTTCCTACGTCTTCCAATTTACTTCTCTGGAGCTTCTCATCGATTCTAATGAGTTTGTTTATGCATTCTTTCAAGTATTTTGGAGAGTATTACTTGTTTCACACTAGAGTGGTATCCAATAGACTTAGATGAACTCGTTGAGTTAAGAAATGTGAAATGTAAGTTGTTGCATGTTGAAATGCGAATGGTACATTTGAGTATGTGAATGACGCGCGAACACTCGGGGCCCATCGACGGGTGGGTGCTTGGCAAGGGATATTGGGGTCCCATAATTAGTCCGGCAGAAGGTACTGCTCATATTGAACACTCAAGGCTTAACCTTCAAGGTGGGTGCTTGGCAGGGGATATCGAGGTCCCATAATTAGCCCGGCAGAAGCTTCGGCTTAGACACATTAATGATACGAGTTATTGAAACACAAATGAAATGAATAAGATATAAGAGTATGTTGAAAAGAAGGATTGGTGATAATTGGACACTTTGACCATGATAGGTTGTGCTTACATCCGTTGTCGTTTGATTTCCTTCGTTTGTTTATCCGTGTTGCTCATTTGCATATAGAGTTTGCATAGACTTTTCTACTGGGCTAGTGTAGCTCAAGCCTTGTACTATTTTCAGATGCTAACCCGGATCAATAGCTTGCAAGGCTGGAGTGCTTGAAGTGTGGACATACCTTTTTGAAAACTAACCAAAGGAGTTACTCATTCATCTTTGTAAATTTATTGTGAAAGATGTATTTGTAACTTAAGTTATAATTCTTTTGACTAAGGAACATTTGTAAACTCTTAACTCTTGTGACACTTGATACTTATGACAAATTTGGGACCGTTGAGCTACTGATGTAATATTTTGGAAACTTTTGGACTTTGAGATGTAATTATGGGAAGTGGAACTATGGTAAGCTTTGGGTTTCGTACTGAATATTGTGAGGGTTTATTTGTGGAATCCTTTATATTTACGTTGAAAATCGAGGGTGTGACAGACTTCACATTTCTCATTAGGAAGCAACCCCTGGCTGTCTTCCCTATGATCGTGAAGGCTGGAGCGCTGGGGCCCATCAAAGTGCCCCGCCAAGCATGTTGAGTGATTGGCCTCACTCCCGTCCCGCGGTCGTTGTTCCGCCAGTCCCCTGATCTTGTAGAATGATGCTCACTTCGCCGATCGAGAGATCTAGTCAGTTGACGATCCCAAGAATTGTCCACAGTGCCCTTTCCTTTGTCTGTATGACGAGTTGCCTCGGTGGCTGCACGCTCCACCCGGGCCCCTTGGATAGAGCGCTCGAAATCGTAGTACTGGTCTTGGGCCATAGGGTTCGCGCGCGTATGGCCATCTCTGGATTGTGAATCTCATGAAGCAGTGTGGTGCCTGAGCTCTAGGTGGACTCATCCATCAACGTCAAGGCGACACAGCGGGCTGAGCCTAGAGAAGGCAGAATCCCCAACAGAGTTGCCAATTGCGGGAAACGCTTTCTTTGGTTGTGAACCCTCTTGGAGCCTAGAATGACTGGTAGATCCTTTGGGTTAGGAAGAGACGGGGTCTTGTGCGCGTAGCAAACACATTAGTGCCAAACTCGGATCGTTGGGAGTCCAGGAAGGGCACTCCGATGATCAAGTTAGTATAGAGTGAAGGGAAAGCTCTGAGTAGGTAGAAGAGTTTTGAAGGAGAGAGAAAGGCTTACCTTCTTCTGAAAGAGGAGCAGGTAGAGGTAACTTGGAGCCTAACCCACGTGTGAGCACCACGCGTTCGGTGGTTGGGGCTTAGGTGATATGCTCAGACAGGCCTGCTATTATCCAAAAGCCTGTCACGAGCTTTACCCTCCGTTCATTTGCCAAGTTGAGCGGTGTCATGCCAGCTTCCACCACCTATTGGCCCTTAGCTGTCACGACATTTGACCCTCCCAATTGTTCAACTCTACCTGACTTCCTTTCCAAGTCAAGGGACTGCGGTGGCTCGGTATCAGGTTATGTATTTGGATGCGTACGTCCGGCCATATGACTGCTCCATTATATCAAGTAACCTTGGTCCCTAGAGAGCACGTCGGGCAACAAGAGATCGTCGAGCCAACCGGACGCCGTTAAGCTTCGAGACCTCTGGTTCTTAGTATGAAACTGGACAAGGTCAGTTCGGTAAGTCACCTTGGCAAGGACTGTTCAGCTGAGACCCTAGGTGAGCGAACTGCACGAATCGTCGGTCAACCCGTGGAATCTCGGGGTTGACCATTTGCTAAGACTAACGTGGCTGAACCCTTGGGCCTTTCTCCGAACCCGACCACCTCAAACTGCGATCTGCAAGTGGTGCCTGAAGTAACATAGGATGCAATTAGAATTTCCCTTGGAATTGATTTTGTTGGATTGTGTTGAGGTTAGGGCTCGTGATGCCTATAGGTTTTTTTATCGGATTAGGAATAAGACTTTATGTGGAAAGGGAGGGAAAGACTAACCAAATATTATCTGTGGTGAGGGCTAGTTTGGTTTTCCAACCATCGAGAAGAGTTAAATGCACATGCAAATTGATCTCTATGTAACGTACGGGGAGAAAGAGAAACTCCATATCAGTCTGCAGGGTATGGTTTTGGAGGGATTTTTTTGTTCAGAATTTTGTGTGTACTGTTTATTAAAGCAAAAAACCTCGTTCATCGACACTATCATTACTAAAGTATTAAGTTGCTGTATTCTTTGTCTTATAGCTTCTTTCTTGCTTGTTTATCTCTCTTTCATAGATTGTCTCCATAGTTTCTTTGTGGGTGATAATTATGTCTTAAAGCTTTATTTTTCCTTTCCGTGTACATGTGTATACACAGATACACTAATGGAATGTTGCTGGATTGATCATTCTAGTTGAAAACAATAACTTCTTTCAGGCTATTTGATTCCATTGTCACTTGTTACTAGTTAGTTTTCTATGTTTGTATAGCGAAAGTATCTAGCTCATTTGGGAATCTTTCTAAACACACGTAACTGTAGAGGGAGTTTTTGATAATGACAAGGAATGTTAAGAGTTGAGTTTTCTCTTGTATGCAATAGACCCATAGAGAGCTTTCTTTCATTTCAATTATACATCACACACCACACAAAAGAAACCGCTGGCCATGGTCATAATAAAAAGGACTAGTTCAGTCCTAGAAGTGAGATGGCGAAAGAAGTTATAAGCAAGTTGTAGACACCCCAATCTGGGCTTCCAGATTAGTTTACTTACGGTTTTTGATTCCCCGATGATGAAATGGATCAAGAACACCCCGGGAATGATAGCGTGCTTGAGCTTTGAGTGTTTGCAAAACCCTTGAACCTAACCTAGCCTAAGCCACTTCAAAAACCAAAAACCCAGCTGGTCCGCGCCAGGGCGCAACCATCCCGCGCCAGGGCGCACCATCGCGCGAGGGTTTCACTCCATCGCGCGACAGTGCGCCAGGGCGCACCATCGCGCGACAGACTCACTCCGTCGCGCGATGGTCTAACCTACCACCGACCTTTCTGAAGGAGGACAGTTGGCCACCAATGCAGCTTCAGCCAGGCCTCGTGGACTGGCTGAACTCCTCTGTTTGCAGCCCAAATCTACCCCATCTCTCCCTATATATACACCTATCTTTCTTCCATTAAAAGGGTTACAAATTTCACACATCTTGGCCATAACCTTGCCTTCTTCTTTGCAAACCAAAGAGATACAAGGGCACTCAAGAACATAGCTTGTTCTTTTTCCTCCATTTTCAACCACTCAATCAAGCATTCAAACCTCAAAGCTCAAATACTCTTCCAAACTCAACCAAAGGTATAGCATACCTACTGTCTTTCTGTTCTGATCCCTGAGGGGGGCTGGCAGGGCCAAGGTTGGTAATCAATACCAGTCCTGGTCCTAAAGCTGGCAAGGTTTCAAAAACCGTCATGGTAGGAACCAGCGCGCGATGGTCCCACTCTCTCGCGCGACACTCCGGTGCTGCAAGAGATGGACCGCGTGGGGATTGGTCTCCTACTGTTTTGTATTTTGTATATAGATCACTGTTAAGCATGCTAATAACCTGTCTATTGCTTTTCCTTTGTTAGAAATTGTTAGCGGTAGTTCAATATGCTTATCTGTCGTTTTGGAGTACCCCTGAGGTCTTTCTGGATATGTACTAGAACCCAGAAATGTGTAAACCAAGCACTGGTCTGGTCCGCGCCAGGGCGCAATCATCCCGCGCCAGGGCGCACCATCGCGCGAGGGTTTCACTCCATCGCGCGACAGTGCGCCAGGGCGCACCATCGCGCGCCAGACTCACTCCATCGCGCGACAGTGCGCCAAGGCGCACCCTCGCGCGACAGTGTGACTCCATCGCGCGATAGTCTGCTCCCACCAGTGACTGGCCTTGCACGGGTAGCTTAGTTTTAGGCCATTATTTTGTCCCCACACTATTTATGGGGTGTTTTATTAATTTGTAGGGCTTTTTCAGCCTTTAAACTGTATATTATGCTGCTATAAACTGCGTGGTTTGTCCTGGGTGTGCACTGGTCCTTCCAGAGCCCAGAAGGTTTGAGAATAAGAGCTGTGGGTTTTAAGCTCACCGGCGCGTGCTTGTCTTGGAATTATGCGCGCAGGAGTAAACAACATGTAGTGACTTGTTCAGTGCATGTTGGTTTCTTCCTGCGCACGTCACTCCAAAACAGGGGCTCCCCAGTTTGTTTAAACCCCCACAGCAGTCTGTTCTCATCCTATACTAAACTGCTCATCCATGCTATCTATCACATCCTGCAAACATGTTACAGTTTTAATCCCCATTAAACTGTTTCCCCGCCCTAATTGGCTAAAAACTGATTAATCAAACAGAATCGCAAACAAACATCTTTCGCAAATGCCTAAGTAGAGACCGATCTCCGGATTGGGCGAGAGGGGTGCCATAAAACCCTTCCCCTCTCGTAACCTGGCTCCCGAACCCAGATATGGTTATGACGGACTGGTTCCTTAACTTTTTCAAATCAAACAGCGCGGCAGGTGCTTCGAAATACGGTTCCTTGGGTGTCGGACCTTCAAACCCGAGTGGCGACTCTGTATTTTCGCGAGCGCTTGACGTCCAGCTTCAAAAGAGCTCCCGCGAACCGGCAGCATCTTCGGGCAAATCGCATTGCCCACACAAGTGGTACTTGACTCACATTCAACACCAGGCATCAACTGATACCTTTCATTCAATGGTAAACACAAGTTTTCCCAACATTTCCTTCCCTTCCATTTAGAATACTAACCAAAAAGTGTAAAGAAACAAGTATGAATCGCGAACATATAATCCAAATGAATCTTTTTGCTAAGCTAAATCCAAATGAATCTACAGCTAAACAAAGGGGAGCTATAATCATGCACTTTTCAGGGTGCCTAGTTTTGTTCCAGGCTAACTGATCTTTCTTGTGCATTGACAAAAAACATATTATGGGAAACTGATGACCGTACTTCTCCGTTAAATGGAAGTTGACATGATATTTACTTTGTCTAGTGTTTATTATGAAGTTCTGATACAAACTTCAACTATTTCCATCGCCATACAAACTTCAGGTCTTCTTCCACCCATCTCGTTAGCATGTCCCCGGCTGCGATCCCCGTGGTGAGAAAGTCCCATGGTCATGAACGACAAGTCAAATGGTCGGAAGCCCTCTTCGGCTGCAATTTTCATCCCCTCCTCTTGTGTTCCAGTCTGCAGATCATGTGCTCGCCGAACGATACTGAGGAGAACGGTCTGGAGATGGTGCAGGGTTGCAACAGACGGTGGGTATTTTTTTTTTGTGGCAATGACTGAAAATTTGATCTTGCAGCAACGACAGTAGTAGATGGTTAGGGTGAGGTTTTGTGTTTTTAGTTTTTGGGTTCTATTTTAGGGTCTTCCTGTGTTTTCTGCTGGTTGGGTCTCCCCCCCCCCCGGTTCAAGTTTTTCTACCCCTAGTCTCCCCAATTTGGGCCCTAATAATATTTCTGCAGATTTTGATGGAGTTTCATTCTGTGATTCCTGGGATTCGTTTGTTGCTTGCTTCTTGTGCCCACCATTGCCGCGAAGGTTTGCCAGCCATCCTCGATGCCGGCTTGTTTTCGTCTAGGAGGTTGTTGCTATTGTGAGGTTCTAGAGTTATTGTAACAACCCTAATTTTTGCCTCTAATTTTTTGAATAAAAATTTACATTTTTATTTTGAATTTTATTAAATAATTAAACTGACTAGTATCTATCAAAAAAATTTTTTTAGGGAGATTTAAATATTCATCCTCAGACCTCACCCCACTTAAGAATTCATCCCGGTCATTTTGAACAGTTATGTTTTCATCCTTTCAGGTGGTGAATTACCTATCTTACCCTTTTAATAATATATTCATATATATTTTATTAAATTGACATCCTAAATTAGTGGGATTCAACCATTTTTTAATTTAGTAAGATTCAACCATTTTCTAATTTAGTGGGATTCAATCTCAATAATTATGGGAGATAATTATGACAGATGATTTCAAAACTTAAAAGATTCGTAATAACCTAATTTCACCGATTTATATTCTAAAACCATATTTATTTTTTCATTTATACCACGTATTATCATGAAACCTTTTAGAACATGGTGGATTGACCATATTTTTATTTTTTGCAAAATTATCATAAAAAAAATTTCAGAACATGTACAATATTCGTATTGACCATGTCTTTCTTGGTTAATTTGTCACGAAAACAATAAACCAAAATCATGATTTCCCGGCGGAACTTGAAAACCCACAACATTCCGGGAAAATAGTCCTTTTTTGAAACATGGTGGATTGACCATGTTTTTATTTTTTGTAAAACGATCTTAAGAAATATTTCAGAACATACACAATATTCAAACGATCTTAAGAAATATTTCGGAACATACACAATATTCAAACTGACCATGTTTTTCATGGTTAATTCATCATGAAAAATAATAAACCAAAATCATGATTTATCGACTTAACTTGAAAACCCATAACATTCTGAAAAAATAGCATGAAAAAACATGAATATAAAATGTTGGCTTATCTACTTATTTGGTCCTTATAAAATATTCTCCGTTTCAATTTTGTCCTTGTAAAATTTTGGATTTCAATTTTACACTTGTAGTTTATGACCCACTTCAATGTTATCCTTTCTGTCAACAAGTGGATGTAAATAGTTGATGTGGCTAACGGAAGGCTGATGTGGAATCTTTTTTGACAAGGTGGCACCAATATAGGATAGTTACGACAATCCCACTACGCCACGTCAGCTAGTGGGCCCAACTCTTATCACGGAAAAAATAAAAACAGACCCAACCCTTCCTGCATCTCACCACTGATCACCCAACACCATCTTATCCTCTTCCTCTTCAAAATCTCCAGGAACCGATGAAAACCCAAAATTCTCTGAACCCTGTTAACCTCAATAATCACCCGGCCTCAAAATCAAGCCCCATATCAAAACCCCCAAATCAACCTTTGTGGCGACAGCGTACCAATGGAAACCCAAAATGAATTCCTGGTAACTCCAAAAAACAACACCCAAATTTAAAACTCCAAATAACCCCAATCCCTATTACCACCCCAAGAAACTTCATCAAAATTGAACCCATATTTGAACATGCGAAAACCTTTTTCCGACTATTGCACCGCATCCACGCCACTGTACCTTGACCCCATCAAAATCACCACTGAAACCACCAAAATCTGGCCCTTTTTTGATCTCCACCAAAACCACCTCAACTTGGCCCTAAGCTACCACCAAAATTTGGCTCTTTTTCGATCTCCACCCAAAACCACCTCAACTTGGCCCTAAGCTGCACCGCTACCACACCCCCATAAAAAAGTTTCAAACCTCCAGATCTTGTATTATTGAGTGGGTTCAAGCTTAATGAAACAAAAACAAAACTCCATTGGACTTGTTCCTTTCAAATCAAGCTCTCTCTCTTCTTTTTTTTTGATAACCACTTTTAATAAAGTTTTGACCCAAACTTGTTCTTGAATCTGATGAAAAACGAACCAAAGATGAGGTCCAATCATTCCCTTACCAAAATCACGTGAAGAACTTGGGTGGTTCGTAATGGGTCAGAAAGATCGCCTAACAAGGTAGCCCACTATGTGGCTTCTTTGGCAGGAAGAGGAAAGCTTGCTCAAAATTGGATGTTTAATCCCCCTTTTTGGCTTTTTCTGTAGTTAGCTTGCATTGTTTAGGTGCAATGTCATTTGTTTTGTAGGTCTTGGGGCAGTTGTGTTCGATAAAAAAAAAAACCCCTGAAATTGGGTTGGGTGAGATTTGTGGAGGAGGTGGTGACGTGGCGTAGTGGGATTGTTGTAAGTACATTGTATTGGTGCCACCTTGTCAAAAAACATTCCACATCAGCCTTCCGTTAGCCACGTAACATATTTTCGTCCACTTGTTGACGAAAAGGGTGACATTGAAGTGGGTCACAAACTACAAGGGTAAAATTGAAACCAAAAATTTTGCAAGGATGAAACTGAAACGGAGCCTATTTTATAAGGATCAAATAAGTAGATAAGCCTTTTTCCTTGTTTCAAGGCATTTTCCGTGTACCTTGTTCTATAAGGTTGCTGATGCAGAGAAGCGTGTTGAAAAATGAGATCGAGTGAAAAAATCGCAACAATTCTTCCTTAAACCTATTTAGTCTTGAATATACCCAGGAATAAAGGCAACAACAATTAATTAATTCACACAGAATACTCAAAAGTTGGCATAAAAAAGAACAATCTTTATAATTTCATTAATCATTAAAACTCTATAGTCCCAAAACTTACAACACAATTTATAATAGGAGAAACCCTACATACTAAGAAATAAATAAAAAGGAAACTATAAAATTAGAATCAAGCTATTCTGCTTAACCAAGTATTCTTAAAACGAAACGAAATAAACTAATTTGAAAAACTAAATACTCTAGAACACTTATTTCTAAAAGGAATATTTAACTATTCATCCTCTTTATCCATGCCATGTAAGAATTCATCCCGCCCTTTTTTCATGTTTATGTTTTTATCCTTGCAATATATGAATTACCATTATTGCCCTTTTACTATGATATCTATAGGAGTAGATATATACATTTATTGTTTCCTAAATTAAGGGGATTGGGATGAACATCAATCTCTGCAATTAAATGAGATATCATAGAGGATTTTAAGATTTCAAATTTTCAAATTATTTTAAACGATGTCTAAGCCAATATCATGGTAAATAAATCATCTGCGTTTACAACATGAAATATTTTGAACATAGACAAATAATTAATTAACTATGAAATAGTTTCATGATAAACGGTCCAAATAATTAACCATGAAATGATAGGCACATAGACAAACATATTTCATGGTAAATAAAGTAAATAATTTACCATAAATTAATAGAATAAAACTAAATAAAATTGAAAAACCTAGATCATGGCCTTCTGGCATTAACTCCGACTGCGGCCACCACCGCGACCGCGTCGTTCTTCTTCCACGGACTTCACAACAATGGAGGCCGGACTAGTGTGGATTTTCGCCGTTTGGGGTGGATTTTCCCAGGACTAGTTTCATGGTAAACGGTCTAAATAATTAACCATGAAATAGTTTCATGGTAAATGATCCAAATAATTAACTATGAAATGATAATAATATAGACAAACATATTTCAAGGTAAATCATGATAAATGAAGTAAATAATTTACCATCAAAACAGGTATTACCATGGTTAAATTACCATCATGATTTCGAGATCCAGGCCTAACTCTCACCGACCATTGGTGACTCAACCCAGCCCTTGCCGATTGAAAACGAAGCAATCAAAAAAAAAAAGAGTTGAACTATCTAAAACCCAATTTTGAGGTCAAAATCGCAAACCTAGATCGTGAAAACAACGCATCAAAAATGCCGGATTGTCAGGACGGCGACGACACTCATCAACGGTGAGACCCACATAAAGAAATGTTAGAACACTAAAACTCAAACGCTATTGCATGTGAGAATGACAATGGGCGATTGAATGATGACCGGAAGAACGTCGTCGTCAATAAGGGTACAGATCGATGGTGAGACAAAACTGCATCTATCCCCTAAGTGTTCGTCTCGAGCTTCCGTAAGAGTACAGCACGGAGGAGGTGGAACCATGGAGGAGGTTACATCGTTCTTCATCACCGGAATTCGCAATCAAGACGACTAGTATGGGCTTTCGACTAGTATGAGTTTTTGCCGTACGTGAAGGATTTTAGGATAGGGAGCAAGAATTTAAATGGATTGGTTATTGGGATGTCAAGATTTTCAGGATTTAGAGGCGAAAATTTTGGGGGATTCGTCGCAGGTAAAAACGCGTGGACGGGAGGAGTTAATTTGTCGTCCCAAAATTTATGGCTATATATATATACACAGACACAGAGTAATAAAAAGGGCACTTCTGGTATTAAAAGTGAGCGAGGATGAAAACATAAGTGCGAAAATTAACCAGGATGAAAACTTAAAAGGAGTGGGTTCCGAGGATGATTATTTTTAAGTCTCCTGTCACGCCCTCAATTTTTAACATAAGTTTATAATTCATTTCAATTTAAGATCTCCACATAACACTAGTAATGCCCAAAAGAGTTCCCATCTGTTCAATTTACAAAATAAGTACCCAAGTCAAAAAGATATACAACTTTGGCACTCCGGCCCAAATTAAGCTTAAATTCTGATACAGTAAAGTTATCAAATTACAGGCAATTTAGTCAAAAGAAATTTTAGAATAATTAGTTACAAACTCATCTTCAACAAGAGAAAGTCTTTTTACAATGATAATAAGGTAACTAAACAATATTTAGCTTCCAAAGATCTTCAGTGTCCAAGCACAAGGTGTACGCAGCTACTATCCAACATTTGAACCTGAAAAGAATGATAGGTTGAGCTACACTAGCCCAGTAGGAAAATCTTTACCGATACTATGTGTAAATATGATGATAAGTGCATAAGGATGAAGACAATAGATACAGCTCAATCGATGGATAACAATCAATTCATGAGTATGCCAACGTTCAATACGATCATTCTAAGACATGCTATTATCACAATATGCCAACTAATTCACAAGACATTGACAACTCTAGTAAATCTCGACACGGCTCACTATTACCAATCTCCACCTTCTGTATTTCCACCCCTTGCATTACAGTATAACACCACAAGGGTTACCGTATTAAAGGACTTACATTCCGGGTCTCTAGAACCCCGTACAACCTCCAAAGATCTCCAACATACGTCCAAGTTCATTCTCCACAGACTCATTAGTTAGTGAACATGGGAAACTTTTCGGGTCTTAGGGCCTCATATAGCCACGATATATTTCGGGTACTCATGACCCCGTACATCTATTTTACACTCCGGGTCTTACGGCCTCATATACCCACAATATATATTCCGGGGACTCGTAACCCCGTACATCCATTTCACATTTCATCCTACGTATTTCCAAGATTCTAATTGCAAGAATGTAGATTATAAAAAATAAAAATAAAAAGGGCGATAATGGTATCAAGTAGGTGGTTCACATATCAACTCGTATTTCCATTTTATTCTCAAACTCATTATCTCGACTCACTCCTCGTACTACATGGCACCAATAGTCAAATCGTTACATCATACATTGATGAGTACCTTAAGATCACGTTATTCCTCTAAGTCTATCACGATGCCCTTCAACACGTACCATACCCACATATGACTCCACGACACACCATCCGCTAGGTTCTAAACGAGAATCTTGCCGAAAGAGTACCAAAGGAACTTAGGAACCTCAACAAGATGAGGCAAGAGGATACGAGTGACAACACTACCCATCGGATCACTAGAGAAGCTCGTGTCTTCTCATAACACTCACCACTTTATCCCTTATAGCCCACGGTACTGCTGTCGACCTTATGGTACATTTCCCTAACCAACGTCGTTGATATTATACTCTAACGAGTGCTAAGAGACAAGATCAAATAATGAGTCATTAGAACATAAGCAAAAATGCTCAAGAGTGACTTAAGCATGTTCTAATTATATAGGGAATCATAACATGGAACAAGAATAACCCTAGGAATAGCCACAGACATCGGTAGACTGACATACCTCTACTCAAATGGTCATAACTTTCTGTGTACTACGAGATTTAAGGTGATTTTTGCGGCAAATGAAAGATGACTTCAAGACCTTCGAATCGATATAAAATTTGTATGAAACAGACATTGGACGAAGAAGTTATGGCCATTTGAAGTTGGGCAGAAACCTAGAAGACGGGCAGAATTTCCAGAGAGGGGAGAGATCGATCCCTCCTCTCATGGGGATCGATCCCCATAGGGCAAAATCTAGTTTTGAAGTGAGGGATCGATCCCTCATGCTTGGGGATCGATCCTTGGGCAATTTATGCAGTTTTCAACCGGCTTCAAAGAGAGCGAAGGAGAACGATTAAGGTTCAATTTCCACACCAAAATCAACGTACAAACACATAAAAGAGGTAAAGTCCCTACCTCGCGATGAACACCAAGATCTACAAGATTTGAGCAAGCTCTAGCCTCTTTGAACTTCAAATCTTTGATTCAAGCTTGACCCAAGGATTTCTAAGCTCAAGAACGCGGATAAAAGGCCAGAGGGTTGGTGATTCTTGAAGTATTTGAGAGATGGAGTGGAGTTTTGTGTGGAGAAGCAAGAGAGAGAGAGAGAGAGAGAGAGAGAGAGAGAGAGAGAGAGAGAGAACGTGAGAGAGAGAGAGATACAAGGAGATAAAATCATATCCTACACCACACACACACCCTATTTATAGTACTATATCACACTCTCACCCCTTCAATCTTCTATTCTTTCACTTCAATCCTCAATTTAAATATCCACCAAAATAAACATATTTTCCCAATTAGTCATTTAATAATCATTTTAAAAGAATTAAGAATTTTTGGGTCTCTACAGTCTATCCTCCTTAAAGAAATTTCGTCCCGAAATTTAATAAACCAAGTTCAATCATGTCAGTCAATATATCAACATATTCCAATCATATTGCTATCCCTCATACAACAATTCGATAACCATCAAAATTTATATCAAAGATTCGTATCAATCAGACCACAACAAACACGAATATATCTTTCTAACTTCGTCCTATTTTCCCATGTAAACTCGCACCGGCGGCATCTGCTTGCCTCTTAAAACTTGACTATGCAAATTTAGGATACTTATCGGATCCTCACCATAGGATACGTCTGCTTCTAACGCAAGTTCGGATCTTTCTAACTCATGCAATGGATTTGGCTCACACCTCCTCACTATTCGTATGTATAACGCATCACAATGCCCAAGGTCTCGGTGGCACTTCTAAACAGTACTTGGTTTCTAAGCTTCCTTTTTATTGAGAAATTTTTACATACGATTTTCTACTCATGCATAATAATCTTGCTCTAAATGTAACCCGATAGTCCAATTGACTTCCCGAGACTTCCATCTAGAAGGTGCGGTGATCAATCGCCTCTTTCACCTGGATTTCATCGGTTGTCGCCTGGTTATCTGAAAGACACACACCGTATTCGATACATAGCACACCCTTCTAATGAATAAAGCTCTCTCCTTTTTTTGCCTCAAATAAAATGAACATCAACGCGGTGACACTTTCTGAAATACGTGAGTTCTCCCGCTTCAAGTGACTATGGGTGATGACAACGGTCAACACAATCCTTCGGTTATCTCAAATGAAACAAGTGAGGTCCAAAACTCAAACAACGCTGATCAAAAACTCAAAGAACGGGGACGAGGTATCCGGAATTTAAGGAACACATGAAATCCTTAAAATTGTTAAGCCACCAACTCAATGTACCCATTGGGATAATCCGGAACACATAATAATGAGACGAGCCACTAGTAGCTGCAATGACGGAATTCAAATCAACCAATGAAGTCTAAACGAGCAAACCAATACAAAGCGAAAATAGGTTCAAATCACGTAACTTCAAGGTTGAGGAGTCACAACAAACCGTAACGTCAAAGTAGGCAAAAATGATAATCAAGTCCGCACCTAACAGCACTAATGAGTTTGTACAGTATAGAATATGTGAGAATTTCTTTAAAGTGGCTATGAACTAGATGCACCTCACAACAAACCAATGGATCTAGAAAAAAAAAGTAACTTCAACTTCCCTTCTATTCCACGGGTCTAGGAAACAAATACATATGCCTTTGCAAAAGAGTGTTTTGATATAGATGACAAACACAACACGAAAGATATAGTTAAAACTCTTGATAAGTTGGAATGAAATAGCATAGAGCAAACCATGCACCTCCAAGACTGAGGACTATATCAGATTTTTTTTTGTAAATGCCCGAAAAAAGCCATATTCGCAACAAGATTTGAATTTGACAACACAAAAGGGTACGGTGTCGTTAAAGACATCTGTGGGCATGCTGCCCTTTTTCTTTAAAGGGAAGAAGGATTCCGTTTCCTTTCCCTAAAGAGAAAAAATGACGGTTCGCGGGAGCACTTTTGAAGCTGGACGACAAGCGCTCGCGAAAATACAGAGTCGCCACTCGGGTTTGAAGGTCCGACACCCAAGGAACCGTATTTCGAAGCACTTGCCGCGCTGTTTGATTTGAAAAAGTTAAGGAACCAGTCCGTCATAACCATATCTGGGTTCGGGAACCAGGTTATGAGAGGGGAAGGGTTTTATGGTACCCCTCTCGCCCAATCCGGAGATCGGTCTCTACTTAGGCATTTGCGAAAGATGTTTGTTTGTGATTCTGTTTGATTAATCAATTTTTAGCCAATTAGGGCGGGGAAACAGTTTAATGGGGATTAAAGTTGTAACACGTTTGCAGGATGTGAATGAAGCATGGATGAACAGTTAGTATAGGATGAGAACAGACTGTTGTGGGAGTTTTAAACAAACTGGGAGGCCTCTGTTTTGGAGTGACGTGCGCAGGAAGAAACCAACATGCATTGAACAAGTCACTACGTGTTGTTTACTCCTGCGCGCACAACTCCAAGACACACGCGCGCCGGTGAGCTTAAACCCACAACTCTTATTCTCAAACCTTCTGGGCTCTGAAAGGACCAGTGCACACCCAGGACAAACCACGCAGTTTATAGGCAGCATAATATACAGTTTAAAGGCTTAAAAGCCCTAGAAATTGACAAAACACCCCATAAATAGTGTGGGGACAAAATAATGGCCTAAGGCCGAGCTACCCGTGCACGGCCATTCACTGGTCAGAGGCAAACTGTCGCGCGATGGACTCACTCTGTCGCGCGAGGATGCGCCCTGGCGCGCAATGGTGCGCCCTAGCGCGGGATGGTCGCGCGCTGGCGCAACCAGACCAGTGCTTGGTTTACACATTTCTGGGTTCTGGGACAGGTCCAGAATGATCGCAGGGGTACTTCAAAACAACAGATAAGCATATTGAACTACCGCTAACAAAAAAGAAAGCAATAAACTGGTTATTAACATGCTCAACAGAGTGATCTATACACAAAATAAAGCACAAAATAGTAGGACACCAATCCCCACGTGGTCCATTGCGTGCAGCACCGAAGTGTCGCGCGAGAGAGTGGGACCATCGCGCGCTGGTTCCTACCATGACGGTTTTTGAAACCTTGCCAGCTTTAGGACCAGGACTGGTATTGATAACCAGCCTTGGCCCTGCCAGCCCCCCTCAAAGGTCAGAACAGAAACAGAACAAAGGTAAGCTATACCTTTGGTTTTGGGTTTGAAAGGTGTTGAGCTTTGATGTGTTTGAGGCTTGATTGAGGTGTTTGAGTATTTGAGGAATATGAATTTGGAAGAAAAGCACTAGAGCTTGTGCTTAACCTTTCAATTTTTGGAACCCTTTTAATGGAAGAAAGAGTGGGGTATTTATAGGGAGGAATGGAGGTGAATCTGGTTAGAAACAGAAGAGTTCAGCCAGTCCACGAGGCCTAGCTGAAGTTGCATTGGTGGCCAACTGTCCTCCTTCAGAAAGGTTGGTGGTAAGTTGGACCGTCGCGCGACGGAGTGAGTCTGTCGCGCGATGGTGCGCCCCGGCGCGGGATGGTTGCGCCCTGGCGCGGACCAATAGGGTTTTTGGTTTTTGAAGTGGCTTAGGCTAGGTTAAATTCAAGGGTTTTGCAAACACTCAAAGCTTAAACACGCGCTATCATTCCCAGGGTGTTCTTGATCCATTTCATCATCGAGGAATCAAAAACCGTAAGTAAACTAATCTGGAAGCCCAAATTGAGGTGCCTACAACATCACTATTAACTTAGCTTTGGTAGATAGAGGCCGCAACAGCAGAGATCAAGTGAATTGCAACTATAAACTAAGAAATTTGTAATCATTGCAACGGAATCCTAAATCGACTAGCGAGATTTTATACCATGAATCGTAGTATCAAGAGTAGAATGAGCGTGAGAGACAATAAATACTCATAGATTTCAGCAGCGATTATGTCAAAATCAATAGTAGGTACGCCACATGGTATCTCATGACAGGGGTGCATACAGCATAAGTAGTACTAGGAATGACGTTGTATTAATCGATACAGGTGTCAAAATCTATTCAAACCGATGAACAAATGACTCCATGATTAACAAGCCTAGATACATATTTCAATCAAGGTACAACTTGTATAGAGACACGTCCGACATATAGCAAACAATCACTGGTATAACTAATCATTTCTCAAGATAAGACCAAACCTTGCCTCACGCAAGACACTGAGATTAAAGACAAAATGACAACCTGAAATAACCAACTCACATTCTCAGCAAATACTATCTGAAGGTTTTACTCAATAAACAAGTATGGTCTAGGAATCCTCGGTGCTCAATTTCAAGTCAAATGAAAGATGTAAATCACGGAAAGATGATATGTTCCTAAATCAAAAGAATTCTAGCAAAGGAGTTAAACAAGAGAGAAGAAGGTACCCCATGCATCCGGTGTCTCTGGAGCCTGAGAAATGGTAGGACTCGCTCCTCGCTCAACACGTGACCCCTGACCCAAAATGGTATTGTGAACGATGCCGAACAAATCTCTGCCCTGGTCTCACCGAACTAGGCTCACTATGCTCTCCTACTTTCTTAGGGCATCTTCTTGCAAGATGATCAGGTGCACCGCAAATGAAACATGCCTTCTGTAGTTGTGTACACTGAGCACGAAAATGATTCGGCTGACCACACCGATGACACACAATTTATGGTTTGACGGAAACTCCATGACTTCCTAACGATTTAGGTGGTCAAAAACTCTATTGAACATGCAATGATTAAGGTGGTTCCCGCTGTCTCTCTTACCTTTGCTCCCAGAACTTCCCAAAGGTAAGCTTACACTAGCTGTTGGCTACCTAGGTTCCCACACTTTCTCATCTCCCTATGTACCAACTGGATTCTCAACACTCCTTGCATACTCGACAATCTTGGAAAACCTCCCAATGCGCCAGCTCACCACTAACAACTTAATGGATGGGTGTAATCCCTTCTCAAAACGCCTACACTTCCTTTCCTCTGTCGCCACCAATTCCTGTGCAAAATGTGATAAAGATTGAAATTTTAAGGCATAATCGGAGACGGTCATATTTCCTTGCTCTAACTCCTCAAACTGGCCTCTAAGTTTCTCACGATACGTTTCTGGAAAATATTGGTTTTTGAAGAACTTCTCGAACTAGGCCCAAGTTAGGTTTTCCTCATCCGGCCCATTTCCTTGATTCACCACTCCAGCAGCCCTTGTTACGTCTCTTCTCACTCCTAAAACAGATTCCCACCACTCATTCGCCTCACCAATAAGTTGACAAGCTACTATACTCACCCAAAGGTCATCTTTCGTAATTTTAAGAGCGCTAAAGATTTTACGAGTTTGTGAGAGCCAATGATCGGCCACAAGAGGATCACTACTCTCCCCATCGAACTGAGATGGTTTCATACGGCAGCACTCTCTCATTGCCTCCATAGCATGGTCATTCGTGTTTGCTCTAAGTGCGGGATTCAAAAGATTCGACTCTGCAAGTGTCACTACAATTTCCCTAGCAAGGTTATTCTCACGTCTCAATGGCATTGTGCTACAAGAATTCAAAACATAAAACTATCAATGACAACAACAACACTCTCATCATGAGATCAAACCTCCAACTTCCCAAACGCAGGTCAACAATACCATAACAATCTACGTCATCGCAAATACAATGTCACGCCGATGTACTGACTCATTCATGCAAGCACACATGTCATGTAAAAGTTTTGCTATGATTTTGAACCCATGAGACTAAAGTCTCCCCACGGTCTTGAGGTATTCAAACCTCGACGCTCTGATACTAATTTGTCACGCCCTCGATTTTTAACATAAGTTTATAATCCATTTCAATTTAAGATCTCCACATAACATTAGAAATGCCCAAAAGAGTTCCCACCTGTTCAATTTACAAAATAAGTCCACAAGTCGAAAAGATATACAACTTTGGCACTCCGGCCCAAATTAAGCTTAAATTCTGATACAGTAAAGTTATCAAATTACAGGCAATTTAGTCAAAAGAAATTTTAGAATAATTAGTTACAAACTCATCTTCAACAAGAGAAAGTCTTTACAACGATAATAAGGTAACTAAACAATATTTAGCTTCCAAAGATCTTCAGTGTCCAAGCACAAGGTGTATGCAGCTACTGTCCAACATTTGAACCTGAAAAGAATGATAGGTTGAGCTACACTAGCCCAGTAGGAAAATCTTTACCGACACTATGTGTAAATATGATGATAAGTGCATAAGGATGAAGACAAGAGATACAGCTCAATCGATGGATAACAATCAATTCATGAGTATGCCAACGTTCAATACGATCGTTCTAAGACATGCTATTATCACAATATGCTAACTAATTCACAAGACATTGACAACTCTAGTAAATTTCGACACAGCTCACTATTACCAATCTCCACCTTCTGTATTTCCACCCTTTGCATTACAGTATAACACCACAAGGGTTACCGTATTAAAGGACTTACATTCCGGGTCTCTAGAACCCCGTACATCCTCCAAAGATCTCCAACATACGTCCAAGTTCATTCTCCACAGACTCACCAGTTAGTGAACATGGGAAACTTTCGGGGTCTTAGGGCCTCATATACCCACGATATATTCCGGGTACTCATGACCCGGTACATCTATTTTACATTCCGGGTCTTAGGGTCCCATATACCCACAATATATATTCCGGGTACTCGTAACCCCGTACATCCATTTCACATTTC
This sequence comes from Rhododendron mucronatum var. ripense, assembly GCA_019656295.1. NCBI lineage: Eukaryota > Viridiplantae > Streptophyta > Magnoliopsida > Ericales > Ericaceae > Rhododendron > Rhododendron mucronatum. The sequence continues at coordinate 307,828 of BPLT01000035.1, read as the reverse complement.
ATCCTACGTGTTTCTAAGATTCTAATTGCAAGGATGTAGATTATAAAAAAAAAAGGGCAATAATGGTATCAAGTAGGTGGTTCACATATCAACTCGTATTTCTGTTTTATTCTCAAACTCATTATCTCGACTCACTCCTCGTACTACATGGCACTAATAGTCAAGTTGTTACATCGTACATTGATACGTACCTTAAGATCACGTTATTCCTCTAAGTCTATCACGATGCCCTTCAACACGTACCATACCCACAAATGACTCCACGACACACCATCCGCTAGGTTCTAAACGAGAATCTTGCCGAAAGAGTACCAAAGGAACTTAGGAAGCTCAACAAGACGAGGCACGAGGATACGAATGACAACACTATCCATCGGATCACTAGACAAGCTCATGTCTTCTCATAACACTCACCACTTTATCCCTTATAGCCCATGATACTCCTGTCGACCTTATAGTTCATTTCCCTAACCAACGTCGTTGATATTATGTTGTAACGAGTGCTAAGAGACAAGATCAAATAATGAGTCATTAGAACATAAGCAACAATGCTCAAGAGTGACTTAAACATGTTCTAATTATATAGAGAATCATAACATGGAACAAGAATAACCTTAGGAATAGCCATAGATATTGGTAGACTGACACACCTCTACTCAAATGGTCATAACTTTCTGTGTACTACGAGATTTAAGGTGATTTTTGCGGCAAATGAAAGCTGTCTTCAAGACCTTTGAATCGATATAAAATTTGCATGAAACGGACATCGAACGAATAAGTTATGGCCATTTAAAGCTGGGTTGAAACCTAGAAGACGGGCAGAATTTCCAGAGAGGGGAGGGATTAATCCCTCCTCTCATGGGGATCAATCCCCATGCGGCAAAATCCAGTTTTGAAGTGAGGGATCGATCTCTCATGCTTGGGGATCGATCCCTGAGTGATTTTCGGGCGATTTCTGTAGTTTTCGACAGGCTTCAAAGAGAGCGAAGGAGGATGATCAAGGTTCGATTTTCATACCAAATCAACATACAAACACATAAAAGAGGTAAAGAAGTCCCTGCCTCGCGACGAACACCATGATCTACAAGATTTGAGCAAGCCATAGCCTCTTTGAACTTCAAATCTTCGATTCAAGCTTGACCCAAAGATTTCCGAGCTCAAGAACACGGATAAAATGCCAGAGGGTTGGTGATTCTTGAAGTATTTGAGAGATGGAGTGGAGTTTTGTGTGAAGAAGCAAAGAGAGAAGTCGGTAGAGAGAGAGAGAAAACGTGAGGGAGAGAGAGATACAAGGAGATAAAATCATCTCCTACACCACACACACACTATGTATACTACTATATCTTTTTATCACACTCTCATCCCTTCAATCTTCTATTCTTTCACTTCAATCCTCAATTTAAATATCCACCAAAATAAACATATTTTCTCAATTAGTCATTTAATAATCATTTTAAAAAAATTAAGAATTTTTGGGTCTCTACATCTCCCATTCTAAAATTGCAAGACTCCATAACAAAATAACTACTAAAACAAAAATAAGAAAAACTTAATATTAATGTAATCTTTTCATTCTGCATCATTCTCTCAGGTTTGTGAAAACTCGTCCTCGAGTTTTGATTACTTCAAATAATCTTTACTCTTTGAAACTTGTTTGCATCGAAAAAGATTTGGCTTTTTTGGCTTAATCTTAGATATTTCCAAAATAATTAGGTAAAAGTAACACGATTTTTTTGGCAAAATGCACTTTTTGCTTAGCGGAACTCCACAAGTCAATAATTTAGTTAATGGAAGGGAAATTTGTAGGAAAATAATTTCAACACTCTCCTTTTTACATTGGCACTCCTTTTGTTTTGTTTTTATTCACGTGAAATTACCAACTTGCCCTTTAGAAAGAAAAAGTGACTCACGAAGTAGAGGTAGTTTAGTAATTTTACATGGAAAAAAAACAAAATGTCAATAAAGAGGGTGTAAAAATCATTTTCCAATTTGTATAGTAGTAGTTCTACAAGGGAAAGTTTCCGCATTTGTTAGAAAACTGAGTGAACGTCAGTGAAATTTACCCCAAAATATGGTTGGCCTATTGTCAAAGACATTTTAACGGCTGAGAGCATCTCCATCTTAAATTTGAGTAAAAATATGAATAAAAGCTTCATTTCGTATTGTGTGAAATTTGCCCTAAAAATTTGAGTAAGGTTTTGAATCTAATTAAATTTGAGTGGAATAGGTTTGGATAAAGAATAGAGGAGGATTTTAGGTGTTTTTTTACTCAAATTTAAATTTAAGTCAATATTTGATTAAAGAGACGGCGCTAAATTAAGGTAAATGACCCAATTTTTCTCCCCGTCGATGAACTCTCCCACTTGTCAAACCAATTAACCAAAGCCGTTGCAACCACTGTTTAGTGTTTAGCTTAGCTATTCTATTCTCTGGTTATATCTGTCTATCTATCGACAACCCCGTGCGAACTGCGAAGCCGTTATCGCCACTCACTCCTTCTCGCTGCTTTACGAAGAAATCGGTCTCTCTCTCTCTCTCTCTCTCTCTCTCTCGGTTTCGATTTAGGATATTGGTTTAGGTATCGAATGTTTTGTACCAAATTATTTTGTTTGGTAATCGTTTTATAGTCTTGTAGTGCAATTTCAAATATCGTACCTTGGGATATGTCTGTGGGCTCTCCTAAGCGGATTTGTATGCGCGTACGGTGCAAGGCATTAGGTATCCAGACTCCAGTGTCCACAGATTGTGCGTGCTGCACTTGGAGTGGAATAGCGAGATGAGTAGGGGCTGGGTGTGAGGCGTGTGCATGTGCACATGTAACTTGCCCATACATAGTTTTATCCTTAGATGTTAGCCGAAAGTGGAGGAGTACATGGAAATGACGTTTGAAGGTAACGAAATTAGAGAAAAAATCCATGGAGGATGAAAATGGAGGAAGAGAGAAGATAATAAAGGAAGTTCAAACAGGATTAAAAGAAGGGTATTATTTTTGAAAGAGGGAGTTGGGTTTTACTAGGATGTGAACTACTTGTATTTTGGATACTGGGTTTTGTCAAATTTGAAAATCTTTGTCTTGATTGTCATAATGGGTATCACAGCTGATGTATATAATTTTGTATACCATTCACTAGTTACGCACCTGTGATGATATCCTATAGGTAAGTGATATTGTGCACTTATGTTAGGGTCAGTCTTTTGATAGTGATATTGTGCACTTATTGCTTATGTGACTGATAATTTGTTATTGTAGCTTGATCAACTTGTGATTTCTGATATAAGTAGTGTTGGAAATTGCTCCTTGGTTGCTAGAAAATCAATAAGCTTAATACATCAAAACTTTAGTTTGGTTTACTGCATGATATATTTAGTTGCTACAATGAGGTTTGTTATTGAAGTTTTGTGGTTTTGTGGTGTTGGAGGAAATGCAAATGCACGCCTTCTCGGTCTGCTTAGACTGGCTCTTCCCCCCTCCACATGCCCTTCCTTGTCCCCAGCTACAATTGCTGTTTCCCCAAGCAGCTAGTTCCAGTATTAGCTCCATCATTCCTCCGTCATTTTCATCCCTTCCAACCACAAGAATCATAAACTCGAGATCCTTCGTAGCAAGAAAGCCTACCGCACCATCTTCCCAACCCTTCCATGCCAATTCTCCGAAAATAGAGTCCATCACTTTATTTGGCAACAACAATGATGTTTCAGATGATGTTGATGTTGATGTTGGTGTTGGTATTGGTGGTGGTGGTGGTGACAATAGAGAGGAGGATGACTCTGATCTCTCCAGAGGCATGGGCTTACTCTCCGTTGACAGAAGCAGCGGTGATGATGACATTGAGATTGAGATAGAAGAGATTAGGAAGAACTCTCGCAGAATTCGATCTCAGATTCCTATAGATGCGAGCCTTCAAACTGTATGGAATATCTTGACGGAATACGAGAAGTTAGCTGACTTCATCCCTGGTCTCGCCGTCAGCCAAGTGCTTGAAAGGAGAGGCAATTTTGTCCGTCTTTTCCAGGTACCCTCATTTAACCAATAACCTCACCACACCCCCTCATTCCTTGTACTTCTTCCTTTTACTCCTTTTACGCCAAGTTTGCTTGAAGACTGTTTCTTGGCGTTTGGTTCCAAAAGTTATATCTCAGAACTTGTGATCTCGTGCACGCATTTTTGTAAAGGGGTTCACAACTCTTCCATAGCATATATACGGGAAGAGAGCTAAATTACCCTAAGTTACTCTATCTCACTACCCTACTGATCCTATCACTAACCAGCTTTGATATTAATAATCATGCCAGATGTAAGGCAGATTAGTAAACCTTTGGTTGTTTAGTTTTCAATTATTTCTTCAATTAAGAAAGAATTTGCTAAGTACTTGTTACCATACAGGGTTGTGTCATATTTTTAAACAGCTAGAATCAAAGTGAAATGCAGATTAACTATAGGTATTAAAGATATGTATTCTTTGTTAAAGCATCCAACTCAAAACCACTTGCAATGAGTGGAGAGCCTACCCAGGCTCATATACTAGTTTTGGAGGTTATAATTAACTCATTTGGGACAAGTTCTAACATTCCTTTTTAAATGTAAATTCAACTCCTATCTTGTGCTCTGTTTATGTGTGTTATATGCTTTTCCACTTTTCATGTATTGGTGTTCTTACTTGGTGTGCTCTCTCCAATATCTACCAAACAATTATTGATGTCTTCTGACGCAAATGCTCACCCTTTGTTGGACTGCTGCTGCATCCCCTCTTTGCTGAATTGCTGAATGAAATTTGAAATGTGACTCACTCCCTATGATGCACGGACATGGACACAAGAATTCTAAAAATATGGGGACACGGACACGCCAGGGACACGCCACGTGTGTATTTATTTATTTATATACATACATATATATATATATATATATTTGCAATTTTTTTCCAACTTTAAATGGCCCCCGGATTTTTTTGTTTTTAAATTACAGTGTGACCTCCGATTTTTAAAAAAAAAAAAAATTTTGATCCCTGAATTTTTAAATAAAATTATAGTTTGACCCCGCCGTGTTCCCATCGGTGTCCCCCCGTATCCCCCTCAAAAATTTAAATAAAAATATTGAACTTGCCATGTGGCCTGTCAGACATGGGTCCCCGTGTCCAAACACTGGGATACGTCGACCTCTAGAGGTGTTGGTGCTTCATAGCTCACTCCTTAATCCTCTTCCCATTTAGTCCAGTTGACAAGCCATTCAGTTTGCTAGTAAGCAGGGAAAATTCTTATAGAGCTTTTAAAAAGTTTGTATCTTGCTTCTCTGCCCATAAATTGTTATCCAAGTAATGCTGTATCACATGTAATGTTTCTAGGAGCCGGTTCTACCCACACAAGTTTTTGACACAAAATTTGACACTCGATCTCAACCATTGAAACCCATGGCTGAGATGAAATTGTACTCCCTTTCCTCTTTCTCACATACACCTAATCTCTCCCTCCCTCACCGCCGTGGGTCTCCAACTCCACGAACAACCACTTCTCCCCACTCCGGCACCTCCATGTCTGGCCAGCCACATCTCCGGCGACTCCTAATTCCGGCAAACTCCACCTTCTCTCAACCACCTCCGGTACTCCCCAACAAAGAATGAGATACTATATAATAATGACAAGGAGAAAGCTGAAAGCCTGAAGTAGATCGCGAAAGGAAGAAGCTCTCGAGTCGTGTTTGGAAAACTCGTACGAGCCCTAATCTGGTCGGGAAACTAACACATGCCCTAATCTGTAATTTGCAGAAACCGCAGGCAGCAAGCCATGTTCAATCGTCGCCAGTTCAGATTAGGAAGAGAAAATGGTCAGGTTTCGTATGAAAAAACCCTAACCCCCTCTCAACTACAGAAAACAAGATGAATTTAATTCTTCCCTAAAAACAAGGTGAATTTACTGGATGAGGTTGAGAGAAGGTGGAGTTTGCTGGAATTAGGGGTTGCCGGAGTTGGGGTCGGCCGGACATGGAAGTGCCGGAGTGGGGAGTTGGAGACCACAGCTGTGAGATAGGGAATGAGACCCACGGTTGTTCGTGGAGTTGGAGACCCACGGTTGTGAGGGATGGAGGGAGGGAGAGATTAGGTGTAAGTGAGATGGAGGAAAGGAAGTACAATTTCATCTCAGCCATTGATTTCAATGGTTGAGATAGAGTGTAAAATTTTGTGTCAAAAATTGTGTGGGTAGAACAGGCTCCATGTTTCTAATCCCAAATACTTGATGCCATTAACCTTGAGATAATTCAAAACAAGATGACGTTGGACGAGAGTAAAAAGTTCAGAGTATGTAATAGCACCATTTCTAAAGACAGATGATAACTTATGAGGCACACCCAAGGTTTTAAATAATGGTTTTGGGACACGTACCAGTATCTTTCGTGATACAACTGTAGCAGGGTACCTAACCATACATAACTCGGGTGTAGTGGTCCTAAATTTCTAGAACTATTATGTCAAGTTAAAGAAATGCTAAAGTGCCTAAAGCAACTGTAACGGTTGAGTATCAGTCGTAATGGCTGCAGCGGCGGCTCCAGGGTTGTAGTTCAGCGATGACAAAAACATAAAGAAATTTTTTTGTATACAAAGCTCTATACAAAATAATTTTTTTTTACTATGATTAAAAATGATTTGTGCTTAATTTATTTTGTTTTGTTGAGTTATATTATTTACATACTCACAAATTTAAGGGAAGTTTTTTTTACTTTCACTACTCATGAACAATTCAGTGCAATAATATGAAATTATGAAAGAAAAATCAAATTACATGTAAAAAAAATACGAAATTTTAGTGCATTTTTCGAGTCCAGCGAACCCCCTAAAATATATGTGGAGCCTCCCCTGAATGGCCGTGAACGGGTATGTGGTCGTGAATCATAAACGGACCTATGCGTAATGGGAACTGTTTGATACGTGTGTGATTTTGCATCTCAACCTGTGGAATTTTCTCCATGGACACTTCAAGTATCATACCTAGGCAGGAGAGTTACTGGTGAGGAGATTAATCATAGTGTAGTCGTGGAGAAAAAAGAAGATTTTAGTTGATGACTCATTCAGTTGATTCACATTTATTGTACTTGGAATCTTGGGTTCAGGCAATTTTTCTGTGCACTTATTGGAAATAAATCTTCCCATTTCAAGCCACTTGAAATTGCTTTTCTTATTTGTACTGTTATTTTGGCTTCACATTAAAGTCTTTGCTAAATTTGGATTGTGCACAGACTTTTGATTTTGTCAAATTATTCTAATTCCTATACAAGGGGTGGTAATTTTTTCTTGGCTTTTAACAGATTGGACAGCAGAACTTGGCGTTTGGGCTCATTTTCAATGCTAAAGGAACTATTGATTGCTACGAAAAGCCACTCGAGAATCTTCCTTCTGGTCATAGACGTGAGATTGAATTTAACATGATTGAAGGAGACTTTAAGCTCTTTGAGGGAAAATGGTCTATCGAACAGGTATCCTTTTTCATTAATGCTGGATTCTAGCTGTTATACTGCCGAAGCATCAATTTTGGCTGCTATTAGTTAGAGACAATTTTCTAGTAGCTGCTAGCAATTCACTAGAACGAGGCTGTTTGACAGTGTTTCCTTATCTTAGCTGCTCGCAGTAATGAACCCAATTACGGATGTCAGTTAAGGTGTTTACTTGTTTCCAGATTTCTTCATTTGTAACCTATTCAAGGGACAATATTTACTGTTAAGGAAGTTCATGGAGGCCAAATTCATTAGTTCTTTGGTACAACTGAAAATCTAAGAACACCGATATAGATACGGATATGGATGTAGACACAACATATCTCCGTTTCACTAAGAAGCCAGGACATGGACATGTTGTATGCAATAGATGTACATGTTGTGGTATATTAATTGTACACAGAGAATGAAAAATACATTAAAAGGTAAAAAAATATTAATGTAATGATGATACGTGTTGACTGTATATATTTAAATTAGGAATGGGAATATATTTAGGTAGCTAGTTTAGGAATCTAAACTATCAATGAAGGAAAGCATGGTAATGTGCACATAAATTGATTCGGTCTCTGGGCTTGCCCTCTCTAATGCCATTTGGCTTTGATTTGAGGGCATGGTTCTGCAACAAAACGTCCCTGTAGCTCCTCGGTTCTTGGAGGTTTAGGGGGGCCACTGTTTCAGTGGTATTTTGAAAGCAGCCACTTTGTGCTTTTATTGCCAAAGGTTAGGTCTGTCTCCAATCATCCCCCGCCCATACCCCCAATGATTGGTGACTAGATGGGTTATGTTATGTTGTTGTTGTAGCTAGTTTAGGAATCTATATATTTGATTGATGTTTATTTCCCTAATTCAATATTTTGTTTCCCTAGTTGGTAGGTAGCTTGCATTATAAATTGTCCTCCAAATGTGAGAAGAATAAATCAATTTGAATTCATTCGACATGGTATCAGAGCGGGTTAAGAAACTGTTTACACCCGTTTTTGGCACCAAACCTTGGGCTAGCACTGGAGGGCTATTTAATTGAAATTCGATTAAATTGGGCTGATATTTATGAGTTTCTTGGACTTAAAATTAATGGGCCACATTAATTTTGTGATTTGGAGCAAGGCCCAATTAATTAAAGTCCAAAAGAAGCGAAATGCACCGAATAATTTTCCTACTTGGATTATTATCAAGCCAAAAACACATGGAAGTCAGATTCCTATAAAAATGGAGCACGCCCAGATTAATTCGTGGGAAGCAGTTGAGAATAGGAAATGGGTAATGGGAAACTTGGCATCGTGATGTTGCTTTGGAAGTTTTTTGCATGTCCATTATCTGCCATTTCCACGGAATAAGGGAGTCGGAGACTTAATTGACTGATTTTGGCTCCAAAATAAGGGAATAACCGCTTATAACCGCCAAGGTGGAGTGTGGGTGAAGAACATGGGACACTTGGCACAACAAGGAGAAGACAACAAATCCTCTTGCATGCATAAAACCGTGAGGTCCCTTGGCCTATAAATGGCAGAATTCGAGATGGAAAAAGGGTCCACACACCAATCAAGCTCAACGCTTAAAAACCAAAGTCTTCCCAGTGAAGCAATTATCTCACTTCTCTTCCATTTACTCAATTACTTCTCCAAGTAATTCTGGTTTCTATCTCTCTTGTACCCCCAACTTTGTTATTACGACATAATAAAGTTATTCCGTCCCTCTTGTATCCCCAACTTTATTATTACGATATAATAAAGTTACTTCTATGATGTTGTCTACTTTTTCTCACACGGATGGGAAATTTTAAGTCCATGCTCGTTGTGGCAAAACCACAAACCTCATTGTGGCCTCACCCTTCGGGTCACACACAATCGCTCTCACATACGAAGTCAGATCGAGGCGCACTCACGCCTTCCATACGTCGGACTCGACAAGTCTTGGCACGCCCGCGCTCACACCGAACACGCGCCGTTGGATTTTCCGCTCACGCCTACCCGACGAAAAAGTGGGAAACAGAAACCCTAATATCTTTTTCCTCATCCTTTTTATTTCTCTCTCGTCTCTCTTGTTTTTGGAGGTTTTCATCCCAATGTTGAAAGATCAACCGGAATCCAAATTCAAGTTTGACAAGGCTGCAGAGGAAGTGGAAGCATTGAGAAATGGGTCAAATCGTCGAAGAGGAAGCCATGGTTGAGCTGTTAGAGGGCGAGCAGTCTAATTCTAATTCTCATCTGATTTGTCTTCAACATCTCCCCTCAGTTAATAGAACTAGGATTCATTATGGAAATCAGCAACATCATCCCTAGAGGAGCCATATGAGGCGGAAGCTCCATGTACGGTTTTGAAGCCGAGCCTTTCCAGCAATGGGGCCTAGGGACTGATATGATGAGGATAGACCCCCCTACTAATTATGAGGAGACCTAGAATGTATGAGGACAGCTAAACTCGAGTTGAAATGCTTAAGAGAAAATGGGGAATGATCGAGGCCTACTAGATAGAGCATGAAGCTGGAGCTTTTGGCTTCATCTTTAGGCAGTACCTGATGCCCCACTTCTTATTCCCTCTTCTCTACCCTCCCTTCTCAATCCATACGGGTCTCCGTTTCCGTGCCGAGTCATTGAAGGTCTCCATTGTCACGCCCTCAATTTTTAACATAAATATAAAGGCTTTCCACAAATAAATCCTCACAATATTCCGTACGAAACCCAAAAGATTACCGTACTTTCATTCCCATAATTATGCTTCCAAGTCCATTAGATTTCAAAATATTACATCATCGACTCAACGGCCCCAAATTTACATAAGTATCAAGTGTCAAAAGACTTAAGAGTTTACAAATGTCCCATAGTCAAAAGAATTATAACTCAAGTTACAAATGCATCTTTCAAAGAAATTTACAAAGATGAACGTGTAACTCTTTTGATTAGCTTTCAAAAGTAATGTCCACAATCCAAGTACTCCAGGCATGTAAGCTATTGTCCCGAGTTAGCACCTAAAAAATGATGTAAGGTTTGAGCTACACTAGCCGTCTAGCTCAGTAGGAAAGTCTACGCAAACTCTATATGCCAATGAGCTACACGGAAGAATAAATGATGAAAATCAAATGACAACAAGGATAAGCATAACTATCATGATCAAGTACCCAACTATCTCCAATCCATCTTCTCGTCATATTCATAAGTCATGTTCGTTCAATTCGTGTCTCAACATCTCGTATCCTTTGTGTGTCTGAGCCAAAGCTCCTGCTGGGCCATTTATGGGATCCCGATATCCCCTGCCAAGCACCCACCTTGTAGGTTAGGCCTTGAGTGTTCAATATGAGCATTAGCTCCTGCCGGGCCAATTATGGGATCCCGATAACCCTGCCAGGCACCCACCCATCGATGGGTCCTGAGTGTTCGCGTGTCGTTCACATGCTCATGTGTATCGTTCGTATTTCAACGTGCAATAACGTACATTTCACATTTCTTAACTCAACGAGTTCATTCAAGTCCATCGGATACCACTCTTGTGTGAAACAAGTAATACTCTCCAAAATACTTGAAAGAATGTATAAACAAACTCATTAGAGTCGATGAGAAGTTCCAAAAAAGTGATTTGGAAGACGTATTAAAAGCAGCTCCTAGACACTGTGCCTACTGGTAGAAGGGAAGAATCCTGCACTTGACCTACCGGTAGGTGAAAGTTCCTACCGGTAGAAACTGGAAACAGAAAGGCCAACATTTTGAACGTAACAATCTTGTACTTGGCCTACCGGTAGAAGAAAAGTGCCTACCGGTAGGTGAATGAGCATTTTGAGCAGCTATAGTATGTTTGAGCTGGTTAGGAAATAATTTCTCACTTGTCCAACCTGTAAGTGAAAAGTTCCTACCTGTAGGAAGAGTGTCTTTCAGGCGATTTTTGACAGGAATTCAGATTTCAATCCAATCTCAATAACAACCAGTACAAGCTCGAGAAAGGCATAGAAACACTCAAATAACATATAAAGAGAGGTAGAATTCCCTACCTCGAGTATCTAAACCGAAATCAAAGAGATTGAGCAAGCCCTAGCTTCCGGAATCCAAACTGAGGCAAATACACCAAACCGAGCTCTATCCAACGCGATACGAGCCCAAATACGCAAGTAAAAGATGGTGTTGAGGTTGATTGTTGTGGGTTTTGAGTTTGTAGGTGAGTTTTTGGGTTTGGGAGTGAGATAAAGAGAGCCGAGAGAAAGAGAGAGAGACCGAGAGATAGAGTGAGGAAGGAAATGAGAATTGTTTTCCCTGCCACACTCACATATACACACATGCACTATACACACTAACACCCATATTTTCCAAATTCTTGCACATTTAACCTCCACATTCATCATATTCACGTCATTTTAACCATTTTGCTCAATTATAGGTCTCTACATCCATCATCCTTGGAGTTAGGGCTATGAGCTGTTATCTATTAGTTCAAGGAAGCTAGTATCCATGAGCTACTCATACGTCGCTAATCCTATCCATGAGCGGGAGAAGCGGAGGCGGGGGCACAAGTAGATCGGCACCATAGTCTACAGTAGCAAAACCATACCCATACGTCGGGGTAGGTGATGCATCACAAGTAGAGGCAGATAGAGATCAATGCCTAGCAGCTACATTCTTTACTTTATTCCCGTAAGCCAGGTCTTTTAATGAAATCCACTACTAATGGCCAATAGCTACTCCTATCGGCCTCAACTAAGGCAATAGCGACCCGCAGCTCAATACCCTAATTCCCGGGTCAATAATTTCTCTTTTTGGCAGGTGAACAGGCAAGAAGGGGCAGGTTGGTTCTCGATAACAAAAACCTTCAGGCCAACTCGTCTCCCTCATCTCTTGAATATACACCCGATCTGTAACTAAGCACCATCGTCGAACATCACCAGCCTCCGACGACCCTCGCCAGACCCGACCTCCAACGAGGCCTCCCTGACCTCCAGCAACCTTTGACAAGACTCGAAATCTACTAGGTTGACTCGAAATCCATTGGGTTGACTTGAAATCAATTGGGTTGTCTTGAAATCTGCTGGGGTGACTTGAAATTGTTGGGTCCAAATATTCGAGGCTGTTCGTAACTCCGTCTCTCTGATTATACACCTTTGAGCTATGATTGAGGGGGAGCCATCTGAGACTGCCATGTCAGATCAAATCACCATTTCTAAGTCCGAGTATGATTCTATGATCCAACGAGCGCATGCATCTCTTCCTCCACTGTCAATGTTGTCTCTTCAGGTAACACATGTCTTCATTCCATCATTCCTCTTCACTTTTATCTGGTGTTGTTTCTCCTTTTGTTCTTTCCTATGTTACTAGTGCTAATGGAATGAAAACTCAAGTGCATGGCATTGGCACTTATCGTACTTCTAGTCTCACTTTTACTTCTGTTTTATACTTACTCGGCTTTCCTTTTAACTTACTATCCATTCATAAACTCACCCACAATTTCTAGTGTTCAGTAACCTTCTATTCCTCTCATTGTGAATTTCAAGATCTCAAGACGCAGAGGATGATTGGTGGGGGTTATGAGAAGAATGGTCTTTACTACTTTCAGCCACCTGATTTCTCGAATCCATCTGCTCTTCATTCTACCACAACACCATATCAGTGGCATTGTCGTCTAGGGCACCCGTCATCTGTCAACCTTAGAACTTTAGTACCATCTTTACCTGATTTTTCTACTTTTAACTGTGAAACCTGTGAACTGAGTAAACATCGGAGAGTTACCTTTTCTCCTTGCACTGATTCACTTAGTTTGCACCCTTTTGCTCTTGTTCACTTTGATATTTGGGGACTATCGCGGACCACTGGTTTATGTGGCTCTCGGTATTTTGTTACATTTATTGATTATTTTTCTCTTTTACCTTGGATTTATGTGCTTAAAGCTCGATCACAAATCTTTACTGTGTTTCAATCATTTTATGCTGCAGTGCTAAATCAATTTAATGCCAACTTAAAAGTTTTTCATACCGATAATGCTCAAGAATATTTTGCTAATCCTTTTCAACATTTTCTAGACTCTAAAGGCATTATCCTTCAAACAACTTGTGTCTCTACCCCACAACAAAATGGTATCGCTGAACGGAAAAATGGCCCTGTACTGGCCATTGCTCGTGTTCTCATGATCCAACCAAAATATTTTTGGGGAGATGCAGTTCTTACTGTTGGGTACCTTTTAAATAGAATGCCCACTCATGTTTTGCAAGGTAGATCACCTTTTCAAGTCATGTTTCCTGAAAAGAATCCCTTTCCTCTTTCCCCCAAGATTTTTGGTTGTGTTTCATTTGTTCACAACTTGCACCCTGATGGGTCCAAACTTGATCCTTGCTACGAACACAAAAAGGTACAGGTTTTAGTCCTACATTACGTAAGCTCTTTATTAGTGCCGATGTCACCTTTTTTGAGACAGTTCCATATTATTCCCAAGAAAGTGCTCACCTACAGGATCCACTAATCTCCAATTCGGTACTTCCACTAGCACTTCCTGATATTGCCAGACCCCTGGATACCCAAGTCTATGTTCGTCGTGCTCCGACTACTACTCTAGTTGATTCTGCTCATTCACCCCCACCCTATGAAGCACGAATACTTTATTTTGGCCTCCGTATCACATATCAGACACGTATAGGATACGGATACGCTCCGGATACGTGTCCGATACGTTTTTTAGAGTATCCGGTTTTCAGAATTATTTTTTGGTATCCCAATACGTTTCGGATACGTTTTGGATACGCTTGGATACGTTTCGGTTACGTGCGGGGGTAAATATGTTATTACTTAAAATATATGGGTTATGACTTATGAATGCAATTATGAATTTATGACTATATATACCATTTTTTCCCCACAATTACAAGAAGACGATGGACCAACAACTGTAAGTCTTTCTCTCGTCACTCTCCTCTCTCTCTCTCTCTCTCTCTATCGTATCTCTCTCGCCTCTCTTCTCTCTCGTCTCTCTCCTCTCTCTCTCCCTTTCGCTTCTTCTCTCATCTCTATACAGGTATATATGTATATATATATATATACATAGGTAACTGTATGTATATATGTATATATACAGATACATATATATATATATACGTGTAATGTAAATCTCTCTCATCTATCTCTCATCTGATTTTAGATTGTTTTTTACTCGACTGTCATCTCTCTCATTTGAATTTAGGTTTTTTTCTATATTCAATAATGGAATTTTATTTTTTTATTTTTATATTCAACGTATCCCCCAATGTATCATATCCTACTTTTTGAAAAAATTACGTATCCGCGTATTTGTATCGTATCCGTATCCGTGCTTCTTAGCCCCCACCGTCTCCTCTACCGTCTACAGATCCACCAGCTACAAATTCACCTTCACATTCCTCTCTTGACCTACCCATTGCCGTGAGAAAGGGTACGCGTGCTTGTACATCTCATCCTATTTCTCACTTTGTTTCGTATAATCGTTTGTCCGACCTTGAATCTGAATTCATTCGACAATACAGAAAAAGCAAGAACCTGTAAATTAGAATTGAATCCCTCGGAACTTTTGCAAAATTTCATTTTGACTTCAGAATGTGTCCCTAGCATATCCAAATATAGTGTATTGGAAAAATTATTGGACACGGTCAGGTGTATCTGAAAACAGTAAGGAGCGTGTCCCAAAGTGTTTATGTTTGACTCGTGTTGGACATGGATATGTGTGGCCGGTAGATGTTCCGTGTTTATTAGCCTAGTACAGTTTTGATACCTAAGTTAGCATGCACCTTTGTTAATATTTATCATTGACTCATTTTCACTAGAAGAGCTACCAGTAATTGGGAATGTTTCTCTTTGTTTAATCTGTAATTTTTGCCATATATTCAGAGATTATTGAGGATACATGAATGTTATCTGCAAAATGGGTTAGTGAGGATACATAAAAGATTCTCGTTTTTGTCACTAGACTTGGATTTGTTTATATTTAGTGTTTCAAAAGCGGCACATGTATAACAAACAGAAGGCCAAACTTGGATATGTATGTTTGACATGTCTTTCAGTCGACTACTTCAATGACCTCAGTGGTGATATGCAAGAGCTGATGTCATTTTTATGTTTGGTGGTGCAGTACAGCATAGAGAGATGTGAAGACGGGGATTCCTCGGAAGGCCAAGAATCTCACACGACTCTTTCATATGTTGTTGATGTGGAGCCAAAGCTGTGGTTGCCAGTACGTCTTGTTGAAGGCAGACTGTGCAGAGAGATAACACTGAATCTTTCATGCATTCGAGTGGAAGCACAAAAGGCAAGTCATGACGTTCCTTCTATCTAGTCGTTTATTATTATACCGGTCATAAAATCCTTGATGTCTAATGGATCATTACTTGTGCTAAACACTGCAATTATGCTTATTCTGTTGTTGCAGACTGGAAGATGAAGTGTTACTGAACTATTATAGATTGGCTTCTTTGTAGTATATGCATCCTTTTGCTGATTAAAGATGTGAATAGGGGCCATCACAAATTGTTTTCCTTACATATTTTTGTTTTGGCTAAGGTCCTGTAAGTGTACTCTCAAGTCTAAAAACAAAACTCAAGGGTTTGTCGCATCATTTTCTAGCAAAACATGCATGAACAAATTTATTTGTTCAAATAATTTTTTCCCTGGTATAACTTAGAAGAAATTAAATAGGCATCTTGTTTGGAGCCCCAACTTAAGTTGTCATCCTTGGTGGTTTGAATCATTAATGCCTTGTTTGGATGATGTTTTGAAAATTTTTGAGTTTGATTTTTGGGTAATGGGTGAAGAGAGAAAATAGGGTAATGATTAGAGATAGGGGTAATGAGTGGAGAGAGATAGAGATAGAAATGAGAATAATAATTGGGGAGAGGAGAGAGAAATGCGAGTAATGATTGGAAGCAGGGGGAATGAGTGTATTTTTAGTTAGATTTTTTTTTTTAAAATGTCATCCAAACAAGGCATTATTCCATCCTGAAATTGTATAATAAGTGCCCCATTATGCCCTTATTAACTCTCTCTCTCTCTCTCTCTCTCTCTCTCTCTCTCTCTCTCTCTACAGATTCAATGTCTATCGGAATTCTCTCTCTCTCAAATCTTGGAACACTCTCCACATCTCCAAGCCCCCTAAATTTCTCTCTATTCAGTCTCAAACACTCATCTCTTCTCTCTCCTCTTCTGTAAAACCCACAACCCCAACCCAATTTTTTTGTCTTGGTTACCATGGATTCTAGTGGATTTATCCGATCGACGTTATCGACTAGTGGGGAACTGGTTGATGCTAAGTCAGTGAGTGAACTCAGGTCGGATCCAAAAAGGAAAAATGGGTTGCCATTGGAAATAGTGATGGACACCAAAGTGGTGGTGAAATCAGAGAAACTGAAGAGTAAGAAGTTTGGGATCAGAGTTACTTCTGATGGCATTCATGGGTTTGGTCCAAAGGGTGAGGTTCCAGATTCTAGTGGATTTATCCGATCGACGTTATCGACTAGTGGGGAACTGGTTGATGCTAAGTCAGTGAGTGAACTCAGGTCGGATCTAAAAAGGAAAAATGGGTTGCCATTGGAAATAGTGATGGACACCAAAGTGGTGGTGAAATCAGAGAAACTGAAGAGTAAGAAGTTTGGGATCAGAGTTACTTCTGATGGCATTCATGGGTTTGGTCCAAAGGGTGAGGTTCCATTGATTGCTTCAACTTCTGATGCTAAATGTAGGGTTGATCTTTGGATCAAGATCTGGAATCTGGAAATGGACCTTCTGATTTCCACAAGAGCACTCAATTATTGTCCTGTTTTACTTCCTTTTTCTTTTTGATTTTACATAATAGATCATGGTATTGGTTGAAAGTTTAAATTGGGGAGGAAAATTGGGAGTGTGTACGTAATTTCATCTTCTCGTAGAGAGATATTTCAGAAATTGTTTTCTAGTTTATTGAATTTTTTGACAAACATGATAAATTTATTCGTGATCAATTTATTATCTTTATGATAAATTACTCACATATTTTTTTTCATAAATTTATCACATATATATTATGGTAGATTCAGTTATTTAATAAATGTATCATAATTTCTGTGTTTTGCATTTTTATGGTAAATTCATTGTAAGGGACATTTGTTATGTTGTGTGACAAAATTGATATATTTTTGTTGTTGCGTTTACAGTAAATTTATTGGATACAATAAATGTTTCATAAATGCAAAACAAAAACATAAAAAAATTATCATAATAGATAGATTTATAAAATTCGATAAATTTACCATATTCAAAATTGGTAGGTAATGTAATAAATGTAGAAAAAGAGAGAGAGAGGAAGAGAGAGAGAAATAAATAAGGGTAATGTTGGGTTTTTTTTTTTTATTTTAAATTTCAGGATTACAGCTTAATTATTAAAATCACTACGGATGGAGACTTAAGCATCTCTAGGAGACAGGACCCCTATTAAACTCCTATAATTTATTTGTGCAACATAAGTGCTAAGGGGAAAAGAACAGACTGCATGTATCTGTCACAAAAAGCAGAGATTTATTTTTGATCTTTTCTGTTTTGAGTTCAAGGAAGCCAATCAAAGTATCAAATGAACTTGGTTGCAGCTCAAACAAATATTAACAAAGGTGCAGGCTAACTTAGTTGATCAAATCCATTGTTGGCTAAGAAGCACGGAACGTGTATAGGCCACACCCACACGTACATGTGTTGGACAAAAGTCAGAAGTGAACACTTCGGACAATGAACCTGACTTGTTTCAGATATGCCCAAATGTGTCCAATAACTTTTGGTACATCATATATATTAAGAAAGCTGGTTTTTTTGAAAAAAAAAATGTATCTATTAGTTTAGAATTGGCTTGGTGAAAAACCGCAAATCCAACCGTTCTATGCTCTCTCCCATTCATCTGTTCAAAACAAACTCATCCCACTTTATTTCCAATCCAGATTGTTATGCCTAATCGATACGGCTATTTCAGTTTGAATTAAATCTTGTTATACCTAATCGATACGGCTATTTCAGTTTGAATTAAATCACGCTCCTCTTCTCTCCTCGCTTCCCTCTGTTCTCTCACTCCGCTCACGACAGGCACCATCCAAGCCGTTAAGCCATCTCTGTTTTCATCCTCTCCCTCACTCCCAAAGATGTATCTCTTTTGCTATCTTTTTATTTCCTTTCTTGGTTGGATTTGAGTTGTGTCGGTTCTGTTCCAATGTAGGTCTTTCTGTGTGCCCGTTACAGAAACATTCACAGTTTGGTCTTGCGGATTGGCAGTCGCCTGTGGATGGTTTCAGTTATTCTCCATTCGGCATGTCAACTGATGTGTTCCAGTAGATGGTTTCATTCAGTCTCTATGCGTGGCGGTTAATTCCTGGTGTTCAAATATGGTGGTCCAAAATAGGTCTGGTTTTAGTTAGGGCCCGCTTCTCAGTTCTCAATAATGAATCTCTTGTGTATTCTTTTATATTTTTGACTTTTTTTGTTTTGAATCTCCGTTTTGTGAATTTTTTGATATGGGTCTTTTTGTTGTTTTCCTTTTATGGCATTTCCATGTGGTTTCTGAATTTTCTGAAGAATAAAATATTCCTTTGTCTTTGGTGCTTTTTCCTATCACAATTTCTTTTTCTTAATCATCACGTGCACTTTACCAGTGGAAGCCTGTGACATACTGATGGGTTTTATTCTTTTTCATTTAATTTTTGTTGATGCCCACGGATTAAACGGTGGACAACTTCAGAGAGGGGAATAGCAGGTATGGACATTGGTTTATTGACTTTTGAATAGAAAAGCTATGTAGCTATTCAGATTGATTACAGGTTCCCCCTTGATTGAAATTCTACCCGGAGCCGTTCATTGTTGCCTTGCCTTGCATGACTTGCATACAGACTTTGTTCTACTAAAATGCATATCGCTTTCAGTGTTTAATTGTCGCTTCACATCACTTGTTTTATTTGCTGATAATAACTAGTTCGGTAGTTTCATTCTCACATGATGGCCACATCAAGCATATATTTAGATCTTCGATTTATCAAAGAAAAAGGGGAAGCTACGGGAGGAATAATGAGATATTAGTCACACAGTATTGTTTATGTGGCTAAATAGGAAATAGACTTTTTTTATGAGAATCACAATTGTTTTCTTCTTGTTTTACGCAAGACACAAGAACTGGATAGGACTTACCTCACATAACAAAGTGTCATGCCATACTTCGCACATATTTTTTGATTGCTAGTTTCTTTTTTGAACTAAGTCAGTTTTTCCCAATAGGGATTTGGTTGTAGTATCCCCTTTTTGTTGGACAGGTTTTGTGAATGATGAGTTGTGCTCTTTTAAATTTTGGCGCTTTCTTTTAAATTGCTTGAGGTTTGTTGGTGATGGTATCAGACGGTGAATGGTCATGTGAAAGGCTTTGAGACAACTCAGA
The DNA here is from genome assembly GCA_019656295.1 of Rhododendron mucronatum var. ripense. Taxonomy (NCBI): domain Eukaryota; kingdom Viridiplantae; phylum Streptophyta; class Magnoliopsida; order Ericales; family Ericaceae; genus Rhododendron; species Rhododendron mucronatum. The sequence goes on along the minus strand of BPLT01000035.1, from coordinate 287,973 downwards.
TATTGTAGAGATCTATGTAGACTAAAGAACCACACATACACCACAGCTTTATAGAGAAGAGGGACGTAACTGTAACACACAAATTCGAGTCCTGCAATAAAGAACACGAAAATGATGCACAAAACAATATTTTTATTGATTTTGAATTAAAAGGGGTACAATTCTCTAATAAATGCACTTTTATAAGAAAAAGAACAAACAATCCTCTGATTCAATCTCCAAAGTTGAAGTTGCAATCCAACGGCTGTTGAAGCTAGTTGTTGGATTGAAGCAGTAGGTAATTCCTTCAAATCTTTGAGCTGAGAAGCTTGAAGAACGAAGTTTGATCGAGGGCTTGAGCAACTTAATCTCGACAAAACGATGAGTTTGAGGCGCAATCTTCGCAGGATACAACGTGTAGATTTTTGTTGTTGCAGACGAACTGGCACATAGTTTGAGTGCTTGTTGATTCTTCACAAGAACTTGAGAGGAATTTGAGAGAGCCTTGAGAAATGCTTGAGAGTGCTCTTGAATTCTCTTGGCCAAAAGATCCATTCTTCTTAATGAGAGCCTCTATTTATAGGCTCAAGTAGAGAGATCCTAATTTGGAAAATCTCCTTTGATTGTTTTTCTTTCCAATTAAGAATAATTGACCCCTTCTTATGGGAATGAAATTAGGTCAAGATACACACACACACAAATATAGGGAAAGTTTCAAATGAGAACCTCTTAAAATGCGGACTCCCCTTTCCCGATCGAATTTTGATGATCCGAGCCGCTCAATGTATTCAGAACGTGATTTTAAGGGTACCCGTGAGAAATCGGCTATAAAAATGACCGGAAAGAGCTTGATTTGAGCAGTTTTTGACCCAAGGGAAATTTGACTGGGCCCATATCTTTGGGTTGACCCAATTTCATTTAAACATTTGGCCAATCAAGTCGGCCCATCTTATTTAATTTGGTCTTGCCCACCTCTTTTAAATAATTGAGCCCATACTTTGGCGAGCCCAATATTTATTTGCAGGCTTTGACCAACATTTGACTTTAATTAATTAAGATTATTTATCCATCTCAATTAATCGGACGGTGATTAAGCCATGCCGAAATTTTAGTGTCTACAGTTACCTAAGATAGAGAGAGAGAGTGAGTTGGTTGCCACTATAAGATATTTTGATTGCTGTTGTTTCATAAAGGCAATTGACCAATTGGATACTTTTATGTTGCCAATCAGTTACTAAATTGTGTGAACCTTATGTGAAGCTTATTTTAAAGAATAGGGATACTATCATGGATGCTAAGTTCCTGAATGCTGATTTATTTGTTGACGTTTCCGTATCGTCATTATGGTAATATCATGATTGCTTTTATCTGTAACTGGAAAAAGACAACGTTTTTTCAATGTTTAATTTTTATTTCTATGCATTTTGAATATGCCACAAGGCCCGCAACATGTATATTTGTTGCATACAATCTGTCCATTTCCTACATTTTTGCAAAAAAGGAAAAAAAAGGAAGGCATGTTGTGTCCATATCCATATTGGTGCTTCTTAAATTGCAAGTCGTACCAAGGAACTAACGAGTTTGGCCTCTATTGAAGTGGAAAATTATTTTTGTTACAAGGGATAGGATTTACTGTTACAGCCTGCAGGAGTCGTAGGAGTAATTATTCAGTGGTCTTGGGGCACTGTCACATGGTGCCCCAACACCCTTATCCGCCACAAATTTTTGTAGGGCCTAGTGTTAAGTGTATGGACCCACGAAAATGTGCAGTGGATAAAGGTGTTGGGGCACCACACGGTGCCCCAAGACCACTGAATAATTACATCTATGAACTCCTGTCAGCTGTAACAGTAAATCCTATCCCCTTGAATCCATTAAAAATGAATAGACCCAGAAACAAGTAAACACCTTCACTGACTTCGGTTGTTGGATTCATTAACACTGAGTTGCTAAGATGAGAGAACACTGTCAAGGTGCCTTGTTCTGGTAAATTACTAGTAGTTAACGGAAAAACTTACTAACTGCAGAGTGCAGACCAAAGTTGTTCCTTCACCAGCATAACAGCCAGAATCCAGCATCAATGACAAAGGTTTCCTGTTCAGTAGACCATTTCCCTCAAAAGCACTTAAAGTCTCCTTTTTTCGATCTGGTCCTACTTTATTTTTTCTTGATGATACATAATATCCACATAATTTTAGCTCAGTTAGGTTTGGTTGTCACATTCTTAAAAAAGAAATCTTTTCTGAGAACATTCGAAGTTTCCCCATTCTGTTTGAAACTTTAACCATCATATCTGTGCCTCGTAAAATCTTTAGCTGGGATCCACTTTGCGGAATGTACATAGTGCAAAATCAAAATACAAAGGTTTTGGTTTTTTTTTTTTAATACTTTTTATTTTTCATCAGTCGAGTGTACAATGGAGTTGAGGGAAAGGGCAGGACTGCAGGAAAGGAGCCTCAAGAATTTATGGGGACTTGAGGCTCGGTTTGGTTTGGTTTACCAAATGAGTCACAACGAAAAGTTAATATTTGTTTTTGCTCAATCGAAGGTTAGGAAAGGGCCCCCTTGGGCGTGACTATAGGGGTTCCATACCTGCTGTGGAATGTAGGGGAGCTCTTGGGAGGTAGCTACTGAACGGAATGACACTGCCTGTCACCAAAGCCCCACTAGGGTGTGAGCTGCGCAAAGGTGCCTTCCCACACGTCATGACGTCATTTATTTCATGAGGAATACTGCCGCAAACGGGTTCGAACTCGCAATTGCTGGGAGAGAGAGGGAGTTTCACCCCACACCTTTGCCTATTTGGCTACCTCCCTAGGTGGTTAAATGGGTTCATTTTGCCACTCAGTCACAATTGCCCTGCTTGAAGCTTAGGTAAGCCGTAAGCCATAGGGCATGTTAAAGCATCCAACTCCAAACCAATTGGCAAAGAGTGGAGAGGCCGCCCAGGCTCATATACTAGTATTGGAGGAGATAATTAACCAATGTGGGACAAATCCCAACACTCCCCCGCACGTGCGACCCCTGACTCGCATGTGGAGAGGTAAACAAAGGATCCGGAACACACGGATCACAATGAAACAAAGTGCAACTATGGCACAAACAAAGGGGAAAAGCCTCCGAAAGCCTAGCTCTGATACCATGTTAAAGCATCCAACTCCAAACCAATTGGCAAAGAGTGGAGAGGCCGCCCAGGCTCATATACTAGTATTGGAGGAGATAATTAACCGATATGGGACAAATCCCAACAGGGCACACTTCCTAATCACCTAAGAGCCAACTTTGTTTGGTCAATCTAATGCTGGAGTCCAGCAAACTGTGGGGAATGTATTGTATTTCCTTGGAGTTTGTGTGGCTTGAAACTTTGTTTTGTTGCTACTATTATTTAAAGCTATTTTTCTTTGAAGCAACATATTAACATTCCCTAGACACATGTGGAACTCAAATTTGGCTCAATACAGGCCTGTTTGCTCAAAGCCTCATAGGTGTAGCTCATGCTTGCTCCTTTGAAGACCATTGGTCCTTGACTTGGTGTCATGAGTTTCAGTTTGAAATTTTTTATTTTTTTTTGGATAAGCTAGTTAAGTTTGAATTTGAACTGTACTGCCTCCATTTGTGTTAAAGGTGTGTTAATTTGCTATTGACATATGTACTTTCAGTGGGTTCTCTCTCCAAAGTTCTTCAATTTTCTGCTTCCTAAAGCTCTGAGTCACTGACCATGATTCATATGGGATTTTCTGGAGCAGTGGGATTCTTTTGTTTGCATTGTCAAGGTATGACTTCTCATATAAATTTATCAAATAGATTTCCAGGTATGCTCTCTATTTAGAACTCTAGGCTTCCTTTTCTAGTTCTAAATAATATCTATGTACTTTTGGAATTGTGTTATAGAGGTAAAGTAGGACATCCTTTTTTTTCTAATGTATTAGGGTTTAAGGTTTGGGTTCAAATTCCTGCCTGTGATGGTACTAAGTGGCACCAATACTTAGTCTTAGCCAACAAGACACGCATAGTGAGTAAACTAGCGGAAAGAACACCCAAACACTAATTAGAGGAACTCGTCCCAGCCTTTATTATACACCAAGAATCACCAAGGACAGCCACTGGTTCATCATCCCCCTTAACAACCAAACGATTGGTGAGTTTGTAGGGTCTCCGCTATAGAGATTTCTCAACAGCAATGAGTAAAACAGAACCCTAGACTCCCAGTAGAAGAGGAAGAGATTAGACTTGCACATGGCAAGAGAGAACCCCTATGGTCCTGTGTTTCCAGAGCAACAAGGAGAAGCGCTTGTATCAAACCTTTGAGTTTATATGTTAGCTTTTCAGATTTTTTTTTCTTTTCTAAATTATCAAATTGATGTACCTAAAATGAATCGTAACTCGTAAGCCTCGTTGTCGCAACTTTTTAATTTAAAATTGGCAAAATGTTGCAACTTCTTTTTTGGGTAAAATAAGCTAGTCAAATAGCATTTGCTGAGTAAATATGTAGAATACCGTAGACCAGTGAGAAGCAGAATACCGTAGACCAGCTATTGCTCTTCTGGGTTCACAGTTATTTCCTCCAAATTTGTTATCTACTTATCTCGATGTATAAGAATGAATGCTTGAGTGCATGCAAATTGTATGTGTATGTCTTTATCTAGCAACATGTATATCATTTTTTGTGTGCTGACTGGAGTGTGCCATTTGATTACGGAGTATTCACATTCAATATAAGGACTTATATGTAAGTTCAGATTTTGTTTTTATAAAGATTGTGCAGTTCTTCCAAATAAAATGATCACCAAGGATCATATTAAATTTTTTTTGCTATGTCATTATTACTCGTTCCTTAATATTGACATGGACTTATATTTTTAACTTGAAGAACATGGGAGACTTCCAAGCATGTCTAATAGCTGCTCTATTACATACAAACGGAAACGTGCTTTATGGATCAAGGTTAACTGAGGGGTTCAAACTTTAATCAATGAGAATGTGTGGCTTGGGAATAAACCTATTAATCATGTTTGTCGGGAAGTAGATCAGTTGCGCTCTTTGAAACAAGGAGGGACTTAAAGTTGCATGATTGGGGAGTTAGGGTGATGATTTCCTGAAACGGAAATGGAAAATCAAATAATGTTGTCTTAGTTGGATCATTTTGCAGTGAATGAAAGTTTATTTCTTAGAATGAAAATTATAGTTTTAGTTGAACATAATGGCAATATATTCTCTCTTCCCAGGTTGAAATTCATTTCAAGCTGCAGGAGAATATTCATGTCCATGATAGATCTAAAGAAGAATTGTGCCCTTTTCCTTTCTACGTTATAGACGAAGATCCATGTTTCTCATATACTCTTCTTATATTGCCCCCTCTCGTGGAAGTAGTAAATGGTGTGATTACCCCTCGAGCATTTTTGATCTAATAGCTTGGCAGTAAATTGTTGCTTGGGACCTTGTTTTTATGTTGTGATTTGGTCATTATGGTAAACTAGCTAGACAAAATGTAATCTTTAAAGAGGAGGAAATTGAGCTCGGTGAATTGGCTGTTTGGTGCAAGCTAGAACGACCATATATGGGGGAAATGGAGTTAAAACCTCGTGGTTGCTTCATTGAAAGATATCAAGCCCAATCTGAATGGCATCAGAAGTATTGTTTGAGGCTCTTGTTGAATCCTCTGTGTTTGTAGCCATTTTATTATTTCCCTTCTTTGTATGGGTGCTTCATTTGTTTTGTTCTTGGGTTTGTGCCTTGCCAACCTTAGTCTTTGGTCGGCGTAAATTTGGTAGAGCACAGGATTTGGCCAATGTGCAAGTGTCAATGTGGTTAGGATATTAATGTTTTGTAATCCTGCTCAAGTATAAATAAAATTGCCTTCCTCGTTGAGCAAAAAAATAAACATTGGTCCTTGCAACTTCTTTCAAGTTATGAAATTGAAATCGATCGAAATTAGGACAATACAGTGACTTACTGCCTTTACTTTCCTCTCTTAATGTGCACTACAAGAAATTTTGCTTTTCAAATGTCGCTAAAAGTTCAAAAATGCCGGTAAAGAAATTCCGTCTAGGAGTGTGTTGGTAAAGGTACAAATGCCGGGGAAGGTCGCTATAAATGATGGGAAATATTGTACCATATAAGACAAAATGCCACGTGGTGCCTATGTGTCCACTGCATTTCACCCACGTGTCTACCCACATGGTGCCCATGTGTTGCGCAAATTTTGTGGAGAAATTGCTTGCCCCAAGATTCGAACTTGTAACCTTTGCCTTGCACGCGTGGGAGGCTACCAACCATATTGGGTCACCTTGGACAATGAAAAATATTTATATTATGCGGAGATTTTTCCCGACATTTTTTTCAACAAATGCCGGTAATAGTTTGGCGGAAAACTCGACTTTTGCCGGCATTTTTTTAAGCAAACGCCGGTAATAATTATTACTTTACGGCATTTATAGTGGCTTTTCCGGCATTAATTAAAATGCCGGGAATGGCCATTTTTCTTGTAGTGAAAACAGACTGCAAACATTGTAGCGGACAAGTTATGATCCATCCAAGCGATAACATGATGAAGGCATAGCTTAATCCTCACGTTCCCTGAGCCGCTTTTCATCTGAGAGCATCTGGGCAAAGTAGTCGAGAGCTTCTGCATTAGTACCTCCATTCTTAATTGCCACAAATCTTCCCGTGTCCAAATCCACCCTCGACACCGGCTTCTCCAACAGCTCTTCCCCGATTTGCACAAGCCTCTTCAAGTTCTCCTCGGTCGCGACATCAACCGACGACGCATCACCGGTCAATGTGTTGTTCTGAATGCGAAGGTAATTATGTTCGCACCGAAGGGATTGGAAGAGGGTGGAAAATGGAAATGTGAATGTCAACCATGTCGGCGCTTGCATGACCGTAGACATCAAGCAATGGCGTGGCTCCGTTGTCCATAACCCAGTTGAGTTGGCCCCATTTTGAAGCAATGGCTGCGTTATACTTTTCTTCTTGCTTGGCTGTCCCAGTGCCCAAGGATAATACTAACATCCTGTCGGTCTCCATGGATTTGACGTTGTTAAACTTGAATCTGCCCATACATATTTGCTTGGAAATGTGAGTCATGGCCAATAGAGTCTGTAGGTCACATGTCACCATCGGTTGGTTGGTTAGTTTCTAGTAGGAGATAAAACAAGGTCTAGAAAAGGTAGAAAAGAATGAAATAACAGGAGAAAACAAACAGCATTTGTAAATATTCACTACTCACGGGATTATTTGCTGCAACCCCACCATCGATAAGATTAAAAGTGCGTGTATTTCCATCTTTATCTTTGGTGTCAAAGTAATGAGCTGGAAAATATGTTGGAGCTGCAGAAGTGCCGATACAAATATCTGATAGAAGTGCATTCTTCGATACGTGTTCTTTTCCCTGTCCATTGATTCAAATTACCAAAGTTAAACATAAATATACATATGCATATATTCGATGGAGTTTTTGTTGATTTAAAATGAAATGAACAAACAAAAGGGCTGTTGTACATCGTCCGTGGAGAAGATTATGGGTTGAAGGTACTTGATGTCGAAAGTTGGTATGACCACATCTGTTAGTGTCTGGTCGATGGTGATGTCACCCAATGCTTGTTGTAGCAAGGACTTCAAGTAAACCCCGTCATACTTTGGCCCCGTTGTTGAGTTGTTGATGCTAATCAAGAAACATCAACTGCAGTGGTTCACACACATGCCAAATTGCTGAGATTTCAAATTTACAAACCTCAATGGAGGTACCCACGTACATACAAGCACAATCGGAATACACACGCAACAAATGTATAAAAGGACCTGATGTAAGGATTCGTTAGAATATTCTAGATTTGTGTATTTCTAGGATATTCTAGAATCGATGTATATTTCTCATAAGATCAAATCATATATTATGATTTTATATGATTGTGATTGAGATTGTGATTGTATTTTCCTTTATTGTATCATGGCTCACACTATATATATGAGCCCTCTCATTTGTATAGACATACAATTTAATATACAATAATCTTTCTCTCCTTTGTCTCGTAATATGGTATCAAAGCTAGGTTCTCAAACCTAGTTTTTCCTTTTCTTTTCCCCTTGCCGAAATCCTCTCGGTCTCACTACATCAAAACACCACAAAACCCCAACCCCAAATCCCTCTTTTCTCCGCTGGCCGAATAAACCAACCATACTCCAACAACATCATATACCTTCTTTTCCCAAATTTTCTTTTATTGCCTAATCAAAGGATCAAAGAGAATTGCTCTAATCAGTACACTTGTCCACTATTCATACGAAATCATCTCTGTATTGCCCTTATTCCAAACACAGTCCTGTAATAGCAACAGGCCATCTCAATTTCCGAAACCCATTAGCGTTACACCCACTGCCGTCTCAACCGATCTCTTTTGCGTTAATTATGGAGAAAATTGACGCTGCTCAACCTATTTCCATCACTCTCGATGGTTCCAACTATATTCTTTGGGCTCAAGCCATGACCAGCTTTCTGAAAGGGAAGAAATTGTGGCGTATAATCACAGGTAATGTGATTAAGCCTGTCAAAGCAACAGAAGAAAACCAATCTAAGTATGAAGAGCGTCTTGAGGATTGGGATAGCAAAAACCATCAAGTTGTTACCTGGATCCGCAACACGTCCGTCACCTCCATTAGCCTGCAATTTGGCCGTTTTTAGAATCAGAATGCTCCAGCCAAGACTATTTGGGACTTCTTAAAAGATCACTACCGAAGTACCGGCCTCTCTCATCAGTACCAACTCCTAAGCCAACTTGATCGAATGCGACAAGAGCCCAGGCAGTCTATCAATGGCTTTTTATCTCAGATCTACGCTATTTGGGATCAAATCTCTCTCTCAAAACCATCCTGGACAAGTACTTGCCGATGCTTCGTTGTTTGCCGCCTATCGTGATCAACAACGTCTTATTCAGTTTCTTATGGCTCTTACCATTGACTTTGTGTAGAGACCCGCCCGTATTTAATTTAATTAACTTTAATGTTTATAAATGAGGAAAATAGAAAGTGTGATGTGTTTAAGTGATTTGGGCTGAAGTGTTTGAATTGATTGTGGAAGGGTGCAAGTGTAATTAGCATATATGTGAGCATATATAGGAGGGTGAGAGAGTAGGAGATCATTTTTCTCCCCCACTCCTCACGCCTCTCTCTCATCTCTCGGCTCTCTCCCTCTCTCTTGCTCTCTCTCCAAATTTCACCAAAATAACTCAAAACCCACTCAAAACAACCTTCAATCTTTCACCCTCTATGCGTATTGTGGTCCGTCTTTCACCGGTTGGAGCTCGGTGGAGTCGTATCGCTCCCGGTTTCGATTTCGGAAGGCTAGGGCTCGTATTTTCGTGGGTTTTGTTCTTCGGCCTCGAGGTAGGGATTCTACCTCTCAATAAATGTGATAGAAGTGTTCTCCTTGCTTGAAATCGTGTCTATGGTTGGTGTTTTTGTTGTTGTAGTTGGATTCCTTGAAATCTGCTGAAAATCTACTCGAACACCCATTTGTATCGATACTGATTAGGAATCTCTCGAACGTTTTTAGCTATTGTTGAAATCAGTATCGATAAAAGTCTCTCTGGAGCATTTTTAAGCGTCTATTGTATTGATACTGAAATTCGTAGTATCTATACAACAAAGCCTAAGGCCAGATTTTGTTCTTTGTTTCAAACTCCATTATTTTGACCCCCGATCATTTCTAACTTGTTCTAGACATCACCAAATCACTCCATAACATTGTTAATCTTATTCCTTGAGTTCGTTGTGTGTCCTTTGCATCCTTTGCCCTTGTTCGATAAATTTTGACGTCGATTAATACATGAACTTCGATTGAATTGAGTTGAATTGAAATGACACGATATGAGAACATGAGACGTTTGGATCTTTGTTGACACAACGAGTACATTCGGGGCCCATCGACGGGTGGGTGCCTGGCAGGGGATATCGAGGTCCCATAATTAGCCCGGCAGGAGCTAATGCTGATATTGAACACTCAAGGCTCAACCTTCTAGGTGGATGCTTGGCAGGGGATATCGGGGTCCCATAATTAGCCCGACAGGAGCTTCGGCTCATGACACATAATGCGAAGTGACTTTGGACACATGGGAAGTTGATATGATTGAAGGTTGAGGTGTTTACTAGATTTCGTATCGAGTATATTGGATTGTTGAACCTTGGTTATTGCCTATTGTGTGGTCTACGTTCCATTCTCGCCTTGTGATCATTCTTATATTTCTCTTGCATATAATGTTAGCGCAGAATTTCCTACTGGGCTAGTGTAGCTCAAGCCTATTATCATTTTCAGGTACTAACGCAGGGCAGTAGCGTGCATGCTCAGAGTGCTTGGATGTGATCAATATTTTGAAAGCTAATGATTGAGGAGTTACTTAGGCACTTTTGTAAATCTCTTTTGAAGATGTATTAGCAACTTTATTATAAACCTTTTGACTATGGAATATTGTAAATCCTTAACTCTAGAATATTCAATACTTATGTTAATTTGGGCCTCGGAGCCAAAGATGTAATATCATGGGAATGCTATATTTTTTTGGTTATCGTACGAATTATGGTGAGGTTTATTTATGGAAATCATTTATACTTATGCTGAAAATTTAGGGTGTGACAACTTAGTATCAGAGCGTACGTCTAGAACACCAAGAGACCGTGGGGAGACTTTCAGTCTCATGGGTTCAAAATTCACTACGTACTTTTACAAAAAAAAAAAAAAAAAAGTGTGTGCTTGCATGAATGACGTGTTTTCACTAAACTGACATTGCATCTATGTTTTGCATGAAATGGTGAAAAGTTGATGACTCATGTCAAAAAAAAAAAAAAAAAAAAAAAAAAAAAAAAAAAAAAAAAAATATATATATATATATATATATATATATATATATAGAAGTTTGGCATCATTGTAATGACTGTGCTTACGTCAATTGTTATTATCGTTATTGCTGATGGCAGTCTTGTTCTTGAATTCCACGTGGTAAGATGCCTTCTATACGTGATGCTAGATAAGGTGGATCTAGAAAATCATGATGGTTGTAGTGATTATGCACAGTGGTGATGCCGATGTGTGAAAGATGTTATTCATCAGCATATAAAAAAAAAGGGAGTTAGAATATTAATGAGACTTACGAGTTAAGTGTTAGATGTACTTCTGTTTGAATTGCGTGGATTACGTACTTAAGTTTTAAGTGTATTAAGTAGATCTCATGAGATATGAGTTGTGTTGAGTATGAGAACGAGGAGAATAACGTATATGTTATGAGTTGAGTTAGATAGTGTCTTGAGATGTTTACAGAGGTAATGACTTATTAAGGTAATGTTTGTTGTTGGTCGTTGTAGTGATAGTTATTGAGGTTGTGATTGTGATCATAGGTAGAACAAGCTGAACCTGCATAGTGATTTCTATGTAACTAAGGTTGATATAGGAAAATGAGGGTTATAAGTATGGTGTCAGGATACGGTATGTGTCTTCTGGACACCCAGGCCACTACTGATGAGATCCAGTTGGAAGAGGTGCTTGATCACCGCTCCTTCTGGATGGAAGTCTCGGAGAGTCAATTGGACACTAGGATTGTGTATAGGGGTTAGATCTTTAGGTTTGAGACAGATGGTTGTACGTAAAAATCTTGTAGAAAATGGGAGTGTTATGGTGTTGTAGTCTTCATTGCTGAGGTGAGTGTCGTGATGGTGTCGTTATGATAGGTTGGTAGGAAGTAGTGAAAGCATTGCTTGGTGAGAGGGACAACAAGACGTGAGGTGAACTATATCAGTGTGACTTAAAGAGAGTGATTGATGTCAGTGTGTGGTGAAAGACTTGTTAGAAATGAGGGCAATATGAATGAGGACCGTTGTGAGTTAAAAGGTTGGTGTGGAGATTGTGTGTGATGTGAAATTGGTGACGTTGACCAGACTGATGACAGTAGATAACGCATTGAGGTATGCCATTGAGGTGATAGATTAGTGAGGGACGAGGGCTTAAATAGTGGTAGTGATAGCAGTGATGGTAATGGGAATGGTGTGGCCGATATTATTGAGGTTGAATGCAACTGTGGTAAATATCTTTGAGGAAAATTGTTGTCGTTATGACTACTTAGTTGAGAGAAGAAATTTGTGAGTTGTGAAAGTTGTGGTGAGCGGAACTGTTAGAGGTTATTGGTGCGAGTAAGATTGATTCTTAAGTGATGGATTAGTTGGAGTCTTAGAATGTAATGAGAAGTATAGATTTATTGTTTGAAATCCAAGAGTCTTTGGGTATTTATGGAGATCTTTTTTGTCAATGGGTTTGTATTGGTGACTAGATATTAGCATGGAGATATTCAAGATTATTGGGTGTTTATTGGTGCAGCCATGACCATATTGTGTGTGGGTGTTTGAATGATGAGATATTGTCAAGTTGCAATGCTGTCAAGTCATAAACAATGATTAGGTTTTAAAAGTACGTGTGTTCGGTGTGTATATTATATTTACAATGATATTTAAAGTTGTAAAAAAAATAATTAAAAAATAAAAAATTTGAATACCTAGCTTGGCTAGAGTTACTGAATGTGAGCATTCAAGATTGATGGGCGAATGGGAAACATGAAAGCTATTGTGAGAATGAGATTAAATGATTACTGTTGGGCTTGCTAGAGCCAGGAGATTATGATGTACTGGGTACCAAGCGAGTTTGTTAATACGTGGATGAATCTGATGTTGTGTAAGTCGTCAATTTGTAAGGATGGTTTGTTGATATATATTTCATGTACGAAATTTAATGTCGTTTAGCGTTAACATACATGCTTGACTTGATGTGCAACTTCAATATTTGTAATTTGCTCGTAGTACGCGGTGTGGGGTAGACACTGATGTGTGCCTGGGTATTTGTTACGGGGAGACGATCTTTGGTTAGAATCTGACGTGTGTCCTTACTACTCTTTTGTATGATGATTAGAAAGTTAGATACGAAAGGTATCAGAAGTATGTCAACCCTTAGGTAGGAGTAGTTAATAGCTTGTGATAAGGAGAACAGTGAATTTGGGAGTTTGCCTGGACGGTCTTAATGTCGCGTTGTATTGAGTTATGTAGAAGGGATGTATTTCCATAGAAGCAGTTTAGATTTTCGGAAATAGATACTAGTAATGATTCCGAGTTGGCTAGGGAAAGTGGAGTAGTATTGGACCCTTGATTGTGTTTGAATGTTAGATGGATGAAAAGACATTCGAGGTTTATGTAGAGTTGATATAAGAGTTGTGTAGAAAATATAGATGTGAAATGGAGGTAATGGCTAGCAGTTTGTGTTATAAGTGCACTGATGTACTGTTTGAGGTTAATTATGTCTTTAAGAGAGGAAAGTGAGTAGTGGGGTGCGTGAAATAATTTGAGATTGTTAAAGGGAATGGTGCAGCTGCCTATTATTTGTGGTATTGATAGAATCGAATCAGTTGTGAGGTGTGGTTATTTATTTATTTTGGAGACGAAAGAGGTATTAATGACTTTGAGATGTGAGACGTTTAACTAGGGTGAGTTGGTATTAAAATTGAGAAAATGGTAATGATTGTTATTAAGTCAAATTGTTGGGTTTTGGATTTCTTGGTTCTATTACAGTGGAGAGTAGTTGGGTATTCAAAAAAAAAAATTGATGGATTGGTCTATCGGTTGGTGTTGGGAAGATGAAACTTAGAGTATTAAAATTTGAGTTTCTATGAGTAGTTCAATTTGTCCTTCTAGGAAATTCGAGGAGTACTTGGTAGAATAAGGCGCATGGAATGAAAATGTAGAACTTGGAATTTGGGAAATGTGAGGTTATTAATTGTCGGATTGCGGTCTAACTGTCATGATTGGTGTGTGGGGACTAGGATTCTTATACAGATGTTGGAACTTGAGGATGTAATAAGGATGATAAAGGTTCAAGATTGAGTGTTCAGTGATAGAACCATACCGATAGTGAGAATTTTGTGGAGTAATTAGGATAAGAAAAGTCTATGTAGAAGAGAGTGGATGATGTGATGATTATGAGGTTGCAATATGAGATTTGATATTATGGTCGGTAACTCGGTTAGAGTTGGGCTAGTAAATTTCGAGGACGATTCAAATTTTAGAAGATATTCTTCGGGCCTGTCAGATGGATTTCCGGGGTAGTTGGGAGGACCATTTGCCGTTAGTAGAATTCGCGTACAATAATAGCTATCAATCTAGTATCGAGATGGCACCGTACGAGGCTTTATATAGGAGACCATGTCATTCGCCTGTATGTTGGACCGAATTAGGGGAGGCTACATTAATAGGGCCAGATATGATCAAGGAGACTTCCGAGAATATGAAAGCTATTCGTCAACGCCTTAAAAAAAAAAAAAAAAACTCAAGAGAGAACAACCGAACAAGTCAAGGTGATTCGCCAAAGGTTGTTTACTGCTTAAAAGTAGACAAAAGAACTATACTGATCGTCGTCGTCGCCCGTTGTCATTGGAAGAAGGGGACCACGTGTTTTTGAAAGTATCGCCTCATAGGGGTTTGTCATGTTTTGGGAAGAAAGGGAAGCTTGCGCCACATTATATTAGGCCATTTGATATCATTGAGAAGATCGGGGAAGTCACGTATCGTTTGGCTTTGCCACTGAAGCTATTGGATACATGACGTGTTCCACATGTTTATGTTGAGAAAATACGAACCGAATCCGTCTCACGTGTTAGAGTGGTCTGAACTTGAGTTGGAGGCCGACGTGTCTAGTGGGGAGGGACTGATACGTATCATGGATTTGCGCGATCAAGTACTAAGGGGTAAGACGATACCCTTAGTGCGAGTCTTCTGGAGTAATCAGGGTAGAGAGAGTCGACATGGGAAAGGGAGGACGAAATTAGAGAGAAGTATCCGCATCTATTTTCGGAATGAACCGATCTAAGTGTTAAGATTTAAGTATCACGATGTTAGACTTTTTGCATAATATTGATATCTATGATTGTTGTATGCATATATGATGTATATGTTAGCTAGTCTTGGCTTGGAAAATTTCGAGGACGAAATTTCTTTAAGGATGGTAGAATATAGAGAGACCCGCCTGTATTTAATTTAATTAACTTTAATGTTTATAAATGAGGAAAATAGGAAGTGTGATGTGTTTAAGTGATTTGGGGCTGAAGTGTTTGAATTGATTATGTAAGGGTGCAAGTATAATTAGCATATATGTGAGTATATATAGGAGGGTGAGAGAGTAGGAGATCATTTTTCTCCCCCACTCCTCACGCCTCTCTCTCATCTCTCGGCTCTCTCCCTCTCCCTCTCTCTTGCTCTCTCTCCAAATTTCACCAAAATAACTCAAAACAACCTTCAATCCTTCACCCTCTATGCGTATTGTGGTCCATATCTCACCGGTTGGAGCTCGGTGGGGTCGTATCGCTCCCGGTTTCGATTTCGATTTCGGAAGGCTAAGGCTCGTATTTTCGTGGGTTTCGTTCTGCGGCCTCGAGGCAGGGATTCTACCTCTTAATATATGTGATAGAAGTGTTCTCCTTGCTTGAAATCGTGTCTATCGTTGGTGTTGGTGTTGTTGTTGTTGTAGTTGGATTCCTTGAAATCTGCTGAAAATCTGCTCGAACACCCATTTAAGATACTGATCAGATCAGTATCGATACAGGAATCTTTCGAACGTTTTTAGCTATTGTTGTATCGATACTGATTAAATCAGTATCGATACAAGTCTCTCAGGAGCATTTTTAAGCCTTTGTTGTATTGATACTGAAATTCGTAGTATCTATACAACAGAGCCTAAGGCCAGATTTTATTCTTTGTTTCGAACTCCATTATTTTGACCCCCGATCATTTCTAACTTGTTCTACACATCACCAAATCACTCCATAACATTGTTAATCTTATTCCTTGAGTTCATTGTGTGTCCTTTGCATCCCTTGTCCTTGTTCGATAAATTTTGACGTCAATTAATACATGAACTTCGATTGAATTGAGTTGAATTGAAATGACACGATATGAGAACATGAGACGTTTGGATCTTTGTTGACACAACGAGAACATTCGGGGCCCATCGACGGGTGGGTGCCTGGCAGGGGATATCGGGGTCTCATAATTAGCCCGGCAGGAGCTAATGCTCATATTGAACACTCAAGGCCCAACTTTCTAGGTGGGTGCTTGGCAGGGGATATCGGGGTCCCATAATTAACTCGGCAGGAGCTTCGGCTCATGACACATAATGCGAAGTGACTTTGGACACATGGGAAGTTGATATGATTGAAGGTTGAGGTGTTTACCAGATTTCGTATCGAGTATATTGGATTGTTAAACCTTGGTTATTGCCTATTATGTGGTCTACGTTCCGTTCTCGCCTTGTGATCATTCTTACATTTCTCTTGCATATAATGTTAGCGCAGAATTTCCTACTGGGCTAGTGTAGCTCAAGCCTATTATCATTTTCAGGTACTAACGCAGGGCAGTAGCGTGCATGCTCAGAGTGCTTGGATGTGATCAATATTTTGAAAGCTAATGATTGAGGAGTT
The DNA here is from genome assembly GCA_019656295.1 of Rhododendron mucronatum var. ripense. Classification (NCBI taxonomy): domain Eukaryota; kingdom Viridiplantae; phylum Streptophyta; class Magnoliopsida; order Ericales; family Ericaceae; genus Rhododendron; species Rhododendron mucronatum. The sequence goes on along the minus strand of BPLT01000035.1, from coordinate 271,498 downwards.
ACTTAGGCACTTTTGTAAATCTCTTTTGAAGATGTATTAGTAACTTTATTTGTAAACCTTTTGACTATGGAATTTTGTAAATCCTTAGCTCTCGAATATTCAATACTTATGTTAATTTGGGCCTCGGAGCCAAAGATGTAATATCTTGGGAATGCTATATTTTTTTGGTTATCATACGAATTATGGTGAGGTTTATTTATGGAAATCATTTATACTTATGCTAAAAATTTAGGGCGTGACACTTTGAGCCAGTGAGAGCTTCACTTCTTCATCGCAATCTGCTTCCCACCTTGGATCAGGTCATCTCTGAGCTTCTTTCAGAAGAAACTCATCTTGGAATTCTCAAATCACAAAGTTTGGATTCTGCTCTTGCCATACACCGCCCGCGCGATGTCCAACCATCCCAGTCTTCTGGCCCTCCATCCCAGTTTCTGGGCTCTTGCACTTACTGTCATCGTCTGAGCCATGAGTTACTTCGATGTCCTGTTCGCACCTGTAAACATTGCCACAAGACTAGACCAGGGCACTATCAGAGTGATTGTTGGAAGAATCCCAACAAATAGTCACATAGGTCTAACTCTCGCGGGCAATCATGCAACACCTACTCTCAAGGAAGCCAATCCAAATCCAGTTATCAGTACAAATCCAACATTGCCTCTCGCCCTGCTGCTGCTGCCACTGAGGATTCTGATTCTCCTGATTCCGCACTTACTCCTCAATTTTCTATGACTGATGTAGAGGCTATCATTCAACAGGTTCTTGCCAAATCTGGTACATCTCACTCTACTGCTCTCTCAGTCACCTTAGGTACCTCATCTTGGTTCTTTGATTCTGCATGTTGCAATCATATGACTTCTGACCCTACCATTTTTTCTTCCATATCCTCTTCTTCTCATACGCCTTCTATTCATACTGCTGATGGTTCACACATGCCTGTTACTCATATTGGTCATGCCTCTACATCTCACATTTCTCTTCCGGATACGTATCTCATACCTGCTCTCACCTTAAATCTAATTTCTCTTGGAAAATTGTGTGAACTTGGTCTCACCATCATTTTTTCCTCTTCTGGTTGTCAGGTGCAGGATCCTCAGACAGGACAGATCCTTGGGATAGGGCGTAAGAATGGACGCCTGTTCGAACTCATCAATCTCCGTCTCCCCTCACATTTAACCTCCCATGCTCGGTCAGCTGCCTCAACTTCATCTACCACTGCTTCTAGTCTTTGGCACTCTCGTCTAGGACATGTGTCTTTTGGTCGTTTGCAGTCTTTGATTTCTAGTGGTACATTAGGTCATGTTACTTCTCAAAATATTGATTGTATACCATGTCAACTTGCAAAATAGCCGGCTTTGGCTTTCAATAAAAGTGACTCTATTTCAACTTCTCCATTTGAATTAGTTCATTCAAATATTTGGGGACCTTCTCCTAATACCACTATGGGAGGATCAAAATATTTTGTAATTTTTGTGGATGATTATTCTCGGTTTACATGGATATTATCTTTTGAAAAAACGGTCTGAATTACCCCAAATTTATCACGACTTTGCAACAATGGTTCAAACTCAATTTGGTCGTTCTATCAAAGTCTTTCATACTGATAATGCTATGGAGTATAAGGAGGCGACTTTTTTGAATGTTCTTCGTCAACACGGCACCATCACCCATCGTTCTTGTCTTGGGACCTCCCAGCAAAATGGGCGTGCTGAACGTAAGCATAGACACATTCTCGACACTACTCGTGCACTCCTTATCTCTTTTTCATGTCCGGAGAATTTTTGGGGGGAAGCTGCTCTCACAGCTGTCTATACCATCAATCAAGTTCCTACCCCAGTCATTGGAAATCTCTCTCCTTATGAGAAGTTATATGGCATTGCACCCGATTATCACCATCTCCGAGTCTTTGGATGTGCTTGCTTTGTTCTCCTTCAAAAGCATGAACACACTAAGCTAGAACCTCGTTCTCGCCTCCGTTGTTTCTTAGGGTATGGTATAGAACATAAAGGGTATCGATGTTGGGATCCTATTTCCAAACGTCTTCGTATATCTCGACGTGTTATCTTTTGGGAACATCAAATGTTTTCTAGTTTGTCTAAGTTCAACCTGCCACCTCTCTCAACCACTCCCTATTTTACTGCCTCTTCTATCGACATCTTTTCTGATGAGTTTGATACAGGTACTCCAAATGATAGTTCTTCTCCAGCTCCTCCCGAGGCGCCTGTTCTGGTTGATGATCATGCACCTAGACTCGTAGAACCTACTGAGTCTCCTCAACCCTCTATCTTTCTCCTATTGAAACAACTACTTGCTCTCTAGATACCAGTTGTTCCTCTGAACCACCACCACTTCCGTCAAAAAGGGTAACTCAATTACCTGCTTATCTTCGTGATTATCATTGCTATTCTACAGTGTTTTCACTACATGAACCTCACTCTTATCGTGAGGCCAGTACTAATCCTCTTTGGTAGAAAGCAATGGACGAGGAACTACAGGCCTTGGATCGTACTCATACATGGGATTTGGTTGACCTTCCCCCAGGGAAATCTGTTGTTGACTGCAAATGGGTTTACAAAATTAAAACCCACTCTAACGGCTCCATTGAACGATACAAAGCCCGTCTTGTTGCAAAGGGTTTTACCCAAGAGTATGGCATTGATTATGAGGAGACTTTCGCTCCCGTTGCCCGTCTAACCTCTGTTCGGAGTTTACTTGCTGTTGCTATAGTTCGCAAATGGGACCTTCATCAGATGGATGTAAAAAATGCATTTCTTAATGGTGATCTTACTGAGGAAATCTATATGAAGCCACCTCCTGGTTATCCTCACTCTCCGCACCAAGTCTGTCGCCTTCGCCGTACCTTATATGGTCTTAAGCAAGCTCCCCGAGCTTGGTTCTCCAAATTCTGTACCACCATTGGCGACTTTGGTTTCACTTCTAGTCCTCATGATTCTGCACTTTTTATTCGCAAGACTGAGCATGGCACCATTATTCTTCTTCTTTATGTGGACGACATGATTATCACTGGAGATGATGTCACTGGTATTTCTAGCTTCAAACAGTATCTTTGCCGTAGTTTTGAGATGAAAGACCTTGGCTCGCCTAGCTATTTTCTTGGGATTGAAATTTTAAAAGATGCCAATGGATGTTATCTCTCTCAATCAAAATATGCCTCTGATCTGTTAGCAAGGGCAGGTCTTACTGACAGTAAGACTGCATCCTCCTCTCGAGCCGAACACTCGTCTTACTCCTTTGGATGGCACATTATTGACTCATGCTACACTCTATCGGCAACTTGTTGGGAGCCTTGTCTATCTTACTGTTACTCGCCCAGACATAGCCTATGCCGTCCATCTTGTCAGCCAGTTCTTATCTGCTCCTCAATCCGTCCATTATGCAGCTGTTCTTCGCATTTTGCGCTACATTAAGGGCACTTTGTTCCATGGCCTTTTTTATTCCGCTCGCTCCTCTCTTACTCTTCATGCCTATTCTGATGCTGATTGGGCTGGAGACCCTACTGATCGTCGTTCTACTACAGGCTACTGCTTTTTTCTCGGCGATTCGCTTATCTCTTGGAGAAGTAAGAAGCAAACTATTGCTGCAAGATCCAGCACCGAGGCTGAGTACCGTGCTCTTGCCGACACAGCTCAAGAACTCTTATGGCTTCAATGGTTATTGGAAGACATGGGTGTCCACCATTCTACTGCCACCATACTTCATTGTGACAATCACAGTGCTATTCAGATTGCACATAATGATGTCTTTCATGATCGCACGAAACATATTGAGATTGATTGTCATTTTGTGCGCCAACATGTCACATGTGGTACTATTCGACTCCACCCAGTCTCATCCCTAGAGCAAACGGCTGATATCTTCACCAAGGCGCACCTACCAGGATGATTTCAAGACTTGGTTACCAAACTCAAGTTGGTATCTGCTCTCCCACCTTGAGTTTGAGGGGGGATGTTAGAATATTCTAGATTTGTGTATTTCTAGGATATTCTAGAATCGATGTGTATCTCTCATAAGATCAAATCATATCAAATCATATATTATGATTTTATATGATTGTGATTGAGATTGTGATTGTATTTTCCTTATTGTATCATGGCTCACACTATATATATGAGCCCTCTCATTTGTACTGACATACAGTTTAATATACAATAATCTTTCTCTCCTTTGTCTCGTAATAAAGGGATGCTGAAGTGCAGGGATGTGAGTGAATTGGGGCAAAATGTTGTTTCGATCCTATTTAAAGTAGTCCTCTAGCTTATATAGTTGTATGTATGTATAATTGTTCATTCTGAATTTCAATTGCATTTCTCAATCGAAACTCAAATCATCTTGAATGTACTTACAGGTGATAAATAAACTTCATTTGCTTGAACAATTTTATCAGTAAAGAATTCTTTTAGGAGAGAACATTTGATAAAAATGTGTCATTCTTGATTCTATTCTTCAATAGAGACTCAGTCATCGATTTTCACCAATGTTATTTTCTAATGTCTATTTTGAAAAAAGCTTTGCTGCAGGATTCCAAAATGTAGTAGCAGTTCAGCTCTTAAAGGAGTGCCATGTAGGAGCAAAAGTACAGATTTGCCTCATTACACTCCTGCAGTGTAGGGGTACCCTAGAACAGCCCTATTCCGCACGACCAAGTATAAATGAGACTGAAAGATAGAAGACCCACATAGATCCATTAGCGTATTAAACCAATTTACTTACTACCTTTTGTTAAATAAGAGAGCTATTTACTACCTTTTTTTGACTCCTAGGTTAGAAAAAAAAAATAAAAAAATTTTGACAAAAATCAGCATTGTTAGTTTAGTTGTAGTTAGTGGTGTTTGAATCTTTGTCAAATGCAAGACACGGTGGCTAGCACTTGGCTATCATTACACTTGTTAGATATTTTGTGATTTACAATTCATTACGTTGATTTATTTGATGGAATTTATGATTGCATTTACTTCTTTGATTTTGCATTACTTCTTTGATTTCATTGCATTTATATTTATGAATTGTCATGAGACAATGTTGGGGTGTGGTCAATGTGACTGTTGGAAAGCATTCGTGGACATGAATGTTGGAAAGCATTCATTTGGAACTCCTGCACCCCAATTGAGTTGAGTGCCACAGGCTATTATATATAGTGTGGTATCCATGTGTTTTGGAAGGAACACAAATCATTTTGGCAAATGATATTTGGTTCATATAGTTGTTGAGTGGCTATTTGAGCATACAGGCAGACGTATCTTTTCTTAGGACAGCGCTTTACGTGTGACTCGATCCACATAGATTTTCTCTTAAACTTCTACTTTTGAGTTTATATAATTATCTCAATATTTTATTGTTATGTTGTTGTCTCCAATTATATTATGTTTTACAAAAAATTCTGACGAACATTTCCAACAACACTTGCTAGGTTAGGAAAAATTAGCCACCGTGTATAAGGAAAAATGAATCCAAAAATGCAAAAATAAGAATGGTAAGTCCAATAGCAAAAAGAATTCAAAAATGTCGTGAAGGATCCATCAAGAAACTTGACTAGCAATTTTGTGATTCGAATATATTCTTCTTGTATTACTGCCTGAAAACATGAATAGCTATTTAAATTAATATTGAAGATTTCAATTTAAGATCTCGCCTAAACGCAATGGTTGAGCCTCCCCTGTATTTTTCATGCCTTGAAAACTCAATGGTTGAGCCTCCCCTTTATTTTTCATGCCTTGACCTTTAGAACGAAATTCAAGAATTGCTGAATATAAAGAAAGAAGAAGCAGTTATTTTTCATAATTTAAATCTCACGCATTCTGAGGGAAGATCAAAGGGCTCTGCTTCAAGTAGAAATTGTTAATGTCTCGAGCAGCATACAGAGGGCGGTTGTCCTTATTGGGAGTGGCAAGCATTGTGCTCACCAGGCCTCCTGTGCTAGCCCTAGCTATTATATCAAAATAGTCTGCAATTCTTGCATTAGGTCCATCCAATTCCTGCACCCGAACATGCATTTATCCAATGATGTTGAGCACACAAGCAACTATTGTCAAGTTGAAAGCTAGTTGAGTACACAAACAACAATGTGGAAGTGGAAAACCAATGACTCCATGTACCTAGAATTAAATCATAAAAAAGTTAGTGGTGTTAAACAATCAATCATGTTACTCTTGCTCCACTCGTGTTCCATTGGGTAAAAGTTTTTTTTTTTTAATAACCGGATCTCCAAGCCATGGCTAGTTACGTGCACTTCGACTAATCCCGGAAACCTGAAGTTAACGACCAAGCAAATACTCCAAGAGTCCCAATGTTTGGAATAGTTGGCCTCTGTGAGATTCGAATATGCGACCTCATAGAAGGCAATCACTTGTTTGCTTCATCATAACCACTTTGCCAATTAAAAGTTTGGATCACTATAATAAAACATAAAACCATACTTGGCCACATTATTAGAGCTCTTTAAGCAATGAAGCCAAGTTTGAGTAACCTACTTCTCTTCTCGATAAATTTATAATAATCACGGTGAGAGAGTGGGTCAAAATTAACTCAATTAAAAATTTATTTGAGATCGGCTTGAATGATAGTAAAAAAAAATAACAAGAATAAATCGTCAAAACGAGTTATGTGTTTCTAAAATCAAGCTTGAATATAATAGCTCATTGCTCTGTTCGTGACAACTATGTATGCAAAAATTTGTATCTATAGAAACAATAAAGAGTGGATATGACATATGATCGAGCTTCATTTCTAGTGATCATGCTCTATGGTCCCAGAAAGTAGCCTGGTTTTGTTCCAATTTCGTAGGAATGGGGTTTCCTATATATACTCTGGATCGGAGGAGGCTATTTGCAAAGGCCCCTTCTCTTGTTATTCGCCAAATCAAACATGAAGTCAAGGAGTCATGCTCAAAGGAAAAATGTCAAAGCTAGTTCTCTTTCTACTTTACCCTTTTTTTTCTTAATAACCCATGTGTTTGGACCAGCTTATGCACACTTCGACTAATCCTGAAAGACTAATTCCACTTGTCACTTGTGGGGGTCCTAATTAAAGCTGAAGTGCTATTTTTTGAGCAAAGCAAAGCTCTTTCCTCTTTTCCTCTTCCTAAATCAAGATCTATATTGGTATATATTATTTCTTGTACAAGCTTTAGCCTACGTGATGTGTTATTTTTTTTTCAAGATTTTCCTCTTTTTAGTTGTTTTTTTAATAACGGTTTAATTATTAAAAAAAAGAAAAAAGAGAGTGGATAGTCAACTTTTGTGTATTGTGACATTCTTTACTGCTTCTGGATTTTTAAAATAGTAGACTGGAAGGCCACTGGGTTTGAAATATTGAATTGGAGGGCCAGGTCGAGAGCCATCAACAAACATGTTAATGCTCGAGGGAAAAATGACAGGATGGGTGGAAGATGAGGCAGAGGTATCTTTTGGAAAAGAGATTTCCATGGTACCATCAGGTTTTGGAATAAAGGTTGGGTTGGACGATTGGACAGGAATAGGCTTGTTTTGATTTTTCTCGTAAGCTGTGACCCAAGATGCTGGGAGAAGCTTGAGAAGTTCAGGACGAGAAATCTGACGTGGGACATGGACACATGAGGCTTGGTGAGGTGCATTTACGGTTAGGAAAAGGGCTTCATCTGTGGAGGAAGGTAAGGACATGTCAAAAGCATGATTTTGGAGACGGTAGGCCATTTGGTAGTGAAGAGTTACGGCATATGTGGTAGGAATTTGGGAGGCACTACCAATTTGGACTTGCACTTTTAAGGCTGATAGCAAGTGAGGATCTGCTAAGGGCATGTTGAAAATTCAAGATTAGAAGAGGAAGAGGAAGAAGAAGAATTTCTACTGGTAGAAGACATTGATGGAACTAAAAAGGACGTAGCAGAAGAATAGGTGGTAAACAGACGATTCATACTTCAAGAAAAAGTCTGGGGTTTTATTTTCCTTTCTACGACAAAGATTTCCTTTGCAAAATAAGACCTTCAACCAATTTTGATTAATAAAATTTTGTATACTAGGGAAGATAAACCGAGATACACTGCCAACACATGAGCCAAAATCTCAGGGTACTTTTATCCCACTGATACAAAATTCTTTTAACCAAAATAGTTAGTGAAGTTTCTGATGTGGAGGATCCTAAGAAGGCAACCACAGAGCATACGCTTCAATTTTTTCTTTTAGAAAAGATTTGAAGTAGTGTTTGGAAAAGAAGTTCCCAGAAGGGGTTTTAAACTAGAATGGAAGACATGGCTCTGATACCACTATTACAGACACTAAGTGGGTACAAACACACAGTAGGTTAGGATCGAAGAGAAAACACGAAGTAAGAGCGAGAGACTGGAATATAGATAATAAACACTGACTTGTATTGTTTAAGGTCTGCCGATTACAAAGGTAGTGCCCCCCTTTTATAGACGAAACGAGGGGTAGCATAGGAAACCAAACTTGAAATATTTCAAAGTGTGGCGGTGCCTAGCCAAGGTTAATATTCCTAAAACAAAGAAAAGAAAAATCGGTCATAAAATTGTTGATTGTGTTTTTATTGGTTATTCCACGAATAGTGTTACTTATAGATTTCTAGTTTTTAATTCTGAAGTTCCTAAAATCTCTAACAACACTATAATAGAATCGCGTGATGTGACTTTCTTTAAAAATATTTTTCCTGTGAAAAATAACATAAGGAAACCAATTTCTGATGGGTCAAGCTCTAAGATAGCTAATTTGGATTATAAACAAGGCAATGAGGAACACTTTGAGATCAGAAGGAGAAAAAGGGAAAGAAAAGAGAAAATTTTTGGTGATGATTACTATACTTTTCTATTAGAAGATGATCCTATAACTTACAGTGATGCTATGATGTCTTTGGATGCTCATTTTTGGAAAGAGGCAATAGATAATGAAATGAACTCTATTATGAGTAACAATACTTGGTTTCTGACCGATCTTCCATCGGGTTGTAAAACAATTGGTTGTAAATGGATTTTTCGAAAAAAACTTAGAATGGATGGCACAATTGAAAATTTTAAAGCTAGACTAGTTGCTAAAGGGTTTAACCAAAAAGAAGGACTAAATTTCTTTGACACTTATTCGTCGGTAACTAGATTAACGACAATTAGAATTTTGATTGCTATCGCTTCCATCTATAAATTAGAAATTCACCAGATGGATGTCAAGACTGCCTTTTTAAATGGTGAAATAGATGAAGAAATTTATATGAATCAACCAGAAGGATTTGTTGTACCCGATCAAGAAAAGAAAGTATGTAGACTCGTAAAATCTCTTTATGGATTAAAACAAGCTCCCAAACAATGACATGAAAAATTCGATAAAGTTATACTTTCCAATGGGTTTAGAATAAATGATTCTGATAAATGTGTTTACATAAAGCAAATTAGATGATCATTGTCTAATTTTTTGCTTGTACGTTGATGATATTCTAATCTTTGGTACAAATATGAGTGTGGTAAATGATACAAAAGATTTTTATCTAATAAGTTTGACATGAAAGATTTAGGCCCTGCTGATGTCATACTTGTGATTAAATTGATAAAGAAAGAAAATAGTATCAGTTTGTCACAATCTCATTTTGTTGACTTACAACCAGTATCTACTCCTTTTGATCCAAATGTAAAGACCCGAATAATTTTGATTTTTGAAATATTTATTAAATGACTACTTGGGAAATTATGATTTATTGGGTGATTAATTGAATTGAGGACCAAAGTGAAAGAATAGATGGTTGAGGGAGTGTAGGTGTAGTAAAAAGATTCATGGATATATAAGGGGTGTTTGTGTGGTAGAGGATGATATTTCATCCCCTAGCTCTCTCCCTCTCTCATCCGTCCCCCTCCCTCTCTCATCCAGCTATCTTTCTCTCTCCTCTCCTCTCACTCAAAACTCCACTAAATCTCACAAAACCTTCAAGAATCAACCTCCTTCCAACCTTCCATTTGCGTTCTTAAGCTCGGAGACCCTGGATTGAGCTTGAATCGAAGTTTCAAAGTTCAAAAGGCTAGGGCTTGTTCAAATCGCTTGAATCTCGGCCATTGTTGTGAGGTAGGGATTTCTTTACCTCTTTTATGTGTTTATATGTTGATTTGGTGTAAAATCGTGCCTTGGATTGTTGGATTTTAGTTGTTGTACTTGCCTTGTAAATCTGCAGAAATCGTTGCTCGAAACCTCGTGGTATCGATACAGATTAAGCTCTGTATCGATACTATAAACTTATCTTTCTGGTCAGAGAGTGTTGTATCGATACGGATTTCGTGCGTATTGATACCAGGAGCTTAACTCCAGTTTTGCACCTATTGCTTCTTCGTCGATTGTTTTGACCTCCGATCACTTCTAAACCCTTTTGGACATCTCCTAATCTATCTTAAACTTGTCTAATTGACTCCCTTTGATTATTCGATGCTATCCTTGTTCCGTTGGTCATCCGTTAGCAAGAACCAAATGAGAAATTACTTAGTTAAAACATCGTTAAAGTGTATTCTATAGATTGTTGGTATTTGTGATCATTCATGGTGCATTTGTGATGACTTTGGCATAATGTATGATGTTTATTCTATGATAGTGATCATGGGAGAGTCTTAGCTTGCATGTGTATGAAAAATTAGTCGATTGGGTTGGAAGTTGGATTAGGTGGTCCCGTAAAGCAAGTGGTGGTAATACGGAGACTTAAAGGGGTTTCGTAACGCATGGGGTGGTAATATGGTAACCCAAGTCATTATGGATCACCGTGACACGTGGGGTGGTAACACGGTAATCCTTATGGTGTTATACGGTAATGCAAGTGGTGAAAATACCGATGGTGGAATTTTGGGTTAGCGAGGCGAGCTGGGATTATCTGAGGGGTTAGTGTCATATAGTTTATGCATTCAATTTCGATAAGGGCTTCTTTAAAATTGATTGATTATCGTTTACCGAGCTGTATTTTCTTATCCTCATCGTTTGCACTTATCATCTTATTTACATATAAATTTGGTAAAGATTTTCTTACTGGGCTAGTTAGCTCAACAAAATTCTTCTTTTCAGGTTCTAATGTCGGGAAGTAGGTTGCATGAAAGGGTCGTGCTTGGACATGAAGATTATTTTTTTGGAAGCTAACTTCTTTAGTGACTTATACATCTTGTGATGATTTTCTTTTGACAGAGATGAGTTTGTAACTAATTATTCTTTAGTTCCTTTTGACTAGAAAGTTTCTATTATTCTGAGCTGGTTGTATTTGTAACTAAGATGATTCAGGCCGTGGTGCCAAAGTTGTATTTCTGTAAACATGGGGACTTGTTTGAAAATTAAACAGGTGGAAAACTCTTTTGGGTAATATGTATGATACGCGAGGCTTTTTATTGAAATGTATTATTTAATTATGTTGAAAATCGAGGGCGTGACACCAAAAGTGCATTTAAATAAGAATGTTGGAGAAGGAATTTCTCAACATAAATATTCTCAAATAATTGAATCTCTGATGTATCTCACTAATTGCATGTGACCAGACATAGCATATGCTATGAGTAGATTGAATATATATACTAGTAAGGAGGTTGTGATCATTGGGCAGCAATAAAAAGAATTTTCAAATATTTAAAAGGCACAATTGATTATGGTATTCATTATCATGGATCAACAAGAAGGATTTGTTGTACCCGATCAAGAAAAGAAAGTATGTAGACTCTTAAAATCTCTTTATGGATTAAAACAAGCTCCCAAACAATGTCATGAAAAATTTGATAAAGTTATACTTTCTAATGGGTTTAAAATAAATGATTCTGATAAATGTGTTTACATAAAGCAATTAGATGATCATTGTGTAATTCTTTGCTTGTACGTTGATGATATTCTAATCTTTGGTACAAATATGAGTGTGATAAATGATACAATCATGGCTTTCCATGTGTACTTGAAGGTTTTTGTGATGCGAATTGGATATCAAATTCAGAAGAAACTAAGGCCACTAGTGGTTATGTCTTTGTTTTAGGTGGTGGTGCAGTGGCCTGGAGATCTACAAAATAAACTGTTATATCCAAGTCAACCATGGAAGCAGAATTTATAATAACCTTGGAATTGGCAAGTGCAGAAGCTGAATGGCTAAAAAGCCTTTTAACAGATATTCCAATGTTGCCCAAGCCTATACCAGCTGTTTCAATACATTGTGATAGCCAGGCTACGATAGCAAAAGCTAAAACTAAAAATTATAATGAAAAGAGAAGGCATATAAGAATAAGGCACAACTTTGTTAAAGAGTTGCTATCAAATGAAGTGATATCACTTGAAATTGTGAGGTCTGAAAGTAATATAACAGAACCACTTATAAAAGGATTAGGGCAAAGGCTAGTCATTGAATCATCGAAGGGAATGGGACTGAAGCCTATAAATTATTCACTGCAATGGACACCCAGCCTTTGTGATTGGAGATCCCATGAAGAAGGCTCAATGGGTGACAACGAAGCTATAATTAAGATGACTAGAAGAGCACAAAAATATAATATTCAATTACTGAGGGGTATCCCTAGTCCCGTTCCTAAGGTGATGGTGCTCTTAAATGTGACGGTTAGGAAGAATTTAAACTCTAACTGAGTCCGAGGCAGGAATTCTGCGGGGTATTGTCACATATTCCCTGAAGGTCTCACCTTAGTGGGTGTAGTAGTGGGGTCGCTACTGTGGGAAATTAAGCTACTCCCTAAAAACACTCATGAAATAGGATTTGTGCGCATGACCGTAAAATGCAAACCAGACTAGAACCTAAAGAATTGTTCATACTTATTCAAGTGATCCGAGCAAAGAGGTCATCGAGACTTCATAACATTGAGTTTAAAAAGACCACCAAGCAAATAAACCCTTACCAACAAAATTACCATGTCTACTAATTACAACTTTATTGGATTCAAAATCAGCCTTAAAACCATGTTGAACTAACAAAGATGCACTAACTAGATTTTTCCTAACATCAGGAACATGTAGGACTCCATCTAGGGTGATTTTATTTCCGAATGAAAACTCCAAATTTTTTTATCCTTCTCCTAATACTCTGGCCAAGCTCCCATTGCCCATGCTCACAGTTCTTATGCTTGAATCCTGATTTGAGTAAAATAAATTTTTATCATCGCACACGTGAACATTAGCTCCAGAGTCTACCCACCAATCATGAGATTCAAAAATTGTATTTATCTCTGGGCAACCAACAAAATACCTAGGAGTTGGGTTAGAGGAGCTAGCCCCCACATTCATCATATTAGCTTGTGGCTTAGGGGCTTCTGAAGGTCCATGAGCTTTAGGGGGTTGACCCTTGTGAAAACAACAATCTTTTGCCTTGTGATTTGTCTTTCCACAGACCCAATAGGGAAGTAATTTTTTCTGATTAGAATTCTTATCCTTGGGCTTCTGATTGTTATCGCTATAGCCAACAGAGTTGATCTTTTTAAAATTGTGAGTTTTGGGCTTAAGGTGGTTCTCAACAATATGTGCTTTGGCATGAAACTCTTGTTTGGAAAGCATCTTTTGAGACTCAAGATGTTTTTCTTCAATTCTAAGAGAGATCAAAAGATCACTAAAAGAAAAGTTTTCAGGCTTTTGTTTCAATGTTCTTTTAAATTGTGACCAGGAAGAAGACAATTTTTTAATCAAAGTCGTAATCAAAATAGTTTCACGCACATCAATATCCTTCATTTTCAGGTCAAATATAATATTTTCAAATTCATGAATTTGCTCCAAAATGGACTTTTTGTCCACCATTTGAAAATCTAAAAGCTTTTCATCAGAATACCTTTTCAATCCGGCTTCCTCAGACCCATACTTATTTTCTAGTGCATTCTACAATTCAATAACAGTTTTTGTAGTGCAAAAAATAGGATAAACATTTTCCGACAAAGCACTAAAAATTCTACCATGGCAGAACGAATCTTTTTCATCAAAATCATCATCACTAGTCTTGGACTTTTCGGAGGAGGATGAGACCTTATCAAGTTCTACTATGAGGGGAGTGCGAGATGTCCCTATTTCCTTAGAAACTTTTTCTTTTCCTTTAGAGGACTTAGCAATCACAGAATAAAGACCAAGAGTGGTGAGCCAAAATTTCATTTGTTGTTGCCACATCCTAAAATTATGACCCGTAAATTTTTTGGGTTTGCAAGAATTAGTCTCTATAGTTCACATAAATTCCTAATACGATTTATCTTCTCTTAGATTGTTGGATTAAATTTAACAGAGTAGTAGGAATTATTGTAAACCAGTAGCAAAACAATAATAATAGCAGCAAAGATAAATTAATAAAAAAAAAATAGGGATTAGAAAAGCCTGCGGATCGAGGCACGTATGGTGGCGCCCTCCTAAGAGAAGATACGTCCCCTTCTGCACTAGGTTGAATGATGCTCCACTCCTAAGATTTAACGATCCTCCGAGAAGCTTTGTGTGCAGCTAAAGTGTAGAGACCCGTATTTTTGGAAATCGTTTAAAGGTTTTATAATGTTAGAATATGGAATAAACGAGGGATTTATTGAATTATTTGATTTGGGGTCAACGTGGGAAGGTTGTTTATAGAGGGGTACATGTGCAATTTGTGATTGTGTGAGTATATATATGTGTGGGTGTGTGTGTAGGGGAGAAAAATTCCCCAATCCTCTCTCTCTCATCTTCCAACCTTTCTCTCGGCTCCCTCTCAACTCTCTCTCTCTCACTCTCTTGCTCTCTCACCCAAAAGTCCACCAAGATCCACCTCCATTCCACCCCTCAATCGTAATCTTGAGCTTCAATTTTGTGGGTTTCACTCGGAGGAGGAGTATTTGGTTGATTTCGAAGTTTGGAGAGCTAGGGCTTGCTCAAATTGCGTGGGCTTCAATCCTCGACTTGAGGTAGGGATTTCTTACTCTTGTTATGAGTTTATGTGATGATTAAATGTCTAAATTGTGCTTTAGTTCGATGGATTTCGACTTTGTGCTCATTCTCGATTTTCTACAAAATCGCCTGCTGTAATGCATTGGTACCGATACCTATTTTTTGAGGTACCGATACCTTGATCTCCGATTGCTCTCTGGATTGGTTTGGTACCAATACCTATGTTTTGTGGTATCGGTACCCAGTGCGTAGAAAATAGTTTTGAGGATATTGAATTCCCTTTGATTGTATTGATTTTCGATCACTTTTAACACACTCTAAACATTGTTAAACGATCCCTAAACTTGATTACTTGGGTTCCAATAATTTGTTGATCATTCCAATCCCTCGATACTTGTTAAGCGTAATCTTAGCACCGCTATAAATGGAAAATGTACCATAAGGATGTTTAGGTGTACTATAGGTTATGCGAGGCATTGTGGTGAGTATGATGGGTAGTTGTGAGTCTGGCTAGTGATCCGAAATGTACCATTGTAACTCGTATCCTTGTGATTCATTTCGTTGATCTTCCTAAACTTCTTGGGCTCTCATTTTATGAGATTTTAGTATAGAGGCTAGTGGTTAGTGTGTCATAAAGTTACTTATGAGTTCAGTATGCTGTGTAGGATATGGTGATATACATAGGGGAAATGTGTATACTTATCTACTAGTTGATGCTATGATATGGTTGATTGTTTCGAAGTGCTTTGAAATGTTAATGATCAATTGGTAAGTGGATATAATGAGATCGTGTGGCATGTTGTATGAATGATATAGATTGGTTATAAGTTAAGAATGAGGTCATTCAGGAATATGAAATGGGAAACAAGAAATAGAACGATACCACGAATATGAAGAAAGACACAGATCTACCGGATGGTGCGATGCCGGAATGAACACGGGACGCACGGGGTCCCAAACGCCCGGACAAGAATGAAAGGTTTCTAGTGGATGCATGGGGTCCCAAATGCCCGGACAAGAATGAAAGGTTTTTAGTGGATGCATGCATGGGGTCCCCAATGCCCTGAATTGTATTGAAACGGAAAATGGCTAATACTTGAGAAATACAAGACGAATTGATTATGTTCATAAAGGGAATTTAGTGAATGTTCGTACTATTCTTCCGAGAAGTATACTCGTTGTCATTAGCATCTTGGGATTCGTTGTGTGTGTGTGTGTGTGTATTGTTGTTCACATATTACTGTTGGTGCGTGATCATTACATATACATATAGATAGAGGCAGAAAGGAGTATTTGTGTAGCAATGGACAAGTGACGGGTGTGGACAAATTGTGGACGAATTAGGATAGTTCGAGTCAGTTTATACTTCTAGTTTGGCGTATGAGCTGTTAGGAATACCCATATGAAATCACGATTCCCTGGTTGTAGTATGCTCGTTTGTGGTGGAAGTCTCACGTTTCTTTGTGGTATCTCGTCCCTATTCACTCACTCTAGGTGCATGACTCATTATATTTTCTTATAACTTGCGTATAAATTTCTCTATTAGGCTAGTGTAGCTCAACCTATCATTTTCAGGTATATCACAGGGGCGCAGTCATGGAGAGTATGGAGTGCATGCAGACATCACAGACTAAAGTTATTTTCGGAAGTACTTGTCTATCTTCGCAAAACAAATTGCATTGTATTATTTTCTTTATTTTTGGAATACTTTATCGGTTCGACAGACTTGTGGATTTGGAAACTATAATGTGTTTTGGGGTATTGTATGTACTATTGTGAGGATTTGTATTTAAAATGGTATTGTTATTTATGTTGAAAATCAAGAGCATGACATAATGCTTACTCACGAACCCATAATTGCCCGTATGCTCAAAATATAGGAGTACCTTCAAAGTTTTTTTTTTTTTTTTTTTTGATCCGCTACTTCAAAGTAATATGCAAACTGGAAAACAGAGTGAATATAGTTTTGTTTTGTTGCTATAGAAGTGTAAGCGTACTTTTTCTTCTCTATGCATTTGA
This sequence comes from Rhododendron mucronatum var. ripense, assembly GCA_019656295.1. Taxonomy (NCBI): domain Eukaryota; kingdom Viridiplantae; phylum Streptophyta; class Magnoliopsida; order Ericales; family Ericaceae; genus Rhododendron; species Rhododendron mucronatum. The sequence goes on along the minus strand of BPLT01000035.1, from coordinate 254,657 downwards.
TGAAGAAGAATGATGCAATATATAGCTCCAAAAGAAGACATAAATCATAAAGAGGGAATGAGAGAGGAGCCGGTGGACTGCCAAGGCAGACAAGGAAATGAATAAGGGGAGTAAATAAGCATCGGTTAATGCTCCTTTGCCAAGCAATGGCATCCCAATGACAATAGAGTAAATGTGCACAGACTAATTAATATGGAAGGAATCCAAAGTTATATGAAAATTTTAAATTAAAAGGAAATATACAACACATTCTTCATGGTTTTTTTTTTCCAGAAAGAATCAAAATTAGTTTAATATACTTCTTTTGAATTTGAGAATTCAGGCACTTTGTAGAGGCTGCACAAAACCTACCAATGACCTGGACGTAATTTTTCAGAAAATATGTGCAAGGTGTTCGACAAATGCCTGTTAGAGACTTAGAGGTGTGAGATTTTTACCATCTCTGAAGGAAATATAATCTGAAGTGATATCACACCCACCCCCCCACCCCCCCCCCCCCCCCCCCCCCCCCCCCCCCCCATCCCATGTGTGTATATGTTTCTTCCTCCACTCTTTAGGATTTTGTTCTTCAGATTACGTTCCATGTCACGCTCAAATGCTTTCATTAACATTGTGAACAAATCATTCTTAGATTATTCTACTTGTGAGGGTGGCTAAAATAGTTTCCTAGAAACTCCTTCGCCAATTGTTTATCTATGGATAAATTGGTTAAGGAACTTTGATGTATTAGTTGTTTCATAGTTTTAATGTCCTGTAATGTTCCACTCTTGGTCCCCCAAACATGATGCATAAGCACCGAAACTAAGATCACTGAGGGGTGGATTTTCCCTTATTAATGTATTATTGTTGTCTTCTTCAAAAGTTGAATTAATTAAATCTTTAACTTCATTATCATTTTAGCTTTGTCACAATTTTCCCAATAATGATCATGTTAAGGTTTGAATGGAAGGACGACTGCACACAAACTTACTCATCGAAGGGCAGAAAACCAGCCACATCTACCAATTCATGGATTCAACACGACGACGTCGTTTGGAAAAAGAAATTTGGAAAAAGAAAAAAAAAAACCAAATGGAGAGACTGGTACTGTTTCTTCCTCCATTTTGTTTTCCCCCGAGACTTTGTTTGAAAGTTTGGATTCCCCTAAATTACAAATCAAATGCTGTGGACTCTGCATCTCCAACAAATGAGAAGCCATAGCTCAGGCCAAACCCCACTTCCCATCCATTTGGAAGGGGTACACTAAAACAGTCATGGTACCAATAACAAAAAAATAAATAAACCCCTCTGTTTACTCCAAAATAACAATCCAAATTTGAAATCACGGTCCATAGAGACAGAGAAAAGGGGGAGGTTCCCTTGGTGACGTATTTAGTCATTTATATTGAGACGGGAACATTCATTTTCTTTAGCCTCTCTTCCTTGTGACCTCATAAAATATTGTTGAGATTAATATGGTTTTGGTTCAACTTTTCATTGGACTTGATATGATGTGTCAATGATCCATTCAAACAAACTTCACCATTCTGATTGATTTTGCTATAAATTAGGCTATAGAAGCAGATGATATTTTTTGGAGAGATTGGTTTGTTAGAGAAATGAAATTTGTCGATAAAAAGGAGAGAAATGGAGTTTGACGAGAGAGGGAGAGAAGGTGGGAATTGGGTCTATAGTCAAAGAAAGAGATATGGGAATGATTAATTGGGGAAAAAACGAAAAGGGATGTGGTCTATATAGGGTCACCGCTTAGTTGGTTTTGTTCAAATGACACCGTTGGATTTAAAGTTTATAGGCTGCAAGACGTGCCTAGTTTTCTGCCTTGGATGAGTGAGTTTGTGTGTTGTCGCCCTCCATTCAAACCTTGACACGATCATTATATGTAGAGATCCGTATTTTTGGAAATCATTTAAAGGTTTTATTAATGTTGGAATAACGAATAAATGTGAAATTTGTTGAATTTATTTGATTTGGGGTCAATGTGATAGGATTGAAAGTTGAGGGAGTGCAAGTGTGGTTGGTGTGTGCCCTATATATGTGTGTGAGGGTGTAAAGGATCAAAAAAATCCCTAACCCTCTCTCTCTCGGCTCCTCTCGCTCTCTCTCTTTCTCTCTCAAACTCTCACACTCCAACACCCCAAAATACTTTGAACCCTCCTCGATCCGCCGTAAGGTTTTCATATTCAAGTGTTCTAGAGCTTGAAAATTTGTGGGTTTGAACTCGAAGAGGAATATTCGGTTGATTCAAGGTTTTCGGAGCTAGGACTTGCTTGATTGAGCTTGGGTTTCGTTCTTCGACTTCAGGGTAGGGATTTCTCACTTCTATTATGTGTTAATGTGTTGATTTGGTGTTTGAATCGTGCCTTAAATCGTTGGGTTTGTTGTTGGACTTGTTCTGGGGAAATCTGAAAATCGTGCACTGAAAACCCAGGTCCTACCGATAGAAGTTTTGGCCCTACCGGTAGAAACGTTGTCCAGTAGTGTATTTTCGTGAAATTCTGGTCTCCTACCGGTAGGAGATTGTGTCCTACCGGTAGAAAATGAAAAATCTGCATTTTGACAAAACTTCAGAAGGACATAACATTTTCATCCGAACTCCGTTTTGGGCAAATTTTATATTGAAATTCATGTACCTGAAATCTCCTTTCCAATGGTGGTGGTCTCATCTCCTAATTCTTCACCAATTAGGTTTGGTAGCCAAAATAAGATAGATATGTTTGTATATTTTGGGAAATCCTTTTTCCTTATAATCATTTGGGTGAGACATGGATGTTCTTAGGTTCTCTTAAGTACTTAATTGAATGGTTGGACAAGACTAGTGATACTAAAGACTTTATAGTGGTTGTTGGGTTCCGTATGAGTCCTTTGACACCGAAATGAAGGTTTAGAGAACATAAGGGATATAGGTAAGCGAAGGTTGTATGTGTTGACATGTGATGTGAAAAACAAACACATAGAACATCACTTTGAGTTAAACAACGCTAGGCATGGATACATGAGACATTTTTTTTTATGTTTGATATGTGGTACATCTCTTGCGTAACTTGTACGGTTTTATGAGTTACAAGGTGAAAATCTATTAATCATTGTTAGGGAATATCCCTTGATGTGTGAGTGCTTGTATGGTAATGAGAAACTAATAACGTAATGATAGCGAGTTGATTGAGATGAAATTATCCGTACTATTTCTTTGTGAATAAGTCATTGTTGTGAATTCATTATATGTGATTGAGATGAATGGCTGAGTTGTGAGGTGTCTTGGAGGAATTATGGTATGGTGACCTATACTATGTGATGTGATTCAGTTCCTTTAGTGAGGAAGGTATTTGTAGGGAGTAGCGGGACTCCATAAATAGCCCGAAAAGAGCACTTACTTATGACGTGTGGTGTGGGATTGCAACGGTGATGTATATAAGTAAACGTAAGGGTTTGTTTGATGAATATACGAGAGAAATGATTGGTTGTCGAAACAACGCCATAGAATCATATATTGAGAGGTTCTTTTCTTTAAACGTGTGTCGTTATGACTAAAGTGAAGTTGAGGAGCAGATAGAGTATTCAGAATATGGTATTATGGTTAGCTTAGAGTATTGGTGTGTAGTCATGGTACTTCATTTATGTCGTCGACTTTGGGACAATAACTTGTCGTGTTTTGTTTCTCCTTTGAAATACAGTACCTTGCTTCAGTTATTCATTCTACCCTGTCATCCCATTTTCATATAATGGTTGTGTAGATTTCTCTACTGGGCTAGTGTAGCTCAACTTATCATTTTTCAAGTGTGAACCCGAAGCAGTAGCATGGAGCGAAGTGCATGCATTCAAGTGCATATTTTCGAAAGAAGTGGTAAAAGAGACTCATGGACATTTTGATAAAACATGTTTTGGGAATGTAATAAAACCTTAACTCTATTTCTTTTATGATGTTATATATTTAAACTCTAGGAGTTGGATCTGTAATTTAATGATTAGGACATGGTGAACTCTTTTGGGGTATTATGTAAGACAATGTGAGGAATTTATTTATGAAAAGCTACGTTTATTTATGTTGAAAATCGAGGGCGTGACATTATAGGGAAAATCATGACAAAGGATCCGCAACTGAGGCCCTAAGCTCTCCTACCCTTCTGATTATCACATGCAACACTTAACCTTCAAAATGGAAACCTATTCTGCCTGGTTTGTTTATAGGGAAAATCATGACAGAGGAACCGCAACTAAGGCCCTAAGCTCCTCTACCCTTCTGATTATTAGATGCAAAACTTAACCTTCAAAATGGAAACCTATTCTGGCTGGTTTGTTTAGATTTAATGTCAATGGATCTTCTCCTGGCTAGGTCTCGTTGGTGTAGCAGATTATGAGGTTACATAAGTTCTTTCTTCTCATCAACCTTGTGTTCTTTAAGAAAAAATAATGTGGTTGAGATATCTCTGAATTGCTACTTGGAGTCTTTAGTAGTTTATTCACTTAGTCATAGAATTTTCCAGTGCCATGAAGAGATCACTAAATCACTTGACCTTCTGGAGAATAGTCAGCATCTGCTGCATTTAAGTTCCACAAAGCGACATTTTTGGCTTACAAGTGAGATTAACATTGCAACTAATGAGTTAGCTAAGATGGAAGTAAATGGTAACTTGCTACTAGAGTATTTTTTACAGATATCAAGGGGGCTATCTCTCTTTAGGCACTTTGTTACTATCAAACTTCTGAAACTTCCCTTTCGCTTAATATAAGCCACGTTTTGTTCGTCGACTGTATGGACTTGTATAAATGGTAAAATCCTCACTTGGCTTCAGCATACCTCTAAAAATATATATCAGGATAGCAAGTGTTCTAGATGCCAGATGCATGTAGAGGATCTGCACCATTTATTCATTGACTAGTGCTTTGATTTGAGACTTTTGGACTAACTTCTCAGTTTCAGCTTCAGGGGACGCTACACAATTATAGGAAGCCGAAACCCATGATTAGAGGGAAGCCTTGGAATGTTTTGTGTTGTTCTTCTATGATATTTATGGTTGAGTAGAAACAAGAGAAAAGTGTTTGACAATCTGAGTAGAAACAAAAGAAAAGTGTTTGACAATCTGGACAGCACTAAGCACAAAACTAAGACTTAATCAACAAAAACCGAACAAAATCCACGCATATTTACATGTTGGTTGCAAATTTCTAGGTAGATGCAAGTTGAGGTTGAACACTGATGACAGTTTGAAGGGTAAACCTTGGGTTGGCTGGTCTTGGAGTGTCTTCAGGGACGAGAGGGGCTGCTGGATGTTTAACTTTTTAGAAGGTAGGCTAATGTCATGACCTTGAATACCAAACTTAGGGGCATATTTCCTGGTCTGCAGATTGAAGAGTGAACTTGATCAAGGGTGGAGCTCCTGTAAATTCCCCCCATAAGGTGCTGGAAGACAAATGTAAAGAAACCATGGCAAGAAGGAATTGGACTGTTGGCTATATTCTGCGGGAGGGAAAGATGGGCCTCTAGCAGGATACACTTGTTAAAATTGTATTAATTTGTCTTAAGGAAGTTAGAGAGAGCTTCTTTGAGCTGAATTTCGCCAGAAAATGTAATCATTGACTTTGTCTTATTTCTAACCTGTAATCCCAAAAAGAAAAAGGGAGGTTGTTTTCTTTGTCATCTTATTTGGTTTAGAGAATGAATGCAAAAGGAGGTGGTTTTGGCGTGGCACAAGTTATTATATGTACCCAAAAAAAAAAATCAGGAAGAACGAAGCATGTAAAGCGAAAATTTATGTTGTTCACTTTGACCTGTTAAATGTAATGTTAGATTTATCCACATGCCTAACTTTACTAGTCAACATAAAAGGTAGTAACTAGTAACATATGTTTACCATAAAAATATTCTCGAGCAGTAGGTAATTTACCATGATTCAATGATTGATGGGGCGCGCTATAATTTAAGATAAAAATATGATGAGATGGCTAGAGAGGTGCTTTGTTTGCATGCCTAGACATTTTTTGCACTGTTTAAAAATATAGGTTATCTTTTCAATGAATCCATGTAGAGGGAAATGGTAGTCCAAGCCTAAACTGCCTTCGAGAAGGGGAGGGGCTGCCGATGGAGGGACACTATACCACCGGCAGGGGCGGACCTGGGTAATGAGGTCCCCTTGACTTGGATCAATACCCATATTTCTGCCACATACACTAGGCCAAATACTCCCTCTCTCCCCTTTTTAAAGTCCAGTATTCCGTTTTGGACTGTCCCTTAATAAATGTCTATTTTGTAAAATTAGTAAGTAAAAGTTAATACATTTTCCATTTTACCCCTAAAAGTAAATTCCATTTTAAAATTTTAATGAGTGAAAGTGTAATGATGATGTCTCAATAGATGGTAAATAGGAAAAGTAAAGGTAAAAGTTGATGTAAAATATGTAATGATATGTTTTCTTAACAAGTTGAAGTTACGAAGCAGAACATTTAAAAAAGGACGACAAGAGTAGCAAAATTGTATTATACCGACACCCCTAGTTTTTTTATTTTTTATTTTATAACATAGGACATATTCCCACACCGAAACAGGATGAAACTAATCTACCTGTTTTGCATTTGTCAGTTTTCAATTTTTTTTTTTTTTTTTTTTGCGTTTGTTAATTTTGCGTCAAATTTTTGTGAATTATTGATTTGCCTCAGATGAGAAAATCGAAAAATATTGTATCAACTTAACCAAAAATTCCAAAAAAATTTGGATAAAAGTACAAAAAATTTGGGTCAAGATAAAAAAGATTGACATGGTATCATAAATAGTACTCTCTCGGTCTCTTTTTAAGTGTTCAGTTTCATAACTCTAACTTATTAAGAAGATATCATCATTACACAATTTACCTCTACTTTCTCTACTTACCCTCTATGCAGATATTATCATTACACTTTCACTCACTCACAGTTATCAGCAATTGTACAACTGTCAAAAACAAAAAATAGGGTATCAACTTATCCAAAAATTCCTTGCAAGGCCAGACTAAATTTGGAGAGCTTTTCTCGTAAAAACAGTTAACGATTTGCTGAAAGTTTGGAATACCCAAAATGTCAAGCCAAGTGTTAACTCTAGCCAAAAGACCCATGGACAACAATGAGAAGATCAAGAAATAACAAACAAGTAATTAGTCAAGAAAACGAAGCCATCCGCTTCAAGTGAAATCAGAGATGTTCTGGTATGAAACATGACAGCAATTTTTGACGGTTAAACTAAATTTTATGACCTACCTAATTTCCTATTGAGATGATGTATCATAACTAACACAATAAAAATGTGTAAGACAAAATTTGCTTAAAGCTTTGAGTATCTTAAAGTTTTCTCCCAAAAAAGGTATGGAAACCTTCTGTTGCCTCCAAACAAAACCTGTAAAACTTCACTAAAGCAGAAACTTCAATCAGACGGATGGTAAAAAAATAAAGCACAAACAAGATCATTTGACTTTCAATAGTGATCTTGGCACTATCACTTTGTTCATCATATTATCAAACAAATATATTGAAAATAATAGCATAAATTTGGAGAACGGATGTACCTGAGGGCCCCAAACTCCAATCAACATCTGTGCTATGTATTTGAACCGGAGTCTACAAGAAGTACGTGAAGGTTGAAAACTAGACTGTTTGTAAAAGAGATGCCTGCAGTTAAGACAAAGCGCACAAAATGTAGACCCAAAAATGGATCCTGGATAAAAACAAAGCAACTCAGCATAAGATATATCCGGCATACCCCATTACTGCCTGACCTCTAGATAAACATTCTTCTGTAAGCGTTTTTCTCCTGATCACGTCTATCAGAAATCTGTAGCCATAATTTCAAATTGCACATAAGAAAAACAACCAACAATCGATTGGAAAATGGAAACTTCAATTCAAGTGAAGCCACTGACCTTCTGCTTTGCAGCAGCAAACTCCTTCTTTATACCACCTGATTTGGATGTAAATAAAGGACTTGCTCAGTCATAGCATAATTAGCATTATTCAACCTGTTTCTGAAAAGACCATATCCCGCTCTATCCCTCTCTGAATATATAAACTCGTCTTTCCTTTTTAGTTATTGACTTTTTTCTTTTCGCTGGGGAGGGGGATCACATTTAAGAACAAGAAGACTAAAGACTTCAACCTTGAACTTCTAACTTACTATTGCAGCACCCATACGAAACTGTGCTTCTCAATTGATTCATTTTACACCCAACAATGGCCAAAGTGTGGGGTTTGGGTGGTTTTCAGAATGAAAAAGCAGTAAAGTTGGGGCATTTTTAACATTTGCCACTAGTGAAGGAAACAAAAAGCGTACACAATAGAACTCCTTGAAAACAAAAGCAAAATAGGCACAGTTGAAATTATGAGGAAAAGTAAGTGACATTATAAAAGTTTATGTTCTGAACACTATTCTCTTAATTTTTGAACAGTTCGGAGAACTTATAAATAAAGAGGGGAGAAAATATTAAGGAAAACAGTGTCCCTTTCCCTTTTCTTTTCATTAAGCTTTCAGAGAACCAAAGCTTAAACATATCACAATTAAATTATTTTGGGGCCTAATTATATGAGCTTCAGGGAAAGCACTTGAACATTCAAGATCAAGAAGGCTTTCCACATCCTACATACCCTAAGCATAAAAAAGCTTGCCCCTAATAAACTGATTCTGTATTACATTACCATCATTTGGCTCCAAGTCCAATGCTTTCCTGAAACTTTCAGCTGCAGCATCTACATTATTAAGCGCCATGTATGCCTGCTAAATAGCACAGACACAGTAATTATGCAATAAAATTAAGTTGAAAACACAATTACAGAATTTCACATTGCATACAAGCAAAAGAAGGTTGAAAAACAAAGGTAGAGCGATTGTTGCAGAACTAGATTTCTTGCAATAATAACCTTGTGGGATCAATTCTACATAAAAATAGAACATTAAGTACAAAGCAGAAGGAAAAAATTACGCCTAAAAGGATTGTGCTTCTGCATAATCATTCAGTCGATGCTGCAACAAGTACTTGGAAACTGTTTTCTGTTCATTCAATTTTAGGGAGGGAAAAAAAAAAAGAAGAAAGAAAGTGACAACCGACAATGTGCGCCAAATAAAAGATGATTTTCCCACTCCAACTGTCCCAAAGAACCTAAATCAGAGACCTCCAACTGTTTCTGTGGGGGAATTAGCGGAAAGAGTAAGTTGACGGATAATAAGAAGTGCAAGGATTCATGCATAGTGCGATAGCATTACCTAAAAGGAAATTTTACGAAAGAGGTACATGCAAGTCTGAAGTCTGAACTAGAAATTCTGATTTCATCTAAACTAAAAAAACAACCAACAATATAATAAGTTGTCTTCTTCAGGATCTCTGAATTGAAACATGCAATAGGTAACTGAACAGAAAACATGCTATAAGTAACTTCAGAAACACTTTTGACATACTGTACTCTTATTCCTATGAAGCACGGGAATACACTTCTTCAACATCCTCATCAGCTATATGGCATGTTCTTAAGACTTACGGTCTTATAGCATTCCCAGTTCCGAACGTTAATTTATTAGTAGTAAGACCTACTTTTGAACCTTAACAAATCATCGATGAAAGTTCTACTGTAGTAACACATGCAAAACAGCAAGAGCAGACATCCATCATGAATCTATCCCAATTACTGCAAGATATCCAGAACCGAGTGATAGACAACTAGTTTTTCATATCAAGACCAAGAAGAAAGCTACAATATTCTGTACCAAACATTGAAAGACAAGTGCCCAATGTGTTCTTCGATCTATGAACATCAAGTTATTAGTCACTATGTCTTATCAACCGCCACTACGAACCTGGCCTTGACGGAATAAAGCTTTCACGTTATCTTCTCGTTCGCGAATTGCCAATTCTGCGTCCAACAATGCTCCTTTTAAATCTCCTAATTTCAATTTGCAGGCCTAACACAGGTACAAAGAATCACATGGTAGATGGCAGGTTAGTGTCATTTAAGAAAAAAAGAGGATGTCCCTCTAATTGTTAAAAACTTCATGGCGAGTTCCTGTAATTTACCCAAAAGGTAGTAGTAGCAGTAGATGGCCAGTAGTACTAGTTATAGTAGCAGCAGTAGTAGAAGAAGAAGAAATGAAAATAAGGAACCTTTTTTCTCATTGTAAGAAAATAAGAAAACTTACAGAGCTATTCGTAAAAATCTGAGACTTCATAGTCCTCAAAGATGAGCTTTTCTCTGTACCATCACGTTGAACAATCTCAATACAAAGAAGAGACAACTTCACCGTTTCTTTTTAACAAAAATAACCAAAGAACAGTATCACATGCACGTATTAATGGCTCACCTTGATCAATATCTTCCTTCTCCCAGCATACATCCAAGTAGAACAGAGCCTTCCGATACTTCCTAACTGCCATTTTATAGTCTTGTTTCTATACATGAAAACAGTTCAGAACTGAGAACACTAGCCACTGACTAGCAGAAAATACAATACAAAGAAAACTAAGTAGATAATGTGTTTCTAGTGGACTTTCTGACATCAACCATTCGAGAAAATAGTAACACTATCATCAAATGCCTGATCTAATATTTCCTTGTCAAGTGAAAATCCAAGCATCAAATCCTCAAAGCAAATGTTGGCAGAAGCCAATTTAATTTTCCCCTTGGTTGGAGGGAAGACCGCCACAGCGAGAACATATCTTGCAGATATTGAAAGCATTAGGAGGAATAATTAAGACAGCAAATCTAAAGAAGAGCTACCTTGAACCGTTCATTTCCAAAAGCTTTGATAGAATCTATAGCACTGATCCACCAGGAAAGTTCATCTGGTTTCACATCAAGGTCAGCTGGCCAATCAGGGTAAGTATCACCATCTTTAAAGAAGTTACATATCCCATCATCCGCTCCCTCAGGAATTTCACCACAGTCGACAATTATCACATCAAGAGTAGGACAATCATTTTCACCTGTATGAACATGCTCAATTGAACGGACCACCTCCAACCCTTTGGTCACCTTCCCAAAAACAACATGCTTCCCATCTAGATGAGGCGCTCGAGTGGTTATAAAAAATTGAGATCCATTGGTATTAGGACCTGCATTAGCCATTGACAACGTCCCTCTTCTTTCATGCTTTAACTGAAAATTTTCATCTTCAAATTCCAATCCATAAATGGATTCGCCACCAGAGGTATTCCCGGCAGATATGTCTCCACCTTGTATCATAAAGCCTTTGATGATGCGATGAAAACATGAACCCTGCTATGAATAGTATTTAGCAAGCTTATAGCTTAACAGGACAACCATATTATATCAAATATAACATAAGGTTATTTGTTACTAGCCTAGAGCTTAACATCATGAAGATTATAAACGACTTAGCAGGGCAATTAGCAACTCAAACCAACTGGCTCTTTCAGTTTTGAAGCTTGAAATACCACAGTTGTCAAATCACAAATCTAAAAGTGAGTCTTTTGCATGAAATAGTGAATGCTGAATGGTACCAAATAGTGAATTGTAAGATTCACTTTATACGGTAGAATATAGAGTTTCCATATGTATATCAATATATGCACAGAAAATTTAAATACAATGTTCTAAATTGTATTGATATATCAATGTGAGCCGCTCGGATCATTAAAATTTGATCGGGAACTATGAGGTGTTTTTTAGGTGTCTAATTAGTTGTCTCCGGAGCCGCCCCGTTACATAATTGCAATTTCTAAATACTCCTCCCAATGCTCCTAAACGAGGAGCTTCTATGATCCTCCCACAGGCCCTGCCCCCACACCAGCTTCGTGCAACTAAGAGTCAGCTGACACAACTATATACTCGAGATATATATATATATATATATATATATATATATATATATTTAAATACATATAACTGTATTCAAGTTCATTCAGTTAAGAATGACACCATGTCTAATGAAATTGAAAACATTATAAAATGCTTTCAGACCATGATGGTAAACATGGAGTATTTTGAAAACAACAGGCAGTAAAATTACGAGGACAGGTCCTCAAATCATTTTTTCCGTGCTTGATTCTGAGTTAACAATTGCCCCTAAGTAGTTCCCCTCCCATTTCAATACTTCTCAAATCCAACAGAAGAAGACAGAAACTTGTAAAAATGACTGGCCATATGTTTTTCTGGATAACTTTGACAAAAGAAGAAATACCATTCTGCTCAATAATAGATATCCTGCAGTGTATGATGACCAGTGGAACAGGCGTCAAATTTCGTAGCATCTTGAAGCTCACGAAAACAAGTTTAGAATGAAGTTTATCTACGCAATTAAAACGTAAGTCTAGATTCAATGAGAAATATATACTCTTTAAATTGAAGATATTTTTCAATGTACACCATGATTAGAGTAATACAAGGACCAACCGAGACAGGCAGGACTGCAGCCTCCCCAAACTTCAGAAAATAGTGACCATCGCATATTACCCTGGAAATCTGTAAATTAAATAACGAATTTGGCCCCTCCGTTATAGAAGTAATTTGATGTTGGCCCTAAAATATTTATATAGATATCCTTTGGCCCCTTCATACCAAAATTTTTGGTCTGCCACTGTAGGTTTTAATTTATCAACTTATATGACACTTTACGAAATACAGGGTTGACCACATTTTCTCCAAGTAAATTGATTTTCACACTCCCCTTTTGTCCAAGTGCACTCCTTTTTATGTCTTCATTCATGTAGAATTACAAAACTACCCTTCATGCATTTTTACCTTCACCCATGAAAAGTCTAATCATGTAATTTGACACCACTACAAAACAAAAAAAGGAGTCCATTTGGATAAAAAGGGAGTGTGAAAATCAATTCCCAAAAGGTAAATATAATCCTTCAGTTAGATGTGAACAACCTATTTTCGTCTCACCAAAAAAAGATGTGAAGTTGTGAACAACCTCGCATTTTCGAGCTGTTCTTGCTTTCCCTAGGGTACCAATTCATAGAAACAAAAACTCAGCAACCAAAGTTTAGAACCCAATATTTCAAGAGACATCAAGCGTATTTTTTTCATATAACAAAATAAGTTAGCTTTTTCAGTATTTGGGACTAGAACTTGCAAAAATATCTATCAAATTTCGTTGACAGCCATCACTAATACAGATGTAACTCATATCAACAGTATGTCAGTGACTAACACAACTAAAATGATTCATCCAAATATCATGTTCAACAACATAGACACATAGGGATAAAAGAAGATTATTGCACTTGACCTATTGTTTTATTTCAACCATCAAAACAAGAATCGGAGCATCCAAAAGTCTCATATTAAAACACAAAGAAACACTTCTTCTTTTTTGATAAGTAAAAAGTAAAAACACAAAGAAACACAACAAAGAGAGAAGGCAATGGAACATATAGGTATACAGACGGTAGTCGGTTACCCAATGCCTATACAGACAGCTATATGTTGGGATATACATGCAGCTATCTATCTTCTATTCATTTTACAAATTGGTGTGAACAAATTTTTGAGCCAAAAAAAAAACAATTTTACGAATACTTCGGCTATATCATGAATTAACTTCAGGGCAAATGACTCAAACCCAACTACCAACTCCCTCACTCTCCACTAGGGCTGCAAACAAACCAAGTTGCTGATGAGCAGCTCGTGGTTTGGCTAGTTTAGTAATCGAGCTGAGTTTGAGCTCGATTTTTAGGCTCGTGTACTAAATGAGCCAAGTTCAACACTCAAAACCTCATTTGTATTGGCTCGGCTTGTTTAAAAAGGCTGGTTAAGCTCGAGATTTGGCTCGTTTAGTTAATGAGTCAAGCTCGAGCACTACAAATCTTTGCTCAGTTTGGCTCGTTTGAGCTCTACTACCCACATTTACACTTGCACATACGGGGTGGGTGCCTAACCCCAAGTCGGAGAGAGAGAGAGAGAGAGAGAGAGAGAGACCTTGAAATGGAGGGGGACACCGGTGTTAGGGCCAATGCCCTTCTCACCAGTACAAAGAGCCCTGAAGTTCTCGGCGGTCTTGGGGACGACGTCGCTGTAGAGCTCCACCACTATCCTCCCTTCCAACTCTCCTCCGATGCTTACGTCCAAGAAGCACCTCGGCTTCGCCATTCTCTCTCTCTCGCAGCTTCTTCACTGTAGATTGAAGAGCAAAAACAGGCGAGACCCTCGAACCCTGCTTTTTCAATTTGAAAACGCCAACCGTACTGCGGACGGACGGACGGACGGACGGAATGATTTTTTTCTATAACTGAGGGTGTGCGTTTGTTTCTTTTCTTTGGTAAACTGCATAAAACTTGCCCTGAGGTTACGGACAATAATGTAAACCTACCTCCAGGTTTTTAAAAAATGACAGTTACATCTCCTCTCCTTCCGCAACCGATTCTCCCCACCCGTCGTTAATGAGAAGGACGGGAACAAGTCAGTACGTAATATTCTTGGATATCCTATTTCAACCCCACTACACCCTACAGATACCGACCTCTAAGGTACCGATGGCGTGCGAGGCTCACTTTTGGATTCTACACCGATAATTTAAATCGTGCATTAATTGTAAAAGAATTTTTCAAATTCTCTTATAAAAAATTAGCTCAATTGGATACGTAGAAATGGTTAATCCAAACTTTCAACTTTTCATTCGAAGAAATTGCTACGGAAAAAGATCATGGGTACCGATGGTCACGCTAGGCCCACTCTGGGTCCCACATGGATGATCCAAGCCGTTCAATAATTTTAAAATAAAAAATCGAGTGGGCTTGTGAAAAATCAACTCAATTTGATATGTGTAGGTACTCGATCCAATTTTCTTATTTTTCTGATTTTTAAAAAATGGAAAGATTGGATTGAGCACCTACACATATCGGATTAGATTGATTTTTCACAACCCAGTCATTCGATTTTTATTTTAAAATTATTGAACAACTCGAATTGTCTATGCGGGACCCGGGTGGGCCCTATGTGCCCGTCAATATCCTTGGTCTGTTTCCTCAGCTTTCTCGCATCTCCTAACTCTAGGTTTCTTCAATCAACAATACTACTCACACAACGATCCAAACACAACAACTTACACAACTTCTCACATATATGTGAACTCCACACACATTTATAGTGTGTGTGAAGTCCACATGTATATGAGAGGTTATGTTTGAATTGTTGTGTGAGTATCATTTTTATTCTTCAATCATGAAGACAACGCCCCCCGTCCCAGTCCTTCAAATTAAGAGATTTCATGGGGTTTACTCATAGGGATTGAATATGGTTGGGTGAGACATTAAAATCTTTAGCCATAGGAATGGATCTTGGGGATGTGCAAAGGAGAAGACCACAACTTTACGTACTAAGAGATGCTCTTCCTTCGCCCATTGATGAGGAACACTATATTATAAGAAAACAAAATACTCCCTCCATTCTATTTTCATTGTCCTTTTTTGATGTTCGTGTCAGTTTTCAATCGCTTATATCTTCTAATGTGAATCTCCAAAAATATGCAATATGAATCTTATTTGATAGATTTCAATTTGTTCTATAATACAAAGATGTCAAATTCATGAAAAATATTATAGATTGAAAGATATACGCAATAGATACAAAAGTGAAAAAGGAATAATGGACAATGAAAATGGGACGGAGGGAGTAAGATTTAAGAACCACATTGTTTCAATTCACAAACAGAATTACAAACTTTACCCTATCTATGTTTAGGTGTTAAACAATATTTAAGTAGCAAGCCTTTTATTGGGGTGGTTAAAACCGCACCTTATTCGGAGTTTTGGAGTGGGAGATGCGGTGCCTTGAATATGCCTCCGTCATCAACTTTATGTGTAGGCAGGGGTGCACATATGCGAGGTGGGGCCGAATTTGGGCTAGTCTTGTACTAAATAATAATAAGACTTGTGCATGCCCCAGCCTGACCCATAATAATCAGACTTCTTTTAACATTCCCAAGCCTGGTCCTTTTAAAGTTTCTTTTCCAAGCCCGTCCTATTATTCCATTTATTTTTCTAAAATATATTACCCAAGTATAAATCAATCATCGCATTACAACAAATTACTCCCTTTGTCCCTTATTTATAGTCCAGTATTCTATTTTGAACTGTCCCTTAATAAATGTTCATTTTGTAAAGTTAGTGGATAAAAGTTAGTGCATTGTCTATTTTGTCCCTAAAAGTAGATTCCATTTTGAAAAGTTAGTGAGTGAAAGTGTAATAATAATGGGTAAGTAAAGAAAGTGGAGAAAAAAGTTGATGTGAAAGGTATAATAATGATATCCTTTTAATAAGGGACATTGAAAAAAAAATGGAAAGTTTAGTTTAGTTTAGTTTTGGTAGTAAGTGGAGAGAGAAATAAGGTAATGATTGGAAATAGGGGTAATGATTGGAGAGAGATAGAGAGAGTTGAAAAAGTAATAATTGGAGAAATGGGGTAATAATTGGAAAAAGAAGTAGGGTAATGATTGGAAAACAAAATAAAAATACTTCCAAACTTCCAAACGAACATAGCCGAAGTATTTTTATGCCGAAATTGAACGGTGAAGGATCAAAATGAATTTTTGATCAAAGTCGAAGGGATATAAAAGAAATTTTCTCAGAAAAGAAACATCAACCTTTATCTTTTCTTAATTTTATCATCGTCATGCAGAGACCACAACCCGAATGCCAAACGGAATGCTACTATGCTAGGGTACCAACAGATTGAATCATATCATTGATGTATTCCCCCTAAGGTAAATAAATCCCTCAAAGTCTCAAACTGAAGGCAACATAGAAATAGAGAGATAGAATCCTAGAAATTAATAGTAAGAAAACTTGAGATCGATGCAGTTATGTACAAATAAAAAGTTGGCATGGCTACAGAGCATATTAAAGTTGTAACAATTGCGTCTAAGCCTATGTGACATTAAAACCAATTACAGAAGTTGTAACAGCACAAATACTCAAAAAAAAAACTCTCTGAGCAGTCGTAACAGCAGGAGCAACTGTAAACCTCCCATCACAAGCCAAAAAACCAAAAAAAAAGAAAGAAAAGAATGTTACAAAACCAGAAAGATTAAAATAGAATTTGCAGATGACGACTGTGAATAACAATTTACCACTCGTTGATAATTGTATCTTGTTCATCATCGTGTGCCTGGTGGCTCCTCCTGGGATTCTCTATGGCTTGCACCGGAGGTGGTTCCATCCCCCCCATTCTCTCTCTTTCTCCTCTCTGCCCTGTGTCTCTCTCTGGAAAACTCTAAAGATGGGATGTAAGTGGGGAATAAAAGTGATTGGAGGAGCATAATTAATTTAGGGGTGATTCGCTAAATTAATGTCCAAAAAAAGGAGAAGAAATTCCGTTCCACTTTCCCTTTTTTTTATTTTGTTGTTGTTAACAATACGTACTACGTAGTGTTCTTTCTGGATTCCTGATAAGCAACGCTCCCAGCAAACATTTGAAGTATTGACGTACATTTGACAACATCTTAATCACCCTTTGGGGGGAAACTAGGCTCCAATTGGACTTGGGTATTTTCCGCAGAAAAACCCAGTAACTTGCAATACATGCAGTGATCAGTTTTTCGCCGTTAGCGATATGATAGGACCCCATACAGTCCAGCGAAATCTGCACACACGAAGGTCCACTTTCATAAACTGAGAGACTTTATTCAGGAAAAAAGATCATCAATGATTCACATTTTTTCATCGAGTTCAATTTTACAAACGGACTGCCTATCTCTTTTATCAAAAATTGAGACGAAATCATGTGCCTACAGTCTTTGGACTGATCTAAAATTCAATGAATGTTTCTACAACAGTAACCTAAAAAAGGAACTTCTTAAATCATCAAGAACACCCCTAAAGGTAAGCATGCTTGGCTGGATCGGATGATCAAATCCATAATCCCACTGTAGAGCTGAGTGGCAGGGAAGACAAGAAGATTATTAGTGGAAAAAACAATCCAACTCAAACCTGTAAACAGCCCTAATGAAAAAGAGCAAATTAGAAAGAGCACAAGCTGCCATCGTCCATATCTGATGAGGAACATCAATTGTAGTTTTCAGCTTACTAGATGTAATAGAAAGAACACCAGACGACCAACATTTCATCTCATCAGTACCATTCTCTAAAATTGTTCAATAGCATTTCACAATTAACAACTTAAAAAGTTTCCGTTCAGTCCTCTCTACATGTTTATTCTCAGCATAGTGATATAGCCGCCAACACAATAAAAAATCCAACTCTGCACCTGATTGCATTCAGCGAGTATTCAAAAGCACAAAGCCACTGAAGAGAATTCTTCTAATCTGGGCTATTGAAAAGCAGCAAAGTCCCCTCATTAACCTGGTTTTAGCTACCGGGCAGTTCAGACTAGTCCAAATTTGTTGCTGCAACCTTGCATATGGGAATGCTCTCATTTTTACTAAGAAGCTTCAAAGAAGAATGAACCTTGATATCCTGCATGAACACTTTATCTCCAATGTCTAGGTTACTTACATCCACCTCAATTTTGGAGGGAATGTGCTCAGCTGGGCATAAATATTTCAGAGTGGTCCTTATCCTGTTCAAGTGACCTCCTATTTTCCAGTAAAAAGAAATACATAAATTCAGTATACGAAAACTGAAAACTACTTTTTTTTTATTCCGCAAAAACGCCCAAAGGGCAAACTGAAAACTACTTGATATCAAGAAAACTAAACTGAAAACTACTTGATATCAATAAAACTAGTCCAATTCCTCGTGTGTTTACAGCCCAGACATTGCATTCTTTTGATTTATAACTTTTCAAGCACTTACTTTACTACATATCCCATATGCCAAAGTGCAATATAATACCATGAATAATAGGCAAACCATAAAAGTTACATCAACAATGAGAACAGGATCAAGTACGATAACAGAGAGGAGGAGGGAGGATGTATGGAAGGACTAGACTAAGAAATATCTGCTGTTGTGGAAAACCATGAAAAAATTAATCGATTGAAAGACACAAGGAAAGCTATCATTTCTGTTAGGCATCCCAACAGACACAGGTACTTTCAATGTGGCAGACCAAGGCCTTAGGCCGCGCAAAACTTCTATTTTGACTTTAGCCCCTTTTGTCTCACATTTCTCTCCATCCTCCTTACTCTTAAGTCACTATCAATCGCTGGTATCAGCTAATTTCCTCTCCGCTCTGATTGCCTCTGATATCATCTTCTTTCTCTTATAAATAAGCAATCTGATGCAGGATGATCAAGATAAACAAAAATTAAGACAAAAGAACCTTAGGAATCCACAATCACTCCTAACGCTCTTTTATCTTCTCCTTAATCTTTTTGATCGTCCTGCATCAGAATCTAGTCTAAATTTGTTGTGAATCCCTCTGCTCGGTATCATCTCCAGTGAGGTAGCAGTTCTAATTGCTGTGGTTGTGGTCTTGACAGTTTGCTGTGTTTTGATACCCTAAGAGTGGCGGACGAAGTCTCGATACTCAAATTCTTTTTTCACAACCATATCATCTAAACCCATCATTAGCATAACCATTATGACAAGACATACAACAGCAATTGATAAACTTATCCTCGGACAATGAACATTGAAAATGGATTTTTTTTTTTTCCAGACCATGATAAAGGTGTGGTGAGAAGAGGCAAATTCTCGTGAACACATGATCAATTTTGCTTTTCTGAGATTGACTAGGGTGGGTGTGGTTATTTAATGAACACTCTAGTAATACCAAATATGTTACTTATTTCATTCTGCAGTTTTTTGAAGCCAATTTGTATACCAATTAAGTTTCTTGGTTTCACTTTCCTATTGAAATCTGAGGAAATCTCACTTCTTAATTCCCTTTTTTTTGGGTTTCCCGATTAGCCCCTCCAAGGCAAGCCACTTGGTACCACTAGTATCTTCAACCACCCACAAGCCACATATCTAGTAAGTCAAAGCGTTGCGAGTAGAAGTTGGACAAAAGGCCTCTTAGTCAAGGGCTGGTCTCCACGGCAGTGACTGAGTTAAGACTACCATAACCGTTGGACTACCCTTGCGAGATAGACGAAATCTGGTTTCTAGTTTTGCAAAAGCACAAGAACCAGATACATAACCTAAGTACCACTTAGTAGCTTCAGTCAATGTTGTAGAATTTCCAGTTTCAACATAAAACATCACAAGAACCAGCTATGAGAAGGTAAACACAAAGTTATACGGATGTCTTTATTACAGACTAACAAGATAGCTCATGTGTAGGGATGGCAATTCAAACCGAACCGATGGGTACCCGAACCGATAACCGAAATTATCCCCGAACCATAACCGAAAATTTCCCCGTAGGTACGGGTGTGGTTGGCATAGAGGATACCCGAACGGGTTTCGGTTCGGTTCTGGTTCAGCTGATACCCGACCCGAACCCCGACCCGAACCCCGACCCGAACCCCGAACCGAATAGTAGTAAATTACAAAAATACCCCTGACTATATATATACCCATATGTGTTAGGGTTTTCCAAAACTCTGTTCTAATTTCACTTCTCAGACCTCGGTCTCGGTAAGGGAGGCGGCGATTTTTCTCAGATCTGATCTCTCTCTCTCTCTCTCTCTCTCTCTCTCTCTCTCTCTCTCTCTCTCCCGTAAGCTCCCATCTCCTGCAACTTCTTTAATCCTTCTTCTTTCTTCGTTGCAGCACGTCGTTCTACAGGCTGCGACAACCAGCGTCTTCAGCGACTGCGTCGACCATCGTCGTCGTCTTCTCCTCCCTCGTCGTCGTCTTCTGTTCAAGACCCTCCATTTCTCCAAGGTAATCTTTCTCTCCCTCTCTCTCATCATTTTACAGCTCCGATCCAAGACTGGAACAACTGGAGCTCCTCTCACCTCGAGCCCACACGGCCACACCCATAAGGAGGTGCCTTTACAACCATTTAACCCACTAAAAACGAAAATGAAGGGGGTGAGAATAGAACTCTAGTCTCTGGATCTGGCCAGTGACTTACCGCTAGAACACAAGATAGGATTTATGAAGTTCTAGGCTTTTATAATTTATATTACTGATTTGATCTGTTTGAATACCAAAAAAACAGTAAAGATTCTTGATACGCCTAACTTTTGATTTTAATCATGAAAATTCTTGTGTTTACGCACTTACTCGTGGATTTCGTTCGATGTGTGCATATGAGATAGTGTACTGGGATAGCTTTTGTGGTAGCTGTTTTCGATCCAGCAAGTGCCCTTCCAACATTCCAGAATCCATTCTCTCTCGCGCTCTTGGAAGGTGAACAGTGAGTTATTTACTACCCAATCCTAGTAGTTTATGTGTTAGTAGCTCGTATTTAGCTTGGTGGATACCTCTAACCTGGTTTTATGCCAAACCTGAGGTGTAACGAAGCTATGCTAAATATTGAGTTTGTTTTTAGTTAGTATAGTTAATTTTATTTGATTGCATTGCTTAGCTGAGGTGGTAGCATAACCCCTCGCATATTCTGTTTGCTGAGTTGAGGTGGCGGCGTAGCCCCTCCAGTCTGTTAGTTTGTTGTTAGTTTGTTAGATGTTTGTTTGATTGCATTGCATGAGTGTTATATGTTGTGTACTTTTTGAAGCTTTACATGTTGAATCATATGGTGTTTTCTTAGGATTAAAGATGTCTGAATCACCTGTCGATTCAAGTGCCCATTCAACAAATCCGATTGATGCTTCTGGTCCTTCTGGACCATCACAACCAACTAGTAGCCCCTTACAATCAGATTCCCCTCTCAACAACCATACAAGTGAAAATGAGGGTGAAGAAGTCGAAATACTATCAGATAAAGTTTCTGATGACGATGACAATAAAAAGCTAAGGAGTCCTTATTGGGCTCACTATAGGAGGGTGAAAATTGCGGGGGTTTTCAAGGCCATTTGCAAGTATTGTGGAGACAAAATAAATGGAGAAACAAAGAATGGAACCTCGCATTTATCACAACACTATATTCGGAAACACCAAAAGAAGGATACCATGAGGCAACAAGTTCTAACAAATAATTTCATGAACAAAGACCGTCCTCCACTACTAACTTCATATAGCTTTGATCACGGTACGGCACGGAAAGAACTTGCAAATGCCATTATCATGCATGAGTATCCTCTTTCAATTGTGGATCATGTTGGATTTAAGAGGTATTCGAATGCACTTCAACCTTTATTTAAGGTGCCGTGTAGAAACACAATGAAGAGTGAAATATTCAAGATTTATGAGCACCATAAGGGGAAGACATTGAGTTTGGTGGTGAGTAATGCAAGTAGATTGGCTATCGCAACAGATATGTGGACTTCGAGTAATCAAAAGAAAGGCTTCATGGCTGTCACAGCACACTTTATTGACAATTCTTGGACTTTGCAAAGTCGCATTTAAGGTATTTCTAACTAACATCGTTATCTTTATTCCTTTATTCAATGTAAATTTTTATTTTTCTATTTTTAATTAAATATTAATGTTGCATGTTAGGTTCATATATGTGCCATGTCCACATACAAAAGAAGTTCTATGTGACCAGTTGTTGAATTGTTTGATGGATTGGAACATTGATAGGAAGATTTCAAGCATAACGGTTGATAATTGCTCTACCAATGATGCCATGATTGATCTTTTGTGGGACAAACTTGATAATACTTCTCTCATGTTGGGTGGGGATTTGTTTCATATGCGTTGTTGTGCGCATATTCTTAATCTTATTGTTAAAGATGGGCTGGACGTTATCAAGGTGGGTATTGAGAAAATCCGAGATAGCGTAGCTTATTGGACAGCATCACCAAAAAGAGAGGAAAAATTTGAAGAAACAGTTCGCCAATTGAATGTGGGTAGTACTAAGAAATTAGGACTTGATTGTGCAACTAGGTGGAATTCAACATTCTTGATGCTTCAAACAGCCCTAATTTATAAGGATGTGTTTAATCGCTTGAGCAAACGGGATGCTCAATATAATTCCTTACCAAGTGAACGCGAGTGGGGGTTTGCTAAAGATGTTTGTCAGAAGCTCAAAATTTTTTTTAAGGTGACAGAGTTGTTTTCTGGAACTAAATACCCCACTACTAATCAATGCTTTCCAAATATATGTGAGATTAGACTTGAATTGAGAGATTGGCTCCGTTATGAGAATCAGGTGATTAGGGAAATGACCAAAAGAATGGTGGAAAAATTTGACAAGTATTGGTCTGTGGTAAATGGTGTTGTGGGGGTTTCTGCTGTGCTGGATCCTAGGTACTAGATCAACGTGTTGGAGTTCTACTTTCAATTATTGTTTCCAACAACTTACAAGGAAGAAGTTGAAAAAGTTCGTGCACTTTGTTATAAATTGCTTAAGGAGTACCGAAGTCCTAATTCAGCGATAGAGGGTATTGGCGACTCTTCTCCCCAATTAGGTTCTATTGAAGATGAATCACTATCAAAGTATGATGTCTATATGCTTAGGGAGTCGAAGAGAAGTAGGACAGTCGATACTGCAAAATTGGAGTTGGATCATTATTTGTCCGAACCTGCCTTGCCAAAATCCGCGGGATTTGATGTATTGAATTGGTGGAAATCACATCAACCCAAGTATCCAATTTTGCAAGCCATGGCTAGGGATTTGTTAGCTATTCCAGTATTGACGGTTGCTTCTGAGTCTGCATTTAGCACGAGTGGTAGGTTGGTGAGTCCACATCGTAGTAGACTTCATCCCGATACGATGGAAGCCTTAATGTGTGCTCAAAGTTGGTTGTGGGCTGAGGAAATGAAAGGTAATCAACTTAGTATCTTATATTTTTTTACCTTTAGTTAAATAAAACTAGTACTTATGAATTTGTTTCTTTTATATTTGTTAGGTGAATCCACATCAGGGTACGCCACCATATATGATGATGCGGAATCGGGGGATTCGTGCGTCACTCGTGAGGTAATTGGCATTTGTTTTACGTTTCTTGTGGTTTTAACATTGTATATTGCTCATATTAATTGTATTTTTTGTTGTCCATTTGTCCATTTCAACAGGCATGAATTCTACAAAATGAAGTTGACATCAAAAGCTCAAAACGAAGTTTTTTTTCCATCTCCGTGGTGCTTGAACTAGGGCAATTTCTCTGTGGTTACAGTGGTTTTAACTTGTTGCTACTGTGGTTGTTTTTTTTTTGGGAAAACTATGTCATGACTTATTTTTGTTGGGTGTGCTTGTGGTTGCCTTGTTAGAATATGCAACTGAACATTAAGTTGTATTATTGTGGTGAATGGTCGGCGGATGTATCGTAATGAATGGTCTGTGAATGGAAGAACACTAGAACATGGGTATTATTTTGGTGAATGTTCTTTGGATGTGGATGCAAGAAGCCAAGAACAGGTCCAGTTTCAGTTTCAGAAACTGAAGTTGAATGGTCTCTGTTATGTTAATGTTTTGTTGTTGGATTATGTTTTGTAATGTTGGTTTCTATTTTGGTGTTTAATTCCTACTTTTGTGGCTAGTTTTTTTTTTTATAAGCCAATCAATAATGTGTGAAAAATGAAAACTGTAAATATTTTGGTTCGGGTCGGTTCGGGTTGGTTCGGGTAACCATATTTTCTATTCCATTCGGTTACCCATTCGGTTTGGGGATTACCCGAAAACCGAATGGCTCGGGAATGGTTTCATTCCCCTCTCCCCGTTCGGGGATCGGGGCGGATATGGCCGGGCACTTCGGGTTCGGGGATGGGGTACGGAAAACCCAAATTCCGCCCCGATTACCCCGAATGCCATCCCTACTCATGTGTGATGTGTCTAGTCCAAAAAAATTGCAAACTAGAACAGGTAAATTGCTTTTAGGCACACCCAAAGTTTTTAGAGCTAAAGGTAACAAATAACATACTGATGGACCAAAATTAGAGGTGAGAAAATGGATGTACATTTGTTAAGGCACAAACAAAATATAAGTCACACCGAGCAAACTTGGAATAAACAAAAATATGTCTGGCAAATGCACATCCTTTTATGTATCAGGACAAAAAAGGAACCACTGGTCTGGTTGACATGAACACCAGAAATTACCAAAAATTAGTGACATGTCCGAATCTAGACCAAGACTCTGTGAAGGAACTGATTACTTAGAACAGGAAACTAAGGTAACAGGAAAAATGCAATTTGTTAAAATCGTTCTTTCAGGAAAAAACTGCTGTAACGTGTTTAACTCTAAACCATACCTGCTTTGAAGATAGTTGGGGCTAATTTGTCTTACACTTAATGGAACATATCTTTTTTCACCTGGGGTTTTCAGAACCACCCCCTCTCCCACAGAATGGTTCCCAATAGGTTTTTTCTTCACCTAGTAGTCTCATCTCTCTCTAGCTCTCTCCGCTTATTACCCCAAAAACCTTCCTCAAAACCTTTACCAAACAAGAACAACTCCTATGACTTTGTTAGATTTAAGCTTTGAGGGAGGTTTTTGGGATAATGAGTGGAGAGAGATAGATAGAGAAATAGAGTGATAATGGGAGAGGCCGATCAAAAAAATAATGGGAGAGAATTTATTGGGGACCATGCTGAGAGCCCAAGCGAACAAAGACTATATGTTTCTGAGGAAAGCTTAGAGCGATATTTGGAAGGTGAAATTTTCATCCTATTTGAGACTAAAATCACAGATAATCAATGCACGCCACCGGTTTTCTCGGCTTACTAATTTTTTCAAGTAACTCATCCTGGTTCAATGGTGGCCCTAATGGCCGTTGTTTGACCAGACAGGAGTATCGGATTTGGTGTTTCGTTAAATTTATATGGCTAGAATCAGACTTATATTGTGTACATAGTCTCACGGATGTGCAACACACAATGCCAAGGAAAGCGTCGTATTAATCCCCTCACTATCAATCCAATGAAACTAAATATACTATATACCCCTCAATATTAGCCCCGTCAAACAAATGGGCCCTCAGGGAAACAAAGCATATACGTTTAACTTGCTTTCATCATTATAAACCCCAGTATGATGAAAAATAGAGAGTTAAAAACGAAATTACCAACCTTTCTGGAGGCCAGGACAAGCCTCTTCTCCATTGAAAACAACTGGCACATCGACCTTCACCTCTGTTCCCTCGTCAGCCCAAACAAAAACCAAGTTCAAGATTTTTCCAGTCTCTTGGTCCCTGTGGACCTACACAACCATTCCCAGACGTGAAAAAATCAAACTCCAACAGTAAATTCAGCATCATAAGAAACAAGCTTAACTTATCCACAAAGAGATAAAAATATTTTCCCATTTTTCCTGAAAAAAAATATACAAATCACATGAAATCTGACATCTCAATAATCAATATACATTCACACGTCTGTCCATGCATACACAAATCACACAAACGAGGTCTTTTCAAACAAAAATCCGACAACCACACTATTACGCGCAATCACATTCATGTAGAGACCCACCCACACTACACTCCCAGTGTGTGGGGTCCCACGTGAATGTGTACTATGATTGTGTAAGTGTAGTGCGGTTGTACAAGAGTTGCTCCAAATATCAAAGAATTTGAAGGTTTTAGTGCCTTTTACATGCTCTAGCAAGTCCTCAAATGCTATCTCACCCTTCAAATTTGGACGATGAGTGGCATGCCTCAAATGTACTTGTCCAAAAGTAGTCCTTCAAACTCAATTTCTCTAAAATCCCTCAGATTTCATTCACACCTTAAAATCTATCTATTCTTATGTATAAAGGGAGAGCACCAGTTTAGTGTCTCCCTTTTTTTAAGCCCTGTCACACCTTTTGTTTTCCAAAAATATCCTAAACAGTTGCACAACTCTTAACCCAACGCTCAAGGGTATATTCGTACACACCATAACATGATAACTGCCTCTACACAGTGGAAGTAGCTGCCACACAGAACAAACCTAAATTAATTCTGTTTTGATCTATGTTTCATAAATACACGTTTCAGCCATTCCCCACTGGTAATAATTGCTTTCATTACTTTACTTTTCTCAAGGGAGATGCTATGGTATCCTCCCTCTTGTCTGGGAGATACCGTATCCCCACTACAACATAACCACTCAAAGGCATAACATTTTACCACTCAAAGGCATAACATTTTTAATATGTTTAAATTCACTTTTTTTTACGGTGTCCCTCCATCATAACATTAGCCATTCAAAGGCATAACATTAACCATTCGAAGGCATAATATGTTACAATCCATAAGAGGGGGACATATTAGGTGTTCCCTTCTGCATTTTGATATGTGCTTTCATTTTGTTCTACTTTTTATCTAAAACTTCAATTTCATATTTGTGTTTGAGTTGGCATAAGATTACCATGGACTTCCTATGGATTGTGCATTGCTAATTATGGTTAATGTGCGGGTAATGCATTGCTTATTATGGCTCTCTTCCAGTCAGTTATTAGGCTCTTCTGAAAAAACACTAAAGACTAACAACGACTGCTTTTTGAACCTAAATTAAAAGTCAATAAATTATATCAACCGCCGGTGGAAAAACCCCACTTTTCCACCACCGCCCATTGTGGGCCCCACCGAGCGTTTATTGTTATAATCTGAACCGTTCATTGATGTGGTCCATACGAAGAGGACACGCGTATTCGGTAATTTCATATGGTTGGAAGTTATGGACTTTATTATTGGAGGGGAAGTTCATTAGCCACTAAATGGACACAATAAAAGTCCATTAAAGGCTGTGACTTTTCATGAGCCTTGTGACTTTTCATTTAGGGAGCTTTGACCACACGTTCAATGTATTTAATCATCAGACAACACATTCATCCTATCCAGCTATCTAGGGAATGGGAACTGTCTTTGGTATTAAATGCATTCATTCTATTCAGCCATCTAGGGAATAGGAACAGTCTTTGGAATTAAACACATTAGGAGCCCATAAATTGATGTACTTCAAGAGTTTGAGATATGAATGACTGAATGAATGAAAATTTACAAGAGCTTTTAAACTTCTATAACTATTTGATGCAATCTCATTCTTTGGTGTGACTTAGGTACGATGCCTTTGGTAACATAGGTGTGATGCTTAGATCTATCCTTCTCTCTCCTCCTTACAAATTACTATTTTCATGCACCGTTCACAGCCGCAAAACAACCCTTTCCCTTGTGTTTGAACTCTGTTTTCCACTCATCTCCCGGTCTTATATATATTTGATGGTAGCCACTTTTCAAGTCTAACTTTGAAAATATACAAGAACCAGTCAGCATGTCCAACATATCGTCAAGCCTTGGAATAGGGAACCGGTACTTGATTGTAATCTTGCTCATAGCACAGCTGTCTATGCACATGCACCAACTGTAAAGACCCGGTATTTTTAATAAATAATAATAATTTCCAAAACAAAAATATTATTTTGCTAGTTAGTTTATTTAATGCGAAAATTTATTTATGTCATCATACCAATTTTATTTCCGTAATCGATTGTGCGCACATGTGTATCCAGCGAGTAAACTCTTTATTGTGTGCATGTGGGTACACAGAATCATTTTACCCTTTCCCATTTCGTAATTCCAGCTGAAGAAAAAAAAATAGAAGAAAAGAAAAGAAAATTTCATCATTTTCCTCCAATCAAAATTCGACAGCACATAATCTTTTACCCGTTGGTTACTTCACTTCTTCAATTCCCCTCCAGGTAAACTTCCTAGTATTTCCTTCTCTTCCTTCTTTTGTTCCCAGCAAGCACGCACACACACACACACTCGGAGAGAGAGAGAGAGAGAGAGAGAGAGAGAGAGAGAGAGAGAGAGAGAGATCAGCCGCCACCACCTCTCGCCATCACCACCTCCTCCATTCTCCACTCACCACCGAGCTCCTCCACCTCACAGCCGTGTGCCACCATCTCCTCCTCTCCGCGGTAACCGAACACCTCTTGCCACCATCACCATCGTCTCCGAATCCCCCCACCGAGTAACGCACCCAGCCGGCCATCACCACAACCGGGGTCGCCACCGCCACCGCGTCACCACAGCTGGAACCACCACCACTGACAACCTCCTCGCCACCACTGCCATGAACGGCCGAGCTTCGCTGCCGCTCCGACCCGCCACCAAAATCTCTCCGAACCCCATTTCGCCGGACAAGAGGTAGTTCTAAACTCGCCTCCCTACGTATATTATCGTGTGTATTTGTTAATACTAGTAATTGATGTGGTTGTTTTCGAACCCGACGTGGCCCGTCGAAATCCAGTGGGAACTCCCCTGTTTTGCCGATTTCCATGGCCGCTGGAAATTAAAGTTTCTTTGGATTAATTACAAGTTTGGTCTCTCGTGTTTATTAGCTTATAAATCCAACCCTTGAGTATTAAAGGCTAATACCACATACCCCAAGTTAATTAGTGTTGGTTAAATTCTAGTTTTTATTGTGATCATGAATTATTTTAGTACTGACATTACTTCGCGACGATTAAGAATAAATGTAGACTTTAGTTTTGATAAAGAAAAGAGAAAATAAAGGAACCGCTTAATTTATTTTCTCGCAAGATTAATTTTATCGCATGATTAGTTTTATGACAATATTAGTTGTATCGCATGATTAATTTTTATGGCATTATTAGTGGCATTGCATGATTATTTTTATGGCATTGTAAGTTGGATCGCATGATTATTTTCATGGCATTATTGATTTTATCACATGATTATTTTTTTGTTGGCAAGATTAGTTCTATAGTAAGATTTATTTTATAACTTGATTAAACATTATTAGCATGTTAGCCTGTATTGTGAAAATGTGGATTGTGTGAAATGTTGTTGTACTGATAGATTGGACAAATAGGTTCCTGGGGTGGTTTACGATGAGAGAACTGATAGACGTTGTTAAGTTAATGGAAACCAGATAATGTGTGGAGAGGGTGTGTGTTGTGGAAATCTGAAATGGGTGACCAGGTAGGGCCCAATGATCAAATGGTGACCAGGTAGGGCCATTGTGATCTCAAAAGTACTATGATTTTGAAATGGGTGACCAGGTAGGGCCCAGGGTGCTAATCGAGGCCTAGTGTGTGATGTGTTGTGTGCGACCATAACAGACGGTTACGTCATGGGTAACTTAACCCCTTGTTATGGTCTGAGTGAAACATATTTGCTTAAGACCCCGGTGCAGGACAAGCAAGAGGTGGGTTGTCCCATGAAACGGACGGAGTTAGTGGTATGGGAGGAAAGGATCTTGTGGAGAAGATCCCTAGAATTCACTTAAGTTAAAGGATAGTAATGAAAGAAAAGTTGATTGTTCTCTTTTTATGTTATTTTAATGCGTGTCAATTATATTCTTATTGCTTGTAAGTTATGGGTTCGGGTGAGTTTTGGCTACTGAGCGTCATCGCTCAGGGTACTATGTTGCCTTGGTAACTCGAACGCCAGGTACCGAAGACGGAACAGAAGTGTCGTACGATTCGATCGAGTTCAATCCTGTTGAGGAAGAAGCTGAAAACCTTGGTTTCCGTGCGCATAGTCGCTCTGATTAATTTAAGTCGACATTATTTTGGAAGCTTCTAAGTTTATTTGGAAATTGTAGTATTTTGATCTATTCGAAACAATTGTAATATAATGACAAATGCCTTTAAATTGGTGACGTAGTCAATTTATGAATTTCTTTTGTGAAAATAATCTTTTTAAATATTTTATTAATGTCTCCGAATTTTCGGGGCGTTACACCAACTGCCATCTTTCTTTGGCGTGAGCAAAACAGGAACATCACAAGGGCTTAAACTCTCACGAATAAACCTCTTGGACAGAAGCTCATCTGGGGAATAGAAACAGTCTTTGGCATTAAACACATTAGGAGCCTATAAATTGATGTACACCAAGAGTTTGAGATATGAATGATTGAATGAACGAATGAAAATTTACAAGAGCTTTTAAGCTTCTATGATTGTGTGATGCAATGTCATTCTTTTGTGTGATGCTAAAGAGGCCTTAGGTGTGATGCCTGGATCTATCCTTCTCTAACCCTTCTCTCCTCCTTACAAATTACTATTCACGTGCACTGATCACAACCCCAAAACAGCCCTTTCCTTTGTGTTTGAGTATCCTTAACCTAATTCCAAATCTGTCCTACATCAGCAGAGTAGTATTGCCATGCAAATTATTAGCTTGATGCTCAGACATGATAGGTACATCAAAATTTGAATTTTGGTTTATAAAATGGACGGTCTGATTTTGTCAATAATTATAATGAAACTTTCCATTTTACAAAACAAAATTCAGTTTTTGATACATCTATCGGTGCCCGTTCAAGCTTATTTTTTGCATGGGTACTCTACTATGTAGGGCCTACAACATGAACGGTTCAGATCACCAATAAACACACGGTAGGACCCAAAAAGGCGGTGGTGTAAACGTGTGGTTTTCCACGGCCGGGTGGAAAGAATTTGAACTTGTGGAAAAGAAAGGAAAGGGAAGGAAAATTGAAAAAAAATCCCCCCCATTGTTTGGTTTGGAGAGAAAGAAGGAAGAAATTAGCAAATTCAAATTCTATGAACAGTGATATTTTCCTCCCCTTTCTTTTCCTTTCTTTTCTCTCATTTTTCCTAGTTCCAAACAGAGCATTAATCTCAAGATAAGAGAAAAATCTCATAATTAGAAATTTTCACAAGCACGCACAAAGGCAGGCGAATACTTGCCTTAATTGGGAGGACATTGCCCGATTCGAGGAGGGAGGAGGATCCGGACCCGGCGCGGATTTGGAGGGGGAAGGTGGTGGAGAAGAAAAAGGGGAGCTGGACGGAGTCTAGGATGGCCTGAATCTGCTTCTTCTCGGTGGTCAGGAGGTGTTTTCTGGATACCGACCTGGAGGAGGAGGAGGAGCTAGGATTTGATTGGAGGTAGCTTTGGGTGAAGACGACAGCTGGGATTCGGCCTTGGGCTCTGTCCCTTGCGGAGACTCCGTTTCCCTTCAACTCTCTCGGGATGGCCTGAATCGTGTGGTACGACCTCATCACCCTCGCCGCCCTCCTTAGGCGGTCGGCGGCGGCGGTACGCCACCAACTCGACATTTCGATCTCTTTTGGAAATGTGTCTCTTTCTTTTTGGCGTCTCTTTGCTGTAGGGTTTTTGTCTGTTGAACAAAACAGAAAAAGAAAGGGAAATTTATAGAAATGGTCCTTCAAGTTTCTTCCGTTTCTCATTTTCGTCCTCCAAGTATCAATTGCAACTATTTTGATCTCCAAGTTTGTTTTTTGTTCTATGTAGGTCCAATTGATAACAGATGTGAGAAAATCTGACGGAAAACTTGGGATTGAGGGCAATTAGGACATTTCGTGTTCTTTTCCTTGAAAAAAAAAAAGGGTATTTCTGTTTTCCCCTTCCCGTTTCCTCCCCACTTTCATGATAACAGAGAAGATTCCACTCCTTAGTTCCCAGCACCACCGGCGACCACCAAGGGCTCCCTCACGGCCATCAATCGCCACCAACACCGGTTCTCTCTCTCTCTCTCTCTCTCTCTCAATTAGTATCCTTGAGTTGCTGAGTCGGTGGGAAAAAAATCCCAACCTAATTCGAAAATTAGGGGTTTTTTTTTTTCTAGTATTGAATTCTATTTGATTGGTTGTAGAAAGCAGAATAAGTAGAACTTGTGGAATTTAATGGCACCGGATCGTACGAACGTACCTCTACCTGATACCTCTACCTGATAATGGATTAATGAAAAACTCTATCTTAGAGGGCCGTGAATTTCCCATTTTTCTGCCACCTATATCTTGATAACAAGTATCAACCCATAATGGTTAGATTCCAAATACCTTTTCCTCTGTTCTTGTATGCTGTTTTGGATAAGGAAGATTATGGGGAATGAAAATCAATTTTATAAAGTTTGATCAATCCACTGATGTGCATAATTCATCCATTTTATTTATGAGAATCTACTTAAATGTATCCATTGGTTAGCTAGGATACAACCAGAAATTTAGTATATGGGAAGGAGCAGGAGTATTTTTTTTTTGGTAAACAGGAGCAGGAGTATTTTGAATATATTCCTGAGTATGGGCACTTGGCACACAAAGTGGGCATAGAGTATCTAGCAAAACTTTTATCGAAGGTTTCCTCCCTTTAGTTACATTTTATTCTATAGTTACCTAAATCATCTTTATATTCAACTCATACATTTCATTTGAAAAAAATGTTTTGGGCTAATCTTGAGGGAAATCCATTTGCATTTTGTTACTGCAGATGAGTTCACAAAAGAGGTAGAAGTTGGACCCATTTTCTCCAAATAAAGATGCTTGGAGCCAACAAAAGAAGGGTTTTTGTTTGGAAAATTGGATGAAAAATCCTAAAAAGCTGCAGCGACCGAGATGATTCTTAGAGAGGTATCAGCATAGAGATGACTCCGCTTGGCGGTTCAACAACTTCGAGATGCCACACGCCGTTCAAGAGCATGTCTCCCGCTTGACATAATACCCCAAAGAAGCTATTCAAGTGAATCAAAGGCCAAGAAAAATCATCAATTTGTTTAAATTTGGAATATCAAGTTGTAGTATCACGTTTGAGATTTGTGAAATCTAACTCCGATTGTAGCCTATTTGTGTGACTATATGGTTTTATGGTTTATGTTGTGAATGGATAATTTGCCAAAGAATTTTGGTTATCAATGTGGCTTGTGAATGAGAAATGCCTAGTGTGGGCTTGTGCGTAACCTTATGTTGTTTTTGTTGTTATTGTTGTACTAAATGAGACGCGAGACGTCGAGCTAGGACAAAAAAACAGGGTAGACTCTGCCGATTTTTTTTGGGAACCTACCTTTGTGATTCGTTTTGAGTACCAATCTAATTAGCAGCATATTATATCCACAGAACTTGCAGTGAATTTGCAGCATAATGAGAACAAATTTCCAGCATAATGAGAATCAATTTTGCTGCATAATGAGAACCAATTTTCAGTCATGTGTCTAGTGACTAGTCAAGCTTTCAATTCTGGTCATCCAAGTGACTTGCATGCATAATATAGCCTCAAAACTTGCAGCAGATTACAGCAGAATGAGACGAATTTACGACATTGTAAATTGCAGCATATTTTAGCTAAATAAGACCTTAAACATGTACTTGGGGATTGCAGTTGACCATACAAGAAACAGAACAGAGACTAAGAACAGAACCACAAAAGTAAGACACAAAACTGATACACAGAACATGCATGCAAAATGCCAAAACAGATTCACAAAGCAAGCCACCTTTGGCATTCATAAACCATAAGACACAGTGTTTGGCTAATACCCCATAACAACATTACAAAGATTTTGTCCCCAACATTAAAATTCATAAGACACAGTCTACACCACTTTAGCAACTTCATGACAAAACAAACTATCCATACTCCATAAGAGTAGCCATATCCAACAGAAACAAAAGACAAAAAAACAGAGTCTACACCACTTGAGCAACTTGATGACAAAAAACCAATGTAGCTTCCTTGTGGTGGTGCCCTTATACTAAGCCACCTTTGACCTCAAGCCCTCTTGGTTGAGGCTTGCTGCAGTGTAGACAACTTAATGGACTTCTTTCCTTTAGCCATCACTCCCTCAGAAGGTCGACTGGAATTTTGATGAGCCACTGTCCTCATAACTGCTTGTGGTTGTGCCCTCATATTGAATGCCCTAGTGGTCCCCATTGTTGCTTGTGGTTGGCTGCCACTGGTCCTCATGTCTGGTTGGCTAGCATTGGTCCTAGTGGTCCCAATGATTGGTTGGTTTGCACTCTCTTGCACTCTAGTTGCAGTGCTCTTCTTCTTTCTAACCTGTCCATGTATATTAAACATCTTTTAAACACTAACTACATAAATGTAAAAAAGTATTAAAAAAAGTCTCAAATTATAAGAAATTCAACTCACTGGAAGGTTTTCCCTAGTTGTACCCTGCTTTTGAGTAACAGGTTGCCCTTTGCAAGTTCTCTTGTAGTGTCCAAGCATACCACATTGGGTACATGTGGTTGTGGTGTTTCTTCTCTTCAACTTGGTGCCAGTCTGTGGTTCATCAAGCCCCCTCTTCCTTAGTTTCTTAGGTCTTCCTGCTTGTTTCTTAACATTTGGTGGCAATGGTCCAATCACACCTATATTGGCCACATATCTGCACCATTCATTGGATAGATTATTGGCTCATAGCTAGCCATGTAAGTATGTTTCGTGAACCAATGGGCAACATATTCATCTACATTCTCATGATTGAACTCAATGGCTGCAATTGCATGAGCACATGGAAAGCCAGTGAGGTCCCATTTCCTACATGTACAAGTGTGGGAAGCAAGATCAACTGTGACTTGTTCACCACTAAAGCAATTAATTTGGTATATTCTCTCCCCTGACAAAGCAGCCACACAATTGGCACTTGCGTAATCTGACCTTTTATTAAGCCTAGACCTGATGTTGGGACATAGAATATCAGTGTGCTCCCTCATTTTCTCTCTTCTTTTTTGCATTCTCTCCATCATAATGAATCTTATCTCCTCCAACATTGGGATGATTGTTTTTGACCTTGCATCTAAAATGGTATCATTGAAGCTTTCACACCTATTGTTGTCCAAAACATCACATTTGTTTAATGTCCTAAAGTGGGACCTTGACCAATACATAAGTGGGTGATCAGCTAACCATTTTACTGCCCCCTCATCAGCTGCATTCATTTCTTCCATATGGAAGTTAAATCTAGCCACATGAGTAGCCTTAGCTGCATTGAATAACAGCTCCTTCAAATGTAACCCCTTGTGTAGTTCCTTGAAGTTATTGTAGAAGTGCCTTATACAGAATCTGTGTTCAGCATATGGGGCTACCTCTCCACAAGCAGCAATTAAACCCTGCAAAGTTAATCTAAAAACATTAGCATACATGAAAAACTATAAACTTTTGAAATTAAACTAAGATTTACCTTTTGTTTGTCTGATATGAAAGTGAAATTGGGGTTGCAGCCTATATTAAGATCTTCAGATAAGATCTCAAGAAACCATTTCCAAGCCGGCTTGTTCTCTGCTTCAACTACAGCATATGCAACTGCATAAGTCTGGTTGTTACCATCCATCCCAACAGCAATAAGCAACTGCCCTTTGTAAGGGCCTTTAAGATGGCATCCATCTAACCCAATGACTGGCCTGCAACCAGCCAAGAAACCTTGCTTGCAAGCCCCTAAAGCAATGTACAATCTCTCAAACCTTGAATTCCCTCCACCTTCTTCATCTTCTATGGTTTTCATGATGACAGTAGTGCCATGGTTTGTCCTTCTAAGCTCCTCACAATAGTCTGGAAGCTTGGCATATTGCTCCACATGGCTACCCTCAATCATCTCCATGGCCTTTGTCTTTGCTCTGTACAGTTGAGACTTAGATACCCTCACTTTGTGATCTTTTTGAACTTGGTCTTTCATGGATTTAATTGGCCAAGAGGGATTAGATCTAAGGGTCCCACATACTTGTTTGATAACCATGTAGAAGTCACTTGTCTATTGTGAAAAACCCTTTTACAGTTGTGTGTGTTCTCGTAAGTCCTCACTTGGAAACTATCTAGACCTTGCATCTTAGATGCAAGCAAGGACCATTGACATGGCTTCTTGCAAGCAGCCCTGACCCTACGGGAATCATTCTTGACAAGCTTTATGGCTTTTGCAGTCTTTATGGCATGCTCTTCAACTGCATCTTTGAACAACTTGCTTGTTGAAAAAATCATCCCAACCTTGAACTTTGGGTCTGCCATGTCTGTGTTTGGATTAAACTGATCATGTTCTTCTCTAGCTTCCTCATCAGAAGACCCATAAAGGCTAACAAGCTCATCAGATTGACCCTCTGCATCTGAGTCTTCATTGTCATTTGCTTTGGTACTCATTGGTTCTTTTCCCTTTCCCATGGACAACCCTCCCCACTCCACATTTTTGTCCACATGTATATCAAAAAGCCTATCATCTTCACTCTCATCAGCTTCACTATCTATAAATTCCTCCAAGTCTGTAGTGTTATCACTTGAATGTGTGTAATCTTCATCACCATCACCTTGATTCACATCTCCATCACCATTACCCTAATTCACATCTCCATCTCCATCTCCATCTCCATCCCCATCCCTATCCCTATCCCTATCCCTATCCTCCTCCTCAATGACTACTGCAGTACTTAGGTGTTGGTTTTCATTAGAAAAGTTACAATGGTTTTCTCTGTACACCTCAATGGTTTTGCTTAATTTGACCCACTTAACCATTTCAATGCAATCACTATCATCTTCCAAGTGCCTAAACCCATGGTATAGATCCCTCTCCGGAACTTTGTAGTGATAAGTCATTGAGCCAAATAAATTCAACTCCTTAACCATGTCTTTCAATTCTATCATTCCCATGTAATCAGTATCCACCCAGTCAAAGAAAGCTACTTTACCCCCAACATATCTCCTAGTATTTATACCAACCACAAGCTTTCCATCATAATGCATCTTGATGGAAAAGTGTACAGCATCGTTTTTTTCTGTCATATATGCATAAAAATTGCCATGGTCAACAACATGCAGACAAGGTGAGGATTGGGGACCACAATGCATTATCATATGCATAAAAGTGTCGATCCAAATTAAAAAAGACCATATAACTCCAAAAGAAGAGTAAAAAGTTCAAAAGCACAAAAATCTAGACTTTGCAAACAATATTAAATGCACCACCAAACAATATTAAATGCCAATTTTTTCGGTGCTACCATATTAAATACCAACTTACCATAAACTGGTGCATCTTTTCCAACACTAAGAATGGCCATTTTGAAAACCCTTCTTCGAAAGCTGGCTTGTTCTCTGCTCTCTGTCCTTTACTTAGAGATTGCCCATTGTAAAGAGGTTTCCCTTTTGGCCTTTAATTAATAAGAGTAAAGTAGGGTTTTGGCGCCACTTTTAGGGCACCAAGTTTGCCTCCTCTGAGTTTGGCGGGAACAGAGTAGATTTACCATTTTGTCCAAGAAAAATGACATGAAATGTCCTAACTGCCCTCAATCCCAAGTTTTCCGTCAGATTTTCTCACGTCTGTTATCAATTGGACCTACATAGAACAAAAAACAAACTTGGAGGTCAAAATAGTTGCAATTGATACTTGGAGGACGAAAATGAGAAACGGATGAAACTTGGAGGACGATTTCTATAAATTTCCCTAAAAGAAAAGCTGCGAGGTTTTTTGCGCTTCTGTTTCGATGGTTTTTTAGGCCAGCTTAAGCTGCCCTTCCGAGTCGAGTTGAAAGAGTTAAACCGAGCCGAATTAAACATGTTCGAGTTTGTTTGTTTGAAATTAATCAAATTTTAACGACCAAAAAACAAGGCGCTGCTATTCGCAACTCTTTATTTTCTCCCATAATCCATTATATTTCAGTAAATGGTTGTTAAAAATCATAAACAACATTTTGGTAAATAGCTGTTGAAAACAAGATTATATTTCGGTAACTACATGTCGAAAATATGTTCAACTTTCGGTAAATAACTGCCGAACATACATTTTCAGTAAATAGCTGTTGAAAAAAATATTATATTTCGGTAATTGGAAGCTGAAAATGTATCTCAATTTCAGTAACTAACTGTCGAGTATAATTGGAAATTTTTAACGGGTTATGAGAGAAAATAAAGGGCTGCGAATAACAGTGCCCAAAAAAAAAAAGGGGCTTGAGGAGGGCGAGATAGCAAATATAAAGAAAAAGAGAAAAAAATAACAAACCATGACTCAATTTTCAACGTTTAAAAGAGAAAAATTACAATTGCATAACAACCGACTCTCAATTTTCAACATTTAAAAGAGAAAAAAAAATACAATTGCATTAACAACCGAACAAAACTCGGTGAGATACAAATGTGCAATCACAAAGAAGGGAAAGGATCAAGAGATACCTAAACACTAGAGAATAATACTATTGCTTGAGTCTGAGTACATAACTAGGAGTGTCCTTTTATAGACCACAAGAGAACTCCTTTACATAAGGGCCCCGTTTGGATGTAGTAGAAGAGGCCAGGATATGTTAAGACCCCCGTTTTATACCTGGGCCCACTTCTAATCCCCCGTTCGGAAGGGCAAAATGGGAGGGGTCTTCGTTATCCCCTTCGTTGGGTAAGACCGGAGCAGAGGGCATACGCCGGTGTTATTTTCGGCCAGGGTTTGAGGAGGGCATACGTAATACACCCTAATCCCCCTTGATATCTGACGATTGTACCCATCCTTATCCCTCTTT
This sequence comes from Rhododendron mucronatum var. ripense, assembly GCA_019656295.1. Taxonomy (NCBI): domain Eukaryota; kingdom Viridiplantae; phylum Streptophyta; class Magnoliopsida; order Ericales; family Ericaceae; genus Rhododendron; species Rhododendron mucronatum. Next base: position 215,635 of record BPLT01000035.1, on the reverse strand, counting down.
CCCTACCCCCAGCAACCCATTTCAGCTGCTACCCTAATCTAGTGCTATTCGATGAGCAAAGAGGGTTTTGTGGCGATTTGGTGTGTGCAACCACTTGGAGCTTCGATTCACTCAGGTATGACTTCGATTAACTCAGATTCAAGCTACATGATGGGTTTTCTGTTGTTTATCGAGATTTTTATCGATTTATACCTTTCCAAATAACTATTTGCCAAAATATACCTTTTTTCAAACTATTTTTAAAAATAGTTCAAAACGCACATTCCATATGCGTCACGCATATGGGATGTGCGTTATCCGAGCTGGCATATGGGAGCTTGGCCAGCTAGATATCCAACGTGTATCACGCATACCCAGTATACATCATGCATATTTGATATGCATTATGCATATCCAATATGCGTCATGCATATTGAATGTGAGTGATGCGTTATATATATTCTCCAACAGTCATTAAGTAACAATCAATTTCGATGATTTCATTCAGGAAAAAAATAATAATAAGAAAATGGAGAGAGTTCTCATAGAGGTGTCAATGTTGATGAATGGGACATGCGTTTTTTTGGCTCCCAAAGAGTGGAGAGAGTTCTCACAGCAAACGAAGTTATTGAACGACCGGTGGAGTATAACAAGGGGATACATTGCACCTGCACCCCCCTTAGTTGATGATGCACCTGCACCCCCACCAGGTGATCAAGTTAAGGGAAATCTGAAGGCTTCGGGGTTTCTAACAAGAGCCTAGCTACGATACATAACAGCAATTTGAAATAGACTTTGGTGAAAAATCCATCTTCAGGGTATAACACAAAGTCTTTTGCGAATATGGTTTAAGCTTTTCGAAGGTTAACTTGAACCAAGTTTAGTTCTTACAAACTACAAAATAAAAATTTAAAAACACAGATTTCAAATTAAAACAAGTACAAGACCACATGGCTCCATACATATGTAAATATCTTACTACTACCGATTACAAATTCATTCTTGAACTTGACGCTTCTGCCCTGCTTCCGGAACATTTTCTTCGATTATGTCCTTCTTGTCCACACAATGTGCATGACTGTCGCTGTGATGGTTGGTGCTCAATCCAATCCATCTCGTTCCTGAACCGTGTCACTTGGGGTCGCCCTCGCCCCCGGATACGTTCTCGATCTGGAATGATGGTTGGCCCAATGATTTCAGGCCAATACGCCTTGTCATGCGGGGGCCTAAATGGTTGAGAGGCATACATTTGCATAATTGATTTGAGCGACCAAACATCGCTGAAGTAATCGAAAGGGGAAATTTTCATGAACATACACGTTGCAAGCACATGCCAGCACGGCATCTTCCATTGTTGAAACTTGTTGCAACTGCACGTACGATTGGTCATGTCAACTGAATGCCTATGATTTCCTTTATATGGGCTTGTCGGATTCATTGGAGTCTGCACCTCGTAAGTTTGTGCCATGCGGTCAAACTCAATGACCTGGTGTCTCGATGCCTTATTCCTCCAGTGTTTGTACTTTTTTATGGCAAACGTGCTCCAGTTTCCCCCCGTCTCAATTTTTTTCCGTGCTTCTACGGCTTTGTCATTGAAATAGTTAACGCTTTTGTAAATGACATAACCGTTCCCATTATGGGCAGGTGCCTAGCTTCTTTTAGGACCCCATTCAAGCTCTCTGAGATGTTTGTTGTTTCCGATCCATAACGCCTACCTCCATCATGCGCGAATGACCATTTCTTTAAAACCAAAACCTCCATTAGTTCCTTGTAGACCTTTTCCTCGTCGCCGAACTTTTTAGTCTTTTCAAGCTAAGCTTTAAACTTTCGTTTTTGGATTTTCATGGCCGTAACTTTTACTTGGTTGCCCACAATTTTGTTGAACCTCCTCATATAGTTTGGCCCAATGTGACGGGCACAACAGCGATGATAAGCATGGGGGGGGGGGGGGGTCTCCAAAACGAATCTCCTTTGATGTACGACAATAGACTAGTATGCCTGTCTGAAATTAGACACAATTCTGTTCGATTGGTGACAAAATGTCTGAGGCAGGATAAGAACCACCCCCAATTATCAGCATCCTCCTTCTCCACAATGGCAAATGCAATAGGGAATATTTGATTTTCCGCGTCCTGACTCACAGCAACCAAGATTACGCCCTTGTACTTTCCTGTTAGGAAGGTACCATCAATGCTTATCACAGGCCTGCAATGTTTGAACCCTTCGATGGCCGGCCCAAATGCCCAGAAAAGACTATCGAATGTGCGGCATCCTGGTATATTTGTATCTTTCGACACCAAGATGTACTCCGTACCTGGATTTTTAACTTTCACCGCGGTTAAGAAACTTTCGACTTCTGCGTACGACTCATCCCAGTTCCCAAAAATTCTTGCTATAGCAATTTGCTTCGCAGCCCAAGTCTTCGCATACGATGGTTGGAATCCCTCTGGCCTCTCTAAAATCATTGCTTGAAGGACCTTCACCTTCGTGCTTGTGTCTTTTTTCATGATAGGGGCGATAATTTCAGAAATGAACCGTGCGTCAAGATTATGATGATCTTGGGTTACACTCTCCGCAACACAAGTGTGTGGTCCTGCGTATCGATTGATTATCCACTCATCGGCATCCTTACACTTTTTGGCTCTTAGTCGCCACTGACATGGGACCGGGTTATTGCATTTGTACACCAACATAGTCGGTGACGATGCTGATGTCTTAACCACATTATTCTGTTGCATGCTATACTTCTTCACTGTATTCTGAACCTCCTCCTTTGAAAAGAAAACCTGCCAATAAAGTTCTATTGAGCTCATATTGTTAATTGTTTTACATTGTACTAAAAAAATGACTTCATCAAATTTCGAGTAATAATAAATACATGTCCCTTAAATAGCTCACAATGTCCATCCCACCCAACGTGACTCTTATTAGGCATTTGCGGACTAGGGTCCACGATATTCGTCCATGTGTCATCGGTGAACATGGAACTTGGCGTCTCAAACTCAGGAATCTCGTGTTCTTCGCGGTCCTCGGCCTCTAAACCCTCATCAACATCCTCCTCGGAGCTTTGTGAGACCTCATCGTCATCTCCAAGATTATTGTCAAATGCGCTATCGTGTTCCACGTAGTCGTTGTGTTGCTCGAAGATGGTGGAATCGTCATGCATGTCATATGCAAAGCATGTGTCGTCGCCTAAATATTGTTGTTTAGAAGGATCCCTTTTATTCGGCCTATGAGACCGTTGAGTGGAACGATGGATAGGGAGACTATTGGACTGTGATCCTTTGACTTCTTGTCTGAAATTATTATCGTCAAGAACTTCCGTGTACAGAGTGGGGGTGTAACCGGATAAGCCGTCAGCAACATCGAATATTATATTGACGCCATTATCATCAACAACTTCAACCCCAACGTATGTATACATTGTGTGAGGGAAGCTAAGAGTTGGATAGGCATATGTTATTTTCATCATCGTACTCGGCAATCTTCCTGCATTACTAATAAATTGCCTCAAATCTGTGAGAGTTATCCCACGCGGTATCGATAATAATAGAACAGTACCCCCCGCGTACGATGGACCATTTGGCTGCTGGACTACCTGACCACCGACATGTACGCACATTATACATTCATTACAAGAACTGGCCATATTTTTGCGAGTAATGAAAATAAATATCGGATTCTGATTAGTGGATGAGAGGATCCCTTATATACGACAACAGCATAATGCACATACCATATGCGTGATGCACATACCATGTGCATGACTCGTATGTCATGTGCGTGATGCATGACGCAATAAATCTGCGCCCCCCCCCCCCCCCCCATGGCAAGAGAATCTATCAGCTTTGAATACGTATGTGCATCATGCATATGGTATGTGCATGAGGCAATATTTCTGGCTCCCTCCTGCAATGGCAAGGGAATCCGACAGCTTTGAATCATACTTACTACTGTTCTTTGAATCAGACTTATTACTGTTCAATACTATTACACACTTTCCAACAGCTTTGCATCAAAATTTTCCTATATGCATCACGCATTGTGTATTCTTGACCTTATCCCATTCATTACTTTTTTACTCCACTTTTTTTTTCCAATAAGTAAAAAATAAAGTGTCCAAATTTTTTAAAAATATCATAAAAATGTTGGTCATAATATGAAACATAACAAATACAATTTTTAAAATAATCAAAGACGGTGAAAACGAGTTATTCGCGCGCAAGGGGGGTGCAAATCCAGGATTTGAGCCTCGCGCACGTACTATGGTTAAGCCCACGTTTTGCTAAAATTCTGAAACGGACAAACAACTCTTTTTTTTTAAACCAGAGAATCTGATTTTTTGTAAGCTTTTTTTTTTTTTTTGGGGGGGGGGGGGGGGTTTTAATATAACTGTCGTTCCAAAAAAAACAGAAAAAAATAAAAAAATTTCACTTTGCAAGAAAGCAACACATCAACACAAATTCATGACAATATAGCCATTTGGCTATTGTTCTGTGTGTGCAAGGTCAAAGAATGGATGCAAACACCAAGTACTCCATGAAATTCATAATGGTTGTTTTTCAGAGATACACAAAGTTGCAAATTTCCTATTGTTTTGTGTGTGCAAGGTCATCCGAACCGCTCATTATTTTTAAAATAATTTTTTAAGAGTTATTCTGTAAAAAATTAACTCGATAGGATACCGGTAAGGCTTGCTTTTTCAAAAATCATAGGTTGAAACAGTCTGATTCGCACTGTGATTTCTTAAAAAGCCCTTACCGATATCCTATCGAGTTGATTTTTTACAGAAACTCTTAAAACAATATTTTAAAAATAATGAGCGGTTCGGATCATATTGGTGGGCCCCATAAAAGTATATGTGCAAGATATGTGTATTAATATATGTGTCCTTAGCATTTTTGTTTGAAATCATTATTCGCAAACATGACTACTTGTCAATTAGATATAACTCAAATGACAAAAAGAGTCGATGAATCAATTAAAGCCAGAAAACAGCTTGTGATGCTACAGATATTGCACTCCATGTTATGGAGAGAAAAAAGGCCAATGTAAACACTCCATACAACTCAACAACAAGAGGTTATAATGAGCATAAGCGAATCTTTCACACGGATCAATGAAAAGTGACATATGTACAGAGCACAAGAAGACATTAAGAAGACAAAGGCAACGTGCAAAGAACAACTAGCAAGAACACGTTCTGCCAAAAAAATTGGGCAGCATTCCGTCGTACCCACTAGCAACGACATTAAGAAGACAACGTGCAAAGAACCTGCGTTTGAGAGCTGCTGTCAGTAGCAATGAAATTTTTTTGGCAACATCATATGCCATCTAATAGAGCTTTATCCGATATTCAATGGTGCATCGACAGATGGGGCATAGTTGAAGGTCTTGCCCACAGTCACAGCAAGTCTGGAAAATAGACAATAAGCAACCTTTCTTTGGTAGGAAGGAATCTGGCAATAACATTCACTATTTTTTTTTTTACCGGCAGATGTTCTCTTTGGAGAAATGTTTTCTATATTTCCTAGCGTTTGGCGCAACAAAAAATGGGTTGATTCGGCAAGAATGCATTTCTAGTTTTTTTAAGGTGGAAAACAATTTGTTGGATCATCATTACTACCACCACTACCACTCAACCACAACCCCCACAACCTAACCACCACCATCACTACACCAGCATTTTCCGAATTGCAACCAAACACAAGAAACTGTTTTTTATGAAAATATTGTCCACTTCAAGAGAGAGAGAGAGAGAGGGGACCATTAATATTACATAAGTTTTGGTCATAATATTGTCCACTAAACTTATATGCAGTCAAACATGTCTTAGACGTATGCGTAGCAGCTTCATTTTGCGAACTTTTGATGGGATATATTTGCCGCCAACATTTGTTGCTCCTGCTGCCAAAATATGCTGCTCCAAATCTAAACAGATAAGAAAAAAAAATTAGAAGGGATTTACGGTGTATGATATAATCTAAAAACGTAGGAGTTTATCAAAAAGTTAAAAGGGATTTATGTTGTCTGATAGGGGACACGTATTGGACACGCGTATCGGATACATGTCCGCTAGGAAAAGGACTAGGGTGAACAGTCCTTGGGTTTGGTGAATTTAGACCCCGTGTAAGTTCATTCTACGTAAAATCGGACAGAGTTTCGTTTATATGTTGGCCTATCCCAACGTCTAAGCGTCTCAAAGAAATAGCAAAAATAACAAAATCATTCAATGTCCACACTGTTCCATTTGCCATCCTAATTACCATTACAATTGTAAAAATTCCACAATCAAAACCCACGCCGGGTTATAGTAATTCTCAGCAACACATCATTTAGTTTAGTCAAATTTGGCAACTAACTCATATTTTCAGCAACTATAAGCACATATTGCAGCACTTTAAGGCATGTTTTCAAAACATGCATCAATTCCCAACATATCCTAATAGTTTCCTACGTGTAATATATAATTCATGCCCCTTCCGATGATTTACAGCTGCTACATAAATGATTTCGTCATCCGAAAGACAGTTTTCAGCAATCAATTCACTGTTACAGCACCTATAATTCATGTTTTCGGCATTCTAAAACCAATTCTCTGCACCTAAACAACCACTCAACTCTACAGTCTCATTTCCAACAACTAAGCTTATGTTTCCAGCATAAATTAGTAATTTCCAACATTTATCCATCAACGTACTGCACCAAAGTGCAGTTTTCAGCACTTATATTTCACAATTTCAGCAACCAGTTACAGTTTAGCACTCAAAAACAAATTCAGCAACTAAGAAATCATGTTCCAGCAAGCATACTTCATGAATACCAAAACCTACTCTCATCCTATCAAGATTTTAAGGAACGCATAAAACCCCATCTTAGAATTGAACCCATATTGCTCAATTGAAATTGGAGGTTTAAAACACAATCATACCTTAAATGAATTCTTGAGAACGCAATATCCAACATGAAATTTACCTAGACTAAGGCTTGAATTCAAGACCCAATTCTTCCTCTTTCTTCCCTTCTTCTCGACAACTCTCTCTCTCGCCCGTCAGTTTTCTCTCTCTCTTTCTCTCTCTCTCTCTCTCTCTCTCTCTAACGTAGAACAAGAGTCCTCTTGCTTTGGGTTTCTTCTTTTTTTTTAAACTTTAAAGTTTACAGGTGTTGCAAGGAGAACACACACACACATGCGATTAAAATAATTATACTCCACCTCCCTCAAGTTCTAAAAAGAACATTCAAGCTCCTAAAGTTAATAGGATGTTACAGAAACGTACCTGTATGTCAACCTCTGGCCCTACCCCTACCCGTACCCTTACCCTTACCTCTACCCCCACCTCTACCCCTTGTAGCATCAACGACCTTGTCGTGGTTAGTGTCCCCATGCTTCTTGTGAAGATGTCCTCCAGTACCACAATGCGGAGGCCTAGAGACACGCGTAGTCCTACGTGGCCCATTTGGGGTAACATGACCTCCACCATCCATGTCAACTTCCTCCTCCTCCTCCTCCTCTCCCCCCTCCTCCTCTGGTGTCTCTTCGAACTGAATTACTCTCTCTGTAAGTTGTGTGACTTGCCCTACTGAATCCCCATCCTGTGACTCTACTATCCTTTTCCTCTTCAAAAGCGACCTACACTCAGAAATGGTCTCTCCACCACCAACAGTGGATATCTGCATGTTGGCCCAATCAAAGTCAGACGGAGTTTGCGATTGTGATGGACTCATGGAGACCCCATCCATATTTAATAAAGCTGAACTGAAAAGAGTGGAAAGCTCAGAAGGGTGCACTGGTCCTCCTAAACTACTTGTTGCAATGGGTTCCTCGAATTGGTAGTCTGCGTGTGTATCTTCGGGATGATCCTGAGGCTGGTGCTACGGTAGAGGCTGGTTCTGTTGGTGGACCCCTGCTTCTGCCTGTAAATGGGGGTCCATATGGTCATAGTCCTCATCAAATTCCTCCTGTTCTTGTGGATCCCGTATCTTGTGCTTAGGAGCAATCTTTCGGAATAACTTCTCTTGGAATTTCAAGCACTCGACTCCTTTTTGTGCCATTGCCTGAATCGCCTCAGCAGAAAGGTTTGGCATAGAAAGCCTCTCAAACAATTGCATCTGCATTACAATGTATTTTAAAATAAGTTGCATACATGAAAGTAAATGGAAGATTAGAAAGAGTAATATCATCATATATTACCGCTGTGTTTATAGCTGCACCCATCTTACTAACAAAACGTAAGGTAATCCTTTCGTACCAATCTAGGTACGGATCGTTAGCAGGGTAGACAAGAATGTCAGGATTGATAATGTTTACAATACTGTTGGCCCTGTCATTCCACAAACATATCGGGTTGCTCCAATTCTTCACACCATTCCTAAGATCCATACCGTGAAACTCCCCTAGAGACTTAGAAAGGGGGGGGGGGGGGGGGGGGGGATGGTTTGTCTTCCTCCAAACTGACGTCTTCCTCCAAACTGACGCAACACCCGCTCTGGTTGGTGCTGCTCAACATGAGAGAACGGGATGAGTGGGACACTTGCCATCCAAACAACTCTTCCAGCACTAAAAAATCTTGGAAAATATTGGATCAAGTCCTCAGTGTATGGCTGCCACACCACCTAAGAAAGCAAAATTTTAAAAAAACATAAGAAACTAAATCATAAGTACTCATTTCGTCCTAAATTGTTGGTATGCTATGAAAAGACGGGTAATTTTTGGCTCCAAAATTGGAAATGTTCGTGCATATTTTTTCAATGACGCTGACTTAAATAACTAATTGAAAACTCTAATTTGGTTTCAGATTTTTGTACAAATTATACACGAAATTACTTTATTTATGATCCACAAATCAGAAGTTTTTTCGTAAAGGACCAACAATTTGTGACAAATTAACGGACAGTAACGTAAACAATAACCTTGTCCGGCCTCTGCACATCTAAAGAGAACCGGTAATGTCCAACAACATGGGTCGGCAAATTCGGTGAGTGAAATTCATCGTCCCACCTACACAATTACAAAATTAATATATCAATGGCCTCGAATGATACCAAGCAACATTAATATTTTAGTGAAGAATTAACATTTCAATAGTAAATGTACATGACATCTTTAGTTCAAAAACCGTACCGTCCACTAAGAGGAGAATCACGACGAATGACCCGCTTCCCATTACGTGCGGGGCCAAGGAAAGGAAAGCGCTCCCAACCCCAAACTTGCAAGAGTACGAACATTCCCCCCCCCCCCCCCCCCCCCCCAAATCTTTCGATCCAACAGTAGAGCCGAAGTCTAGGTAATGATAAAGGGTGGCTAGGCAAGCGCTCCCCCAACTATAAGTACCGGCAAGTTGAAGGTCATCAAGTAAAGACAAGAAGTATAGGTGGACATGGGAACTAGATTGGTCCGGCAAAACTATGCCACCTATAAGTTGTAGAATATAACCCCGAGCTTTCCTCAACACCGTGACTTCGTCATCTCCCTCCTCGACCTTTCCGTTAAAGTTATCACGCAACCATTTCAAACTAACCTTAAACCCACTCATAACTTCTCCCGGTGGATCCAACCCTAATAGACGCTCGCATAATTCTTTTTTCTTATCTTTATCAAATCTTGAGTCCCCAGTAACCGGTCTACCATCAACTGCGAGACCGGTAATTATTTCCACATCCTGTAGGGTTACAGTGGACTCGCCTGAACGCAAATGGAATGTGTGAGTCTCTGGCCGCCAACGCTCAATGAGTGCGGTGATGAAAGCACGGTCCAAAGTTATAAACGGCATCTCCAAAATTCCACCAAAACCAGCTTGATATATCAACTCAACAATGCGGGGTGAAGGCCGCCCCAATTGTCGTAAATTGTTATCATTGTGACGACATATCAACGTGGCGTTTTCAACTTTAGAATCCCCCTGAATAACATTGTAACTTATGCTTTACTTTTACGAATACTCCAAATTAATTACAACAAATTCATGTTATAAGACATAGTAAGTTCTAAGATAATGACTTCTTACGTAGCCTTCCCATACAGCACGAGAACGGTGTTGTTTCTGTAGCACAAGTAACGAGCTGTCAATAGGCCCGGGATGAATACTAGAGCCATCCATGATATAACCTGCAAGTACGAAAATTATTATCATAAGTCCAGCCATGAAAAATATGCAGTAAATCTTCATTACTAAGTATATCCTTCATCTACGCAAAAGTAAGGCCATGAAGAATATTACTGAAACCACTACGCCAGCCTAATAAAATGTAAACCAATTTAACAGATATGGATTGAAAGCCAATGGAAAGTACAACGGTGATTTATGAACTTTAGTTTTGGACTCAACTTGCCTTGTTTTGTCATGTTTGATATTAATTCTTAAAAGAAAGCAAACAAACAATTTCCCAAGTGTAAGAGCACATTTTTTCTATAGTTTTGTTGTGGCTGTTAGCTGAAAATGTTGAACAAAGTAATTAAGTAATGTGATTTTTCATAATACTACAAAAACTAAGAAAAAGTAAAGCAATAAATGAAAGAGGAAGGGTCTGAGAAGTGAAAAAATAAACATAGAGTTGCATGGGAGTCGAGCCACACACTCCCAATAGCATGACAACATTACGTGACCACTGAACCAAGTACCTGATTTGTGTTTTTATTTGGAAATATTCTAATATTAAAATGTACGTTATATTATAGTGGGGCCTCAATTTTGAAACAAAATTTGGGAGTCGGAAGAGGTCGCTTCTGTCACCTCCCCTATGAGCCTGCCCTGCATTGAAGGGCCAAAGAAAAATCGCTGCAGTTAAGTAAACGACCCCAACCAAGTTCCTGGGCACATCAAGCTTCTGCGGCCTTATTTTTTTTGCAAATGTAGTTCTTTTTTGGCCAAAAGGAAAATACTCATACACACACACTCAAATGGACGGGCGGGAAGTTTGAGATGCCAGACATATATTTGAGACAGATTGTTTATGGTCGTCCGTTACATGGGCCCTCCAAAACAATCTCGAGGATGATGTTTGACTTTTTTTGGAAAGTTTATGATGTTTGATTTGTCTTGGTGGGGGTTTTGATTCTAGCTACATTAGTTTGATACTGAACTAGGAAGATTTCTTGCTTTAATATTTGCAGTTTATTTCTTGGAGTGTCAATTGATTTCTTTTCATGGCAGAAATGGATGCAAGGCCTGTGAATGAAAGAAATGGTATTCTTAGTTCCAAAGTTTCTACTTACTTCTCTTTAGTTGTGAGGAAAGTCCATAATGACCTATCAAAGTTAAAGGTTCCAGTTGATGATATATATTGTCACAGGAAGAGGCACAGAGTTTTGCGCACCTCCACCAATCTCAAGGACCAGTCCCACTATCCACTAGCAAGAGACCAACTAAAGTCGAGGCAAAGGCCCGTTTGTCTCGGTTCTGAAATTGGTGTTGCCCGAGACATATATTTTCTTTGTTGCTAGCAGGAATCAATGTGGGCTTAATGCAACTATCCATTGACTGTACGCCATTGTCGAAGGGACACTTTAATACAACAGACACCTCTTTTCTCCCTCAGCCCTCGAGCAATCTCAGCCCACTGGAGATTTAACCACCAGTTGGTAAAATACGATCGTACACAAAATGAACAAAAGGTTCATCTCAAGAAAGCGGAAAAGGTGAATAACCTTTGGGTTAATGGATTGTACTCTTAATCTGTGACAATGAAGACCTCAATCTTCCTTGGTGAAGAATAAAAAAAGAAAACAATAACAATGACGATTTTATAGGTCAGCCCTCCAGAAAAGAATCAATAACTATAAGATTACATTACCTACGAGGAGAGAGAGATACATACGTATATACATGCAAGATACATACGCATATACATATGAGATACATATGCATATACATACATACATACATACCTACGGACGGAGAGAGAGAGAGAGAGAGAGAGAGAGAGAGATACATACATACCTACGGAGAGAGAGAGAGAGAGAGAGGGACTTACAGTGAGAGGGAGGAGAGAATGACAAACGGTGATGGAGATCGGAGAGAACGGCGAACGGCGGCGAACGTAGAGTACGGCGATCTACGATCGCGAGAATGGAGAGGGAGAGGAAAGACCAGCGTATGCGAGACGCATACTCTTTTTGGAATTTGATTTTAAACCCTAACGCATATCAAATGTGCATCGCGCATATCCAATGTGCATCACGCATATGGAATGTGCATCACGTATATTGCGTATGCGTGATACACGGTGGATATCCAGCTGGCCCGGCTCGTATATGCCAGCGCGGATAATGCACATCGGATATGCGTGATGCACATGGAATGTGCGTTTTGAACTATTTTTAAAAATAGTTTGAAAAAAGGTATATTTTGGCAAATAGTTATTTGAAAAGGCATAAATCGATAAAAATCTCGTTGTTTATCATTCCTGCGTTCTGTGGCTGTGGGTTTTGGGTGAGTTAGGGTTGTGTGTGAACTCATTTTTTTGGTGTGTAACTCCATGATCTGCAATTCTCTCTCTCTCTCTCTCTCTCTCTCTCTCTCTCTCACAGATTAGGTTTGTGGGTGCACAAGACTGTGTTCGTTTGTGGCTGGACACAGCTAACTCAAGACAGTGTTTACAAACTAACATATCATTTGTAGTTGGGTACGAAGTGCTCCAAAACAATTTTGCTACTTGTTCTCATTTTCTCCCTTGTTTTCTAAGCCTTGAATACTACAGAAAAATGAAATGTTCATTGTGTAGAGGTTTAGGGCTAATTCTTTTTGTCTTCCATGGTCTGTATTGTTGATATTTGGTCTTGCCTAAAGTTCATATTTCGGCTTCACTCATTGTGGCTTGGCTCTTGTCTTTGAACTTCGGATGGTGTATTTAAATTCTGATAAATGTGCTGCTTTTAGAGACTATCTTTTATGGAAAACAAGCTGGGATGGTGCTAACTTCTAGCCTTGGTCATTTTGCCCGACACTCTTAACTGTGCCAGTGAGCTGAAATCAAGTGGTGTCCATTTGCATGTTTGAATATATTTCCATGGCTAGTACGTTTTCCTGTTTGTCTTATTTCATGACAACCATTAATGGTTGGACTGATTTGATCCTGTCTTTCTTAGCAAGCAGCACTTATGTTAAATACAAGCATTTATTGAAGTTGAATGAATAGAAGGAACACTGGTGCGATTAACCGAGCTAATCCCTTAATTGAATTTGAAAAGATCCAATTTGGTCTGTGTGTGTGTTTTTTTGATTTCACACGGTTGTTGATTAGAGAAGTAATGGTTTGCGTGAATAGAGTAAAAGAGAAAACATTACAAGGACAATCAAATACGGATATGTTCTTTATGATTGTTGAAAAGTGGTTTTTAAGATATGAGTAGGAGGTGAGTTTATGGTGTACACATAACTTGATATGTCAAATTTTGTGGTTAAACCTTCCTCAATGGAATTTGCATAGGCAGCATAATTTGAAGTTAGTATTTCAGTTTGGATGTAGGGATGCTAAAAAGGCTTATTACATGCTTAATGGTGTGTCATAGAAATGTAGACTTTGAAAATGGAATAAGAAAAATACTAGTACATGGCACATGAGTTGCTACCAACTACTTACTTTTTGTTAATGATGGCTTTTGGATCAATCTTTCAAAGTCTTTATGAATTGTTATTGACTGCACAAAATAGCATGCCAAACATGAAAATTCTGGCAATTCTGGAAATGCTCATACTTTGTTGGTTTTTGTTATGGAAAATCTGGAAAATCTTCAACTTTTTGGTACTTACAGCCATGTGTCTTCTATTGGTACATTTCATGCACTTTTGTAGTAATTATGGAGATGTAATATTATAAATCTTTCCCTGACTGGTTTTGGCAAGTAATGTATGACTAACAAGGGCAATGATGAGTCAATTAATTTGTTAATTGAGATAGGTACCTTGGCGGGGTAACATTAGTTGTAGTCAATGAGTGCCCTTATGATTAACTTCTAATGTCTGAGCCCATATGCTAGTTTTCTGCAAGATTATGCCATTGAAAGACCGTGTCTCTGTGTGTGTGTGCAGCTGGCAATTTTCTGCACTTAGCTTGGTGGCTGCTTGCTACGGTTTGTGTGTTGTGCTTGGTTTGTGCAAATTGTTGGCCACTGGACAGTGTGTGCGTGTGGGGTGTTGTGTGTGTGCAAAGTGCAGAAAAAATTCATGGCAGCCACTATTTGCTTTGGTTTTTTGATTTTGGCTACCTGTAACATTTGTGTTTGCCATGTTGGTTGCTGGTGTTTCTAAAGGGAAGGGCCTACGGTCTTATTCTGGGGTCAAAACTTATCCCACTGTGCAGGTGTGACTGTGACTAAAATCATGCTAGTGCAGGTGTGACTGTGACTAGAATGCTATTTTCCTAACTTACCATGCTTTTATGGAAATGCCGAAAGAATTTGGTGGCTATGATGTCTTATAAGCTGAGCCAAGTGTGTGTGTGTGTGTCCAGAGTTTGGTAGCATGCTATTTTTGTGTAGTTTCTACAGTTTTCATCCTGTTTACTGAGTTCAGAAGCTATTATGTGGTTCAGAATGATCTTTCCGAGGTTTATGAGGGTTAGAATGTTGTTTTTCTGTTGTGTCCAAGATTGCAGTTGCAGCATCCAATCGGGCCATTTCCCAAATTTTTGTGGCTATGATGATAAATTTTTACAACCCGCTTTGAGGACTTGGGCGAGGCAACATTAGAAGGTCAAATTGGCAACTAATGTTGCAGCCTACTTGTTCTTCAAAAGTAGTTTATAAACTTACAAATTATCTGAGCCAAATATTAACAAGCATTCGACACGTATCCAAGCACGCCACCGATTCCCGCAAGAAAAAGAAGCAAAAGAAGACCAAGAAAAAGAAGAGCATTGTAATTTTTTTCGTAGGTTTCATATGTTGTATTTTGCTGGCACATGTATTTGATTTGGAATGAAATTGTAAATATAATTTCAAGAATTTGGAAATTAAGATTGTATTCTGTAGACCAAAATAGACCAAAAGCTTATGAAAGCAAAGCTTGTTTTGTTCATCATACCAAATTACTTATATCGGTGTTCCGTGCTCCGGTTTACTTTTTAAATAAGTTAAGAAGGTGGTATCCAGTTTTTTCTTGGATGGTATGGCAGAGTTGGAAAATTTGTTGTTGGTGGGTTAGGGTTGCGTGATCTAGCTTGTCTAAATCAGGCTTTGCTTGCTAAAATGATGTGGAGGATTTTTAAAAATCCTAGTAGTCTGTTGGTACCAGGGAGAAGAAATTGATGATTGTAGAAGTTGATGATTAATGCCTTGTTCTTTCACTTTTCAAAAAGAATTTTTCAAAAAATTCTCCCTAGATTCCTCCTACTTCCAACATTTCTCTCTATCTCTCTCCATTTATTACCTCTACTATTTTTCAAAAAAAAATTCAAAAACCAAACCAAACACAACATAAAAGTTTTAAAAAAGATATCAGACGTACTACATTTACCAAAACACATAGAATATACATGAAAAAAATACATCATAGAAAATAGGTTGCTCAAACAAAGGAGTTTGCTCAATGTAGTTTTAAAAAAAAAATAACCAAATTTTTTTAAATAACTGAATATTTTAAAATAAAACAGAATTTTTTATTTTTTCATATTATTAAATTAGTTAATTTGTTAGTAAAAATAAATATTACGGTTTAAATTGTGAAAGATTAATTATATTTGCAATTATATATATAACGTAATACATAATAAAGTTTGGGATTGCACAAGGGCAAAACGGTCATTTTATAGCTTTTTACATCATCCACCCTTCCTTATACCCCCTATTAATCCTCCATCCAAACGAAGTACTATTTAATCCCCCTTCTCTAATACATCATCCAAACAACCTACTATTTAATCCCCCCTTCATAAACATCACATCATTGTGGGTCATCCCTTATTAACTAATACGCGCTACTATCTTATCCCCCATATTAACTAACTGGATAATGCTACTCACACAACGATCTAAACACAACAACTTGCACAACCTCTCACATACATGTGAGGCTCACACATAGTAGTGTGTGTGGAGCCCACATGCATGTGAGAGGTTGTGTAAGTTATTGTGTTTGGATTGTTGTGTGAGTATCATTTTTGTAACTAATACCCCCAATTCTTTTTCCTCATCCAAACGGGCCGAAGATGACAAACACCATCTTCCTAGCACTTTCCTACTTACATTATAACTCATCATTTCTTCTTGTTACAAGCATAATATTCCCAGACAAGCTCTTCATATGACATATAGAAAAACACTTCTAAGCTCTTCATATTATATAGACAAACACTTATAAATGAAATGATCTAGATTGGGTAATTATTTTAGCTGCAATTGTCTGTACTTGCAAAGAGTGATATAAGGAATTATGATAATCGAATTTAAACTGTTATAGAAATAAAACCCGTATAACTAATAAATTAACTAACTTAATAAAGAAATAATTTTTGTATAAAATTATAATTTAACTTATTAAAATTTTCAGATCATATGGGTTAAAATAATATTTAAATATTTAAATAATCATCATCTTTAGTCATGCCATGTAAGTATTTATCCCACACAATTTAAACAGTTATGATTTCATCCTCATCTTAAAATAATACCAGAACTGCCCTTATATATATTATTAGTAAATAATTTGGGATGAAATCTTAAGCTAGGGTCTTAACCATTATTAGAGATACCAATCCCAAAAATGAAATCCCGTAATTGACGTCATATCTCGTAATTAATGGAATTTGTTTGCCCCATAAACCAAATCCCGTAATTATTGGTTTGCCTATGGAGAGAAGACGAGGGATGTAGTTTCGATATCTATTTCCCATTCCGTCTTTTGCCCCAAATCTAGAACACTCACGCCGGTGCCAACTCTCTTCCCCCTTCGAACACCCACACACCATTCCCATCAAAGCCTTTCGTCGCCCTCCGTGCCGACGAACGGCACTCCATAGCCATTGCCGTTCAACTTTGCCTCCGCCCCGAATCGACGAGTTCAGAGACGATGAGTTTGGGATAAAGAATAATGGGTTCAGGAAGCATCGCAAATAGAGCTGCCCAAGATTTGGAGTGGTGTTCAACATCTTTGCTGATTAACTCCGTTTAGTTTTGTACTTTTTTCATTTCATGGGGTTTTTTGTTTCAAACATGGTGTATTTTTCATATTGTTGAGTTTTCATGAATAAAATATTGTATATTCATATTTTTCCATGGTGTATATTCATGAATAAAGCTTATTTACTTATTTGATCCTTATAAAATAGGCTCTGTTTCAATTTCGTCCTTGCAAAATTTTTGGTTTCAATTTTACCCTTGTAGTTTGTGACCCACTTCAATGTTACCCTTTCCGTCAACAAGTGGACGGAAATATGTTACGTGGCTAACGGAAGGCTGATGTGGAACATTTTTTGACAAGGTGGCACCAATACAAGGCACTTACAACAATCCCACTATGCCACGTCACCACCTCCTCCACAAATCTCACCCAACCCAATTTTAGGGGTTTTTTTTTTATCGAACACAACTGCCCCAAGACCTACAAAACAAATGACATTGCATCTAAACAAAGCAAGCTAACTACAGAAAAAGCCAAAAAGGGGGATTAAACATCCAATTTTGAGCAAGCTTTCCTCTTCCTGCCAAAGAAGACACATAGTGGGCTACCTTGTTAGGCGATCTTTCTGACCCATTACGAACCACCCAAGTCCTTCACGTGATTTTGGTGAGGGAATGATTAGACCTCATCTTTGGTTCGTTTTTCATCAAATTTAAGAACAAGTTTGGGTCAAACTTTATTAAGAGTGGTTATCAAAAAGAGAGAGAGAGAGAGAGAGAGGAGAGAGAGAGAGAGAGAGAGAGAGAGAGAGAGAGAGAGCTTGATTTGAAAGGAACAAGTCCAATGGAGTTTTGTTTTTGTTTCATTAAGCTTGAACCCACACAATAATACCAGATCTGGAGGTTTGAAACTTTTTGATGGGGGTGTGGTAGTGGTGCAGCTTAGGGCCAAGTTGAGGTGGTTTTGGGTGGAGATCGAAAAAGAGCCAGATTTTGGTGGTAGCTTAGGGCCAAGTTAAGGTGGTTTTGGTGGAGATCAAAAAAGGGCCAGATTTTGGTGGTTTCAGTGGTGATTTTGATGGGGTCAAGGTACAGTGGCGTGGATGTGGTGCGATAGTCGGAAAAAGGTTTTTGCATGTTCAGATATGGGTTCAATTTTGATGAAGTTTCTTGGGGGTGGTAATAGGGATTGGGGTTATTTGGAGTTTTAAATTTGGGTGTTGTTATTTGGAGTTACCAGGAATTCATTTTGGGTTTCCATTGGTACGCTGTCGCCACAAAGGTTGATTTGGGGGTTTTGATATGGGGCTTGATTTTGGGGCCGGGTGATTATTGACGTTTACAGGTTTCAGAGAATTTTGAGTTTCATCGGTTCCTAGAGATTTTGAAGAGGAAGAGGAGAAGATGGTGTTGGGTGATCAGTGGTGAGATGCAGGAAGGGTTGGGTCTGTTTTTATTTTTTCCGTGATAAGAGTTGGGCCCACTAACTGACGTGGCGTAGTGGGATTGTTGTAACTATCCTATATTGGTGCCACCTTGTCAAAAAAGATTCCACATCAGCCTTCCGTTAGCCACATCAACTATTTACATCCACTTGTTGACAGAAAGGATAACATTGAAGTGGGTCATAAACTACAAGGGTAAAATTGAAATCAAAAATTTTACACGGACAAAATTGAAACGGAGAATATTTTATAAAGACCAAATAAGTAGATAAGCCAAGGAAAAATTGTGGTTGGGCTTGACAGTGCCTATGTTTAACATCTAAAATTATTATTATATTATAGAGAGAATTATTGCCATTTTTAATGGAACCCACAATTTATTTATCCATTGACTACACCATGTTTATTGATAAAATCATTTATTGTGTCAAAACTTATCATTTAAGAGTTTTTATCAAACCCATGTCGAAGCTGTATAGGCTTCAACATTAACAATATCTTTAAAATCTACTAGCGTCAGGTTCTGTTCGATACACGGGGTCAAAAAAAAATCAATGTGATTTTTGTTTCAATTTTATGCATTGAACGGGCACAACGTTAGTTGATAAAAAAAGATAATTTTAAAGTATTTTCTCGGCCTCTTGTTCAATGCATACTAGCATTAGTCTTATTGGAGTCAATTTACTGCTCAAATTTTCATGAAGAAATTCTCGTAGCAAACTATATATCGCGTGTGGATCATGGAAACCATTAGAGGAGGATGAATGTTCGAATTGTAGCGATACTTCCGAAGAATGTGAGATGCACAATTAGATTCTGGAGGTGGGAATATAAGTGTTTTGGGATGTGATCATTTCGGAGGAATATATCTGTGGGTATTGGATTTTGTTTTTTAAAGTAAATGAAAAATCTAGGAAGGGGTTTGGAGACTTTTGAGACTCAAACCCATTTTTCTTTTTCTTTTTTGTGTTGCGACTTCCATACCTTGTGACTATATTCAGCCAACCCAATTAATTGAGATATAAGACTCAATTTGATTTGATTTGTGTTGCGACTTCCTTTCAATATCCATATATCTATATAATAAATTAGCTCAGTATTTGAATCCTATGTGCATAAATCTAACAGCCCAAACTTATCTCCCATAAATCCAGTAGTTGAATTAATTTCTAGGTATGCAGTATCCTCCTCACTATTACGTCTGCCCCATATCCAAAACCAATTAACGCTCTCACCCTTCGACCCTCCTCATTCCGCCATTCTGTTTCCCCTCCTTCTGTCCTCTCTCCTCTCTGTGCTTCGTCTCCCTCCCTCCTCTCTGTCCTTCTGTAGACCACCGAAGAAACTCCAACAAAAAGAAACTGGAAGAAAGGCAAGAATCCTACCTTTTACTCTTCTCCTTTTTTATTCCAGGTAATCTTTCTTCTCACTATGTAATTTCTTTGCTTTTAAGGTGTTTGTAAGAATGCCTACATGGAATAACTATGCATCATCTTTGTTTTCTTTGCTTTTTGTTTCTTTTAGTAATTTTATATTGCATTCAAGGTGTTTGTAAAGAACTATACATCACATCTAATTTGTGTTCAAAGTCATGTGCATGTGCTGAATACTATTTTTTTGGGTCCTATGTTTTTTTATGGTAACTGGTGTTGTGCACGATAAAGGCTGGCCTTTTTATTATACTTCAATGCATGGATTAATGAAAAGAAAGGAACTGCAAAAGAAACAATAAGAAGTAAGGTGAAGGAGCCATTGTTTTCATTTACGATGGAGACCAAAAAAAAAAATATTGTTCAGTGGGTTTGGCCATGAGCAGAAAGTTTTATGCTATGAGCATTAAAAAAACCAATAAGAATCATTAATGTTTTCTGCCATGAGCAGAAAGTTCTAAAAAATAAGTTAAGTCTTTTCAAACTCTGTAGCCTCTTTGGGGCCGTGGAATTAGTTGAGTTGGTTGCAATGCAAGTCTTTTTGCACACGAGATGCGCGCAAGCTGTTTCGGATATCTGTTTTTTCGTGTTCCCAACGTGTCCTTTAAGTTGCAATCTTTTCATTATGAGTTGATAGTTCAGGCAAAACAAATGTCACGCAAAGGGAAAGAAAAAGTAACCTATCACATGAGAAACGAGAATGCACAGGTATGACCCTTAAATTGTTTTAAACTCCTTTTTTTAATCTTCGACCAAGGTTTTTCTTTTTTTTAACATTTCTCAATGGAATTTGCACATGCAGGTTCAACCTCTCCAAGACAGAAATATTAGAATCGTAATCCGTGATGAGCGGGACCAAAATGTCATCCATAGCCATGAGGTACGACTCATCCATATCCATGAAGTACAACTCCATATAAATAAAAAAGTTTCCTGCAAATCATATTTAGTACCCTTCATATATTTTACGTATTTATTAATCAGGATATACCAAGAAAAGAAGCAATGGCTAGGAAAGGAAAGGCAACACATATATGCAACAGAAAGGAAAATTCACGGGTATACATCTTCTAGCTTTCTTTTGGTAGCTTTGTAGCAAATTGTGGAGCATCTCTAAACTACGCCTTTTGTCTTCTCTGTTTTTTTAATTTTAATTTTTTTAGTTTTATGTTTGTACAAATACTCCTATTTTTTTAAAAACATTGTTGTACTACTTTAAGCAGAAGCTGATAATGTGATATCAGAAGTGGCATTGGCACAACGTGCACGATGAGAATGAGAGAATTTTAAAGCAAGGCACTAAGCGATGTAGCAAGTGTCGTCAAGCTGGTAATGTGATATCAAAAGTAGCATTGGCGCAACGTGCACGACGAGAACAAATATTAAAACAAAGCACTGCACAAATGGCCCAATGCTTGCCAGAAGATTGTGAGCGACCTGACGAATGTCTTCAAACGGGACAACATATAGATTTACCTTCATCAACTCTTACATGCCATCATTTAGAGAGCTTGGACCCAGACTCAAATGCATCAACTGTCACTCTATCCGTACAAAAGCGACAAATGGTAACCCATTCGATTACAAGATCATTTTCTAGGCCAAACTCACTGTCTCCTCCTCTAAGTATTAGGTAAACCTCTATTTTACCCTACACTCTTAAGAATTCTCGCGATGTTACAAACCCTTACCTTTTCAAGCATAAAAATTTTACGGGTCTACTCCTTCACTAACCATATTCATCACGATGATCTATGCAGTGATGATGAATTAAATATGCCTATGGAATTAGGGGTTCCTACTCCAAATTGTGGAGAAAATGTAAGGAGACACTTAACGCATATTTTTTTAAAGCATAGTTGGATTAATATTGTTAAGGAACATTGTCCCAAAAGATGGACTTTGTAATGGCACAAGGATGATGGTTGTTCGGTGTGCTTCTCGCATTATTGAGGTTAAAATTTTGGCACTTCAGTTTTCATTTCAAGAATTTCCTTGAGCCCATCATCTTCCGAATGCCCTTTTCAAATGACAAGGCATCGATTTCCATTCCGCTTAACGTATACTATGACTATTAACAAATCACAAGGACAATCAGTAAAATTTGTTGGGATCGATTTGCGCATACCTGTGTTTAGTCATGGCAGCTTATGTGGCATTATCCAAATGCACATCATTTGATCGTATAAGTGTCCACCTCCCTAAAGATGAAATGAACACCACGACAAATATTGTTTATTCTGAAGTTTTGTTGTAATGTTTTTAAAGGTAGCCAACTATTTTAAAAGTTTCTTTTGATTGTCATGGTAATTATCTCGAAAAAGAATATTCACCATATCAACTATTTTGCTTTTATAGGATTTGGATGGAAAATTTATGGATCTCAAGATGATCAATACAGCAACATTGACAAACTAATAAGGTATATCCAATCTCACTTGACATCATTTATGGATCTCAAGATTGTTCATGACCTTTCGAATAACTACTTGCTCAATACAATCACTGTATCCTACTAGGTCATAGTACGACTGAATTTTTTTTCAGGTTTGGTTTGGTAATCTCTCTCTCTCTCTCTCGGTAATCTCTTTCTCTCTCTCTCTCAATTTGGACTGGGTGTTAATGTGTTTCTCATTGTCTTTTTTATTTTTTTTGTATCTCATAATTTCTTTTTATTTTATTAGGATTTTTTTTCCCTTCCAATTTTCGCCCCTTCCTCTCAGGTTAGTGGTGACCTTTTAATATTGTTTCAATTAATGTCTATAATGCCAATTCTATTCGAATGTCGATTCTATTTGGAATCGGAGATATCATTAGTTGTGAAATCTATATACCGTGCTTCAGCCAGCTTAATCGACTAATATCTGATGGACCAATCTCATTGTCCCCCAGGCATGGTCCCAAAAAATGGAGAGTCCTACATTTGCGATCGGATACTATACTCGAATCATTTGTATATATTGCTTAAACCCTCATATATAATTTCATGCCAATTGTGTGAGTGTGTGTTTTTTTTTGTTCAAATGAATAATTTCAAGTTTTGCTTCTTATATTTCTGTAGCTTATTCAACCAACAGAGATGTTGAAGCATTTAGGCACTGCTAATTTTGAGTGAGTCTGCAATCTGCATCTTTGATTAACCCAAAATACCATGCCACTTGACATTTAATGCTTAGCTAAAACTAATAATGGTCAAATACATTTGTAAGGTATCTATGAAGAATAATACTCTTCTTAGTTCCTTTAGAATTGGCGGTGTTCGAATGATTGTGTGGTGGTATGAATCTAGAGCAATATCCCATTTGATTAAAAACCATATGATGGTTGGTTCTGATTTGTGATCGGGACATTGAGCAAAATAGGGACATTGTGAAGCATTTTTTATACCAATCTCCCTTTAAATTTTATGATTGCTGATTGCTTTGGTTGGTTTCAATATTTTTATGGTTTCATGTGCAGCTAATAGTAGTGTACCCGTAGCCATGCCAATTAATGTGGTTTTTTAAGGTTTAGCTTTGAACTTTCATGGGGATGGTCAATAGTTCTGTAATTCATATTAATTGTGTTCAAAATACATTGCGACGTGCCTTCAGGCATAGACAAACCCTAATCTATCTATATACTATAAAAATGTGTTTTGTTCTCAAAAGCCTCCAAACTCTCATCAGTCATCCTTAATGACTTGTTCCACGCGCAGCAAAGCACTTATGTATTATAAAAGTAGCATTATTATTATTTAATTTGTTATAACGCAATTAACGCGGTAAATAATGGCAACGTTAGCAAGCGGTTCAAGGGGTAAAAAATCTGGTGGAGTTTGCATTAATTAGATTTTTGGCACTTGACGGAATTAGAAGTATGGTACAAAGAGTAGGAACACCCCTCCCACGTCCCAGCTTCACCACGTCTATCATCTCTCTCTCTCAATTTTAAAAATTAAGAGAGACAAAATTCTAAGAATTTATTTAGAGATGATAGTTTGAAAGCTTTTGAAGACAAAATACATTACGATAACGGAAATTCTAATCGTAAGGAAGATTTGTAGGGAACAACGCAAGGAAAAAATCATTTGGATCCAAAATAAATCTAGAAAAATATCCATAAATTTTTGAATATTATTGTATGGGACCCTCTAAAAAATTAGTTCCAATGGATATCGGTAAGTATTACTTTTGAATTCGCAGTTCGCCCCTACGAATCCAAAAGTAATACTTACTGATGTCCATTGAAGCTGATTTTTTACAGGACCCATAAAATAATATTCAAATATTTATGAATATTTTTCTAGATTTTTATGGGACCCAAAAGAATTTTTTCTTGCGTGGTTTCCTACAAATCTTTCTTACAAATAGCAAAACCATTCTAAAATATAGACAGACACTTCCTCTGAGGGCGCCCTTATAGACTTCTTAAATGCGGATGTGTGCAGCCAGCCGTTGGATCCTATCCAACGGATGAGATAAAAGAAAGCAGCTCACGGGTGAATAAGGGGCTGGCCATCGGGTAAAAAATGCTTCACAGGTCGACTGGGTCTCCTCAGTCGGATCCTGGATCCTAACAAAACCCCTGTCCTTCCTCTTTTCCGTTCATACCCGCAAACGATGAGAGAGAAAGAGAGCGAGAGAGAGAGAGCGAGAGAGCGATATAGTGGAAAACGTGAACGATCAGACAACAACCACGAAATCGAAGAAGACAGAGAGAGATCGAAGAAGAACAATAAACTTCAACCCGCAAAACGGATCCCTCTTCCCTCATTTCGTTCCATATTGAAGAGAGAGGAGATACAGCTAGACGTGAACCAGCAAACCCCACTATCGAACACGACGAACCAGGTATGTATATATATATATATATATATACATCTCTCTCTCAAGCTATATCTCGATCTCTCCCTGGCTGTATTTCAAAACCTTGTCAATCTGTATATTTTTTTATTTGGAGTTAGGTTTTCTTTTTTTTTTAAGAAAATTGGTTTACAAGGAAAACCCTAGTTTCGAGTTAGGGCTTTTCGATTGGGGCACACATGTTTTTGTTTGTTCTGATTTCTATTTTGATTTAGGGTTTATACTCAATCTTTTTGAAAGAAAAATAAGAGGTGATTGAGGTTTGGGTTTTTGTAATTTTTGTAATTAGGGTTTTCACCAAAAATACAGATTTTTTTAATCTCTGGTTCAATTCTGAAATTAGGGATTTTTATTTTTTATTTTGTTAGCACTGTTGATTTTGATCTGTTGGCTCGTTCTGTGCGAACCCTAATTCTATTGGTCTTGCAATTTCTATTGGACCTTGTGGCACTATTGCATGGTCATGGGTTTTAGGGATTAATTTGGGCCTTTTTCAGTGTTAGGGTGAAATTATGGTAGATATTCTAAGGGCTTGGAGTCGGGACGGTGTTGGGAATGTACACTGATACGACAACGATAGAAACCCGCAAATAATTGATTTTTATGGTTGGTTTGGTAGGCGCTAATTTGTAGGAAACTAATGAATGTGGATCTATGGACCCTAAGTTTGTTAGAGAAATTGTTTATTTCTCGATTGCCCGTTTCGAGCTCATTTACCTTTAATGCAAGCATAAAGTTGTCTGTCACATTGTAGATTTTATAAAAGTTAATTATGAAAATCAACATCCAAAAGAATCAAATTTGGTAACTTCTACTTCTTGTAAGCACTTTGAAAGCTGCATTTAGCCCAAACGTAGAAGTGAAAGCTGTGGCAAATTGAGGAGAGATTAGAAGCTGGTTCGTGTCTTTAATTCTGTCCAAGCAATCTATTTGCATTAGTAGACTAATCTATTATATGTTTGGTGATGCAGTTATGGTTCTGGCTGGTGCCGTCTTCCAAAGCACAATTGCAGGCGTGCCTACTGCCCCATTTGCAGGATCGAAAGAGTTCGCTCCCGCAGCTGCTCCAGGGATGTCTGATTCTACTGGTCTTGCAATTTCTGTTGGAACTTGTGGCACTGGTTTCCATGTGCTCTTTTGTTTGAGCAACTTTTGCAATTTTTTTTTGAGGTCAAAAGAAGAGGATAGGAACTGTTTTCTGCTGTTTGGAATTGTTTGCAGCATTTTTTTCCTCCATTGCATGTGACTGGAATTTTTTGTATCCATTTGAGCTTATTGAAACTTCAACTTGACTTCTGTACATTATGAGGTTTCTACCACATCCATTAGCTTAGTTCAGGTGGAATTTTTGTAATGGTGATTGTTAATGACATACTTCATTATCCGTTTATTGTGTATTTTCATCCCTACTAGGGGATGAGATCGAATGTGGTTGCAATGCAGTAATGAAAATGGTGTGGTAGTTATTCGAAATTTGTTGTATGCAACCTAGCAAAATTTGCATTGTTACTACTACTGCTGTTGTTCATTATGGCAACATGTGAAGAAGAGCTATGTTTTTTGTGATCTTATTAGGTATACTTAAAGGATGTGAACAAGAGCAGGAACATTATGTTTTGTTGTGATCAGATTAGGATGTGAACAAGACCTCTGTTTTTTTGTGAATGAATGAAATGAACAAGACCTCGTTTTTTCTGTGAATGAATGAAATGGAACTGGTTTTGCTCATTCTGTATTTTTGTATCCTTCTTTTTGGCTTTTATGAATGAAATGGACATGCATTCAATTGTTCTGCCTTGTTTTTACACCTAGTTTGGTCAAAGTGCTACTAGTGCGTAGTCATTAGAAATTTGAGTATATTGAGTCTAGTAGTGTATATGCACTAGTGTTGCTTCTGCCAAATGAAATGTCCAGGCATGGGTGAATGCTTTCTTCTCCCATTACACATCGGAAAAACATACATTGATTCCAAAGAGCCATCCAAACAACATACATTGATTCCAAACAAAACATACATTGATTCCATTTCATCATCCATTCATTCAAAACAAAGCATTCCTAACACCATTGATGAATCAGCTTTGTCGATAGCCCCGACCTAGATCTGCAAAACAAAGCAAACAGCACAAGTCGCCGGTGTGGTGGCGTGCTTACCACCCTCCGATGCCTAAGTCAGTAGAATACTTGCTTTGGTGAGAGAATTGATATTCTCGATTATGAAGTTGCGTACCTTGTATTGGAGTTCTACCGTCATATTTATAGACATTTTAGTTGGAGGTTGAGTCCTCGTAGGACTATATCTCATAGATTCCAGATTGCCTCTTTAAGGAATGTGGAGTCCTGCCTTAGCTAGAAGTCCATGGGTGTCCTGCCTTAGCTAGGAATCTTTACTCGTCTTTGATCATGCAAAGCTTTGGCATTTTATGCTTATCTTATCATCGATTTTCCCCTATCCTTTAGGATTTAGGTTTCTTCATGTGGTATCTTTATCGAAACAAGTATATCGTGGTATCTTTATCGAAACAAGTATATCCGTGGGTAATACCATAGATGTTATGTTTGTCGTTATAGCTAAAGGCCGGAGCTGGTCCTTAGATCTCCTTCAAGCTTCGTCTGAAAGACGGAGCTGGAAGGTCATGGCTCTGTTTCAAGTAAGCTCCTATAGGAGATTTAGCGAGGCAAGCTCACACTCCCCAGGTCTGTAGTTCTTGTAGGGTTGAGCTCCTTAGGTCTATCTTACTTATCAGGTACTCCCCTGTTTCTAAGCTCCAGCTTTGCTCTAGAGGTTGGGAACATTGGAAAGACCTAAATGGCGGTTACTGCTCTTTTTCCTTTTGCAGAAGGTTTTAAATACATGGGTCCTGCCGTGGGACATGTGTCGAAATCCCTACTACTTTGGTTTTTAAGAGGTGGACGATAAAGATCTAGGAGCCGTCTCGAGATTGATGCTGATCGTTTAAGCTTCTCATTGCTTTTGATCAATCATTATCAGAGAGGCGTTTGAATCTTCTCAATCGATTTTCTGCGTGAGACCCTCCTTCGCCGTTCTCCTCCGTCATCCTGTTAGAGCCCGTCCCCCGTAGGTAGCTCCTCTTTCTTTGCTGTTCTTTCCTCTCTTTTACATTGGATCCTCCCTCTAGTGTAAAAATCACAGGCCCAATGTGGGTTGCACCGGGGGACTTTATTTGTGCTAGGTTGGTTGGTTTTTCCTGTATCAATCTGCATTCCCCTATTATAGAGGATTTTGCACCTTACTCCCTTGTTCTTCAGAACACGGTTTTTCGTGACCTTTTTTATCTATCTGCTTCTTTGTACCCACGATTCTCTATTGGAACCCTAATGTCGGAAGGTTTTATTAACTTTTCATCGATTCTTAACGCTGAAGAGTCGGCCGTAGAAGAGGACGTCTTGATGGTCGTCGTAGTGGTTTTAGGGCTTCGGTTGACTAGGGCTAGTCGAGTAGCCGTAGGGCATCTCCTCCCTCAGTTAGTCCCTTGAGGGGGTCCCGTGGGCGCCCCTCTTTTACTGCTTCAACTATTTCGTCGACGGTTACGAACGAGGAATTAGCTGTCCTTCGAGTTCGGTATTCGATTCCCTCTTCTATTATCCTTAAGAAGCCTTCTGAATCCGAGCGAGCCTGTTCTTATATTGAGAATGAAACATGTCTCTACGTTGGGGCTCTGAAAGGAGGTCTCCATTTGCCCTTCCTCGCCGTGGCTAGGGAAGTGTTAAGCTTTTTGGGTTTGGCACCAGGCCAGATTGTTCCCAATTCTTGGCGTCTATTGATTGGTTGTGCCGCTCTTTGGGGAGCTATGTCAGACGGTCTCACTCCCTTGTCCAAAGGTCCATTTCTTAATCAGTTCTCTATAAAGGAAGCCCCTGGGTGCACCGGGTGGTATTATTTTACCAAGAGGCCTGGTGGAGGAGAGTTAATTACTGATCTCCCTAATGTTCATAAGAACTGGAAGGATAAATTCTTTTTCGTTGGGGGAGATGGATGAGAGCTCCCGAGTTGGGAGGTTGGATCTTATACACAGCGTATTCCCAGTAGATGGGGGGTACCCATTGCCAGTTGCAAGCCGTAGCTTTTCTTTATCTTTTAAATACCATGGAATGTTCTTTATTCTTAACGGTTTCTGTTCTTATCTCCCTGCGGCTCGTGCTCCATTCCCTTTAACCTCCGTTGTCGGGGCGGAGCTTAGATTGGCCTAGGGCTATGAAAGTCATAGCTAGGGGTTGCTTATAACACCAGAGTCTTTAGCTACTTATCTGTTGGGTCCAGAGACATCTCATGAGGCCTTAGCCCTTTCCAGAGGTATTTTATGCTTTTACTTTGGTGCTTTATTGTCTACTGACTTTCTCATTATTTTCATTTCTTTTTCTTTTTACAAGAAGAAGGTGAAAATAGAGAGATGGCGCCGAAGATGGATAAAACCCTGCTGGCCTAGTTGAAAGCTGAGAGGGCAAAGCAATCATGCGGGGCTGTAGCTCCAAAAAGGAAGAGCTCCCGTCTTCAGAAGGAGCTCAATGTTGAGAGCTTCTTGGATGCTGACCTTCCTAACGATCCTACTTTTGACTTAGTGGTTGAGCAGACCGTTGGTGGAGATGCTGAGAGATCAAAGAGAAAGGCGAAGGGTGCAGCCGTGGAAAGTACTCCTCCTACAAAGAAGTCGAAGGCATCTGTTAATCCTTCTGTTTTGGGTAATTATCAGGAGGCTCTTAAGCGTGCTTCTGGGCTACTCTGTGCAACTGACAAAGAATTGATGGCGGAGATGTCTCTCCAAGCAGTTGGGGAGCAAATGTTGGTTGAGTTAGCCATGGTAGGTCCTCGTCTATGCTTCAACATTTTATTGTTTATTGCTTCCTTTGTTGACCCTTCTTCTCTTCAGGCAGGCTGCGGCTCGTGGCCGATATCTCACCTCTCAGCGCCATAGCATGGGTAAGCAGGTGGTCACCCTTACGGAGGCCAATTTTAAACTTACAAAACAGGGCGCTTCCATGACTGCAGAACTCTAGAAACCAATAATTGAGAGTGATGCTGCCCTGAAGCTGAAGAAAGAATTGGAGGTGGAGAGAGACACTGCCGTGGTTGCTGCTCGAAGTTTGGAGTAGAAAATTTCTGAATGGGACGTGGAGATGGAGAAGTATAGGACCATGAGTATGGGCATGCTTGGGAAGGTGAAGAATGCGCGAAGGGAAGCCATTGAATTTGTCCTGCAGTCCCCTGAGTACCGTCAGGACATCACCTAGCAATATTTGATGGGTTCGAAGACATGAGGAGCCGGGCAGCCTTAGCCTTTCTAAATTTTGATTTTTCCAAATTTGAAGTTGATGATGAAGGGGGGCCCTCTGGCCTTGATGGGGGACGGAAGGAGCAAGAAGAAGGGCTCTTCAATTGTATCCCTTCTCCAAACTCAAGAAAAAGTCTCTCTCTCTCTGGAAACTTCAACTCCAGCTGCAACACCTCCTGGCCCATCATCTGGTGATGGGCAGGCTATTGACAGTTCCACCGGGCCTTTGAATGTCCTTCTTAGGAAATCTTAATTCGATTTGGGTCTATAACTAAACACACTTTAGTGCTTTTATACTTCTAACTGTGTTTCTTTGGGAGTGGCCATTTGGTTTGGCCTTGACTTCTTCCCGGTTAGGTGAGGATGATCTCAACGAGATCATGTTTTGGAGCTGTCTTCATTTTGGATAACATGACAGGTACAGGTGCTAGTTGAATGAAAGAATGCTTTCACTTCATACTATGGCTGTCGTATAGATTTTTACAGACTTTTTGCCATTTCCTGTCCTTGTTATTGTTGTGCCAAATCATAAAGCTAGAAAATTTTCTTTATTTGATTGCATAGTTGTGCTACGCCTGACTTCCCTAAGTGTGTAAATTACTTTTATCAAAACCAATTTTGAGACACTTATTTGATTTTCCCTTGGGATATCTACTGGGCAAGTCGTATTTCCTTGGATTGCATAGCTGTCCTACATCTGTGAGTTTGGAAATTTTTCCTAAGCTTCATTTTATTACATAGCTGTGCTATGTCTGTGAGTTTGGAAGTTTTTCCTAAGCTTCTTTTTATTGCATGGCTGTGCTACGTCTGTGAGCTTGGAAGTTTTTCCTAAGCTTCATTTTATTGCATAGCTGTGCTACGTCTGTGAGTTTGGAAGTTTTTCCTAAGCTTCATTTGGTTGCATAGCTGTGCTACATCTGTGAGCTTGGAAGTTTTTTTCCTAAGCTTCATTTTTAGAGTGGTAGTGTTCCTACTCCCCTAGTATATAAATTATTTGCGTTCAAACAATTAATATACTTATTGTTGTTTCACATAGGATATACGTATGTGTTTGAAACACGAGAGAATGGCCCTTGGGGTCCAAATCTTTTGCTTTAAATAAAAGCAATCGTTTCAACTGCTCAAGGTAATTGGAGGTGTAACTTCCCATTACTCTAAGCAGTGGACGTGGTGGTTTTAATTGTAGTTTTGATTGTGATCATACTGATTGGTTCAGTAGGCGATTAGTGAACCGTCCAAATTGTGCTATAAAAACCAACAATTGTGATGGATTACTCCCCATTCTATAATCAACTTTCAGTCCGTAATGACAAACAACGAGCAAATTTTTGAGTTATGCCAGGAGCTACAAAACTTGAAGGCAGCCATTGATGGGCTGTCTGTAAAGATGGAGGCCATGGTGGAATCAATTTCTGTCATGGAGAAGATGGTCTGCATGGTGCTGATAGCCAACTGGGACTAGTTGGAGGCTTTCCGAGGGCAACCGGTGCCGCTAATTCCTTCCCCTCCAAGGGAGGGAGGTAGCAATTAGGTTGTAACTTTGTGGGTTTTGCCCACAAATTTTTTTATGTAAATAGCTGTCCACATCCCTTGGGGTGTGGACTTATTAATAAAATTTGAGGAATTTTACTTTTCTGCTTATCTTTTTCAATATCATGCGTACAGGAAATTTGAACAATCGTCCCTCATGGGGAGTTTTATTAACCTTAGGGGATAACAAGTAGAACACGTGGTCCTAATGAAAACAACTTTGCTGCTAAAGTCTTATTGAAAACAGAAAGTTTCCTAAAAACAGGAATAAAACTTCTAAAAAACAGAAATAAACTTCCATTGTAAGCACCTACTTGTAATACTTCTTGAGATGCTCTGCATTCCATGAATTTGGCAGCTCTTTTTCCCTTAGGGTTGCGAGCCTGTACGCACCAGCCTTGACATTGTGCAAGACCTGATAGGGTCCTCCCAATTTGGGCCAAGCTTGCCCACCTTCTTTCTAGTGGGATCAACTTTCCTTAGAACTAGATCACCAGCACGAAAATCTCTAGGGCTAACTTGTGCTTCATGGTACTTGACCATTCTTTGCTGGTAAACGATCACTTTGGCCATTGCTGTTTCCCTCATTTCTTCCAAGAGGTCTAGCTCAGCCTTGAGATCTTCCTGGTTTTCTTGGTGGTTGATGCTTGCGGTCCTGTAGTTGAGGAGTTCAACTTCAATGAGGACTGTCGCTTCAGCCCCAAACGCAAGAGAGTATGGAGTTTCTCCAGTTGCAGTTCAGGGTGTTGTTCAATATGCCCATAGCACATTATAAAGCTCATCAGGCCAAGCTCCTTTGGCGTCTCGCAGCCTCTTCTTAATCCCCTTCTTAATGGTTCCATAGGTGACTTCTACTTGCCCATTAGCTTTTGGGTGAGCCTTAGAGGCATAATGCACATGTATTCCCTTGGAAATACAATACGCTTTGAATTGAACATTATCAAATTGCTTTCCTCGGTCCGTGACTATCACTCGTGGTAGTACAAAACGGCTAATAATTATTTTCCATAAGAAATCAATCGTAACCTCTGCTGTGATTGTGGCCAACGCCTTGGCTTCGACCCACTTCGTAAAGTAATATACAGCTATAATGGCATGCTGGACTTGGCCTACAGCCATAGGAAGTGGGCCAATTAGGTCGACTCCCCATTGGGCAAACGGCCAAGGTCCCTTCATTGGAATCAAGATTGTGGGTGGTCCATGAATGATGTTGGCAAATCATTGACACTTTTCACATTTTTGGGCCATGGAATTACAATCCTTTTGCATGCTGGGCCAGTAGTATCCCAACCTGAGAAGTTTATAGGCTAGCATGCGGCTTCCTTAGTGATCCTCACATACTCCTTGGTGGACTTCTTCCATAGCTAATGTAGATTCCGCCGTGGTCAGACATCTAAGGTATGGTAATGAGAAGCTCCTTCTGTACAGCACATCTCCCATCATCAGGAATTTTGCAGCTCTGATCTTGAGCTGCCTAGCTTTGACTTTGTCATCTAGTAGTGCCCTATTTGTTATATAGTCCACTATGAGACCTTTCCACGAGTCACTGTAGTTGATAACTTGGACTGTATGTCCGGAGCAAAGATACTTGGTAACTCCAAATATCTAACAGGTGCATTCTGTGGAATTGTATCCTCTTTGGCCGTGGCTAGCTTTGCCAAATAATCAACTTCAATGTTCTCCTCCCTTGGGATCCTGACAATGTTAAAGCTTTGCAACTTCGCAATTTGGGCCTTCACTGTATCCAAGTACTTCTGCATTTTTCACAGTGTATTCTCCTAGGACTTGTCCTACGACCAACTGTGAATCACTTTTGGCCAGCACATGGCTAGCACCAACGGCGCTGGCCAGTTCCAATCCAACCACTGAAGCTTCATATTCAGCCTCATTGTTGGTTGCTTTAAACTCAAACCTAAGAGCGTAGCTCAGGCGTTGCCCTTTCGGGGATGTTAGAATTAAACCAGCTCCGCTTGCATCTCTGGTTGTCGATCCGTCAACCTGAAGGATCCAAGGTTTGGGATCTTCCTTAGGGAGCTCTTATAGTTCTGGATATTTATATTCTGCAAGGAAATCTACAAGCACCTGTGCTTTGATGGCAATTCGAGGTTTGTACTCTATGTCAAACTCGCCAAGCTCTATTGACCATTGAATCAACTGGCCTAATGTTTCTGGGCAATGGAGAACTCTTCGAAGTGGCTGATCTGTCAGTACTTTGATGGAGTGAGCCTGGAAATATGGCCGTAGCCTTTTGGCTGCTATCACCATTGCAAAGGTTATCTTTTCAGCTCTGGGATACCTCAGTTCAGCTCCTCACAGCGCTCTACTAATGTAGTACACCGGGAGCTGCGTTCCTTGTTCCTCCCTAATCAAAACTGCGCTAACAGTATGAGGGGAGACAGCAAGGTACAAGAATAGGTACTCTCCTTCTTGGGTCCTACTGAGTAAGGGTGGGGATGTTAAATACCCCTTCAGCTGATTGAAAGTTGTTTCCTCTGTGGTAGTCCACTCAAAGGCCTTTTTCAAAACCATAAAGAAAGTTTGACACTTATCCGTTGCTCGTGAGATAAATCTGCTCAATGTTGCGACACGTCCTGTTAGTTTCTGGACCTCCTTGATGTTCTGAGGTGAGCGCATGGCGACAATGGCCTAAATTTTCTCAGGGTTTGCTTCGATGCCCCTTTGAGACACTATGAACCCTAAGAACTTCCCTGAGGAGATACCAAAAGCACATTTTGTTGAGTTGAGCTTCATTCTGTACTTTCTGAGAACCTGGAAGGTTTTTTCTAAATCTGCAACGTGGTTATGTGCCTTGGCACTTTTAACCAGCATGTCGTCCACGTATACTTCTATGTTGTGCCCGATCTGTTGCTTGAACATCTTATTAACCAGCCTTTGGTATGTCGACCCTGCATTCTTGAGACCGAAGGGCATTACTTTGTAACAATTTAAACCCCTATCGGTGATGAATGAAGTTTTCTCTTGATCTCCTTCATGCATTTGGATTTAGTTATATCCTGAGAATGCATCCATGAAGCTGAAGAGTTCATGCCCGGTAGTAGAATCCACCAAGGAATCAATTCTTGGCAGAGGAAAGCTATCCTTTGGACATGCTTTATTGAGGTCAGTGAAATCTACGCACATCCTCCATTTGCCATTGGCTTTCTTCACCATAACCACGTAGGCCAGCCAGTCTGGGTAGAGGACTTTGCCGATGGATCCCGCTTGTATGAGCTTATCTACTTCCTTGGCCACAGTTTCGTTTCGTTTCGAAACAATGGTTCTTTTCTTCTGCTTAACAGGGTGTACTGTGGGGTCAACGTTCAGCTTGTGAGATATGACCCTTGGATCAATTCCTGGGATGTCCTAATGGGACCACGCAAAGACGTCTTTGTTCTTTCTTAGGAATTGCAGCAGCTCTGATTTCGCAACCGTGCTTAATCTTGTTCCAATTCTCACCATCTTTCCTGGTTGTCGTGGTTCCAGGAGCTCCTCCATGAGCTCTTCTACAGGCTCTTCTTGTTAGAGCTTTTCTTCATCTCGTGTGTCGAGACTCTCTACGTTCATGGTGATATTAGCTCCCCTAAGTGAGGTAACGTAACACTCCTGTGCTGCTTTCTGATCTCCTCTGACTCAAGCAACTCCTTCTGACGTTGGGAACTTTATCATCAAATGGTATATGGAGATTATTGCCTCGATCTTATTCAGAGTTGTTCTCCCCAGTATTGCATTGTATGCCGAGGGACAGTCAACTACTATGAAATCAATCATGCGTGTAATCTGACTTCCCTCTTCCCCCATGGTAATTGGTAGGGCTATCTATCCAGTTGGATAAACGGGCATACCTGCAAATCCAACTAGTGGAGATGTCATAGGCCTTAGCCTTTCTCGTCCAACCTTTAGTTGGTCATATGCATGGAGGTAGAGAATATCAGCTGAGCTTACGCTGTCAATCAACACTCTGCGTGTGAGGTAGTTT
The DNA here is from genome assembly GCA_019656295.1 of Rhododendron mucronatum var. ripense. Lineage (NCBI taxonomy): Eukaryota > Viridiplantae > Streptophyta > Magnoliopsida > Ericales > Ericaceae > Rhododendron > Rhododendron mucronatum. Next base: position 180,087 of record BPLT01000035.1, on the reverse strand, counting down.
GCCACAACAATGGTTATAACCAAAGGGTCATCATGAGGGATCTGAACTCCTTTGATGTCTTCTTCTGAGAAAATTATGGGTGTTTCCTCCTTTTTCTGGATTTTGCTTGGGCGGCTAACTGGGTTGACCTCCAAATGTTCCTCTGTTCTCAGTTTCCTTAGGTGAGCTTTCCTAGCATTGCTTGACTCTCCACCTTCAGCAAATCCTCCATGGATGACCTTGATTTCTCCAATGGGACCTGATCGGGGTGTGGTGCCGTCTCTACCCTCCTTGCTTGTATCTTCCCTCCTAGGTTGTTTTTGGTGCTTCTTCATTACAAAACGTTGAAGTCTTCCTCTTTGAATCAGATCCTCGATCTGTTGCTTTAGGTCAATACAATCATCTGTGTTGTGACCATGGTCTCTGTGAAACCTGCAGTATTTGTCCTTAGCTCTTCTGCTAGGATCGGTTCTCAGTTTTCCAGGCCACTTGAGGTCTGGATCATCTTGTAGGTTGCTAAGGATTTGCTCTGCCGTAGCTATGAGCGGACCTCCGGCTGCTCCCCGTTTTGGGGAAGCCCTTGAGTCCACCTTCTTGTTCTTTGGTTCGCCTCCCGATTTGCCGGCAGCTTCTCTCCTCCTATTATCTGCTGGAGGGAATTCGCCAACCTGTGATGGTCCTACTTGAGGATCAAAACTGTCACATGAACGTCTCGCGTAAACAGCTTCTTCTGCATTCATGTGTTTCTGGGCTCTAAGCATAAGCTCTACCATGATTTTGGGTGGCTCTTGAGACACGAGGTATAGAAATTGCCCTGAATATAACCCAGCTATGTATGCAGTTATGCTTACATTATCGTCAACTTCATCTATTTGGACCACCTCTTTGTTGAACCTGGTGGTGTATTCTCTTAAAGATTCTCATCTTCCTTATTTCACCGTCAAGAGGTGTGTTGCTAGTTTGCCGTAGCGCTGGCCAGCAATGAAGTAGCTAACAAAGCTTGTGCTAAGCTCTTTAAAACTACGTATACTTTTGGGTGGGAGCTTATTAAACCATGCTAGGGCACTTCCCTTGAGGGTAATAGGGAATGCCCGACACATTACCTCATCTGGCACTACTTGCAGTTGCATCAAAGATTTATACGTTTCCAGATGATCAAATGGGTCCGTGGAGCCATTGAATGTTTCTAATTGGGGCATCTTAAACTTCCTTGGGAGAGGGAGTCCCATAACTTTGGGTGTAAAAGGTGAATCTGTATTCTGCACCAACTCTTCTACCGTAGCAGGAGTTTGTGCCTTGATATGTGTCATTAACCCCTCAATCTGGCTTTGCATCTTGAGTAACGCCTCCTGTTCGTGGGGCAACTTCTCTGGGGATGGTTTGTCATACTTTCTTCGATTTTGGCTTTCTTTCTCACCAGATTCCCCTTCTTCCCTGTCATTGTCTTCTTCACGGTGACTATTTTGTAACTTTAGGATGCTTGGCTCAGAGATTTGCTTTCGCAAGTCTACGTTTTCTTGCATCGCAGTCTGTAACCCTTGGTTTATAGTCTTTATCTGTTCTTGCATATGGGCAAACGCTTCTGGGGTCATCTGATCACCTCCCGTTTTGTTTGCCGCGGCGGCCTTGGTTGCTTCTGCCGCCTTAGCAGCCTTTTCGGCGGCGGCGGCACCCCTGGCAGCTTTTGCTGCCTTGGCTATCTCGACTGCCTTGGCAGCCTTGGATATAGCAGCGATTTTTGTGGCGTCGTCGATACCCGTTTGTTCGGGATCTGAAGCCATTGTTCTGCTTGATCGGGTTTCTACCATATAAAACTGTTCACCGTAAGGAAAAAATCGTTTCCCACAGACAGCACCAGCTGATGAATCAGCTTTGGCGATAGCCTCGACCTGGATCTGCAAAAAAGCAAACAACACAAGTCACCGGTGTCGTAGCGTGCCTACCATCCTCCAATGCCTAAGTTAGTAGAATACTTGCTTTGGTGAGAGAATTGAGATTCTCGGTTATGAAGTTGCGTACCTTGTATTGGAGTTCTACCGTCATATTTATAAGCATTTTAGTTGGAGGTCAAGTCCTCGTAGGACTATATCTCGTAGATTCCAGATTGCCTCTTTGAGGAATGTGGAGTCTTGCCTTAGCTAGGAGTCCATGGGCGTCCTGCCTTAGCTAGGAATCTTTACCCATCTTTGATCATGCATATCTTTGGCATTTTATGCTTATCTTATCATCGGTTTTCCCCTATCCCTTAGGATTTAGGTTTCTTCGTGTGGTATCTTTATCGGAACAAGTATATTCCGTGGGTAATACCATAGATGTTATGTTTCTCGTTATAGCTAAAGGCCGAAGCTGGTCCTTAGATTTCCTTCAAGCTTCGTCTAAAGGACGGAGCTGGAAGGTCATGGATCTGTTTCAAGTAAGGAGCTTTGGCGAGGTTAGCTCACGCTCCCCAGGTCTGTAGTTCTTGTAGGGCTGAGCTCCTTAGGTCTATCTTACTTATCAACCATTATCCTCACATCCATAATCCAAACCTAAAAGAACAACATCCCAATCCAGACCATGCAAATAACCAAACAACCCCACAGCTTCCTCTTTCTTGCTTGCTTCAAGCTCCCCTTCCCACAGCTTCCTCTCCTTCACTTTGCAAGCTTCCAGCTCAGCCTTTCGTCCTGTTAATCCTCCTCAAAAGACCTGATATTATCTGAACAGATCTTGCACACATTGGGGGATCAATCCAAGCGAAATCACTACAGTCGTCTTTGGTACAACTCACATACCTCATGACAGTTGCATACTCTAACTTCAATCCCAGAAAAAGCACACTTGCAAATGACCGAAATTCCCAAAAACCAATTTACATGGGCCATACAAGCTACTATTCTTCTAAATATTCCAGTCACAACTCATAATAAGTTTTAAGGATATAAAAATGGATACAAGTTTCACTGAGCTCAAATGGATACAAAAATTCCAGTCTTCGCAACAGATTTGCAGACACACAGACACATCCACAAGTAGTCTTCCCAACAGATTTCCTGTTCTTAAATTGAAGATTTATCAACCCTAACACAAAATCAGGACAGAACTGGAATTGGATCCCTTGGGACTAATCTCCCACGTGGTGTTGTCCACATCAGAACCCCACATACTACTTAGTAGTGACCATGCAATAGTGCCACAAGTTCCAACAGAAATTGCAAGACCAGTAGAATTAGGGTTCGCACAGAACGAGCCAACAGATCAAAATCAATAATGCTAACAAAATTTAAAAAAAAAAAGCCCTAGTTTCAGAATTGAACCAAATATTACAAAAATCTTTATTTTTGGTAAAAACCCTAATTACAAAATTACAAAAACCCAAACTCAATCACCTCTTATTTTTCTTTCCAAAAGTTTGAGTATAAACCCTAACCCGAAATAGGAATCAAAAAAAAAAAAAAAAACATGTGTGCCCTAATCGAAAAACCTTAACTCGAAACTAGGGTTTTCCTTGTATACCAATTTTCTAAAAAAAATCTTAACTCCAAATAAATAAAAAAATATAGATTGAAAGGTTTTGAAATATAGCCAGGGAGATCGAGATACAGCTTGAGAGAGAGATACCTGGTTCGTCATATTCGATCGTGGAGTTTGCTGGTTCATGTCTAGCTGTATCTCCTCTCTCTTTGATTTGGAACGAAATGAGGAAAGGGGGAAGAGGGATCCGTTTTGCGGGTTGAAGTTTGTTGTTCTTCTTCGATCTCTCTCTGTCTTCTTCAATTTCGTGGTCGTCATCTTCGATCGTTCACGTTTTCCGCTTTATCGCTCTCTCGCTCTCTTCCTCTCTCTTCATTTGTGCGGGTTTGAATGGAAAAGAGCAAGGACTAGGGTTTTGTTAGGATGCAACTGAGGAGACCTAGTCGACCCGCGAAGCGTTTTTTTTACCCAACCCAGCTCCTTATTTACTAGCGAGTTGCTTTCTTTTATCTCATTCATTGGATGACATCCAACAGCTGGCTGCACACATCCGCATTTAAGAAGTCTAAGGGCATCCTTAGAGGAAGGGCCCTGCTCTTTCTAGATAGACAGTCCAGTTCAAGTCAAGACCTCTTACGGTTAGGACCGTTAGGAGCTTCCTTTCTCCGATCAAATTTTGATGATCCGAGCCGCTCAATGTGATCAGAACGTAATTTTAAAGGTACCCGCGAAATATTGGCCCAAAAAAAAATGACCGGAAAGGACTTCATCCCAACAATTTGAACGGTTCAATAAAAAACTGCTCAACTCAAGCTCTTCCCGGTCATTTTTTTTGCCAATTTCTCGTGGGTACCTTTAAAATCACATTCTGAACATATTGAGCGGCTTGGATCATTAAAATTCAATGGGAAAATGGTAGTTCCTGACGGTCGTACCCTTGAGAGGTCGTGAATGGATAGATCATAGATAGATAGATTCTATTATATAAAAAGAGAACCCAAGTTTGATCTCACCCTTTTGTTAAAGCTATATAGACTTTTGAATAACCAAAAATACCCTTTAAAACATAAGTAATTCAACTATAAATTGTTTCCATACGTTGTAACTGCAAGGATAAAAGAGAGAAGTTATCTCTTGATTAGAACTCCACGTCTAATAACTGCTATTAGGGTTGTTAATCGAGATCGGAAAATCGATTGAAACCCAAAAAATCAGACCAGACTGAATTTTTCAAATCGGTCTAATAATTTCGATCCAGTTCTGGTTTATAAAATTTTATAAGGAAAAATAATTTCAATCCGGTTTGTGTTTTAAAGACCAATTGAAATCGGACCGGGGGGAAGGGAATCGAACCCTGGAAGGTTAGACTCTTTACCACTAGGCTACTCATCTTTTTAGTGTATATTGGTCTAATAAATACTCCATTTATTATGTAAAATCAATTATATATATATATATATATAAATTGTTTTTATGGGCTTAATTATGTTTTTATGGGTTTTTTTTTTTTTATGTATTGGGGTCAAAATTGATCCTTTTTTGTTGGGCCCCAAAAAGGGGTTGAGTTATGGGTTTTTAGTTGATATTTTGTGAGTTGAATTGTGGATTTTTTGATGTGTTGGGCCCAAAATATGGCCCATAAATGAAAACCGGATAAACCAGACCAAAACCGATTGAGCCGGTCAAAGCCGGACCGTATTATCTCAACCGGTTCCGGTTTCTAAAAATCTCAAACCGGATAATCGGTTTCTACCAAAAAATACACCAAAACCGGTTGAAACCGAACCAGTATCACCCCTAACTGCTATCAACCTAGGGACCGCCACACGACACCTTAGACCTCTTTTCTTGCACAATCTTGTTCAAGGACCCAGACAAGTGTGTAGTTTCTATCCTAATATGTCTTGGAACACCACATGGCAATGACCCATTTATACTAAAGATTGTTTTTTGTAAGCCATTTTTTTTTTCCTTTCACTTTTTGCTTTTTGCATTTCGTATTTTTGGCTTTTTAGTTTATAGTTAACATGCATAATGAAAGTTTGCGAATATGCAAAATTCATTATACAAACGTACTGTATTAGAGTATAATCATCAAAACCCATATTAGACCTACGTAGGGTATAAGAGTTGCTCATTATTTGAATGTAACTACTTCTACTTTTGAAAATTAAAAGAAACAGATTCAACATAAATGCTTCACCAGAAAATAAGTTGTCCGAGTTACTTTCTGCATTAAAAAAACAATTCAACTACATACACAACACAATTCACAACCCCTCAATATGCATGTGGGACCCACACGCGTGAGGGGTTGTGAATTGTGTTGGGGTTGGATTGTTGTGTATGTAGTTGAATAAAAAAAGAACTACTCAATTTTCGGTTCTCCCAGAGGCGTTGAAGATTACTTTACCAAATCTGCAAGTATATAGGAAGTTAGGTACAGAGATTTAGCGGATTAAAAAACAGAACATAATACGTAACGAAAAGAAATCTACAAATTTCCAGCATATTGTGGCGATGACAATACATAATGATAACGTATGATTGTATCATATGACGCAAAACATTCTGTTTATGTGGGATTACCTCCAGAGTATACATCTGCTTGTTCGTGGCAATCACCTTTTTCCGTACACATGCATGCTTACTTGGTGCATGGGGAGTTTTGGGACACATTAACTTGGATCGGTCCTTGGATTGAATGCAAAACAAAGATAAATTACAAACACAAGTTTTGATTACCGCAAATACTGGAAGGTCTCAAAAAAAACCCAGAAGAACTGAAAAACAATCGAACACAAAAATATCATAGTATCTCCCATCAGTGAAAGAAACTGATATCCCATCACGTAGAATCATTGGCAATGAACTGCTGATAGGACATTTTACCACCCAACTTAACACCAGTTGCCGATTGCCACAGAGAATGTAATTACTTCCTCAACTGAAACATCCTGCAGCCATTTTTTGCTTACCTTCCTTTAATGGAAATGTGAGGTTAGTAGATGCACATCCATTTGTTGTTGCAGTTCTGAGCACCAGAAGAGCAAAGAAGAGAATGAAAGAACAGATCACTTGAAATGATGCATGTTACGTTCTTTTCAACTTCTTCCTCACAACAGTTTTAGGTCATTGAGACGCTAGATATTAGGTTCTTTTCAACTTCTTCCTCACAACAGCTCCAGATAATTGAGCACCCGCAGCAGCAGCATAAGCTCGGAGCTTTTGGAGGATCCTTCTCTCACTCGTACGCAGCATTAACGAATGGTACAACTTCCTCTCTCTAAGGGGGCATGACCTCCTCAATGCCTCAATATCATCTTCGAAGCAATTTGAACCATAAAAGCTATCCCGGATATCAGCAATAGCCAGAAGGGCTTTACGGACACTTTTTGTCAGTAGTAAATCCTTGATTGTTTCTGGAACTTCTTCTGTTTCAATATTGCCATGTCCTGGTAAAATAAGGCTTAGAGATTCGTTTAAACTCCCTGCAGTTGATACTGTGAGATCCAGTTGACGATATGGTTCCTCCGGTAACAACATAATATAAAGCAAAATCAGGAGCTCAACTTGGGGTTCCCCATTCAATGAGATTTCAAAATATTCAGAGTTCTGGCTGACACACCCACTGTAATCTAGTCGTCTCCACAATGACAACGTCATTCTACTGTGGCGGCCCGAAAACAAAGATGAACTCCATTGCACTACAAGTTCTAAATCTATATTGACAATATCATAAGGATTATTCGCCTCCGTAAATCCATACCTGTGTAACAGTGCAGCATTGCCTACATATCCATATGTATTGAAAACCTGAAAGAAGAGGGAGGACCTAAGTACGAGATAACCATATTTGGAAAAAAAAATGCACTTTATGGGACAAGTCTAAGACCATAAGAAAGAGGATTCAACAGCGACGAGTATTCATGTTGATGTCATTGTATATTTATACCTATTGGACCACTGGATGGGGTCTTCATTAGGGAATCACGGGTTAGAAAATATGGGGCAAATGCCAGCAAATTGGGACTCTACCGTACCATATTACCATAAACAGAGCAAATAACCCAACTAGCAAAAGGGCAGTATCATGGAAATGTGGGTCAAGAATGTCACCTGGAATGTCAATAAAAGGAAAACAAGAAGACACAAAATGCCCCTCTCCAAAAAAAAATTCTTCAGCAACCTTTCGTTATCATTATCAGTTCTCAGTTGTTACAGAAACAATCTCTCTTCGAATCTTGAGATCCCAACAACTTTGTCATCTGTTTTTTGTTTCATTCTCCATCAGTTAAATGGAGTTTAGACTAACTTAATTTGCTTTTCAATAAGTGACTAATTTCCATTATTAGTCAACTTTTTTAGCTTCATCAAAAAATTTTACTTTTCAGATTTGTCTCAATGGCAGGACTCCTGGAACTATAAAAATGTAAATGGAACTTGCAAAAATTCAGAAAAGACAAGTAAATTAAAATATTTGTATACTAAAGATTATCTTTTTTTTAATCCACTTCTTCTCGGTTTTGGTGATAATTGTTTATATTTTAGATTCCTTGTCAAGATGAGTTTTTAATCCAACAAAATTTGACACAAAACAAACAGAAAAATTTACGCCAATAAGGATCCTAGTCTTGTTTCCTTTCCATCCCATAATCTTTTGTTCTCTCTTGTATTAAACTGTCAAGAGGCGGCTAATTGCAACAAAATTCTCATCATGTGTCGTGGGATTTTCTGCCCATGCTTTCCATTTAATGTGAGAAAATTTTGAAATTCTCTTCCTCAAGCTGATAAAGAAAAAAGGGTGAGTTTCCACCACTGCACAGTTCACCCAGTTGAAGTCCGCCGTTTCCACCTGAATGATACTTAGTCCTAAAATGCCATGCAACTATCATGGTAATTAATTGTTTCCTTCCAAGGAGGAACATGATTATGTACGAAAATTAAGCACATCTAAAAGCAATTTTGTTTAACGATACATCCTTAAAATAGGATTTCTCAATCAAATCACACCAAAAAAATATCTAGAAGCGTTGTGGCCATTTTTCCCTTTCTGGCATTTGTCCTGCCAAAAGGACACGCCACCAATAGTTCATACATTCGATTTTTTGTTCTAATGAGCTAACTTTAATAGAAGTAGATTATATAGTTCAGGACTTCTATAACTCAAACGAATCGCTAAATTCACCATCTTCAACTGAAAGTGTATCATACTTCAGAATGTGCTTTCAACAATGTAACTCACAAGGGCATTTACAACGAAGTGCTTTCAAAAATGGGAAGAAGACTGATAACAGACTGCTACGTGGTCATCCATTGTTTCACTCTCTATTTACAAGGAAGTTCTGCAGATTTTAATTGGTCAACTTCGTCAAATAACCAGGAAAAGATTGTTTATTTCAGAAAGAGTAAATCCCTTTTGCTCAACAAATAACTTAAAACTTACCAATTTCCAAATGTAACCACCACAATTTACATATATCACGATCATGGATAAGACCAACTTATTTCAACCATGAAAAAAAATAAAAAATTGAGAAAGATAAGTCAAGTTGCTACCTCAGTCCCACTTTTGACATCTTTCACCATGATCATTTCCAGAATTGTAGGATCATCTCCAAAAGCAGAGGGAACACTAGATGAACCTTCTGTTGATAGTACACTGAGCGTTGATTGTTCACCAGAACCAGAATTTTCATACTCCTCACTTACGAGATTGTCTTCAGTATTACTGACAAACTCATAAACATCATTTTTGAGGTTGTCTTCCTCATCACTTTCAGGTATAAGATGAGAAGATATAGAAGTGAAGTGCACATCCTCAGCTCCTGTTTTGTGATTGAATCTGGGTATCAAAATACATTTGATTAATAAAGAAACAATATGACAACATAAATTGCGATAAATCAAAATTAAAAATAGAAGGCATGCGAATAACAAAATGAGAAGGTATCGCTCAGCACTTCTTACAACGAACAAATAGCCATAAACCTTTTTGCATGCATTTTAGGAAGAGAAAGAATTAGCTAAGAAGTGGAGCACAGAGGGTAAAGGACCAACTTCAAACAAAGAGAGCATTAATGATCGTACAGGACTTCAAGGCCACGTTTGCCAGCCTTAAGATATCCTTCATTTGCTTGCAATGGCTTTTAGTGCATCTTTTCCTCAAAGGACCACTTATCTCATTCCTCTCAAAGTATATTATCCTAGGTTTAATTAGAGTTCCTTGTACATTTCATTGTTATATGTCATGATTGTGTAGGCTTGCTTGATTAGAGCACTTGGAAATGGATCTATTATCCCACAATTTAACTGAGGTAGCAACTTGAATTAAATGTTCGAAATTGGAATAGGATCTGTTATCCCATCCTTAGTTAGCCCCAGGTAAGCTTCCTGGTAGCAATCGAATTATGATGTCTCACCCATGGAACCATTGCTACTGGTTCTAAAGATCAGGAGTGACACCTAACAGCACATGCTACAGATCATTACCATCTTAAACAGTACTAAACCCGTATATTATCAGCTACACAAACAATTCAATCCTTCCAGCATGCAACTTCCTGATCAAATCTATAGCAAATGGAAAATTATCCAGTCCCAACGTAATAATATGCATACCATCTAACTCACGCAACTCATATTGGTGAAATTATGAACTCGTCTTATTTCCACCATCCTTGGTCTCCCATTCGTCGATAGTGATGTGCTCATCAAATATTGACATTTTGTACTCAATTTTTATGGCTAGGAGTAGCCTAAAACATAAAACACCTCGTAATGAGTTCTAAATTTTCAGAAAAGGTTATGGTTAGACAACTACATTGTAATAAATTAGTTTTTCTATCATCCATTGTTGGAAAATTCAACTCGTAATTTTTATAAAAAAAAAAAGCATTTTACTTACAAATAATTGTACATTTATTTCTTGACGAACTGAATTTTCAGGCAAGCTGTACGCACTAGGATGACACGAGAGTGTGGCCTGTCATGCATAAAAGAGCTTAGGTTTAGGAATAACTAAGCAGACATGGGTTTTGAGTAGCATTAGGCATTGTGGGTAATTAAGTTACAGTTTGAATTTTAAAATGTACGGTGTCTGCTTCTTCGAAGTCAGGCGATTGGACCTTTGACTCGTTCGGTTTCTACAAGCCCCGAGGACGCCGCATCATAGCTCGAGATTCTTTCCAATTCAAAGCTCGACTCAACGATCGAGTATGGAAGACATCAAGAAGTACGAAGGATCAGACAACTGCCCTGGGGAAAAGCAAAAGGAGTTGGTGCATCTCCACCTGCTAAACCACATCAAGAAATACCAACAAGCACTTAAAGATTGAGAGAGACAAGGCAAGGTACACTCGTTTGAGAGCAAAGGCTCTAGCCCCTCCATACATCTTTGTTCATTTGAGAGCGTGGGTTCGCAATACTCTGGGCCGCGTGTACCACTGCCAAACTCGCTAGTCCAGGTTTTCTCGCCGCCACCTCCAGCTGCCCCAATCTTCTTAGACATATTCTTAGACTCGGAGGAGGACCCAGAGGAGTCACCGATGGGCGACACGGACTAGAGTAGTGTTTGTACTTGTTGGCGAACCCTAGTAATAGTATTAAGAAGATAGGGTCACTTAACTTTTTTTAGCACTCTCATGCATTCATGTACCTACTATGGTAGTCCAGTGGTACGTTTACTCTACATGTAGGGATGGCAACCGGGGCTGATATGGGAATATCCGTACCTGATACCCGAAATAATTACCCACCCCGAATCTGCCCTGATAACCAAACGGGGAGAGAAGTGGTTACCCATACCCGAACCAAACGGATTTTAGGTATTCCCCGAACCGAATGGATAACCGAAGATGGAGAGAGAGAGAGCAGGAGAGAGAGAAATCGCCACAGTCGAAGTTTATCGAACAAAGCTCAGCAACATGATCTTTATCCAACATGATCTCAGCGATCAAAGTTAATCAAACAGAAAAACGGAATTAAGAAATAAAAAATGAAACAAACAAGAAAAATCATAACAAGAGACAAATACGTTCACAACTCATGGCTATCAATCTCGGATCTAAAAATAAATTAAAACTTCTGACCAGTAAATTCCATCAAATATAATTAAACTTAACAATGTAAATAGATGTAGAAGTCCACTGATTGGAGCTTGTGCGTTGAAATCATGGTTGCTAGATAAAGAGACAAACAAAGCTAAATTCTGCTAGAGAGCTTAACCGATTTGCATGAGAGAGGAAGGGGGACCTCAGGTCTCCTCAGATCGCCTCACAGTGGAGGCACCGATCTGGAAATGAGAAATAAGTAGCCCTAAAACTGGTATATGTATGTGTGTGTGTATATGTATATATACTAGGGTAATTTTGTAATTTCTTGGTTTCGGGTATTTTTGGTTCGGTTCGGTTCGGGTAGCAAACGAACCATAACCGAACCGAACCGAACCCATTCGGTTATCCCATAACCTTCACCATGCCCATACCCGCAGGAAAAATTTCGGTTATGGTTCGGGGAAAAACTTCAGTTACGGCTCGGGTACCCATCGGTTCGGTTCAAATTGCCATCCCTAGTTACATGTAATTTTGAGATCGTGACATGTAAATAGACGTAAACCTTGTTATCTTTGGATTATCTATGAAAATCTTTTGTACAATGCTTTGTCCTTTGATATTTAGTCAAATTTTCAAACAAACCAAACAAGAAATCAAGAGCCCCCTCCTAACTTTAACTTAAATCTTGTAGATGATGAACACATGAAATGGGATAGATACCAATGGTCATAACAATGAACAAAAGAACGGTCAAAACAATGGGCCCAACCCTAATGCCAAAGGGCAAATCAGAGTACAACACCTTGCCCATTATTTCAAGCCTTCATGGCTGTCGTCTCTCTCCTACCCCAACAACAAGTTTCACACGCACCTGGTGGGCCTTGGACTAGAAGTCAAGCCGTTGTTGAGGCTTGATTGGAGGAGGTTTCTCATTGTGTATAACATTTGTAATTAAGTGTGAACATTTACTTCTGTCACATTCATCAAATTACTAATTTTTCACTACATATGAAAAAAATATATTCTAATAAAGTTTCAATTTTAAAATGTAGGATGGTGTCTGATTCTAAGTCACTTGATCTCAACTTCGACACTTGGGGACCAGGAAAGACTTTCAGCCTAGGAACCATAACTTTTTTGAGCGCAACCTCAAGTACTTAGCCAAAGAGAGTCTAAATAGGGACATTAGGAAAATAGAATAGGAGTTCAGCTGGTACTCAAAGGAGGAGAAGCGAAGGTTGGTACGCCGCCAGATGAAGAACCCCCTAAAAGAATGTCGTCGGGCACCACAGATTTAGCACAGTGAAGCCGAGTATGCTTGCTTGAGAGCAGAGGCCCTAGCGCCCCACCCCTCAGGCCCGTTACCGTCTCCACTCACCTGAGAGTGTGGGGTCTAACGTACCTGGACCATCTTCGCCACCGTCAAAATCGCCAATGCAGGTTTTCTCACCACCAGTGCCAGCACCTCCGGTCTTTATAGACATATCCTCAGACTCGAAGGAGGAGGACTCAGAGGAGCCGCTGATGGGCAACTCAAACTAGAGTACTGTTTGTACTTGTTAGCGAATCCTATTTATAATACTAAGAAGGAACTGGACATGGCTAGTGCGATGTAATCGTTATCTCCCCGGATAGCCAATGCATTCAATATCTTTTTATCTCCCCGAATGCCTTCAATATCTTTTTATCTCCCCGAATGCCTTCAATATCTTTTTGATCTCTTCCAACCAAGCTTCAGCAACAGTTGGATTGGGCTTCCCTTGGAAATAGGGACAGACCGTGTTTGCAGAATTCATTCAACGCTTGACTCCTAGTCAAGCGTCCACGTGGTTGTTGTGGAGCCGGTGGTGTTGTGGTATAGCGGCGATGAAAGCCTCAAACAGTTGAGCAAGGTCTTGGACTGCAATGAATCCGTTGTTGCGTTGTGGCCCACCATCTTGATCATTGTTTTGGCCATTTTTTTATTGTTCTAATTGTTACCAGTGTGGGTCCCAGTATTTTAAATGGCGAAAGGCGCACTGAGGCGCCAAGGTCCCCTAGAGCTTTAGCGCAAGGCGAGGTGCGCGCTTTATTGACGCGAAACGCAAATTTATTTATTTATTTATTTTGCTTGGCAGCGAGGCGCAATTTATTAGAAAAGTTTTCAACGCAAACAAACACTTATAAAACTTTCAAATGTCATAAAACATAACATTTCAATGGTTAGACGGAACCACCAAACACTAAACAAAATATATCATCCATGAAAACTAACATAATAACGTTTAGCCTTATTATTATTTTCACATGCCATCTACAATGAACAAATAGAAAAAAAAAATACCATAAATGAAAAGTACCATAAACAAATAGAAAAAACAAAGTTCATAAACTGTAAACAGAGCTAAAGAAAATAAATTGTAAAAAAAAACAGCAGGTGCAGATAAACTGAAAAACAGAGTTGTAAAATTCGTGACAAGAAGAAGATGAAGATGCAGAAGCAGATGTGAGAGAAGAAGAAGCACAGTGGAAACAGATGTGAGGAGAAGGAGGAAGAGGAGGAGGAGGAGTTACCTGGAAGGAGAAGAGAAAGAGAGCAGATCGATCGAGTCGAGAAGGAGAAAACGAAGTAACGCTGTTACTGCAGTCTAATGTACTCGATCGATCTCAACCCTAGAGGTTGATTTACTCACAAGAAAATTATTCACTGCATCACCCACCTTATATGCACATAGATGAAGAGTTGAGATCGATTTTTGGGATTAATTGACTGAAAAACAAAACGGCACGCGCCTCGTCGCCTCACCGCCTTGCGCCATGGCGCGCGCTTTAGCGCCTCTACCTCGCCTTTGTGTTCTACGCTATAGCGCCTATACCTGAGGCGCAGACCTTGCGCCTCGCCTCGCCGCAGCGCCATGGTGCCCACTTTTTAAATCACTAGTTGATCCCATTCCGTGTCTCCACCATCTAAAATGCATATATAAGTTTACGTTAGGGAGGTTTTCCAATTTCGTGGTTAGAAGCCATATTTTGAATGAGTGATGGTCCGATGGATGCAACAACCCTAATGTGACTAAAAGTCATTCTTCATAGATAATCCAAAGAGAACAAGGTTTACACCCGTCTACATGTAACGATTACACAAGTACATGTAATGCAAACCTATCACTAGCATCATGAAGCAATCGGAGAGGCACAAGTCAAAAAGGAAGTCAAAGAATTAGTAATAAGTTCCAAGGTGTCTTTTAAAGTTTGAAGGCCGGTATTAAGTAAGTTTGTTGAAGGGTTATTTAGTTAAGTTCTTTGTATTGAGTTAGGAGTCTAAAGGTCTTTGTTGGAAGTCTAAGAGTCATGGGTTGGAAAGGTCAAAGGTTGGGTCTATTTTTATCCTTTAGCTAGTATAAATAAGATTGTAAGCCTAAGGGCAAATCAACTTTCCAATCAATATTAATTCAAGAGTTTCTATCTCTTTTCCTTGTGGATTTCAAGGGCTACTCGTGGATTCGAGTAATTATCTCATCTGCTAGAACGATATCTAGCCTTTGTGTACTTTCCGTTGCGTCAGGCGCTAGGGCCTCTGCTCTCAAGCAAGCATACTCAGCTTCACTGTGCTCAATCTGTAGTACCAACATTCGCTTCTCCTCCTTTGAGTACCAGCTGAACTCCATTCTATTTTCCTAAAGTCTACTTGAGTTTGCACTCTAAGTAGTGCTGGTCCCCAGGCTAAAAGTCTCTCCTGCGACCGCGAGTGTTGAAGAAACCCCAAGTGTCGAAGCTGAGGTCAAGTGACTCAGAATCGGACACCATCCTACATTTTAAAATTGAAACTTTATTAGAATATATTTTTTCATACGTAGTGAAAATTTTATAATTTGACGAATGTGACGGAAGTAAATACACACTTAATTACAAATGTTATGCAAAATAAAAAACCTCCTCCAACCAAGCCTCAACGGCTTGACTTCTAGTCAAAAGGCCCACAAGGTGCGTGTGAAACTTCTTGTTGGGGTAGGAGAGAGACGACAACCATGAAGGCTTGAAATAACTGCGCAAGGTGTTGTACTCTGATTTGCCCATTGGCATTAGGGTTTGGCCCATTGTTTTGACCATTGTTTTGTTCATTGTTATGACCGTTGGTATCTGTCCCATTTCGTGTGTTCTTCATCTACAAGATTTAAGTTCAAGTTAGGAGGGGGCTCTTGATTTCGTGTTTGATTGTCTGAAAATTTAACTAAATATCAAAGGACAAAGCATTGTACAAAAGATTTTCATAGATAATCCAAAGATAACAAGGTTTACATCTGTTTACATGTCACGATCTCAAAATTACATGTAACATAAACCTACCACTAGGACTACTACAATAGGTACATGAATGCATGAGAGTGCTACAAAAAGTTAAGCAACCCTATCGTTTTAAAACTATCACTAGGGTTCGCCCAAAAAGTACAAACACTACCCTAGTCTAAGTCGCCCATCGGCAGCTCCTCTGGGTTCTCTCCTTCGAGTCTTAAGGATATGTCTATGAAGACTAGGGAACTGGAGCTGGCGGCGGCGGCGAGAAAACCTGCCCAAGCGAGTCTGGCGGTGGTGCAGGCGGCCCAGAGTAGTGCGAACCCACGCTCTCAAGTGAACGGAAACGGTAGGAGACGTACTAAGGGGCTAGAGCCTTTGGTCTCAAACGGTCGTACCTTACATTGTCTCTCTCAATCTTAAGTGCTTGTTGGTACTTCTTGATGTGGTTTGGCAGGCGGAGATGCACCAACTCCTTTTTTTGTTTTTTCCCAGGGCAGTTGTCGGATCCTTTGTACTCCTTCTTGATGTCTTCCTTGAAGCTTTCTTCAATAGTTGAGTCAAGCTTCAAATTGGCGGGAATCTCGAGGTATGATGCAGCGTCCTCGGCACTTGTAGAAGTCGTACGAGTCAAAGGTCCAATTGTCTAACTTCGAAGAAGCAGACATTCTACATTATAAAATTCAAACTGTAATTAGAATACATAGTTTTCCACACTGGTGAAAAATTATTAATTTGACGGAAGTAAATACATAGTACACATCATTACCAATGTCATTCCCACGAAGCCTAGTGCTACATAAAGCCCATGTCCGCGTAGTTATTCCCAAACTCAAGCTCTGATACGAAACTGGAATAGAGAAGGTTTGACCTGAATCGAGTCGAAGAGCCAACGCGTTAATAGAGATGGCCGGTCACATGGCCGTTTCGTGCACTCATGTGCGTTGACATCAATCCAGGAAGCAATTAGGGCATGCGCCTAGCGTGAGATTGCTTGGTGCCTACGCTAAGTCACTCTATATAAAGTACAGTTTAATACTCTAGGGGTACACCTTTCATACTAACCCTCGGAGCTCCGTACTTTCTCTCTCTTTGAGTTGAGACTTACTTATCCATCAAAGTGCTTCCCAGTCGTTTCTAGCTACTTAGGCACTAACAATTCTTATCAAGGTTGTGAATCCTGTACCATACCGGCCAGTATGTATCGTTTAGGAGTGTATCCGGTACAGTATAGATCTAATTTGTCTTGGGTAACTTTCCAGCATTACAGGCGGTACCAGCGAGTCCCCGTGGTACACACCAAACTGTGAAAAAGCGAAGAAATGAAAGGAAAAGAGAAGGGGAAGAAGATTAAAGCCTGATTAGTTTTGGTCCTTCCGGCAAATCGAGAACAAATGGGAGATGAAAAGTATTCCTGGGACTGTTTCTTGTTCAGATCTAGGTCCTCTAGAGACATTCTGGTGAAGTTCTCCACATTTTGGACTGAATCTTGAAGGTCTCCGTCAGCTTCTTCACTCCTTTTCACAGTCGGTTTATTCTTTACGCCTTGCAAATATGAGATGGTGGACGACTGAAAGTAGAAGAGGCATATGGGAGTGTGCAAGAGCCTTTTGGAGATTAATAGATTATTTAGTGTGTATGATACATCATAGTACAATAGTAGCCTACATCTATTCTTTTTCTTTATTATCTTTGTCTAAGAAGCACGGATACGGATACGGATACGCAAATACGTGATTTTTCCAAAAAGAAGGATACGATACTTTGGGAGATACGTTGAATATAAAAGTAAGTAAATAAAAAATATATTATATATAATTTTTAATTCCTAAAATTCCATTAATAATTAAAGTTTTCAATTACACAAGTTCACCATTTCACATGCCGAGATATATATATATATACATATAGTTATATATATATAACTGTATCTATATAGTTTTATATATATATATATATATATATATATATATATATACACACACACACACACACACATACACACAATAGGAGAGAGATGAGAGATGAGAGATGAGAGTGAGAGTGAGAGAGACGAGAGACTTGCAAGGTTGTCGAGAGAGATGAGAGACGTGAGAGAGGATATTGTCGGTGTGTTTCTGGTGTCGATTGATGGGGAAAAAGAAAAAGATAGTCCTAATTGCAATTTTAACCCATATATTTCAAGTAATAACATATTTACCCTCGTGCGTATCCAAAACGTATCCGAGCGTACCCAACACGTATCCGAAATGTATCAAGATACGAAAAACAATTCCAAAAACAAGATACTTTAAAAAAATGAATCAGATAAGTATCCGAGAGTATCGGTATCCAATACACATACCATACGTCATACGGAGGTCAAAATAGAGTACCAATGCTTCATAGATCAAAGTTGTCCTCTTCTTTATTTTGTCAAATCTTTTCCACTTTTCAACATTAATATTGTTTTGTTATATAAATGAAGGTTAATATTATGGTAAAAATATTGTGTTTCTAATGTATATTTAATTATAACAAAAAATCCAAAATTGTATCCAATACAGGTACGTCCCGGTGACAAAATGGTACCATGTCTGGTCTGGGATTCATATCCTTGGTTCTTATCTTGCAGATCGGGGTCAGGAAGGAGCTTATCTTGGGTCAGGAAGGAGCTTTGTTCCAAATCCGAACCCAAGATCCATCTAAAGAGAACCGAATAAACACCACCCCTTAGGTATGTTCATATGAATAACAACTTAGTATCTATCCTAATATATTACATATTTTTTGCTGTGTCCCTGGCCGTGTCTGTGTGCCCATGTATTTACAATTGTCGTGTCTCGTCTCCATGTTTGTTTCCGTGGCAACGAATGTGTTTGTATTCATGCTTCTTAGACGCTAACAGATTTCTTCTCACTTTTCCCATGTGGATACTTGCTCTTCCTGTTTCTGGTGTAATCTGTGTCATTTTGAGCATAAGAGAGGTGTAAGCTCTCTTCCCTTCGAAGATGAGTGAAGCCTTTGTCAAGCTCAACAATATCCTAAAAGCCTCGCCCCCAACAGTTAACCCTTCCAATTTCTTAATCTTATATGACCAAGCTGCTTGCGACTCTCAAATTATCATATATCTCCAATGAAACATTGACCAAACTATAGATAGCAACTTATAGAAACCACAAAAGAAGAGGGAAAAAAAGAGCAAAAAAATCACAAAAAGACGGACCAAGACAACTAATTTCGAGAACACATCCACAAACTTCCCAGATTACCTTTAGATATAACAAGTTAAAGAGTTAACTTACAGATCAGCCAATGGAACCATCCCAAATCCGTGGTAATCATCTATTTCAAAAGAGCGAGAAGCAATAAGACTTTTTGCTGCAAAGTACTGTTCAACGCCAAAGAAATCTGGATTAAGCTCAAAAGAATCTGATGCCAAAAGGGGCAGAATACACTCTTTCCAGTCCTCGTAGACAAGAGACATGTCTTCTTTAAGTATCTGCCTACAAATATGCCAGAACGATCAAAGGAATGAAAATTTCAAAATCGTAACTAATCTTAAAATTACACTTCAAAGTTGCCTGTAAAAGATTATCAAGTACAGTAAGATAAGCTACAAAAAAAAGGTTGGGAACAACGAAGGATAAAACATTCTCCGACCCTTTTTGTTCGTTGATCTTTCGAATTTAGGATATCCCAAAATGCATGCGCATTTCTTGTTTGAGTGGATTAAGTGCATGATCCCTTAAAACGTTGGAACTCCCAAAATGGACAAATGAAAAGGGACACAAGGAGTAACTAAGTTTCTGATATATGCCACAACTTGTGGCCCACAAGTGATATAACTAAACCCTCCTTCCATCAGTTATGTAGAACTAAACTTAGGTATTCCTTAAACATGACTAACGGGGATAAAATTGTAACCAAATCCAATCATGTTTGTCACTAATTTTCACAAAGGACAAGAATAATGGTAAGCATCCACCAAAAACACGACTGCAATGAGTAGGGTGACAAGGAATGGTGATCAGTGATCACTTGTCACTATGCAATCCTTTAAGAGATACTTCCATGGATGCTCATCATAATGTTACAATTCCTAGCAACCTTATTAGTTTTCAACATTAACACTAATGTTATTGATCTCTCTGAAATCCATGCACAACAAAGCGAGTGGTGGTATACAAGAACTGATCACAGAATGTTTGCTTTGGCAAAAGCCTCATGACATTGCTTCCAATTGGTAACAGCCTTTGTATTTCCTAAGCAATTTGAATGTGTACAATCATCGTGCATACAGATGCTCTAGACTATAATGAAGGAAGCATGGTAATGTGCACAGAAATTGAATTGGGTCTCTAGGCCTGCCCTCTCTGATGCCATTTGGCTTTGATTTGAGGGCACGGTTTCGCAGCAAAACAGCTATGGGGGAGGGGGCACTGTTTTAGTGGTATTTTGAGAGCAACCATTTTGTGCATATAGCCAAAGGTTAGGTCTGTCTTCAATCTTCCCCCGCCCATACCCCCAATGATTGGGGACTACATGGGTTCTGTTATTGTTGTTGTTGTATCGTTTCTCCAGATAGTTGAATTGTCAAAAGAAACATGCCATTATTAACTACCCACTATTATGAATAAATATTCTCCTGGTTTATCACCACCTTTTATTTCGATTCATAATTACTAGAGTAGTGAAATAACCAAGGTCGTGCCAACATTTTGATAGAAACAAAGCTAAATTCCATACAGGAACTCCATTGGCTTTTCAAAGCAGATATTCCTCTTGTGTTGCTTGTCTTTGCTTTAGCATCAAGTAGTGGAAACATAATCTTCAAGTACCCACCATGTTCTAGAACTTGCATCTCTTAGATCTCTTTATTCACAATTATCACCTTGTCTTAATTTTTTTTGTCGAGTACTACCAAAAATTGGCGAACCAAAGTGCACGAGGCATATTCATGCTTGAATTTGAGAAGAAAAATGGTTGCTTATTCATATTTGATCCTAAAGAAAATTTTATTTGTGGATAACAGTTCAGTAGACTTATTTAATAGGTGAATTTATACGGAGACCCCCTCATCTATACGTTTGGACACGAACACCCCCTAATTTTTAGAAACCCCCAAAAGCACCCCCTAATGTATAACCGTTAACCAATCAACACCTTAATGTCAAAAGACCGTTAAGATCAAGGGGTCAACGTGAACAATTTGTTATAGATGCGGGAGACGGTATGGGTGAGTTTTAAAGGGTTTAATCGTCATTTCCCCTTATTCCATTAACATTGTTAGCCAATTCTTTATTTCATATAGATGAGGGGGTCTGAATGGGCGGTTCTAAACGTTAGGGGGTCTCCATGTCCAAAATGTATAGATGAGGGGGTTTCCATGTAATTTCACCTATTTAATTTTCCGTCATTTATCTTTAGGAGAATATAGTTAGGTTAAATCATATTATTGTCGGTAATAATTTATGCAATGGAAAATATTTCATTTTTTTATTATCGGTACCAATACTTTTTCCTAGACGTGGATTTCTATCGTCCCTTGGCTGCAGATTCCTATGGTTTTATCCCGTTGCATAATCCTCCCACATGACAAACCCTTACCGTACGTCTAGAGAGATCATTTCCATAACTTGGAACTTGCACCACTCGAAAGTGAATGGAAAGGCTTATCGGTGGAACAAGCCACCATTTCAGCTGTATGCTTCCACTTTGCGAGATTTTTCTTCATAACATTTTGCATTGGTATATAGAATCTCGCTCATAAGTAAACAGAGCATACACTAAGATGTTTTGTGTGCACAATAGTTGTAACTAAGGTCACTTCTAATGGATATACAGGGGGAAAGACCTAAATCAATGTATTATGTTCTAGGAAGAATATGCTTGGCTTAATATGAATGAGCATGGTCATGCATTACAATTTAAATAATCCATATGAAAAAGTAGGTTTTCAAAAAGAATTTCAAGTTTTCAACACATGTAAGCACATGCACATGGGGGCTCTATCAATTTCGACATAAATAAAACATTTTACATGAGAAGACGTGTTCATGTAAAATTATTGCCAAAAATATAATTTATATTTCTATGTATTTGGTTCGCAGTTGGAAAAACTCATAATTACAAACATATCTTCCCACTAAAAACTTGAACTAGAAATCAAAACACCCAAAATAATTAGCAAAATCGAAATAAAGGACTAATAGCATGCAAATTTGGCCAAAGCTCACGTATCGATGTTATACATTCAACGAACACCTATGAAGCACCAACATCTCTAGAGGTCGATGTATTACAGTGTCGGTAGTGTTCTAAATGGCGGCCTCCTAGACGCTAGACGGAGGGTCAGCGCCACGACTACCCCCTTGGCGTTTTGTTCGGTGGCCAGAGAGGCTAGGCAGAGCTTGGTGGCCTCCTAGGCGGCTAGTCAGAGCTTGGCTGCGCCGAAGTCGACGATTGGCGGCGGCGACGAGAGAGAGAGAGAGAGAGAGAGAGAGAGAGAGAGAGAGAGAGAGACGAAAAAGACATACCGGAGACCAGCGACAACAATTGGCATGGGTTTCTCCATCTCTGGATCTGGAAATCAGTATATGTATATAGTAGTATATATATGTGTGGTATGGTAAACTACACTACGAGTCCTTTTAGTATATATTAATACCATATTATACACATAAAGTAGGAAAAATATCAAAAAAAAAAAAACCCCCCAAAAAAAAACCACCAAACTCCTGGGCGGCGCCTAGGCAACCTAGGCGCTTGGTGGCAGGTCGCCGCCCGACTACTGCCTAGCACCATTTAGAACACTGAGTGTCGAATACGGGGACACGGTGGGGACACATATGGCAGACACCACATGATGTATCCCATATTTCAATTATATTTTTGAGAGGGACACGACGGGAACACCAATGGGGACATAGCAGGGGTCAAAGTGTAATTTTTTTTAACAATAGGGTCAAACTATAATTTTTATTTTAAATTTTGGGGGCCAAATTATAAATTTTTTAAATTTTTAGGGGTCAAGCAGTAATTTTTCAATAGGGTTGTATTGCACTTATGGATGTCTTGTTTTGTTTGAATGGTATTGAAACTAAGGATTTTTTTCGTTTTGTCCACATTTTGAAATTTAAACTTGGAAAAAAATTGAAAATAAATAAATATAGAAGTGGCGTGTCCCCCGCCGCGTCTGTGTCCCCATTGTTTTAGAATTTCCGTATCCCCGTGTTGGTGTCCGTGCATCATAGGCGAACATCAACAATGACACTCATCGGACACGTATTGTCACTCAAGTCAAAAGTGTCTTATATTTTGTCACTTTGTTTTCCATTTGGACACTCGAAGAACACTCTACAACCCACTAGGATACTCTATGGACACTTGCGAGGGTTTTCCTGTGAATGATGGTGAATGATTGAATACAAAGACACACGCGATCGATATAATGGCTTTTGTTGAAACACTTTTGTTATTATGTACCAGTAAACTTGAAAAATGGCATGGTGTTTCGATAAGGACATAGATGTCAAGATTGAAAAGGCGGTAGCAGTCGTCGTAACCGTAGCAATCGTTGACGCGATTTTGGGGGTGTAACCATTGTAGCCTAACGTAGCAATGACCAAGACATGATTGTTATTTGTTTTATTTGATTTTTCACGATATATCAAAAAGCAACTGATATATTTTATTTCAACATATGTGCTGGGGTTTTAAATGGTTATTGGTGACTTCTCTTTACATACTCTACATAGTCTGAAATATTTCATATTTTGTTGTTATTCTCAGGTAAACAATCATTCTTGTCGTTAATATTACCAGTTCCTCCTCAAAAATTAATGATGTTTTTTTTCCCCTGCTGGTAACAGCCATAACAAGCCGTTACCATTGCTATGTCATAATGGAAGATATTGCTGCGTAACACCAGTATGCTTGGGAATTTTCATGACACAGCTATATTGGCCATTGGGACCCAATACTCACCTATACTGTAACATATGTCAACATCACATGTGCTGGGGTTTTAAATGGTTTTTGATGACTTCTCTTTAGATACTCTATGTGGGGGGCTGATTTCACCGTGACCTTCTTGAACCTCTTCTTTTGTCCGGTGAACCGTGGTGGAGCGACGGTGATCTTCGTGTACCTGCAGAACCGGAGGGGGTCGTTCCTCCGTGAAGAAGCTCCGACAAACAAGACAGTAAGTGGAGAAGAAAGAAAGAGATTTCATAAGAAATATGTTTAGGAAGAGAGGAAATAACTGAATCAGAACAGATCCCTCCCCAGGGAGGGGTTCTCTTCTACTTATAGGCAAAAATTATGGAGTGTTGGACAGGCTGGCTCTGCCACCCACGAGCTTCGCCATGTTCGGATGACGTCACGAGTCAGAAGCACTTAATGAATGCCGCTTCTTGGGGATTGTTGAGCCGCGTTGCAGGGTCAGGCTAGCCACATCAATCAGGGACGTCACTTCAATTATCATAGAAGACAACTCACGTATCACTGGAACCTTCTAGAAGGTTTTGGAGCAACGGTCTCCAAGCATCAAGAATGAACAGTAACAACACCAAGCAGTGTAAACCCATCCGAACAAATAGGGGTCTATGGACAGAATAGACTGTTCCGAACGATAGAAGTAAATGCCGAACAAAACGATCTTCATGACACTCGAATAGGACCTCGAAGCTCGGCAGATTACCCCGGACCTACTCATCCTTCGGGAAAAGAGTATTATAAGGTGTCAAAATGTAACTTGACTTACAGATGAACTGAGACAACCGTATTGTGGGTCCAAAGATTAGCATAACTCTTTTGACCCTTACAATCCCTCTGAACCTTCGGATATTTCAGCCCACTACAATAGCCCCTCAACTCCTGCTTTCTTGGCTCAGAAAGGAAGGAGGAGTTGAAAAATAGTGGCCGAACAAAAATAAGTAAAGAAGATTCTTTTCCGAACAAAAATTCCATGCCGAACTTCAAATTTGTTAGGCATGTGGCCTCCATTCAATGCTTCCATAACCGCCGATTTCAAATTATGCCACGTGTTTGGTTACCATTGGGTAATAGTATGGTGTGTCCTGTCAACCTCCATGTGTCAGCCATCGAAAAGTACATTAGTCTCCCGCTCAAATCCAACGGTTGGGGGTTCGGCACCGCTTCGAATTCCGCCCTAGATATAAAAGGCGAAGGGTGGAGAGAGAGAATCACTTTTTCTCCCCATCCCTCAATCATTTCAACTGCTCAACGGCACTCAACACCAGAAAACCACCAGAAATTTGAAGATTTGACGAGTTTGATCACAGATTGTTCTTGGTTCTTAGGTATTTCTTGATTCTCCACACTTTTTTCTGCATTTTGGTTGTTTTTGTGTTTGTTTTGGTAAAGAAACCAAGTTTTCTTTCCGTTTCGACTGGAACTGTCGCCTGAGTACTGTAAATAAGGTTGAAGATGTTCATGTGTTCTTTCGAGCGCATGTGTATCTTCAACCCGTGTTCTTCCGAACACCCACATACATTTATTCCCAATTTCGAAAAGAGAGGAAGAGAACGAGAATAAGTTTCACGACTGCCCTCCAATTTTTCTCGACGCACGATAGGGTCCCACACTCGGTGTTCCGGTATGACAAGTCGTCATTCGGAAAAACGGGAACGTAGGAAAAAATATTATCACCAAACATAGGCACGTTAGGAACTCTGACCATGCAACTCGCTAACGGTTTAATCCCTTGCACTTCTGTATTTAGGTATGGAGTCCTCCAAGTCTACCTCATCAGGTGAGTCATACCGTTTGGTGGAGAGTACATCGTCTCATGCCCAGAGAGTCACACCCGAAATCTCTGAAGCAATCGAACACCTTGCTTGGAGTTATAGAACCCGAGAAAGCGGAGGGGACCCCGAGGGTACACTGGGGATCGATTACCCACTAGAATCATACCACTTTGAACAATGGGACCTGATAGAGACGTAATAGACCTCGACGAAGAACCCTCAGACAAAGGAAAAGAAATTCCGATAGAGGATGAGGATGAAGCTGACGAAGGAGCCAAGGAAGGCGAGTCCGAGAGAGATACCGCTGATAGGGAAACGCCAGCAGCCTCGTCGAGCCGAGCGGATGGAGAAGCTGGAGCCGTTGAATCTTCGTCTAAAGAGCCGAGGAAAAGGAGGAGGATAGTTCCGCAAGATCCAGATTTGATCCCTGACCGAACTGGGAAAGATCCCTGTCCCAGTAGGGACTACTTCAAGGATCAAGAAGGAATCAGCATCTTTCGGCGGACGTACAAAGTTCCAGACGACGTTGTCATAACGCCAGTTCCAGGGTCCCGAATAAGATTTAGCGACGAACACATAACGGTTCCCCTAATGGCGATCACCAAAGCCCACCATTTATTTGAGGGAGATCCTTTCCCGATTCGAACTTACCCCATGCCAACTGAGCGTTAACTCTTATCGCATCATTCACTCTACGATAAAACTCGCCGAAGTGAAGATGTTCCCACTTAAAGCCCACCATTTATTTGAGAATTACCTGATGTCGCGGAACGTAAGGTACTCTCGGTATTATCTGTGCTCCCGAAGGAACATGGCGAAGATCATTCCCGAGGGTATGTACGATTCGGAGAAGTGGGCCACGGATTACATTGAAGTTCGGGGTAATTTTCAATTTCCTCATTTAGAATATGGGCGATTCAAAGTTGCCACTCGTACGGGCAATCCATGTAAGCATTTATTTTTATTTTTTTACATATTGCATTCCAGATATCGGATACTGATATTGGTGCTGTTTTTCTAATTTTTATCTTTATTGTTTTGCAGATACCCCCAAAATCAACAAAGACTTACTAAGGGAGGCCAAAGGTTGCGGGCTTGCTGCTGCTGCTCTACTGACCATTCCGAGGGAAGAAAGAGATGCTCCGACAATCCTCGGTTATAAAGCAACCTACGGCGGTAGGATCCGTGGGAAAGGTGCAGACGAAGAGGAGGAGCAAGTTCCGGAAGATCCGACCGAGCTTCCCGAAGAACTACGTCCAAGTAAGGACAAACCACGCCGTGGACTCAACCACTTACCCACCGAGGAAGAACCTTTGGAGGAAGTAGCAGCAGCAATGCCTCCAAGGAGTATGAAGGCCCTCCTTTAGAAAAAGTTGGAGGAAAAGGAGGGAGAAAGATCCAAGCTCAAAAAATCCAGAGCACCAGGGGCTTCAGGGTCCACTCCGAGTCAAAAGGTCCATCCTCCCCCACAATCTTAAAAACGTCCCCCCACTGCTCTGAAAGGAGATAGGAGAGGAGAAGGAGAAGGAGATAGGAGAGGAGAAGGAGAAGGAAAAAGAATCCACTGACTAGAACACTCCCTAGGTGCCGAGCTTCATCACCCCAGACAAAAAACAGGTTTTGAGGTCTGACAGCTTGCAAGAAGATCCCACTGTTGCACTGACTCTTCAATCTGGGCTGGCATTGCCAAGGGATGTTCAAAGCCCCCAATCACTCAAAGCAGCTCTAGCTGATTACTATTTCTATTCTGGGAGGGTAAGGTTTTTTTTTTTTTTACACATGATAATTTCCATAGATTTCATTCTCTGATGATGTTTGTTCGTTTTGTACAAGCCACTCAATCCATAATGAGCGTCAACTTCCACCTTACCGAGCACGAGAAGAAGAGGAAGCTGCTGCTATAGTCGGTACAGCACAACAAGGACATAGTTGAAGAATTCAAGACAAGCTTGGAGCAATCCGAGGCCTTACGCCAGTCTCTCGAGGTGCAGGTTGCAAATCTAAATGACTTAATCAAAGGGACTGCAAGACTCAGCCGAGCACACCAGAGCTGAGGGGAGGGAAGAAGGGCTAGCGAAGGGGAGAGCCCTAGGGAGAGGAAATGAAGAAGGAGATGGAGAAAGAGCTGAAAGAAAGATATGACCAGGGGTATTTCCAAGCCAAGGAAGATGCAACAGATGAACTGGTAGAGGCCCAGGCTGAAATAAAAGAGGCGCAACATAAGGAGAGCTTCATGCTCGGATACAACAGAGGCCTGGATGACACAGGGGTTAAATCTGATGATGAAAGAAGGACTCTAGTTGAAATTCCTCCCCTTGCACCAGCCGAAGCTGAAATAGTTGATCCAACTGCCGATCCTGCCGAAGTCCCAAGGGTTCAAGCTCCTTCAGAAGAACTTGCTCAATCCCCAACTGTCGCTTCTTCCGAAGCTTGATGTTTTGCTTTGTATTTTTGTTTTGAATTTCATTTGACATGGTCGGCGCCAAACAATTGGTCTAAGCCAAACCATAGTTTGTAATTAAGACAGGTTTGAGGATGGCATCGAACGATCTACCACTGTCATGCCTTATGTTATGCTGAAAGCTGTTCAGAAATTTATGGAAGTTTTTTGATAAAAATTTACAAGTCCTTTTACTCATTATAGTGCTTCTGAATGTTTGTATTTGCTAGCACTCGAATGGTTTGCGTAATGTTTGGCTGCTTGATTGCTCATGCAAACAAGAATATGAATTGTGAAAAACATCAAAAATTTACTAGTCTTTGTTTGTTCGGTACGTTTGCTATCATAGCAGAATTGTAAAACTATAAATTTCACAAGTCTTTTTATTCGGTAATATACCCATGTAGGAGCCCCCTACCTTAGTGGATTGCCGAAGAATAGAACGGGACTCCAGTAAGGCAAATAAAGGGTTACCAAACGAATAGCACCAAGCCCAACGATCGAAGGCTGTACCGAGGGCTACGAGAATTTTGCCCGAACGAATAGACTACCAAAGGCTACAAGAATTACGCCCCAACAAAGAGATTACCGAAACCTACGAGAATTTTGCCTGAACAAAGAGATTACCGAAGGCTACAAGAATTTTGCCCGAACAAATAGATTACCGAACGATTTTAATGTCAAGGAGAACAATGAAGACAAATAAAGAATTGCTATTAACGAAACCCCCGAAGGCTTACAACCGAGTAAAAGCAGGAAAAATCAAAAAGATAAAGAAAATCAGGAGGACACTGAAGCTATCCGTGAAACTTCCGAAGTTTTTGAGCGTTCCAAGGATTAGCTATCGGTGTGCCATCCAACTCCGCAAGTTTGTAAACGCCATGACCGATCTTTTCGACTACTCGGTAGGGGCCTTCATATGGATCCTTGAGCTTTGTCAACTTGCTGGCTTCAACAACCATCTGAAGGACCAGATCACCGACGTTGAACGACCGAGCACGAACGTTCTTATTATAGCCCCTAGCAACTTCCTGTTGGTAGGCGGCATACTGAAGGTTTGCGTTATCCCTGAGTTCTTCGGCAAAGTCTAACTCGGAACCCACGAGAGCACTGTTATCCACAGGGTTGAAATGTTTCGTCCGAGCCGTAGGAATCATGGTAGACAAGGAGAGAACTACTTCCATTCCATAGGCCATTGAGAACGGAGTGCGTCCAGAAGAACGACGGGGAGTAGTTTGGTAAGACCACAAAACATGGGGAAGCTCCTCGACCCACAAACCAAGCTTCCTATCCAAACAACACTTGAGCCCCCGAGTGATGACCTTGTTAGAAGCCTCGGCTTGTCCGTTGCCTTGGGGATAAGCCACAAAGGAGTTATGGATCGTGATATTGTGTTTTTTTGTAGAAGACCTTGATAGCAGCTGCAACAAACTGGGAGCTATTATCAGAAAGGATAGCATAAGGTACCCAGAAGCGAGAGATGATATGCCTCCAAATGCAACGCTCCACATCGCTTGCAGTTGTCTTGACCGGGAAGCCTCGACCCATTTGGTGAACAAGTCTGTAGCAGTAAGCATGTACTCAAATCCCCTAGGTGCCTTTGGCATTTTGCCAACAATGCCAAAAGCCCAAACCGCGAACGGCCATGGACTAGTGATCATTTTAAGAGGGAAAGCAGGCTGGTGGATGAGTGAAGCTTGCTTCTGGCACCGAATACAACGCTTGTTGACATACTCCTCCGACTGTTTGACCATCTTTAACCACCAATAACCTTGCGTCAACGCTCGTTGGGCCATTGTTCGCCCACCCGAGTGTGCCCCACAACTCCCCAAGTGAAGCTCATCCAAAACGCTCTCCATTTGATCTTCGTGAACAACTCGCAAGTCGGGACCAATGAAGGTTCTTCGGTAAAGATTATCGTTGGAATCCAGAAAGTAATTAGCTGCTTGGCAACGGATCTTGTGTGCCTCTCGTTTGTTCGGCGGGAGAACTTGGTTCTTCAAATACGCAATTATTGGATCCATTTGGCTCGGACCGAGTGTGATCGCCGCCACCGGACAGACCGAGGGTTCAAAACTCGGTGACTCCACCTCATCGAAAACAATAGTGCGACTGCCTGAGGTTTTATAAACCGAAGCAAGACCTGCCAAGGCGTCAGCGTGAGCGTTATGTTCCCGAGCAATCCATTCCACTTCGACTCGGCCAAACTGTTTGAAAAGCGCAAGAACGTGACTAACGTAAGCATTCATTCGTTCGTCTCGGGCTTGGTAGTCATCATTAAGATGGCCCACAACTAGCCGAGAGTCGCAAAACACATGTACCGAGTCCGCATCAAGCCGAAGAGCAAGTTGTAAGCCGGCGATGAGGGCTTCATATTCAGCTTCATTGTTTGTGGCAGGGTATCCTATGGAAATAACGCTCTCATGAACAGTTCCACTCGGAGCAACAAGAACAACTCCAGCACCTGCGCCATTGATGTTAGATGCCCCATCAACCGTCATCCGCCACTCATCTCCCGAAAACAGCTTCCATTCTCATTTTGGCTTCTTAGTGCCGAGTGTATACCGAGCCCGAAGGGATTCGGGAGGAGGGTTGTTCCACTCAACAAGAACCTCTTCATCAGCAATCTGAGCTTCTTCCGCAGCAGCGGCCAAGGCGTTCGCTTCATCTTGTAGTCCAAGTGTAAGTTCGGCAAAGAAATCGGCCAATGCTTGCCCCTTGATGGCAGTTCGAGGCTCAAATTGGATATCGAAGTTCGCCAAATCTTGAGAAAACTTCAAAATCCTGTTGGATGAGTCAGTCTTCCGAAGAATAGCTTTAAAAGGAAACTAGTGAGGACCACGATCCTATGGCATTGGAAGTAAGGCAAAAGGCTCGTTTTAGCCGAAACGAGAGCTAGTGCTAACTTCTCCATAGCCAGATACCTCGTCTGAGAGTCCGTCATCGTTATGCTCGAGTAAAAAATCGGCAGATGGTCCATTCCTTCTTTCTGAACGAGGAGTGGGGCATGGGAAAGGTATTCCTTTAATGATTGCAAAGCCAACTCACACTCCTCAGTCCACACGAACCTTCGGCAACTAGTCTTGATTGCTTGAAAGAACAACCAACAAAGATCTGCCAAACGTCGGATGAAACGATTCAAGGCGGCCACCATGCCTGTGAGTCGTTGTACCTCTTTGATAGTAGTTGGAGCTCGGAGATTTTGCACTGCTATGAGTTGCTTCGGATCTGCCTCAATTCCTCGGCGGCTCACCATATACCCAAGGAATTTTCCCGAACCGACTCCGAAAGCACATTTTTCCGCATTGAGACGAAGTTTGTGCTGTTTCAAAACGGCAAATACCTTGCCGATATCTTGAAGGTGATTTCAAGCAAACCGACTCTTGCAGACCATGTCATCAATGTAAGCTCCCAATATTCTACAGAGCATTCCAGGGAACATCTTGGTTATGGTTCGTTGAAAAGTTGCCCCAGCATTTTTCAACCCAAACGGAACAATGGTGTAACAGTAAGTTCCCCGAAGTGAAATGAAGGTTGTCTTCTCCTGATCTTCCTTCGCCAAAGCAATTTGGTGGTAGCCTCGGTATGCATCCATAAAACTCAGTCGCTCGTATCCCGCAGTAGCATCCACCATTTGTTCTATCCAAGGGAGTGGGAAGCGATCCATCGGACAAGCATCGTTGAGGTTTGTGTAGTCAACGCAAACCCTCAGCTTTCCATTTTTCTTCGGTACAACAGGATTTGCTAGCCAGGTTGGACACAGAATTTCCCGAATAGCCCCATCCTGTAGAAGTTGATCAACTTCCGCCATGACTGCCTCTACATGCACTGCCACCGAACGTCGCACCTTCTGCACTACTGGTTTCCTGCTTGGGTCGACGTTAAGGGAGTGAAAAAGCGAAGGAGGGGTCGACGCCTGGCATTTCCTGAGGAGTCCAAGCAAACACTTCAATGTTCGTTTTAAGGAAGTCGAACATCTCCGCAGGCTCGGTCTCGACCAAGGAGCTACCGACAAGAAAGTAACGCCCTCCGTCCTCAGTGATTGGCATCCGTACAAGCTCTTCGGTTGATCGTTGCTCGGCGGGCAAACCAACATCTTCAAGTACAAGAACGTCAGCTACCTCTACACATTGTACCTCCAGGAAATTTGGTTTGTTTGTCACTGTGCTGATGTAACATTTCTTGGACTCAATTTGATCCCCGAGGCTTTCTTGTCGTCCATTCCATCCTACGAACTTCATTACTTGGTGTAGAGTAGAAGCCACTGCCTGTATCCCATGTAGCCAGGCTCGACCGAGGATAACGTTTGCAGGGCTTTAAGAATCGACCACCACGAATTCAACATCAATTACTCGGGAACCGGCTCGCACAGGTAGGGTGACTAAGCCAAGTGGCCAAACTGGTGCCCCAGTGAAGCTGACGAGTGGAGTCGTTGCTGTTCGGAGTTGTTCGGGAGCTAATCCAAGGCTTTTAAAGGTTGAGTAGAACATTACCTCAGCCGAGCTTCCCTAGTCGACCAATACTCGTTGTGCAGTGGATTTGTCAATGGTGACGGTGACGGTGACGACAAGGGCGTCGGTATGAGGTAACTGTACTTCATCGAAGTCTTCCGAGGTAAAGGTTATAGGGGTTTGGAAGTTCGGATCTACCCACTTTCACTTCACCGAATGGCCAATGTTGCAAATAGATAAAGCTGTGACAACTCTATCGATCTTAGCTTGTAGCTCGGCAGTTCGACCTTCGGAAACAAGGCCCTAGATAACGCTCACAAGATTTCCTATGAGTGGCAGAGGAGGAGGAAGGGGGTTTTTCCGAGTATCGATCCATGGGTTGAGATGTCCGGCTGCAGTAAGTTCCTCCAAGTGCCGTTTGAATGGTTGACACTGGGTGGTGTAGTGACCTCGCTCCTTGTGGTACGAGCACATCCCGGGGCCATTGCCTGCTGTCCCCAAATATCCCGTAGGACAAACGACGAATGGGAGCTTCCCGATGATGCTTAGGAGCTTATAGATGGGCTCTGTAAACCCTGTTTGTTCTGCTGTAAATTCATCTGGCCTAGGTTCCCGCTTTGGTTGCTACCGCGATTGCTGTTGTGGGTGTTGCAGTGGTCGATGTCTGTTGTTCAGCTTGTTATTGCTTTGGTTGGTGTTGCCTCGCCCTTGCCCCATAGGAACCACTTGCTTTTTGGCTGCAGCTAGTGGCTTGACGGACTCCACAACCTTCAGAGTATGACGCTCGGCCATTGCTTCCTCGTGGACGAGTCCTTTTCGATTATGACCATGAGTACCCCCATTGTCTTTGGTGGATTTCGGGAAAGATCGCGAAACATTGCCGAGGTAGGATCCAATCCGTTCATGAATGACTGCGCTGCAACTCCTTGGTCACAGTCTGGGATGAGATTTTAAACCTCCCAATATTGCTTGGTGTATAGCCGAAGAGTCTCTCCCGCCACTCTTCTCATGTTCACAAGCAGGGATAATGTCTTCGGCTGGACGTTACTTGTTACAAAACGTACGGTAAATCCCAATTCTAACTCCTTAAAGCACGTGATAGACTTAGGTTTCAACTGATTGTACCATACCATAATTGGTTCACTCGGTGTGAGAGGAAAGATCTTACACATGAGCGCATCAGTGAAGTTGTGGAGGCTCATCGTTTGTCGGAAGCGGCAGACGAATGCAACCGCGTCTTCCTTTGCCTCGTAACATTTGAGCTTCAGCATGACAAATCGGTCTGGTGGTCACTCTTATTGAATGGCGTCAACAAAGGGGGAAGCTTTAGCCTTCCCAAGTTTCGAGTTATCTTCGGGAACGGGGTTTGGTGGAACGATAGTAGGTGGTACTTCAATCCGAGCCTCGGGAAATCTTCTGTGTTCTCGGTGACGCGACCGAGCATGTTCAGATCCTTGTCTCAAGGGCGCAGAACGCTCGGGGTATTCTTCCGTATGTGTGCTCCGAAGTGGGTCAGTCAAATCCATAGGCTGCTTCCCATTTCTCGGCTCCAAATTTCACCGTGAGGGGTGTTGTGCTCGGCCAGAGGCTCCAGCTCTACTGGTGTCAGCCGCTGAACTAGTAGCAGAAGACCGTGAACTCTCTGCTCGGACAAGACTTGCCAGACGCGGATGAGAGCTTGTAGGTTGTTATCTTGGGGCTCGTTCGAGGCATTCGAAAACTGTTCGACGTCCGGATGTTGCTAACTCGGTTGTTTGTGGGGGACGAGACTTCCTGCTACGCTTGTGGACTTTCTTCGGTCGACTTGGCTCAGCAAGGTGGACATGTCCTGGCGTAACAACAACGTCACCGTATCGTTCTTCTAACTGTTGTTGAAGCATGGCTATGACTGCCGCCTGACGTTTCTGCTCCGCCAGGGCGATATCTAGCTCGGTTTGTGGAAATGAGAGTTGCCGAGAAACTGGTGGTACAGTCGGGGGTGGAAATCAAGTCCCCTGTGTACTAAGAAAAAGAATTGTCTCCCCAGAGGAGACACCAATTGTGGGGGGCTGATTTCACCGTGACCTTCTTGAACCTCTTCTTTCGTCCGGTGAACCGTGGTGGAGCGACGGTGATCTTCGTGTACCTGCAGAACCGGAGGGGACTGTTCCTCCGGGAAGAAGCTCCGACGAACAAGACAGTAAGTGGAGAAGAAAGAAAGAGGTTTTGTAAGAAATATGTTAGGGAAGAGAGGAAATAACTGAATTAGAACAGATCCTTCCCCAGGGAGGGGTTCTCTTCTACTTATAGGCAAAAATTATGGAGTGTTGGATAGGCTGGCTCTGCCACCCACGTGCTTCGCCATGTTCGGGTGACGTCACGAGTCAGAAGCACTTAATGAAAGCCGCTTCTTGGGGATTGTTAAGCCGCATTGCAGTGTCAGGCCAGTCACATCAATCAGGGACGTCACTTCAATTATCATAGAAGACAACTCACGTATCACTGGAACCTTCTAGAAGGTTTTGGAGCAACGGTCTCCAAGCGTCAAGAATGAACAGTAACAACACCAAGCAGTGTAAACCCGTCCGAACAAATAGGGGTCTATGGACAGAATAGACTGTTCCGAACGATAGATGTAAATGCCGAACAAAACAATCTTCATGACACTCGAATAGGACCTCGAAGCACGGCAGACTACCCCGGACCCGCTCATCCTTCGGGAAAAGAGTATTATGAGGTGTCACAATGTAACTTGACTTACAGATGAACTGAGACAACTGTATTGTGGGTCCAAAGATTAGCATAACCCTTTTGACCCTTACGATCCCTCTGAACCTTCGGATATTTCAGCCCACTACACTCTACATGGTCTAAAGTATTTCATATTTTGCTGTTATTCTCAGGTAAACGATCATTATCCTTGCCGTTAACATTACCAGTTCCTCCTCAAAAATTAATGATGTTTTTTTGTTCATGTCGGTAACAGCCATAACTAGCCGTTACCATCGTTATATCGTAATGGAAGATATTGCTACATAACACCTGTATGCTTGGGAATTCTCATGACACAACTATATTGGCCATTGGGACCTGAAACTCATATATAGGTAAAAAAAAAATCCAACAAGGCGTCTTTTTGAACTTGAGTCAAAGCAACTACATCTTCTAGTTGTGTGAAGCTAGTTTTGTAAAGCCTTATCTTCTTGCTATCTACGAATTGCCTTCATCCGGACACACCAATTCTCAATAGTGTCTTTCGTGAATCAGGCCACTTCAAATGGAACCATTCCATCAGCCATCGCTCAAGAAGACAAGCATAGGAGAAGACTTAGCTTTCATTTCATGGGTATTTTCATTTCACCCATACATCAAGAGTCTGGAATAACATGGGTGCTTATAGTGATCACAAGATGTAACTTATCACCCCTAATTAACATGCACTACACCCTTCCACTAGTTCAAAATAAACAGACCGCTACATAATATAACTTCCACTAGCAACACCAACACCATTAACAGAAGCAAAATGTAACTCCCAAAGTACAAAGTAAGAAACAAGTTTATTTATTCCCAGTTCCAACAGATACGAAGCATCGATTATTGCATTAGCATTTGTAGATACTTCAAAAATATATAGGTTTGCCACCCAAGAAGTTTTAAAAAATCTAAGACTTGCACTGCAAGTTCAATCTCCATGTCAGGAAACAATTATGCGCCCATCCTACACTCATATATTATATACTATTCCCTAGATTTCGGAAGGTAAATAAACAGGTATACCCCATTCCAGTTTTGGTGACTCAGACTCTTGCAACAAGGTTTGATTTGCAAGTTGCTTCATCTGAATCAACTAAAACTTAGAAGAACCAAAAGAAATGAAGAAACAACTAAAACCTCAATTGATAGTATGGTAATGATCCTAATGGATAAATATGCAGAATAGGGTCCCAAAATTGTTATGTAAATTCCAACTAAAAGATAGGACCATCCAAAAATAATTCCTCCCAATCTGTTATGTGAAAACAAATTAGCAGATAGGACTACCAATACTAATTCCTTGTTTCTTAATCAAATAGAATGGAGCCAAGGCGGGACTAGAAGTGGCAGTAGCCACCGCTACGATTTTAGCAAGACCACGACTCAAACTCATGAGGCCTACTCAAATTTTAATCCATTGAATCTATATTGAGAATCCAAAAACTCATGAGGCCTATTATGCGTTCCACTAATCAGATAAAATAGTTCATACTTTTGAGCTGGGAATTCCCATCACTCCATAAACGCTGCAAATGTGATGCACAATTTTGAGGAATTTGGATGCCAATCTGCCGTAAATTGTTTTAATGACATGAAAGAATGTCGGAGTATAACTTCAAAATGTCTCACTTTACTAATAGATTGACAGTTTAGAACACTGTGTAGATATGAGAAACATGGTCAATTATATACTGCAGATGCCATTTTGTACCTCTTTTAACATAGAGCATTCAATCGTTCCTATATATTTGCCTATGCACACATATCTCTATATAAGTAGTATAATTACTACCATTCCATCTTTCTTTCAAACTTAAGATTGCCCATTTAGATGGAGGGATTTCATAAAAGAAAGGGTTATGCTTTCTTGCTAAATCACTCATTTGGATTGACTATTTGGTGAGAAATGGCAAGAAAAGTACAAAGAAGAATTTTTTTGGATTGGCCCTTCCCCTTTCTCACCCAATCTCACCAAAAATGGTGAGATTTTGTGTGAAAGGACTCCCCTTTCTTATCTCATCATTCCTCACCATCCAAAGGGACTGAGTGTTTTCTGGTCTTGAGAAAAGAAAGGGTTATGCTTTCTCACAAAATCTCATCATCTTTGGTGAGAAACAAAATACGCCTTGCATTTACACTCATTCCTCATCATTTCTCGCCTATATATCCAAACACGCGGCAAGATTCTCCTTTCTATTCTTTTCTTTCCCCACCAAACCCCTCAATCCAAAGGTTTTAAAGCTGAGGCTCCAAAAGCGTAGAGAATAGATACGTTTTCAATTGAGTTAATTTTTCTTGTATCCAAAACTATTTATATTTAGTCTACTTCGTCCAAAACTATGTAAACAACAGTTTTCAATAACAGCGCAAAGTCGACCTTATGAAGTTCAGTGCCTGACAGAAGAGATTCAACTTCCTCCAAAGTCCAGTTCAGCGGTATGGGCTCAGACTCGGGCAACAGCTGAAGATACCCAAACCAAGGCGAGCTTTGTCCCAAGCTCTTCTCGTACATGAGAGCTACCGAGAGCCCCAAGTAACCCTCGAGACCGGCGGATTCGATCACGGGCCGAGCACGTGAGGTCTTGATTGTGAGGCACGACGCCTTGGGTATCGTCGCCACCAGGTCGCCTTCGTGCAGATCGCATACGGTCATTACTGATATTCCTTGTTGTTGATTTGCTGGGTGGTGGTCTATGAGGCGGAGCGCGTCGCTGTGGTCGATGCCTTGTGACCTCATCCACCGCTTGAACGCTCTCAGTCGTCTGTCCCAGAGAAATGTGCGTTTAGAAACATGCGTATGCATGTATATACGTTTCTGGAGAGAGAGAGAGAGAGAGAGAGAGAGAGAGAGAGAGAGAGGAGTACCTAGTGGTGGTGGCAGAGAGAGAGAGAGAGAGAGAGAGAGAGAGAGAGGAGTACCTAGTGGTGGTGGCGGCCATTTGCGGTGGAAGAGATCGGCCGCGCGCAGACAACGAATATACAGAATCCAGCCCAGAATCCAGAATATGGGAAGGGATTTGGAAATGGGCGTGGGGTGATTGGGCTGGATATTCTGCTGGTTTGTGATGGAAATTGGGCTGTTGGCCCTTGCATGAGAACTTTAAAGCACAGCCCAAATAAAGTGATACTAAAGGATTTTGTGGATCGATACCCAAATTCTGAGTTGTATTTTTTTTTATGATACTAGGTGAGCGGCTCGTGCTAGCACGAAATATCTCAAGTCTGGTATTGGCATGATGTGTTTCACGCTTGGTATTATTTTGTTTGGAGTATTGGTTTTGTAAACTGTGGCAATTCATAGTAGAATATGTTTTGCAAGTAGTTTGCATATATTTACATATACTTTGAAGTCATATTTAAGTCAATTACATAAAAGAGAGTGCGAGAGTTGAAAAGCAAATCGTATAAACCAAAAGATTTGCCTTTAGTGCTAGGAAATAGTGAAGCTAGGATAATAGATATGGCTATAAATCATGCACACTAAAAAATTTGCTACGATGGCTTTTATTTTAAGAGGTGTAACAAGACAATTCATTTTTAGAGTTGGTGGAGATGGTCCTTCTTTTGGTTGTTTTTCAGAGGTTTAATATCTTGATCTTCTTCCATGTCATTCTCATTTGTTGGTGATTCCATGTTTCTTCGGGGTCTTCGGTTCCAGAATTTGGAGCTGTGCTTCCTGAAGTGCTTGTTGATCAGCAATTTAGTTGAAGCTGGAATGCACATTGAACACACATTGGCTAATTACTCCATAAGTGTACATGTATGCTCTCAACATGATTGATAAGTTTGGGAGTGGACATGCTTCTGTATCATATTGATTCCCTTTGAAAGGCAGATTGCGTGTCATTGAGAAACTTCTTGCCAAAAGATAACTAAAATCAAGTTACAATCATGCTTATCGTGGTTTAATCACAAAAGAATGGCTGATTGATAAGTTTTCCGGAATTCATTCAGGATTAGAAGTGCTATATGAGTTTCAGGTGCACGCACATCAACCAAATTGCAAGTTGCAAATATGACATTGCAATAAAAATGGAAAGCCAACAAATCTCGTAAATAGATCAACAAATTTGTTAAAGTGATACTCAAAACTAAACCAGTGTCTAGCAATTAAAAAGGCCTAGATGAAAATAGCAGTATTGGACTGTGAGTAACATCATCAAAAACTCTAAAGCAGTAGTAGAGCTTCAAACGAAATCACCTTAAATCTAATTGACCCTAAGATGCATCCAGAATACTTCTTCTCATTCAGGTGCGCTAAGCACAAGAAAGCTAAGTGATGGTGTTGTTTAGACACCCAAAAAATCACTACACCTCTTAAACAATTAAATTGGTCTGTTATTAGTTATTACCAATGCGATTCGATGTAGTGCTCACAAATACAAAATGATAAAAGCAATTCTTTGTTAACACAGCTAATCATTGCCAGACATCCAACCAAAATCACCTAATTAGATCTTAAATATTTACACTTGGACATTTCCTGTGAAAGCTCTGTTGCCTTTGCACAATATATGATGCAATTAACAATTTGATTCATAGGAATAAACCTATTCATTGTATTCCTTATTGGAATTTTTGTAGGGTTTTGTATGGTTGAAGACTTCAATTGCCTTTAGCATTCCTGTAGCCATTGGTCAAATTTATGCATTTAAAGATTTATGTAGGGGTGCAAGGCTGCAAGCTAGAACAAACCTGAACAAAAAAACAAACTCGTTCACTCATAAGTCCTACTATGGAGAGCATGTCAAATTTTTTGGTTCCAAAACCGTAATCAATGAAAATTCATCATATTAATTATGAATAGTATTTGAGAGAGAATCCAGGCAACAACACATAAGAGGATAAAACATCCAGCAAAAGTGCAATAACTGTGGCTCATCTCTGTAGTTTTCAGGAGTTCAGAATACACATAAGCTCCAAAACTCATCAAAACAAAAACAGAGAGAGTAATGACCTATGAGAAGAACTCCTGTATCTATTGTCGGAGCTCTAACAAGCAAATACAACTAATCAGTCCTATAAGAACGAAATAAAAAACAAGAAAACTATCAAGACTCACTATATATAACAATCACTGCAATACTATCAAGTATCACCATTAGACCATTATAACCATTTCTTGTACTTTCAAAGATGGGTCTCTGGGTGTTTGTGTGTGCTCGTGTGTCAAAATTTATTTGAAAAATGACTCATCTCGTACAAAACTGACTGAATCCTAGATGTGGTCAGATTTATAATTTCAGGTCAATTCTCTTTCTTTTTTGTTTCTTATAGGCTATGGCGTTTGAAATAGAACGAGCGTACTTGTATAAATATGCAACAATTACCAGGATTATACACAACAGGATGATATCAATGCAGAAGTTGCGACTGAACCTCAGCTGAAACATCACAATATACCTTTGTCACCGTATCCTTGAGTCTCACATTAGTATTTTTAAAGGTCTGAAGTTGCCCTGTTAACCTGGAATTGAGTGTAGACAAACACATTTTAGCGCTAAAACCTTAACTAAAGATTTTATGTTGAGCTTTTCTTAAATAAACAAACAGAATATGGATTTCTTTGATAGATATTTACTTATGTTTTTATCATTTTCAATGCATCATACTTCATTTTCTCTTTCAACTTTCTTTTGCATCCACAACTGCTAGTCTGGAAGGGTATTGAGGCTCTTTTTCCCTCAACTAATGTCATAATCCTACAGGCAGAAAGAGGATAAACTGGTTAAAATACAAAAGGACTAACCTTGTCATGTATTTCATCCATCAGTGGCACTTGCCTATGTAATTCCTGTCACAAGTGCCAAAAAAAAAAAAAAAAAAAGAGCCAGCAAGATATGCATAAGAATACTTGCGTCAATTGTACCAGCAAAGCAAACCTCATTCAAGTCATTAGCCATGTTCCCAGTGTATCCAATCCCTCTACTATAACATCCAAGCCTTCATCCTGCATGAAGTGATAACTATCCCAAATATGAGAATCTTTAACCCTTCATCTTGCATGAAGTGAGAACTATCCTAATCATGAGAATCTTTAATTAAAGAAATCTAGTAAAGATTCTCAACCAATAGCACCCATTCTTGTTCATCCACCATCATTTTGTTCATTTAGATTTTGTCTACTCCAACTAATTCTAGAAGCTGACAAAGGAAACTTAATTTTCCAAACCAGTACAAATATGCATTCAAAGGCTCACAAGGAAAATAGGATCGTGCGAAGGATATTAAACTGGAACCTTTTGTTCTAGTTAAGGAAATTGCTTCGAATCTTCCGATATAGAGAGATATCACCCCAAGCGTAGGGTTTAAATGTCGATTGAAGCAAGATAATCCGGAGAAGTCCGGGATCGTACCCAAGGGAATTAGTTTATGACTTGGTCGGATTTGTAGATACGAGTATGGATTTCGACTTTTAGACAGTCAACTGTGTTTTGCTTTCAAATGGTGGAAATTAAAAGGCTAAACTAAAACGAATAAACTAGATTGGTGGAAATTAAAAGGCTAAACTAAAACGAATAAACTAGATTAAAACGCAGGTTAGGTCTTGGAATCATTAGCACTCATGACTTAAGCTAAACCACATTTTGACCAATTCACGCAGTACAAGATACGTAATTAAGGTTCCAAAACCGGAAAATAGAGATTTAATAATCAAGCTAGCTCTAGAATTCGTTTAATAACCACCTCGAGCGTCAAAGCTCTAAGCATCATGTGTGGTAGGTAGGCAATGCTCCTACCTACACATGATCAAAGAGGTTAACACCTCGGCGATTTACCAACGAATCCGAACCCCACATCAATTTTTAAATCCAAAATTTAAAGCTTTATTGGTGAAAAATGTGATTTTTGCCCAAGCCATGGGATGCTAATCATCCCATGACCCAACCCTTGAAACTACTCACCCATATCTAGAGAGATAGAAGCAAGCAACAAAAATCTACTTAACATAATTGAAAGACAACACTAGAAGAAACTTGGCTTAAACGATAGATCGGGAAATAAACTACAATTTTAATTAAGGCAAGAGTAGCAAAAGAAAACTAATTAAAGCAGAAAATTAAGAAATAAAGTGTTGAAAATCAAGAACACGATAAGAACATTCAAAAAGCTGAAAAAAATATCCAAGCTAGATCTAAAAATGTACTCCTAAATCTTTTCTCCTTTTTTTTGGATCCAATTACATCACGCCTTATATTCCCCGCTTGGAATATTCCCCAGATGCTCTGAAGATGCCCCGCTACGGCCCTCAGTACCGATTGTCATAGCCTTACACTACCGAGATAAGAGCTCGGTACCGATTGGATAAAATTCTTTCAATCGATGCCGAGGTTGATAAGGCTGCCGCTGCTAGATTGCTCGGTACCGATTGAAGCTGAGAGTTTCCATCGGTAGCGACGTCTTATCAGTACTGAACTTGGTTTTCTTTCCGCCTTGGCCACGCCTTGCCCTTGCTTTGGCAATTCCCTTGTCTTGCCTTGGCCTTGACTGATTCTGCCTTGGCCGGGTGACTTGGCAATGGCTTTGCCCGTACTTGGTCTTGCCTTGGCAATTCTGCCTTGGCTGTTTTGCTTCACTCTCAGACCATGACATGCCTTAGGCCACAAAAGTTCCTTTATTAAGCGAATTACCTACAAAACAAAACAAACAAACTCTACGAGCAAACATATTTAAAAACAACTAATTAACAATTAATTTGAACGAAACCTAGACACTAGTGCACCCTATATTGAAATATCGGGTGCTTATCACGCCCCCCAACTTAAAGTTTGCTAGTCCCTAGCAAATAAGATACGAAGAAATAAGAAAACTAACAACTATGCAATCCTTCCGAAATCCCAACTTAGAACATGCTCAACATTATCAACTAGCAATTATTCAACAATCCGGCTTTTTATCTCACTTCTACAACTCACATTTTCAGTTTCCAACTAAACAGGCTAAAAATCAAGCAAGTTGAGAGCAAGTTAAAAAGTTTGTGTGTCCTCGAACAAGGGGAGGATACGGGACACAAAACTTGCGAATTCAAACTAAAGCCATATCCACTAACGAAGTACTTGACAAACAGGCAACAGTGGACAAGAATTACTATGCCTCAAACAACTACAGCACTTTATTCAACAGAATTAACAACTAACAGATGAAATTTGGATAACGAAGGGAAAGTATGCCATTAACTAATTATGCAACTATCAGACAGTCAATCAAAATGGAATTCATGCGCACAAAAGATCAATTAAGGACTTTTAAGCTTTTAAAGACCTCGGTTACAAAGAACAGGTTAGCAAAAATGGGCGACGGTCTATTTCTAGCTTGGTCAACTACCCGAGTGACCGCCGCCAACATATGAAATGAACCAAGTCAAGGCCAAACCGGCCAAACCAATAAACCAACTACTAACTAAAACTGTGCAAAGTTATGCTACGAAATGAAAATGCAACAAAATAAAAGGATAGGGTAGTTGGCATGTCAACTAACCAAGACCCTGACCAAGTAAGGGGAATTTCTAAAACCACCGACTCTCTATCGGATCACCACCACATGTCGCCACCTCATCCTTCCTCTTCATCATCATTCAACTCCTCTTCCTCCCCGAAATCATCACTCATTTCTGGCTCAATTTCTTGTTCTGGTACGAATTTCTCCCCATGTTGACGTTCAAGAATCGTAGTTTGCCATGCCACCTCCTTCTTGAGTTGCGCTTGCTCCCTCAGAATTTTTCTCCTTTCCACTTTCTCTTTCCTCAAACTCTTGATGATAGAAATGTTCTGGCAACAGAGTAGCCTAATCCATGTGCTCTGTTTGGATTTCTTTGGAGGCAAAGTGGTCAAATAGCTGCCTGAACCCATGATTTTAGCTTTGGCGGCACGAGCTTGCGAAATACTATTTTCATCAAAAGTATCGGTCATTGGTCCCGACTCAAGATCCTCCAACTTTTCATAGTCCTCACCCCTTACCCCTTTTTCCTTACAAAGAGCTGTGATCATACATGGAAATGGCATACGAGCTGTAGCTAAGGTATCATTCTTGAAATCCACCAACTAAGTAAAAATAAAGAACGCCCAATCCACTACCACATCCTTTGCAACAAATGCATACAACAGCTCCCCACTCTTCCTAGTTGGCTTATGCTCGGTCCTCTCAGATAAACATTACAATGGATCAATTTGTTCAAAAACTGGTATGACCCTTTAAACTTCCCGGGCACATGGGGGGGGTTCAGCCTCAGACATGTCCAAATACAGCTCTTTATTTATGACTCCTAAATCATTTGCATGCCTTTAACCGGATAAGTAATAGATTCGGGAGTTGGGCGAGTGATTTTCAAGTAACGGGCTATATCATTGGGTGTAATCACGATATCTACGCTAGCAACCCTAGAAGTAATAACAGCATCGGGATCATTTTCCCACTCACCCACAGGCACTTTCAACTTCTTATAGAATTCAACAACTAACTTTTTATTGTAACTTCCTAATTTTTCAGTCCAGAAGGTAAAACCTTTTCGCATGACAATGCGGAGACCAAGATGCTCTTTCCCCAAAGCTTCAGCAACCAACTGCCTCTCATTCTTGAATTTTCTTTTGTCCATGCTTGCTTCCCAACTCCTCTGTT
Source organism: Rhododendron mucronatum var. ripense (assembly GCA_019656295.1). Lineage (NCBI taxonomy): Eukaryota > Viridiplantae > Streptophyta > Magnoliopsida > Ericales > Ericaceae > Rhododendron > Rhododendron mucronatum. The sequence goes on along the minus strand of BPLT01000035.1, from coordinate 135,335 downwards.
TGTCCGCTGCCATTTCCTGCGGAGTTCGTCTCCTTTTCCGAGTTCGAGCACCTGACATAACCCCTGCCTGATTTCCCTCCTCCTCTTCTGAATCAGCCATAAAATCATCATCCTCATCTTCAATTTCGGGTTGAGAAGAGGTTGCCCGGTGTGCGGCCTTTTTGAATCTCGGCATTGTGGGTGAAAAGGGTTTTTGGGTTTTATTTTTTGGATTTTCGGATTTAGGCTAGGGTTTATGGAATTTTTGGGTTTTTGAGTGGAATGGGTGAGTGTAGGTTCAAAATATGGTGGAGATTGAAAATATAAGAAGAAAATATGGAAGAGTTTCGGAATTTTTTGGGGAAAACTAGGGAAAAATTCGGAATTGAAAGGGAGAAGATGGGTTTACCTCTTTTTAGCTTGGAAACCCAAAATTGGTGAAGAATACTTGAGCATTGTTGAAGGAGAAGGAGGATTAAGTGATTTTCTGAGAAGATATGGGAGATTTGGGGGGTGATTGAAGGTTTAGGCTAGGGTTTTTGGTGGGTTAATGGAGGAAAAGAGAGAGAGGGGTTTCGGGTTCAGAAGATGAGAAGGGGTTTTGGAATTTGGCCGTGCACTAATCTGCTTATTCAGTACTGATAAGGGGACGGTACCGATTGGAACAATTTATTTCCATCGATAGCGAGTCGCTTAGCTGTCCCAGGAGATAATCATCTCGGTACCGATTGACACATTATTCTTCAATCCATAGCGAACATCTTAGTTCAAACCCCTGATAACCACTCGGTACCGATTGAAACTAAAAACTCCCATCGATGCCGACTGCCGTAGCTTTGAAATTTTGCACTTCTTCATTTTGAAATCCTGGACTTCCAACAATTCACCCAACACCCCCAAAACACCTTTAAACATTGAACACCTATCCCAACAACCCTCCAAACAACCGGTTGCCTTGGTTGAGCAAAGAACGAAGAAAAATAATAGGGTGCAAAGTAGGACAAGGTGACTCATATGTGGTATGATCATGCAAAGAATGCCTTGTATCCTTTCCTAAGTGCGCTTTGGATTCCAAAATGATTGAAAATTGACATTTAAACACAATTAGACATGAACATGCGATTATTCACCTAACTACAAGCAATTTATTGGAAAGGTGGGGATATGGGCCAAAGCTTGCTCAAAAACTTTACTCAATAGTTAAACCGTTCAATTTTCAACTAAGCATGCAAATTGAGAAGCACAAAAAAAAAATCTTAGAATTGCTACGAACTCTTGCCAACTAACAACTATTAAGCATGCAACAAGTCATGAACAAAACTAAAAACTTATGACAAAAGGAAGCAATTACAAGTAAAAACTTTATTTATTTTAGAAAATTTTCAATTTTCTCATTTTTTTTGGATTTTCAATTTTCTATTGTTTTTGAAATTTTCAAATTTTCTCAAAATTGGACACAAAGCACACAAATCAAACAAATAGCACATTTGGACACAAAGCACACAAATAGCACATAAGCTAACCCCTCCCCCCAACTTAAAACGATGTTATGCCCTCATAGCATTAGGAACAAGAGCGAAGAAATGAAGAGTGCGCGAATGTACCATCCAAGGGGAATGTCAACCCCTAAATACCTCGACCAAGTTGGAGGATTTTATGTCAATGTCTTGCTCCGGCCAGATTAGATGCTTCCAGGGTTCACTCCTTTGGTTCTGCTATCTCGGAACCACAGCTAGTCACACTGGGCCATATCCAAAGCTTTATCAGACTAACAACCGCGGTGCTTAGCCGCACCCATGCTTAGGGCTCCTGAACGCCTCACTCACTCCGGCGTTAGACCCAATCCACCAAGACTGGTGTGGTAGCACATAAACCCTACAGAAGACTTAAGAGAACGACCTTCTACAAAACAATTGACATTAGAACCACCGGCCCATGTTATCCGGTTTCAAACCAAACAAAAACTAAAAGACAGAACATAAAGAAAAATGCAAAGAACAAATGAAAACATGCAAAACAGAATGAAATGCACCACCGGATCATCACGCGATCACACGAGTCATACTTTTCTTCCCATTCCTTACTGGTGGGGTAAGAAATGGGTGGCTATACTAGACCGTTGAAAATGTGTTATGCTAGCACCCGTAATAAAATCTATCGCTCGACCTCGCCAAACACTTAAGTTCAGCGTCCCCTGGATCAAAACAAAGTAAGATATGATACAACCTAGCGTGCACTCTAGGAAATACCAAACCTCACCCATAGACCTAAACTGCCACCGATAGGGTCAATCTCGGAGTGCACGGATCATTAACGATAGACTATTACCAAGAAAGACTATTGAAAGCCCTTGTTACACTAGCACTTTAGTGATATCTTTTTATGTGATTTATCTCCAAGATTTTATTCGATGCAAAACACAAAATAAAACATAACCAAAACTAAACAAAACACGCATTGCTAAACAAAAGAGAACAAAGAAAGAAAGAAAAACAGTTATGCCATAAGCTAACCCGGAAGAGCGACCGTGTAAACTGGATCGCTCAATTCCTCATCCGGTTCTCCCACCTCAAAAAGTCCAAGGAACGGTTTAAGCTTTTGGCCATTTACTTTAAAAGATTTACCATTAACAGGATTCAACACATTAACAACACCATGAGGGTGAACATGTTCAACAACATACGGGCCCACCCAACGAGAACGTAATTTACCGGGAAACAAATGAAGCTTAGAATTGTATAAGAGTACCTTTTGCCCAATCTCAAATTTTTTTTGGTGAATTTGTTTGTCGTGGAAGGCCTTGACTTTGGCTTTGTATATAGCGGTGTTGTCATAAGCATCTCTCCGAATCTCTTCAAGATCGTTGAGTTAGAGCCTTCTATGTGCTCCAGCGGCCGGCAACCGATAATTCAGGGCTCGGATTGCCCAATAAGCTTTGTGTTCTAGCTCAACCGGGAGATGACATGCTTTCCCAAAAACCAAACGATACGGCGAAGCTCCCAAGATAGTCTTGTATGCCGTGCGATAAGCCCATAGTGCATCATTCAAACGAAGACTCCAATCTTTACGGTTCGGATTTACGGTCTTTTTCAAGATATGCTTGATCTCCCTATTTGCCAATTCTGCCTGCCCATTCGTTTGCGGATGATAATCGGTGGAAACCTTGTGGGTGATGCCATACTTCTTCATCAAAGCTTCAAAGATTCGATTACAAAAATGAGTCCCTTGGTCGCTTATGATTGCTCTCGGCATCCCAAAACGTGAAAGAATGTTGTCCTTGAGGAACTCCACAACTACCTTGGCATCATTGGTACGCGTTGCAATGGCTTCAACCCATTTCGATACATAATCAACTGCCAATAGAATGTACAGATTTCCAAAAGAAACAGGGAACGGTCCCATGAAGTCAATGCCCCAACAATCAAAAATCTCAACCACTAGTATGTTTGTTAGTGGCATTTCGTCCTTCCGAGTCACACTTCCAAGTTTTTGACAACATTCACAAGCGACGCAAAAGTGATAAGCATCCTTGTGCAAAGTTGGCCAATAAAACCCGCATTGTAACACCTTGGCAGAAGTCTTCTTAGAAGAGAAATGGCCTCCACACGCTTCCAAATGGCAGAACTCGAGAATTCTCCGTTGATCCAAATCGGGAACACAACGGCACACTATTTGATCTTGGCAATACTTGAAGAGATAAGGGTCATCATAAGAGAACATCCGTACTTCATGAAGGAAACAAGGACGTTCTTGAGGAGACCAATGCGGTGGTAAGAGGCCCGTAGCCAAATAATTCACAATGTCAGCAAACTATGGGGTACTCGAAACAACTAGCAATTGTTCATTCGGGAACGTGTCCACTATAGGAAGACTCGGAGTAGGATCCTCAAACTGTAACCTCGATAAGTGGTCGGCTACCACATTTTCAACACCCTTCTTGTCTTTGATGGTCAAATTGAACTCTTGAAGAAAGAGAATCCATCGAAATTGAACTCTTGAAGAAAGAGAATCCATCGTATCAATCGCGCTTTGGCATCTTGCTTAGTAAGGAGATACTTGAGGGCGGAATGATCAGTGTACACAATGATAGGAGCACCACCGATTAGATAAGACCGGAATTTATCAAGAGCGAACACCACCGCAAGTAATTCTTTCTCCGTGGTCGTATAATTCACTTGAGCATCATTCAAGGTTTTGCTCGCATAATGAATCACATAAGGATGCTTGTCTTTCCTTTGCCTCAAAACGGCTCCCACAGCATAGTCGCTTGCATCACACATAAGCTCAAAAGGTAAGCTCCAATCCGGTGGTTGCACAATAGGAAGAGTGGTAAGACTAACCTTCAACTTAACAAAAGCTTGCTCGCATGCGGGAGACCACTCGAACGGTATGTCTTTGGTAAGAAGTTGGCATAGGGGTCGAGAAATAGTACTAAAGTCCTTGATGAATCGGCGATAGAATCCGGCGTGCCCCAAGAAAGAACGGATGTCCTTCACACATTTCGGAGTAGGAAGGTTCCCAATCAAGTCAATCTTGGCCTTATCCACCTCGATACCCTTAGAAGAAACAATGTGACCAAGAACGATGCCTTGGGTTACCATGAAGTGACATTTCTCCCAATTCAAAACCAACTTCTTTTCTTCACATCATGTTAACACTTTTTCCAAATTCGCCAAACAAGACTCGAATGAATCACCAAAGACAGAAAAATCATCCATGAAAACTTCTACGATCTTCTCGACCATGTCACTAAAAATCCCCATCATGCATCTTGAGAAAGTACCCGGAGCGTTGCATAAACCAAACGGCATACGACGATAAGCAAAGGTTCCGAAGGGGCAAGTGAATGTTGTCTTCTCTTGGTCTTCTAGAGCAACTTCGATCTGATTGTACCCAGAGTATCCATCCAAGAAACAGTAAAATGCGTGACCCGCTATCCTTTCTAAGATCTGATCGATAAATGGCAAGGGAAAGTGGTCTTTTCTGGTGCTTGCATTAAGCTTTCGATAATCGATACATACTCTCCATCCCGTCTGAACACGTGTTGGCACAAGCTCATTCTCCTCATTACGCACAACGGTGACTCTAGATTTCTTTGGTACAACCTGAACTGGGCTAACCCATTTACTATCAGCAATAGGATAAATGATACCCACATCCAAAAGCTTCAATACCTCAGCACGGACTACATCTTTCATGATCGGATTCAAACGGCGTTGGGGTTGGCGAGACGGTTTAACATTATCCTCCAAAGCGATATGATGAGAACAAAGAGTAGCATCGATCCTTTGAATATCCGCAATGGTCCACCCGATAGCTTTCTTATGCCCCTTTAACGTCTTGAGCAACTTCTCCTCTCGGAGATTCCCAAGAGAAGAAGATATAACCACAGGATAGGTCTCGTTATCTCCAAGGAAAGCATATTTCAACGTGTCGGGCAAAGGTTTCAACTCCAACTTCGGTGGCTCAATGCTAGATGGTAGAACTTTCTTCTCAAGTGGGGGAAGCTCTTCAAATTCGTCGAACTTTGGAACCCAAGAATTTATAGCACATACTTCATCTTCCTCATTGAGTAGCGACAATAAATAATTCACTTCAGAAGACTCAAGAAATTCGACCTCTTCGGCTGTAAGAGCAACTTCCAAAGGATCGCTATAAAGCAACTCATCCACGTGTTCCTCTACAAGAGTATCAATGAGGCTCACTTCATTCACGTTCTTGTCATCCCCCATTTGACTACCCACATTAAAAACATTGACCTCCATCTTCATGTTACCGAAGGTCATATTAAGAAGCCCATTGCGACAATTGATAATTGCATCTGCCGTGGCTAAAAAAGGTTTCCCAAGAATAACCGGGGTAGAAGTAGCCAAAGAGTCATTCGGATTTGTGTCAAGAATTACAAAATCCACCGGATAGACAAACTGGCCAACTTGAACTAGCACGTCTTCCACTACTCCCCTCGGTGTACGAATACTCCGATCGGCCAATTGTAACGTGACACGGGTAGGTCTCATCTCCCCCAACCCAAGTTCTTGATAAACAGAAAACGGAAGTAGATTGACACTTGCACCAAGATCAAGTAAAGCTTGCTCGATACGCTGCGCTCCAATAGTCACCGCAATAGTATGACGCCCCGGATCCTTGTATTTCTGAGCGATATTCGTCTGAATGATGGAACTCACTTGCTCAGTAAGGAATATCTGCTTTTGAACATTAAGCTTGCGCTTCCGAGTGCATAGATCTTTAAGAAACTTGGCATATGACGGAATTTGCTTGATTGCATCCATAAGAGGAATGTTGATCTTCACTTGATTGAATAACTCATGCAACTCCGCATTCAAATTTGGTTTCGCCAAAGCTCTCAAACGGTTGGGAAATGGTGCCGGTGTTGGAATAACTCTAGGATCCGGTACACTTTGTTCCTTCGCCTTACCCTTACCATTTTCCTTTGAAACTTCTTCGCTTGCCTCCTTGGGAGATTCCCCAAATGTTGATGTTGGAATTGAACGATCGATAGGAGGAGGCAAATACGTTGGTTCCGAAGGCATCACTACTTAGTTGTCAACTGTCTTTCCACTCCGAAGAGAAATAATAGCCTTTGCTTGCTCGGGGAAAGTCACCGAAGAGCTAGCAAAGTGAAGACCTTAAGAATTAGGTGGAGTAGAAGACAGTTGAGGGTTGGGTTGAGGTTGTGTTGGAAACTTCCCCTTTTCTTGTTGAAGCATACCCACGGTAGTTGTCAACTTCCCCAACTGATTCCTGATGTCATTCATAATCTGAGTTTGTTGCTCATTGATAACAGTTTGACTTTGCAAGAGAGCACTGAATTGATCTTCCCAAGAACGCTTTGGTGGTTGTTGGAACTGTGCAGGGGGTTGTTGAAATTGATTTGCATGTGGGAACGAATCAGAAGAAGCAAATCCCGGCGGACCTTGAGCTTGAGGAAAACAGAAAGCATTTTACGGTTGCTTCCAAGGCATTTGAGGAACGGGGGGAGCTTGAGAAGTACCCCCTTCAACTGGTTGACTCCAACGAAAAGCCGGATGTTGAAGTGTTCCCGAATTATAAGATTGAGAATAGGGATCAAAACGTTGAACGGCCTGAACTTCCTCTGGAGCGATTCCATTAATCACATTCTTCAAAACCGGGATGTTTGGACAAGCTTCGGTAGAATGGCCCACCATCTCACAAATAACACAAACTCTCTCTACTTGGCGTACCACTTTCACTTCTTGAGATTGAGCACTTTTAAGCTCCAACTTGTCAAGCTTCCGAGCGATCTCCTCCAAGCGAGTTTCAAAAGCACTTTGCTCAGTAATAGAAAATTTCCCCGAACCAGTGGGACCTTGATTGAACATTGCTCTTTCCCCCAGATCTGTAAACTGCCACGCTTGAGTTTTCTCGGCCAAAGACTCATAGTAATCCCATGCATCCTCCGGTGTCTTTCCCATAAAGTCATCTCCACCCAAAGTGTCAAGAAGCTTTTTACTCTCTTGAGAACACCTCATGTAGAAATAATTGACTTGAAGATACAACGGAAAATTGTGATGAGGAACCGCCATAAGTAAGTCATTGTATCGTTCCCAATACTTGTGAAAAGTCTCGTCCTCCCTTTGTTTGAAATTCTGAATCTGATCCATAAGCAATATTGTCCGATTGGCCGGAAAGAACTTTGTAGTGAAAGCATCCTGAACCTCCCTCCAAGTACGTAATGAACGAGGCTTCAATGAATTGAACCATTGTTTCGCCTTATCCTTCAGAGTGAATGGAAATAGCTTAAGGCGAGCTTGATCAAGTTGATTCTGAGCAGGGACCAAAGAATGCAAAACAGACTCAAAGTCCCGGATATGAGAATACGGATCCTCCAACTCTCGACCCCGAAATTCTGGAATTACCCGAAGATACTCAGCTTTGAATTCAAAGACATTCCCAGTAGCTGGAGTAAGAATAACGATAGGCGATATTTGAGGACCCCGTTCTGGATTAAGATATTCCCGAAGAGTACGAACAGCAGCTTCTTCGGCCATTGGGCCTTTGCAAATAAGTTTGCGATTTAATTTGCGTGGCGACGAATGCGTAGGATAAGCCCGAGTGATACTCCGGATTTTAGGTGGAGAAGAAGAACGATGAAGCTGATTGGAAGTTGGGCTTCGGAACACAGGCATACAAAAAAGAAATACTACTAACTAACTAACAACAAGCTACCAGACTGGAGGGGCTATGCCGCCACCTCATCACAACAAACAGAATATGCGAGGGGTTATGCCACCACCTCGGCTAAGCAATGCAATCGAATTAAACTAAGTAAACTAACAAATTAAACTAAACTAACTAAGAACACACTCAATATTTAGCTTGGCTTCGTTACACCTCAAGTTGTACCTCCACCAAACTAAATATGAACAACTAAATCACAAACTACTAAACTCCTACTAAGAGACGAAAGCGGGATACTTACAGCGGTTTGTCGAACCTCCAAGAAAGCCATAATAAGAAATCCCCGGCAACGGAGCCAAAAATGCTTCGAATCTTCCGATATAGAGAGGTATCACCCCAAGCGTAGGGTTTAAATGTCGATTGAAGCAAGATAATCCGGAGATGTTCGGGATCGTACCCAAGGGAATTAGTTTATGACTTGGTCGGATTTGTAGATACGAGTATGGATTTCGACTTTTAGACAGTCAACTGTGTTTTGCTTTCAAATGGTGGAAATTAAAAGGCTAAACTAAAACGAATAAACTAGATTGGTGGAAATTAAAAGGCTAAACTAAAACGAATAAACTAGATTAAAACGCAGGTTAGGTCTTGGAATCATTAGCACTCATGACTTAAGCTAAACCACATTTTGACCAATTCACGCAGTACAAGATACGTAATTAAGGTTCCAAAACCGGAAAATAGAGATTTAATAATCAAGCTAGCTCTAGAATTCGTTTAATAACCACCTCGAGCGTCAAAGCTCTAAGCATCATGTGTGGTAGGTAGGCAATGCTCCTACCTACACATGATCAAAGAGGTTAACACCTCGGCGATTTACCAACGAATCCGAACCCCACATCAATTTTTAAATCCAAAATTTAAAGCTTTATTGGTGAAAAATGTGATTTTTGCCCAAGCCATGGGATGCTAATCATCCCATGACCCAACCCTTGAAACTACTCACCCATATCTAGAGAGATAGAAGCAAGCAACAAAAATCTACTTAACATAATTGAAAGACAACACTAGAAGAAACTTGGCTTAAACGATAGATCGGGAAATAAACTACAATTTTAATTAAGGCAAGAGTAGCAAAAGAAAACTAATTAAAGCAGAAAATTAAGAAATAAAGTGTTGAAAATCAAGAACACGATAAGAACATTCAAAAAGCTGAAAAAAATATCCAAGCTAGATCTAAAAATGTACTCCTAAATCTTTTCTCCTTTTTTTTGGATCCAATTACATCACGCCTTATATTCCCCGCTTGGAATATTCCCCAGATGCTCTGAAGATGCCCCGCTACGGCCCTCAATACCGATTGCCATAGCCTTACACTACCGAGATAAGAGCTCGGTACCGATTGGATAAAATTCTTTCAATCGATGCCGAGGTTGATAAGGCTGCCGCTGCTAGATTGCTCGGTACCGATTGAAGTTGAGAGTTTCCATCGGTAGAGACGTCTTATCAGTACTGAACTTGGTTTTCTTTCCGCCTTGGCCACGCCTTGCCCTTGCTTTGGCAATTCCCTTGTCTTGCCTTGGCCTTGACTGATTCTGCCTTGGCCGGGTGACTTGGCAATGGCTTTGCCAGTACTTGGTCTTGCCTTGGCAATTCTGCCTTGGCTGTTTTGCTTCACTCTCAGGCCATGACATGCCTTAGGCCACAAAAGTTCCTTTATTAAGCGAATTACCTACAAAACAAAACAAACAAACTCTACGAGCAAACATATTTAAAAACAACTCATTAACTATTAATTTGAACGAAACCTAGACACTAGCGCACCTTATATTGAAATATCAGGTGCTTATCAGAAATTCAAAATCGTCACAAGTTTTAAAGCCAAATTGCCCCCAAAGAAAAAGAAGTAAAAGCAGTTAACATGGTAGTTGTGAAACATACAGTCCATGCATGACAAACTGGAAAAGCAGCATGCATTGTCGATAACATATAAAATTAAGGCTCTGTTTCGAACTTAAGGAAGAAAAAAATTCATTCTATTGTTTGGTTGGGAGAAAGAGAAGAAAATAAAATTTTTAAGTTTAATGAATAGTAAATTTTTCCTCCCGTTTTCCTTTCATTTCCCTTCTTTTTTTCTTTTCCTTTTTAAGTTCCAAACGGAGCCTAAAATTTGCAGTCTAATTCAGAGTTGGTTCACACAAAGGAAGACAAGATCTGCCATAGAGTTAAACAAAGCGCACACTTGCTGACTTGAATGTGCGAGGTAATAAGTTTTGTGAAGGGCCTCAAAACACACTCTAAAAAAAACACACAATCAGGAATCTTTAAAACAGTCCCCGCAAGACGATCAAATATCACAAGTGGGGTTCAGGGACCTGATTACGTGACAGTGGGTTCCCTCAAAAATAGTTCTTGATGATGTTGTCCAAGTTGTATTCGACATATATGTGACATGATCAACAATTGACATATTTTACAGATTCCAATGCTGGTGGTACATTTCTTTCTAATTTAGACTGAGCGTTGTATTTGCCTATATATAAGCATTTCATATGTTTGCAAACTGAGAATGCAAATAAACTGGGATGGGTTCAACCCAGAACAAGTCTATATCACGTGTCAATGCTTCCACGAGAAATGGGACATTTTTGGGTGGGGATAGCACGATTCACTTACCAAGGGCAGCCAGAAGAGCTGGCTTATAGAGCTTACTCATCAAAGGGTGAAGGGGGTTCATGCTAAGATTCTACCTGTGAGCCCAACTAGAAGCACATGTGCCTTTAAGACCATAACATTTTTGTTGGTTCATTGATCTGAATCTAGAGTGTTCTGATTCCAAAGGCGGCACATTTATGCAACCCTTAGATTAGGTTAGGCCAATACAGCTGGGTTGGGCATCGTGCTGAGATGTAGTAACGATTAGCATGTAGTAAAATGGTTGACCAGGTTTCTCAGATACCAACTAATCATGATAATAGTATACCTCAAAGAGAGCGACATCTACATTAATTGGTAAAAAAAAAACTAAAAACACAATAACCAAATAGCTTCTAGATGTCGTCTTGGATATGAAAGGACAAGAGATGTCACAATAACTGTAAAAAGCAACAAAAAATAGCCAAATCATGGTTAGTGCCTGTGAGCATATCTTGGCAAGATGGATAAATAAACAATACCCAAAAAGGCAAATAGATTTGTAAAATTCACCATTCGTTCTTGAGAGAGGGTTCCAGATCTTTGAATGAGCTCGTCCATAGTCCGAAACGAGCGAGATAAACTGTTATACGAAAGAAAAATGGTGAAAAAGACGTACGGTTCAACTGTTCCTTTGCATCTGCTGCATTTTAAGGATAACAAAACTTCACAAATCCAAAGCCTCGTGGTTCCGTAAAAAATTTATCAGAACAACAACAAGCCATGAAACTCTAAAAATATCACTGCGAGATATAAGAATTTAGTAAAACTAAAAAATCTCATTGATTTGGCAGGTACTTTCAAAATTAAATGTCGGATTTAAAATTTTAATGTCTGAATCTTTGGTTATGCAATGAACTTGAATGTAAAAATAAATCTTTGCAGAAACCAAAAAATAACTAACCGAGAATGCAAAGTTACAAACAAACAAGCGGTACAAATAGATGAAGTTGGCATACCCAGTGTAGTAATTCTTGGGTAGATAAATATCTTTTATTGAACCAAATTGTTCAAACGGGATTCTAAGATCTTCTGGCCTGCAAGAATCAAGCAAAATCATTAGATTTTGTCTTTTTAAAAGAGTGTTTCACGTTCTGAGACGACAAAATTGAAACCCAACTACATAAAAAGAAATCAATGATAATGTTTTTTATTTGGCAAAGGGGTTAGGGAGGGGGCATTTTTCTCACAATGGCAAAAACTCCAATGAGCGCAATTGATAAACGGGCCTACACTCCTACTTGCCCCATGAAGCAGCCACACCACCTCCTCCACATTCTCTAGCAAGTTTAAGCTTCAAAATTCCATGACAGCAATAGTTAAATGCTGCAACTATGTGTACTCTTCTGAACTATATTTTTATGGCTTGTCTTGTCAAAAGCTGATCTGAAAGGTTTTCTCCTCCTCTCTCATCTCATTTGAATCTCTCACCTATAAATTAATGAATCTGTACTGTGAGACTTCTTTGTCTTGTCAAAATCTTATCCGAAAGGTTTGTATTCTCAAGGGATTTCTTGTCTACTTGTACTGGAATTACAAGATTCACTACCAACAGTGATTCTGGTATTTTTTTTTCTTGAACCAAAAAAAAGTACGAGAAATATTAAACACTTCTAGATACTACCAATCAATAGAACATGTTCTCATGGGAGTTTGGGACAGAATCATTGGAACCTTCAATCTCACGGCTATCACGCCCTTGATTTTCAACATAAATATAAAGGGTTTTCATGAATAAAACCGCACAATAATCCGCACAATAATCCCCACAATACCCCAAAAGAGTTTAACATTTCCATTTCCATCACTTCCAAGTCCAAGGATTTTCCAAATAGTACATCATTGGCTCAACGGCCCCAAAACTAATTAAAGTTTCAAGTGTTCAAGAGTTAAGGTTTACAATATCCTCAATCAAAGTAATATCAAATGAAGTTACAAATATATCTTCCAAAAGTGATTTACAAAGATAACTAAGTAACATCTTCAATTTAGCTTTCAAAACCAAGTCTATGCCCAAGCACTCCAAGCATGCAACTACTGTCCCGAGTTAGTACCTGAAAATGATATAAGGATTGAGTTACACTAGCCTAGTAGGAAACTCTAATCTAACAATTTTTGTAAACGAAATGCAGGGATGATCTCATGATAAACAATAGTAACAATGTTCGAAGAATGGACGATAACAACAATCATTAATCCAATACTTCAATTTCAGAACCAACTCTATAACTCGATGAGTAACCTTTGAAAGTATCACATGTCCATTTGTGTCTCGTACAAGTGTCTTAAGCCGAAGCTCCTGCCGGGCCAAATAAAGGACCCCGATGTCCTCTGTCAGGCACCTTACCCATTGGGAGGTCTTGAAGTATCCAATTTGAGCATATAGCTCCTGCAGGGCCAATTAAAGAACCTCGATGTCCTCTGCCAGGCACTCACTCATCGATGAGTCATGAATGTTCTAGTCGCGTTCACAATGTTTCAAAATCCTTTAACCGTCATGTTCGTACCGTTCAAACCCGACTTTGATACATAAAGCATTTTTGTGAAATCATGTCCAAATGGGCATTAAAGTTATGGAAACGTTCAATGAAGCCATTCCATACGAGTAATCAAGTTAAGGGTCATTCGGGAGGTGTTTGAGTAAGTTAGAAGTGATTGGAAACCAAAACGGTGAACTACAAAACAAAACAGTAAAAGCTGTCGATAAGCAACAGGTATCTCGATACCTAGCAAAATGGTATCGATACCATTTGACCAAGAAGGATTCCAGACGCAAGGCTATCGATACCCATGGGGAATGATATCGATACCAGTGAGTTTTCTAGGTTTGGTAAAGCAATGGTATCAATACCCAAGGAAAATGGGATCGATACCAGGGCTGTTCGAGCAGATTCTCATGGGTTTTTCAACTATTTCAATCTCAACAACAACTGCAACAAAAAAACAAATGGCAAGGTTCAAGCTCTAGGAAACAAGTCATAAGCATATATCGAAAGTTAGAACTCCCTACCTCAAGATTGAAGGACAAAATCAAAGGATTTTTTAAGCCCTAGCTCCAAAGCCTCATTATCCAATGAGATACGCCTCCACCGAGCTCAAACCAGCAAAATACGGGCCACAATACATGAAGGAATGAAGAATTTAAGGTTGGGTGTTACGGGTTTGAGGTGGTTTGGTGGAAAAATGGGTGTGAGTGAAAGGGTGAGAGAGGGCCGATGGGAGAAGTGAGGGGGATGTGTGTGTGTTTCACACACTCTCCTATTTATGTACATACATAACACAAATCACACTAACACCCATACTTTCCGAATTCTTGCACATCAAACCCTCAAACATATTTTCGTATAATATCGCAATTTAGCTTTTATGAAACATTTAAACTTTAATAAAGGAAATTACGGGCCTCTACATTCTACTCTCCTTAAAGAAATTTCATCCTCGAAATTTTTCATACCATGTCTAGCTAACATGTAAACCACACATGCTTATAACTATCATGATTCTCAACAATATGCAACAAGTTGATTTGTATGAAATTTCGATATTAAGCACTCACATCGATTCATTCCAAAAATAGGTGTGGGTATTTCTCCCTAACCTCATCTTCTCGTTCCCACGTTGACTCCTCGCTACCGTGATTTCTCCGTAAGACTCGAACCAACAGTATCGTCTTACCCCTCAACACTTGATCGCACAAATCTAGGATATGTATCGGCTTTTCCCTATAAGACACATCGGACTCCAACTCTAGTTCGGACCATTCTAACACATGTGATGGATCCTGTTCGTACTTTCTCAACATAGAAAAGTGAAACACATCGTGCATATTAATAATCTCGGTGGCAAAGCCAAATGGTACGCAACCTCCCTGATTTTCTCAATAATGTCGAACGGACCGATATAACACGATGAAAGCTTTCCCTTCTTCCCAAAACGTGATAAGCCTCGACGTGGTGATATTTTAAGAAACACGTGATCTCCCACTTCAAATGATAATGGGCGACGACGATGATCAGCATAGCTCTTTTCTCGACTTTGAGCGGTTAGCAACCTTTGGCGAATCACCTTGACTTGTTCGGTTGTTCTCTTTTGAGCCTCTAAAAGTAGTTGGCAAATCGATCTCATACTCTCAGTAGTTTCTCTGATCATATCCAGCCCCACACCGTAGCCTCTCACAATTCGGTCCAACACACGGGTGATCGACATGGTCTCCCATACAAGGCTTCATATGGCGCCATCTCTATACTCGATTGATAACTATTGTTGTACGGAATTCAACTAACGGTAGGTGGTCTTCCCAATTATCCCAGAAATCCATAACGTAAGCCCGAAGCATATCTTCCAAAATCTGAATTGTTCGCTCGGACTGACCATCAGTTTGTGGATGATAGGCAGTGCTAAACAAGAGGTTTGTGCCCAGAGCAGCCTACAAACTTTGCCAAAAGCGTGCGGTAAACCTCAGATCTCAATCAAGCATGGTAAATACGGGAATCCAATGAAGTCGAATAATCTCCCCAATAAAAAACGACTCAGTGTTTCCACGGAATCGGTAACATGGATAGGAAGAAAGTGAGCGGTTTTGGTTAAACGGTCCACGATAATCCAAATAGCATCATGCCCCCTTGGCAACCTCGGCAAACCCGTAACAAAATTCATCCTCACATTTTCCCATTTCCACTTGGCTACCGATAGCAGTTGTAGTTCTCCTGCGGGTCGTTGATGTTCGGCTTTTACTTGTTGACACGTAAGACACTTGGACACAAAGGTCACAACATCTCTCTTCATCCCAGGCCACCAAAATTGCCTACGCAAGTCGTGATACATTTTTGTTCCTCCCAGATGGACGCCAACAGTGAATGGTAAAACTCCCTTAGGATTTCCTCCCTACAAGAAACGATACGAACAATTTCCCTTGATAACATAAACTTCAGTTGGCATGGATCATCCACCCATCTCGAGCATTACCGCTAAGAAATTTTGTACGAAGTTCCTCCGCTTCTCCATCATTTTGTTTAGCCTTCACTACTCATGCCGATAAGGTCGATTGGATAGTGAGATTGCACAATGTAACTCCTTCTTGAAGTTCCTCAAAGTGCGAAGCATAACAGCCTAAATCGTTCACCATCTTCCACTCATGTATGGCTAAGCTCACTAAGTGTGTCGATTTTCTACTCAACACGTCCGCCACAACGTTCGCCTTACCCAGATGATAGGTGCAATTCAAAGTCATAATCTTCTTAGTGTTCCATCTAACGACATTGATGCAAGTTAAGCTCCTTTTGAGAAAAGAGGTACTTTAGGCTCTTATGATCGGAGAAGACTTCAAATTTCTCATCGTAAAGATAATGATGCCAACTTTTTAAAACAAAAACGACGGCCACAAGTTCTAAGTCATGGGTAGGATAGTTTCATTCGTGAGTTTTCAATTGCCTCGACCCATATGCTACTACTCGTCCCACTTGCATCAAGACGCACCCCAATCCTTCCGTAGACGCATCACAATATATGGAGTAGCCAACTCCACGTTCGGGCACAATCAAAATTGGTGCGGTAGTCAACCGCCTCTTCAACTCTTCAAAGGTCGCCTCACAGGAATCACTCCAAACGAAATGAGTCCCCTTGCGGGTTAGTCTAGTCATTGGTGCTACTAGACGAGAAAAGCCAAGAACAAAACAGGGGTAATACCCGGCCAACCCCAAAAAGCTTCGAATCTCAAATACGTTCTTCGGTTGTTGCCAGTTCATAATAGACTCTATCTTCCCCAGATCAACGGACACACCTCCCTTCGAGACCACATGACCCATAAATTTGACTTCAGATAACCAAAACTCACACTTCCTAAGTTTAGCATACAATTGGTGCTTCCTCAATAGTTCAAGAACAATGATGAGATGAGATTGGTGTTCCTCCTCTGTGGATGAATAGATAAGATTGTCGTTGACGAATACAACCACAAAATGATCGAGGTAAGCACGAAAGATACAATTCATTAGATCCATAAAAGTAGCTGGAGCATTCGTCAAACCAAATGGCATCACAACGAACTCGTAATGACCATAGCGAGTACGGAAAGCGGTATTAGGAATATCATCTCTATGAACCCTCAATTGGTGATTATCGATTTTGAACAAGCAAGTTGCACCTCGGAGTTGATCGAACAAGTTATCAATTCTAGGCATGGGATACTTGTTTTTAATGGTCACACGGTTGAGCATACAATAATTGATACACAAACGAAGTGAACCATCCTTCTCTTAGGCAAATAAAGCCGGTGCTCCCCATGGTGAAGTGCTAGGATGAATAAACCCCAAATTTTCTAACTCTTGTAATTGAACTTTCAACTCTCTAAGTTTGGCGGGTGCAAAATGATAAGGAGGAATCAATATAGGAGTAGTGCTTGGAAGCAAGTCTATCGTGAACTCGATTTCTCTCTTGGGAGGCAAACCGGGTAACCCTTTCGGAAATCCATCGGGAAACTCGTAAACTACTAGGGGTAACTCCCCACGTGTAGACATATCTTCATCTAACGTTAAGCTCTCCAACATAAGGTAAACTGACTCATTTTCCCGATACCCACATAGATACGGTTCTAACAGTTCTCGACGCTCCCCATGGAATTCGAAACAAACACCCTCAGGCGGACATATGCAAACACGACGCTTGAAACAATAGATCGTAGCGTGGAACATAGACAACCAATCCATTCCCAAAATGAGGTTGAACCCCAACATATCCAGCATGATAAAGTCAAAGACAAAGCGATGGTCACAAATAACAAGCTCATAATCTTTACAGATACGACTTAGAGATGACTTTCTCCCTAATGGTGTCTCGGCGAATAACAGCGAATCAAGATTTTCGATGTCCAACTCCAATGCATACACAAATGATGCAGCAATGAAAGAATGCGATGCTCCAGAATCAAAGAGTACCCTAGCAAAAGAGTTGAATAAAAGGAAAGTACCCCTCACAACAGATGCTTCTGGAGCTTGAGAAACAGAATGTGAAGCATTTGAGTTGATGTTGAAAACACGCCCCTTGGTACCCTGACCCTGCACAAAACCTCCTCCCTGACCAGAACCTTGAGAAGGTGCGGACGAACTCACTCCCTGATCAACCCCAGAACTCTGAACTGACGAAGTTCGGAAGAAATGAGGTTGTTGTTGCCTCTGAGCACCTCTGAAGGACTGCTAACGAGCACTATGCCCTGCCTCCGTCTGCTATATCGAGCCCGATTCACTACACGCTCCTGCCCCTTGAGGGCAACTCCAAGCAAGATGATCCATTTACCGTAATTATAGCATGCCTTAAGGATCTGCGGACAGTGAGTACGGACATGTCCGAGTTGATTACACTTCTAGCACACGGTCGCAGGTCTAGACGAGGTACCCCAAGTTCCCGAAGAAGTAGGCACCCTAAAGTTGGATTGATTAGATGGTTGTTTTGACAGTTCCCTCTATCTCTTCTGTCCTTGACTCCCAAAACTACCCGAAGAAGAACTTAAACTTCCCACTGGTTGCCTTGGTTCCCAAGCCCTTGCATTTCATTGTGTTTCTTTCGGAATTTCGATGCTCCTTGCACATTCCACCACCTCCGAAAACTTTTTCTTGTGTTGAACCATCACCATTCTCCTCACGGTGCGATGCAGTCCATTCTCAAACCGTCGACACTTCCTTTCCTCCTTCGCCACCAACTCTAGAGGGAAACGAGACAAGGATTAAAACTTCTACACATACTCTGAAATGGTCATACTACCCTACTCTAGTTTCTCAAATTGATCCCTCAAATTCTCACGTGAAGTTTCAGGGAAGTACTGCTCCTCAAAGAGCGCCTCAAAATCAACCCATGTCAAATTTTCAACATCTGGTTCGTTTACTTGAGCCGCGGTACTTGCTGCCCTCCTCACGTCCTTCCTACTTCCTAGGATGGATTTCCACCATTCGCCAGCCTCCCCAACTAATTGAATAGCCACAATGCCTAGTTTGATATTGTCTTCACTGATATTGAGAGCTCTAAAGAGTTTGCAGATTTGAGCTAGCCAGTGGTCGGCTACCAAAGGGTCGCTACTAGTCCCATTGAACACCGAAGGATTTCTACGGCTAAACTCTTGCATCGCTACCATGGCTCGATCCTCGGCATTCTCTCTAGGAGCTTGGTTTAAAAGATTTGCAGCTATAAGTGCTACAACAAGGTCCCTAGCAAATTGATTCTACGAGCGGTACTCATGTACCCTGACTGGCCCCAGCCCCCAGATTCCCACTAGGATTCTCCCCATGCTGACTAACCTTGTCCTCAACAGGTTACCCCACGGCCACAACCACAATCACCCTGGTTTCTGGTCCTACCTCGTCTATCACGCGTCTTCGGAGGCATCTTACTACATGATATAAGAAAGAAGAACGATTAACAACTACATTATTACTATGAGGTCAAAGCCCCAACTTCCCAACACGAGTTAATAACAACTTTACACCACTCTACCTTATTAAGAATGCAATGCCAAGTAGTCATATGAATGTTAGTCACACAAGCATGCGCAAGTTATGTTAAAAAGGACGCGACGTTTTGAACCCATGAGACGAAACGCCTCCCCACGGTCTCTAGATGTTATAAACCTATGCTTTAATACCAAATTGTCATGCCCTCGATTTTTAACATAAATATAAAGGGTTTTCATGAATAAAACCGTACAATAATCCGCACAATAATCCCCACAATAGCCCAAAAGAGTTTAACATTTCCATTTCCATTTCCATCACTTCCAAGTCCAAGGATTTTCCAAATAGTACATCATCAGCTCAACAGCCCTAAAACTAATTAAAGTTTCAAGTATTCAAGAGTTAAGGTTTACAATATCCTCAATTAAAGTAATATCAAATGAAGTTACAAATACATCTTCCAAAAGTGATTTACAAAGATGACTAAGTAACTTCTTCAAGTTAGCTTTCAAAACCAAGTCCATGCCCAAGCACTTCAAGCATGCAACCACTGCCCCGAGTTAGTACTTGAAAATAATATAAGGTTTGAGCTACACTAGCCCAGTAGGAAACTCTAATCTAATAATATATGTAAACGAAATGCAAGGATGATCTCATGATAAACAATAGTAACAATGTTCGAAAAATGGACGATAACAACAACCATTAATCCAATACTTCAATTTCAGAACCAACTCTATAACTCGATGAGTAACCTTTGAAAGTATCACATGTCCATTTGTGTCTCGTACAAGTGTCTTGAGCTGAAGCTCCTACCGGGCCAGTTAAAGGTGTCCTCTGCCAGGCACCTTACCCATTGGGAGGTCCTGAAGTATCCAATTCAAGCATATAGCTCCTGCCGGGCCAATTAAAGAACCTCGATGTCTTCTGGCAGGCACTCACCCATCGATGAGTCTTGAATGTTCTCGTCGCGTTCGCAATGTTTCAAAATCCTTTAACCGTCATGTTCGTACCTTTCAAACCCAACTTTGATACATAAAGCATTTTTGTGAAATCATGTCCAAATGGGCATTAAAGTTATGGAAATGTTCAACAAAGTCATTCCATACGAGTAATCAAGTTAAGGGTCATTCGGAAGGTGTTTGAGTAAGTTAGAAGTGATTGAAAACCGAAACGATGAAGTACGAAGCAAAACAGCAAAAGTTGTCGATAAGCAACAAGTATCTCGATACCTAGCAAAATGGTATCGACACCATTTGACTGAGAAGGATTCCAGACGCAAGGGTATCAATACCCATGGGGAATGGTATCGATACCATTGAGTTTTCTAGGTTTGGTAAAGCAATGGTATCGATACCCAACGAAAATAGTATCGATACCAGGACTATTTGAGCAGATTCTTATGGGTTTTTTAACTACTTCAACCTCAACATCAACTACAACAAAAAAAACAAATGACAAGGTTCAAGCTCTAGGAAAAAAGTCATAAACATATATCGAAAGTTAGAACTTTCTACCTCAAGATTGAAGGACGAAATCAAAGGATTTTTCAAGCCCTAGCTCCAAAGCTTGATATCGCATTGGATACGCCTCCACCGAGCTCAAACCAGCAAAATATGGGCCACAATATGCAAAGGAATGAAGGATTTGAGGTTGGGTGTTGCGGGTTTGAGGTGGTTTGGTGGGAAAATGGGTGAGAGTGAGAGGGTGAGAGAGGGCCGAGAGAGACAGAGAGAGGATCGGATGGGAGAAGTGAGGGGGATATGTGAGTGTTTATATACATGCATAACACAAATCACACTAACACTTGTACTTTTCGAATTCTTGCACGTCAAACCCTGAAATATATTTTCGTATAATATCGCAATTTATCTTTTATGCAACATTTAAACTTTAATAAAAGAAATTACGGGTCTCTACAATGGCCACCTTCGGATCCGGCTTTTAGGGAAGGCAGTGGTGGAGTGGGAGCTTGTAACACCAGAATCCGTCTCGAGAGGCAGAAGGCTGCCCCCCGTGATTATCTGATATTTTTTAGATCATGTTCGGTTTGGTTTGCTTTGTGTGGTTTCATTGTCGTGTTGTTAATGCTTTGATCAAGTGTTGAAGGAAAGCAAAAAGTTAATGAAGGCTGGTTATCTTCTGCTAATTATGAGCATGCAAATCGATTACTTTTTTAAAAGGAAATGAACATGCAAATGTTATTGTTGTTGTCTATAGTCCATTTCGTGAACTTTGATTGATTATTGTTGTCTATAATCCATAACTGCTGACCCTCGAGCTGCCCATGAAAAGCTCAGTTCGTTTATAAGTAAACACCCAACTATTCAAAACAAGGCTTTCGTGGAGTTCTACTACCTAAGGGAAAAATGCGAGGCAAGTTAAGAATGTCTTAAAATGGATACTCAATCGATAGCTTGGTTCCAGTACTAACATAAGTAACAAGAAATCAAGTCACTGCTCAAGTTCAATAGCCACATTCGCACAATGCAGATTACGACTAGATATATCCATCTACCTATCTATCAATTTATATGTACGTATACGTATCGAGGGATTACGAAAAGGACCTTGCGTCAAGCGAGATGTTGCGAACGAGGAGACCAGCAGGAGTAGGGGAGCACCGATCACGGCGAGACCTAGAGGAGTCTTGACAACCCAACAAATCGCAATTTCCACTGCCAAGAAACCCCCAATAGCTCTTATGATCATCTAGAACCATCTACGGTTTAAAATAGGAAGAAAGAAATAAAAGATCTACACGCCTGTGCGACGCAGCACAATAAACAAAAGATCTACGTCTGAAAGAAACAATCATCGGCTGCACAACACGAAGAAAATACGAACCCAAAGAAAACAACAAAAACTTAAAAGGGTAAGAATCTCACCTCGGATGACCAGTTTCAGCCGCTGACGCCACCGGAACAAGATGAAATAGCCGATCGACTTTGCTCCGCCAAGACAAGAAACCTCCAATTGCTATTATTCAACTTTGCTATGAATTTACTCACCTACGCAACGCAAAAGGAAAATGCAAACTGAAGAAGCGGAAAAAACGGGGCGAACCTTAACGGGGAAAAACCTCACCTCGCGTTGTCACGCCCTCGATTTTAAACATTATTATAAAGGATTTCCATAAATAAAATCTCACAACAATCCGTACGATACCCAAAATAATATAGTTTTCTCATTTCCATGATTACACTTCAACATCCATTAGTTCCCAAAAGATTACATCTTTGGTTCCGGGATCCAAATTAACATAAGTACAGAGTATCAAAAGAGTCAAGGATTACAATATTCCATAGTCAAAGATTTACAAATTTAAAGTTACAAATACATCTTCCAAAAGAGATTTATAAAGATGGACAAGTAACTTCTCATCGTTAGCTTCAAAATGTGTCCACGTCCATGCATTCGGTCATGCTAGCTACTGCCCTAAGTTAGTACCTGAAAGTGATGTAAGGTTTGAGCTACACTAGCCTAGTAGAAAATTCTACTCTAACATTATATGCAAGAGAAATGCTAGGATGATCTCAAGGTAGGAACATGAACAAAAGAACCACAGGATAATCAATAATCTTAGAGCAATAAACTCAACAGCCACTGCACGATCATAATACAACTTAGACTAGAACCATTTCCATCTATCATGTGTCCAAAGTCCTTTCGTCATATGTGTCATGAGCCAAAACTTCTGCCGAGCCAATTGAGGGATCCCGATACCCTCTGCTAAGCACCATACGCATCGGTAGGTCCTGAATATAACCAATACGAGCTTTTGCTCCTATTGGGCCAATTAAGGGATCTCGATACCCCCTGCTAGGCACCCACCCATCGATGGGCCCCGAATGTTCTCATTGTGTCCAAAAGTGTACAAGCATTTCATACTCTCGCAAGGTGTCATTCAAATCCAATTGTAGTTCATCTAGCTATCAACGTCAAATTCTATTGAACAAGGGCAAGAAATGCAACGATACTCCATGAACTCAACGAATACGATTAATCATGTTATGGGGTGATTTGGAAGTGCTTATAATGAGTTAGAAGTGATCAGGGGTCAAAACAATGAAGTTTAGAACAAAGCAACAAACACTATCTATAAGCTCTTGGTTCGTATAGCCAAAATGGTCGTATCGATACAACAATCAAATCAGAAAATTTTGAAACTTTTGTTTTCTTATGGTATCGATACGGCAAAAATCTCGTATCGATACAGTGACGTTATGAGTAGCGATTTGACAGAATTTCATGGGTTCAACGACAACATCAACAACGACAATAATAGGCACGATTTCAAGGCAAGAAAACACTTCTTTTACATATATTGAGAGGTAGAATCCCTACCTCGAAATCGAAGCATGAAACCCCCAAAAGTTACAAGCCCTAGCTTCCAAAAATCGATACCGGGCACAGTACACCTCCTCCGAGCTCACACCAACGGAAAACGGGCCACAATACGCGTAGAGGATGAAAGATTGGAGGTAGTTTTGAGTGAAATTCGGAGAGAGAGCAAGAGAGACCGAGAGAGAGGGAGAGAGATGTGAAAGGAGGAGAGGAGAAAAATGATCCCCTACTCTCTCACCCTCCTATATATACCCATATATATATATATAAACTATATATTGCACCCTTCCACAATCAATCCTATCACCTTGGCCCCAAATCACATAAACATTATCATTTCACTTTCTTTCTAAAAAATCATGCATTTATGAAATATTAACATTTGATAAAATAAATACGGGTCTCTACACGGGCGACCAGTTGCAGCTTCCAACACCACCAGAATACCCGATCACCGCTCTCCCCAAAAACCCACGGACGCTATTCTCTCTCACCTTCCAAAAACATATGTCAAAAATATAGGAAGGAAGAGAGAAGGACGTGATGTCAGCAGTCTGTGGACAGTAAAAGATGAAATTACCCTCAACAATAAAACAATCAGCCACCCAATTGAGAGGCACAATTGAAAAAATTGGGGAGAAAATGGGCGATCGGTCCAATTGCTTTAACTCTCTTAGTTTTAAAGCTTTAGAGATAATAATAAAATAGAGCGATATCTTTTTATTATGTCCAACCATATGAAATGAGAGTAACTTCTATAGTCATCCGATACAATTTTTCTAGCATATACCTCTTTGTCACCCTCCTCATTTTTCGAATAATGTCTCTAAGCTAAGCACCATTTATTTTACCATTTTAGTCGAAAAAGGAAAACTTCTCTCCAAGTTTCAAATCTCTCTCTCTCTCTCTCTCTCTCTCTCTCTCTCTCTCTCTGTGGCAATACCCATTAACACGTAATTAATGGTACCAATCTGAATTTACTGCATTCCTTTCTCTTGTCTTTGCAATCCCCGTCAACACAACCAACTCTTATATATTTAAACCTTATCACCATATATCAAAATGATTATGATTGGTTTTATTAATGAGTTTTAACTTTTGTTTTAATTTAACAGTGTTTTTTCCAAACATTAGAGAAGTTGTTTATCACTTTATATTTGAAAAATCCTAGCTCGCCTAGGTATATATATGCTATATATGAAAACTTAAATAATCAACCAACCAGCCAATAACAAAATCATTTGCACAAACGAAAGCAACCAAATAGATAAATGCTAGGATATACGTGAAAAACCCCAAAAAGGATAAAAATCACGAGAATGAATCAAACACTATAAAACATTGTGCAGTTATAAGTAATCTTACCCTACGATTCTGAATCATCACAATTGCCCTAAGACTTACTTGCCGAATTCTCATTCACCACAACCAGTGTTTGATTGCCGTCGCCTTAAATCCTCAAGTCTTTCGAAAATTCTTTCAGAAATTCACTGGAAGCGACTCTGAATATTTCGAGACGAAGTTATAAATAGCCCTTGGAGTTAGATGAAGATTTCTATTCATAAAGGGCAAACCAAGGAAGAAAATAAAAGGCAGATTGTTCCAATAGATAGCAGATTGATAACCCGATCAACCTGTTCCAACTGAGCTCCCTTTAACCGATTAATCTTATCGCGCAGTCGCACTTCCTTTGGTCCTTCAATTCAATCACTCTCACTTACAAATAAAATAAAGATTCCTTTCACTATAATTCTATACAAACTTTTCATGCTTAGAAAAAATAAAAAGAAATTACAACTCAATAAGAAATGGGATACAAAAAAAATGCACTTTGTCAATGGAATTGTCAACCAAAAAATAGTGCCGCTTTTTGGAGCTAACAGTATTTGCAACAATAATAATAATATGCAACATGATTGAGCTAAGTATAGAAATCATCTTCATGAAATGCCTTTAAGCATGATCATTTGCTAGTCTATATAACAAAATGTCAACCAAATCTACACCTCTAATTATGAGTGACCTAATCCGAAGAGTATTCTAGTTTTCATGTGTGTATGAATACCCTCCTTAATACTGTTACAGGTATGTGACTCTTACATCTACTACTTATGTACTTTTTATACTACATAGCTACAAAATTTCATAGTGGTGTTGGTTGGTACCACAGCGGCGTCATAGTTCTTACTTGCAGGTCAAAAGATCAAGATTGCTCTAAACCATGTCATCAGTTGGAGTCATCTTTGGAAACATCTTTCTTGTTCCCAAAAAAGCAATATATGATGGACGGTTAGTGGCTCAAACTCGATGCATGGCATCACCATCCTAAAATGATGGAGGACACAATCTTGGGGATCAACATGGCAACTAGGATGGCATGATGGGATGGCACAGAATGATTCTGCACACTAGAAAAGCAAGTTCGTAGTTAACTTAAGGGATGCAGCAAGGCTTACAACAAAATCAAGCCATCATGCTATGATGTCAAAAACCACCCCCGATCTAGCCCTACCAAACGAATTATCGATGGCCCAGCCAAACTAGCAACAAAACCAACGTGAATGAGACATTCAGGAAGCCAGTCGTGTCCACAAACACAACCAATGTATGAATCCATAAGCGAGGAAATAATCTGATCCAACCCTGGAAAAGTTTGAAATAGACAATAATCATGACGACTAGATGAAAAAGATGAAAGCTCGATGGGAATAGATCGTAGATGAAGGCTGTTAGAGAATTCTTAGAGGGTTCTAAACTAAATCAATTGGCAATAGGTGGAGTAACTTCTAAAATATGTTAATCAAGCTTGGGTGGCTTAGATGAGCAATGTGGGATAAAGTCTAACACTCCTCCTCACTTGCAGTCGGATGCTTGTAAAGCTATGAAATTGAGGAGACAAGGAGATCTGACTTAGGCGACCCTCATGTGCAGCTCGAATGTATGAATCGATGAGGTGAGGCGATTCACTCGGGCGACAGAGACTTGATCACGCGAGGTGAGGCCATCCAAGACCTAGCTCTGATACCATCTTAGATTTCTTTTATCAATTGGTAATAGGAGGAGTAACCTCTAGAATATATTAACCAAGCTTGGGCAGTTTAGATGAGCGAGGTGAGATAAGGTCTAACAAAGGCCAAGGCCCCTACAATGGAGGAGGAGTTGGTTCAAAAAGTTGACTCACCCTTTGCCTCATAAGTGATGCCGACACCACTTCCCCGCAAATTTAGGTCGATGCCTCAGACTGAGAGCTTTGATGAGAACAAAGACCCTTTGGACCACTTGAAGACTTATACATCTTTCACGCATCTCCCGGTGGTGTTGAATAAGATCATGTGCAGGGCTTCCCTAACAACCTATTATGACCTCTAAATTGGATAGATCTCACCTTTTACTAATACGTATGTACATCTCTCTGTCTACAATAGATTGATCTCTAACATTTTCTTAATTAGGTAAAAAAAAAGAAGAAGAGAGGCTACATTAGGAGAGTAGTTGTCACGCCCTCAATTTTCAACATACGTATAAATGATTTCCATAAATAAACCTCGCCATGATCCGTACAATAACCCAAAATAATGTAGCATTCCCAAGATTTTACGGTTGTGTTTGGTTGGGAGTTTAGTTTAGTTTAGTTTTGGTAGTGGGTGGAGAGAGAAATAGAGTAATGATTGAAAATAGGGATAATGATTGGAGAGAGATAGAGAGAGATGAGAAAGTAATAATTGAAAAAATAGGGTAATGATTGGAGAAAGTAGTAGGGTAATGATTGGAAACAAAACTAAAACTAAAACTAAAATGGGAACCGAACAAAGCCTACATCTTTGGCTCCGAGGCCCAAATTAACATAAATACTGAATATTCAAGAGTTAAGGATTACAATATTCCATAGTCAAAAGATCTACAAATAAAGTTACAAATACATCTTTAAAAGAGATTTACAAAGATGCCTAAGTAACTCTTCGATGTTAGCTTTCAAAACAATGATCACATCCAAGCACTCTAAGCATGCATGCTATTGCCCTGCGTCGGAACCTGAAAATGATAATAGGCTTGAGCTACACTAGCCCAGTAGGAAATTCTACGCTAACATTATATGCAAGAGAAATGCAAGAATGATCACAAGGTAAGGACGGGATATAGACTACAGGATAGGCAATAAACGAGGTTTAACAATCCAATATACTCGATACGAAATCTGGTAAATGCCTCAACCTTCAATCATTTCAACTTTCCATGTGTCCAATGTCACTTCGTGTCATGTCTCATGAGCCGAAGCTCCTTCCGGGCTAATTATGGGACCTTGATATCCCCTGCCAAGCGCCCACCCGTAGGAGATTGGGCCTTGAGGGTTCATATGAGCGTTAGCTCCTGCCGGGCTAATTATGGGACCCCGATATCCCCTGCCAGGCACCCACCCCGTCGATGGACCCCGAATGTTCATCGTTGTGTTGACTAGTATTCACAAATCCCATTTCCTCGAAACGTATCATTTTGATTCAGTTGATGCTCATAAGGGAATCAACGTCAAATTATACCGAACAATAGCAAGGGATGCAAAGATACACAAGGAACACAACGAGTATGATTAACAATGTTATTGAGTGATTTGGTGATGTCTAGAACAAGTTAGAAATGATTGGGGGTTAAAATAATGGAGTTCGAAACAAGAACAAAAGTTGGCCTTAGGTACTATTGTATAGATACTAAGAATTTCAGTATCCATACAACAGAGGCTAAAAAATGCTCCAGAGAGTATTGTATCGATACTGATTCAACAATAGCTAAAAACGTTCCAGAGATTCCTGTATCGATACTGAGAAGATCAGTATCGATACAAATAGGTGTTCGTCCAGATTTTCTGCAGATTTCGGCGATTCCAACAACAACCAAGGACACGATTTAAGGCTAGAAAACACTTCTATTACATATATTGAGAGGTAGAATCCCTACCTCAAGGCTGAAGAACGAAACCCATGAAAATAAGAGCCCTAACTTTCCGAAATCGAAACCGAGAGCGATACGACTCCACCGAGCTCCAACCGGTGAAATATGGACCACAATACGCGTAGAGGGTGAAGGATTGAAGGTTGTATTGAGTGGGTTTTGAATTATTTTGGTGAAATTTGGAGAGAGAGCAAGAGAGAGGGAGAAAGCCGAAGAGAGAAAATGGGAAAAAGGGGTGTGTTTGTGTGTCCAGAGAAGAGAGAGTGAGAGATGCGTGCTGTGAGAGAAAAGAGAGAGTGATATATGATATTGGAAGATTTTCCCCTACACTCACCCACATACACACACACAAGCACACACCACTTATTTCACAATCACCTCATATCTTTTACACTTTTGCATATTGAACCCATATTCTAATATCTTTATAAAATACTGGAATTATTAAAAAAAAATTACGGGTCTCTACAGTATTCTCAATGTCACGAGAAACTAGTAAAGTTCAAATGTGAAAGTATTTAATCAAACAGAAGAAAAGTAGAATATATCAGTTATAATGTAATGAATTACACCAATAAATAAGATTCATTCCTTGGACTCGGGGAGCCTGTGGTGAGGGAGGTCACCACAGGTCTGTAGCTAGGCCAAAACGATGCCATTTCGTTTAGTGAGGCACTCCCATCAAACTATGGCAGATGTTCTCGAAGTAGGGGATAGAAATTCCCAAATAGCAACGAAAAACAGAGTAACATGGTTTATTTCACAACAGTCTTCTAATCCCTTCCAAATTCCACTTGAAATCCTCCGTTGCATATTCTTTGATGTTGTATTGCCATTCGATCCACACGGCCATCCTTGTTTCAGCAATATCCATAACTTTACCAACTTCTGAAACTATTTTGTCAAAGACAAGAAACTTCCCACGAGACTGCATAAAAGCACATTTCCAATACCCATTTCTCCAGATTCCAAAATCTGTTTGAGAACCAAAAATACATAGCCAATTGCTAACTTGAAGCCTCTCAATCTCTGTTCTAGCTAAGCCAATTGCTCTTCTTTCCAAAACTTCACCAATATGCTCTTGAATGCTTCTAACAAGTTCATATCTACTGGAGACGCTGATGGGGATGGATCGGTGCCATGGAGATGGGAGACACTGGAGAGAACGAATCGATGGTGGGTGACGCCGGTGGTGGTAAAGAGTGAACGAATTGACTGGGGAGCCATTGAAACGCGGAAGAGTGAATCAATATGATTTTAGGGCTCGTATCTCTTTTTCATCGCTATTCGGGAATGGCAATTGCTAAACACCGCCATGGTGCACCCATTTAGTGTAGGTCCATAGTAGGTGCACCCATTTAGTGTAGGTCCATAGTAGCTTTTTACATAGGTGCCAGTACAAATGTCTTGTTCCATTGACACATTTTACTTTCCCAACTCGAATTATAATACTGTGCTTTAACATTTCTCTAGATTTCAGTTCTTCATTTTCTCGATGAACCCATCTCCTCTGGATATTTTTAGATATTTACAGGGCTCATTACATGTCCTATAAAGTTTATTCAAACCATATCTATTCTTAAAATAGTACTTTTTATGGGTTTTTGAAAAAAATTAGCTCAATTCGATATCGGTAAGGGCAGTTTCAGAATTCATAGGGCGTCCTAGAAATTCTGAAACAGCCCTTACCAAGATCACATTGAGTTTATTTTTGTTCAAGAACCTATAAAAAAAATATTTAAGAATAACTTGCGGTTTGAATCATCTTTGTAGGGTTTGTAATGAGCCCAACAAAAATCATCAATTTCTTACCCATTTTTCATTGCACCAAATAGGGCCTTTGCCGCAACAATTTCTTAATTTCTGTGAGGCCCAATACATGTCCCACAAAGATGATTCAAACAGTAAGTTATTCTTAAAATATTTTTTGTGGGGTTTCGAAAAAAATTAGCTCAATTCGATATCGATAAGGGCTGTTTCAGAATTCGTAGGGTGCACTACGAATTCTCAAAACAACCTTCACTTCTTACGACGGAAGATAGTACTTCTGGATGTCTAGCTCAAAGCGTAGGGCTTTTTAGTCGTTTGCAAAATAACTTAATAAGACCGAGATCGAACCACAGGGAGCTCGAATATAGCAAATTCGGATTGTAGGCTTTATGTGAGGTTTGCGGCATTTAGACGACCAACTGTCGGTTTTGCTTTTAAAGTGGAAATACTCTAATGAAAAGACTAGAAATGAGGTTTTAAACTTGGAAAAAATGCAGCAAGGTCGAGGGGATAAAATGTATAGACTCGTAAATTTCTTTATTTAATTTTAATGTTCGTAATTGAGGAAAAAGGGTGAAAATGACGTGAATATGAGTTGGTGGTTAAATGTGCAAGGGTTTGAAAAGTATGGGTGTTAGTGCAATATGGTATATATGTGTGTGGTGTGAGTGGCCGGGAATTCATTTCCCATTTCTCTTCTCTCTCTCCCGTTCTCTCACTCTCTCTTGGCTCTCTCCATCCCACACCCAAAAACTCATCCCCAAACTCAAAACCCATAATAATCAACCTCAACTCCATCTTCTACTTGCGTTGGATAGAGCTCGGTTCAGTGTATTTGGCTCAGCTTGGATTCCGGAAGCTAGGGCTTACTCAATCTCTTCGGTTTCGGCTTGGATACTCGAGGTAGGGAATTCTACATCTCTTTATATGTTATTTGAGTGTTCTTGTGTCATCTTGGAGCTTGTATTGGTTTTTATTGAGATTGGATCAAAATTTAAAAATCCTATCAAAATCGCCTGAAAAACACTCTCCCTACCGGTAGGACAAGTGAGAAATTCTTCATAACCAGCTCAAACATACTGCAGTAGCTCAAAATCTTCATTTCCTACCGGTAGGGACTTTCCTTCTACCGATAGGTCAAGTACCATATTTTTACGATTCAAAATGTTGGCCTCTTTGTTTCCAACTTCTACCGGTGGGAACTTTCACCGACTGGGAGGTCAAGTGCAAAATTCTCGTCTTCTACCGATAGAACTCATTCACCTACCGGTAAGCACAGTGCTTTTCCTACGTCTTCCAAATCACTTTTTGGAGCTTCTCATCGACTCTAATGGGTTTGTTTATGCATCCTTTCAAGTGTTTTGGAGAGTATTATTTGTTTTACACAAGAGCGGTATCCGATGAACTTGAATGAATTCGTTGAGTTAAGAAATGAGAAATGTAAGTTATTGCACATTGAAATACGAATGATACACGTGAGTATGTGAATGACGTGCGAACACTCAGGGCCCATCGACGGGTGGCTGGCTGGCAGGGGATATCGGGGTCCCATAATTAGCTCGGCAGGAGTTAATGCTCATATTGAACACTCAAGGCTTAACCTTTAAGGTGCTTGGCAGAGGATATCAGAGTCCCATAATTAGCCCAGCAGGAGTTTCGGCTTAGACACACTAATGATAGGAGTTATTGAAACACGAATGAAATGAACAGGATCTAAGAGTATATCGAGATGAAGGATTGGTGATAGTTGGACACTTTGACCATGATAAGTTGTGCTTACATACGTTGTTGTTTGATTTCCTTCATTTGTTCATCCGTGTTGCTCATTTGCATATAGAGTTCGTGTAGACTTTTCTACTGGACTAGTGTAACTCAAGCCTTATATCATTTTCAAGTACTAATCCGGATTCATAGCTTGCATGCTTGGAGTGCTCGAAGTGTGGACATTATTTTGAAAGATAACCAAAGGAGTTACTTATTCACCTTTGTAGATTTCTTTGAAAGATGCATTTGTAACTTAAATTGTAATTCTTTTGACTGAGGAATAGTTGTAAACTCTTATCTTTCTTGACACATGATACTTATGTTAATTTGGGGCCGTTGAGCTGATGATGTAATATTTTAGAATCTAATGGACTTGGAAGCATAATTATAGGAATGTAAATACAGTAATCTTTTGGGTATCATATGGAATATTATGAGGGTTTATTTATGGAAATCCTTTACATTTATGTTGAAAATCGAGGGTGTGACATAAAACCACCCGTGACTTAGCCGTTTTAACCGTTTCTTTCTAACAACTCAAGGTCAAGAAGTAGACAATCTTGAACCCGAAGCACTCAACATTAAAAGTCAAGCATAATCATGATTTTAGTTCGGAAATAGCTTAATCTCGTTTGGTAAACTTTTAGTGCAAACACAAGGAGCGTTAAAGCTCCAAGCACCGTGTGCGACAAGTAGGTTAAAACTCCGGTCTACACACGATCAAAAGGGGTAACAGCTTTTTAGTTTGGCCGAAAATAAGAGATTTGAGCACTTCCTTACTAATCCATGATCAAGTTATAGTTAAACCATTAAAACCACTAAGTCATGAGGAGAAATCACCACATCACCCAACCTTATAGACTACTCACACATAGTAAAAGAACAAGGCATTAAGCTAAAAGAGACATTACACTTGAATGTGTAGCTACAACTTCAACACTTGACAAAATAACAAACTAACTAAACTTAGTTAAGTTCTTGAGAAATTACACTTGAAAAGAGCTTAAGAACTATGGAGGAAATCCTAGAGAGAAAAATGACTTAAAGCATAAAAGACTAGAGATGGCCATAAATGGCTTACAATCCTATTTATATGACTTGAAAATTAGCCTTACAAAAGACCAAAAGGTCCCCAAAATATTCCAAAAATAAGCCATATGTAACGACCCTGATTTTTGGTCGTTAAAAATTTCGTTAAATATTTGAATTTCTATTAATTTCCAAAGTTTGTCAAAATTTCATTTTTAGCCCTTGAAATTTGATTTCTTTGCGCTTTAGCCCAATTGGCAAGCCTAGTTAGTTTCTAACCAACTTGTTGGAGAAACCGAGCTAGCAAGCTACCTAGTTACTTTTAGCTAACCGCAAAATGACCGTTTTGCCCCTCTTGGACCCTTTGAACCTTTTGAACCCTAGACTAAAGTATTGAATATTCTTTTTCTTTTAATTATTTTGGTTTTACTCTTTGTCCATTGGACAAAGATGGTTAGGGAAGCTATTACCCATTGGATAATAGCAACCTATTTGTTTATATTAAAAGTATACTTGGCTAAGAACTAGTCTTTTTCAAAAAATCCCATGGGATGATGTACAATATTTTATTGGAGGATTTTAAAACCTAAGATTCACCTAAGTACCCCTTTATTTATTTTTATTGGGGAGTTGTTCTTCCTATTGTACATTAGTACCATGTTTATATTATTTAAGTACATGGGAGACTAGACTAATGCCTTGTGTTCACATGTGCCTATTGATTAGTTTAATGGGAAAATCTTGCCCTTTTAAAATCCCTTTGACCTCTAGTACAAGTACCCATTGTTTAATTGTTTTCTTACACATGTTATATATATATATATATATATATGTGTGTGTGTGTGTGTGTGTGTGTGTGTGTGTGTTTGTACTAGTACTAGAAGGAGAGAGAGAGAGAGAGTGAGATCGGCCAAGGGAGGGAGAGAGAGAGAAGAAGGAAAGGAGAAGGAAGTTAGTTTGTACCTTGGCATTGATCTTCCTTGTACTTTCATATCCTTGGAGATACTCTTCCTAGCCAAAGAATATATTCTTCCATGGTACTTCTTGTACAATTACCCAATTGTTTAAACAAGAATCTTGTACAAACTACTCTCCTTGCCTCCCAAGATCAAATCCTTAGTACCCTTAGCCATGCAAGCCTAGCTTTTAGACCTTGATCTTTCTAGGATTCTTGACATGTGTCAAAATTTGAGGAAGAGTGAGAGGGAGGGGGGCCGGCCTTGAGGGAGAGGGAGAGGGCATGCCTTGGCCTATAAATAGAGCCATTCTCTTGCCATTTGAACTCACACCTCAAGCATTTGCTCCTCCTTCTCTCTAGAAACCATTTCTGATTTTCCAGGCAACCTACTGCCCCTTCAAAAATCCCCAGTTTTCTCCTTCTTAGAGTAGTTTTTAGAACCAACTTCCTTCTGGAAAGTTGTAGAGAACTTCGAGAGCTTCAAGTTAGGCTCAAGAACCACCCCAATCGGTCAAGAAATGACCAAGATATTGGCATCCGAAGTTCAGTAAAAATCTCGGATTTTTATTTCCAGACAGCTTACTGTCTTTTCCTTTATCTCCATTTTTCTCCTACTTAGATTAGTTTCTAGGATCAACTTTCTTCACGAAAGTTGTAGAGAATTTCTGGAGCTTCGATTTCGACTCAAGAACGACTGTATTCGGCCAAGGATTGACCGAGTTACTGCCGTCCGAAGTTCGGTCCAGATTTGGAGTATTCACCACCCGTAGATCTTCCAACTTGCTTATTCGGCCCCGACTAGTTTCGGATCAAGGTAGGATACCCTTATCCCTATCCCTATGTATAAGTATGTTATCTTGAATTACTTTTCATTGTGTTTTGATCTTTAAAGATGAATATGAGCATGCATATATGAATTGCTTGCATTACTTGTGACACGATAAAGCATAAGTGATTTATCACTCCAAGGGCGTCCGAACATGTGGCGTTATGCTTTAAGCGTTGATTTGAGTAGAGTGAATGATCTTGTTAGTGCTTACTTTTGTCCTGCCTCGGAGTCTATGCATGATAACGAGACACGAGAACCGAGAAAGTAGAAACATGACACCTAGGGTGTGGTTGACAAGGAAAATGTGTTTTCCGAAAAAGAAGATATCTTAGAAACTACATAATGACCATTTCGAGGGCATTATGTGTGTGTGTGTGTTCCAATGGGAATCCGGAATAGCGGAACCATTGTGAGGTTGTGTGTGTGCGTTCCCATGGGATCCCGGACCAGTGGAACCATGGTGAGGTATAGCTTGGTTATCCGCGGAGAGGAGCCAATGCAATTGTGTGCCAATGGAAACCCGGCGCGGCGGAACCATTGTGAGGATACTCGGGAACCCGGCGCGGCGGAACCGAGGTTGGGTGTGTGGTTTGGTTATCCGCGGTACGGAGCCAATGTCAAATGATTTTGAAAGGGTGTGTGTGTGGCTTGGTTATCCGCGGTACGGAGCCAATGTCAAATGATTTTGAAAGGCTTGGTTATCCGCAGTACGGAGCCAATGCAAAGGATTTTGAAAAATGATTTTGTAAGTGGAAAACGTTGACACGGTCTACGACGAGTCGCGTAGGAGAAATCGGGAAATCTTGGACACCAACGATAGGTGATTAACGATGTGTGATTGTTAGTATTGTTGTAATTGTTTACCGTCGTAAGGTTGGTGGGTAAGGATTTCCTATTGAGCTTTCGTAGCTCACGGT
This sequence comes from Rhododendron mucronatum var. ripense, assembly GCA_019656295.1. Lineage (NCBI taxonomy): Eukaryota > Viridiplantae > Streptophyta > Magnoliopsida > Ericales > Ericaceae > Rhododendron > Rhododendron mucronatum. Next base: position 99,506 of record BPLT01000035.1, on the reverse strand, counting down.
GTTACCTTCTGGTGACCCTGACATATTATATTGGTGGCGACGCCGGTATAATGTGTCAGATTTCATAGATGAGCAGGGCGAGATCTTCAGCTTGGAGGCGTACGGAGCCGAGGAGCTGGCTAGGATGGAAGAACAGGCGGAGCTGTAGTTAGGAACCCTAGTTTCTTTCCCTTTTGTAATGAAAGTACTCCTGTGGGAGTTTTGTTGTAATAAGAGCTTGACTCTGTTTTGAAATTTCAATAAAAATATTTTATTTAACGTACCCAAAATTCGGGGCGTTACACCATAAGTGGAAACTTTTCATAAATGGAAGAGTGGCAAAAAGTCAGCAAAAATCTGAACGAAGGGCTTTGGTATCAATACCTTAAAACTGAGGTATCGATACCTACAGACCTGTTCAATTTCTGAGTGATTTAAGGTGATTGGTATCGATACCTACGAAAACTAGTATCGATACCCAAGCCATTAAAGCAAGATTTTGCTTGGCTGAACTTCGTGGGCTAACTCCGGACACTCCCAAACTCGAATTTTGGTGTTCTTTGGACTGTTCGAAAGTTTGTCGAATCTACTTTCTAACCCAAGTGGTTTGGATCAAAAATAATTTATACATCAAAAGACAAGACGATTCTACCCTTGGTTGGTCGAAAGTGAGCAGTTTTGGAAAGTCCTCACATCTCCTTCAATTCTCTTGACCCTTGGGCGATCCGAGCAACCTCCAAACCATCTTTTGATGACTTTTCGAGCACAACAATGGGGTGGCACGTGGCCTTGGGTACTTGGTTGTACTCAGAGCATTCCTTGACGTTTAAACGCGCCTTATTTATACGAATTACCTGAAACACACAAAAACCTACCTTAAGTGCAATATCGCATAAAAGACTAACTTTATAAATGTAAATACAATAAAACTAAGGACTTAAGCACCAATAATATACATTATTGGGGGTTTATCATTCACCGATATCAGATTGAGCTAATTTTTTTTTCAGAAATCTATAAAAAAATATTTTAAGAATAACTTGTAGTTTGAATCATTTTTGAAGGATCCATGATGGGTCCCACAAAAATCATCAATTTCTTGCCCATTCTAGTTGCACCAAATTGGGCCTTTGGCACAATAATTTCTTAATTTTTGTGGGGCCTATTACAGATCATACAAAGATTATTCAAACAACAAGTTATTTTTAAAATATTTTTTATAAGTTTTCAAAAAAAAAAATAGCTTAATCTAATATCGGTAATAACTGTTTCATAATTTGCAGGGCGGTCTATATATGGGTTGAGATTGTAATTTGTGAAAAGTAGAAGATGGCATGATTGCTTTTGAGCATGTGTCAGAAAAAGTTGTTATTAACCCCCACTACCAAGCGCCTGTTAGAACAACCGTTTAGGAATTCTTATCCCCTAATTTGAGAGCAATTGTTAGAGTTTAATGGGAGTGCCTAACTCAACAAAACGGGCCTTTTTAGCCTAGCTGCAACACTGTGGTGACTGGTGACCTTCCTCACCATAGGCTCCCAGAGTCTGCATTCCTTATAAATTATTATAATAGTACTCATAACAGATTCATTTGCTAAGGTATGAATTACACCAATATAACGTATGCTTGCATATTCGTCCATTGGTCATATTGAATTCTAATGAGTAATTCCGCAACTCAAAAAGCAAAACAAAATAAATTTAAAAAGCAATTTTAAATAGGACTCATGTATTAGTATTTCGCCTAAAGCCTCGGAAGGCCTTAGGGCACCTCTAAAAACGGATGCAGTGAGAATGTTTTGCTTATCTGAGAAAAGTCTACATCAAATAGGTTGACGTCGAATACAACAAATATATTTGTTTGGTTATATGTCAAAATAAAGTACTTGATTAATTGCCATTTGATAAGATCAAGTCCAATTGGAATCAAGAGGGCAACTTCAACCGTCACTTCTTACGTAGGCCAATTTGACCTGTCACGAGCTTGATTTTTCAAGTTTTATACATTTTGTTTTTCTTTTTTTCATGTTTTATACTCCAAGTCACCAAAGGAGTACTTGGTATAAAGGTTCGACTATTGAACAAATAATTTGGTCTTACTATACTAATGGCTAGGTGAGGGGTACAGTACCAAGTCACCAACAGATACGTGTATGACAATTAACAAGTACAAACAATGACACACATATTAAGGCTCTGTTTGTTTGGGTGTAAAATATTTTCCAGTAAAATGTTTTACTTATTTTTCGATGTTTGGTTGTGTAAAAAATGATGAAAATATTTTACATGTAAAACATTTTCCATTAATTGGATGAAAATGATTTATCCTTAAATCTTCTGTAAGTTATTTTCCAAAATAAACCCGCTGCCTTCTACTGCAATTCTCACTGCTCAGTTTTCTCGATCGTCAATCCTGACCTACATTCAATTCCAATATTCTCAGATTTCTCCACCGTTTAAGCTCCCCCTCTCTCTCTACACTATTTTGTCGATTTCTGAAAATATTTTTCAAGTGTCGATCAAACACTGAAATATAAAAATTTGAAATTTTGTTTTTTAAAAAAATATTTTACATGAAAAATATTTTACATCGAAACAAACGGAGCCTAAAATCATAATCAACAAATTAAGATTCGCTTTTTAATTTTCTTTCATCAATGGACATAGATAAGATATTGATGTTCTTGATTCTCCTATGGTTTTGGTATGCTTCCTCATTTTATTTCTCAAAAGAGAACTTATCTCCTTAACCATCTGGTAGCCATTTCATGGCGATTGGCAGAGAGAATTAGTAAATAAATTTTTTCTAAACAACTCTGCTTGAGTTGACTGACCTATCTAATTTTTATTTAAGTGACTTATCCATTCTTCTTAAATTTTTGTTTCGGTATTTTTATTTATGTTTTCTAAAATTTTTTTAGATTCACGTATTATTTTTTGAGATATTATTCGTATCGATTAGCAGAGTCTACAAAGTAAAAAAAAAAAAATTTGTCCAAAGGGAAAAAAATCATAAAATACGAGAAAAAAAACACAAAATAGGTGATATTTTTGTCTTTGGTGAGTCTTATATGAATTTTTTCTACTTCGGTCGGTTCACACTTTTATACTTTTTTGACATGATGTTGGTAGTTTTATACAAGTCAGGGCCGGAGTCAAATCCGTCAATACGGGCAACAAGGCAAGTCATGTGGGCTATAGTCCTATGTAGTCGTAGACTAATTGTAATTTCTTTTATTTTGGTTTTCAACTTGTATTTGGTATCACGCCGGGGTAATTTTGAAATGAAAGACGTATTCTATAAAATACGACCAATTCTTTTGACTAGTTTTTTCCTACATTTTATTTACATGGTTCAAAAGATCTTTTAAAGAGCTATTCCCTTTGTCCCAAATTGCTTTGAAAACTGTGCATTTCGCATGCAAAAAATAATCGCAAGACAAATAATCAAATTCAATTAAATTAACAGCATTGGCAAGTGGAGTGCAGTTGGTGCCTCCTTTATACTTCCATTCACATGAACAATTTGATTCACATAAGCACTAGCTCATCTACTTCCCAAGTCCCGTGGAATATAGTAGATTAGGCTTAACGAATGCCAAAAAAAGAAGAAGAAAGAATTAACAACATTGACTCTTTAGTTGGGGAAAAAGCAGCAAAAGTGGACAATTCAGCTAACAATAATTACCCAATGGCTCATGGCCCTAGCCCTTGATGATGTTAGAGCCTCTGGCTCATCTTCTATGTTGTAGTAATAAAATCTCATTTTGGTTTGAAAAAAATAAGAAGCTAACAACAATTCTTGGGGCTAAGGGGTGTTTTGACCTAATGATTAAGTCGGCTTATTAGATTATTGGATTATTTATGTAGAGACTCGTATTTATTTTATCAATGTTAAAGTTTTATAAGTGCATGATTATTGACAAAGAAATATGAAATAATTGTGTTTTTGTGATTTGGGGCCTAAGTGATAGAATTGATTGTGAAATGGTGTAAGGTGTGATTTGTGAATATAGGGATATATAGGAGGGTGAGAGAGAGTAGGAGATCATTTTTCCTCCTCTCCCTCTCCTGACTCTTTCTCCATCTCTCGGCTCTCTCCTTCTCTCTTGCTCCCTCTCTTTCACCCAAACTCACTCAAAACAACCTCAAATCTTTCATCCCTAAGTGTATTGTGGTCCGTATTTTGTTGGTGTGAGCTCGGAGGAGGTGTATTGCACTCGGTTTCGGTTTTCGGAAAGTTAGGGCTCTTAACTTCTTGGGTTTCATGCTTCAACTTCGAGGTAAGGATTCTACCTCTCAATATATGTGATGGACGTGTTTTCTAGCCTTGAAATCATGTATATGGTTGTTGTTGTTGTTGGAATCCTTGAAATCTGCAGAAAATCTGCTTGAACAAGCACCTGTATCGATACTACTCTGGTTAGTATCGATACCAGAATCTGTGGAATGTTTTAAGGCACTGTTGTATCGATACTAGTTTGGCTAGTATCTATACAACAGGGCTTAATAACAGATTTTGTTGTTTTATTCCAAACTCCCCATTGTTTTGACTCCCGATCATTTCTAACTTATTATAAACATCATCAAATCATTCCATAATATGATTAATCATATCCGTTGAGTTCGTATAGTATCTTTGCATCCCTCGCCCCTTGTTTGGTACAATTTGACGTTGATTTCCATATGGACTTTGATTGAATTGGAATGACACATAATGAGGATGTGATACGCTTGAATACTTTTCGACACAACGAGAACATTTAGGACCCATCGACGGGTGGGTGCCTGACAGGGGGTATCGGGGTCCATTAATTGGCCCGGCAAGAGCAAAGGCTCGTATTGATTACATTTAGGACCTACCGATGGGTATGGTGCCTGGCAGGGGGTATCGGGGTCCCTTAATTGACCCGGCAGGAGCTTCGGCTCATGACACCTATGATGAAAAGACGTTGGACATATGAAAGATGAAAATGGTTCTAGATTGAGTTGCATGACGTTCACTAAGTTTTCGTATGGAAATTGTTGAGCCAAAGTTATTGATTACCATATAATCCTTGTTCTTGTTCCTCTCTTGTGTTCTCTCCTGCATTTCTCTCGCATATAATGTTAGCGTAGAATTTTTTACTGGGCTAGTGTAGCTCAAGCCTATTATCATTTTCAGGTACTAACACATGGCAGTAGTGTGCATAGTTGAAATGCTTGGATGTGGAATTATTTTTGAAAGCTAATGATTGAGGAGGTACTTAGTCATCTTTGTAAATCTTTTTTGGAAGATGTATTTGTGACTCTAATTGTAAATCTTTTGACTATGGAATATTGTAAATCCTTAACTTTTGAATATTCAGTACTTGTGTTAATTTGGGCCTCGGAGCCAATGATGTAATATTTGGGAATACTACATTATTTTGGTTATCGTACGGACTATGGCGATGTTTTATTTATGAAAATTATTTATATATGATGAAAATCGAGGGCGTGACAATTTAGCTCCTTTAAAAAAGGGAGATGATTTTGCCACTCTCTATTTGTTAACGCTACTTCCCTGCAAGTATATTTTTACACCAAAAATACACTTGCAGAGGAGTGGCGTTAACAAAAAAGGAAGTGGCAAAATCAGCAGTCTTAAAAAATTAAATAAGTATTTTGGTTTGGCTTATCGGCTCTTTAGTTGGTGGATTATTTGATTTCTTTTACCTTCCAATTTGGACACCCCACTAATTATCAGAATGCCTTTGAATGAAGGGGCAGGTAGGGATTAACACACACACACACACACAAGAGGAGAAGGGTAAAGTGGTCTATTCATGACATTTTATCCTAGAAATTGATTTGGGCTCTTGCCACATATAATTCAATAATTCGGATTAACTTTTTTAGCCAAAGCACCCCTAAATTTCGTCTTCATATGCCCGGCCACCGACTAGGTGTGAGAAAAAAAAAGAGCCAAACCACGATTCTAGAATTTCTAGTCCAAACCGAATGGTTTGGTCAGGTTATTTAGTAGTGTGGTTTGGTCTCAATTTTAAAAATTAAAAACTGTGTTCAATAGTTTATTCTGTAAATTTATGCTAACGTTCATTCCAATTCAATCCGAACCATGTGTATATATATGATCTAGATACACCAAATAAATATAGGCTAATCATGGTCGAATAATTTTCTAGATAAAAAATATTTATATTTGTCATTCCTGTCTTTTTTAGAATGATATCACCCATTACAAGAATAAACTTACCTATTCCATTGGAATGATGGGTCACCCAATAACTACGTTCTAAATTTGCCAACATATGCAATTTGACAATGAAATTTTAGTTATTTTATTGTAGATGCTCTTGTTTTTTCTTTGTTAAGTTGTTGGAGATGCTCTTCAACTTTATATGAAAGTCATGATATTCTCTACGTGTTTGTGAGGATATTTTATTTTAATTTTGAGATTATAGTTTTTCAAAATCAGTTGGGGTATTTGTCAAAATTTCTTGATAACGGATTATCAAAATGTCAAAGTTGGATTTGGGTAATTTTTGAAATTCTGCAACATAAATTCTCGTAATCTCGCAGTTGCAATAAGCAATATTTCTGAACTTTTACTAAAATTTGAAATTTAAAATCTACAACATAACATGAAACTAAAATCTATATACACACCTATCGCAAAACACGCCCTATTATGTTCTGTAAAAAATAAAAACAAGACAAAAGCGGATATAGTTTAATCGTCTATGTATTTGTTTGCCTGAGTTCAGACACTAGATGAGACTGTTCAAATTTGAAATATACACCGGTACAATTAATGATTCAGGTTTATTCAGACACTCTTACCAATAATATTTTTTTTTTTCCAGAAGAGTCCCTGAACAAATACAAACCATTAATACAACAATCAAATATTCAGATTTGTACTTTCTCATCATATACAAACAAAGGTCTGACTCCGATCTAGTACCACATATAAGTACCTATTTTTTAATTTTTAAATTAAAAAATAATGAACTCACTGAAATCTATAAATATACTTACAAGATAGATCTTGTTAAATTAAAAAAGAAGAAATTAAATAGCCATCCTATTTGAAGAACTTATTTATGCAACCATCCTAGTTGGTTTGAATCATTAAGTTGACATCCTCAAATTCAAATAAACCCCATACTGCCCTTTCTCTCTCCTAATTTTTATAACCTCCTCACCTAGAGTTCCCTCATTTTCAGCAAGATAGTTATCAACATACCCACAATTTTTGGCTTTCTCATTTACTCTTTCCAAGCCGTGAACTTCCACACCAACAGAAACACCATTTTGGTTCAAAGTTCAAACCCATTTCCGTATAAGACCCGTCTTCATCCAACAGAGTAGAATCTCCATCAGTCAAATCTTCTAATCTTCTACCGCCGCATCTCCTGTGTCTTTAGCATCTCCAATTATGGCATCGTCGGCTCCACCACGGCCAGTTTGTAAAGCTATTAATATTTGACGGTGGCAACGGACGCTTGGCTTCCGCGGTGGGTTGCGGAGAGAGAATTGGGTTTCTATTGCACGATGACGATCTTCGTTGGAACGACGTCCATCTTGAATGACAGCGGTGCAAGCTGCTGTTCTCCACTCAAGGCCCGGTCTCGTTCCCTTCCATTGCTGACCTCGAATATTCAAGAGAGACGAAATGTCGAAAACAACGTATGGTTTTAATTTTTCCAAATAGATTAGTTTAATGTATGTATGAGTTTCACAAATTTTTATTTACGAATCAATTTAATGGGTGTATTGCATGTGTGTCTATGGTTTGATTGAGACTGAATCGTGGTGTCGTCAACCCACCATCAAATCAGATTTTACAAGTTGATTTATTTCGTATGTGTTTGGTCGAATCGAAATGATGGGTTGTAATGGGTATCATTGTGAGTATCATGTTTTTCGAATTTTGTCATGTTCGTGAATTGATCTTGTTAGTAATTTATCTGTATCAAACTTAATAAAAGTATCATGTTTTTCGAAAAGAATCATGTTAGTTATTTATCTGCAACGAACTTATTGAAAGTATCATGTTTTAGTAACTTAAATGCATCGAACTTACTAAAAGTATCATTATCATGTTTTTCGAAATTTGTCACGTTCGTGAATTGATCATATTAATAATTTATCTGCATCGAACTTACTAAAAGTATCACGTTTTCTGAAAAGTGTCATGTTAGTTATTTATCTGCTTTGAACTTACTAAAAGTGTCATGTTATTAATTTAATAATTGATCATGTTAATAATTTATCTGCATCGAACTTATTGAAAGTATCATGTTAGAATTAGTTTCTTAAAGAAAATCTATATAAAGTGCTATGGATGTATGAACAAACTAAAAGTATCATGTTAGGCTATCCACAGTGGTATAATTAAACTTAGCAACATCCTTAGAAATAATCAAATTTTGGGCTTTGGATAACCAAAACTAGCAACCTTTTTCAATAATTAAAATTTGTGGATTCCACGCGTGTTTCAATTGATATTTTTTTCTTCTCTTCTTCGCCTACTCTATATCTTTTTCACTTCACCCACAAACTATTTCTCTTTTTTTTCCTTTAAAAAGTGAAGCTCATATCTTTCGATCATCTACAATTCAACCTATCATCGCTGGATTAAGATATTTCACTATTTTTTCCCGTTCTATTTTTTTTCCCAAAAAAATTCATAATAGGAGGGGAAAAAATCACCGATTTTTTTCCAAAATTAAGAGAGGGAATCGTCATATTTTTGCTAAAAAAAATGTAAATGGAGGGAAGTGAATGACATGAAACAAAGGGGGAGAGAGAGTAAAATTGTACTGGACCCTTATTTTTGGTATGGACTAGAAGCAACCATTGTGAAGCTCAACATTGTTAAGCTTAACAACCTCCTACGTGAATAATCAAAAGCTGATGTGTCAACTTTTGATTATACCACTGTGGATGGCCTTAGAATAAGTTTCTTGTATGTTGTTACTAATCTATATACACTCTTGTTCATGAATATTCATTTTCAAATTTTAAATCTTGTTTTTAGATTTAGATGAGAGAAGATTAGGAGAAAAAGATAGGAGATAAATTAGGAAAGATAAGGAGAGTGAAATATTTCAAGGATTAGGAGAGAGAAAGGGTAATTTAGGATTTATTTGAATTTGAGGATAGAAAGATAAATTTTCAAATCCACTGGAATGAAGACTTAAGTATTTATATAGGAAATGACTTCTATTTAAGTTCTCCATTAAAAAATTATTTTTATAAGTTCATTACTATTTTTTAAATTGAAATTACAAATAAATACTTAAAGTCTGTTCCAAAACATCTTCTTAAAAAATAATTACTTATTTCACATTTTCTAAAAAATAATATAAATGAAAAATAATTTTTTAATTTTTTTGCACCGTATTAAAGATCTCAATTAGATTTTTCAAACAAGATATATATTGCATATTTTTAGATTTTAATAAATCCATCATTTTTGAACATAAAATTACCTTTTTAAAACATAAGTACTTATTTCACGTTTCGGGACGGAGCTTACTTTCCCGGAACGAGAAGGAGGGAGATGATCTAAACTCCTCCTATTTGGCCCACCCGAGTCTCACCTGGCTATAAAACCGAAGATCGTCTCCTTTTTATCTACCTTCTCCAGATCTCTGTCTCTCTCTCTCTCTCTCTCTCTCTGTGTCTAACAACCAATTCCGTCAAATTATTCCTAGGGCTCGGAAGTCAGACCACCAAATCCGAGTAAAACCCTAGGAAAAAAAAGCCAATCTGCAAACGTCTAATCAAATTCAACCAAGTCCTCGTGTAATGCCCCAATTCCCAGCTACACCTACAGCAACATTCCGTTTGGAACGGCGACCACGTTAAAAAAACCTCCATGGGTATTTGCACGTCCAAGCCCCCCACAGAAACCAGCAACCGCTACGCCAATCCAGCAAAAGACATCATCAACACTAGTCCCGGAAACGACGCCGTTAAACCATCCGACACTGCCCAAAACCCTACGAACGAGGATGTAGGCAAGAAATCTCCCTTCTTTCCGTTCTACAGCCCGAGCCCGGCCCACTACCTGTTCTCCAAGAAGACTCCGGCGGCCAATGGTGGCTCTGCCACCTCGACGCCGAAGCGATTCTTCAGGCGGCCGTTCCCCCCGCCCTCGCCGGCCAAGCACATCAGGGCGGCGCTGGCGAGGAGGCAGGGGTCGGTGAAGCCGAACGGGAGCGAAGGAGGGGCGATACCGGGGGGCAGCGAGGTGGCGGGGGAGGAGGGCGGTGGGCGCGTGGTGGGGCTTGATAAGAGTTTCGGGTTTTCAAAGAATTTTGGGGGTAAGTATGAGATTGGGGAGGAGGTTGGGAGGGGGCATTTTGGGTATACTTGCAGGGCCAAGTTCAAGAAAGGAGAGATGAAGGGGCAAGAGGTTGCGGTCAAGGTTATCCCTAAAGTCAAGGTTTGACATGTTCCAACTTCTCTTGTTATTGTTTGGAATAATTTTTTTGAACAGATATTTAGGTGATACCCTTCTATGATTGTTGAACTTCAGTTTTAGGTCCTATAAAATGAAAAAAAATATCCTTCAGTTTTAGCTCATTTCTTTTGGAGATGAAATGGTTTAGATATGTAGTTTCATGGTTTGTGATTAATCTTGGTCTTATGAACTGGGAGCGTTTGATGAGCTTGACTTTAGAGGGGTGAAGAACTGTGGTGCAGTTGATTCCTCTGTCTACTGTCGTGTAGACAAATGTCTTATGGTCTTGTCTTTCCTTTAGTTGAGTGATTGCAAAGCTACACCATTTGTGCTAATTGGTTGGAAGTTGGCTGGAGGACACGCCGATGCTTAAGTCAGCTTCTCTTCAGGAAAGTACTCAACCATAGACGTGCTACGTGTGGCGTAACTCTTTTTAGGGTTTCAGCTCGTACTTTATAGAGAGAATTACTTGCCCTCCAAGCACCTCCTGCCCGGTTCGTGCCTTCATAATGGCCTCGTGCTCATGACATCATCATGTAACCGTCTTAGGAGTAATCAAAGTCGTCATGCATGCTCAGTGGCACATCGCCACCTGGCCGAGCAATCACCCTGGCATCCACGTGAGGCTGTCTGAGCCAAATGCCCAAGATGGGCTGGGCCTGGTCCATCACCACCTGGCTCAATAACTGGACGGTTCTTCTTGGTTGTCACACCATAAGGTGGGGTTAAAAGCCCATGGTCCAGTTGATCCTAGGCCGATCAGTTCACATCATCTTTGAGTGTTCGACCCAATAACCTGTATGGGCCTCAGGATTAGTATGATGTTTGGCCAGTAAGTGTCATTCAGCCCTCCACAGAAACAATATAGAGTACTGTGGTGGCATATTTTCTGGACGTGTTTCATTTGTCATTGGAGATAAAAGGTGGATATTGTTCTCATGTTCTGGAAACACATATGGTGAGGGGGTGTTCGCTTATGACAACTTCGTCAGAGTCTACCAACTACCGTGGATAAGGAGCGTGAGTTTTAGGTAGGGGATTGGGAGGTTTGAATTTATTAATGTAATTTTTGAGCTTCTAAGTTGGAGATTGATCTGCACAGGGAGGTGTGATGTTATGGTGGAGCCTTGGAAGTGAGAATTTTAATCGAATTTGGTCCATTCTATCATATGTGGTGATTCTAGTAAAATATTCCCTTGGGAGAGTATTTGGAGGATTTGGATGCCATTTTAGCTATCTTGTTGTTTGGACAACAACCTTTGACTCCATCACACCATGCATGACATGCATGGGAGGCGCCACATATTGCTTAGGATGTTCATGCGAATACAACGAAAATATATATGCATGTTTAGTTGTTGGACCTCACCCACCTCCATTACATGATTTCATCGCCTAACCAGCTCAATCTTTTTTCTCTCTCCATCAACTATAGTTTTGGTAGTACAGAAGGGTGTATTTTCCTGGCCAAAAGAAATTTGTATTTGAAATACTTTATGTTGAGCTTATTATACAACTATTGCAAAACCGAAAAAACATATAGTGTATACTTAGAATATTGGAAATAGGTGATCGGTGATCCATGCCAATAAATGTGAATATTAATATACACCAAACAATACTAGACGTTGTGTCTAGAATTATTGAGGTCAGCTACATGAAATCTTGCCATTCCACTTTGTCTACATTTAGTTAGATTTAATAAATTCACATCATTTTTTTACCATGACATGTCAATATGGATCTTCGTCTCCTATTAGCATTTTTATTAACTATGATGAAGTTAATTTTTTTTTGCTGTTGCATCTGATGGTCTTTGTTGTATATGACCAAACATCCCAAAACCACCTTGGTCTATTCTCTCTCTATACATGTTAACATCACGCATAACAAATATGTATTCTTTGGTTAGCTCTTCACTTATCATTCTATGGTTAATAGATCGAAATTCCATATATTCAATTTTATTTCTACTTATTTTGAAAACTTGGCTCTAATGCTTCTCAGTTCTCTCCAAATTAGTAGTTTAGCATTGACTCGTTTGAGTTTTATCAACTAGACAATATCATTGACTAACAACAAAACTAATGAAAAAAAGATGATGACTCAAAGCTGACCCTCGATGAATGGAAATTCACTTGTTTCTCCTATTGAAAGTATTGATCACATAATATTGTTGCTCAAGGTGTCTTTGGAAAATTATGTTCCATTGCTTCTTTCTTTTCTCAAGGAAAGGTGTATAAATCAATTTGGCTTACTATATTTACTGTGTTTTGGTTGGAACTTATTGAATTTGATCCTTGTGTCAATTTGATGTTTGAACCCCTTGCTCTCTGCAAGAGAAGCATAATGAGTTCAGGTTGATATCTTAGTTGATTTGACAGATTTGTAGAGTGCTTTCAGTTTAGTTAAGATTTTTCAAGTGTCAATGTTTTAACTTTGTATGCTAATCCTGCTGTATTATACTTGTAACTAGATGACCACCGCCATAGCCATTGAGGATGTAAGAAGGGAGGTGAAAATGTTGAGGGCTTTGTCAGGACATAACAATCTAGTCCAGTTCTATGACGCATTCGAAGACAATGAAAACGTCTACGTAGTGATGGAGTAAGCTTTCATCTTGACACCTGAATGAATTTTGTTTCCCATGATGCAGTGCAATTGGCTTCGCCTATATAGTGGTGACAAATTTGGATCTTTGATTAGTTTAGTAACCACTCGCATGAATTTTCATGTTTAGCTAACAGGTCTATCCTCTATGTGAACAACTATGTTGAAAGTACCTTTGTATCTTGCTAACTGATTCTGTGCACGTAAATGAAGGACAGTATTGCATGCTTGTACTGGGTTAATTTCTAACAGCATCGATGAATTACTTTTTCTAGGTTGTGTGAAGGTGGGGAGCTTTTGGATAGAATACTGGCAAGGTATCTTTTTGTTTTTAGCTATGCAGAAATATTGTATTTTCACGTATTTGTTTTGGACACTGGTGGATAGAAGGGAGAACTTTGAGGGATGAAACTGGGCAGCACTTAACACAAAGATAGTTGTTTGTTTTATTCTGCAGGGGTGGCAAATACACAGAAGACGAAGCAAAAGCTGTCTTGGTCCAAATATTAAATGTTGTTTCCTTTTGCCATTTGCAGGGTGTGGTTCACCGTGATCTTAAACCTGAGGTGGGCTGTAATGTCAAGTTGAGATTGCACACACGGCATTATTGGCATTAGATGTAGAATTGTTTGATTGTGAACTGTGGTAATTTTTTGGGGGGTTTTTTTGTCTATGGCAAGAGAATGGATTTGTCTGCTTGAGAAGTTTCTTTGGGCAAGCGAATGAAAGATTGTAGTTTTAAGATTTGACATTTTTTTGCCAGATTATAAAAAGAATTGAGATTTTGGTATTGTCATTGATTGCTCTGAATGAGAAGCATGGACATCTAAGAGAAGGTGTGATCTTCGTGTGAGTCTCGCGTCAAACACCAACAGGAGTAAAACTGTCGCCAATGTGTCCTTTATCAGCATCTAGTAATGACAGGTGTCCAATGCTTAAATACATGAAATTTGTTGCACTTTGAAGAAATAATGTGGGATCCTATGTCAAATGACAACAGTGGATATCTCGATCATAGTGTCCTCCTTTAGGCTTCTTAATTTCAAAATACTTCTTAGTTTCCAAATCTAAACCCCAATGCTTAGCATATTATCATGAATAGAGCTTTTTAAAATAGATATTAAGATCTTTTGTTCACACTTGTTTCTCAATTTGTAGAACATGGAAAATGATTTGTAACAATTCTCTTGTAGTTTTGTTGAGTATAAACAACATTAAAATTGAGAAATAGTTCTTATATCAATGTATACTTGTCGTGTCCCTGGTATTGTTCTTAAAAGAATATTGACGTGTGAGTTTCTCGGTTTCTCCATTTGTGTCCTATCTGTGTCCATTTCCTATCCATGCTCTGATTGCTTCAAACCTCAAATGTTTGACAAAGAAGATTTGCACTCATGATGATGTTGGTTATTGGCTAAAACATCTATATGACTATATCAACAATATTTATATTAGTAATATAACTTTGCTTTAGTATTTCTGTGTCTTTTCAGTTTCTTGTGGTATTTGTGTCATCTAACTATTGAATTGCTGGATCAGAACTTCTTGTTCACATCAAAGGAAGAAAACTCACCACTAAAGGCCATAGATTTTGGGTTGTCAGATTTTGTGAAGCCAGGTTTGTCCTTCATAATGCATGTCGTACTGTTGTCTTTTGTGTAGAATGGCTTAATAGGTTGGGTTTTCTTGACATGCCAAGTTATTTGCAGATGCGAGGCTTAATGATATTGTTGGCAGTGCATATTACGTGGCACCAGAAGTGCTGCATAGGTCTTACAGTACCGAAGCTGACGTCTGGAGTATAGGGGTAATATCCTATATTCTATTATGTGGGAGCCGCCCATTTTGGGCTCGAACAGAATCTGGGATCTTTCGGGCCGTTCTAAAAGTCGATCCCAGTTTTGATGAATCACCTTGGCCTTCTCTATCGTCCGAGGCAAAAGACTTTGTCAAGCGCTTACTGAACAAGGACCCGCGGAAAAGAATGTCAGCTGCACAAGCCTTAAGTCAGTGTCCCAAATGCTGTTAAAAGTTTGGCGTTTACTGTTTCTTACATTTCTGAAGCACTACATAACAATCTTTTCTTATAGGTCATCCATGGATCAAAAATAACAATGACGCAAAAGTGCCCCTGGACATAATGATCTTCAAACTCATGAAGGCCTATATGCGTTCATCTGCTCTTCGTAAAGCTGCTTTACGGGTTCGTATATGCCCCGACAGAGAGTATATCTTTCTGCCGTCTTTGTTGGCTTCTTCCGTAGGAATTCATGTAGAGGATTCCTTTAACAGTGCTACGCATTGTAAAGAAAATAGCTTCACCTTTCCTTTTGGGAGAAACAAGTTATGTGGATGTTTGTGTTTTCTTTTGTCGCTGTAGTCTTCTTATGTATTGATTCTTGGAAGCATTGTGGAAGCCTGCAAAAAACAAAAATTGATGATTGTTTTCCATATTTAAGTTCCTTTACCAGAATTGGAATTGGGATGCCCTTTTCTGCAGCCTGAGAACAAATTGAGTGAAGCATTGGGTTTATTTCTTCCTTTCATGCATGCTGCTTGTGTGAAGTTTGAGGAAATAATTCAATGTAAAACAAAGCAAATGAGGCCATCCCTGGAGCTTTTTCAGAAAATACTTTTATATTCATTTGGGTATCCAGTTTGTATGTGTGATAAACAGCAAGGTTTCCATGCATTTCAGATTGCATTCTCAAGCACTTAAAAAATTGCGGCAACTTGCATGGTTCTGAATTTTGCCTTGATTGGTTATAGTCTCACATCTGAAAATAATCTGGATACTGTCCCAATAGAGAAAACTAAGACAATATCTGAAAGCATAAATACCAGTCGGACAGTAGGATATTAGTTCCACTGACCATCTGAAGTTTTGCTTCTCTCAGTTTTGTTTAGTCATGTTTTTGCGGAGATTATTAATGGGAAATGATTTTGCCACTCCCTAAGCCACTCCACTGCAAGTGTATTTTTGGTGCAAAAATACACTTGCAGGGGAGTGGCGTTAACAAAAAAGGGAGTGGCAAAATCAGCAGCCTTATTAATTTGCATTTATTTGTTTCCTATGCCGATTGTGGTTTGTACTTGACAGGTTAATGCATAATACTTCTAGTAGTTTGTGTTTCATTTTTTCTCTCTTGTTATTTGGCAGGCTTTGTCCAAAACCTTGACAGTGGATGAGCTATTTTATTTGAAGGAGCAGTATGCGCTGTTGGTACCAAACAGAAATGGCACCATAAGCTTCAATAATATCAAAGCGGTTGGTTGAAGCAAGACAGTTGCATATTTATATGTATTTGGTGGAATTTTTTTTTTTTTTTCTGGGTAAAATTGGTGGAAATGTTGCTCAGGTTTTGTTTGTTGCGATGATTTGGTCAGGCCTTGACTAAAAATGCAACGGATGCTATGAAGGAGTCCCATGTCCTTGAATTTCTAGCATCAGTATGTGCTTTGATTGTTATGCTGCAATAAACGGTTTTTATTTTCTTTATGGTGTTCTGTTGTTTGGAGTGGTATACTGTTTTCTCTTTCTTTTATGACAGGTTTTTTTTAAACTGGCATTCTTTTATGGCAGTTTAATGCACTTCAGTATAGAAGGATGGATTTTGAGGAATTCTGTGCGGCTTCATTAAGTGTCCATCAGCTTGAGGCTCTCGAACGGTGGGAGCAACACGCTCGTTGTGCTTATGAACGTTTTGAGAGTGATGGGAACAGGGCTATTGTCATTGAGGAACTGGCTTCGGTAAGTTGTTTCCTGTTCCTGGGCACCAAAGGGTGGTCAATTGGCAACCCTCAAAAACTAAGACAGACGATGGAACTTCTTAAAATAATAAATGAAGACCCAAAATGTCTTGGTCATTTTGTTTTGAACCTTAAAAGGTTGATTTGAACCGACTTGACGACTCCAAACACTCAATTCCGTTTAGCTCATTATGTAATCGATTTTTCAGCTCAACCTAGATTAAAAATAATTTTAGAGCTCTATCTAAGACAAATAACTAAAATTCCTGCAACCGCCACTGCATGGCACCATATTGATTTATCCCGGTTCTTGATTGATGCAAGATCTTAGCGTTTCTATATTTACTTCCTATGTATACAATTTTTACAGGAAATGCTAGGGTGACTACATTCCCTTATCCCTTAGTGTCTCATTGTGTTTACCATTTGATGGAACACATCCACGATCTATAATGCGAGGGGCCCACATGAATCCATCTAATGTACTGCATTGTGGGTATGCCAATGGCCATGTTAGATGGTTAGAAGAAAATGGGGTCGACCAAGTTATACTGTAGGCTTATGAGTTTCATGATTCCAGTTAACCGCAAAATCGTAGATTGATTTGTAGTATCTTGGAAATTTGTTTCAGGAACTAGGCGTTAGCCCATCCGTCCCAGTTCATGCTGTTCTTCATGACTGGATTAGACACACAGATGGAAAGCTGAGTTTCCTTGGGTTTGTCAAGTTGTTGCACGGTGTCTCTAGCCGGTCTCTTGCAAAATCTCGATAACACTCTTCCACCAGGCAATTATCGTCGATTACCAGTTTCTCTGTGCTTGTCTCTGCCTATAAAATAGCACAAGAAAAGTGGTCAACATACTTACTAATCCTTCAGTATGAGAAACTTCCACTATTTCAAGAATGGCACAGCACTTTCCATTTTGGAACTGATACTGCACTAATAGCAGAGGTTGAAGTAGCGACTGTTGTAGTATTTGAGACACAGGAATTTGTGTTCCCACTGTAAAGTTGTAGTCTAGATTTGTCTTCAATTGCTGGTTGAGAATATTTCTCAACTGCTTATGAACTTTTATACCTGAGATATGTGCCGACATTTTCTTCTGCAATTGTCCTGTATGGTCTGATGTGCCCTAATTTGTATTGTAGTTATGGGATTGGGTTCAACTTAACTTTCTAAGGGTCTGTTTGGACAACCATAAATGGAAGGCAGTGGGAGCTAGTGAAATTGCCTGGTTTTCTTTGTCAGATAGATCTGATCCTTGGAGCTCGAATGAACTTGAAGTAAAAGCTCGATTGAACTTGAAGTAAACCAAGTTTGAATAACTTTCTATTTAGGACCATCTGATAATTATGTAAGAACAGTAGTCATCCAGCTAAATTTTACAGTTGTTTGGCTTATTCTAGAAAGGCCGAAAGATTGTCCAAACAAGAACCAAAGAAGAAAGAAAAACACAGCCCTCTTCAATAAAGAAAGAAGTGTGTTTCCTGCTCTCACCGTTTATTGTCCATGTGTTACAAGAATCTACAATGTCCATAGAAGTTGCATCCAAACCTCAATGCCTGTGACCAAAAAAAAAAAAAAAAGGGCCTTAGTTGGATGAACGCGTTTGGAACACTGGCTTAAAAAAAAACCCTCACTAGCCCACTTCGTCTAAGTGCAGTTACAGAATCATCTGGTCAAGTACTCCGGTTTTTCTGGTTCGGGAAAAAAAAATGGTACCTCGGTTTTCCCCTCACCAGTGGATGACTCGGATGGCAATATGTGGACTAAAGTGTAAAATCTAAAAAGACATGAGAGAAATTAAAAAATCATTTTTTGAAACATGTAATGAAGCCTAAGCCTTGTGCAAAGATTCCTGGAAATTCCCTTGGAGAATGACAGTTTGTATGTGCTGACAACAAAAACAATGGACAGTTAATACACATGCATGGAAGGTAAGGAAACCATCTTAATTGTTCCTCATACCCACAAAAAATGTAAACTTCCGCACATATTGTGAGAAATTATAAGCCAAGTTAAACGTGTTGGAGGATTCTCCCATTAATTTCACCTCTCAATACTTTTTAAGACTTTTTTGTTAAGTAAACGCCCATAAAATGTGTTTTTTTCACTTTCTTGCAGTTTTCTCCTTTTATCCCACTAATCAAATGAACCCTCATATGTTGCGTTTTAAGAGGGTAAGGAAGAGAAAGGGAGGAAATTTTTTTTAAAAAAATTCATTGGCTGTTTGAAAAGAAAAAAGAGGATAAAATAACAAATTAAAGTATTGAACACTTTAAATTTTCCTTAATACTTTCTTTACACTTTTGTTTATAATAATTTTCATTTCGCTTATATTCCTTTCCCTCTAAATCAAACATGAACTTTAGAATTTTCTTTTCTTTCCTTTTAAATATGGGAAATGGGTTTTGCATTCCACTATTTTATAACGAAAATACTTCCGACTGTTTGGGCTGAATTAGCTCAAATCAATTGACAAATGATTGTGTGCGGGCGTGCCAGAAAAGAAATAATTTCAAAGAAGAAATTACTCTTTTCAAAATAATTTGAAACAACCAATCTCAATCAGGCAATTGTGTTATCCGTCCGATTACCTCAACTAAGAGGATTTTTCCTTAAGGTGTCAACCAAATAAAAGATTGACGCGCTTCGAAATCAGAAAAGATGATTGAACACAAACAAACCTGAATCTAATCAAAGGTAAGTTTGTATACAAACACTCTTAAGATTCTATCAAGAATAATAAAGAAATGCAAGCACACTGAATTTAATCAAAAGCGAACTTGCAAACAACTATTCTTTGGTAAGAAAAAACTTAAAGGAAATAAGAGAACTTGAATTTAATCGAAAGTAGTCTTACATGCAAATAAGCCTTCAACTTACAAAAAAGACCCTATTCTAAACTAAAAACTAATCTAAGATAGATCTCTGAGCAATCATTTTTGTATGAATTGTCAGATGATATGGATTTTTTGTGTGTGTCTCTCTCTTCACTTGCTCCTTCTATTTATAGACGCTGAACCAGCCTTCGATCCCCACGTCTTCGATTGATATCCATATTGGCCGCATAAATCGGCTGAGAGGGGTCTTCGAACGGTTACCTTGACATTTCTAGAATTCTTTCCCCCCTGCATGCTTCGATAATGGTATTCGTGGCTCCATGCTCAAATAACGGTTCCCACTTCCAAGCAACGTGGGTTAGTGTCACACGTCTGGCTCAGAATAATTCCCTGCAATCATGTCCAACATTCATTATAAACCAAGACAGTAATGGCACCGTTCGATGTTTCCAAAGATCAATCAATGGCTTAAATCAAACCGTTTTCAAACCATCCTTAATTACTGTCCAAACGCCGTCGGTCCCAATCAAAACGATACCGTATAGTACTAAAACAATATCATTATTAAACCCCGCAATCCTCTGTGTCTCGGGTTCAATTAGGATGTGTTCTGATTGGTCAACACACTATTTGGTGCCACGTGTCGCTTTCTTATTGGGTGGCATATTTTAGGATGTAAACACCGACGCAGATGGTTTTGACATAGACATTACATTTTTTTTGTGGGGCCCACAATGGGGTCCCTAAAAAATGATCTGAACTGTTCATTAATTTTAAAATATTGATTTTAAGGAACTCTGTTAAAAATCAACTCAATAGAATACATGTAAGTGTTTGATTCAATCTTACAACTTTTCATTCAGAATTTTAATCCGAAATTCTGAATGAGAAGTTGTAAGATTGGATCAAGCACTTACATATATCTTATTGATCTGATTTTAACAGGATTTCTTAAAAATTAATATTTTAAAATTAATGAACGGTTCAGATCACTTTGTGGGACCCTCTAGTGGGCCCCACAAAAAATCTATGTAATGTCCGTGTGAAAACCATCTATGTGGGTAGAACGGTTCATTTTATAAGTACACTTCAAATATTGCCTTCTAGCGTTCTTATTGTGTGTAGTTTGAAGCACTAAAAGATAACTCTTGAAGTGTATTTATAAAAAAGCGAGGTGTAAAACTTTTTCCCTTAAATATTTTTATACTAAGAGCATCTCAAACCCTGACCCATTTTTTATTATCGATATTTGGCTGAAAATTGGGTCAAAAGCTTCATTTGGTTATTATCCATATTGGCTAGGCTTTCATTAAGCTAAACAAAATTAAAAAACACAAGTTTCAATACTTTCTTTTTATTTTTTATACACTTTCACACACTTTTATACATTTGTCACACTTAACTAGGACCCCATTCCATTAAGCACTAAAAGGACTTTTAGGACTTTTTATTTTTGTTCTTATTTGAATTTTTTTTTTTCGTTTGTTAGTTTTGTGCCAATTTTTTTTACTGTGGAAAAGTAAATTTTATCCAAATATTTTAAAAAATGACCACTTTTAAAAAAAAAATTGACACCACAAAAGTTTGGCGTAAAACGAACAGTCACAAAAAAATTTGGAATGAGGACAAAATGTTCTAAAAGAAAAAGTTCTAAGCGTAATGGGTCTAAAGCCCATGGGCTCTTTTTACTTCCTCCGTCTCTTTTTTATAGTCCAGTATTCCATTTTGGGTTGTCCCTTAATAAGTGTCCATTTTGTAAAGTCAGTGGGTAAAAGTTGGTGAATTGTCAATTTTGTCCCTAAAAGTAGATTCCATTTTGAAAAGTAAGTGAGTAAAAGTGTAATGATGATGGGTAAGTAGGGAAAGTGGAGGAAAAAGTTGATGTGAAAGGTATAATGATGATGTCTTTTTAATAAGTTAGAGTTACGAAGCAGAACATTTAAAAAGGGACGGCGGGAGTAGCATTTTCTTTTTCCCTTTCTAAGAGCATCTTCAATCTTTCCCCATTTTTCACCCAAATTTGGGTTAGAAACCTGATTTGGGTAAGGCATCTCCAATGTTAAACCCATATTTTTACCCAAATCTATGATCTCCAATGTTAAACACATATTTTTACCCTAATCTATTATTGAATGACACACTTGTAATTAATAAGTGACACATAATTGATGAAAGAGAAAAGAGGGTTTAAAAAACTAGGAATGAGTTTGAGTCTCCCCAAATTTGGATGAAAATATGATATTACTCAAGAAGATGGGTTTTTAATGGGGGTGGCTAATCGCAACCCAACCCACCGCCGCTCCACCACGAGTCCTGCCAGAAGACCGCCGCACTTCCCTCCCCTCTCTCTCTCTCTCTCTCTCTCTCTCTCTCTCTCTCTGTGCGTGTACAGTCACCAGAACTTCCAAACTGCAGCCATTTTGAATTTTTTTAGTAAAATCTAAAATCTGTAAATGTCGAAATTATGGGTTGTTGACGAATATGTTTTATTGGGGCATTTTTGTCGAATTAGTTAACCCTAAACGATATTTAACTACTAAAATAGTTTACACACTTTGGAAATTTTAACCTGTAATTGTTGAGATAAAACGGAAGGTAAATGTCAGAAAAAAAAGTAGGTTTAGATTCTCCAAAGTTTAGATTCTGTATGAAGGTATTAATTTCAGTTGATAAAAACTGAAGAATTATACATATATCGGTTGTTATATGTTGAAATATACCTATGTTGGGCTTGATAATTGACGAAAAGTAGGTGCTGAAATTGGTTAACATTTTCGGTAACCAAAAACTGTATTAGTTGCATATTTTCGGTTTTTGAATGTTGAAATTGTTATTGTTGGAACTGTGCTTTGTATGTTAAATAGGTGCTGGAAAAGCCTATGAGTGGTGAAACTGGTTTTAGGACATAACACTTATGGATTTCAAGAGTTTTATTGGCATTCTTAACTTTTTTTGCCTTTTCGAACTTCTAAGTTTGCATTACTGTTATTATATGCAGGTTATTATACGTCCATTGCATGGAGTTTGAGGCTAAGGCCGGGGCCTCCCCGAAGCATATCTATAGGAAGAGGAAGAGGTTGTCCATGAGGACGAATCTAAGGCTGCTGAGGTAAATTGCTTTCAATAGCTTTGTTTATTGCAACGAATTGAGGTAGCTTTTAGTAATTAGAGATTGACGACAGAACTTCCTCTTTTAAGTTCACCTAGAATTTGGCTTGGCTTACTTTTTAATAACTGATGTACCGCACATTGTTTCTTTTCTTCTTGTTACAATTGTTGAAAAATTGTGTACAAAAAACTAAAATATGTAAGTACTTTCGGTAACCAGATACCAAAATTGTTTACAAGTTTCATTAATCATAAATTGAAATGTTATAATTATTTCAGCAACCAAATGTTGAAATTCTGGCAAATTATTTTTTCCAACTTTACACTCGATCAGTAATTTATTTTTGTATTTTATGAACACTAACTTGTATTATTTTCATATATATGTAGGCTATGCATGCACCGCCTCAAGTTCGAGCTCGAGGAGGTTGAGGTCAGGGCCGGGATGGCCGAAGTGCATCCACATGAAGAGGAAGATGTTGTCATTGAGGACATACCTGAGGATGAGGTATTTTATCTTTTTTTTTTGTTTATTTTACGAACACTAACTTTTAATGTATTATTTTCATATATGGTTACGATATTTTAACGAAATGATACGTTCGGTAACAAAAAATTGAAATCTGTAAGTACTTTCTGCAATGCCCCGAATTTTGGATACGTTAAATAGACATTTTTATTGAAAATCTAAATAGAGTCTGACTCATTATTACATCATAATTCTCACAAGAGTACTTTTATTACACAAGGGAGGGAAACTAGGGTTCCTAACTACAGCTCCGCCTGCTCCTCCATCCGAGCCAGCTCTTCAGCTCCAAAGGCCTCTAAGGTGTACAGCTCACCTCGATCATCTACAAAGTCTAACACATTATGCCAATATTGCCACCAATATAATATGTCAGGGTCACCAAAAGTAACACCATGAGCTACAAGAGCTCAGCAGAATAATCTTATACCCACTAACCAATAACTTACAACAATAGATCGTAAAGTTAACGATTGTACATGCATATTTAACAAAAATCTAACAATTACACATCCACATTCACTATCCAACTAACGTTTGTTTCCATAATATTCTGTGTTTCTCCAACGCGACTCATTGTAGACAGTGTCATCGTTTTCACTTTCTTTTTCCAAATCGTTTTTAACACACTCAACCTCGGTTCAGCAGTTCCGGTCTCCCGAGTATCCTCACAATGGTTCCGCCACACCGGGTCCCATTGGCACACAAAAAGATTGAATTTGGCATTGGCTCCTCTCCACGGATAACCAATCCACAATTCAAACCCTCGGTTCCGCCGGTCCAGGTTCCCGAGTATTCCAAAATGGTTCCGCTGGTCTGGGTTTCCATTTGGGTTTTCGAAAATCATTAAAACAATTGTGTTGGCTCCTTTCCGCGGATAATCAAACCACAATTCATCCCTCGGTTCTGCTGGTCCGGGTTCCCGAGTATCCCACAATGATTTCGCCGGTCCGGGTTCTCATTGGGTTTTTCGAAAACATTTTCACACACCACACAATACGCTGCCAAATCCGTCCCCTTTGTGGTTTCAAAACTTATCTTGCCTTTAACACACCCTAAGTGTCATGTTTCTACATTCTTGATTTTGGTGTCATGTTGTATGCATAGACTCCGTGGTAAGACTTTTCATGTACGTACACATAAATCATTCAATGAAATCTTGAAACTAAACTAGTAAGATTATCCAACTCTATATTAGCTATCATGCTCAAATCACAACTTAAAGCATAACGCCACATGTACGAACGCCCTTGGAATGGAGACCACTTATGCTTTATCACACAACCACAAATAATGTAAGTAGTCACATATGCATTCTCATAACCATCATTAAGATCAAAATACGAATACTTTTGCTCAAGTTTATATTTCAAAATCCGTTCTTTCTTCATTTTAGGAAAGTTCAAAATAACATATCTTTTTCCGGAAAATAAAGTCGATATATTCAATATAGTCATATTTTTCTTTCAAGCCTTTATTAAAACACTTTTCAAGTTCGCATGCATTTCCAGCAATACAAGCAATAAATCATTTTACTTTTATACTTGGGGGTATGAGTAAGGAAAATCTACCGTTCTTCTTGGCGGTAGTGACGACTACGGAAAAAAAGTAAGTACGTCGGCTATCGAACGGAGTGACTTCCTACAGTAAGCTTACGGTAGCTTCGAAAGAAAAAAATTCTCTCGGAACTAGTTCATGACTAAACTACTAAATTTTTTTATTGAGAGGGTGGTCGAGTGGTGGTTTAGTATCGGCTTTGGATGAGTTTTTTGAAGAACTCAAGAATAAAGGAAGAACTTTAAGAACAAACTAAGAACACAAGAATTCTAGAGAGAGAAGTTGAAAGGTGGAAGGTGTGAGTTGAAAGGCAAGTGAGGGGTCCTATTTATAGCAAAACATTGGCTCCCTCTCTCTCTAAAATGGCCGGCCCTCTCTCTCTCTCTCTCTCTCTCTCTCTCTCTCTCTATTTCTCTCATGAATTTGTTCCATGGTCTTGTCCAATCAAGCCTTCCAAGCATGCCATGACTTGTCTTGTCTTTTTCTTTTTAGGCTTAAGGCTATATAAGGCAAGTAGGATTTTAAGTTTTTTAGGCAAATCCTAGATAATTATAGTCT
Organism: Rhododendron mucronatum var. ripense; assembly: GCA_019656295.1. Lineage (NCBI taxonomy): Eukaryota > Viridiplantae > Streptophyta > Magnoliopsida > Ericales > Ericaceae > Rhododendron > Rhododendron mucronatum. The sequence goes on along the minus strand of BPLT01000035.1, from coordinate 74,115 downwards.
AGGAATGGGTTGTCATGTGGTAATTAGGCTTAAAGGCTAAAAAATGTAAGGAAGCATAGCTTTCTAAGATAAAGTAGGCACATGCGCACACACACACACACACACCTTTCTCTCGCTCTCTCTCTTCCTTTTTCCCATGTGTCTATATATATATATATAATATATGTAGGGAGAATCTAGTAAAGTAACTTTGCAAAAAGTAATTAGGTTCAAGACTATTAATTCTAGGTTTGCATGCATGAACACCTACAAGGAATCTAGAAAAGTAACTTTGGAAAAAGTAATTAGGCAAGACTATTAATTCTAGGTTTGCATGCATGAACACCTATAAGGAATCTAGGAAAGTAACCTTGGGAAATGTAAGGCTAAGAAATAAATAAAAACGAGATTTTAAAAACAAAACCAAGTAATAAAATTTAAATATTTAATGAATTTTTTTTATTCACCAAAAATCAGGGTCGTTACACTTTCGGTAACCAGAAACTGAAATTGTTTACTAGTTTCAGTAATTTGAAACCGAAATGTTATAATTATTTCGGCAACCAAAATGTTGAAATTTTGGCAGATTATTTTTTTTTCCAATTTTACAGTTGCTAAGTAGTTTATTTTTGTATTTTGTTAAATACTAACTTGTATTATTTTCATATATGTGTAGGTTATTGGTCGATGGCCTCAAGTTCGAGGAGGAGGTCGAGGTCGGGGCTCAGGCCTGCCCGAAGCACAGCCACAGGAAGAGGTAAACTTTTTTCAATTTTATACTTGCTTTCAATAATTTTTTTAATCTTTATTTGTTCTATGAACACTAATCTGTATTGTATTATTGGCATATACGTGCATGTTATGGGTCCACCAGTAGTTCAAGGCCGACGTCGACGTCGGGGCTGGGGCCAAGCCAAAGCGTAGCTACATGACAATGCGCCTTTAGATGTGGGTGGTCCAGAGGACCTATCCTTACTAAATAGTTTTCGCACGCATGTGGCTAAAGCCATTTTGGAGGGAGAAAAGAGGAGTACATTGAGATTGCATCAACACTCCGGTCTTTTGGGTATTGGGTAGTTAAAGAAGACAGGTTTAAACAAACGATTGTGATTGCCGTTGAAGATAGTGACAGTCCAACCTTCCAACCCCTTAACACATCTCAGTTTGAATAGGCATTCATATTTTTTAGTTCTTGTGACGCACTATCTTCTTTGCCTTCGGTTCTTTGTCATTCTCCTTGACATTGCCTCCTTTGTCCTTTGCCTTATTGATATACAGTCTATACTTTCCACCCCGTTCACACGCAAACCGCATCCTTGGCCTTCTGCTTTTTGCCATTCTCTTCAACACCTTAATGATAATCACAAACCCAATTTTTTTACTGGTAGATATTATCCAATGTCTCAACTCATCTTCAGATGGAAAAACCTACAAACATGGTTGAACAAAAACATTCAATACCAATAAAAAAACAAAATCAAAAAAACCAATAATCATCCACCTGTTTGAAAACACTCACATTCCTCGTCGTAAACTCCACTGTTAAATCATATAGGGCTACTGAACCTATGTGGCTGCTGTGTGTTGAAGCATCACCCTGAAAGTGTCAAAAATTGAAAAGTCCATTTCGGTAATTGACAGTCGACAATAACTACAAATTTCGATAAACAACTATCGAAATTTAATCTATATTTCGGTAAGTGAAAGTTGAAAATATACTTACAATTCGGTATCTAACTGCCGATTATTACTGAATGAAAAGTGAGTACTAACACTTCGGAAACTAACTGTCAAAAATAAGTCTCAATTTCGGTAACTAGATATCGAAAATGTGTGCACAATTCGGTAACTAACTGCCGAATTCTAGTAAAAATAAAACATGTGTGTACATATATACGAAAATCCTACATACATTTCGGTAAATAGCTATTGAAAACAAGATTATATTTTGGTAACCACATGTCGGAAATGCGTCTACATATCCGTAATTAACTACCGAACTAGAGTACAAAAAAAATAATTCGGTAATTGAATGCTGAAATTGTATCTTAATTTCGGTAAGTAACTGTCAAATAGGGTAATTGTTTACTGTAGTTAACTACTGAAATGACTTAACTTATTCGGATCTGAAACACTGAAAAACTAGTTTAAAAATTTGTAAATTAGGAGGCTGGCCAATGTGAACTGGGAAAACTTACCTCCTCACGCGGCTTCCAAGATACAATGTCCATCACAACATATTTCTTCTTCTCAACCATCATATCGTTGTCGATATAATTTGATTCCATTTCAATTTTGAAATCATAATCTAGAAGTGGGTCATCTTTTTTTTTTTCAATGGAAGGACTGGAATCTTCTATTGATACAATATTGGGCTCTTGTAACGACTCTGATTTTCGGTAAATAAAAATTTGATTAAATATTTGAATTTTATTTTAAATTACTTGGATTTCCTTTAAAATACATTTTTAATTTCTAATAATCCGTCATAATTAGATTCTAGTCCTTTAAATTTTATTTCCTAGCTAGAAGTCCTACTTGGCAAGTAGAATTAGTTTTCAACCGATTAGTTGGAGGAACCGAACTACCATCTCACCTAGTTACACTTCTCTAACCCTAGTAGGAGCCTTGTGAACCCCTCCCAACCCTAATTGAACCATTAGACCATTAAAGGTAATCATTCTACTTCATGACTAGTCCTTTTAAGACCATACCTAGTCCTTTTCCCTTTACCCTTTGGTTATTAAATGTTAGGAAAATTATTATCTCTTGGTTAATGGAAGTTAGAACATTGCCAATGAGTATATAGAGTTGACAAGACAACTCATGAGATTCCTTCCATCATTATACTTCCAAGAGAAGTTATCATGTTGCTTCCAAAAGAAGTAAACCTAGACTCACCATGCAAGCAAGCCTATATACTTAGATGTACACTTTCTAGGAAAAGTCTGACCCATTGGGTAATAATTTGTAGGGAAATTTTTATCCTATGAGTAATAGAAATAAGGCTTCCTATTGTCTAGAAATAGTACTACCATAGACTTGTCTAGGGCCAAGTTTGTTCTACCAAGCAACCATGATTATGTATTGTCACATAATCCATTATTTCTTCCAAGAATATTTCTTCTCATCATTTTTCCTCTTTATCCATTGGACAATAGTTGTTAGGGTAATTTTTGTCATTTGAGTAATAGGAGAAAGACTTGCCATAATGAGAACCTAGATTTGATTGGACATATCAAAACCATACATATCATCATTATCCCTTTAACCATTGGTTAATAATTGCTAGGGAAAAATTATCCCTTGGATAATAGCAACTAGACTTACCATTTATAATTATAGTTGACAAGACAACTCATAAGGAATCTTGTACCATTAGGTTGGTTCTAAAAGAAGAAAGCTTAGTCACACCAACTTTTCTTTTCAACTTTACTCAACCCTTTACCCATTGGATAACAAATGTTAGGGGAACCTTTATCCCTTGGATAATGGAGACTAGGCTTGCCAAAATATATATAATTTGAGAAGACAAGTTAAAACCAAATCCCATCATTTTGCTTCCAATAGAAGCAAACCTAGCTTTACTCTCTCTCTCTCTCTCCATTGAAGGGTCACTTCCAAAAGAATAAATATTCCTTCCAAGAATATTCTCTCATTATTTCCTCTTTAACCTTTGGGTAATAATTTCTAGGGAAATTTTTATCCTATGGGTAATAGTGTGTGCATGTGTTTTTGTACACTCCTTTAAACTACCTCTTTTAGCCAACTTCACACTCAAGCGTGACAACTCATTTCTAGGCTTCTTTAATCATAAACCTAGCCCATGATTTTGATCTTTCTTGCAAGCAACCCTTTTTATGACAAGATAAGACCATACCTATCATAATTGCCCTTTCAACCATTGGACAATAATTGCTAGGAAAAATTTTATTCATTGGGTAATAGAAGTAGTTTTACTATAAATAGGACCCCTCACTTGCCATTCAACTCACACCATGAAACCTTTCAACTGCTCTCTCTAGAAAGTCTTGTATTCTTGCCTTGTTCTTGCTTTGTTCTTACTGTTCTTGAGTTTTTTCTTGAGTTCTTCAAGGAACTCATCCAAGACCGCCACTAAACCATCACTCGACAACCCTTTCGATCCAAAAGTTTTAGTAGTTTTAGTCAAAGAACAAGTTTCGAGAGAAACCTTTCTCTTTCGAAACTATCGGAAGCTCACCGTAGGAAGTCACTCAGCCCGATCGTCAATTTACCTTCCGTAGCCACCCTACCGCCAAGAAGAACGGTAGAATATCTCTACTTACTCACTCTTAGTATACCTAAAAGATTCCCTTATCCGTTAAACTCTAAAAATAAATGTATGATGCTTGTATGTTGAGAAATGCATGAGAAACTTGAGAGGTATTTTTCTTAAAAAGATGAAAAGGAAGGGGAGTATGTTGAATATATCGACTTTATTTTTCGAAAAAATATATGTTACTCTGAACTTCCCACAAAGGAAGAAAGAATGAGTTTTAAAAGATAATCATTCACGCTTGATCGTAAGTATTTGTATTTTGATCTTAGGGACGGTTATGAGAATGCATACATGTATTACTTGCATTACTTGTGGTTGTGTGATAAAGCATAAGTGGTATTCACTCCAAGGGCGTCCGTACATGCGACGTTATGCTTTAAGTTGAGATTTGAACTTAGTAGATAATATAGAGTTGGATGATCTTGCTAGTTTAGTTTTAAGATTACAATAAATGATTTATGATTACTTACGTGAAAAGTCCTACCGCGGAGTCTTTGTATGAAAACGAGACACATAAATTTGAGAAAGTAGAAACATGACACTTAGGGTGTGTTAAAGACAAGATGTGTTTTGAAACCGCAATGTGGCTGGACTTGATAGCCCATTGTGTGTATGGAAAACCGCGGTGTGGCTAGACTTGGTAGCCCATATTGCCAATGTGGCCGAAAGTGGTAGCCTCATTGGTAATATGGCTTGGTTATCCGCGGAGAGGAGCCAATGCAAGTTTTGTGTGCCAATGGAAACCTGGAGTGGTGGAACCATTGTGAGGATACTCGAAAATCTGGAGCGGCGGAACCGAGATTGGGTGTGTAAAAACAGATTTTTTAGAAATGTTGATTTGGTATATGAAAAGTGGAAAAGGATAACACAGTTTATGACGAGTCGCGTAGGAGAAACTCAGAAATCATGGATACCAACGATAGTTGAATAAAGAATGTGGATGTGTCATTGTTAACCGTTTTGTTAAATAACGCATGTACCATTTGGAAATCGTTAATTGTATGATCTATTATTTGTAAGTTAAGTGTTAGTGAGTATGGATTATTCTATTAAACTCCTGTAGCTCATTGTGTTATCTTTGGTGACCCTGACATATTATATCGGTGGCGACGCTGGTATAATGTGTTAGACTTTGTAGATGATCAGGGTAAGCTGTACACCTTGGAGGCTTTCGGAGCCGAAGAGCTGGCAAGGATGGATGAGCAGGCGGAGTTGTAGTTAGAAACCTTAGTTTCCCTCCCTTGTGTAATAAAAGTACTCTTGTGAGAGTTATGATGTTATAACGAGTCAGACTCTATCTGATTTTTCAATAAAGTCGTCTATTTAACGTTCCCAAAATTCGGGGCGTTATAGCTCCTCCATTGAGATTAAAATGATGAACAAACTTGAGAGAGAGGAGAAAAGAGAGGATGAAGATGAAAGAAGAAAGAGGGATGAGTTTTTGTTCCCCAAAAGAAGCTTGAGAGAGAGGAGAGGAGAGGAGAAGATGAAAAACAAGGAGAACCAGATCACTGGTTCTTTTTTTTTTTCAAACGCGGAGAATATCAAGGGGGAGGGAAGGAAGATAATTTAGGGTTTTGGTTATAAGGGCAAGTCGGTCATTTTGCATTGGGGGCATATTAAAATTTAATGAACTAAGCGGAGAAAATAAGCTTTTTACTACTCGTAAAATTTTGGGCATGGATAATAAAAAAAAGAAATTAATATTAGCAATCCAAAAATTGATGAAATGACTTCAAAATAACGTCATTTTATGTATTAACACAATTCAATTTTAGAGCCCTTCCACCCTTTGTTAGAGCGCAAAAATCGCAATCCAAAAAAATGATAAGGATTGGAAATGTAGGGGACTTTGAGTTTTAACGGTTACGGGGAAGGACCGAAGGATGGCCGAATTTCCGACGGTGGAATTGTGAAGAAATATTGAAGAAGCTCTATTTCGTCGATTGACGGAATACTTCTCTCTCTCTCTCTGTGTGGACATGGCCGAGAGGAGAGGTAACAAAAGAACTTATATTCAAATCTCTTCATCTTCTTCTGGAGATGATGAAGAAGAGGAAGAAGACCGAAGCGAATCACAATCAGAAGAATATGATGGCAGCGACGATGACGAATGTGTCGAGATCAGGGCTTCTTCTACTCCCTGGTACTTGTCGTATGTATATATTTATTATTATTATTTAATTGTGCTTACCTGAAAAAAAATGTTCAGAGGGAGAAAGAATACAACCATGAATAAATTAGTTTTGTATTTATCGAGGCAGTGACGACGAAGAAAGTGGAAGTGATGACGAGGATGATGAATCCGACGATGACAAGGACGAGAATGATGAATCCGACGAGGAATCTCGCTGCAATAGCGTCATCCGCCTCCTCCGAGGTTAGGTTTTTCTTCAAATGGTTCATGGTCTAAATTTCAATTTTTGCTTAAGGATTTTATAGTTTACTGAATTATTTTGATGTGAAAGTCCGTTAATCATTTGGTATATAAAACTGAAGATACAGAGTGGTTTTTTTTTTTTTTTAAAGGTTAGAAAATAAGAGGGATTTAAACATACCTCTTTGGCGGAAAACATACAAACCTAGAAAGACTGGTTGCTTGATTACAAGCCTCACACACACTTGCGAAACCAACCCGTCAAGAAGAGAGACTACTAGAGCCCCTTTGATATTCGACACTCTAAATTCCAAGGCACAAGATGGTAGCCTTTGAGAAAAGACCAAAAGAGAAGAGTCTCTCACACACCCTCACTGTAGCAAATCCTTCTCTCTAATTGTCCGTTTTTCTCTCGTCTTTTCCTTGTACGTAAAAAGGGGTGCTTATAGGCACTTTTCTCCCTACACTCATGCATGGCATGTAGTACAAATGTACATACAAGCGCAAGACAAGGAAAAAAAAGGGACATGAGGGATAAGAGTGGAAGATGAGCAGCCACCCACATGGGTGTTGACTTATATCTCTCACTCACACATGTTGGTAAGGCTGTAAACTAATCTCTTCTCAATCTTGCGTCTCATTATCTAATCGTACAGAAAATAGAGCGTGTGATCGGACGAGAAAGTTTAGAATATGAGTGCTATATTAAGTCACCATCATACTAACATAGCACGTCACTCATGATATCTCGCCTATACTCCAGACTGCTTGAACACACCTGATCAATCATCTTTAATTCCTCGTGAGTCCTCACTCAAAACAATGATTGAATCTCCAATCAGCGTCTATGTACTCAGGATTACTTTGAATAACAAATATTCAAACATAATCAGCCGGACTATGAGCTACATAACTGAGGTGTGTTACCAAACAATCTTCCCTAACCTCTCATCTCAGTCCGCTTAAACTAGACTGCTTTCCTAGACATGGTCCGCTGGACTGTATCGATCATGGCCCTTGGAAATCATGCTAAAGTAGCGACATCAAGTTCTCACTTCTTGATGTAGAGTTAGGTTCAGGGGCATTGTTTAGACCGTGCAATGGTCTATGAGGGCTCACACAGTCCTAGAGCAGGGATCAACTAGCCACTCCCTCATATAGTCAGCAATAGCACATACAGTATGTGTGCTACAGCATAACTCCCGCTAGATTTTGCCGTCACTCTCGAATGCCGTGGAATCTTAGTCTAGTTGTCCCGTTGGCACTCAACTTGAATTTGTTAACACAGTCGCCTCTCAAGCACTTTTAAGATTTCACATTTGGCTTTTTCAGGCTTCATGAATTCGTGGAATGACTTCATTATCAACTTTTAAAAAAAAATTAAAAAGTCTAATCTTAGATGATATAATGTGACATCAAAATAATTAAATGAGTTTTGTCCAATATACTTATCTTGCTTGCTCTTTAAGCACCAAGATAAATAATGTCTCATCTTGCTCACTATCTAAGTGCCAAGGCGATCACCCGTGTGAGTGGGTCGATCTTAGCCTGGTGACATATGTTTCTATGTACAAGTTTATAGTATGCATTGTTGTTTAGAGAATGAGAAAGAAGTGTTTAGGGTGTTAACTAACCCTAACACAAGTAAGCTGTTATTTATATTACGTGGTGACTAGTTACATAACATAAGTAACCAATGTGGGACTTAGTCCAACTATTGTAACACTCCCCCTCAAGCTGGAGAATAAATATCACAAAATCCCAGCTTGTTACATAACAACTCTAAACGTGGTTTAAATAAAGGTTTCGTGAAGATATCTGCCAACTGAGCGCCTGTAGACACGAAAGGGGTAGCCAACACGCCACTATCTATCTTCTCCCGAACAATATGACAATCTACTTCGATATGTTTGGTTCTCTCATGAAATACCGGATTCGAAGCAATATGTATTGCTGCTTGATTATCACAATACATAGGGATAGGTAACTGTACGCCAAACCCCAATTCTTCGAGCAAAGCTTTCAACCATACAACCTCGCATGTAGTATGAGCCATGGCACGATACTCTGCTTCAGCACTGGACCGAGCAACCACAGTTTGTTTCTTGCTCTTCCAGGTAACCAGATTTCCACCAACAAAAGTACAGTACCCAGTTGTGGACCGTCTATCAGATGGTGATCCCGCCCAATCAGCATCAGTAAAGGCCTCAACACGCAAATGACCATTTGAACGATAAAAGAGGCCCCGTCCAGGATGAGCCTTGAGATATTTCACAATACGAAGACAAGCTTCCCAATGTGGAAGACGAGGAGCTGACATGAACTGACTTACCATACTAACAGCAAATGAGATATCAGGCCGTGTATTGGTGAGATAATTCAGCTTGCCTACCAAGCGACGATAGCGGTCTGGATGAGGGAATATCTCCCCCTGATCAACACACAATTTGACATTTGGATCCATAGGGGTCTCTACCGGCTTTGCTCCCAATAAACTAGTTTCCTCTAGAATATCTAGTGCATACTTCCTTTGGGATAAACTGATCCCTTCCTTGGATCTTGCTACCTCAATACCCAAGAAATATCGGAGCTTACCCAAATCTTTGGTGTGAAACTGACGTTGTAAAAACTGTTTTAACTCATCAATACCTTTCTGATCATCCCCAGTAATAATGATATCATCCACATACACAATCAACACTATTTTCCCCCGTTCTGACTGAATAGAGAAGACCGAATGATCAGAATGGGAGCGATGCATACCAAACTGTAACACAACATCACTAAACCTGCCAAACCAAGCTCGAGGTGACTGCTGAAGACCATAGAGGGCTTTGCGAAGACGACACACCTGAGAACGCTCCCCCTGAGCAACAAACCCAGGAGGTTGCTCCATATAGACCTCCTCGAGCAGGTCACCGTGGAGAAAGGCATTCTTGACATCCAACTGAAACAAGGGCCAACCAAGATTGGCGGCCAAAGAGATAAGAATGCGGACGGAGTTAATCTTGGCTACCGGAGAGAAAGTCTCAGCATAATCAACCCCATACGTCTGGGTATAGCCTTTGGCCACAAGACGGGCCTTGTACCGTTCGACAGTACCATCCGGATTATACTTGACGGAAAAAACGCACCGACAGCCAACGGTAGACTTGCCTGCGGAAGAGAAACCAACTCCCAAGTGCCATTGTCATGAAGAGCAGACATCTCAGCCTCCATAGCTGTCCGCCACGCAGAAACAGAGAAAGCCTCCTGAACAGTGTTAGGAACAAAAATGGACGAAACAGAAGTAGTAAAAGCACGAAGAGACGGAGACAGATGATTATAAGAAACAAACTGAGCAATAGGATGAGTAGTGCAAGAGCGAATACCTTTGTGAAGAGCAATAGGAAGACCAGGTGATGGGGGAGGTGGTGGTGGTGGTGGTGGTGGTGAAGCGGGATCTTGGGACGGAGGAGGCACGGTGGCAGGCACTGGTGGGGCTGTTAATCGTTTCCGTTGACGAACATATACCTGCAAGGGTGGCACAGGAACAGGAGGAACATCGACAGGAATAACATACTCAGACTCAGGAAGGACATATTCAGACTCAGGAGTCCCCGAAAAGAAAGGCAATGACTCATTAAAAGTGACATCAGCACACACAAAGTGACGACGAAGAGAGGGTGAGTAACACTTATACCCTTTCTGAGTACGTGAATAACCAAGAAAGACACACCGGATCGAGCGAGGGTCAAGTTTGTCCCGGTCAGGATCTAGTGCATGAACATAACATGTGCACCCGAATACCCGAGGGGGTAATGAGTGGAGAGGACGACCAGGAAATAAAACCTTGTGAGGTATCTGACCACCAAGAACAGTGGATGGCATACGGTTAATCAAGTAACAAGCTGTAAGAACAGCCTCACTCCAGTAAGACTTAGGGACCTGCATTTGGATTAACAGGGCACGCATAACTTCAGATAAATGGCGGATCTTACGTTCAGCAACCCCATTCTGTTGTGGAGTTCGAGCGCAAGAAGACTGGTGAATTATCCCATGATCATCAAAAAATCGAGAAAGAGCATTATGAAAATATTCACGTGCATTATCAGAACGAAAAATACGAATGCAAGTATCAAACTGAGTTTTTATTTTTGCATAAAATGACTTAAAGACAGAAGACAACTCGGATCTCGTTTTCATAAGATAAAGATATGTAACACGAGAAAAATCATCGACAAAAATAACATAATACTGAAAACCAGCTAAAGTGGGAACATGAATAGGACCCCAAATATCTGAATGTACTAACTGAAAAGGACGGGACACACGACGCTCAACCCTAGGATAAAAAGACACTCGATGGTGTTTACTAAACTCACAGACTTCACATTGCAAGTCCTTAACATGACTACATGATGGCACCAAACGCTTTAGATTCTGAAGTGAGGGATGACCCAAACGACAATGTTGTTGATAGGGAGAAACGAATGACTGAAGAGCAACAGATGCAGGACAGATGTCATTGGTAAAGTAATATAGGCCACCACGTTCAATACCCCCACCAATCTTCCTCCCCGTCTTTAGATCCTGAAACACACAACCATGAGAAGAAAAAGTGATGGAGCAGTTTAAAGATTTCGTAAGTTTACTAACAGACATAAGATTAAATGGAAAACGAGGAATATGAAAGACAGGTTCCAAAGTAAGAGATGGAGTAACAGAAACGGGACCCAAACCAGTAATTGCAGAAGTAGAACCATCAACTAAGGTGACATGAGATGGTGAACCAACAGATCGACGACTGGAAAAGATAGTAGATGTACCAGTCATATGATCTGAAGCACCAGAATCGATAACCCAAGGAGTGGAAGAATGAGAAGAGGCAACACAAGCAACGGAGGGACCTGTTTGAGCAAGCGTAGCAGTAGAGGATGAAGTCTGAGTTGACACAAGGCGCTGATACTCTTCTGCAGAAATAGTCACCACAGAGTCGGCAGGGTGAGGAAATGGTTCAGCATCCTCAAAAATAGCAGCCTGACGAGCCTGAGGAAACCCATGAAGATCATAGCACGTTTCCACGGTGTGATTGGTCCCCCCACAATGAGTACATGATCGGGAATCACGGCCACGACCACGATTACCTCCCCCTGACATGCGACCACCAAAGCCACGACCAAAACCACCAATACCAGAACCACGATTACCGAGACTAGAATCACGCCCACTAAAACCACGGCCAGAACCACGTCCACTAAATCCATAGTCACGGCTACGACTGTTAAAACCAGACTCACGGCCGCGACCACGACCACGGCTAAATGAAGAGCCAGAACCACCAGATACAGCGGAACGATCAGGAGGCGGTACAGGCACAGATACAGAAGACTGACGAAGTCGACTAAAAACCTCGCTGAGAGAAGGTAAATCTCGAGACCCCAAAAGCCGATTACAAACAGGACCATAAGTAGTTGATGACACACCAGATATAAACCGAGTCACCTGCATACGGACACGCTGGCGCTTCATAACCTGATGTAGACACCCCAATCTGGGCTTCCAGATTAGTTTACTTACGGTTTTTGATTCCCCGATGATGAACTGGATCAAGAACGCCTTGGGAATGATAGCGTGTTTGAGCTTTGAGTGTTTGCAAAACCCTTGAACCTAACCTAGCCTAAGCCACTTCAAAAACCAAAAACCCTACTGGTCCGCGCCAGGGCGCAATCATCTCGCGCCTGGGCGCAACCATCCCGCGCCAGGGCGCACCATCGCGCGACGATTTGGCTCCATCGCGCGACAGTGCGCCCGGGCGCACCATCACGCGCCAGAGTCACTCCATCGCGCGACAGTGCGCCAGGGCGCACCATCGCGCGACAGACTGACTCCGTCGCGCGATGGTCCAACCTACCACCAACCTTTCTGAAGGAGGACAGTTGGCCACCAATGCAACCTCAGCCAGGCCTCGTGGACTAGCTGCACTCCTCTCTTTGCAGCCCGAACCTACCTCCATCTCCCCCTATTTATACCCCCATGGTTCATTCATAAAAAGGGTTCAAGTTTTGACAAAAGATTACACTCCATGTAATCAAAGAACATAGCTTGTTCTTTCTCTCCCCATTTTCTCACACTCAACAATCCTCAAACATCCCAACCAACTTCAATTCAATTCGAAGCTCAAATTTCGTTTCAAACTCAAACCAAAGGTATAGCTTACCTTTGTTCTGTTTCTGTTCTGATCCCTGAGGGGGGCTGGCAGGGCCAAGGCTGGTAATCAATACCAGTCCTGGTCCTAAAGCTGGCAAGGTTTCAAAAACCGTCATGGTAGGAACCAACGCGCGATGGTCCCACTCTCTCGCGCGACACTCCGGTGCTGCATGAGATGGACCGCGTGGGGATTGGTGTCCTACTGTTTTGCATTCATGTGTATATAGATCACTTTGTAAGCATGATAATAACCAGTTTATTGCTTTCTTTTGTTAGAAATTGCTAGTTGTAGTTCAATTTGCATGTTTTCTGTTTTGGAATACCCCTGGGATAATTCTGGACCTGTCCCAGAACCCAGAAAATGTGAACCAAGCACTGGTCTGGTTGCGCCAGGGCGCAACAATCCTGGCGCACCATCGCGCGACAGACTCAGTCCATCGCGCGACAGTGCGCCAGGGCGCACCATTGCGCGCCAGGGCGCACCCTCGCGCGACAGTGTGACTCCATCGCGCGATGGTTTGCCTCTGACCAGTGAATGGCCTTGCACGGGTAACTTGGATTTAGACTGTTATTCTGTCCCCACACTGTTTATGGGGTGCTTTATTCATTTGTAGGGCTTTTAAGCCTTTAAACTGTATATTATGCTGCTATAAACTGCGTGGTTTGTCCTGGGTGTGCACTGGTCCTTCCAGAGCCCAGAAGGTTTGAGAATAAGAGCTGTGGGTTTTAAGCTCACCGGCGCGTGCTTGTCTTGGAATTATGCGCGCAAGAGTGAACAGCATGCAGTGACTTGTTCAGTGCATGCTGGTTTCTTCCTGCGCACGTCACTCCAAAACAGGGGCCCTCCAGTTTGTTTAAACTCCCACAACAATCTATTCCCATCCTATACTAACTGTTCATCCATGCTATCTATCACATCCTGCAAACGTGTTACAGCTTTAATCCCCATTAAACTGTTTCCCCGCCCTAATTGGCTAAAAATTGATTAATCAAACAGAATCGCAAACAAACAACGTTTTTGCAAATGCCTAAGTAGAGACCGATCTCCGGATTGGGCGAGAGGGGTGCCATAAAACCCTTCCCCTCTCGTAACCTGGCTCCCGAACCCAGATATGGTTATGACGGACTGGTTCCTTAACTTTTTCAAATCAAACAAGCGCGGCAAGTGCTTCGAAATACGGTTCCTTGGGTGTCGGACCTTTAAACCCAAGTGGCGACTCTGTATTTTCGCGAGCGCTCGTCGTCCAGCTTCCAAAAGCGCTCCCGCGAACCGGCAGCATCTTTCCTTTCTCAAAAGGGTGGGGAACGGAATCCCTTCCTAGGAGGAAAGAAAGATCGGGCAAAATCGCATTTGCCCACAGTGGCGACTCTGCTGGGGAACGAACCAATATTAGTCTATACTTAGAAGTTAATACGCTTGAGAACCATCCCACAAAAGCCTGTCCAAACGGTGAGCTTCGCGCTGCCGAAGAAAGGATTGGTGATTTAACAGGACCTCGTGTCCGGCCATCCAATCTGGGGCTTTTCCGATTGTTCTCTCGTGTAGTTTCCTCTAAGTATTGATTAATAAAGAGAGCCAAATTTGAAAAGACATTTGCGAATTTGCGATTCTGTTCCATTAATCAATTTTTTTTAGCATCTTCATTTGCATCGATGTGGGAAAAGCCCCGTTGGATCGTTTTGGCAAGCCGGCACGGTTTACCGGAGCCCGGGGACCCCGAATGACCAACAACCTTCGACGATGATGAGTCATTCTACCGTTCGACTGTTGCTCTGCGGTTACGCGGGTAGCGGGAGGTATATCTTGGCTCTAGTCCGAGGAACCTTGTTACAAGCCAAAACCAGCCTTTGCATATACAAAGCATTAGAACTCTCCAAACTGGGACAGGTACCTACAGGGTAAGATTATTTGCATCTAACCCCCATATACTGTCTACGTGTTACTGCTTTCCCTATCGCATGTACTGTACATACATTATTTTGCATAGGAGCATGCTTAGAGTGGTTCTTTCTTTCGAGTTTGTCTTGCGCAATCTAAGACGTTGTTGGACCCGATGAGGAGTCGTTCATTCTGTCGAATGTTCGTTATCGATCGCAAAGTCCTTAGTTCAATGAGACTTTGAGAAATCAAAATTTACTACATCCTTGGCTCATGCCCGGTTAAATTCAACCGAAAATATGGAACAACAAAAGTAGTGATGCCGTGTCACTGGTGCCACCCAGGTTGAAGTGCGAAGTCACTATACACCGCCGTGTTCAAGGTTAAGGTGACATGTCATCACCACTAAGTTGTTCCAAATTCAAAGTTGAACCTTCAAATGGGACTAGTCGAAGATTTAGTCTATTTTGACATCTTTTAGGATCTGACGATCTACTCAAGGACACATGGCCGAAAAGAATACTGAGGATTCTGGCAACGTCTGAAATTCGTGAGGCAAACTCGTCTCTGTTTTTGTACATACATACTATTTTGCGTAGAAGCATGTTTAGGGCGGCTTCTAGGTTGTCTCTCTTTCGAGTCTGTCTTATGCTTATTAGGACGCTGCTAGGCCCGATGAAGAGTCGTGCATCTCGATGGTGCACGTTATCAATTTTCAAAGTCCTTAGATCAACAAGACTTTGGAAAATCAAACCTTTTTAAGTCCTTGGATCTGCCCGATTGAAGTTTCAACCGAAAATAAGGAACCACAAAGTATGGATGCCATGACATTGGCACTACCCAGGTTGAAGTGCGAAGTCACTATACACCGCGGCGTTCAAAGTTAAGGTGCCATGTCATCTATATCGAGTTGTTCCAAGTCTAAAGTTGAAATTTTGAGAACGAAATAGACAAAGGCTTAGTCTGTTTTGACATCTCTTTGCGTTAGTCGATCTATTCAAAGGATACCCCTCGAAAAGATTTCTGAGGATTTTGGCAGCGTCCAAACATCATGAGACAGACTTGTCCGTAGTTGTAGAGTCTAGGAGGACACCGACGATGATGTGTACATTGCATTGTTCTTGTACATAGCATGCTGCAGGAACGTCACTGAGCTTTCAATTACTTTACTGTCTAGTTTGGAACCATTGCACCGAACAAGAGAGTACCGAAAGGAAGAGCCAAACCTACTTGGGAACGTCTGCATCAGAATCCGATTCAAAAGCTTGTCAGGCTAGATTCCCTGTCAATCACAACGGAGGCTTCTCCAAGTTCACTGTTGGCCGCCCTACAGTCGGGTTCGCCATCGATATTGCAAAAAAGTCACGCCGCTGGCTTCCCCATCTTCGGCTTCTTCATCAAGCTCCATTGAAAAACCTGCAATGGCAGATCAGCCGCAACCGCTCACTCTGGAAACCATGCTCATGAACCTCCAGAATAGTATCACTGCTATGCAACAGAGAGCCACTCAGACTGATGCCTCCATCTCCCGTTTGAATGACCTTATCAACACTCGTCTTCCATCAGCAGCCGAAGAGGAAGGCAAGGACGATGAGGATGTTCATGCAGAACCTGTCTTTGTCGAGGATCCAAACCATGCAGGGCGTCTCATTGTTCAGCCCAACCTTAGAAAGGCTTGTGTGCCTGCTCCAAATCCAAACCCCGCTGTTGTTAGGCCTGTTCAAAACCCTGACATAGGTGCACTTATGGCCAAGATGGCTAAGCTAGAAGAAGCTGTTTCGAAATCCGAGAAGATCACTGCAGGGGGAATCGACCTGGATCGCCTCTGTTTGTACCCTAATGCAAGGCTCCCTGACAGATTCAAAATGCCTGACTTGGTTAAATTCGACGGGAGTGGTGATCCGAAGACTCATCTACTAGGCTACCATGCTGCAATGAAGTTGTTGGGTGTAGAAAGTGAGGCCATGTCTCAGCTTTTTCCTCAGACTCTCTCTGGGCCTGCCTTCCATTGGTTCATGTCGCTTGACATCTCCAAAAGAAGAACTTGGGAAGACATAGGGGCTGCCTTTGTCTCGCAGTACAATTATAACTCTCAGCTCAAGATGACTACTCGTGAGTTGGAGTCCACCAGAATGGAAGCAAATGAGTCCTTTGCTGATTTTGTTAAGAGGTGGAGAGCCAAAGCTGCATTGATGACTGATCGCCCGAGCGAGAGGGATCAACTTCGCATCATCTCCCGCAATCTCCAGCCAGATTATGCCAGGCACCTGGTTCTTGTTCAAGCGTCTGCTAACTTTGAAACCTTCTTCGACTCCGGCCTGGCCATTGAGGATGCACTACAGAGCGGAATTCTGCCTAGGGGAGAGTCCTCCTCACAGAAAGCTAAGCCGAGGGCTTACTCTGGAAATAGTAGCGCGCTGTTTGGTAACAGCAATTACGCCAATACAGCTATAAGTGGGGACAACGCTGCTGCTTCCCCCAACTATACAGCTGATGTCAACCAGGTTCAACACGCCCAAAGCTACCGGGCCCGAACCCAACCTCGGAGTTTCTCTGCCTTCGAGGCACCTCTGTCCGCAGTGATGGAAAAACTTGTCAAATCTGGGCATCTCAAGCCCTTGACCCTAACTTCTCCGCCAAAAGTCCTACCTTCCGGTTACAAGCCTCACCTCTTTTGTGCCTTCCACCAAATGCCTGGCCATCCCACTGACGCATGCTATCGTCTTCGACATGAGATTCAAGATCTCATTGACAATGGCACGGTTCATGTTCCGCCAAAGCCTAACGTCGTTTCCAACTCCTTGCCTCAACACAACTCTAACCCTCTGGTAGGTCAGATATCTATCATCTCCACTCAAATCAACCCCAGCTCTACCATATCAACCCTAGCCACTATATCATCCCAGAAGGCCAACCCAAACCAATCGTTTCCATCCCGTTCGAACCGGAGGTTAACATGACGGCTGTAGGTTGGGCAATTGAGGTTTTCTCTGCCAACACCTGGATTGACAGTAATGAGGAGCTTGCAAAGGGGAAGACTGGCCGGCTGAGGTCCATTGTTCAAAGGAGCACCGAGTAGGTTTGGTCAAAGAAGCTAAGGAAGCCGAAGTGCTGTTGCTTGGGCCTGACACCCGCTGGATCTTACCTCTTTTTGTGGAAGCTATGGGTAGCTTTTTAAATATTGCATTTTCAAACCGCGTCTAGTTTGCATTGGCATTTTGTCTGAGTCTGACACAGAATCTTTTGAGTCGTCTAAAGTCTAGCTCTGAGTCGGAGGTTGTGCCTCTTGGCCCTCCACATCGTAGCTTTTGTTTTAAGTTTTGAGTCTGCTGTACTTGGCAACCTCGAGGGGCTTTCCTTATGCACTATCTTGCTTCTAAGTACTTCGCTGACTTTTGAATAAACTGTGTCGACCTTGACGACGAAGGGATAGATTTCGATGGGATCATCCCCAAGGAAATGTGTTCCCTCGCCGAAAGGGAAGACGAAAGGCATGCTCAGCCTATAAATTGAAATAATAGTTTTCAAATAAACTTGAAAGATGAAGTAGACCTCCAAATGGTTCAAATTGGTTCAACACCGCCCCTAGAGGAGCATTGTGCCCGGTTAGACAGGTTTGAAGAATTCATCAATGACTTGGCAGTGTCTCACAAAGTCACCCCTGGCGTTGATCCTAAGATAAAGAAGCATCAAATCCTCCTGCTATCAGGTGCCAAACCATGTAAAGCAAAGCTCCGAAGGTCCAGTGCCTCATACCATGTTCAAATTTGTAGGAACAGCGTTCCGCCAAGCACAGATTGGAAAGTTCAAAAGTGGCCTGGAGCAAGGCATGTCAACTGAAGCACTTTGGACCTTGCATCCATTTCATCTGAGGGTGCGGCCATTTCATTGACCTCGACGGTAATAAATTCAAATACCTTGGTCAGCATGGATCAATTCAAAAGCCTTTTCCCTGAGAGAAGCTCGTTGGGCTGAAAACCCCAAGGGTGGGCAGTTCCAAGCAAAAGTTAGAGCAGCTTGCTAGACCGAAACCTATGAAGGCGGTTTAGGCAAAAGTAAAGGCGATATTTGAAAGCTCGCTAGACCGAAAACCCGAATGGGCGGTTCTAGGCAAAAGTTAGAGCGTAAAAGGTGAGGTAAAATACTCGAGTGAACCTCGGCCTGAACTACGTTTTGACCTGATTCCCTAGCTTGGGATACGTAGGCAGTCTCTCCTTGAGACTTGGTCACAATCTATCAATTGGATCCATGGTTGACGTTTGGTACACATCAAAGGTCGAAGAGGTTCGAAGATCGCTGCATGGGAGGCGTCTGAAAGGGGGAAAACCTTTTGTCTTTCAGTTTTATTACAAACTACTATTTCAATTTCAAAGCTGAGCATAAAGCCTTAAAAGAATTTAAGCATCAAAAACAGAACGAAATGCTGGCGAGGCCTAACGGCTCACAGTTTATTCTAAGTTCAGCGAAGTCTGGTGTGAGCAGTTGCAGTAGCTTTGCAGTCATGTTTGCTAGTCTGAGGTTCACGCGCACTTGTTCATAGTTATGTGCGTTGGTCTCAACCCTGCGTGCGCTTATTCAATTCGTACAGCAATCGATAGCAGTCAGCTACTGCCTTCGAGTCCTGTTCAAGGGGCTTTTGCCAAGTTTGGTCATACCGTGTAGACTTAATGTGACTGCACGGGGGTGTCGGTTTCAGTCCGGGCCTATATGTGTCATCATTTGCGTCTTATGTCCGTCTTTGTGGCATTTTTCTAGATTTCAATCCATTGTCATGACGAGATGCTTTTCTCCGTTCTATTTGTTCATCCAGGTCACCGTACATATGTTTGACCTTACAAGTATCAGTTTCATCTGTCTAAAGGGATATTGTGAGTTTTGGCACGTTAATGTCCAAAATTTCATTGTATTCCATGTGTCTAAGGGTTCGCATTGTTCCCTGGGGCTCTTTCCCCCTTTTCGTTCGAGCTAGGCACGTCTGTACATATATGTGTGTCTGTGTCAACTCAATTCACTTGTCAATGCAAATTAGATATTAGCGCATGGTTTATATGTCAATAAACTGGGAAAATGCAATTTTTATATTGCTACCCTTGCTTCTGTAATCCACAAGCTGTGGACTCTCTTGAGACGGCAAGGGCACGTCAGCCCAATGCCAAGCAAAGCATATCTCTGGGGCTTATCCGCCCAAGAATCGAAGAAGGGCAAGCAGACCTAATGCCGCTACATGTCAACTGGGCACGCCAGCCCGCTCAATGTCTCTCTATCTGGGTGCGCATCTCAGAATCAAAAGACAGTAAAAGTAATGGGGCTCAGTGGTAGTCCTTAGGCATCGTTGTCCTTCTAGGAGTCGCCCTTAGCTTGCATCTGCATTTTCAATTTGTGCATTCATATTGTATACAACATTGCATATTGTGTATCAAATGTTTAAAGCAGGAAAATTCTATGCCGGAATCGCTTCTGTGGGATAGTGCAAATATGGAGGAGTGCCACACGCCGCTTTCCTTATCTCGCTTGCCATAGTAACCATCAAGCACATGGCTTTGCCGTTCTGCTCTGCTCGCACTTACAATGCACTTTGGGGAATCAAAATTCAACCCAATCTCAATGGCTCGATCATTCTGCACACTGATCTGCCCGTCTCAAATCAACGACAGCCGGTCCTGTCCATTTCTCAACGGTTCAATCATTCTGCACACTGATCTGCCCGTCTCAAATCAACGACAGCCGGTTCTGTCTATTTTTCAACGGCTCGATCATTCTGCACACTGATCTGCCCGTCTCAAATCAACGACAGCTGGTCCTGTCCATTTCTCAACGGCTCGATCATTCTGCACACTGATCTGCCCGTTTAAATCAACGACAGCTGGTCCCATCCAGATTTCAACAGTTCGATCATTTATACTGATGATTGTCCCATCTTGTCTGCAACGGTTCGGTCATTTATACTGATGATCCTTCCATCCAAACTTCAACGGCTCGATCATTTATTCTGATGATCCTCCCATCCTGTCAAATTCCTCAGCGGTTTGATCACTCAGCTCATTGATCTCTCCGTCCGCACCCACGACAGTCGGTCCTGTCAAATCCATCAACGGTATTTAGCCATATCGTTCATACAATCCACAACGATGATCAGGTTATCGTCCGATGGCTTGTTCAATGGTCCACCCATCCGCAACTAGTTGTTCCCCAGGAGAGTCCGCCTCGGCCTGCCCCAAACAACTACCTCTACTTCAGTCTAGCTTCATGCGCATCTTCCAGCAGGCTTATTGCTCTGTCTCGGATGGTCTTTGATAAGGAGATTGGCTCTGATTCCCAACAGATGGAATTCAACCTACCTGACACGACCTACCCGTGTTTGTTGGAATACTTTGTGCCGAGGATAGCTTGATCCCCAGCAACGACGGCCTGTCCCGTCCAAATCTGCAACGACAGCCTGTCCTGTCCAAATTTGATCAACAAGCGGCGATTCACTCGTCCACTTCTACCTTCATCCCCGGCAATGGACAGCCGGTCCATTCCACCGATCAGGTTCTTTAAGTTTACTTGTCTACTTTGCTAGTATGCTTTGCTCTGGATTGCCTTGAGGGGTGTCTAGAATTCTTTGACGTTACTTGTACCAAGTCGATGGTGCTTCAAGTGCCGTCAAAGAGGGGCTACTGTAGACACCCCAATCTAGGCTTCCAGATTAGTTTACTTACGGTTTTTGATTCCCCGATGATGAAATGGATCAAGAACGCCTTGGGAATGATAGCGTGTTTGAGCTTTGAGTGTTTGCAAAACCCTTGAACCTATCCTAGCCTAAGCCACTTCAAAAACCAAAAACCCTACTGGTCCGCGCCAGGGCGCAATCATCTCGCGCCTGGGCGCAACCATCCCGCGCCAGGGCGCACCATCGCTCGACGATTTGGCTCCATCGCGCGACAGTGCGCCCGGGCGCACCATCGCGCGCCAAAGTCACTCCATCGCGCGACAGTGCGCCAGGGTGCACCATCGCGCGACAGACTGACTCCGTCGCGCGATGGTCCAACCTACCACCAACCTTTCTGAAGGAGGACAGTTGGCCACCAATGCAACCTCAGCCAGGCCTCGTGGACTAGCTGCATTCCTCTCTTTGCAGCCCGAACCTACCTCCATCTCCCCCTATTTATACCCCCATGGTTCATTCATAAAAAGGGTTCAAGTTTTGACAAAAGATTACACTCCATGTAATCAAAGAACATAGCTTGTTCTTTCTCTCCCCATTTTCTCACACTCAACAATCCTCAAACATCCCAACCAACTTCAATTCAATTCGAAGCTCAAATTTCGTTTCAAACTCAAACCAAAGGTATAGCTTACCTTTGTTCTGTTTCTGTTCTGATCCCTGAGGGGGGCTGGCAGGGCCAAGGCTGGTAATCAATACCAGTCCTGGTCCTAAAGCTGGCAAGGTTTCAAAAACCGTCATGGTAGGAACCAACGCGCGATGGTCCCACTCTCTCGCGCGACACTCCGGTGCTGCATGAGATGGACCGCGTGGGGATTGGTGTCCTACTGTTTTGCATTCATGTGTATATAGATCACTTTGTAAGCATGATAATAACCAGTTTATTGCTTTCTTTTGTTAGAAATTGCTAGTTGTAGTTCAATTTGCATGTTTTCTGTTTTGGAATACCCCTGGGATAATTCTGGACCTGTCTCAGAACCCAGAAAATGTGAACCAAGCACTGGTCTGGTTGCGCCAGGGCGCAACCATCCTGCGCCAGGGCGCACCATCGCGCAACAGACTCAGTCCATCGCGCGACAGTGCGCCAGGGCGCACCATCGCGCGCCAGGGCGCACCCTCGCGCGACAGTGTGACTCCATCGCGCGATGGTTTGCCTCTGACCAGTGAATGGCCTTGCACGGGTAACTTGGATTTAGACTGTTATTCTGTCCCCACACTGTTTATGGGGTGCTTTATTCATTTGTAGGGCTTTTAAGCCTTTAAACTGTATATTATGCTGCTATAAACTGCGTGGTTTGTCCTGGGTGTGCACTGGTCCTTCCAGAGCCCAGAAGGTTTGAGAATAAGAGCTGTGGGTTTTAAGCTCACCGGCGCGTGCTTGTCTTGGAATTATGCGCGCAAGAGTGAACAGCATGCAGTGACTTGTTCAGTGCATGCTGGTTTCTTCCTGCGCACGTCACTCCAAAACAGGGGCCCTCCAGTTTGTTTAAACTCCCACAACAATCTATTCCCATCCTATACTAACTGTTCATCCATGCTATCTATCACATCCTGCAAACGTGTTACAGCTTTAATCCCCATTAAACTGTTTCCCCGCCCTAATTGGCTAAAAATTGATTAATCAAACAGAATCGCAAACAAACAACGTTTTTGCAAATGCCTAAGTAGAGACCGATCTCCGGATTGGGCGAGAGGGGTGCCATAAAACCCTTCCCCTCTCGTAACCTGGCTCCCGAACCCAGATATGGTTATGACGGACTGGTTCCTTAACTTTTTCAAATCAAACAAGCGCGGCAAGTGCTTCGAAATACGGTTCCTTGGGTGTCGGACCTTTAAACCCAAGTGGCGACTCTGTATTTTCGCGAGCGCTCGTCGTCCAGCTTCCAAAAGCGCTCCCGCGAACCGGCAGCATCTTTCCTTTCTCAAAAGGGTGGGGAACGGAATCCCTTCCTAGGAGGAAAGAAAGATCGGGCAAAATCGCATTTGCCCACACCTGAACATCAGCAGAAATAGGCTCACAGATATTGAGTTCCTCACAGACACTGCGGAACTTGGAATAATAAGACTCCAAGGATAAATCACCCTGTGCGATAGAAAAGAAGGACTGATGAAGATCATATGCGCGACGGAGATTGTTAACACCAGAATACATCTCTTGAGCCTGTGTCCATACTTGTTTGGCTGTAGGTAAGAAGACCAATGTGCTAGAAATATGGTCTTCCATACTATTCCATAACTCAGATCGAATCCGGGCATCCTCAGACACCCATGCCCCATATGTGGCAGCAGTGGTTGCGGGAGGGTCATCAGTCAAAATATGATATAGTGTCTCACCCAAATAATAAACTTCAACTGCCTTGGCCCAAACAACATAATTTTTGCCATTCAAAAGTGTAGAGGTAATAGATAACCTCTCCCGAAATCGAGAAGAACGAGCCACACCATTAGTAGAACTAGAAACAGAATCAGACTTTTGCTCAGACATTTTACCAAACAATAAAGAGGCAACAACCAATAAGAATCAACAAAAAATAACTAATTAAGAACCCGTACTCAACCAACAGCATCAGCAACCAAGTACTAAACACGACAGATCCGTAACATCACCAACATATACCAAGTGATTACTACAACGGGTCCAAAACAACAACCCATAAACCAAAGGCTTACCGAAGTTAGAAAACCATTACGAGAGTTGAAAATCAGCGATGAACAGTGTCGATGAATAGTAATAGCAGTGAACAGTACCCGTAATGAACAGTACCGTCATGAACAGTGAACAGTACCCCCGCGATGAACAGTACCCCCGCGATGAACAGTAACCCCGATGAACAGTACCTCGTGATGAACAGTACCCGGCGATGAACAGTACGCGGAGGATGGTGATTGGTGAGCGAGGGAAAGGATTAGGGTTAAGGCAGAGGCTATGAGATTTTTTTTTTTTGGCAGAGGCTAAGATTTGGATTGTGGTTTTGGGGATTATGTACAGAGGCTAGGGTTTAGGCTAGGGTTGTGGTGGATTAAGGTTAAAATCCTGCTTTGATACCATGTTGTTTAGAGAATGAGAAAGAAGTGTTTAGGGTGTTAACTAACCCTAATACAAGTAAGCTGTTATTTATATTACGTGGTGACTAGTTACATAACATAAGTAACCAATGTGGGACTTAGTCCAACTATTCTAACATGCATCATGCCATAGAAATCACATCTATGTAAAGAACTCATAAGGTGCTCATAAACATACATCTCACGAAGTACATAGTCAATAAGGTGTCTACAATACGTATCAAAGCCTACAAAGTCCCAGACTCCTTACATGAGTCTGAAAGACATCTGTACTAGTGGCTTTTGTTAGTGGGTCTGCCACCATCCTACTGGTGGAGAGATGATGTAGAGTCACCTCTCCTCGCCCTACCATATCGCGATGTAGTGACATCAAACATCTTTATGTTTGGTTCTACCATGGTACTTGGGATCCTTTGTATAAGCTAGAGCTGCGATGCTATCACAGTGAACCATGACAACTTCATCTGCCGAAGTTGTGACTTTTTCTGCCCTGAAGAAATCTCTTCAACCAAACAGCATCTTGCACTGCCGCAGAACAAGCAACATATTCGGATTCCATTGTGGACAGAGCACTGCAAGACTGTTTCTTACTAAACCAAGAAACAGCTGCTCTACCAAGCAAGAATGTGTATGCAGTCGTGGATTTATGCTCATCTCTGTCACTGGCCCAATTAGCATCAGTGTAACCTTTCAACTCTCAAGCTACCTCTCTGGTAGTGGTAGCAGAGAACAAGATCCGGTGTCCTGGAAAGATATCGGAGAATCCTCTTAAGTGTTCTTAACTGCTAACCAATGAACATATCCTGGGTTACTCTGGTAACAATTGGCCATACCAACTGTGAAGCATATGTTCGGTCGAGTACACAACATAGCATACATCAGATGTCCAATTGCACTCACATAAGGTACATTTGCCATTTTTTTTCTTTTCTTCATCACTTTTTGGACAATTGTCCAAGCTCAACGTATATCCCTTCTCTATAGGAGTGTCAACGGGTTTTGACTTGTATGAAATTGTTCTAAGACCTTCTTAATGTAAGTCTCTTAGGACAAATTGTGAAGTCTTTTAGAACAATCCCTTAGGATCTTAACTCCGAGCACATAATTTGCCTCACCCACGTCCTTCTTCTCAAAATTAGAAGACAACCACCCTTTGGTGGTGACAATCAACTTCCTCCATATAATGACATCAACATATAATGACATCAACATATAATGACAAGATCACAAGACCCTCTTCTGATCGTTTTACATACACACAGTGGTCTTCCTCCATAGATGGAACGTTTGAGACGACATTTTTTGTGCTTTTGTCCCTCAACCACAAAGCCAATTGACTGATCCATATAGATTTCTTCGTCTAGATCTCCATTGAGAAATGCAGGTTCCACATCCATTTGGAATAACTCCAAATCTAAATGTGCAACAATAGCTAGAATGAGGCGAATAGAGACAAACCTCACCACCGGGGAGAATGTCTCTTGATAGTCCATACCACCTTTAGCCACGAGATGGGCCTTATACTTGTCCATTGATCTATCAGCCTTGCGCTTAATTTGTAAGATCCACTTATTTCCAATGGTCTTACGCCCAGCCGAAAGATCAACCAACTGCCAAACTTGGTTACTGTCCATGGAATTCGTCTCATCTTTCATAGCAGCTAATTCCTTGTAAGTAGGCTCATTGATCTCATCAAGGTCTAATGAAGCACACAGGAAAGTGTTCCCCTCAATCTCAAAATGTCACCGAGGAATTATTCCACGTTCACTTCTACGTAATTGAGATCCTTGAGAGTCTGATTCTGGTGGTGCACTCCCACTAGGAGGCAAGTCACTCCCACTATCTTTGGCGATGTCAGGATGAATTACTTTCCCACCTCGCTCAAAGATAATGGAACTCCCTCAAGTAGTCAAGTTCTTGTAACTCATAAAGTTCAAGATCTTTCTTTTCTTCACCAATGCTAGGAAAATTTTGCTCAAGAAAAATGACCTTGTGACTCAATTTCAGTCATTCCTCTGATAGGGTGTTCACCATACATTAGATATCCATTAGCAGTCAAAATATCTTATGAAAACTTGTTTGTTTGCTCTAGGTCAAAGTTTCCCATATCTATGGAAAGAAGTGTGAACAAAACCCGCACAACCCCAAGATCGCAAATGCTCCGAATCTGTCTTTGCTCCGTTCCATAGCTCATATGGAGTTGTGGGAGCAGACTTGGAAGGCACACCATTAAGGATGTAGGCAGCAGTTAAAAGGGCATCCCCCAAAAGAATATTAGGAGGTTAGCTTGCTCCATCATCAACCTTACCATATCCAATGAGGTCCGATTCCTTCTTTCCACAATGCCATTTTGTTGTGGCATTCCAGGAATTGTTAATTGCCTGCGTATCCCCTTAGCCTCGCATAATCCTTGAAATTGATGAGACAAATATTTGCGACCAGGATTACGAAGGGTTTTTAAAGTCTTTTCTTTCCGATTCTCAACCTTTGATGAAAAATGTTTGAAGCAATCCAATGCTTCAAAATGATGGGATATCAGATAAATGTAACTGAAACACGAATAGTCATCAATAAATCGGAGCAAGTAAGAGGCGCCATAGCGTGCCTTCACATTCATAGGTCCACAAATGCTAGAGTGAACTAGCTCTAAAAGATAAGATGCTCTGGGTGCCTTTCCAAAAGGCTTCCTACAGACTTTTCCAGCTAAGCATGGCTCACACACAAGTAGGCTTATACTAGCAAGAGACCTCAATAGGCCTTTCCAGGTAATCTAGCCATTCTATCTTTACTTATGTGTCCTAGTCTAGCATGCCATGTCATAGAATCGGCATCATCATCATTATAAGCCATGTAAGAAGATGAAGAATAATCTAAGTCCAACATGAAAAACCCATTTGGTTGATACCCACATCCGTACAAAACTTTATTTAGGTACATCTCGAACATGAAAATTTCAAAACGAAAAACTGAAATCAAGCATTAACAAACAGGAAACTGATAATACATTGAACACCAAGTGCAAAAAGTACATCATGGAGGAGTAAGGTGCGCCGTGCCCTTGACGCATCTTGAGTTGGTACACTCCAACTCCAAGAACAACTTCCCTTGCGCAGTTACCCAACGTGATATACTGAATAAATTTTTTTTTTTTGGGTACTTCGGAATATGATATATTGAGTATTTGCCGGTATGCTTCTCTAATCTATGAACCCTTATTGTGGTGGCCTCGGTTATCATCTCGGTAACCTGGCCAAATGGTTTGAACCGATGTCCTGTGAAGGGTTGGACCGCAGCTTCGTAAAAGCTAATGGTCCTGCTATATTATTTGGTTTATCGCTCGGTGACAAGACCTTTGTGCTTCCTTCGGTAAGTATCAACAGCACGGAGTGTATCCAATCTGGTGTTGCCGAAGCCGCCTAAGAGAAGTAGTTACGCCAGATGGGGCCCATGGGGATTATGCGGCAACCGTAATCATTGGGATCAGATCTGGCCATTTGCTCCGTAACCGCTTTGCCCCTCTCGTCACATATGATGTCACCCAAGGCAGTTACCCGAGCGTACCCTCCACGCGCTAGCTTGGAGGCCTAGTAAACCTAGGTCTATAAATATAAAGGGATGTTCACTCGGAGAGGTATGTCATTAAACCCTAACCTTAGGCCTAAATTCCTCCCTGAGATCTAACTTGATCGTCGGAGGGTTACTTGGCTACTGAAGCCCTAGTGACTTTTTGTAGGTCTAGGAGCAAGAGCGCGGAGCCACGAAGGAAGGAACCTAACTTGAACCACAGTCAAGGTCCCGACAAATCGAACCCCTACAATTGGCGACTCTGCTGGGGATCAAACAACCCTCTCAGCGTTCATTTCCTTCCATCCACAGAATTACGTTCATCGTTCCTAATCTAGGGATGGTGGAGGTTGAAGAAACGCACCGTAGTGATACCACCCTCGGGCTCGGCCCCATCGGGGACCATAACTTGGGCTCCGGCAGAGCCAACGCCCTGGGGAAAGCTCACATGTCCATCGGAGTCGGAACCGGGACCTCAACACCAGACGGGGGCCCGTCCTCTGAACTCCACACCTACATTCGCCACCTGGAACGGAAGATCGACGACCTTACGACGGTCGTAGAGCGGCACAAGCACGTCCGGGACGAACTAGCTGAGATTAAACATCTCCTGCAGATCTCCCCATCCCACTCCTCCGGGAGCCGTGGTGGACGAAGAAGCCATCACAGCCCCCCTTGCAGTCATGGAGGCCACCTAACGGAGTTCCAGCTTCGTATCTCGGCCAAAGATCGTCTCGAGCCACCAGAAGACGACGCCCGTACTGAAAAGGGGCGTGGGGCAGGGAGCAGACACGATCCCCTTGCCCCAAAAAATTATAAGGGAAGCCATCTCCTTTCGAGAGGCTTGGTCCCGGCAGCGTCTCAGCCTCTTCTACCCATTCTGTCAAAATAGGGATGGGGCACCGCGAGCCCACCCCTAGTTTTACCAAGGTTGCAAAAGACGACGGCCTCCTAGAGTTCCAAACCAAGGGATATCACGAGCGCTTGAAAAACCGATGAGTAAGGAACCTAGTCATTTCACACACCAAAAGTGGGTGTGACAAAAGCCCGGTAACCGAGCGCCTCGAGCACCATCCTCGAGATAGTTACAAGAAGGATTGGCACGAACACTCACCCCAGAAGTCGGCAAGCGTCGTCCTGAAGAGAAAGGAGCATGAGAGGTTGGATTAGCTTTTCCCGAAGAAACGTACGCCGTACAGTGACCGAGCGTCTAGATGGTCCCAACCGTTCGATCTGACCTCATCGTGATGCCAGACTCGAAAGACTCATGACCTCTCCTTTCACAAGAGAAATCGACTCGGTCACCCCCAAAGGGATTTACCCAACCCAAATTTGCCAAGTACGATGGCAAGACCGAGGCGTACACTCATGTGGTACAATACAAGCTTGTCATGTCTCTGTTCCTCCGAAACGAATCTTCGGACGATGGCTTCTTATGCAAGGTCTTCCTTGCCAGCCTCGGCCCTCAGGAACCTGGGCCTCACATGGTTTAACCAGCTCCCCGCCTGGTCAATCTCCTCGTTTGACTCCCTCTGCAATGCCTTCATGGCTTGGTTCGTCATGAGCAACAAGCACGAGAAGAAAATCAATTCCCTCCTCGCCCTCCGTAAGCGAAACGATGAAACGCTCTGCCAGTATGTTGGTCGCTACTGGGAGTTGTTTAATGAAATAGAAGGCTGCGACAGGGTCATCTTGGCCCGAGGATTCAAGTTTGGTCTCATTTCCTAGGGCGAGGTCGTCTATCGCCCGCCACAAGCCCAACTCCATGAAAGACCTCATGACTCGCATCGAGGGCTGGTGCCAGCTCATCAAATCCAAAGCTGAAAGGGGCATCGGGAAGCCCACGAGCTCAACGACTACTCGTCGACTAATGCCGGTTAATTCCCGATTAGTTGTCTACTGACTAATATCACCGACTACCCTTTAATCTCCTTGGCCAAGCACCGACTAGTGATTACTCGCCTAGTAATCGCCGATTAATCCCGATTTTTAGAACATTGCAATCATGTGCAATGATTGTAGAGAAATGGCTGCTAAAAACGTACTCCCTCCGTCCCACTTTAAATGTCTTGTACGGGGTTTTGTGCATTTTCAAACGCAAAAAACAATATTTCTAAATATTTCTACATTTTTTTTAATTTTCTCATTGAGTACTTTAATTTGGTGTAAGAAATTTTAAAAAATAATATGAAGAAATATGCTTTTTGGGGTTTGAAATTGTACGGATTTACGTTGGGGACATTTAAAGTGGGACGGAGGGAGTAATTGTAGACCTCAACAGACCAGAGAAACTTGATGGGGTCAATTACAACACATGGCAGAGAAAAATTCAATATCTGCTCATTTAACAAGAAGTCATGGAAACATTGACAAATTCAATGGTTCAGCCTGATGAGCCATTTGAGGGAAATGTGCTCAGTATAATCTCAACATGGAAGCATACAACACATGGTTCAAAATGGATCGTTCTGCGTGCTTTACCATGTTGAGCGCCATGTAGAATGATATCCAAGGGGGCTTTGTTGATTTCTAAAGAGATGTGGGTGGCTCTTCTCTGGTCATGTAACTTGTTTCCAAAGATAAAATTGTTTTTTTCGAGACTAATTAACATAAAAAAATATGGCTCCCAAAGTTACCATTAAAACTTTTTGACGGGAACATAGAACTTCGTAGAGGTGAATACAAGCAATATATGTGCTCTGCATTGTTCTAAAAGGCGGCCGATTAGTCCTTGCTTAGGCACTAGGTGGTGGTACAATGCCTAGATTAGTCAGCCTACTAGTCGGCACTTAGTCCCTACCTAGGCACTAGGCAGCCCTTTTCTGCCCGACTAGCGCCTATCGATCTTTAGAACATTGGTGCTCTGATACCACTCTTAGAAAATAAGAGGGATTTAAACATACCTTTGTAGCGGAAAATATACAAACTGAGAGAGACTGGTTGCTTGATTACGAGCCTCACTCACTTGCAAAACCAACCCGTAAAAAAG
The DNA here is from genome assembly GCA_019656295.1 of Rhododendron mucronatum var. ripense. Classification (NCBI taxonomy): domain Eukaryota; kingdom Viridiplantae; phylum Streptophyta; class Magnoliopsida; order Ericales; family Ericaceae; genus Rhododendron; species Rhododendron mucronatum. The sequence continues at coordinate 43,066 of BPLT01000035.1, read as the reverse complement.
ATAGACTACTAGAGCTTGATACTCCACACTCCAAATTCCAAGCACAAGATGGTAGCCTTTGAGAAAAGACCAAGAGAGAAGACTCATTGACACACCCACACGGCCACACTATCGCAAATCCCTCTCTCTAACAGTCCTTTTTATCTCGTCTTTTCCTTGTATGTACAATGGGGTGCTTTATAGGCACTTTTCTCCCTACACTCATGCATATGGCATGTAGTACAAGAGTAAATACAAGTGTAAGACAAGAAAAACAAGTCCTTACAACTTGTTCCAAAAGGGGACATGTGGGATAAGAGGTGGAAGATGGGCAGCCACCCACATGGGTGTTGACTTACATTTTCTTTCTGGGAATTAACTGGATTGCTTGTGAATATGTGCATGTAGCTTAAGCGGAAGCTCGCATTGTTTGAGACCTCAATGGCGAAAATGAATTCATGTAGGAGATCGCAATTGATTGGGACTTAAGGCTCGTTTTTTGGTTTAGTTTAAAAAATGTTTGGATGGCAGGAATCAAAGAGAAGGAATTAAAAGCTGATCCACCGAACTCTCATTATTTGTTAGAGAATAGATAACGGAGAATCTGATCAATGGAGAAAAGGTTTTGCTTTATTTGGAAGAATGACTCCTGCCTTAAGTAGGTAGCGGAGAATCATTTTGCAAATCCAATGCATTCGGAATGGTGGAATCATCCAGAATCACCTTTCCATTGCCTTTCTAACTGAGCCTTACACTCTGTTTGGAAGTTGTTGAAAGATTGAGTAAAAGAAGGAAAGTAAATAGGAGAGAGTGTAGAGAACCCCAGAACATCAACTGGCTAAAGCCAGAGTTTAAAACTGAGAAAAAAGGAAGGAGACATCTAACAAGCAATAGCTCAAACAAGATAAGCAACCTGGAATTTCCAAATCAACCTCTCAGCTATCAATATCCTAGCAGAAGCATTAACACTCAGAGGAAGTTGCTTGTTAACAGGATTACGCTTGAATGCTTGATCACTCCAGCTTGAATTGATTATGGCTCTACTGGCATTCTTAATCTTTGCAATGACATTATACAAGTCCAGAGCTTTGCCTTCGAAATTTCTGGCATTTCCTTCACCCACAACAAGTATGTAGTAGCACGAGAAAGCTTATGGATTAAATCTTAAAAGGTTCCCGTTTTGTATTAGAGTGTCTCCACATGTGAGAATGAAATCGCTATTGAAAATTAAGTATGGGAGCTTCTCTCTCTTTTTCCCTTGTTCCTCTGCCCCCCTCTTTTTTTATCTCCCTGTTTTAAAGCTAAATGCAGATTGGGTCATAGGACACATGGTATGTAAAACCTTTTCATTCTACCTAGTTTGCAATATTAACAATTCATTGTACCATTATGAAATATCTTGCTTTTTTACATGAATGTGCGAGTTGAATATTGTTGATGCACAGCCACCAAGGTTCAAAAACGATCTCTTTTCAAAGGTTTCTTTTGTTATGCAGAAAGGAGTGGTTTGCAAGAATTAAATCTTAAAGATTGCAGAGCTTACTTACGGAAGCATGGACTGAGAATAACAGGGACCAAGGCAGAATGTATTCAGAGAATCATGGAGTACTCAAGGTCAGTTGCTACAAGCCACATAAAATTGCTTTCAACCCTTGTCTGCTGGAACTAGTGCCTTGGAGTCAGTTGTATAGATACGTCATTTTCTGGTGGCTGAGATCTTTTGTTCAGGTTCCATAAAGAAAGTTTGCTAGTCCCAAAAATAAAAGGTGGGATTACTCCAGCTAGAATGGAAAATGGCCAACTCTCAACTGCATGCTCTGCCATGTACTCAAATAGCTTTCAGGCACCGAGGACAAGCAATATTGGGATCTTTGGATACTTATTCAACATCTTTCTCATAGGGAGATGATAAAGCCAAAACCCATTTTGTTTGTGCCAAAACTCATTTTGTTACTTCCCAAACTCACACTAAATATATCCGTAACTGACCCATTTGTCCTTGTAACTTGTAAGTCCTAACTCATCCTTCAACACCAACTCCCCCTCTTTTCAATGTTTCTTCTTCCTCCCTTGCTGCTCTGTTTCCCATTCCCAACTCATCCTACACCATTAAATCCCTCATCAAGCTTGAGAGTGAGAAATCCTGAGCTAGTCGTTGATACAGGCTTAGATCAATCTTGACTCGTCAAGTCACGACGAATGAAATCACCCAAGTTGGTTGTTGGACTACTTCAAAAAACCCCGTGGCCTCTGCTTTTGAAGCAATTCTCGAGCTTGAGCTCTGAATGTAAATGAGCAATCCCAATTCAAATCTGGTCCAGTTCAAGTAATGGGTTCGTCAATGGTTGAATTGCCAATTGTCGGATTTAATTATAAATCGAACCTGTTTTCGAAGCTCGAATATGTTTTGTAATTCAAATATGTTAGGTGAGAGAAGAAGTTGCATTCTCCATTGCTGAGTTGAGTGGGTTTAACGAAGATGTGGGCCGGTTTCCTTCAAATTTGAGATGAATGACTAGTATAAAGGTCATAAAACTGTGTTTTGAAAGTAAAGAAAGGAGAACGCAGTTTGAATCAATTTGTGGGTATATAAATGAGGAGAATAAAATTGGGGTTGTTTGTAGTTGAGTTGCAAGAAGATAAAATAATACGAGTAGAATTAGGGATACAGAGGACGAAGCAACAGTAGAAAATAATAGAGTGCTAGCATTGAATGGGTTAGTATTTAGGAGGACAAATAAGTCATTTAAGTGTAAATTCATTCTAGGTTTTGGTAGCAACAAAATGGGTTTTGGCATTATCATTTCCCTTCTCATAAACATAAAACTATAAAAGTTATGCTGAATAGTTGTTGTCAATGTTAAAATGGGAACCCGTCCTTTGCTTGGACCCTATGATGCACGGATACGGACACGGACACGGACACTAACACGGACACGGGGACACGAGAATTCTAAAAAAATGGGGACACGCACATGGCGGAGGACACGCCACATGTATATTTATTTACATTTTTTTTCAATTTTTTTCCAAATTTAAATGGCAAAATGTGAACAAAATGAAAATTCCCTAGTTCCAATATCATTTAAACAAAACAAGACATCCATAAGTTCAATACAACCCTATTGAAAAATTACAATTTAACCCCCAAAATTTTTTAAAAAATTTACAGTTTGACCCCCGCTCTGTCCCCATCAGTTGCCCTAGCCGTGTCCCCATCGGTGTCCCGCCGTGTCCCCCTCAAAAATTTATATTAAATTATGGGACACGCCACGTGGCGTGTCCCATAACGTGTCCCCGACTCCCTGTGTCCAAACACTGTGAAACATCGACCCCTCGAGGTGTCGGTGCTTCATAGCTTGGACCTATAAAATGGTTCCTTATTCCCACTGTGTCCCTATCTCAAGACGTGGTCTGTGTTCTGTGGGTAAGGAGGTTTGTGTTATGTTAGGAAACTGATGATGCAGGATACAAGAGGCCATGTACTTATGCCATTCAACCATTATTTGGTCCTATTATATGATTAAAACCATCATTAAACCGGAAGTATATTGTATAGTAATTGTCCTAGTTATGAATTATGATAACCTAAGAAGAGGATAAAGCAAATTAGAACAAGAATAGCCAGAAGAAGCATTAGGTGCATTCGTCAAAAAATTTCATGGTTGTGAGATTTTCCATTGTTTGATCAGTCTGTTTCTTAGTTGCATGAAGTGGGTGCAGGTGCGGGTGCGGGTGCGAAAGCGGGGGAGTGAGGGAATATAGAAGCTCCAAATTTTGGGAGCGTGAGAGGAACGTGTACTTATATTATGAAAATAATGTAGTATAGAATATTCACTTCAAAAAGTACAATAATTTAGGAAGTAAAAATATGGGCCAAGTCCTCCATAAGTGTAAGAAATGGGCTAGTGGTACAATATATGATTTTCTTTTCAAGATATCACGACTTAGGCTAGATATATGAGTTTATCAAAGACCAATTAATAAAGCCAAGTGATAGATCCCTGTTTTTCTATACAAATATCAAATAAAAGCTTCCATCTTCGTAAGGAGTGAGCTCCCATCTCGGCTCCTTAGTTGGGAGAGCAAAAGCGGGCTCCCAAGGTGCGAGCGGCACCACTTTAGGAGCTCCCTGCAACTAAGGTCTGTTTTGTAAGCCGTTTCTAAAAAGTAGTTGAGGTGGAGGTCTTTAATTCTCAAATAATTTGTACCTTTATGTTTCCCATAACAAATCAAACAGAGCCTCAAGTCCTAATCAATTAGAACTAAGTTTAGAAGGTAGTCTAAATCTGTAGATTCAATGCTCAAAATGTCACCTTCTAGCTTCTATCCATACTTTTTGCTTTCATGTTGCATGGACTCTTACCACCGGATGTGACAATGTAAAAATATGGATATTTCCCATACCCAAATTGGACACTTGGATTTGTTTACTTTTAGTGCTGTTTGACGGAATGAATACTTTTACTTCTGTTTGACAGAATGAATCAAAAGAAATTTTCTACTCTCACATGATGAAAGATTGAAGTAGAATTTTTCCCCCTATACCCCAATGAATTTGAAGTGCATTCCAAAACTAATAGCAAAATTTCATGCCAAAGAATCATCCAAATTGTAATCTCTTAAAAGGTTTATGACGCATAATTCATATGACTTCCTTCAGAATAAAAGATGGAAATGCTGAAGCACTATTTCCGAGATCATCCTTTACAATCAACTGTACTGGTAAAGTTTTGTTTAGTCATGTCTTTTGGGTGCACTATTTGTGTTTGCTTCGAGAGTCATTTTCTGTATCTATTTACTATTGCTTTTCTCTTCTTTTTTGAAAATGTAACATTTTGTTCCCCTGCAGGTGATGTCTGCAAAGGAGATACTGTTTTGTTCATGCAGAAAGTATACAAGAAGTAGTAACTCACTGGTTCCAGCTCTTCCTTTCCTTTTGTATATGAATCTCTCAATTTCAAGACCAAGTTTTAAATTTTGTTTGCACTATAAATTGAGGAGCTAAGTCTAAACAGGTTTGACAAAGTGACGAGGAGTGGAACTTCTATTGGGAAGAGAACTGTTGCTGGGAGGGTTGTTAAGGAAAGCTACGGTGCTGCCAAACAACAACATACATTCACAGTAAGTCTGGGCAAGGTTAAAATAAATATTCTTGAGCTTATATTTGAGGGTTCCACAATTATGGTGCACTTCTGGCCAGGGCACATTTGTTACGAATCACATCCAGGAATCGTGTACATAAATACTGTTATTTATATGTCCAGAGTCGTGATTGTTAAGTTTAGGGAAATGATTTTCACAATCCCCTGTTTGTCAATGACACTCCTCTTTTCTCTTGTAGTTGGGTGAATCTACTAAATTACCCTTCAATGCAATAAACTTTCACAAAATGCATGGACTATTTTGTAAATTCATGCACTACAAGACAAAAGGGGAGTGCCATTGGTAAAAAGGAGAGTGTCAAAATCATTTCCCTAAGTTTATAGCTACTGTTGATGCTTTCTTTTCTTATGATTGTTCTGATTTGATTTTTACTAACTCAACTCCCCCATTTATATATGCGTATACTTTTATTTAAAGGTTGAAGTACTGTGGAGCAAAGGGATGAAGAAATTGCCTCCACTTTTTCCTTTGCTTGTGAAAGGTCGTAACCTCTACAAGTTGAAGACTTTCCGGCAGGTGAATGTATACTGATTAGAATGCAACAGAAGTTCTCTGGTATGTTCCTGTTATAATGGTTTTTAGTTGCTTGGTTTCGTATACCTATCCTTTTTTTAGTGTTGGAAGAATGAAACAGAAAGACATAAAGTTCTAGCCGAGAAGCACAAGAGAGGTGCAGCGGCAAGACTTGTGAGAGCAAAGATGAAGACAAAGAAGGCATGCTCTAAAAACGGTGGGGTATGGAGAGAGAGTGAGAGAATTTCGTCTTTCTTTCTAATTCTTTATGTTTCTGTGATTAACTTCAGGTTTGATGTCAAACAGGTGTTAAGCGTCAGAAACGTTATCATCCAGAAGGAAAGAACGCTGGACTGGAGAAAGGGAAGCACGCTAAAGGATGTGGGAAGGCCCCAATGGAGCACGCAAAATCCAGTACTCATAGTCAGAAGGCCCCAGCAGTTGCAAGAGCAAACCTGAAAAATTCCTTTTCAAGCACGTCTAAACCTTCTAGGAATCATCCAAACCCTCCCCATCCCAATCAATATCGAGACTTGACGACCCGTACTTGCACTTTTCCTCCTCAAAATTTTCACCGATCTCAAATGCCGTATCACCACCACCAGTGGAGTTCACCTCTCCAGTTTCCAACAACGGGCTCTACTTCATCTAGAATGGGGTTCCCTCATTTCAGGCCTTATGTCGATTAATCTGTCATGCCATTATCACAACATCAAGGTTCAAATCATGGCTTTTATCCCTACCACGTTTTACATCATAGCTGGGTGCTCGAACCCAGTAATTTAAACCCATCTCCAGAAGTGACGAACATTTATGGACTGTCAAAAACATATGGACAAAGGAGGTAACGATTTTAGAGCTTTCTGGAATAGGTGTTCAAAGGAGATAAGGATTTCAAACCAGGAAAAGCCAGCGTATCGGTTGGCTTCACCAGTTGCTGGATTTGGTTTCTTAACATGCAAAATATTTTGGGTATCTTTTCTGGGGGAACTATTTTCTCCTTTTGTCCGTTACTATACCAACAGCTTAGTGTATAAGAGCTTCTCCATCAGTTTTTAGAGCTGATATTACAGTCAAATTTTTTACTCCCCATGTAAAGTCAAGTAGCAATGCTGTCTACATTTTTTCCACTCATCCGTTCTTTTACCACCGTGTTAAACAAACATCTTGTTTTTAGAGTTAGGACCCGACTTCTTCGCAATTAGATTGCAAAGAAGTCTTTGCCCCGCGGTTGCATCTTGGTCGTCCAACTTGACAAATAGCGATCCAAAGTTTAAACAGATTCTTCCCATGAAGAAGAGATTCTTTCAAGGAAGAATCTTTCAACAAATTTGATTCATTCTGATATGATGACAAACGCAAAGTAGGTTAGGATCAAAAAAAGAACACAACAATGGATTATAGAGAACACAAGACACTGGATATATTATTGTCAACACTGACTTCATTAACTTGGATATTACACTGGGTAGGAGTCTCCGTTTATAGGTGTAAGGAGACTGCTTACATCACCGATAAACAATACTAGATATAATTGGAAATTACTATTCAGCTACTATTCACATGGTTCATATAATTGATTCACCTGCCATGCTACTATTACTCCCTGGACTTTTACACTAAAGTATAACTCCTCCTACATCATAAACACAATACACACCAATAACTTCACTCTCCGGAAAAGAGGACAACACAACTTTATTTTATATTACATCACACAAAAGTAACTAACACTCTCTATACAGGTGGTATGAGCACATGGTTCACTCTGGATCATCTGAATTACTTTATTCAGTTTTGTCAGTCAAGTGATACTGGGTTAAAAGATAGCGAATATTTTGGCGCCACTCTTCCGAATAAGTATCATTGAATTTCCAATTTGCAGTTTCATAATGGAGGAGAGAGGAGGGAACTTCTGCATGTGTCAATCCATTGAGTGAACACAGTGTTTGAGTCATGACCAGATAATTTTCATTGTGGATCTTGATGCTCTGAGACTCTTGATATGTAGAAAGGAATATAGTGTGATACTCCTTTCGCCAAGTGATAGAACCATCTGGATTAGGAAGAAATCTGTTGTTGCGATTTGTCCAAAAAGCAAATTGGAGATCCCCGTCTGCACTGATGGGGATTTATCTGATCTTCTGCTACCAGTAGGATATGCTTCCAAAGAGCAAGAAAATTTTCAAAAAGAAATCTTCTGGAGGATGGACTTGATTGAACGCTGCATGTGCTAGATAAACTAACACTGCTGATTTATTTAAACTGACACTTATGGTATAAACATCTACCAGATACCATAAGAGGGGGTATGCTTCTTATTTTGAAATAAAAGACATTATGATATGAGACTTAAAACTGGGTGAGAAAGGGATATACAGGATGAAAAGGTAAACCTTTTATGGGACCTTTATCAAGACCATACTTGAAAATGCAGAGATGTTGAAGGTTTTGACACATTTGGACACACCTGAAAAGAAGGGTTAACTCCAAAAGATGACACTGAAGGTGGACATGAAGATTAACTGGGTGGAAATAGGAAATCATGGGAAAACAACCAATGAATATGGTTTTATTTTGAAAAACTGGTTGATTTCTTTTTTAAGCCTTGATAGAAAATCTGGGAGGACATTGGTTGTTCCCTTTATGTGGACATCATCAAAACTCCAATTAGAAAACCAATTTGCCCATCTGAGTAACTATGACTTTGGAATGTGCTTATGTTTGAATTTGAGCATGCTGGGAAAACTTATCATATCAGTCTCAATTAGGAAATGATGACCGATTAGATGAAATTCAAACTTCTCAATACTCCTTTCGATTGCCAAAATTTCTTTGTAAGTAGAATGGTAATGAAGTTCTGCTGGAGAGAATGTACCACTCTTATATCCACAAATTCTGCGCTTTTGATCTGAATTTTCTTCCAAAAGAACTGCTCCCCAATATAGATCAAAGGCATCTGTCTGAAGAACTCTTTGTCCATCTGAAGGTATGGTTAATGGAGGAAGGATTTTGGCTATGACTTTGAGGTCTTTTACAGCTTTAGTATAATGGACTGACCAAGGAGGAGAGTTTTTCTTTAGTAGAGCTGAAAGAGGAGTATGGTATTGGGTAAGGTTGGAAATGAAATCAGCCATATAGTTAACAATTCCAAGGAACTACTGGACTTGCTTGACTGTGAGATTATCTTCTGGAAAATGGTCAAGTTGAGAGGCTATATAAGGCTGGAGGGTATAATGACCTTTAGAGATATGCATCCCTAAAAAATCAATTTCTGATTGAGTAAGAAACATCTTTTTCTCTAAGACCATGATACCATGGGTTTGGACTAGGGAATGGAAAGTTTGGAGTAAGGCAGCATGAGACTCAATATCTGGTGAAAAGAGTAGAATATCATCAATGTAGATAAGTGCTGAGAACAGAAGAGGAGCAAATATCCTGATCATGGCCTTTTGAAACAAAAATGGAGCTGTTTTTAATCCAAAAGGCATGACTGACCACTGGAAGTGGTGATTTGGAATGCAAAAGTCAGTTTTGGGACGATCATCTGGATGGATGCCCAGCTACCAGAAACCTGCTTTCAAGTCAAAATTTGAGAAAATTTGAGCTTTAGGCAAGTTTGCAAAAAGAACACTTCTCCGAGGGAGAGGAAATTTGTTATCTTGCAGAAAATGATTAAGAGGCTGGTAATTGATAACCAGGCGAAGTTTTCCTCTTATCTGCTCCGTCATTTTGTTCACATAAAAATGCTTCACATGCCCACTGAGAAGTTATGGGTTCAATCAAACATTCTGACAGGAGTTGCTGGAGCTCCTGAAGAGCAAGCTGGTAGTGTTCTGGATTCATTCCATGATGGGTAGCTTTGGTAGGGTTGATGTCTTCATTTTTCTTAAAGGGAAAAGAAATGAAGAAGTCTGGATTTTTCCAAAGTGGGTTGGAGCATTTGGTGAGGAACTGGAAATGGGATTCAGCACAAGAAGTTTAGATTATGGCTTCTGTGATGGAGGAAAAATTTTCTAGTTGGGTTGAGTGGTCCAGGATAATAGGTAATTTTTGTATTTCAAGCCTTTTTTGAGCCAGGAGACTTTGCTAAGATTTTGAAGGATATCAAAGCCTAATAATAAATCTTTTCCTGGGAGATCAGAACCATAAACTTGGTGTTTTATGGTGTATCCAGGGAAGAGTTGGATGATAATAGACTTACTGATTAGAGTGATGACAAAAGTTTCTCCATTGGCTGCTGCAAAGGGTCTAAAACATAATTGCCAGTAGGACCTGGGGAGAATTGCAGGGTTGAGGATGGAGGCGGCTGCACCAGTATCAAAGAAGGTGATAACTGGTATGGGTTTCTCATATTCAAGTAAGATTTTGACCTTAGCTAGAGGTTGAGCCAGCATGATGTTTGAGAACCCAAATGTTTGGATTTCATAGGGGAATGAGTCAGAATCATTAGAAGAATCATCTGATTCTGATGAAGAGCCATCAAAGGTGAATGCAAGGACTACTTTAGCTGTTGCTTCATCATCAGTGGAAAATAGAGATTCGATATCAGCATCCTCAAGATCATCATCAATGAGAGCCAAAGAGCTCATAATTTTGTTTCTTGCTGCTTTATTTGGACACTGCTTGGCATAGTGCCCTTTCTTTCTGCATATGTAGCAGCGATCAGACTTTCATTACCCTCTGAATTTCTTCTTCTTGAAAAATTTTCATTTTGTCTGGCGAAAAAACTTGCCAGGTTTTGGAAACTTTGGAAACTTGCCAGGAGATCTGAACTTCCATTTCTAAAAGTGTTTGGATTTCTGATATGATGGTCGGCAAGTGCACTTCTTGTCTTTGCACTTTATAGATAGATCTGGCCAGTCACATGCTTTGCCAAGAAGTTTTCCCTATTCTTCAAGAGTTCTGAGAAATTTCTGATGATTGCATAGCTTTTCCAAGGCAATCAAAGAGTGCTGGTAAATACCACCAAGGGATGTTGCATTCAGCGTCAATCCTTTTGTCTACAGTAGCCTTGTTGTCTCATTTCCCAATAGTTTAGGAAGGGAATTGAGAAAGGCTTGCTTGAGGTAGACATCATCCATGCTGTTGAGAAGATAAAACCTCTAAGACATACGGTCGTAATGGATCTCCAAATCTTTTCGTTTGAATGAACAGCACTTCATACCAAGATATTCCTCTCGAACGAACTCTTTTGTGTTATGATTTCCAAGAAACTCAGTTTGCAGAACTGAGATGAATTGATCAAAAGTTGGAAGTTGCTTAAGCTGCAGCTGTCGGTACTCACCAAGAGCCAAGTACCGTAGACGAAGACGGCCAAGGAATTTTGTTGTACACTTATTAATGACAATACTTAGTGTAGCATTCGGGGAAAGCATAGCAGTAGTACACCAAGCATGAATCTCATAAAGTTTATCCAACCATTTTGAGGGGGGTATGGTATCAAAGGAGAAACTTTGGGTATGGATGTTGGAATGTGAAAAGGAATCAAAAGTTGGAATTTTAGGGGGTGTATCAAACTCAAGACCTTCTTCAATGATGGGATTTTCAATATTTTCCTCTGGGTTTTCTAGGTTCATCATGAAAACATGAGGAATTGGCATAGAGTTTGTGGATTCAGTATTCGAATGAAACTCAATGGTTAGTTCAGGAGATGAAGTTTCTGGTATAGTGGCAAAGGTATGTAGGAGAGTGGAGATTAGATTTTTTTGAAGGGCTAAATGTTGGCTGGACCATTAACTGAGATGACTTGGAATTTGGATCAGATGGTTTAGAAGGAGTGGAGGTAGTTGGGGCAGAGGTAGAGGTAGAAGGTGGAGAAGGAATTGTTGGAGGTTGAATAGGCTTTATCTGGGGCTTTGGGAAAAGAAGTTTTGGTGGAGATGGTCTTTTTGGTGGAGGAAGAAAAGCTGATGAGCTCCCAAAGATATTGAACTCACCAAATCCTGAAGTAGGATTTATAAGTAAAGGCTGAGACATTTGAGGATGGATACCCAAACAAACTTTGTTGAGAGGAAGATGTAAACATGTCAAACGGGCTTTTTTTTGTTGAGAATACTGTTGAGCTTGAAGAGAGTGAAGCTGATTTTTTAGATGTTTCATTTCAGAATCCTCTTGGTAAAAAGCTGCTGAAAAGGCTTGGTTGGCATAAGCCATCTGAAGAAGTTCTTGATGAACATTTTGAATTTTCTGTTGCATATATCTGATAAGAAGTTCCAAAGATGATAATTTCCTATGGACAACATTCTCCAAATTTTGCTGGAAGTTAGCAATTCTCCGGAGAATTTTGTTTTGAGCAAGAGAATTTGCCGACTGCCAATTTATCGCTGCTTCTGCTGCTGATACTGCCTTGGTGCTACCATCCGGGAGAATGGTAGTAGGGTCTGGAATTTTATGACGATGGTGTTTACATCCTAAAATATGCCACCCAATAAGAAAATTACACGTGGCACCAAATAGTGTGTTGACCAATCAGAACACATCTTAGTTAAACCCGAGATACAGAGGATTGCAGGGTTTAATGGTGATGTTGTTTTAGTACTATACGGTATCGTTTTGATTGGAACCGACGGCGTTTAGGCTATAATTAAGGATGGTTTTAAAAGCAGTTTGATTTAAACCGTTGATTGATCTTTGGAAACATCGAACGGTACTATTACTGTCTTGGTTTATAATAAATGTTGGACATGATTGCAGGGGATTATTCTGAGCCTAACGTGTGACATTAACCCACGTTGCGTGGAAGTGGGAACCGTTATTTAAGCATGAAGCCACGAATACCATTATCGAAGCATGCAGGGGGGAAAGAATTCTAGAAATATCAAGATAACCGTTCGAAGACCCCTCTCAACCGATTTATGCGGCCACTATGGATATCAATCGAAGACGTGGGGATCGAAGACAAGTTCAGCGTCTATAAATAGAAGAAGCAAGTGAAGAGAGAGACACAAAAAATCCATATCATCTGACAATTCATACAACAATGATTGCTCAGAGATCTATCTTAGATTAGTTTTAGTTTAGAATAGGGTCTTTTTTGTAAGTTGAAGGCTTATTTGCATGTAAGACTACTTTCGATTAAATTCAAGTTCTCTTATTTCCTTTAAGTTTTTTCTTACCAAAGAATAGTTGTTTGCAAGTTTGATTTTGATTAAATTCAGTGTGCTTGCATTTCTTTATTATTCTTGATAGAATCTTAAGAGTGTTTGTATATAAACTTACCTTTGATTAGATTCAGGTTTGTTTGTATTCAATCATCTTTTCTGATTTCGAAGCGCGTCAATCTTTTATTTGGTTGATACCTTAAGGAAAAATCCTCTTAGTTGAGGTAATCGGACGGATAACACAATTGCCTGATTGAGATTGGTTGTTTCAAATCATTTTGAAAAGAGTAATTTCTTCTTTGAAATTATTTCTTTTCTGGCACGCTCGCACACAATTATTTGTCGATTGATTTGAGCTAATTCAGCCCAAACAATTTTTGGTACGCCCGGTGGGACTCGAAGGTGCCAGAATGCCAAGGCTTCGAAAGCAGATAGGGACACCTGTTGGTGGTCAAGTGCCAGAGGAACAAGCTGTGCCAGAACAGGTCACGGAACAGGGAACGCCTATGAATCATGAGTTTCCCCAATTGGCTTCCGAAATAGGAGAGCTTCCTTATGAGGAGCCTTCTTATGAAGTGCCTCCTTATGAAGGGCCTCCAAATTTCCAAAAGGGACAAGCCAGTGGTAAAGACCACGATAAGGAGGACATGTTCAGAGAAATGATGATAGCTTTTCGAGAGATGGCTCAAACCCAAAGAGCCATGATCAAAAGCATAAGAAGTAGGTTGCCCAACCTAGAGGTAACGAGAAACAGTCCAGGGAATATTGGGCTAGATGATCAAGCTAATTCAACTACTCACCAAAATTCTTTCGAAGGAAGGCTTGGAGAGGATGTTGGTCAGGGTAAGATAAGGTCTAGAAAGGGTAAGGAGAAAATGTATCCAGAGGAAATACCACAATCTTGGTATGAGCCTTTGAAGCCTACAAAGCCTGTCTTCGAAATCCCAGACCAATCTCATGGAATTCCTATTGGGATTCCAAGAAATGCCAGAGACAGGCAGAGCGTTAATCCTCTTTTCGAACCCACACTTGGGGGATGGGAGGATGATGTAGAGCTAGAACGAGGTTATAGACCTGAGAAAACGAGGGATAACACACAGCATTCTCGTCAAAGTCTTCCAAATACCAAAAATCCCACCACAGCGGTTTATGGAAGCCATAGGCCTGCTCGGGTGAACACCACGGCCGACCCAATGCAGCAACCCTGGAATGGGAGACTTCCTAGAGAAAATCAAGGGGATTTTAACACTATAAGGGAAATGTATAGAAATGACTTGGTGGAACCAAATCCACCAGTAGGAAATCAAGAACAAAATTTCCTTGTAGGTAACCCAATACTAAGAGACCAAGTTATGTGTCTCATACAAGAAGTTTGTGGGCCTCGAACTCGGGGGGTACAACCTCAAATCTATAGGAAACCATATCCAGAATGGATTGACACAACATTCCAGATCCCTAGAGAATTTAAAATCCCAGACTTTACTTTGTTTTATGGGGATGGGAGACAATCTTCTATAGAACATATTGCTAGGTTTTCTGCCCAATGTAAGAACTTGGCTCAGAATGGTTTCATGAAGTTGAAATTGTTCCCAAATTCTCTGTCTGGGCCAGCTTTTGCATGGTACACAAATTTGCCTGCAGAGTCGATAACAAGTTGGTTTCAAATGGAAGAGGCATTTCATGCACAATTCTTTAATACTGAGCCTGAAGTCTCTATGGCAGACTTGGCTAGGCTAAAGCAGAAACCGGATGAAAAGGTAGCAGATTTCATATCTAGGTTCAAAAGGGCTAAGACCAAGTGTAAACTCCATCTGCCAGAGGCAGAGTTTGTGAGATTAGCACAAGATGGTTTAGAAAGGGAGCTTCGAAAGAGGTTTGATTCTACGGAGTTTAGGGACTTTGCAGATCTAACATATAAAGTTGCTAGATATGAATCACTGCTAGAGGAAGATATGGATAGACATAATTCCTCTTACCCAACATACTATAGGGATCCTAATTATGAAATAGATGCTGCTGAAATTATAGAGCACGAACCTTGTGTTTGTGAGCCCTTAATTCAAAAGAATGTCTCTCTTGGGCAGAAGTTCAAACAAAAGGAAATTACTAAAGTATATTCTTTTGATATATCTAAAGCTGATGAGATCTTTGACTTCTTGTTAAGAAAGAAAATCATCAAGTTGCCTTTAAATGTGAAACTGCCCACAGTGGAAGAAAAGAATGGAAAGACCTATTGCAAATGGCATGATTCTTGGTCTCATTCAACTAAATCTTGTAATGTTTTTCGTGACAGGATTCAAGAACAAATCAAGAAAGGTAGAATCAAATTCCCTGAAAAGACTATGGGGATAGATGCAGTGCCTTTTCCAAAGGTAGAAGAGGTCAACACCAGTGTGCCCTCCTCACTAGCTCGAACTGTCAAGAAATATTGGCAGGATAAAGAGGCACCAGTGAACATGAATACTGTTCAATATGGAAGGGGCAAGCCATACGCTGGCCACCCTCGAGGCATGGGAGTGAGGCCAAGTTCCTATAGGCGAGCCAATGATGGTTTTTCTTTGCAGAAATTCTCAGGTAATAATCACCTGCCTATGCTAGAAGCCTCATTTTTGGAGTGCCTGTGTGTAGGATGCAGGGCCAACTATTTGGTTTTCAAGGATTTGGATAGAAAGGGCGTGAGTTTTTTCCCAAAAGAAATGGGAATGAAAAGAATGGCCCCAGTTCAAGTAAGGCCAAGTGACAGCAAGTCTTGGTTGGCATCAAAAAGGGACATGCCTACTAGCCCTGTTCCAACCATCCACAGAAGGGAGCTGCCACCTTCGAAGAAAGCCAATATTGGCCAAACATCAAAGGCACAAGAAGAGGCCAAACAAGAGGAATTCACCTTGGTGAAAGGGGTTCCTGACTGGTTTCTGAAGCAAGTTAAACCTGATTTGTTCCAAGGATACAAAGGTTCAAACAGGAATGAGAGCAGAACTTTCAAGCCACCAATTTCGAACTCTGGAAACTGGGTGTTGATTAGGGATCCCAAGTCTCAAGTACCGCAGATGGTTCCATTGCTCTCAAGAACTCAAAAGAGAAAGCTCCAGAGAAAGTATACACTTTTCCAGTCAGGAGAATCTTCAACGGGAGAAGAATCAGGCAGACGAGCAAGACCTAATCCAAGGTTCGACAGGATCGAAAGAGACCCAGAGGAGTTTCGAACCCAGTGTCACGAGAGGGAGACTTTGGAAAAGGTTGCCTCTGCTATGCTCAAAGAGGATCTTGACCCGCCTTCTCCTAACTCACTGGCTAGTTATCAGTCTGGTTTGCTCGAGGCCATGTTGGTAGAACAACAGGGAATGGAAGGAACCTCCTCCCCTATGGAGGTATCGACACAGGAATCCGAAGAGAAGGGTGCTAAGGAGACTGAAGCAGTTAAACCGACCAAAGAAGTGGCTACAATCCAATTTGGAGGTCAGCCAGAAGTACAAGTTAATATGGTTTATCCAAGCTCTATGGATTTCTTCTCAAATGGTCAGGTGTTCAAAGATCAAGATACTGCTTGGTCTAACCTGAGCAAGCCAGAGAATTCTGAAGAAACCCTGAGTGATAAGGAGTTAAATATCATCTGCAACGACTATGACTTGAAAGAAGTATCTCAGATCGAGAGGGACGAGAACTTGGTACGTGAAATTGAGCAGCATCAAGAGAGTTTGGAGGTAAGCTCAAAAGAAAGTGCTTGTTTCGTGGCAGATTCCATGTCCGACGTTGAATACCCCTTGGTAATAGATTTAAATTATGTGGAAATTTCATATCCATTTAAACTACCTACTAATGCAATGAGACAACATTTGCGTCCATTGTATATCACTGCACACTTTGATGGAATCCCACTTAACAGAATCTTGGTGGATAATGGGGCTGCGGTGAACATTTTGCCTTTCCAAACTTTGAAAAAGTTAGGAAAAGGAAAAGCAAAATTGATTCCAACCAGCACATCCATTGCAGGATTTACTGGGGAAAGCCAACATGCCAGGGGAATCATCTCCATTAGATTGGCAGTAGGTGGGATAGAAACTGATACTGCTTTCTTTGTAGTTGACACATATGCTAAATATAATGCTTTATTGGGAAGAGACTGGATTCATGTTAACGGATGTATTCCTTCCTCTATGCACCAGAAATTAATGATTGTTAAGTATGACAAAGGCAAAGAAGTGGGTGTTGAAGGAGTCAAAGCTGATCCACATCCATTTGGTGCCACGGCAAATTTTGCTGAAGCAGAAATGTACAAATCAGATGTAGTTCCTTTGAGTGAACTATTTCAAGCAGCCACTTACCCAACCAACGAGATGGAACTGGGAGAATTGGCGGAGCTAAAATCGAAGCTGAAACAAACTGTTGATTATGAATCAGACACCCCAAAAGATGATGCTGCTTGGATGTAAATCCAAGAGAGAGGCTGAAGAAAAAGCCAACTCATTGGCTTTAGTAAGATATGTTGCTCTGGGGATCGAACAGAAGATCCAAGAAGAGAACATATGGGAAGAGGTTATGCAGAACAATAACCCTCATGTGAAAGAAATCCAACTCACTTCTCAAGAACAGGTTGAATCACAAGATCTGTTGGAAGAAGTAAGGTTGGGAGATGCACAAAACCCCAATCCAGTGTTTATTAATAAACAGCTTGAACCTGGTATGAAAGCTGAATTGGTGGCACTATTAAAAGCAAATAAGGAATGCTTTGCATGGAGTTACAAGGAACTACCTGGCTTGGACAGGGGATTGGTGGAGCATAGGTTACCTATCAAGCCACAATTCAAACCTGTGAAACAACCAACCAGGAAGATGAGTCCAGAAACTATTGCAGGAGTTAAAAAGGAAATGCAGAGGCTTCTAGATGCAGGCTTCATTAGAACAGCCAGGTATGTTGAATGGCTATCTAATATAGTTCCAGTCCCTAAAAAGAATGGAACTATCAGAATCTGTGTCGATTTTCGAAACCTAAATACTGCGACTCCTAAGGATGAATACCCAATGCCTAATGTGGATACACTTGTGGACAATTCTGCTGGCCACAAGATATTGTCTATTTTAGATGGGCATTCAGGGTACAATCAAATCTGCATAGCAGAAGAAGATGTGCATAAAACAGCATTTGCCTGCCCAGGCAACATTGGCATCTTCGAATGGGTTAAAATGCCATTTGGGCTAAAGAATGCTGGGGCCACATATCAGAGAGCAATGAACACTATTTTTCATGATTTAATGGGAACTTTTTTGGAGTGTTACATAGATGATATCATTGTGAAGTCAAACTCTGATGAGGATCATTTGCAACACTTAGAAAAGGCATTTCAACAAATGAAACGCTATCAGCTGAAGTTAAACCCAGAAAAATGTGCTTTTGGAGTATCAGCTGGGAAGTTTTTAGGGTATCTAGTTCACAGCAAAGGAATACAAGTTGACAGGAACAAAACTAAGGCCATCATTGAGGCTAAATCACCTTCTACTAAGAAGGAGTTGCAAAGGTTTCTTGGTCAATTAAATTTCCTTCGAAGATTTGTATCTAACACTGCAGGAAAAACTAAAATTTTCTCTTCTTTGTTGAAACTTGTTCCAAGCAAAGTGGAGGAATTTCAGTTCCATTTTCCTCATGTCCTCTTTGGCGTCTGATTCCAATTTTTTCTCCAGCAGGGGCCTAAAGCGGAGTACCAAAGCTTTGGCTTTCCTTCGAAGCCGAGCCTCCTTTGTTGGACGCTTCATTTGTTGCCTTTTGAAGCGCCTTCGAAGCTTTTTATCAGCATGGCCAGGCACCACTTCGAAGGACTCAGTAGTGAAGATATGGATTTGGTCATGCAGCTTCTCAATCCTTTCCTTAGTGAGAGCATAATCGTGAAGGGTTTGGTCGAAGCCATACGCAGCGGTATTGGCTTCGAGCCATGACTTGATTACTGGTAAGAAGTCTAGGAAACAGTGGATTTGATAAGAAACCGTGGAGGGGATGGAACATAGTACCAATGTCTCACAAGCCCACTTAAAATTAGTTAGTGGAACTTGTTTTTCCAGGATAGAAATATCCAGGAAAGAGAAGGCTGCCAGGAGTTGTAGAGCTTTACTCTTGTCAGCAGGGTAGATGGAATAACCATATTGCCATTGGAAATGAGGGGTATTGACGGCAAGGTTATTCACCTCATTGAACCAGTCAGGCTCTTCAGGAAGAGGAGCCAGTTTGTTGGTTTCCTCGAAGTCAGCTGGATAATGTGGAGTTTGCACCTCTGTGAGCCAGAGGGACTGTTGGGTTTGAGCCATGCGTTTGAAGTCGCAGTAAGGGGCAGGCCCCAGGTAATTTTCCTCTTGTTTCAGGAAAGGGGAAAATTTGAGAGAGGAGTAAATGGATTCAAGCATACCCATGTGAACGGTGTCGTTACCGCTCAGGGGTATGAATTGGCTTGCGAACAGAGTTCGAAAGTGATGAAATTTGTGGGGTGTAGGATCAGGCTGATCGAACTTGACCAGAATGGTACCAGTGTTGGTATTAATAGGGTTTTCTTCCCATGAGCCCCAGTTGGACCCATCGAACGAGTTCGAACAGGTTAAAGAGGAGTCCCAACCTGTGGGAGATGGGTTGGGGTGTGGAATGTTCGATCCGAAAGGATTTTGCTTGCCAACATTCGAGGAGAGTTTGGAGGAGACATTTGAGGAGAAGGGGTTTGGCAATCGAGATTGTCTAAGATAAGATTGATTTCTGGAAGAGAGTCCATAAACGCAAGATTTCTTAGCAAAACCCGAATTCGAAGGGGTTTATGAGGGGTAATGTGATTCATTAAACCCTATCATTAGCTACCATTTATAGAGAAATAATTGTGGCTATCTCTGGGCAGTTCAATAGACGTGCATGGGAATAGAAGCCTATCATGCTTCATGCATCCGGTTTTGAAGGGACGTGACCAGAGAACGTGTGCCATTAACATTTATTTAGCCTAAATAAAATGTTAATTCGGGGGGTGTGTTTACATCCTAAAATATGCCACCCAATAAGAAAATTACACGTGGCACCAAATAGTGTGTTGACCAATCAGAACACATCTTAGTTAAACCCGAGATAC
The DNA here is from genome assembly GCA_019656295.1 of Rhododendron mucronatum var. ripense. Taxonomy (NCBI): domain Eukaryota; kingdom Viridiplantae; phylum Streptophyta; class Magnoliopsida; order Ericales; family Ericaceae; genus Rhododendron; species Rhododendron mucronatum. Next base: position 23,214 of record BPLT01000035.1, on the reverse strand, counting down.
AGAGGATTGCAGGGTTTAATGGTGATGTTGTTTTAGTACTATACGGTATCGTTTTGATTGGAACCGACGGCGTTTAGGCTATAATTAAGGATGGTTTTAAAAGCAGTTTGATTTAAACCGTTGATTGATCTTTGGAAACATCGAACGGTACTATTACTGTCTTGGTTTATAATAAATGTTGGACATGATTGCAGGGGATTATTCTGAGCCTAACGTGTGACATTAACCCACGTTGCGTGGAAGTGGGAACCGTTATTTAAGCATGAAGCCACGAATACCATTATCGAAGCATGCAGGGGGGAAAGAATTCTAGAAATATCAAGATAACCGTTCGAAGACCCCTCTCAACCGATTTATGCGGCCACTATGGATATCAATCGAAGACGTGGGGATCGAAGACAAGTTCAGCGTCTATAAATAGAAGAAGCAAGTGAAGAAAGAGACACAAGAAATCCATATCATCTGACAATTCATACAACAATGATTGCTCAGAGATCTATCTTAGATTAGTTTTAGTTTAGAATAGGGTCTTTTTTGTAAGTTGAAGGCTTATTTGCATGTAAGACTACTTTCGATTAAATTCAAGTTCTCTTATTTCCTTTAAGTTTTTTCTTACCAAAGAATAGTTGTTTGCAAGTTTGATTTTGATTAAATTCAGTGTGCTTGCATTTCTTTATTATTCTTGATAGAATCTTAAGAGTGTTTGTATATAAACTTACCTTTGATTAGATTCAGGTTTGTTTGTATTCAATCATCTTTTCTGATTTCGAAGCGCGTCAATCTTTTATTTGGTTGATACCTTAAGGAAAAATCCTCTTAGTTGAGGTAATCGGACGGATAACACAATTGCCTGATTGAGATTGGTTGTTTCAAATCATTTTGAAAAGAGTAATTTCTTCTTTGAAATTATTTCTTTTCTGGCACGCCCGCACACAATTATTTGTCGATTGATTTGAGCTAATTCAGCCCAAACAGATGGGTCGTCCTGTCTTGAGAATTATGAAACTCTAGAGGGGGAAAATCTGCTTCAGTCCAAGAAGAAGATGAGGTGAACATGAAACACCCACTTGATTGACTCGAAGAACCATCATCAGATGGAGGTTGAGGAGGAGGTGAAGATTTACAAGGAGTGAGAGGTGGAGAAGAGCATAGTGGACATGGATCTTCAAAATCCTCATCATCTTCTAAAAGACTGTCGTCTAGACATTCTTCTAAAAGACTGTCGTCTAGACATTCATCACAGTCATCTTCTAAAAGATTGTTGTCCAGACATTCATCACAGTCACAAGCATCAAAGTAACAATGACCTGTTTCTGGATTTTTGAAATAGAAGACTGGAAGGCCACTGGATTGGAAATATTTAATTGGAGGGCCAGGTCAAGAACTATCGACAAACATGTCAATTGTCGAGGGAAAAATGACAGGATGGGTGGAAGATGAGGCAGAGGCTTCTTTTGGAAAAGTAATTTCCACGGTACCATCAGGTTTGGTGATAAAAAGTGGGTTAGATGATTCGATAGGAATAGGCTTGTTTTGATTTTTCTCATAAGTTGTAACCCAAGATTCTGAGAGAAGCTTGAGAAGCTCAGGACGAGAAATCTGACGTGGGACATGGACACATGAAGCTTGGTGAGGTGCGTTGACAGTTAGGAAAAGGGCTTCATCTGTGGAGGAAGGTAAGGGCATGTCCAAAGCATGATTTTGGAGGCGATAGACCATTTAGTAGTGAATGGTTGCTGCACATGTGGTGAAAATTTGAGAGGCACTACCAATTTGAACTTGCACTTTCAAGGCTGATAGCAAATGAGGATCTGCTAGTGGCATATTGAAATTGGGGTAAAAGGTAAAAATCACAGTTACAACATTTAGGGTGGTTTAGACTGTAACAATATATGCATGCTGATACTACATAAACTTGGTATCTACCAGAGCAAGTCTGGAAGTGACAGGCAAACCTTTTCTACCATGGAAAGTAACAGCCAATCTGATTGCTGCAAAATGAAGATGTGTAAATCCTTGTTGTTGCCAAAGGTGAGACAAATCAACTGGGATTTCCAAAGGTAAGAGTTGTTCAGCCTCTGTAGTTGCTATGAAACACTGATCAGACTTGGAGGCTTGGACATACTCTTTTACAGAAGTTGATCGTTTTGTGGAAAAAAGTTGGGTAATAGTCTTTTTTTACAGAAGTTTGTGGTCTAACAAAAGCATTATAGGGGATTAAGGAAAGTGAGATCAGTAATAGGGACCTCATCAGAAAGGTATTCAAACTTATACAAGTACTCAAGATTAGGAGAAGAGGTGGAGGAATTTCTACTGGTGGACGATCGTGAAGAAACAAGAGATGAGGTGGCAGAAGAATGGGTAGAAAACAAATGATTCATTTTTAGAGAAAAATCTGGGTTCTTCTTTTCCTCATACAACAAACCTTTTTCTTTTTTAATATGAGATCTTTAACTAATTTTTGATTAATAAAATTCTGTATTCTAGGGTAGATAAACTAAGACACACTGCAAGCACAAAGGCCAAAGTCTCAAGGTACTTTTAACTCACTGATACAAAATTCTTTAACCAAAATAGATAATGAAGTTTCTGATGTGGAGGATCCTTAGCAGGCAATCACAGAGCATACGTTTCAGTTTTTTTTCTTTTAGAAAAGATTTGAAGTAGTGTTGGAAAAGAGGTTTCCAGAAGGAGTTTAAGCTAGAATGGAAGACATGACTCTGATACCAAATTTGCAGACACGAAGTGGATATAAACACAAAGTAGGTTAGGATCAAAAAGAGAACACAACAATGGATTATAGAGAGCACAAGACACTGGATATATTATTGCCAACACTGACTTCATTAACTTGGATATTACACTGGGTAAGAATCTCCGTTTACAGGCATAAGGAGACTGCTTACATCACTGATAAACAGTACTACATATAATTGGAAATTACTATTCAGCTACTATTCACATGGTTCATATAATTGATTCACCTGCCATGCTACTATTACTCCCTGGACTTTTACACTAAAGTACAACTCCTACTACATCATAAACACAATACACGCCAATAACTTACTCCCTCCGTCCCATAATATTTGTCCGGTCCGCGAAACGGAGACTACAAAATAATACATTTCTTTCAAGAAAAAATTCAAATTTTTTTTACAAGTTAAAAGAACTCGTCGAGATTTAGTAAGTTGGTGAATTTTTTCCCAACTTTTATTACAAAAATAGTATTATTTTTACGTCTCCGTTTTGCGGTCTGGACAAATATTATGGGACGGAGGGAGTACTTTTTTCAACTGATCAGGACTTGTGTGTCACCTTCCATATTCTAAGCATTAAAGAGTTGGACACTTTAGACAAATATTTGTCCTTTTTTATCTTTGGTACTTTAATCATCACTACAACCACCAAAAAAAAAAAAAACCATATGAAGAAGCAGCCAACACAACAATTACCTTAACACTTTCTAATGTTGACACCCGATTAGGGGCGGAGCCACCTTGAGACAAGTGGTGGCATCTGACCCCACTGTCTTCCAAATTACAATCGAGATAGTTATAGTTTTCACCCCAAAATTGCTTACTTGACCCCACTTTTACATTACAATTTGCCCCAGTCCGTTCAAAAGTTTGGAACTTGAGGAAAAATAGGGGGCAAAATAAAATATCCTTACTTCCCCTAAAAAAAATACTTCAAAAATATCTACTTAACTCCTTTTTGTTTACCATTTCAACGTTTTTTTTACTATCAAGTAGTATGAAACAAAATTTTTTTGTGCTATAAGAAATTGACCTCACTGCCAAGAATTTCTGTCTCCGCCCTTGCACCCGATAACTAAGAAATCTACCCTAAGTTTTATATCTTTTGAATACTACATTAGTTCCAAATGATTATCTGCTTCGTAAAACAAGAACTTAAAAAGAAATCATTTTTGTCAAAAAAATTTGAACTTTTTATACCGCAAATTGAAAGAACTTGGTAATATCCAGTACGTTGCTTCTTTTGGCCATTGGTGTTGTGTGATTGTCGGGGTTTCGAGGTTGTCTATCTAGTTGAGATGTCCGTGCTTCATTGTGATGCCTTTTCGCCTCGGGTCCGTTTAATCGTTATAATTTGTTTCAATGACTAATAAAATTCCCTTTTGCTGAGAAAAAAATAAAATTTAGTGACTTGCCAAAAAATAAAGTTTGAATTTGTTTGGTAAAATGCATTTTTTTATGTTCTCATTTAGCAGGCACGAACAATCTTTCAAGACCGTAGTAGTAGCACATTCCTAACAAACGTTTTTTTTAAAATGTCCAATTATTTTTTATGCTTAGAATATAGTACAGTACACACAAATACCCCGTTGAAAGAAATCAGCATCTCAAAATAATACCCGTATACGGTACACACAAGTACTCCTGCTTGAACTTGCTAGCCAGCCGAGATGCTTATTTTGTATTTTCTTTGGAGTTTAACTTTCATCACCTTCACCGGCAACAATGGCTCTATTTGGTAACGCTTCCACTTTTCTGTAACCTGCTTTCTATTTGGTAAAATCAGTTTTTACTTTTTATTTAAAAAAAATGAACGCAAAAAACATGTTTATGTCAACTTGTTTTAAAAAAACAAAAGTAAATTAGTTGTTCGAACAGTGAAACCATATAACAACATCAAAGGCCCCAACTCAATCAAAATTACAAGATTAATAGGTCTTCCTCTTACATAAGCTTTGTGAGAGGAACTTACTTTTTGGCAGCTTGTTTTTTGCTTCTGAAAATAGTGAAAGCTGATTTCATTACTTCTTCGAATTATGAGAATAGTGACAGTGATTTCTAGAATTTGAAAGTGTAAGTAGTGTTACTTCTTCGAATTATGAGAATAGTGACAGTGATTTCTAGAATTTGAAAGTGTAAGTAGTGCACCAAACAAACTTTTAAAGTTAATTTTTGAAAATTCTGAAAATAAAAACAGAAAATAGAATGGCTACCAAGCATGACCAATTATGTCTCATTTGACGTCCTTGCTTAGACTGATGAAAGGGGGGAAAGAAATGACACTGCTTGGGTTCAAACTCGCTTGTCATTTTGTCGATAGTTTTTGTACTTTTTTGCGAGCAGGTAAGACGGCTGATAAATTAACACTGCAGATTTTCAGATTTTTTGTGTGAACTGAGCACGAGTTATTGATAAGAAAAAAGAGGGAAGAAACTGAGCACTGATGAGTAACAGTAGTTTTTACCTTTGCCCAATCAGTTTTTATATGCCTAGAATCTGCACGGTTAACCTTTGTGACAAATGTTCAAGCATAAGTCTAGAATCAGACCCAACTTACTCAGACCGTCATAGCCAAAATCAGCTCCTACTATACACAAATGCTACTCAGAAGCAGAGGCAACGACAAGAATTTGTTAATAGGGTCAGAAACTTAAAAAGTAGTAATACTTACCCTACAAAAGTCCATACTTGTCAACAGCCATCACCTACTTCAATAAACATGGAGAATATGAGTAACAACGAATACACAATTAAAACAGGAGTAACGATGAATAAATAATCAACAGAGTAATTAAATATGTTATACTTATTTTTTATATGATAGAGCCAGTAAAACCCCTAACCAACCAGTTCCTCATTGATTCAAAGAAGAAAAAACAGTTCCTCATTATCACCCATTTTCCTTCAAATTAACATACAGTCACTCGTACATACAAATGAGTCCATAGTATCACCAATTTTCCTTCAAACTAATGTACCATAAATTGAACACAGTTGTACAATGGCCCTTGCAAAATCCTTAACAATGACCAACTTTTTTCTCAATAAAAGCTTGTGTGTCAGAATCAAAAGGCAAAAATCGAACAAGGAAAAGGAAAATCCCTGCAATTGCTCTTCTTAAACTCAAGAATACGAAATTGAGCCCACAAACTAATACTCCTTGCTTGCTTGTCGCGGAGAAAAACAAAGTACTTAACATTTTGCTAATATCTTCTTGATTATTGGCGTGTTTTTCATCTTCAAAGTAAGGAATTGATGACTAGAAAAAGAAATTAAACGATAACATGAGCAAGAAAATAGAGACAGTACTGTTGAAGCATGTGTCACATAAATAGTTAACTTAGAATATAGTCCTTTCTATTGCCCTTTCACTGGAGTGTGGTGGCCTTGGTAGGAGAGTGGCTGGAGCCTATAGCAGCCAATTTGAACAACAATTAAGAACTAAAAGTTATCGTAGGGTCAACTGCCACCAGTCTTTCCTTAATTGCGTTGCCCCTGGCTCAGAAGCCAGTGCTGAAGCCACTACCCAATTTGCCATCACCACAAAGGGCACAGTTTAAGCAATTAATCGATGTGTTTTACATAGCTACCTTTGCACTGAAGGCCTGAGACTACAAAAATCTTGATGGCTTAATTGATCGATCTCATATCTCACGTAGCCAGTCAGTCTCTGAAGTCTTTTTGGTGGAAAATTTCAGCTCACATGAATAGAAATGTTAAGGTGATTTTCAAAACGAATGACACGACAATACCACATTAGAGAAGGGCGATTACAAGACCAAAAATAAATTTGTTTGTTCTGTATGAAAACAAGGCATAAAGAGTAAAAAAGAAAGAGAAATTCCAAATAGTACCCATGGATGAAGAATTGGAAAATAACTCAATAAAAAATTCATTTGTGCTATTAACAACACCCTCAGACAAGAATATAAAAAGAAACTATCTTTTACTATTTTTTTAGTTACTTTCAATCCTTAATTTCACCTCTTCAGTTTTAAAACATAAGGTAAGAATCATCAATTTAGATGTGATACTTCCGTTTTTCCTTTTTTGGAGGAGTTGGCACAACTTTAGACTGAAAATAAAGAAGACAAGGTGGCGAATGTAACTTTAATAATAATTATTTAAGTTTCTTCATTAACCCACTTGATAAGAACTTACAGATCTTGGTTGAGATTTACTCACCAGAGTTTGCGGACCACTTACAAAGAAGCTATCAGAGTGGCTTTCAGAAACACCAGAGGTCATGGAAGAACCCTCCGTTGGCTTACCCATCAAATGAAGTCCAGAAAGATGGTCTCCCCAGATATCATACTTGAATAAATCTTCATGCCCAGTCTTTTCTTCTGGTTGAACTGCTTTCTGGTTAAAAACTTTGGATCCAGGAGCCCGGGCGTGCGGAGGAATGGGAGAAGTTGAAGCCATAAAACTCGGGACAGGCCTATTTGTGCAAGGGAAAGTAGCAGAAGGCAACAAAACAGGTTTTCCAGGCAATTTTCTTGGAGTAGAGGGCTTCTCTTGAACGAGGAAAACACAACTTTCATTGGATAACTTCATAGAAACCTCAGGTTCTACTATATTCCCCTTAGTGGAAGCTTTGGTATCTGAAATCTTCTGACATTTTTGTTCTGCCACTTCTGCAAATTGACTCCTAGCCTCAAAAGTCTGATCCAAACCAGAAGTCACTGGCCAAGATCTTTTGGGTGTAAAAGATGTGACTGGTGACAAGGGTGATGAAGGTGTAGAATTACCACTTTGACTGCTTGAAACTTCAAATATTCCAGTTAATCCCGTTCCTGAACCCTTTCTCTTTCTTCGCCTTCTTCCCTTCTCTTTCCCAAGCTTAACAGTAAGCTTACCATCTTTTGATGCATCCTGAACATCTGAGTGCTCAACTGTATTGGACTCCGGTAGGGCACAAGATTCGAATACCATTTCCTTTTGAGCGTGAGGCAAATAGTTTGCTTGTCTCTGATTTCCCACAGTTGGATTGACATGTCCCTGTTCTAAGGCAACTCCTTCGCCATCTGGATAGCTATTACCAGAATTGAGCAATAATGTTTTATCCTCCTTGACTGAGCTAAAAAAGCCATTCATTTTAGAGGACCAAGAAAACTTGCCACTGTTCTTCTGGTTGCGATGCACACGAGAAGATTTCCCTACATGCCTGACAGTGGCTATAGAGCTTTCTCCACTCTTCAAAGTGTAGTCCTGGGAGCCCAGTGCCAGAAATTGGGGAAGGATGTAAAATAATACAAGAAAAACACCAAAAGTAGAGAGCAAGACAAAGGAGAATTTCTTCACTCGCAACCAGAACATAGATTTTTTGCAAAAATTTAGCATGTGTAGAGGGAGGTTTGCTTTCATAGGGATCACAAGAATACCAGTACCCAAGGTCAGTTCAAGTTCTCTCTGTACATTGACTGCAGAAAAGTCTGTTTTATACGAAATCAGAAGCTGTGTGGACTCTCCAGGTTCAAGAGAAAAACCTTTGCAAGTATGCACTAAGAACCCATCCAAGCCACATTCGGTCCCAGAAACCTGAATTCTTCTGAGCGCTAGTGGCAGGTCCCCTGTGTTCTTTGCATACAGCTCTTTGGACAATGGCTGGGAACAGGTAGAAGTGGCTTCTTCGATGCTATAGAAAACATCAGGGGGGGAGATATTTAGAGGACTTGGGATGTCGAACTTAAATTCTAAACTCTGAACAGGCTTAGATCCTTCAAACAAAATGAGGGAAAATGACCCTCCAAATCCTCGCAAAGATAACCACTCCACACCAGAAAGATTGTTCCTTATCAGTGCTGAACTTCTCCACCCACATCGATTTGAAGGGTGAAAAAGAATTGGCCCAAAAGATGCTGTCCCATAAGGATGGACATAGGCCTCTGTTTGTGCACTCTCTCCTATCGAGAATCCAAACCTTATTGGTGCTTTATATTCACTAAGAACCAAGCCACTGGATGAAGATGGCTGTAAAGGCCCATCTGAGGACCTACACTCATCAACAATTACACCTGAGTTCAAAATCAACTGCATTACAACAGGTTGTTGGCTCGGATTTTTTACAGTGATCCACTTCGAGCGATAAGTTCCAACTTGAACTGTAGGGAACAGAACCTCATGATCATGAAGCACAGACATGCCACTAGCAGTGCCTAGAGACTTCCAGTTTTCCAGTACCAATTCATCTGGTTTTGCTGCATCCATTGCCTTAAATAGAAGTACACACATGCATAAGAGCAAACTTCAATGTATAAGTACTTGGAAACGGAAATGAAATGAAATGAAACTAGAAGTTAAAGGATCCTTGATTATTCTGGAAGAACCTCTAAATTACATCACAACACAAACTTAAATTCGTACATACTTATGCATGTGTGTACGTAACTACGTATAAATCCGTGTGCGTGTACAAAATTATTTCTCAAATCTACAGATGCGAGAGTTCTTTGCCCAGGAGAACCATCACTATCAATTAAGTGCGAATTCATCATATCAAAATACTATAATGATATATACGTAAATTTAAGTACAAAATGTTAAAACTGCAAACAATTGCATTTCCTACACTCCACAGGCTTCATCTTATTTGGAAATCTCTTATTCATCCAAGTAACAACTGTGAAATGTCGTTAAAGTATAAAACGACAATGTACAATAGTAAGACAATGCCCGTTTCTCCCATGTCAAAGATCTATAATGCTTTTTTCATTGCAAGCAAAAATCCATCACTAATGCACCATTTTGACTGGAGTTGGATTATCTCTTCCTTCTATATCCAGAACTGGAAGATGGGATTGGCTTATTGGTAGATATCATCTGGCTTTGAGAGCATGAGCTTGAGGAATAATAAGAAGACAAGACAAGGGACTGAGCTGTAAAATTGAGTCCCAATGCATTTGACAGCCTTTTATGTCTGTTTAATTCCAATATCATCATGTGCAAGCTTTAGAGCTTTGGCATGAACAGTGTGTTAGGCACAATGGGTAGAATGATGCCTCTTTTATTTAAACCTAGTTGTTTCGCGAAATCGAATACATACCTGAAGCCTTAACAACTATGTGGCAGTGCAAGAAATTGTGCAACTATTAAAAATAGTGAAGAAGCACAACATAAAGCATGGATATGGAGCACATGACAACATTAAAGCATCATCTGAATATGCCTAAATGGAAAATTCCGCAAAATCATGCCACAGACCTGTCAAGGACATTGTTGTATGTGAATATTGGCTTATGGATTTCATAAGCATTAATATTTAATTTCTTTGGATATACCAATTAAATCTATACATCAGGAAGAAGTCAGTAGAAAGCCCTTACATTTGCAGTCTTACATTTGCCAAAACTAAAAAGTTCTAACAGGGGACTTGGATAAGTACAATCCCAGCTCATTTTAACATGTTCCTAAGGGCACTTGTTAACATGGTTAAATTCATCGTACATCTTTGTAAGAGTGCTCAGAATATTACCACATTCAAAGCATGTAGTTAGATGTTTATCGATGCCATATATGTTTGAAAAGTTTAATCAGAGGTAAATAGGAAGAAAATATAGAAGTAAAACTAAAATAACAAATTTCCAATATACATCAATTCATCAGCAGTTTTGTAGTGAGATGATCCCGGTGGCTTGTCCATAAAAATTGGTTGATCACAGATCACTCCCTTGTGGTGATTTCACACAACAATTGTATTCACTTAAAAAAGAGAAAATAAACCATCAATGATCTATCATTTACTTTACCACAAAACTATTCCGTTCATATGCACATTAAAGATGCAATTTATTATCTAATGAAAATTGTTTCCAATTTTTAAATCGAAAAGCTAACAGATGACGAGGTTTAATTCAACAATTTTATAATTTTACCAATGCATCACACGTTACTTTTTCAAACCTTATTACGTTGTGTTGGTGTAAGTGATGATATGTGTACCTCAAGTGCCCAAAGCGTGTCCAGTTCTAAGAAATGGAATAATAATAATACAGAAGAGGCAAAAGTCTGACACGTGTCACTGCAGGATTAGAGAACACAGACACAGTAGGAGGTAGAATTCAACCATTTTATTATTTTGCCAATGTATCATGTGTTACTTTTCCCCAACTTTTATTGTTTTGACCTTGTAAATGATGATACTTGCGTCCTTCATGCGTCCAAAGAGGGTCCGGTTCTAAGACAAGGGAAAATGATAATACATGTCGGGCAAATGTCTTTGACAACTGTCAGGATTATTCGCCAACATGGACAGGCTACCTTCTTATATTAATTTTTAACATGAAAGAGGATGCCTTGACAGCACTTTAAGAGGGTTAATGATTGTGAAACACAGCCTTTCTATCGTACCAAGTTAGGAAGGATCAGAATCAGCATACCTTGATCTCGGACGGCGATTGCCCTCTGCTGCCTAAAGACCCTGTTCTTGCATTGGCATGATTAGCCTTTCCATCTTGTTTAAAGTTTGGGTATGAATCGGCTTTCGAACAAATGTTGACTATATCCTGGCAAAGAGCCTCAATCTCGTGACTACTCGAGTCATTTATCAGTATCATTATTTTACAATTCAACTTCATTCTGGGAATATCAGACGGTGGCTGGGAAATATAGCTAACCACAGCTACTTGTGTGACAGTGCCTGGAAAAAGAATTAAGCCCTCCATGTACTTAATCTGGAAAAGCTTAGTGCCCTCTCCAATTAAACTGATCTTAATAACATTCAGCAGATGAGGAGCACCATTTCTCAGCGAGAGAGCAACAACAGCAGTTTCACTGGCATCGCATGGGACTAGAGTGTCAAGTGATAACGAAACAGAATCTGCACGATAATTGGCTGATTCACCCACTTCTACTTCAAGAGGAACCATTATTGTATCTGACTTGTCTTCTGAAGACCTAAGCAACTGCAGACAAAAGGCACCAATAAGTTTTCCTACCGAGTTATACGAGTGGTCAATCTCTAGGATGGTCTCAGTGCTACCAGGGTCAATATCCCAATTTCTATGGGGCCTCATTGCCATTAGTGGTGACCCAACTTGACTACTTTTGACATCCATCCACTCCTTACCATTCACCACACTATGATCAGCAGAACCTCGATAATTATCTATTTTACAGATTGCTTTTGTCAAATGTGAAGTATTCCCGGAAGAAACTGATATCCATGCAGTTACTTCCTCCACATGGAGGATTTCATCAAAAGGATTAAACAAAGAAAGATTCTTTCTCCACCTTCCACTGGAGAATATATCCACTCCCATTAAAGGTCTAATCCCATAAGGGGACTCAACAGCAAAACCTTTGGCCTGAATCAAGAAACCACCAGAGCTTGTCTGCAATATCAGATGAGCTGAGGACATGCCTAACCATGTCGGGAGAAACACAAAACAAATTGAAGTTGTTTCACCAGGTCTCAAGAGGAGCTCACTAAAATTGCAAGGATAAAATTGTGTATTTGGACTGAAAGGTTCAAATATGTTCAAAATGATGTCGGTGTGGGTATTTTCCACAGTTAAGAAAGCAAAGGAAGGAGAATATAAATATTTCTCTCCCCAGTCAAGTAGAGGAGGACTTATATCAATATAAGGGGACAGAGAACCATCTAAAAACCCTGATTTGATCATCTCAGAGCCCCCAATCAAGTTGGAACCTGGAATCTTCTCATTATGCAAAGGTCCTCCGCATGAAGAAACGTGGTTTTCATTACCACTACTTGTTTGGATAGATGAGATGTCCTGGATTCTCTCTTGGGAGTTCAACGAACAAGAAAGGGCATGTCCACTGAATAACAGAAATGTACCATAGTCCGAGGACCAGCTTAAGTTGCTTCTTTCTTGTGCTGATCCCAGAGGGGATGTGGCATCCGACTGAACTCCAGATGCCTCCTCAACGGTTGATTCAGGACTATGGTCTTCAGACAAAAAATCCAAGGTTGAAGGAAAGCAAAACAAATTTGAATTGCTACATAAATTCTCAACACTTGGAAGGCCCAACCAGCTCTTTGAATCAAACCCTGAACTTCCACCATCAACATACGCATCCCGAAACCCGGCATTGTGATTGGCACTGTAGGTCTCAACTGTATCATATTCCACTGGACTATGCATCCCATTTATGGAACATGGTCCGCATGCAGCAATGTGGAACAAGGTACATGTCAGAACCACCATAAATTGGCATGCATTGGTTTGGTGACACATTATCCTGAATAAACCACCACAACAAGTGAATATTACATGCTAGAATCTCAATTTGCTGAATGCACCTTCAAATGGCATAATTATGAACAAGCACCAGAAATCCTATGTAGCTGAATGTATACCTTGAAATGGCATAATTATGAAAAAGTGCCAGAAAGCCTATGTACCGAAACCAAACCCAAAATTGGAATTTACCTTGGCATGCTATACAACTAGTAGCAACAAAAAATTTAGAAATAAAATCGCTAAAATTGTAGACAACTCAAATGTGGATAGCATTTTGCAAAACACCAGCATAACATCATCAAAAGCACTACATGATCGGTTATTTGAATTGACGAGTTGACAACAATACAAATATAATAGTATTTTTATTTCAAACACATGAACACGAAACTTGCATGTACAACTCCACTCTAATTATCACTTAGAAAGGACAACAGTCACAGACACAAGACTAGTATAATACACCTGACTAGCTAAGAGTAGCTCTAAGAAAGCTTCAAGTGCACCTCCAAGTGTACTTTGATACACTCTCCTACGCACACTATCAAATGAAGCATTCTCCCTTTTAGAATGTCTAACTACATTTTTCCACGTTATAGACCAGTCAAGAAGGATTTCAAATATTCTACAATGGCCTAGAGAGTTATCCACCGTTTCAGAATCCTCTAGAACAAACTCTCAAAACTCCCTGACCCCTCTAGAATTTCTCTAGGATTACTGAGAATTCTAGATCCGCGCGGGTTGACTCTCATGTAAAGCATACTGAAAAAGGGCAAAATTTGAAATAATGCACCAAAAAAAAATTACTAACAGAGAAAGAAGAAAAAAAGTTCCATAAATGTTGCATTTTCCAATCAAAGTTTCCATGACCCTGTGAATTAATAAGACTTATTAATTACTCCAACTTAATATTTCCCATTTTGTCCTTAGTTTCCATTATGGTTTGGAAGTAGGAACTACCATACCTATTAATAGCCGTAAGCAAAAAATCAACCAACACCCACCATAAATGTTTTTAGAAACCCCCCAAAAAAAGGAAGTGCTAAAAAGGAGAAAAATTGAAAATCACATGAGATGTATGATGGTTACTTGGAAATCACCAATACAAGTCCTTGTCACCACAAACCACAAGCTTTGTACGTAACCGATTAAAAAAAAACTGTTAGAACGAGAGAATTAAAAGGAATCGACGATCGAACAGTGAACTGAGAAGAACTTTTAGGGCGACAAAATGTGGAGTAAAAAGAAAAGGAAAAAGAAAAAGAAAAAGAACAAGAAAAAGAAAAAGAGATTGTCGGAGTTACCTTGGTCGAGCCCTGATCAGTAGGGTTTGAGAGTCCATATGTGACGAGGATCGAAGGGAAAAAACATGTAGGGTTTCCTGCGTCGATGGCGGATTTTTTTCTAGGGTTTTGGGGGGCTTGGATTCAGCCGAGTGCTTTTAGGACACAAGCGCGCGCACACCTGATAACAACCGATGAATGGACTCGGAAAAGGAAGAATCTGAATGGAAGAAAAGAAGAGAGAGAGTGTGGCCCCTATTTGTTGGAATTACCCAAATTACCCACAGAATGTTCCATTTTCACAGGTCATCGACTCATCCTCCATTTGTTTTGTTTTGTATTCTACCTGTCCCACGAACGTACGTTCGTTCATTTTTTAGTTTCCAATGTCTTGTTCATTTCACAATTCAAAAATAATTTTAAAAATAATTTCTCTTAGATTCCTTCTGCTTTTAACATTTCTCTCTATATCTCTTTTCACTTGTTACCTCTACTATTTTTCAAAAAAAATTTCAAAATATAAACCAAACATCTTAAGGGAGCGCCATCCAAAAATAGGTAGTAGCAAAAAAAATCTTGTGGGAGTGTGCCGGGGAAAATTTATTAATGAATTCGGATGTTTTTGATTTGACATGACAATATCAACGAAACGAAAATTTTCTATTGGTCTGATGGTGGAAAATCTAATAAAATGGACAAACTCAATTACCCAAATGTTTATATTCAAAGCGACTCGCACCTATTCGAAGTGATTTCATCATTCATTTATAAATGGATATCTGATTTGACATGATAATATTAATGAAACAATTTTCAATTATTCTAACAATGAAAATGGAATGATTATGATTTATTTAAGTGGCCATTAGTCAAAATTTAATAGTCATGTTATTAAGTTAACACTTGAACTCGAATCCTTTTCAACCGCACAAGTTGTCATTTTGGTACTTTAAATTTTAAATAAGAAATTAAACTCCTAGAATAGTCAACTTAATTTCTATTGGTTTAATTTGAAATTGCCATTAAAATCCTGAACAAACAAACTAACCAAATACTTGTGGCCCCAAAAATATGCATTTTTGTGTCGCAAAGGTGTCCAAATGGTTCTTTTGTGTATTTTTTTTTAAAATTTAGAAATGTGGCAAAATATGCTTTGTGCGAAGATGGTAAAAACTACAGTTTAAAAACCCAAGTGCCACAAAACATGTGCTTTTTATAGGTGTAATTTCCTACTTGAAGGATTTTAAGAAGGGTAAAATGGGAATTAAAGAGGGAGCCCAGTCAGCTGTTGAAGGGAAGTTCGAAGACTTTCTTTAATGCACATATTTTTGTAATTAAAGTAAAAGTTTTGGTTTTCGACGGAGACAGTCTGTACGTTCATTAAATTAACGTGGAGCATTGGAACGTATTGATCGCGTAAACTAATGGGGTTCGAAAGTGAAAGGTCCATGTTACCCTTTTGACACCCTTTTGAGTTTTGACTGCGTAGATACACACTGAACAAGTTGGGAGTGACAAGCAAGCTTACCCTTTTTACTCCACTGTGCAAGCTTAAACTTTCTAGCTATAGTTTATTGGAAAAAAAAGAAAAAAGAAACTCTCTAGGAGGGACTCAGGGGACAGAACGAAACAAAACTATCCGAGGATTTTTTTATTTTTTATCGGCCAAAAAGAGTTATTGGGGAGAGAAATCCAACCAAAATTTAGAAGAAACCAAAAAAAAATCCAATGGGATGCAGCCCAAAAAAAAAACCCAAGGACAAAACCCAAACACCTAAAAAGTCCAGCTAAACAAAAGATGGACCAAGCTCAGCCCAAGAAAACCCTAAACCTAACTCTAACTCTAACTGTAACCAAAAGATACAACCCTTCCGCCACTGCCACCAACATTCCGTTCACCTTCACTAATCCGACACCACATAGATCATGGTAACACTGACGGCGCGTACCGCCGCGCACCTTAGAGTGAACAACACCCGTAAAGGGCCACCTAAAAACCGCACGGACAACCCTCATAAAAGACCTGAGCCGCTGTCCACAAGAGTACCATAAGGTCGCCACAAGCCGCCAATGCCATCCACACACCACCAAACTGAGCAACACCAGATCCCACCTTGCCGTCGCTGGACACCACCCAATCCGCATCGCCCCGGAGTTGGAAACCCACACCAGCCGTTAAGCAGATCCGGCTAATCCAAGGAGATAAAGCTAGCGAGGGTGCGAACCTCACCACCCTAGCTACAGACCGCACATACACCCATGAGTAGTACCAGCGGGCAACGACAAAGCTAAGGAAATGACTAAGGCTTGAGAGAGGAGAAAACAACAAAGCTAAGGAAAGGAGTAAGGCTTGAGAGAGGAGAAAACAACAAAGCTAAGGACTAAGGCTTGAGAGAGGAGAAAACAACAAAGCTAAGGAAATGAGTATGGCTTGAGAGAGGAGAAAACGGAGCATTGGAGAGAACGGAGAGAAAGCCATAAAAACAGTGGTTAGTGAGAGGGGGGAAGAGAGAAAAAGCATTCGTCTTGACGAGCGGACTATAGAGATTAAAAAAATTATGACCAAAATAAAAAGTTTTCTAGAGATCAAAAAATGCAATATCATTTTATTTTTGTTCTTTTTTTCAAACTTTTCTTTTCACAGAACATTTTAAAACTCGGATTCATATTTTTATATATTTTCAATTCTTTTTGTTGAGACAAGTGATAGGTTTTAGAAGGGAAAATTTCAAGAAAAACCGTTGACCTTTCAACTCAATGTTGCATATACACCTAACCCTCAAGAAATGTAAATCCCCCCTGATCTAACCACTCTGTCATCAATTAACCCCCTCCCCCTATTTCCCATCCAAAATCTAACGGAATTAATGACATGACGCTTACGTGGTTGTTTCAGCTCTAAAAGGAAGACACCCGTGTAGTGTGCATCACACAATAAATCCAATCCAGTGACAAACTTTTACTCAAATTGTCTTTTATCAATTGGTAGCAACCGAATAAATTTTTTTTTTCCAAATAAACTAGAAAGGGAGGGGGGTTGGTCGAACAGAGTGTAACCACGACTCTCGACCTCTACAGTATTTTCATACAAATGATCTCAGCATGTATACATCTATGTTTGACAAAAGTTGTGTAATATTTGAAACCCTCCCTACAATTCTTCAAATCTTTTGACCTCACATTGTCTTACAATTGGTTTTGTGTTCCAAGTTCTAACCACTTATATGAGACCTTACACCAAAAGCTTATCCCTACTTACTCTTTAAAACAACTATATAATTACACATCAAAGAGAGTACGTAGCACATGCAAGAGACATATCCCAATAAAAAAATTAGAATAATTTTTCGCACTCCCTAAGAATGATATATATATGGAGAAGAAATTCATTACAACATAGATTAGAACTTAGAAGGTTAATAAATTAGTAAACACCAAGTCTTTAGCTCGAGAACTTAGAACAATTAAGTAGCCAACCTGGGTCAACTTGCAAGTTCCACTGCCTTTTTCAATTTCAATACTTTCCCCTCCACTGGTCAAAAATTGAGAAGAGAAATTATCTCCTCCGTGTTGTTTTTTACTCGCTCTTGAAGTAAATCAAACTTGGGACCCTGTCATGAATGTTGTTGGTTTAGATTACTTATAATTAGGCCCCGTTCCGCTAAGAACTTTTCTTTTACTACTTTTTTGTCTTTATTCAAAAAAAAATCGCACTTGTTCATTTTGTGTCAAATTTTTTTGTCCTTTTGATGAGACGAATTGGGAAAAAAAAAAAAACTTTTACCTAAATATTTTGAACATTGATCACTTTTAAGTAAAAAAAAGTTTTTGTGTGATCTCTTCAGCATTTCGATTATTTAGAGATAATTTTCCTTTATAAGGTCTCAAAACAAATCATTCATAATTTGCCAGATCATTGATACAAATAATATACGTATAAATATCAAATTTGCCTTCGATATAACTCCCCTGAATTAGAAGCAACTTTTGGGAAGGTCAAATAAAAAACTTGCTCTTCCTTTGTAAAAAATTCTTCCAATAATCCCACTCCTAATCTTTTCAAAAAAATATGTACCGTACTTTTGTGTTTACGAGCCAAAGTTCTAGCTAGCACTAGAAAGTCGAAGTATATATTTTATTCAATACAACCTCATTTTTTTTAATGATCCACTATGATAATGAGAAAGGTTTCTATATATATGCCCGAATCGTTCAATAATATCAAAATCTGATAAAGCGGCCCATACTGACTTACTCATGGGATGTCCTAACACATTACAAAATTTCGCTTTAGACAATGATCCATCATTGGAGTAATTTTTGTTTACATTTTTTACTTAAAAGTGGCCCTTGTTCAAAATATTTGGATAAAAGTAATTTTTTTACTTCTCTGATTCGTCTTGACGAGACGAATCAGAAAACCAAAAAAATGAGGCGCAAAATTAACAAACGTGAAAAAAATTCAAATAAGGACAAAATAAGAGCTCAAAAAGCCTTTAGAGAAACTCAACGATGGATAGATTGATTAAATGTATGACAAGATAGAAGGGTAATTTTATAGCATCACCAATGCAAGCAAAAGAAAAACTTTTGGTATTATATTATACATAAGAAAGGTGAAGTGAAAAATTAGCTCAAAATAATAGGCATTGGGATGAACCTCCTCCTCCTCGTAGGTTTCTTTAGCCAAAATCATAACTCTGCCCCTAAAAAAGCCCGCGGGGGGGGGGGGGGGGGGGGGGGGGGGGGGGGGGGGGGGGGGGGGGGGGGGGGGGGGGGGGGGGGGGGGGGGGGGGGGGGGGTGTGTGTGTGTGTGTGGGGGGCATAAAAAAGAAAGAAAGATCTTTAATTAGTTAAATGAGAATTTCATCTCCCTAATCCTGTCAATGATTTTTTTGCCAGGTTTGGACTAAAATAAGTTCTTTGATAAGTTTGTCATTGGTAAACTTTCGAACTACTCTTGTCTAATTCAAAATTTCCTTCAAGTTTAGTACGCCTTGCAAACGAATACTAAAATTCAATTCAGTTAATCAAAGTATATAAAAATAAGTGTCTAAGAAAATAAGTTTACTTAGTGGTTGTTTGGATTGATAATCCATTTGGATCATTTTAATTTAGTCTTTATTCAAATTTTCTCGAATGTGTTAGTTTTGCATAAATTTTTTTGTTGATTCTGAATACTTTTCAACAAGAAGAAACTAAAAAGTTATACTCAATTTTTTTTAAAAATAAAGACAAATATTGTCATTAAAAATACCAGAACAATTTGATTATTATCATTAACTTTTGGGGAAAAAATATAACGGAAATTCATAGTCCAAATCTCACTTTTTTCGCCCAGTAGAACCCAACCCAATAATAAAAAGTTTTCTCTGTCAACATCTGGGTCATTTTTGACACAGCGCGCATAATCCTGAAGGAGGAACACCGACGTGGCAGCGGTGGTGTTGCGATCCTCGATCCTGGATTCCGTGGACTGGTAGATCCGTTTGAAGCCATTTTTACGACCGTTAGTTTCTTTTCTAGACCCACGAATTCATCATATCTCCCATTCCATTTGATCGATGATGATGATGATGGTGAGAACAGGCGTGGGGGGTCCACGGCGGTCAACGATGGGATTGTCGTGATCTGATATTCGTCCGGTAATTGCTACAGGCTACCAGGACCAGGGGTTGATAAGGAAAAACAAAACAAAACATAAGTAAATTCTACACAGGGTCCTTGTAGAATGAAGTGAACGCAATGCAAGGAAAGCACGAAAACACATATGGAGCAAAAATTTGATTATGAGAGTTTCAGAGACAAAATTTAATTATGATTTTTTAAAATAAAATGATCAAAAATTAAGATTTTCGCACCGGTTAGAATGGATTGAAAATTAGAGCACTTAAGTATCTTTTCTTTATTTGGGACCCTATGCAGCAGAAACTTGATTATAAGAGTCGTGAAAACAAAATTTAATTATGACCCTTTAAAATAAATTGATAAAAAAACTAAGATTTTTTAACACCAGTTCAAACAGATTGAAAATTGAAGTACTTAATTTTTTTGAGATTGATTATATATTAAAAAGTGTAGTTACAAAATTAAGTGCTCCAATTTTTAATCTGTTTGAACCGATGTGAAAATCTTATTTTTTGATTATTTTGTTCTAAAAGCTTAATAATTAAATTTTGTCCCCAGGACTCTTATAATCAAGTTTATGCTCTATAGGATTCCAAATAAAGAGAAGACACATAATTATGAGAGCTCTAGAAACAAAATTTAATTATGACTCTTTAGAATAAAATTGTCAAAAAAATAAGATATTCACAACCGGTTCAAACAGATTAAAAATTGGAATATTTTTAATGTATGAACAGTCTCAAAAAAAAATTAAGTGCTCGAATTTTAATCCATTTGAATTAGTGCAAAAATTTATATTTTTGACCATTTTATTCTAAATGGTCAAAATTAATTTTGTATTCACGACTCTTATAATCAAGTTTATTGCTCCGTAGGGTCCCAAAATAAAAAGAAGATACTTAAGCGCTCCAGTTTTTAATTCCGTTTGAATCGTACGAAGATCTTAATTTTCTGATCATTTTATTTAAAGGGGCCATATTTAAATTTTATCTATAAGGTTCTTATAATCAAGTTTCTAAGTCATAGGATTCTTAAAAAAATCATTTTCACATTGGTAAGTAACTACACATGGTGTAAATTGTGAGTTGTCGTGTTTTCCTTGTATTACCATTCACTTCCATTCTACACGGGACCCTCTGCGTAGAATTTACTATCAACAAATAAGAGTGCTTGCCCCCCCCCCCCCCCCCCCCCCCCCCCCCCCCCCCACACACACACACACCACACACAAAACAAAACCACCACCCCCCGTGCCTATGCTCTTTTTTTTTTTCCTTTATTTTTTCTCCGGGCCCAGTTTCCTTCTTTTTTTTCTTTATTTTTCCTCTTTATTTATTTTTCTTTCTTTTCATTTGAATTTTTTTTAATTTTCATTTATTTTTCTTTATTTGTTTCTTTTTCCATTTACCTCCCTTTTTCTTTTTTTGGTTAACTCAAATTCTATTTTCAATAAAATTTGTCTTCATACTTAATAAATTTATATTATTTTAATTAATTATTTAATTAGTCTTGACAATGAATAATAAAAATAACTTCTAATCATTGGGGGAGGCGGGAAGTAGATCTCTAATAAAAATAACTTCTAACCAACAATAATGAATTTAAACAAAATTTCATTTTATTATAATTGAGTACATATTGTCAAAACATGAAAATACATGAAAACACAAATTTTAATCAATATCTCCTCCAAATGCTGGTCCCGGCATGTCTATACCCATTACTTCGTACCACAATAGCAAACGTGTTCCATAACTGGCAGCTCATCCTTTAGCTTCGTCCGATGAATGCTCCACCCACCATGTTGGGATAGGTGGTACAGGGTAAAAAGGTTCTAAGAAAACTTGCACGAAGTGATTGTTGTTAACACGGGCAATAGCAATTTCCCGGCGGTATTCGACTGGAACTGGAGGGGACCTCAATGGCAAATGAGTAAAACAACTGTAAACATTCTCATCAAATGTATGCAGTACAAGGTTGTACGTTTGTTGCGATGACAACTCCCAAACTCATAGACTCCATCCAATGGTTCCTTGGTGCCGTAGGGTAGAACCAATTCAGTAGATTAGTAGACGATTTACCCAATCATTTTCTGGATAAAGCACACTGTATAGATCATAATTTGTCGAATCTCTTCAATAAGCTCCTCTCGTACTCGACTCCAATTATTTTCACCATACCTGATTAGTGCAGCTATCGCCCTGAATCCACACATGACCATCATTAAGCACGTCAACAGTGTGGGAAATATAATGCTGATAAGCCTGAGGTAGTCGGTCAATGTAGCCATCAGGGATAGGGTCGAACTGTAAATTGAGTGTTGTGAACCCCTGAACCCCTCCCACGTCTCCCTCTCCCTCTCCCTCTCCCTCGTGATGCTGCTGTCCTTGATCCTGAAGTTGATGTTTCTGAGAAAGAAGGTATGCGACGTGTACTTTGCTCATCTCTACCTGCAGGTCGACCTCTATGTTCTGTGTTGTACGATGGAGGTCGAACTGTGCTACGAGATGGATCTGCCATATCGATAAACCTGTCTATGATATGCTCTCGCATACGTGGATCCATCCCATCTAATATCTCAACTACCTGAGACGTCCTGTTAGGTGGTGTTCCCTCCTCATTAAACTCGGTTGCGTGCATAGATAACTTAGTCCAATGAGCATGGATACTGCATACTGGAATTGGAGTGGAAATGGAACGATAATATGCAAGATCATGCATGCATGGCAATCCGTGTGTGATTTTGATCGTACAATTGCAATATCCAACAATGTGGGGGGGATACGTCTAAAGCGTTTTGTAGCTGATCATGTATGAACTCCATTGCCTCTAATGAATGCGACACCTTACCTGATCAAAAATGTCGTCACGTAATTGTTTGTGTCGTGGAATATTCATAGATTTCTCGAACGACTTTTTAATTTCCCCGAATTGATTTTTCAACATTTTTTCTATTTTATCAAAAGAGGTTTGTAACGATGACATGGAATCCCCCAAATATAGCTTTAGCCTTGCATGTGCAGATTCTGCCCTGTAATAGAATAATGCACTGTGTTTAAATAGGTAAGTATCAAAAAGTATTATTTAGTGTAGCAGAGAAATGCACAAAATTTTAATAGTAAAGTTAAAAAGTGATTATACCTTTGACTTGAATTGCTTCCGAGGTGCATACATGTATCTGTCCATGCTGAAACAAATCGCTCTTTATACGACCTTAACCATGTTTGCCACAGGTAAGTTGTGACAGCCGGGAACTGGTGAAAATCGTCGCACATGGCTTGCCACTTCTGTTCGAAAGACGAAGGTGTAGATGAATTGATAAGTGAGTGCCATGACATA